>OZ010797.1:290499122-291914122 GCA_963932465.1 Maratus speciosus
TTATAATATTGGGGGGAATTTTATGCATGTTTTGCAATAATATAAAGGATTTTGTTTTATCAATTTGACATAATGCATATTTCATTGTTTTCCATTTCTTTCTCTGTTGCCTAGCAACATATTTGGTCCTAATAATATTAGTATAATTACGTGTATAATGCTTGAGTAAAGCCAACGTCAAAACAGATGAATTAATGCATTTGTATCTTTGCATATAGAAGGATTTTAGCCCAGAAATAAAAATAGGCAATATTTCTTTTATTTTATTTATTTTATTGAAATATTTTGCTTAAAAATACAAAAGTTCATTATTTTCATAGAGAATAACGTAACATTTTCCCATAACATTTACCAATATTTCTTTAATTGTTGCCAAGAAAATCAAAACCCGGAATAATATATTCTTTTAAACAATTTTCAATTGAAATGTTTTGTAGTGAAACAGGAAAATGAAAAATAAAATTAAGAATAGAAAAATTAATATGGCGGCATATTGGAAATAAAAAGAAAACTCTCCAGTATTTCTTAATATAACAAGATGAAAAGTTTTGAGTAAGTACGCATAGCAGGTGAATTATACGTCATTTATCGAAAACAAAGATGCTGGAATAAAAAGATCTTGGGTAAAATAAAATTAACTATTATTCACGGAGAAAAGAGATAGATGGAGATGCAGTATACCGTAAAAACAGTTTGCAATACGATGTGCGTTATCGCTCAGATTTAAATGCCCTCATTCGGCCCAAACAAAACAAGCACGTGGAACAGGGACCAAATTCTTTGACTTCATCCGTGCATTTTTCTGTAAAATGAAAATAATCTGCTTATATTTAAGCAATAAGCATTCTAAGGTAGCATTTCATTGTATTATGAATAAAAAACTGTATTACTAAAAATTTTATTGTTTTTTTTTTTTTTTTTTTTTTTTTTTTTTTTTTTTAAGCACATCGTTGTGTTGTGCCGAATGTAGCTGATTTTAGGGTTACATTTTTGGCGTCACTTCAAGATTTATTGTCTGTGTACGGTTAACATGAATATTTTATTTAAAATTTAAATTTTATTAATTTATAAAAAAAACTTATGCTTATCCTTATAAATCACAGCGTAGAAAAAAACTAAGATATACTATAACCATCTGCACAATCAATAAAAAATTACGGATGTAAATTTAAATAGACTACGGGGGGGGGGGTTCAGGGGGGCAGAGCCCCCTGAAGAAATGCAATTTTTGATTTAAAAAGTTACCAGAATAAGTAGCTCATCAGAATTTCAGAACATCAATGTACAACCACTTGTTTAACACTTTTAATTTCTGAAACTTTACGAAGTATCTTGTATGCTCATAAATATTTATGTAATTTGAAAACTTTAAAAAGCGATTTGTAGGAAGTTGAATATTATGCAATGAGTGTTAAAAAACAATGACTTGCAAAGATGACGTTGAGGCTCCTGATCTGCAGATTTACTAGTTGCCGAAACGTCAGTGAAGGCTTACTGTGGAGACACGAAAAGTTTTGATTTCCGTTTGTCTGTCTGTCTGTCTGTCTGTCTGTTCCGCGATAACTGCCGCAAAAAGCATCCGATCGGCTTGAAATTAATTGGGTATGTTGATGAGGTACTCGGACTTAGCTGTATAGTTTTTGGTTAAATTTGGTTCATTCGTTCGGGAAATATAGAACATTTTATTTTGATCTGTAATGCTTGTCTATGGCAAGTCAGACGATTTTCAAATTTTCATTTGTCGAAAGAAATGGCTCATATAAAAAATGGATTTAAATGGTAAATTTCGGATGCTGAAATTTTTAAATAAGATTATTAAATTATTCCAATTAGTTTGAAATTATGTCAATATATTTGCGAGATTTTTTAAATTAGGTTTATAATTTTTGGGGAAACTTTATGCATGTTTTCCAATAATATAAAGCATTTTGTTTTATCAATTTGACATAATACATATTTCATTTTTTACCTTTTCTTTCATCAGTTGCCTAGCAACGAATTATTAATATTAGTATAAATGCGTCTATAATGTTTCAGTAAAGCCAACGTCAAAACGGATGAATTAATGCATTTGTATTTTTGCATATACCGGGTGTCCCAAAAAGGACTGACTGATTTTAAAATTCAATAACTTGCAAACGGTGACAGATATTTAAAAAATTCTTGCAGGAGGGTTATGCATAAGGTCAAAAGTTTTATTACAGTGATTTTCGATTTTAGTTCGAATTACAAACAATAGATGGCGCTGTAAGCAATAGTCGCTAAATACAGGCTCGAATTCTGGTCCTTTCTCTTGTTCCATGCTGAAAAAGGAGATGGAAATGTATTATCCGGGCCACGAAGTACCAAAAATCGAGCCTGAATTCAGCGTCTATTGATCGCAGCGCCATCTATTGTTTGTAATTCGAACTAAAAATGAAAATCACTGTAAAAAAACTTTTGACCTTATGCATAACTCTCCTGCAAGAATTTTTTAAATATTCGTCACCGTTTGCAAGTTATTGAATTTTAAAATCAGTCAGTCCTTTTTGGGACACCCGGTAGATGAATTTTAGCCCCAGAAATAAAAATAGGCAATATTTTATTTATTTTATTCAAATATTTTGCTTAAAAATACAAAAGTTCATTATTTTCATAGAGAATAATGTGACATTTTTTCATAAAATTTATCAATGTTTCTTTAATCGTTGCCAAGAAAATCAAAACCCTGAATAATATTTTCTCTTAAACAATTTTCAGTTGAAAGATTTTTACGTGAAACAGGAAAATGAAAAAAAAATTAAGATTAAAAAAATTAATATGGCGACATATTGGGAATAAAAAGAAAACTCTCAAGTATTTCTTAATATAACAAGATGAAAGGTTTTGAGTAAGTACGAATAGCAGATGAATTAGACGTCATTTATCAAAAAAAAAAAAAAAAAAAAAAAAAAAATGTTGGAATAAAAAGACCTTGGCTAAAATAAAATGAACTATTATTTACGGAGGAAAGAGATAGATGGAGATGCAGTATGCCGTAAAAACAGTTTGCAATATGATGTGCGTTATCGCCCAGATTTAAATGCCATCATTTGGCCCAAACAAAACAAGCACGTGGAACAGGGACCGAATTCTTTGATTTCATCTGAGCATTTTTTCTGTAAAATGAAAATGATCTGCTTATATTTAAGCATTCTAAAGTAGCATTTCATCGTATTATGAATTAAAAACTGTATTACTAAAAATATTTTTCTTTTCTTTCTTTCTTTTTTTAAGCACGCCGTTGTGTTTCGGTCGAATGTAGTGGATTTTAAAGTTACATTTTTGGCGTCACTTCAAGATTTATTGTTTGCGTACGGTTAACATGAGGATTTTATTTTAAATTTTAAATTTATTAATTTATAAAAAAAAAAAAAACTTATGCTTATCCTTATAAATCACAGCGTAAAAAAAAATCTATGATATACTATAACCATCTGCACAATCAATAAAAAATTACGAATGTAAACTTAAATAAACTACGGAGGGTTCAGGGGGCACAGTCCCCCTGAAGAAATGCAATTTTTGATTTAAAAAGTTACCAGAATTAGCAGCTCATCAGAACTTCAGAACATCAGTGTATAACCACTTGTTTAACACATTTAATTTCTGAAACTTTACGAAGTATTTTGTATTCTTATAAATACTTACAAAAAGGACTGACTGATTTTAAAATTCAATAACTTCCAAACGGTGGCAGATATTAAAAAAATTCTTGCAGGAGGGTTATGCATAAAGTCAAAAGTTTTATTACAGTGATTTTCGATATTAGTTCGAATTACAAACAATAGATGGCGCTGTAAGCAATAGTCGCTAAATACAGGCTCGATTTTTGGTCCTTTCTGTTGTTCCATGCAGAAAAAGGAGATGGAAATGTATTATCCGGGTCACGAAGTACCAAAAATCGAGCCTGTATTTAGCGACTATTGCTTAAAGCGCCATCTATTGTTTGTAATTCGAACTAAAATCGAAAATCACTGTAAAAAAACTTTTGACTTTATGCATAACCCTCCTGCAAGAATTTTTTTAATATCTGTCACCGATTGGAACTTATTGAATTTTAAAATCAGTCAGTCCTTTTTGGGACACCCGGTATGTAATTTGAAAACTTTAAAAAGCGATTTGTAGGAAGATGAATATTACGCAATGAGTGTTAAAAAACAATGACTTGCAAAGATGACGTTGAGGCTCGTGATCTGCAGATTTACTAGTTAATTAAAATGTTATATGATTTTTTAAAATTTAATTCTAAGAGCAATAACTTTCCACTTAAATGTACGGAAGTTTAATTTACATCCGTGGTTGTCAATTTCAATATGCTGACAGACTATTTTTGCTTCAATGGAATAAATTAATTCATAAAGCTTCAATGTGTGAAAATATGTTTTTAAGTTTAGGAAAATTTACTTTAAACATGTTTTTGTACCATCTATAGAAATTGAAATTAAATTCGTTTTAATTTTAAAGAGAAAATAGCGTAAAAAAATACATTAATCTGTTTTATTTCGCCTTTTTTCCAAAAAACTGTCTTCTTCTGATATAGTCCAGGCAATAGGGGATTTTACCTGGCAACATTAATTGTAGTTCTGGAAAGTGGCTTACTTTATGTTTTTTGGGTCGCTGAATCCGAATTTGTAACTTCCCACCAAAATTTCCCTCGGCAACACCCCAAATTTTGGTAAAATGCCCCCTGAAAAAGGTTTCTATTAAAAAAAATCAAATTTTTTTTATTGTTTTAGGGGAAAAGTATCTAGAAATTAAGAAAGTACACAACATTTGCAACAAATTAGATATATGACATTAAGACGTAGGATGAAGGGGGAGGGGATCTGCCTCGGAACATGCGCCGCGGTGCTGCGTGGACTAAGTTACGCAATTCCACTTAACCACTCACATCGTTTACATTCGCCCTCCCATCTCACCTCCGAACTTTCCCTATAAGATTTACTTTAAGTTTTTTGGGTCGCTGAATCCGAATTCTTAACTTCCCCCTAAAATTTCCCCCCCCGCACCCCCCCCCCCCAATAGTTGTTTTTAAATTAAAGTTTTTAATGTTTTAGGGGAAAAGTATGTAGAAATTCAGAAAGTAGACAAAATTTGCAACAAATAGGAATATGACATTGTGACGTACGATGAACGGGGAGAAGGCGCGGGGGGGCTGCCTCAGAACATTTCCCGCGCGTTGTTCTCAAAAACCAATTTTTTCAAAAAAACAATTTTTTGGAGGTTTGCCGGGGGAAATTTTGGTGGGAAGTTACAAATTCGGATTCAGTGATCCAAAAAACATAAAGAGAGAATCCAGAACTAGCATTAATTTTGCCAACTAAAATCCCCTATTGCCTGGAATTGCATAACTTTGTGCACATAGCGCCGCAGCGTATGTTCCGAGGCAGCCCTCTCCCTCCCCTTTCATCCTACGTCGTAATGTCATGTATCCTATTTGTTGCAAATTTTGTCTACTTTCTGAATTTCTACATACTTTTCCCCTAAAACAATAAAAAAATTAAGTTAAAAATAACTGTTTTGGGAGGTTGAGGGGGGGGGGTGGAATTTTGGGGGGAATTTAAAAATTCGGATTCAGCGACTCGAATAACTTAAATTAAATCTTATAGGGAAAGTTCGGAGGGGTGATGGGAGGACGAATGTAAACGATGTGAGTGGTTAAGTGGAATTGCGCAACTTAGTCCATGCAGCACTGTGGCGCATGTTCCGAGGCAGATCCCCCCTCCCCCTTCATCCTACGTCATAATGTCATACATGTAATTTGTTGAAAATTTTGTCTACTTTCTGAATTTCTAGATACTTTTCCCCTAAAACAATAAAAAAATTGATTTTTTTAATAAAACTTTTTTTTTTGGGGGGGGGGGGGTGGGGGTTGCCGGAGGAAATTTTGGTGGGAAGTTATAAATTCGGATTCAGCGACCCAAAAGACATATAGTACGCCTTTTTCCAGAGCTATCATGGATTTTTCTAGGTAGAGCCCCTATACGGTCTCTATTGCCTAGACTAATAACCATAACGTGAATTTTGAATGCAAACTCTCATTTGTATGTAACTTATATTCAAACTTATTAATCAACATTAGTAAAACAATTTCATTCATTTTAAATATGACGTCATTTTTTATCATTTTAATTAGTTGCTGATATTCATGCTCCTGGTATTTTTAACGAATACGTGAAAATACCTGTTTTATTTAAAGTATGACGTCATATTTTCCAAGTGAAATATTTTATTAATAATATAATTCTTGTTCATTCTTTTTCCTTCTAATTATATCGCCATTTTTGACAGAAAACCCCTTATTAGCGTAACCGATAATCATGTTTTATATATAATAAAAAGTACTTTATGTTTTTCGTTTCAAATATGACGTCATATTTATTTCCTTTTTATTCTCAGTTTTCACTTAGAAACTGTTCAATTAAAAATTAACTGCCGAGGTGAAATTTTTATTCTAGATTTTGATTTTTTTTTTTTGGCACCGGGAAAGAAAAATGGCAAATTTTAATCGGAAAAATGTCAATTGATTCTGTATGAAAAAGAATGAAATTTTGAATTATTAAGCGAAATATTTGGATAAAATAAATAAAACATAGCCTATGTTCATTTCCGTTTCATAATCCATCTATATGCAAAAATACAAAAGCATTAATTCATCCGTTTTGATGTTGACTTCATTCAAACTTTCGGACACACATTGACATTTATAATATGATAAGGATTGTTACATAAAAATACCGAACAGCCGGTGTTGCAGATTGTTTAATTTACTTTACCAAAGATTTAATTTTAAATGACATTACTGTAAAACTCCAGTTATCAGAAATATATGTATTCGTCTTAAAAATATAATTTCCTTGAAATTTCTTATTAAACCAAAGTTAAAAGTTAAATTTAATGAGAATTTTCAAAGTCGATATTTGAATAATATTAAATCGGTATTTACACTCTATTACAAAACAATAAACATTGTTAAATAAGGTCAACTAACGCATCTAAAAGTATGTAACTACCGTATTTTTTTATGTTTTTAATAAAAGTGAACTTTTATAAGGCAACGTAAGTTGAATACGCTATGAACAAAAGCAATCTCATTTAAAATTTTTATTTCCAATTACAAACCCTTTTATTATTATTACCGCAATTATCCCCGATTACTCCATATTTGCATTACATAAAAAAATAAAAAAAAAACGGAGAAGTAAAATTTCACTTTATGTATAAAAATACGTTATACACAATTTTATACAAATATACTATGCATATAAATGAATCGATGGGAGCAGTAATATACATTAAGCCTTTATTTACTGACGGTACTTATAAGTACCACTCACTTTAAACTTTTATCTCATAGTGAATATTACTAATATTCTAATGGTACTTTGCAAAAACACTCTTTTAACTCCACTTTACCCGGATACATGAGAGCAGTAGTTATAGGATTGTTATTTTAGCGAAGAAGGAGGCTGTCTTTGAAACAGTTGATGTGTTTTGTGCCCACATTTTATACAGATTATCACGCTCGTCTTTTTATTGCTGTAAACACAGTAAATATGTAAGATAGGTGTTGGATTTTTTTTATGTGTTAATTATGATCTTAGAATACAATTTGAGTAGCTATTTTAGGTGAACGGTGTAAGTATTTGATTTAAAAGTTGAACTACATGGTGATACTTATAAGTACTGTCAGTACACTGGGTGTTGGAGGAAAACTTCTTGTTTACTTTTCGCGTGTGTAGTTAGTTATCCATGGTTTTCATTTGCTTTAAAATGTAAGTACTAAAACGTAGTGTAGTAATAATTTTTCTAGTATTTCTTTTCTATTCCATTATTATTTTCTATAGGAAATCGAAAAAGTTGTGGCACCGGCTCTTTTTTGCTATGCTAGAATTGCCATATGTAAATTCATATATTGCATATGTGGAGATGCGAGAGAACATGTTGTCCATGGAATATGGACGTAAGGATTATCGTTAAAATGAAAGGATTTTGTACGTACTGCCTATGGTAAACGAGCTACATTAGACGAAAACAATAAAAACATCATCGGAAATAATCAGAAAATGAAACTTTTCTAGCTCTTTAATTTTTCTATCAACTGCTATAAACAGTTGTCTCTCGATATGTTTGAGTCTTCAGACAAAAATGATTAACAGCGACATCACATTATATACTTTTTTAAACGTTTCTCTGAAAAGTTTTTGGTGTGAAAGTTTTCATTTTTTTTTTTTTACTTTCTTCTAGAAGAAATTATAATTATGAAAATTTAATATTTTATCTACTCACAGTAATTATAAGTACCACTCATTTTAAACTTTCATCCCATAGTGAATATTACTAATATTCTAATGGTACTTTGCGAAAACACTCTTTTAAGTCCACTTTATATGGATACATGGCAGCAGTAGTTCTAGGTTTGTTATTTTAGCGAGGTAGGAGACTATCGTTGACACAGACAATGGGTTTTGTGCCGACATTTTGTACAGATTGTCACGTTCGTCTGTTAATTGCTGCAAACACAGTAAAGGATATAAGATAAGTGTTGGATTTTTTTTATGTGTTCATTATGATCTTAGAATACAATTTGACTAGCTATTTTAGGTGAACGGTGCATGCATGTGATTTAACAGTTGAATTAGTCGGTGGTACTTATAAGTACCGTGAGTACACTGAGCGTTGGAGAGAAACTTCTTGTTTACTGTTCGTGTAGTTATCCATCGTTTTCATCTGCTTTAAAAAGTAATTACTAAAATGTAGTGTAGTAAGGATTTCCCTGGTATTTCTTTTCTGTTTCATTGTTATTTTTTATAGGAAATTGAAAAAGTTGTGTCAGCGGCCCGTTTTTGCTATGCTAGAAATGGCATATGTAAATTCATATATTGCATATGTGGAGATGCAAGAGAACATGTTGCCCATGGAATATAGACGTCGCATAACTAAAGGACTGCTATAAAGATCGAAACCTTAAAAAAAAAAAAAAAAAAAAAAAAAAAATAGTTCTTTTAACCTCTTCACGGGCAAAGCATTTTCAAAGAAAAAGTGTTTAAATAAATTATTGATACCGTAATTTGCCAAAAAAATTATTTGTAAGTGTGAAAAAGTGCTATATTTCACATACTTATTAAATCGAAAATATTCTACCACAATTCTGGTGCCATTTGTAATACCTCGTGTTTCTGTTACGATAATATTTTAGTCATAGTGTACTGACGGTACTTTAAAGTACCAATTTAATTAATTTCCTCTAAGGAGTTAAATTTCTCACGGGGAAGTATATTTTTGTGTTTATCCTTTAATTTTTATTGTAGTTACTGAAAAAAAAATTGCAGTAGATCATAATGCAGTAGATAAAGGGTTAATCAGAGCTGCCACAGGTGACTAGTTGTATATTCTATTCGCATTACTATTTTAAGATTTTAAATTTTGCTTTAGTATATTTCTCTTGCAGATGTTGTCCAAGTGTATCTGAAAAAAATTTGTTTTAAACAAATGGTGTAAGATAAAATTTAAAAAATAGTCTCTTGTGACAACCCTGATTAATAACATCAATATGCCTTATAATATGCATTATTTATTTGTAATAGAAATATAAATGATATAAATGCAGATCGTTGCTGCTGTTGTTGAACAAAAATATGGAAAAAGTATATGGGTAGAGTTTAACCTTAATGCTGTGTTAAATGTTTTCAGAAAAAGAGTTAAAATTATTTAAAAAAGGGTACTCACTTTCTTGCGGACTATTTCATGTTTATGATCCACGTTACGGTATTACCTGCAATGAAAATAACAAGAATAAAATTCCAGCAAGTCTCAAAATAGTGCACTTTGTGTATGTTATACAGAAAAAAAAATATTTGCGATATCAATTCTAGTCGTCAGTTATTAAGAGCTATAATTTAGGAAAGGCAGCAGTTGTTACAATTAAACATTTCAGTAGTAATTTGATTTCTACTGAAAGGGTTAGTTATTTAAAAGTATATATATATATATATATATATATATATAATAAATTGGAAATCCCAAATATATGAAGATTTGCTAAAGTTCTTATATATGGTTAACCCAGTGGCGTTGTGGATAGCGCATCTGACTTCCATGCAACAGGTCTAGAATTCCATCTCGGTGTTTTCAAGATTCACTCAGCCTTTCATCCCTTCAGGATCGATAAATGTGTATTAACTGTGGTTTAAAAATAAAACTACATAAATTGAAATAAAAATAAATTTAAAGTCTAAAAGTATGAAAGATAAAAAGTAAAAATTTAAAAATTTAAAAATTTAATGAGAAATAAAGAAAAAACAAAGAAAGAAAATATTCCATTAATTCTTAGCAAGACGAAATAGTTACAGAGGCAAAAAGAACAGAAGACTATCCCTTAAAAAATTATTTCCAATACACTTTGATAACATATGCAAGCTAAATATTTTTCATAGGTGGTGCGAACAGAATTTAAAAAATAGCCGGCAGGGGCAACTTTGCTGTTAGCAGGTATTGATGAAAAATAAAATTTAACAATTCCTAACTGAAACTTGGTTTTAAATTACCATTTTTATTAATTATATACATTTGAGTTTAACCCCTTGGAGACAAGTGACCGGTATACGCGCCGCGTAATGTCCTCAGAATCCGCGATTATTCAAACCAGTGAATTTTTATTGTAAATTTTGCCTTATTTAATCTGAGCATTTTCCCGATTCAATTAGGTAAAAAATTCTGCTTTGAAAAACTGGTGATGAAAGATTAAAAATTCTGTAAAAGATGCTCTTCCCAAAGGGGTTAACCCTTTAGTGCGCAGCTTTGCATATATGCAAACAATAGTGTTTTAAATGCAATAGATTTTTTTAATTCGTATATGCCTCATTCACACCAGAAAATTAAAATAGCAATATCTGCTTTAATTAATAAGAGACGTTCATATTTAAATAAAACGAAATTAACCATTGAAACTTTCTGGTGTAAAGTCAGATTCTCTGAACCGCGTGACTTCTAGAATATATTCTATCATGGGAATTTAGGGTTAAACGTTAAGTTTTATAAAATAAATAATTATATAAAATAAGGTATTTGGTGACATACTTCTTAAAATATTTACTAATTTGCAATATTTTAGCGTAAAACAGTAGTTTTTACATATATTGCAGATGTGCAACAGAATAAAAGATTGGCGTATTATATGAAAAATGTATCTCTGATTTTTTTCATTATTTTTCCTGTGTAATAAACCTTTCAGAGAATCATACATAATTTTTTCGAAACAAAATAAAAAAATCACGCATTTAAGGGGTTAACACCCAATAATATCATATGTACGTCGCGCGTGGTGTTTGAATTCAACCTTTGGATAACTGATTAATCTTAAAACAGCATCATGCATTATACAGGGTTCGCACGCATCAAAGGATTTAGGGGATTTTAGTTGTTTTAGTACCAGAAATTTCGCAAAGTACTGGTCGCTATATCTGAAGATAGATTTTTTCCCCATTAAATAAGGGAAATATTATTTTACGAAAATTCTGATATAAAGTCTTTGAAAATCCTTGAAGCGTACAAACCCTGTTATATTGCTTGTTTGCTGATACTGAATGACACGGGTTTCACATCAACAATTTAAAGTTCTATAGAAACTTTTATTTGAATATATATCTGCCATAATTAAAATATATATTATAATTTATAATTATGAAACTATCAACTACAATACAAAAGGACTGTTAATGCAAGCAAGAGTTATTTATTATTTTATATCATGGTTGGACCTGCGAAAGTGAATATATATATATGCTTTGCTTACAAATTAGAATATTGGCTTTGTACACATTCCACAAACTTCGAATACCTATTATTTTCCACTATTGTCAGCAAATGAATATTATGTGCGAGTTGGCATTAATTCAATTTGTAAATGCGATTTATATTATCATTAGTGAAATGCATTTCTATCTAATTGGCAATAACATAATACGCGTCGTACATAATGCGAAAACAGAGGTTTTCTGTGAAATAATTAATCATGGAAGACTGCACTGAACTATAAATACATTCATATTTTAAGTATGTTACATAAAATTTACTTTTTATTCCCATTGTCCATTCCCACTTATCATTTCTCACTTATTTGCTGTGAAATAATTAATCACGGAAGACTGTACTGAACTATAGACACATTGATATTTTAAGTATGTTACATAAAATTTACTTTTTATTCCCATAAAAATAAACCCTCATCGTTAAGCACAAAGTTGGGGTTTCATCTTAGCTTGGATGTGAACCCGTATTGTATTCAAACCTTATTTCAATACGTTTACACTTTTTGTACATAGTTTACAACGTATATCCCGCATGCTAATTCGTTTATATGTTTCCGATTTTAACCTTAATAGTTTAGCGCGTCACAGCTTCCTAACTGCTAGACCTACGTACTGCCCACAAAAAAGACAAACAAAAGGATGGCTTAGCATGGATGTAACCCAGTATGAAATTCAGATCCTAGTTCCATACCTTCAAACTTATTGTACATGCTTCTTATTTTGTCGGTGCCACGTCTAACTATCCAATTACAGGACTGACACAGGTGACTCTTTTTGTACGCTGATCGCACCAATAATTTTCTGATATAAATTTTGAAGTATATTTCTTTTCTAAATGGTGTCAAAATGTGTGTAACGGATTTCCGTTTTGAGAAAATGGTGCCAGTTCGAATTAAAAAATACACAGATAACATTTTTAATTTGCAGAAAATAAACAGCAATCTTGCTTTGAAAATCTAGAAAGTTGCAATAAGTTCGACATGACAAGACTGGAAGTTTATAACAAGACTGCAGCAATATAACGCAAACGTCGTAGTCACCACATTTTGAACTGGCAGCTAACTTGTCCTGCAAGTTAAATTCATGCCGTATCAAATTAATTGCAAATTAACGGCAAAAGAGTAACAAAAAATACTGCAAACTTACTGCAAAGTAGTAATCTTTCCACGCCCCACAGTCTGTTTACAACTGGCACACTATAAAGCTTAACCCCTTAGGATGGGTCCATGCACTTGATCAGGTCAATTAATGCGAAAACTCCGTCAGAAGGCACGTGCATCGCTTTCATTACCATAATCATCAAGGTAAGGGAATATTTCTACTTTTCAATGCCAGCCTTTTTTCGTATTTGATAAGTATAGCATTTAGAAAAAGCGGTACCAACCGAAAAAAATTTCATCAGTTTCTGCGTATGTGCTGATTGTCTATTCTCTCAACAGAGGGATTTTTGCTTTCGTCACTTTCGTGAATTAATGACAGTCTTGACATCAGTTTCACAACAAACTACTCATGCAAGAGGGGGATGGTATAAATTGCGGGAAATTTCCTGCGAATTTCTCAATTCAAATTTGTTACGGCAAGATAATGTCAGAAAAAAGTCAAACTTGCTGTTAATGTTCATGCTATCTGGGTAATCACCTGTGGCAGCCCTGCAATATGAAAACAGCGTTGCCAGTAGGCTACTTTTTAAAAATTCAAATTTCTTGATTGGCACAACGTTTCTGAAATGGTAAAATTCCTCTTGTTTTACGCTTAATTATTATGTCATTAAATAAGAAGAATTTTACTACTTCAAAAAGTGGTGTCAAGCAAGAAATCTGAATTTAAGAAAACTTGCCCACTGGCAACACTGTTTTCATATTGGATAGTTTGACATGGTACCGATGACATCTATACCGCATGTTAGTTTGTCTATGAGTTTCGAGTTTAATCTTTAATTGTTTAGTACGTCATAACGCCTGAATACGAACTACGTACTGCCTAAAAAATGACAAACAAAAGTATGGCTTATTATAGAGTTAAAATCGTATGAAATTCAGACCAGATTTCAATAAATTCAAACTTATTGTAGGTGACTCCTATGTCTATCCAGCAGCTTAGTTCGTTTAACCCGTTGGGGACGAGCGGCACGTATACGTGCCGCATGAAGCGCTCAGAATCCTTGTTTTTCCTCACCAGTAAAATCTTACAGCAAAATTTGCCCATTTAATCTGCGCATTTTCTCGATTCAAGAAGACACAAATTTCTGTTTTTAAAAAACGGTGACAAAAGATTAAAAATTTCGTAAAAGTCTCCCGTCCCGAAGGGGTTAAAAGTGTTGAGTCACCGCCTTTTGAATACTAGGTCTGAGCTCTGACACACCAAAATGGCAGGGGGATTTTTTTCAGCGTGTGTACCAGTTTTGCCAGATTGGGGACTTTTTTAATTCAGATTATTTTAATGCCACCACTTTTTTAGGATAGTATAATTTGCCTTATGTTTCAGACATTTTAATTCATTTTTAAATAGACCGAATATTTCTATTTCAAAAACGCGGTGACAATCAACAATCTGGGGACAAAAAGTCCCCAATCTGGCAACACTGGTGTGTACGGTACCTTAAATGTTCATACCAATAACATTTTAAAGATTTTTCCGTTTTATTTTTCTGAGATTAAACAAATTAGAGAAATCTTTTTAAAAATACTGGTGTCTACATTTACAGAATTTAATTTGCAGAAAATAAACAGCAATCTTGCTTTGAAAACCTAGAACGTTGCAATAAGCTCGGCATGACAAGACTGAAAGTTCATAACAAGACTGCAGCAAGATAACGCAAACGTCGTAGTCACCACATTTTGAACATGCAGCTAACTTGTCGTGCAAGTTAAATTCATGCTGTATCAAATTAATTGCAAATTAACGGCAAAAGAGTAACAAAAAATGCTGCAAACTTACTGCAAAGTAGTAATCTTTCCACGCCCCTCTATCCGTTTACAACTGTTACACTATAAAGCTTAACCCCTTCGGAGGGGTCCATAGATTTGATCAGGTCAATTAATGCGAACACTCCGTCAGAAGGCACGTGCATCGCTTTCAACACCATAATCATCAATGTAAGGGAATATTTCTACTTTTCAATACGAGCCTTTTTTGGTATTTGATAAGTATAGCATTTAGAAAATGCGGTGCCAATCGAAAAAATTTTCATCAGTTTCTGCGTATGTGCTGATTGTCTATTCTCTCAACAGAGGGATTTTTGCTTTCGTCACTTTCGTGAATTAATGACAGTCTTGACATCCGTTTCACAACAAACTACTCATGCAAGAGGGGGATGGGAAATTTCCTGCGAATTTCTCAATTCAAATTTGTTACGGCAAGATAATGTCAGAAAAAAGTCAAACTTGCTGTTAATGTTCATGCTATCTGGGTAATCACCTGTGGCAGCCCTGCAATATGAAAACAGCGTTGCCAGTAGGCTACTTTTTAAAAATTCAAATTTCTTGATTGGCACAACGTTTCTGAAATGGTAAAATTCCTCTTGTTTTACGCTTAATTATTATGTCATTAAATAAGAAGAATTTTACTACTTCAAAAAGTGGTGTCAAGCAAGAAATCTGAATTTAAGAAAACTTGCCCACTGGCAACACTGTTTTCATATTGGATAGTTTGACATGGTACCGATGACATCTATACCGCATGTTAGTTTGTCTATGAGTTTCGAGTTTAATCTTTAATTGTTTAGTACGTCATAACGCCTGAATACGAACTACGTACTGCCTAAAAAATGACAAACAAAAGTATGGCTTATTATAGAGTTAAAATCGTATGAAATTCAGACCAGATTTCAATAAATTCAAACTTATTGTAGGTGACTCCTATGTCTATCCAGCAGCTTAGTTCGTTTAACCCGTTGGGGACGAGCGGCACGTATACGTGCCGCATGAAGCGCTCAGAATCCTTGTTTTTCCTCACCAGTAAAATCTTACAGCAAAATTTGCCCATTTAATCTGCGCATTTTCTCGATTCAAGAAGACACAAATTTCTGTTTTTAAAAAACGGTGACAAAAGATTAAAAATTTCGTAAAAGTCTCCCGTCCCGAAGGGGTTAAAAGTGTTGAGTCACCGCCTTTTGAATACTAGGTCTGAGCTCTGACACACCAAAATGGCAGGGGGATTTTTTTCAGCGTGTGTACCAGTTTTGCCAGATTGGGGACTTTTTTAATTCAGATTATTTTAATGCCACCACTTTTTTAGGATAGTATAATTTGCCTTATGTTTCAGACATTTTAATTCATTTTTAAATAGACCGAATATTTCTATTTCAAAAACGCGGTGACAATCAACAATCTGGGGACAAAAAGTCCCCAATCTGGCAACACTGGTGTGTACGGTACCTTAAATGTTCATACCAATAACATTTTAAAGATTTTTCCGTTTTATTTTTCTGAGATTAAACAAATTAGAGAAATCTTTTTAAAAATACTGGTGTCTACATTTACAGAATTTAATTTGCAGAAAATAAACAGCAATCTTGCTTTGAAAACCTAGAACGTTGCAATAAGCTCGGCATGACAAGACTGAAAGTTCATAACAAGACTGCAGCAAGATAACGCAAACGTCGTAGTCACCACATTTTGAACATGCAGCTAACTTGTCGTGCAAGTTAAATTCATGCTGTATCAAATTAATTGCAAATTAACGGCAAAAGAGTAACAAAAAATGCTGCAAACTTACTGCAAAGTAGTAATCTTTCCACGCCCCTCTATCCGTTTACAACTGTTACACTATAAAGCTTAACCCCTTCGGAGGGGTCCATAGATTTGATCAGGTCAATTAATGCGAACACTCCGTCAGAAGGCACGTGCATCGCTTTCAACACCATAATCATCAATGTAAGGGAATATTTCTACTTTTCAATACGAGCCTTTTTTGGTATTTGATAAGTATAGCATTTAGAAAATGCGGTGCCAATCGAAAAAATTTTCATCAGTTTCTGCGTATGTGCTGATTGTCTATTCTCTCAACAGAGGGATTTTTGCTTTCGTCACTTTCGTGAATTAATGACAGTCTTGACATCCGTTTCACAACAAACTACTCATGCAAGAGGGGGATGGGAAATTTCCTGCGAATTTCTCAATTCAAATTTGTTACGGCAAGATAATGTCAGAAAAAAGTCAAACTTGCTGTTAATGTTCATGCTATCTGGGTAATCACCTGTGGCAGCCCTGCAATATGAAAACAGCGTTGCCAGTAGGCTACTTTTTAAAAATTCAAATTTCTTGATTGGCACAACGTTTCTGAAATGGTAAAATTCCTCTTGTTTTACGCTTAATTATTATGTCATTAAATAAGAAGAATTTTACTACTTCAAAAAGTGGTGTCAAGCAAGAAATCTGAATTTAAGAAAACTTGCCCACTGGCAACACTGTTTTCATATTGGATAGTTTGACATGGTACCGATGACATCTATACCGCATGTTAGTTTGTCTATGAGTTTCGAGTTTAATCTTTAATTGTTTAGTACGTCATAACGCCTGAATACGAACTACGTACTGCCTAAAAAATGACAAACAAAAGTATGGCTTATTATAGAGTTAAAATCGTATGAAATTCAGACCAGATTTCAATAAATTCAAACTTATTGTAGGTGACTCCTATGTCTATCCAGCAGCTTAGTTCGTTTAACCCGTTGGGGACGAGCGGCACGTATACGTGCCGCATGAAGCGCTCAGAATCCTTGTTTTTCCTCACCAGTAAAATCTTACAGCAAAATTTGCCCATTTAATCTGCGCATTTTCTCGATTCAAGAAGACACAAATTTCTGTTTTTAAAAAACGGTGACAAAAGATTAAAAATTTCGTAAAAGTCTCCCGTCCCGATGGGGTTAAAAGTGTTGAGTCACCGCCTTTTGAATACTAGGTCTGAGCTCTGACACACCAAAATGGCAGGGGGATTTTTTTCAGCGTGTGTACCAGTTTTGCCAGATTGGGGACTTTTTTAATTCAGATTATTTTAATGCCACCACTTTTTTAGGATAGTATAATTTGCCTTATGTTTCAGACATTTTAATTCATTTTTAAATAGACCGAATATTTCTATTTCAAAAAAGCGGTGACAATCAACAATCTGGGGACAAAAAGTCCCCAATCTGGCAACACTGGTGTGTACGGTACCTTAAATATTCATACCAATAACATTTTAAAGATTTTTCCGTTTCTTTTTTCTGAGATTAAACAAATTAGAGAAATCTTTTTAAAAATACTGGTGTCTACATTTACAGAATTTAATTTGCAGAAAATAAACAGCAATCTTGCTTTGAAAACCTAGAACGTTGCAATAAGCTCGGCATGACAAGACTGAAAGTTCATAACAAGACTGCAGCAAGATAACGCAAACGTCGTAGTCACCACATTTTGAACATGCAGCTAACTTGTCGTGCAAGTTAAATTCATGCTGTATCAAATTAATTGCAAATTAACGGCAAAAGAGTAACAAAAAATGCTGCAAACTTACTGCAAAGTAGTAATCTTTCCACGCCCCTCTATCCGTTTACAACTGTTACACTATAAAGCTTAACCCCTTCGGAGGGGTCCATAGATTTGATCAGGTCAATTAATGCGAACACTCCGTCAGAAGGCACGTGCATCGCTTTCAACACCATAATCATCAATGTAAGGGAATATTTCTACTTTTCAATACGAGCCTTTTTTGGTATTTGATAAGTATAGCATTTAGAAAATGCGGTGCCAATCGAAAAAATTTTCATCAGTTTCTGCGTATGTGCTGATTGTCTATTCTCTCAACAGAGGGATTTTTGCTTTCGTCACTTTCGTGAATTAATGACAGTCTTGTCATCAGTTTCACAACAGACTACTCATGCAAGAGGGTGATGGTATACATTGCGGGAAATTTCCTGCGAATTTCTCAATTCAAATTTGTAACGGCAAGATAATGTCAGAAAAAGTCAAACTTCCTGTTAATGTTCATGCTACCTGGGTAATCGCCTGTGGCAGCCCTGCAATATGAAAACAGTGTTGCCAGTGGGCTACTTTTTAAAAATTCAGATTAGGCTTATTTATTATGTCATTAAATAAGAAGAATTTGACTACTTCAAAAAGTGGTGTCAAGCAAGAAATCTGAATTTAAGAAAACTTGCCCACTGGCAACATTGTTTTCATATTGGATAGCTTGACATGGTTCCGATGACATCTATACCGCATGTTAGTTTGTCTATGAGTTTCGGGTTTAATCTTTAATTGTTTAGTACATCATAACGCCTGAATACGAACTACGTACTGCCTAAAAAATGACAAACAAAAGTATGGCTTAGCATGGAGTTAAAATCGTATGAAATTGAGACCAGATTTCAATAAATTCAAACTTATTGTAGGTGGCTCCTATGTCTATCTAGCAGGTTAGTTCATTTAAAAGTGTTGAGTCACCGCCTTTTGAACACTAGGCCTGAGCGCTGACACCAATATGGCGGGCGGATTTTTTTCAGCGTGTGTACGGTCCCTTAAATATTCATACCAATAACTTTTTAAAGTTTTTTCCGTTTTATTTTTCTGAGATTTAACAAGTCAGAGAAATCTTTTTAAAAATACTAGCGTCTACATTTAAGGGACCGTACTTACGTTAAAAAAAATCCGCTTCGGCAGCCGCCATTCTTGTGTCAGTGGTCTGGCCAATGGAGTTATGAATAAGGAGGAGAAGACATATAGTTTACTCTCTACCAGTTGTGAGTGAAGTAACTGAGGAGGTTGTCACAAAATGGCGGCTGTATAATTAATAGGATCAACAGTTTCTGATTACCGTCGGGGCAAATTTCCCACCAGTAAATTTGAATAAAAAATATCGTCTTATTTAAGCGCCGTATTCATGAAAATATTTTCTTACCAATATGGTAAACATTTTCTATTTGTTCTGGCTAGTGTGAGTTTTCCCAGGTATTAAAATCTTTTTCACTGACACTGAGATGAGATTGTCCAGGTTGTGACAATATGGCGGAAACGGGGGGCCTAACTACCGCCAAAGTAAACTATCACCGGTAAAAATAAATATCTGTTTCTGCCAATATTTATGACGGAAATTTTGATTCCTTAAGGCGTTTAAATAAGTAGACCATTTCTATTTAAATTTGGTGATGAAAGTTTTTTCCGGCGGTAATCAATCTCTGGGAAAACGGTTACAGTTGAAGCTTCACTATTTTAACCCATTAGCCGACAAAAGGTTGAAATTTTCAACTTTTTAGCTGAACGTTGTTTGCCACCACAAACCCTGAAAGATAATTTTCGTTTTATATGATCTTAAAATTTTATGTCTTTAATTAAGGCTAATTTTTTAATTCAAAAATAGTGTTGTTTATATAAATAACTTAAATATGTGCATTTATTTTGACCGCTGCGTGAACGCAACATCAACGGATAATGAGTTCAGAATATGTCAGTTCCTTTTCATTAATAGTTCCCATGCTCAGGTCTAGTTGGGTTTAGATTTTAGTTGTTTAGTACGTCACAAGCCTTGAATTTTGGCAATGTACTGCGTCAAAAATGACAAACAAAAGCATGGCTGAGCATAGAGGTAAAAACTTATGGAATTCACACCAGATTTCAAAAAGTTGAAACTTATTGTACAGTACATGGCTCCTGTGTCTATCCCGCTTGCTAGTTCGCTTGTAAGTGTCGGGTTAAGACTTTAATTTCTTAGTACGTCATAGATCTCTGAATACGAGGCTTACATAGTGCCTCAAAAAATGACAACTGTCAAAAGGCGAGTTTTCTCAGCGTTCGTGCGGTCCTTTGGATTTCAGTATTAATATTTCTTAATAGAAATCTTCACTTTATTTTTCTGCGATTAAATTACCAATATTACTATTTAGAAATAGTGCTACTTAAGTTGAAGGGAGTATAAAAATTTTGGGGAAACGAAGCTTTCTACAGCTGCCATTTTTTGAGCCACCGTCTAGACCTCGAATTCATTAAGCTATTATTACCTCAAAACCAGGGCTGTCAGTAAGGCCTTCTTTTTTATTCAGAAAATCCAAATCCATACCAGAAATTCTAACTAGTAATTGATGCTTTATTAAATGTGATACATTCCCTGAATACATAATCTATAAATTCTTCTTTCAGATTTTCTGGTACAAAACATAATCTATCAATTCTAACAGGACTATCCCCGCGTGTGTTTATACATCGACGAAACATCATTGCTGTTCATGTAAATTCAATCAATTTCCCAAGAGAAAAGAACCACGCTCAAATTTTGCACCTGATAATTAAGTTTACGCATCATATGCTGTTGTGAAGTTTTGAAAATTGTCTTGTCAGAAATATCGCATACTATTTTAGCAGAAACTGTATTGTATCAGAAACTCAATTTACGAAAATTATTTTCCGTTTACTTCGCTTCTCGATCGGTGATCTGAAGTTTTAGAAATTTCTAACTGCGTAGAAACTTGTTGTGTTGCATTTAAAATGCACGCAGTCTTTCGATTGTTTTGGGGGAAAAAAATCTAGTTTTTTTAATATATTTCTAGTTTCTTACCTTACCAATTCCAAATAAATCGTAATTTAGAAAATCTTCCGTTCATTCTTCTTTTCTAAATTTCCAATTTTTCAGAAATATTACACGTATTTGCCCCAGCAGTATCACAGATATCGCAAATTTATTTATTTATTTATTTTTTTTTTTTTTGTCTTAGACCCTTTTGCATTTCGAATGTTTTAGAAAATGTTCCGTTGTGAGTATTTGCGTCTTAAAAGTAGAAGTCCTGAAAAGTTTCAGATTTATAGTTTTAACAGTTAAAAATGTACCGTAAAATAGAAAGTTTGTAGAGCATTTTCCGATCATGTGAACCATTTAAATTTTGAGTTACTTAGAAACAGAATAGAAACGTAAAAAATATACAACGTTAAAAGCACCAAAAATTTTAAATTTTAAGCATACCGGTTTCGGTAGCATATAGCATACCTTCCTCAGTGCTAAGGATGGAGGAAATTTGCTCACATATATAGCAAAGATGGGGATTCAAGTTAAAGGCTTATTGACCAATACGAAAACAGAGAATTGCAGGTAACAGCCAATAGGAAAATAGATGGGAAATGGAACCGAAGTAGTAAGGGGGGAAAAAATTAAGAGACACAAGTTTTTATGTAATATTTCCAACAATCTGATAATGGGGGAATAGCGAATTCACAATTAACAATATTTTTAAAAATTTTATAAATATGAAATGCTTGTATATTGGTAGGGGCAAAAATTATTTGGAAGTCATATTGTCTAAGAATTTTGAAAAATTTAAAATTTTTGGCGCTTTTAACGTTGTATTTTTTACGCTTCTATTATATTGCACCAAACTCCTTCTTTATAATTACTTAAAAACAGTTCTTTGGGAACATTTACATCTTAAAAATAACATTATTATAATGCACGGCAAACGATTTTTACCCTAGGATCATAATGTAACACAATACCTTTGTGTGTCCTTGTAAACAACTCTAAATGCTCGGCACTTAAAGTTTAATAGGATACATTCTGTAAAAATAACATGACAATCCGAGTATATTTGAGAGAGACTCCCCGTTTTGAAGACATATAAACAAACATGAAAATAAGGTTAACGTGAAAAGCATTTTAACGCTTTTGGGAATTGTTTAAAAACGTTAAGATAAAAAATAAACAGTTGTTAAACAGCATTGTGGTACGTTAACTTTGACAGTAATATTTTATTTCTTTCAGCCATTGTTTATTTATAACTAATCCAATAAAGATTTCAAATACAATATTATCGATTTTAACACAGTAAATCCCAACTGTCCCATAAAATATTCTTTAAAATTCATAAAGATAAATTTTATGATAAAGAGATTAAAATATAAAATAATCTGACGTGCTACGCATGAGAAATATTCCCGCGTGTGGCTACACATCGATGAAACATCACTGCTGTTCATGTAAATGCAATCCCAAGAGAAAAGAACCCACTCTTAAATTTTGTACCTTAAAATCGAATTTAAGCATCATATGCTGTTGTGCAGTTTTGAAAACGATCTTGTCAGAAATATCGAGTACAATTATAGCAGAAAATGTATTGTAGCAGAAATTCAATTTACAGAAATTAATTTCCGTTTATTTCAATTCTGGTTTGGTGATCTGAATCTTTAGAAAGTTCTAACTGCGTAACAACCTGCTGTGTTGCATATAAATTACACGCAGTCTTTCGGTTGTTTTGGGGAAAAGAAATGTTATTTTTTAATGCATTTCTTGTTTCTAACCTTACCAATTCCAAATAAATCGTAATATAGAAAGTCTTCAGTTCATTTTTCTTTTCTAAATTTCCAGTTTTTCAGAAACATTACAAGTTTTTGCCCCAGCAGTATCACAGAAATCGCAAATTAATTTTTTTTTTTTTGTCTTGGACCCTTTTGCATTTCGAATGTTTTAGAAAATGTTCTGTTGTGAGTATTTGCGTCTTAAAAGTAGAAGTCCTGAAAAGTTTCAGCTTTATAGTCTTAACATTTAAAAATGTACCGTAAACTAGAAAGTTGTAGAGCATTTTCCGCTCATGCGAACCTTTTAAATTTTTAGTTACTTGGATACAGAATAGAAGCGTAAAAAATATGCAACGTTAAAAACGCCAAAATTTTTAAATTTTAAGCATACCGGTTTCGGTAGCATATAACATACTTTCCTCAGTGCTAAGGATGGCGGAAATTTGCTCACATATATAGGAAAGATGGGGATTCAAGTTAAAGGCTTATTGACCAATAGGAAAACAGAGAATTGCAGGTGGCATCCAATAGGAAAATAGATGGGAAATGGAACCGAAAGGGGGAAAAAATTAAGAGACAGAAGTTTTTATGTAATATTTCCAACAATCTGATAATGGGGGAATAGCGAATTCACAATTAACAATATTTTTTGCATTTTTATAAATATGAAATGCTTCAAGGAAGTTAAGTTCGTGTATAGAAGTAGGTTTAGAGATTATTTTAACCGAATTGAAGTCAAAAGTATGATTCATCTCCCAGAAATGTTTTGCAATAGAGAATTTATTGATTTCTTGTTTCTAGCTCACAGGCTATCAAAGCCTGAGAGCTTATGTGCCCGCCGGTTCTGTATGTACGTACGTAACGCGATAACTCTTGCTAGAAACATCCTATATGCTTCAAATTTTTTTTCTAGTTTCGTTCTGATAAGGCGCTTCCCTAATTAGTTTTGGGGGTTCATTGGTTAAGAATAAAGGGGGAAAAGGGGAGTTAGTCCACCCCCCGCCTTAATTCAGATAAATGTGTTTTTCATGCAGAATTATTCGATTTGCTCCGAATTAGGTATACCGGCTTATTATGTTAAGAAACTTCCCTGATTAGTTTTGGGGGTTCATTGGTTAAGGATAAAGGGGGAAAAGGGGGGTTAGTCCACCCCCACTTAATTCACATAAATGGGTTTTTCATGCTGAATTATTCGATTTGCTCCGAAGTTGTTATACCAGTTTATTATGTTAATGAACTTCCCTGATTAGTTTTGGGGGTTCATTGGTTAAGGAAAAAGGGGGTTAGTCCACCCCCCCCCCTTAATTCAGATAAATGGGTTTTTAATGTAGAATTATTCGATTACCGATTTTGGTATACCGGTTTATTATATTAAGAAACTTCCCTGGTTAGTTTTGGGGGTTCATTAGTTAAGGATAAAGCGGGAAAAGGGGGCTAGTCCACCCCCCCTTAATTTAGATAAATGGGTTTTTCATGCAGGATTATTCGATTTGCTCCAAATTTGGTATAAAGTTTTATTATGTTAAGGAGCTTCCCTGATTAATTTTGGGGATTCATTGGTTAAGGATAAAGGGGGCTAATCCCCCTTCACTTATTTTTTGAGGGGCATTATTCTTTAAAATAAGAGTATAATATACAATTAGTGCGAAGAGCCTGTGAGCTCAATGCGATCAGTTTAGCTGGGCACTTTTCTTTTTTATTTAATATATTGTTGATGTTCTTTGATACGAAATTTTAAGCAGAGTTTGGTTTGTCCAATATAGGAATGCCACACTGGCAATTAATACGGTAGATACCCCATGAATTGGATAATTAAATAGGGTCTTTGTGTTTGGAGGAATGAGTTTATTGGTAGGGGCAAAAATTATTTTGAAGTCATATCGTCTAAGAATTTTGAAAAATTTTAAATTTTTGGTGCTTTTAACGTTGTATTTTTTACGCTTCTATTATATTGCACCAAGCTCCTTCTTTATAATTACTTAGAAACAGTTCTTTGGGAACATTTATATCTTAAAAATAACATAATTATAATGCACGGCAAACGATTTTTCCCCATGGGTCATAATGCAACAAAATACCTTTGTGTGTCCTTGTAAATAACTCTAAATGCTAGGCCCTTAAAGTTTAATAGGATACATTCTGTAAAAATGACATTGCAATCCGAGTATATTTGCGAGAGACTCCCACTTTTGAAGACCTATAAACAAACAGTAAAATAAGGTTAACGTGAAAAGCATTTTAACGGTTTTGGGAATTGTTTAAAAACGTTAAGATTAAAAGAAAACAGTTGTTAAACAGTATTGTGGTGCGTAACTATTACAGTAATATTTTATTTCTTCCATCCATTGTTTATTTGTAACTAATCGAATAAAGATTTCAAATACAATATTATCGATTTTAACACAGTAATCCCAACTGTCCCATAAAATATCCTTTAAAATTCATAAAAGTAAATTTTACGATAAAGAGATTAAAATATAAAATAATCTGACGTGTTACTCATGAGGAATATTCCCCCTGTGTGCTTATAAATCAATGAAACATCACAGCCGTTCATGTAAATGCAATCCCAAGAGAAACGAACCACTCTCAAATTTTGTACCTGATAATCGAGTTTAAGCATCATATGCTGTTGTGCAGTTTTGAAAACGACCTTGTCAGAAATATCGCGTACAATTGTAGCAGAAATTCAATTTACGAAAATTAATTTCCGTTTACTTTGCTTTTGGATTGGTGATCTGAAGTTTTAGAAAGTTCTAACTGTGTAACAACCTGTTGTCTTGCATATAAATTTCACGCAGTCTTGCGATTGTTTTGGTGAAAAGAAATGTAATATTTTAATGCGTTTCTAGCCTTACCAATTCTAAATAAATTGTAATTTAGAAAGTCTTCCGTTTATTTGTCTTTTTTAAATTTCCAGCTTTCCAGAAGTATTAGATACTAATAATGAGCTAGAAGCAGCAAGGAGTCGTTTGGTAGCTTCATTACCGCGAACTCACCTTACAGAGTTTCGGTGACTTTAATTTATGTAATTTTACTTTTAAATTTGTCCGGTTTCAATTTTGGATTTTTTTTCCTATCCTTGCTTTCGCTAGAGTCTCTTATACTCGGGACGTGGCTGGGGGCCTATGAGCCTAGCTTCCGCAAAAGAGTCGGACTAGAGTAGAAGCATAAAGGGATGCGGACGAAAAGGGGCCGCTCGCCGCCACGTTTATAGTATTTAGTATTTAGCCCCAGCGGTATCACAGAAATCACAAATTTAAGATGGTTTTTTGTCCTGGACTCTTTTGCATTTCGAATTTTTTAGAAATTGTTCATTTGCGAGTATTTGCGTCTTAAAAGTAGAAGTCCTGAAAAGTTTTAGATTTCTAATCTTATCATTTCAAAATGTATCGTAATATAGAAAGGTTTTAGAGCATTTTCCTCTCATATCAGCCTTTTAAATTTCGAATTACTTAGAAATCGTTCTTTGAGAACATTTACATCTTTAAAGTATCACAATTATAATGTACGGCAAACGATTTTTTCCCATCGATCATAATGTAACAGAATTCCTTTGTGTGTCCCTGTAAATGAACTCCAAATGCTAGACACATAAATTTTAATAGTGTACATTCTGTAGTGCACTTCAATAACATTTAAAAATAACATGGCAATCCTAGTATATTAACGAGAGACTCCCACTTTTGAAGACCTATATACAAACAGTAAAATAAGGTTAACGTGAAAAGCATTTTAACGCTTTTGAGAATTGTTTAAAAACGTTAAGATAAAACAAGTTACAAATTGCTCGTCAAACGTGGCAAATGTGGTGCGTTCGTACTATAACTAGTTTATAATTATTTTTTGCGCCCCATATTGTACTGAATGTATAATTTTTTGGCTCTTCATGAGGTGCATAGTCTGTAACATCATTAAAATGCACTTCCAATAATTTTTTTCCCATTCCTCATAATGTAACGGAACACTTTTGACTGTCCCTGTAATTAAACTATACATCCGATTTTCATAAAATTTGAAATGGCTCGACAAATTTTGCAACAGTTACATATTTAAAATTTCAGACCATTCGGAAGGCTGTAACATCATTAAAATGCACTTGCAATTATTTTTCCCATTGGCCGTAATGTAAAGGAAAACTTTTGACTGTCCCTGTAATTAAACTATACATTCGATTTTCATAAAATTTGAAATGGCTCGACAAAATTTTGCAACAATCATATATTTAAAATTTCAGACCATTCGGTTGGGTAGTTTTTGCTCTGTTACATGCGGACGGACAGACAGACAGACGGACGGACGGACTGAACGACGACTATAGGTGCTACGTATTTATATAATTACGAACGCACCTAAAAACAATTGTTAAACCCTATTGTGGTTTTTAGAGCATTTTACGCTCAGGCAAGCATTTTAAATTTCGAATTACTTAGAAACCGTTTTTTGAGAATATTTACATCTTAACCCTTTCAGGGGCAAATAATTGCGTTTCTATAAATTCGAATTGGCACAGGAGCATTTTTCCTCCAAACATAGAAATGTAAAATTTAATAAAATTTTTCTGATGCAAAGCTCCATTAATCGTAGGTGGGATATAATATATCCCACCGTACCTCAAGGGATTAAAAGTAACATAATTATAATGTACGGCAAACGGTTATTCCCTATGGATCATAACGTAACAAAATTCCTTTGTATGTCCCTGTAAATGATCTCTAAATGCTAGTCTCTTAAATTTTAGTAGTGTACATTTTACATTATTTATGAACATTATCGTACATAATCATATAGTTTTATAATAAAGCTCAATAACATTTAAAAACAACATGGCAATCCGAGTATATTTACGAGAGACCCCCACTTTCGAAGACCGATAAACAAACAGGAAAATAAGGTTAACGTGAAAAGCATATTAACGCTTTTGTGAACTGTTTAAAAGCGTTAAGATAAAAAATAAACAGTTGTTAAATAGTATTGTGGTATGTTAACTATGACAGTAATATTTTATTTCTTGCAGCCATTGTTTATTTATAACTAATCCAATAAAGATTTCAAATACAATATTATCGATTTTAACACAGTAAATCCCAACTGTCCCATAAAATAGTCTTCAAAATTCTTAAAGGCATATTTTACGATAAAGAGATTCAAATATAAAATAATCTGACGCGTTACTAATGAGGACTATTCCCGCGTGTGTCTTTACATCGATGAAACACAACTACTGTTCATGTAAATGCAATAGGTTTCCCCAGAGAAAAGAACCGCTCTCAAATTTTGTATCTGATAACTGAGTTTGCGCATCATATGCTGCTGTACAGTTTTCAAAACGGTCTTGTCAGAAATAACAAATACTATTAAAGCAGAAACTATATTGTAGCAGAAATTCAATTTACGAAAATTGTTTTCAGTTTACTTCGCTTCTGGATTTGTGATCTGATTTAGAAAGTTCTAACTGCGGAACAACCTGTTGTGTTGCATATAAATTGCACGGAGTCTATCGATTATTTTGGGGAAAATAAATCTAGTATTTTAATACATTTCTAGTTTCTAGCCTTACCAATTCGAAATAAATAGTAATTTAGAATGACTTCCGTTCATTTCTTTTTTTTTCCAGTTTTTCATAAACATTAGAAGAATTTTGACCAAGCAGTTTCATAGTAGTCGCAAATTTAAGTTTTTTGTCCTGGACCCATTTGCATTTCGAATTTTTTAGTAATTGGCCAGTTGCGAGTATTTGCGTCTTAAAAGTAAAAGTCCTGAAAAGTTTCAGATATCTAGTTTTAACAGTTTAAAAATTATCGTAATATAGAAAGTTTCTAGAGTATTTTCCGCTCATGTAAGCCTTTTACATTTCGAATAAATTAGAAATATAAAATTGGGAACATTGACATCTTAAAAGTAACATAATTATTATGTACGGCAAACGATTTTTCCTCATGGATCATAATGTAACAAAATTCCTTTGTGTGTCCCTGTAAATGAACTCTAAATGCTAGGCACTTAAATTTTAATAGTGTTCATTCTGTAAAAATAAAATGGTAATCCAAGTATATTTGCGAGAGACACACACTTTTGAAGAACTATAAACAAACAGGAAAATAAGGTTAACGTGAAAAGCATTTTAACACTTTCGGGAATTGTTTAAAAACGTTAAGATAAAAAAACAAGTAAGAAAAATCATGCGTACAGAATAGATTATGAAACACTTTCCAACACTCCCTGAAAAATTTTACGAAAATTCGTTACTTAGGGAAATAAGGTAAATAAGATAACTAAGTAAACATTTAAAAATTTGATTTCAGTAGCTACCGCCCATAGCCAAATGTGCATTCCAATTCTTTTGAACAGCCCTGTATTCGATCTGTATGTTGATATATATACTATATAATGGGAAAATTTAGTTTAGCAAGAAAATGCATGAGAGGTTGAAATTCATCTTTCACCGATTTATACTAATAGATGGAAACGTACTTGAATACTTTTGTACAGCCCTGTAAACGTACCTTTATTACATACCAATATTTAGCTAAAATTTATTTCAAACTAAAACACGCTTAAAACTACTGAAATTACATTTCCAAAAATTATCACCCATAGACGGCCATGTATCCAACACTTTGCGTGGCTCTGTATATCATTTTATCTATATTCTGCAAATATTTCTTAGTACACTAAATTCAGTTCAGCGTAAAAATGCATAAATCCTTTAAAACCCACCTTTAAGCACTTTATGCTCACACTCAGTGACCTTTACGAATTCATTTCTGTAGAACTCTATGATGAACTATATATGAACTACAGCATTTATACGCACATTACAGTATGCATAAATATAGTGAACAAGTAGGTAAGTGTGATCACAGATCGCACAGAGGGTTTCGTTTAATATTCCTTTCAAAACACTTTATCCTTTTGAAAAATCTGTTGGTTCCACATTTCGCAACCAGGGGCGCACTCTATTCTAAACAAACCTCTATCCGAACGAAACTCCGTTTTATAGACTATCCATAAATATATTAGTCGAGGGCATTGGGCCGATAGCACCTGAGATAAGTAGGCGCCCCTGGCGGAAAAAAATGGAACTAAAATATGTAAGGCTATGGTGCATAATATAAAAGAATGGTCAAAGGGGTGTCGGCAAAAGTTGGAAAAGTGCTCCCCGGGTGAAATTGCTTAAAATACACAAGTTAGAGCCCGGAGGAGTAAAAATTATAAGAGTTTTTGAAATTTTTATGATTTGCCGTGTGGTCTGAGGTATTCAGCTATTACGTATGCAAAAATTCATGTCTTTAACTTAATTAGGGGCTCCCTTAGAAAGAATTGCTTAAAATACATATGTGGTAGCCCAAAGGGTTAAACGTAAGGCTTTTTCAAGATTTTATGATTTGTCGCCTGGCTTCAAGTGTTCTGCTATAAGTATGCAAAATTTCAAATCTCCAATTTAATAAGGGGATCAGTTAGAAAGAATTGCTTAAAATACGCATGCGGGAGCCCAAAGGGTTAAATGTACGATTTTTTCAAAATTTTATAATTTGTCCTATGATATGTGGTGTTCAGCTATAAGTATGCAAAATTTCTCACCTCCAACCTAAATAGGGATTCACTTAGAAAGAATTGTTTAAAATACACATGTGGGAGCTCAAAGGATTAAATGTACGGCTTTTTCAAAATTTTATGGATTGTCATTTGATGCGAGGTGTTCAGCTACAAGTATGCAAAATTTCACGCCTCCAACCTAATTAGGGACTCATTTAGAAAGAATAGTTTAAAATACACATGTGGAACCCAAAGGGTTAAATGTACGACTTTTTCAAAATTTTATGATTTGTGGTATGATGTGTTGTGTTCCGCTCTAAATATGCAAAATTTGAAGTCTCCAACATGCATAGTTTCTGAGAACGGGCTCTGTGACTGATGGACAGACAGACAGACAGACAAACAGACAGAACAGCGAGACGAATAGGGTTTCGTCAGATGAACGAAACCCTAAAAAAGTGCATATCATAACTAAAAATGCATTTCGAGCAATCATTACTAATATACAGTAATTCGGATACAATATAGTACCTGAACTCTTTTCCAATACACCGCAAACAATTTCCTCTATACCATTATAAACGGAATTATTTTGTGTTGCCCTATAAGTGAACAATAACTATTCTTTGCACCGTATATTCAACAGAATGCATATTTTAGTGGACTTAATAAATGAATATCAATTTTACGATGTTTGAAAGAGTGTAACACCATTAAAAATCATTTGAAACGATTTTTTCCCATTAACCGTAATGTAACGGAAAACTTTTGACTGTCCCTGCAAATGAAATAAACATGCTACAAACTTCATTTGAAATAGGGAACGTGCTATGGTAGAGGTCACTAACATCCAAAAATTTCAGAACGATCCGAGCATATTTACGAGAGTTAGAGCGTGGACAGACGGACAGAATTCATAAACACTTTTCAACTCTGTTGGAAAGTGTTAAAAACAGTTGTTAAACACTATTGTGGTATGTTAACTATGACAGTAATATTTTATTTCTTGCGGCCATTGTTTATTTATAACAAATGCAATGAAGATTTCAAATGCAATATTATCGATTTTAACACAGTAAATCTCAAGTGTCACATAAAGAATTCTTTAAAATTCTTTATGTGAAAGGTATATTTTATGATAAAGGGATTAAAATATAAAATAATCTGACATGCTACTAATGAGGGCTATTCCCGCGTGTGTCTATACATCGATGAAACATCACTGCTGTTCATGTAAGTGCAATCAGTTTCCCAAGAGAAAAGAACAACTCTCAAATTTTGTACTTGATAATTGCGTTTACGCAACGTGTGCTGTTGTGCAGTTTTGAAAACGGTCTTGCCAGAAATATCGCAGTCTATTGTAGCAGAAACTATATTGCAGCAGAAACTCAATTTTTGAAAATTGTTTTCCGTTTACTGTGCTTCTTTAACCCTTTGCATTCGAGAGGTGATTCACACTGACCGCTAGTGCCCTGCATAAATGGGTGCTATAAGCGACCTGGACGCCAATATTTTAAACTAATTTTCTTCGCCTTATCTAACGGCCGAATAATCTGTGATAAAAAAATGGCGAAATAAACTGTGAGATATTATTGGTGTCCAAAGCAGTTGGCGTCCCGGTTTACAAGGGACACCAGACAACACAAGTGGTAAGTGAGAGTTACCTCTCGAGTGCAAAGCGTTAATAACGATCTGAAGATTTGCAAAGTACTAACTGAGTAACAACCTGTTTTGTTGCATTTAAATTGCACGCAGTCTATCGACTGTTTTGGGGGGGGAGGGGGGAAGAAATCTATTTTTTTAGTACATTTCTAGTATCAAGACTTACCAATTCCAAATAAATTGTAATTTCGAATGTTTTCCGATTCTTTCTCTTTTTAAATTTCTAATTTTTCAGAAACTTTAGAAGTATTAACCCCAGCCGTATCACAGAAATCGTAAATTAAGATGTTTTTTGGTCATGGTCCTGTTTTCATTCCGAATTTTTTAGAAACTGCTCTGTTAAGTATTCAGGTCATAAAAGTAACGTCATGCAAAGTTTTAGATATCTAGTCTTAACTGTTCAAACATTCATACCTGCCAACCTTCCACTAATCTTCCGTAATGTCTAGATTAATTTAACCCAGGTTAGCCAGATTTCGAACCAGAAAATTTATTTAATGAATGCTTATTTATTTATTTCTAGGTGTCTACGTGAAACATATTTATTTCCATTTCTTAAAAAAATTTCTGGTTTGAAACGTATTAAACCAGGGTCAAATTAACGCGTTACGGAAGATTAGTTTGAGGTTGGCAGCTATGCATTATCATAATATAGAACGTTTTTAGGTCATTTTCCGCTCATGTCAGCCTTTTAAATTTCGAATTACTTAGAAGCCATTCTTTGGGAACATTTACATATTAAAAGTAACATAATTATAATGTACGGCAAACGATTTTCCCCATGGATCATAATGTAACAAAATTCCTTTGATTGTCTCTATAAATGAACTCTAAATACACTTAAATAACACTTAAGTTTTAATAGTGTACATTCTGTAGTGAATTTAAATAACATTTAAAAATAGCATGGCAATCCGAGTATATTTACGAGAGACTTCCACTTTTGAAGACCGATAAACAAACAGGAAAATAAGGTTAACGTGAAAAGCATATTAACACTTTTGTGAGCTGTTTAAAAACGTTAAGATGAAAAAAAAAACAGTTGTTAAAGAGTATTGTGGTATGTTAACTACGACAGTAATATTTTATTTCTTGCAGTCATTGTTTATTTATAACTAATCCAATAAAGATTTCAAATACAATATTATCGATTTTAACAGAGTAAATCCCAAATGTCACGTAAAATGTTCTTTAAAATTCATAAAGGTGTATTTTTCGATAAAGAGATTAAAATAAAATAATCTGACGCGTTACTAATGAGAACTATTCTCGCGTGTGTCTTTACATCGATGAAATATCATTGCTGTTCATATAACGCTGTAAAAATGTTTTAGAGAGACGTTTGAAGTGTATCGTTTTGAATCTGACTTAATTTTCAACAAAGTTTGCTTTCTATTTTTAATAATAACATAAAAATTACTTTTGTTGTTAGAAAGGAAATGTTTTTATTCACGCTGTCTTAGAATTGGCAACAACAATTAAAAGATCATCTCGAAATATGACATAAATGTCTCGTGTAAATATATTTTTATATTTAAACTGTTTGGCAATATTACAATTATCCATTTTAAATATGGCGTAATTTCTCCTATTTTCTGCTTTTAACGCATGTTAATCAGTCAATTATTTTAAAGTTTTCTTTCTATTTTTAATAATCACGTGAAAATACTTTTGCTCTTAGCCAGGAAATATTACTATTTGCGCTGTCTTAGAATTGGCAGCAATGGTTAAACAGATCATCTCGAAATTTGAAATAAATGTTTCGTGTAAAAATATTTTTAAATTTAAAGAGTTTGGCAATAGTACAGAGTTCGTACGCGTACCATTATTTTCAAGCCCGAATATCAGTATTTATTTAATAAAAAAATAAATCTAGATTAAACGCTCGAAATTTCGCCTTATTTAAGAAGGGATTTTCTAAAAGAAAATACTGGTATCGAAGAATTTTGCAGTCTGGAAATTCAAGGACCCGTACGAATCCTATACGATTGTTTGGCTATTTTCAATATGATGTAAGTTCCCCCATTTACTGCTTTTAACGCATATTAAGGAATTTATTATTTTAAAGGTTTCTTTCTCTTTTAATATTCAAGTGTAAATACAATTTTTATTGCGTAATTTTCAATATTTTCTTGCTTTTATCACGTAATCTTTAAATTCCAATTTTAAAGTGTTTTATTAGTTTTTAACAATCACGTTTAAATAAATTTTTAACAGAAAGGAAATATTATTCTTTTGCTGTTTTTAAAACTGACAATAATTTAAAAGAATAACCTTGTATGAAATATGAAAAAAATATCTCTTGAGAAGATGAAAATTTGACTAATAAATTGAAAAAACCCCTCAAAAAAATTAGTCAAATAAAAAAAATAATAAATTCAATTTGCACACCACAAGTTTATAATTTATATCCTCAAAAAAAAAAAAAAAAAAAAAAAAAAAAAAAAAGGTTAAATTCTTATGTATAGTTTTTGCTCCTACAGAGCTTTTTTAATGGAAAGCTTTTGACAAAATTTAAGAATTAATAGCTCTTAAAATAATTTTTTGATTTAAAAACTGTCTGTTTCGGTGTGTTTATCAAACATTGCTCTATAATTATAAAACCCTTTTATATTTTTGTATGCAGCAGTTTTCTTAATATTAGAGAAGAAAATCCTTCGGTCACAAAAATTCATTCACGGCAGCAGTGTTGCCAGTGGGCTACTTTTTTTTTAAATTCAAATTTCTTGATTGCCCCCACTTTTTTGAAACAGTAAAATTACCTTTGTTTTCGCTTTAATTAATATGCCATTAAATAACGCGCATTTTAGAATTTCGAAAAAGTGGTGCCAATCAAGAAACTGAATTTAAGAAAAGTAGCCCATCTGGCAACACTGTACGGCAGCGGTGATAACAAATGGAGTTATGAATAAAGAGGAGGAGACATATAGTGTACGGTCTACCAGTTGCGAAACTGTGAAGTAACTGTGAAGGTTGTCACAAGATGGCGGCTGCTTTTTCTTAAATCGGATCTTCAGTTTCTGATTACCAGCAGGGCAAATAACCCATCAGTAAAATTCAATAGAAAATTTCATCGTAATTAAGTGTCTTATCCCTGAGCGCTGGACCAAAAATGGCGGCTGCCGAAGGCGGATTTATTTCAGAGTGTGTACGGTCCCTTAAATATTCCTATCAAGAATTTTTTGAAGTTTTTTCCGTTTCACTTTTCTGAGAATAAACAAGGTACAGAAACCTTTTATAAAATACTGGTGTCAACATTTAAGGGACCGTACCTACGCTAAAAAAAAATCCGCCTTCGGCAGCCGCCATTTTTGTGTCATTTTTGTGTGAGCGCTCAGGCCTATTATTCAGAGGGCGATGGTCTTATCCACGGAAATTTCTCTCAAAAATGTCATAAAAATTTCTATTTATTGTTACTGGTGTCAGTATGCCTTGTAAAACTGTTAGTTTGTCTCCCTGGTTCTCACAATATTGCGGAATGGCAGGGCCTAACTACCGCAAAAGTAAACTCCTACCAGTAAAAATGAAAATCTGTTTCTAGCATCATTTATGACTGAAATTTATAATAATAAGGCGTTTAATAAAGTTGAAAATTTCTATATAAATCTACTGGTGGAAGTTTTCACCGACGGTAAACAACTCCTGCGGTTGCAGTTGAAGCTTCTCTGTTTTAAGAATATGTCAGTTCCTCTTTATTAATAGCTCCATGTGATAGCATTAATTACTTTTTTTGAAAGAGAGGGATTGTTTTTTTTTTTTGTTTTTTTTTGCCAGTATTTACTTCTTACAAGTAAAAATCATGACAAGTTTTAAGTTTCTAGTCGTAACCCCCGCGTTGCGCAACCCGAGATATGCTCGGGTATGCATTTTTCCGTCTAATTAATAGTATTTGGTTTTTCCCACCAGTTATTTTTTAGCGAAAACTTTGTCTGATTTAATCAGGACATTTTCCCAGATTACGATTGTGAAAAATTTCTGCTTTAAAGAACTGGTGATAAAAGATTAAAAATTCTGCAAAAGACGCTCATCGCGAAGAATTACTTACGCAGCGAGAGGGTTAACAGTTCAAAACAATGACTCGTCAAAATTCTGCAACGATTATATATATTAATTTTCAAACCATTCGGCTGGGAATTTTTTGCGCTCTTATATGTGAACAGACAGACCAGGCAGGCAGACGGACGGACCAAATGACGACTATAGATGGGACGTATTTACACATAATTAGGGACGCACCTAAAAAGCATAAAAGTCACGTGCATTTTAAGCCAAAAAATAGAACGTGTGTTATCTTATGAAACAATTCGTGATTATATATTTGTCTTGTTCTTTTTTTTTCATTTTTTGTAGCATATTACGTCAATGAAACAATGTCGCTACTTATGTAAATGCAGTTAGTTTTGTTTCCTAAAAAGCCAGTTTCAAAATTTGCACTTTATAATTGAGTTTACGTAGCACAGCTATTAAACAGTTTTAAACATTATTCTTTCAGAAATATCGCACATGATTATAGCAGGGCTATATTTAAATTCACGAAAATTCTTCGTTCGAAAGTAATATTCTGAAACTTTAGAGAATATTTGTCGTTAATTGTTTAATGGCGCATTAGGTTTTTCAATTTTAATATTTAGAATTCAATAATTCAACTTTTAACGTTATTATAAAGATACCACTTTTTAACCATTTGTAAAACTTATTCCAACAATTTTGAAACTTTAATAAATCTTTTGTAATCTGTTTTTAGAAATGGTTAAATATAAGTTTTTCAGAATATGTTTGACTTATTTAACCCCTGAATTTTCGCTCCCGTGATAGTCACGAGTTGTGTCTTCTGTTCAGATTGTTTCTTTCCACAATCTTTATTAAATAGTGTAATTCGCAAAATTATGGTATCATTTTACCTGTCGTTAAAAAAGGTGAATACTTCTTTTTTCAAAAAAGTAGTTCCAATAAGCAATTTGAATTTTTAAACCGTAATTTAATGCGACCGTTAAGGGGTTAATAGAAGAATTTATTGAATGTAGAAAAAGCTTCTGCCATTAAATGAGGCCAATGCAGCGATTAAATAAGTCACTATTCAGAAATATTGGTATTCATCCAAATATTCCTATCTAATTTAGGAGTTAGAGCGTATACAGTGATCAATATTCATTATACAAATCATCGGGTTCCAAAACACTCTTTATTTAGAAGAGTACGACGTACAAAGACTTGTGATACATGAAAAGGTACATACACTCACCAACTCTCTGGAACACACTACAAATGTTTAATGTGTCAGCCATTAGTCACCCGGCACACATTCCAACGGTAATCCAGTTCCGTCCATTCATTCAATAACATTAGACCGGGAGCCGGCAGCACAGACACATGGTTCGTACGGATACCATTATTTCTCCAGGAAACTACCAGTATCTTTTTATAAGAAAAATAATCTAGGTTAAACGCGCAAAATTTCGCCTTCTTTCCAGAAGAGATTTCCTATAAGGTAATACTGGTGCCGAAACCTTTTATGGTCTGCAAAATTCAAGGAAGCTTACGAACCATGAGACAACCACCTCACCGAGTTGGGTGCTGAAATTCCAGAATTAGCTAAAACTTGATTCCCATATTAAAACGCAGTCTGTCTGCCAAGTCATATCTTGGTGGAAAACATCTAAAAACCCGATTTTACCGGCTGAATCGTAGGTTTACCATTGTGTTTTCCTGCTCCCAGTCCACCATGTTTTCATACCTTTGAGTGCGAGAAAGCGCAATGGTAAACCAATGAGTTGACCGCTAAAACCGGGTTTATAGGCGTTTTCCACCAAGATATGACTTAGCAGACCGATTGCGTTTTAATATGGGAATCGAGTTTTAGCTAATTCTGGAAATTCAGCCTCCAACTCGATGAGGTAGTTGACTGTGCTGCCGGCTCCTGGTCTACATGTATCTGTCAATGTCCGTGACAGCAGCGATGAGCGTTCGTGCACACGAGCCACGTGACGATCTTTTAAACTTGGTGAGTGTACGTATCTTTTCATGTATATATCACCAGTCACTTTGTAGGACCTATACCTCTCAATACACAGTGTTTTGAAACCCTATTAACCCTTTCAGGGGCAAGGTACTTCTATTCGTAAAATGCTGAATTTAGTGACTGGCACAGGAATTTAAAAACAAATTTATTTAAAAATAAGCAAAAGCTATTGTTCATACACTTGATCACCCGACCGGAGCACCAACCAAAGAATGGCATAGGATGTAACGCTCCGGTACAAAATCCCCACAACAATCACCGATGCCGGACATCGGAAAGCACCCAAAATAACAAGGAAAAAGGCACATATTCTGACGAACTTACATAGTAAATCGTAAATTTACAAAACAATTGATGTTGCTTTCATCATAATAATAAAAATAAAAAACAAAAGTGAAGTGACTTAAATGTATAACAAAAGTTAAGACTATAAATCTTTGTTCAAGATTATGAAGTGTAAATGTTCATTAAAGTTCACTGTTCACTAATGTTCAAATGAGTTCAGTGTTCGAAAGAAAAATGTTCATAAAAGTTTTATATAAGAAAAACTAACTTGAAGAAAGATCACCATAATGTTCAGACCTCAAGAGAAAATCACCGCCAACAAAAATGTCAGACAAAGGACAGTTACTATAAAAGGCACAATGTTGAGCCTTTCATGTAGTGTCAGAAAACCATGTAATGTCCGTAGCGAACCACTGATGAGTATTAACAGTATGATAAAAGTAAATAGTTACAAGTGTAAAAATTATCAAAATTTATATCCAATAAATGAGTATTCCCTATTAAGTGCGTTGTACATAGCACACAGTTTTCTATAGTTTGAACGGGTGATGAGAACGTTTCGAATGTTCCATCTCAGTGTACAATTCCTGTTGAATTTAAATGTACAAGGCATTAACGGACAATGTCCAAACAAATAATGTTGTATACTTCCAACATCACCACAGTTGCACCTGTTATTTGGGCGTTTTCCTATTTTAAACAGATACTGTGGAAATGCTCCATGTGAAGAAAGAAAATAACCTATCACCTGGGATTCACATAGAAATAAATCGTCAACCTTGTTTAATATCGCATAAGTATCTCTTCCCTTCTCCGAATTTTCCCAAGAAACCTGCCATTGGTCATGTAGAAGCGTTTTAAAATGGCGCTTTAAAACAGAAGTTGGTGCAGGAATGCGTAGAACTTTATCATACAGATCATTTATAATAACTGATTTTGCCAACATGTTCGCTCTTTCATTTCCTGATATTCCAACATGCGATTTTATCCAGCCAATATATATGACTTTATTATGTAACAGGCGCAAAGAGTTGAAGATATTAAAAAGCTGACCGTTAGATGGAAATAAGCGCTGAAGAGCTAAGTTTGTTCATATACTTGATAAAAGGAAAAATTTCATTCCATTATTCTGGTGCCACTGTAGCGTTTAGTAATTAAAATTAGGTGGTCCAAAAATGAACCACCGCCCTTGAAGGGGTTAATCATTATGCTAACCCTGCACTCTAAACAATAATTGTTGATTTTACAATATAATACTGGTAGCTGGGGTGCAAGTATTATACTGCAACATTAATAGTAATAAACCGTTAATAAACAGTAAAATACTGTTATATAAATGACTGTGCAGAAATGTACCATATATTACTGTTTATTTTTACTGTTTATCATTGTTATCTAACGGTATAATTGTTGATTATAGAGTATTATACTGGCACCCCAACTGCCAGTAATGGGTAAAATCAACAATTTAATTTTTGAAGTGTGTATTAGTATAGCATTGAATGCAATTTGAATACCATTTGAATATAATTGAATATCATTGAATGCCAGTACAGAAGTATAAATATAAAACGTAATATCATTGTACTAGGCATGCAATGAGTCCACAATCGTATTAGTTCAAAGTAGCTACCAGATTTTCGAGGCTCTGTGGTAATCTGGGTTGCGAGTTTTGCGCCATCCAGGGGTCGCATTCTATAGGGAAAATTGTATTGTTCATATCACTACTTTGAAAACAATATCTTTATCGTACCATTTTATAGCACATTTTAAATAAAATAATCATGAAGATTACTGATTAAGGGTTCTGGTAGGAAAAATATAAAATTTTCCCTATGCAATGCGACCCCCGCTCATCTTTTGTTCAAAAATTACGAATAGTAAATTTTGCTTTATTTGATTAAAGACACTGAGTGATTACGTATAGTATAAATTCTTCTTATGGAATTTCCGGTATGAATTCTGAATTTTAAATTAAAATGGAAGCCAAAAGGGCAACCCTGACGTGAATCGTAAACTGTTAGATGTTTAAACATATTTTAATTGTTTGGAATTCATTTAAATGTGAAAACGTCATTTCCGTTTTAACTTCTTGTGCAATAACTTACCAAACTACGCACACACACAGAATATTAAACGTTTGCTTGGAATTGTGTGATTAACAAATAATTATACATAAGATATTGCTAACGATATAAATTTTATGTGGATTTAAATCAAAAATTTTTAACGATAATATAATTTTTTTAATGAATCAATTTTGATAATAGAAATTAAGAAAAAATAATATAATTTAATAAATATCAGAAAATATTCCTTAAACCGGAAATAAATAGGAAGAAAATTAATAGGTATCAAATATTTTCTGTGTAATAAGCATAAAATCTGAAAATAAAAAATTTTGTTCTAGAGAGCAAACTGTCCTGCGAGACTGTGCGTGAAAAGCGAAGTAGTTCAGATCTTAACGATCTAACTATGTCTTGGAACGGTGGTGTCTCCCTCTCTCAATCAACACAGAATTCATACGGTCTTTGAATAATTCGAACACCACAATTTCCTAATAGTAATATTCGGCTTATTTAAAGACAGAAAATTTGCGTAAGTATTTAAAATTATTCTGTATAACTAAAACGTTTCGGAACAGGTATCCAAAGCAACTGTATCTATCTGAGAAGATGCTTATTATTTTACACTCCATGTATACCAGAGTCATCCTCGTCACGCTATTTCATCAATAATGAAGATGCAGTAAAAAAAAACATGTTTTTAATAATAATAATAATAATAATAATAAAATCTTTTACGAAAGTTTCTTGATTTTGTATTCATTATTTCAGAGATTTATTAGCAATAAACAAGGTGTTCACAATGCATTTCTATACGTGAACAGCTATTTGATCTTTCACTGGTCATGTACAATGTCTAGAACAGGGCTGCCACAATGGATTATTTTAATATTCTGCTCGCACTAGTATTTTTCTAATAAATATTTTGAAGTACATTTCTCTTATAAAAATGTTGTCAAGGCGTGTGTTAATGATTTCTGTTTGAGAAAGTGGCGCCAGGTAGAATTAAAATATAGTCGCCTGTGGCAGCTCTGTAGAAGCACATAGCTTGTAAATCAGCAAGCGAAACCGTATCCAAAAATTTACACTTACACCAGGGGGCGCTATGATCGAGTCTATTGCTACGAATAAATAGAATTCCAGTGTATTTTTAGATATTTATGATGCAATTACGCTACGGGAAACTTATTTTTAAAAGATAAATTTTACGGAAAACAGAATTAAAAAGATTTCTGTTGTAATACTCAGTATATTAGGAATGAACGAAAATTCAAGCATATATTAAGTCATTCATTATGTATGAAACGACCTATAGGAAAGCGGGTTTTTTATTTAGAAATTCTGAATTCATGCCAGAAAATTTTGAAAACTAATTTTCTCTCACTTTATTTATTAAATATCTATAACATTATAAATTAAAAATAGCTATTAAAACTTTTTGGTGAAAATTTCAATTTTCTAAACAAAAAAAAACGCTTTCAAATTGTACACTTCATAGTTAATGACCTAATGCTTTTAAATGCATTTCAAACCACATATTTCTTATCGCTGTAACTAACGCTTAGTGTTTACACTTGCATGCAATAAATTTGATCTCTGCGCCGCCTAACAAAATGTAATTTTTTGGATACATTCAAAAGCAATAACGATGTATGCGGTTTCCACACTATAAATTTCTAGAGACATTCAGGTAAGCATTCAGGTAAGTTCAGGTAAGAATAACCTTTGTTCATAATTTTATTAGTTCAAGATAGCGGCCAGTCTTTCGAGGCCGTCGGTGAAACATGGTCACCAATTTCACCTTCCTTTTTATTCAGAAAATCCAAATTAATATCGGAAATTCCGAATAATAATTTTTGCTTTATTTAATGACATAACGTGATTACGTAAAGAAAAATTTATTCTTCTGGAAATTCCGTTATGAATTCGTAATTTCTAAATAAAAAAGCGTTCAGATTACCAACACTGACATGAAATGTAAAATAGTTAAATGTTTAAACAGAATTTATTGACTTGAAATCCATTTGAATGTTAAAGCCTAATTTCTGTTTTAAAATTTTAAACACTCACATCCCCACCCCCAAGAAACAAACAAAACATTAAAAGTTCTTTTGGAATTGCGCGGTTGATAAATAATTAATTTTACATCAGATACATTTGAAGATATGCATTTTATGTGAATGTAAAACACTTTTTTTAACGCAATAACAGCATTTTTAAAAAATAATAAATTTTTGTGTAACAAATTTAATTTTTTTGATATAACTTAATACTAGGGAGCCCTGCCTCCTGCAAGCTACGCTTGCCAACCCCCGTTCAGACACCGCAGAATATAAAAACACGCTAATCTGATCGGTTTTAAACAGATTAGAGAATATTAATATGGGGGCGAGACTCCATACATAACTCACAACTCACTTTTAGGACGAACACTGACATTTATTGAGACGAATACACACACAAAAAATACAGATATAAACACTCTTCTCGTTCTTTAATTAGCTTAAAGTCTATAATTCAGGACGTCGTTGAATATATTTCTGAGATTTTCTTACGTCGTGTAAATATTCAATCTTATTTCACCGAAATATGTTCTGGTCTTTTTTAACAAAACCTTCCGTCGTCGAACTCATTTCGTTCTCTTTACTTCTTCTGCATTTCCACTTCACACAGCTTCGTTAAGGCTCGTTTCCTTTTTAATCTCGAAGCGGAAAATACGGGGACACTCAGTCTAATGCAGGTGTTGCTTGCGAAATCTCCACAAGCGGCCGTCCTGACATCTGGAGCTGCCGCAGCGACATGTGGTAAAATAGAATCTGAAAAACAAAAAACAAAAACCAGTAACTGTTCTTAGGAGAAAAGAAAAAAAGAAAAATTAATCTGCACATCATAGTTGAAGTAGCGTAACATCATATGGGTTGACTTATAAAATTGTTACAAACACATAAGAAGAAAAGATTTAAAAAAAAATGTTTTTGAAGTTTCAGTTATCGTCAGGCCAAGGTTTCATGTATTCAGACAGGAGCTAGTATTTATCGGTCCTTCAGTTGATGAGATTTTCGTTACGTCGTAGGTGTCATTAGACTTCACTTTGATTACTTTATACGGACCTAAGAATTTAGATTTCAACTTTAAACCTGGTCCTTGCTGGGTTCTCTTAATTGCTACAAGGTCACCAAGCTTGTACTTACGGGGTTTCTTACGTCGTAAATTATAGTGCTTGCGGTTTTCTTGTTGAATTTCCAGAATATTCTTCTTGTCTTCTTTACGGAGCTCTTCTCTGTCTTTCATAAACTGTTCTTCGACTGCACTGTTTAAGAGGTCAATAATTTGTACATCTTCTTTCTGTTTCATTTTTGTACCAAATAATATTTCAAACGGTGTTCTCTTAATGCTTCTTTGGTAAGTTGAATTAATGACTTGTTGAACTTTAGGAACATGTTTAAACCATTTGGTCGGTTCGTCTTTGGACATTTTAGAGATTACAGAAATTATGGTGGAATTAAGTCGCTCTACTTGACCATTGGCACGGGGAAGGCCAGTTGTAACTGTCTCGTGCTTTATATTTTCATCTTGACAATAATCAGCAAATTCTTTGCTTGTAAATGCAGGACCTTTATCGCTAATGATAATGGAAGGATTGCCAAAAGTATGACTTTGTTGTCGTAGTTTTGATATAACTTCGGTAGCAGAAGTACTTTTACATGGATACAACCAGACGAATTTAGTAAATGAAATAATTAAGTTAATGAAATAATAACTTATACAAAAAATAATTTTGAATAAGTTCTGAAATTTTTGAACGTATTGTTTCATCGGTAATATGAGATAAATCAAGATTAAGATCGTCTAACACATGAGCAATATTAATCAAAAAATTATTGGACGTATCGTCATTTTTCTCGATTTTTTGCATCGAAATATTATTTCCAGAAATTGTTAAAATACTTTGTTGAATGATATCTGTACCAATAATAAGATCAAAAGATATGGAATAATCTGGGACTACATAAACATTAGTTGTATAATTAAAATCATCTATCATAATGTTCGTAGAGAAAAAACCTAGGGGTTTGATTATAGTATTTCCTAATCCAGTTAATGTGATAGTTGAATGTTGAAGGTTCGAAATTGTAGGGAGTTTGCGATAAATACTTTCCTTTAGTAAACCTCTTTCACTACCTGTGTCTACCAATGATGTAACATTTACAGACGAAATAATGACTTGTTTGGTCATGAAAGTGTTCGACGTGACAGTGGAAACATTGGAGGGTTCTGACTTAACTCTAGGCCTCCTTGGTTGATCACATTGAGCCGATTTATGGCCAAAATTCGAACAATTAAAACAACGAGGGCCTTTATCTTTATGTCTGCATTGGCTACTTTTATGATTCGACAAACCACAATTAAAGCAAAAAAGATCAGATTTTGGTCGAAAGGATTTCTCTTTCATTGGCATTTCAGGTTTGACTTTACGAAATTTAGTGTTCTCAAAGTCATGTCGAATTTTGTCATAAATTTTGAGCTTTTGCTTGAATTCTACAATGGATTGGCATCCATATAACATTGATTTTCTGAAAACGGGGTCGGGTATGCCGTTTATGATGTATTGCATTAATGCGGAATCCTCGATTTTACCACGCGAGCATATTTGTTTCATGATAAGAAAATATTCTTCTATTGATTCATTTTCTTGCAATTTTCGTTTATTTAATATGTCATGTAACTCAGCAGAATTATAAGTGGTGCTAAATTCTGATATTAAGAGTTGTTTAAGTTTGTCATATGATTTGATATGAAATTCTGTTTGTGTTAATAACTGGGCTTTTACTCGTAATGATCTTTTACAAAATATGAATTTATGAAAGTCAGATAAATTAAACATATTAGTAACATCCTCAAAATTATTAAACCATACGTTTATGTCACTAAAAGAACTACCATCGAAAGGAGGTATTACACTTTCAATATCAGTAAAATTCATAGACGATGGCATAAAACTTTGAACTGGAAATTGCTGTTGTTTGTCAAAATTTGATAATTCAGTGTTATTACTTGAAGTCATATTATTTGGAGGCAGTTCGGGTTCCGAGTTAGTGTCACTTTCATTTTGTATAATATTATTTTGTAGTAAGGTCAAGTCCGAAAGGTATGTAACTAATCGGGTTGCGAGATCGTTTAAAGATCCCTCATTATCAATACAAAGTAGATTGCACACTGTAATCAGATCATTTAATGAAAAATCAGTTTGAACTTTAGTTATTTTATTTTTGAATTCGGTGCTGTCGGTTTGAAAACCGAAACCAGTAAAATCACGTATTCTCTTTCTATTAGAGCGATCACCGTCAGCATCAAATAGGAATTTATGCAGCAATTTAATTTTATGCGTTCGTTCGTTTTTAAATGCAACTTCCAGTTCTGGTATCTCAACTAACTTCATAATCAAAATAATAATAATGAACTCACCGTTAGAATAATATCCGGCTTGAATATGTAGGATGAATAACTCTAATTAATCATATTGGTGGGTTAACTGTCACTTCTGACGCCAATTTATGGGGGCGAGACTCCATACATAACTCACAACTCACTTTTAGGACGAACACTGACATTTATTGAGACGAATACACACAAAAAAATACAGATATAAACACTCTTCTCGTTCTTTAATTAGCTTAAAGTCTATAATTCAGGACGTCGTTGAATATATTTCTGAGATTTTCTTACGTCGTGTAAATATTCAATCTTATTTCACCGAAATATGTTCTGGTCTTTTTTAACAAAACCTTCCGTCGTCGAACTCATTTCGTTCTCTTTACTTCTTATGCATTTCCACTTCACACAGCTTCGTTAAGGCTCGTTTCCTTTTTAATCTCGAAGCGGAAAATACGGGGACACTCAGTCTAATGCAGGTGTTGCTTGCGAAATCTCCACATTAAATTATAATAAAAAAAACCTGTAGCGATCTCCCTGTAAACGCGTTTCCATTCAATTCCCTTTGATTGCGAAAATATAAGGCCTAATCAGTAGCTGTTAAGACATCCAATGGTTGTTTTCGTGTTTGATTAAGGAAGATCAGTTAAACATTTGAACAGAAGCTAAAATAAAATGAATTAAGTAAACAGAGTCTTTGCCTCCCGGTATTTTTTAACAGCGTTATAAAACGATTGACATAATACAATTTACTGTTTTAACCACTTCAAGGGCGATGATTCATTTTTGGACCACTTAATATTAATTCTTAAATGCCACACTGGCACCAGAATATTGGAATGAAAATTTTCCTTTTATTAAGTAAGTGAAAAAAGCATTTTCGTATTTCGAAATAAATTTGTTTATAAATTCTGGTGCCATTCACTGATTTCAACATTTTACGAATAGAAGTACCTTGCCCCTGAAAGAGTTAAACGCATATTAATATATTTTTTATTTTAAAGTTTCATTTCTCCTTTAATATTCACGTGTAAATACAACTTTCAAGACATAATTTTCAATATATTCTTGCTTTTAACACGTACTCATTTAATAGTACATAATTTGAATGTTTTTTTCTTCTTCTTTTAATAGTCACGTGTAAATATATTTTAATCGTAAGGAAATATTACTCTTTGCACTGTTTTTAAAATTGAAAACAATCTGTATAATAATAGCCTTAGTCATGTGACTATCATCAACAGTTCCGGGAGGATCCCTTCGCTTTTTATATTCCAGGCGCCCATTTTGTTACTTCAATAATAGCCAGCCACAGGTGATAAGTCGCCAAGTATTATTCTATCGTCATCATTTCACTTATATTATAATAGCCCAAGTCATGTAGCTGCCATAAACAATTACGGGCTGATTCCTTCGCTTTTCATATGAAAGATTTCCATTTTCATAGAAGAATTAACATTATTTTTTCGAATAAAACTTCATAAAAATTGCATGATCGCAAAGAATTCTTGGCACTTTTATGGTAGCCGAGTGCAAATTTCGCAAATAGCTTTTTTTTTTTTTTCAACTCGCCACTTAGCTTTTTTTTTTTTTTTTCGAGTAGTAAATTAAAACGGTACTACTTAGTTGTCCCATCGACCAAAAGTCTATTGCCAGACAGTAAGATTAAATGCCAAAAATTGTTGATCATAAATGTCACATTTACTTGACTATAAGGAATTTACACGTCTTTACGCCGTCAAGTGATTTTTATTTCGACGTTCTCAAGGTTCGCACACTCCTTGGAATTTCCAAGGACTCTGGCACCACTATTAATGATAAGGAAGTTTACATTTAATTTTTAAAACACAGCATTCGTAATCTCCGCCTTTATTCACAGATTTTGCAATATTTTTCTGTAGTGAAATACTTTGAAAATACTGTAAAAATTTAGTGGTAGAACTGTGCGAACCCTGCCGTTCTATTTGTATTTTTATTATTTTTATACTAATTTATTTGTTCTTTCGTTATTTAAAAAAAAATATATATATATATACCTAAATTTGTATAATTTGGCGAAATTGGTCGACGGGATAACTACGTAGTACCATTAAAACATTGCTTTAAAGTTGAAATTAAATGTCGTGATTTGTGGCATTATTTAATATTTGACACAGATGTCATATACATGTTTGGCATGGGGTTTGGCATGATTTTTTTTTTTACGACAATTTGGTGAAAACCTCGTTTTCGAAGACCAGTTCCATATGTATTTTAAAATTATTTTCTATTACTTTTAAGATGAAATAACAATAAATAAAAATAGTTTAATTAATAAGTATAGAACAAAACAATTTATATAAAAAAAGAAAGAAAATAAATGTAAATAAACATTTATTAATAAATAAGCAACAGTAGTCGGGTTACCATGTCAGGCAAAATAACGCCACGTTGTCGCCATTTAGGTACCCCGTTGCGTATATGACATCTGTGCCTAATATTTTTATTTTCGTTTAAAAAAAGGAAAGAAGTGAAAGCCATTAATTTTAAATGTTTCAGTTTTAAATGAAAGTTTTGTATTAAATAAAATGATAATGAAAAAAAAAATGCGACGGGAGAAATGTTTGGCGAAAGATTGTTCAAGTAAATTGAATTATGAATAAAAGTAATGCATTACATACATACAGTATGAATAAAAGTGATACATTTCTTAGCATACATTTAAGGAAGGCCAAACTCGTCGCCAAATTAGTTTAAAATAATAACCTTTTCTAAAATATGAAAAAAAATATTTATTATGATTAAAATTTGAGTTACCATTAGAGAAAAGTATTTAAAATTAGAAAAAAATTAATATCTCGAAAAATAATTCGAATTTAAAAATTCTAATACCAATTTTGAGATCTGCGGATTAATACGGATATTTGGTGTTAATTGCATCGCATAATATTCCATATTTTAGAAGAAATCGCCTTGAAACATAATCAAATCAATTCTTTAATCAGTCGTTTCATAAAATCGTTTCATAAAGTCGTTTCATTCAGCCGTTTCGTAAATTCGTTTCATTAGGATTTTATATATAGTAGGGGATCGTACCCGGGCTTCTCGGGTTATAGAATGTAGGTGAAACCATTTATTTTAATTGTAAGTAATATATATATATATATATTACATGCAATATTTTTTTAGATTGTCCACTAAAAATAAAAAAGCATTTTTCATATGAAAAATATGAATTATACAATCAAATAAACTTTTCAAATTTATCAAAAGCGATTTTTTCGTATTAGCCGCATGCTAAGAGTTGTTAGCCCAAGATTTTGCTGCTTACGGCATCCTTTTACTTTTTGATAATTTCAGAGCTTTAAGCGCGTAGTTCAATTACATGTCTGTTAAATTTGTGTTTTATTTATATCATTTTATTTTTTAGTTCATACAGGAAGTTTTTTTTATGGAATGTTAGTCGTAAGAAAATGGTGAACTCTTTATGTTGTTTTAAGAGCAAACAGATTAATCTTTCTTAATCGAGCTCCATGCGATAGAGATAAATTTAAAAATATTTCAAGCTTGAAAATTATTTTTAAAACCATATACAATCAGTGAACTGGGATGCACTTTGCAAATAAATTCCATTTGAAAGTTTTTTTACTATTTGGCTGTCAAAAAATTTAAACTGTTCCATTACAAATGTGTTAAATTTGCGTTTTTTTAAAATAATATTCTTTTATTTATTTATAAAGAAAGCATTAATTTCGTTATAAATAATTTGTCAGAAATAAATGCTGAACATTTTTTGTTTCTTTATGTGCAAAATGTTTATCATTATTATATATTGAAGCCGCACGTAATAAAATAAATTACAAAAAATCATGCTTGAAAATTATTTCAAAAAACATGATAAATCAGTTAATTATGATACAGTTTTCAAACAAATTGCATTTGAAAGTATATTTTTTTTCCAATACAACGTTCTAAAATTTGAAAATGTGCGATGGTCAAAAGATTAAAAAATTGCAGCAGGGAAAATTTCAAAACCGAAATTTTGTCGTGCAGTGTTACCATTCGCAAAATTACTTTACCGTCACGCACAGATACATTTGTCCTCTATAATATAGTTACGTAATCAGAAAAATATATTAAAGGTCAGCTATTATGATTATCTATTGAGGCTCTTATGCTTGGTATTCCGAAAAAAAAATTATTTCACTTTGACACGATCACAGAATTTTTACCCTATAAAATCTAAACCCGAGATCATTTTGACCTTCTCATAGTTTTCATACGCACCTCTCATACCCGCATTCATCCTTTTTCAAATACTGGTATTTCAATTTGATCATTTTAAAATCATTTTAACTCGAAACTTGAAGTCATGATTGTCAGCAAAATCTTTGATTGTGAACAGTCGCACTCTTAACTCGAGATTATAATCTCAGTACGGAGAGTAAAAAATGCCGTAATTTATGTTTTTTAGACGCATTTGCGTTAAAAAGTTTAGTTATATCTAAGAAAATCATCGTTTTCTTTCAAAATGACGTCATTTTCACTTGCTTAAGCATTTAACCTAGTGTCTGAAACTTAGTACGCATACAGAAGGGAAAAAAGTATGGAAACTTTATGAGGACGATATTCTTGACATAGCACGTATTTTAATTACAATTTTAAAAACAAAATTATGAGCAAATGGCAACAAAAAGATACAGCAATCTACTATTTTCCTTTTTTCCCCTTTACTTTCAACAGAAATGGAGTACTTCAGTTGCCACGATTACAAAAAAGTAATAAAAAGTACAAAAAATTAATATCTTAAAATTAAATTGAGATACAGCTTTCAAACAAATTGCTTTTTAAAGAATATTTTTTTTTCCTTATACAACAGTGTAAAAATTAAAAATGTGCGGTGTTTAGAAATTTAAAAATTTGCTGTAGAGAAAATTGCAAAACCAAAATTTCATTTCAAATTTGAAAGTGTTGCCATTCGCAAAATGACATATGCGTTACGCACAAATACGTTTGTCCTTTATAATATAGATAGGGTAGATATATCAGAAAATATCATTAAAACCTGAAATAAATACGCAGAAAATGTAAAGGTATAATACATTTTCAATTTGTTATGCAGAAAACATAAAACGTTATGGTATCGTAATTCAAGAGATCAGACAGTCCTTCGCAACTGTGTTGTTCAAGCAACTCTAAACACTTAATAGTCTGGCTGTGTCCTGGTACGGTACGGTGCGGTGCAAAGCTGTATAAATAAGCGTCCTATCCCAAATGGGAGGAGTAACCGCAAGATTAAAAGCGAGGTCACATCAGTCAAGGTCATGCGCCACGTAGCGGATGAAGTGTGAACTACATGTAGATACCTAACTGTTTTCTTACTCACACCACTAAAATTGTAATGTTTTTTTCACCTTGATTAATAGCTGAAATGTTTCTGACAAGGCGAGGAAAACTTCGTGGTGTCAAGTGCATCTGGATGCTCCTCTGGCTATGCCATTGTTTTGCAACAAATGTGGCAAACAAAATTTATTTCTATGAGTGACTAAAGATTCAGAAACTACACGCCACACTAAAAGCCCGCGTATGTGAATTATCACCCCGTCCACAAGGTGGCGCAACTATGTTAATTTACGCCTGATTCCAGCATTAAGTTTGTTCGCTTACTTATACCGCTTTGGTGCGGTGCGTCCAGTGTGGGGTTGCCAATTTGGCCTCCATTTGTATTCAGAAATTTAGAGTTCATACCAGAAATAAAGAATAAGAATAGTATTTTGTGCTTTTTTTAATAAGAGACATTTAGCGACCACACAAGTAAAAATTCTTCTCTCAAAATTTCCGGTGTGAATTTTAAATTTTGAATTAAAATTGGAGGCCAAACTGGCAACCCTGGTCCAGAGCGATTGTACCTACAGGCTTGGGAAAGAGTCTCCTTTTATAATGTCTAAATTAAATATTTTACCACCACTATTTCCGCACAAAAATTTTCTTTTTAGATTTATCTTGGACATAGCCCAGGTACCCACTTCGTGGTTAGTTTGTTAGTGCAATTCTTGTAGTACTCTGCATAAGAATATTTTTAGAAAATTAGCGGTGTCAAGAAAACTGACCGCTTGGACGCCCGTACTTAGAGTGTTCACAGTATGTGTCATATTTGTGAGTTCTTAATAGCGCCACTTTCCTCCCAGGCGTCCGGTAGTCAAAACAGAAATATGTTTTAGGCACACTATATATAAATTTTGTTCGCTTGGATAAGTACTACTTCCCTGTCAGGTTTGCCAGTTTGGCCTTCACTTTCATTCAGAAAATCAGAATTTGTTCCAGAAATTAAATATACTCGTAGTACATTTGTTTTATGTAACGACAGAAATTTTCTGAGCACATGAAGCAAACATTCTTCTATCAACGTTTCCGCTATAAAATTGAAATATCGAAATAAAAATGGAGGCCTAAGTGGCCACCCTGTTTCCTCTCTTGCGGCGATTTGTCAAAACACAATGAAACCTTTGCGTACTTAATTATGAACTAATGAATATTTTATCTTCTAAAGTATTTTCAGCGAATTTTTAAAACTGCATTAGAAGATTTATATAATCATTTAATAAATTTTAGAAGCATTTTAGAAGGATTTAGGAGGATTAATTTGAATTTATAGGGATTTAGTACAATATTTATAACCCCACTCCAATATTTTATTTTAAATATTTTTCTTAGTATTTTGTAGAATTAGGAAATGTGCAAATATAATGTTCTTACAATAGAAATATAGAAGTAATTCCGAATTGAAAAATTCCAGCTCCTCCCCCCCCCCCCCTACCAACTCCAAGAAATCTGAAAAGATGCAAAGGCAAAAGAAATCATCCATTTAAAAATGTTTTTGTTTTGTGTAACCAATAATGCTCTTGAGACAAGATAAAGTAATATATCTATAACTCATTCTAAACTGTATTACAACTATTCGATGTATTAAATGAATTTTATAACAAGTTGTTTTAATGGTACTTATAAGTACTGTGAGTAGATAAAGGGTTAATACAGAAATTTTTAAAAGAAAAAATATACTTTATAAGAGTTTTCAATTGAAACACGATGTTAAATTCATTATATATTATTTACCCAATATCATATTTATTCGTTAATTCCCTCCAGCTAGCTAATATGTAACAGTTCATATTGTAATGAAAATGAATAAATTGCGAAATTACATAAATCTACATGCTCATACTTTATTTAATTGAAAAATCTTTCAGCCAAAACTAAAACATGATTACAGCTGTGGTGTACTTCAGAATACCCGTTTTATCTTAATTAAGTTTAGTGAATTGGAAAGAGAAAAGTTAACTTTCTGTAGTGTTATATTCTTTTTGTTACAGAACAACATATTTACTTTAGAAGTCGCATTTCGCGCATCAATGCTGCTGAATATTTTCGTTCAGTGCAATTTTTGTTTAGCATTGTACATAATAAAGGAAGTCACATTATATTGCGTAACTGTACGATAATGTTAGATAAATTAATTCCAATAAACTTTTGAAAAATGACTTTTGGTCTTCAAATTTAAATATTTAATCAACAGTCTGCATTAAAAAAAAGTTTATTCAAACTGAAAACTGATGTACAAAAGTATACATTTTTAATGAGGGATTTATTGATGTTAGATACATGATACTGTATGATTGCGATGTTACATGCTATCCAGACATTTCGATGGCAAATTTTTCCTAATTTCATATTTTAAATCGAATAAAAATCAAGTTTAAATTTGAAATGGTCACGAACTCAATGTTGCCGGTGGACTACTTTTTTTAAATTCAGGTTTCTTGATTTGCACCACTTTTTTGAAATTACAAAATTCGCCCTATTCAGTAACATATTAATTAGGCGAACACAAGTGGATTTTACCATTTCGGAAAATTGGTGCCAATCAAGAAATTTGAATTAATAAAAAAGTGGCTTACTGGCAACACTGGAAGACCGTATTTACAGTGCGTTGATATGGCAACATCATTTTATCTCGCACCGTTTTTTAAAAACAAAAAATTTTCACATACACTTTGACAACATCCGCAAACGAAATATACTACAAAATATGTTTTCTTAAAATAGTGGTTCAAATAGAATGCATTGAAACCTCACAGTGCAACAACCTCCCTGAAAGACCAATTTTTAATCGAAAGAAATTTATTCCCATAGGCTCAATAGTAATTTTACCTCCATTCAGAGACCATCACAGTTGAACTCCCCCCATGAGCGACACATTTCTTTGAAGAAAATGGAACAAATTCTGTTTTTTCCGGGTCACTTGAAGAAGGTTTTATTAATAAAATTGAAATTAATTCGGTAGATCGAATTATTCATCAAACTTCTATATCAAGTTTAGAATTTTCTTTTATTCCGGTAACTTTTAAGTATTTAAACACCTTTGTACTTTTTTAGAAAATGAATTTAACTCGACAAATTAAGAATGACGGTCAATAAACTCCCCTGCCCTATTCTGTCAGGAAACTCTCAAAGAAATACATAAATTACTGAAATCATCATTATTTGTTCCCGTCCAAAAAAAAAAAATCGCATTTGTTTACTGAAATTCGAAATCAAAGTTATAATAGATAAAACCGTAAAATCAAAGCAAACGTCAATATATTCATTTTTTAAACTCTGCAGTAATTAACTTATGTAAAATTTTGTTTTGATACTTAAGTTTTCATATTTTCGTAACGTGAAAAATAAATTTTAGTAACATTTATTGTTACCTTTTTTCAACTATTAAACTCTAGATTTAAACATGATCTCCATTAAGACACAACCTCTCGGAGCGACCAATTTTTATTGGAACAGAACGTGGTCGCGTTAGGGGGTTTTACTGTATAAAAATAGTCGCCTGTGACAGCTCTGTATTTATAGTTTGGCCGTAATTAGGCACGTCATATATTATTATATTTTTAAAGTATTTTTCTATGACTCTAACTTTGTAGGATGTCTTCAAAAATTCCACAAAGAAACTACTTAAAATTCTTGAAATTATCACTGTACAGTTCCATTTGTACAATAAAATTGGCAATTAATAACTAACAATAAATATATATTTATCAATTTAATCTACATACAGTCTGAATTTACATTCTTCTAATATAAGAATTATTATAATGCATTGAATGTTATGTTAACCCAAGAAAATTCTTATCCCTAAGCCAAAGCTATACGCCACTGTAATTTTCTAGTGTCAGCTACCCTTTTTAACCGCTCAATTCTTGCTCCCGTCAATATAACGGGCTGGGGTGTCGTTCGTTATTTCTCGTGTCCGTCATATTTCCGGGCTGGAGATTTACTGCAGGAAAAAAACTTCTCCAACCAGAAAAAATTAACTGGCATTTCCGTGTGAAGTCTTTGAATATTAACGTTTGTTTTTTTGCGCTGATTTTGATATTAGACATGGTATTGCATGTATCAAAATATATCATACTCAAACAAATTATTAATTATCACAATTTAATGCATATTATATTATTTCACATATTATTTGTAAAAATTTGTTTGATGATGATAAATAAAATCTAAGATTTGAAAAATAAAGGTCTTATTCGCATTAATTTGTATGGTGTAAAACAAACATTAAAACACAGAATTCTCGCATGATGGCTTTTCCACAAATGTGAATTTGTTCTATAACATATTTTTTTCGCCTTTAAAAAAAAAAAAAAAAAAAAAAAAAAAAAAAAAAAAAAAAAAAAAAATGCATATTTAATTTAGAATATAAAATAATTATTCAATTTCTGTAATAAAAAAATAGCTACTTTTTTAATGGTTTTTCCAAATATTAAGCGACCATTAAGGGGTTAACCCTTCAATTCTAAAGTGTTGAAATAAATGAATGGCACTGGAATTTATCAACAAATTTATTTATGAGTATGAAAGAGGCTATATTTTCCATACAGATTAAATGGAAAATATTTTACAATATTTCTGGTCCCATTGAGGCGTTTGCGAATTAAAATTAAGTGGTTTCATAAACATACTGCCGCCCCTGAAAGGGTTAACAAGAAATTTTCTTTAACAAAATATATCTAATCCCTAAATAATGTGAGAAAAGTTAGCAACGTCTAAATGCAACATCTCAACTCAATAGAGTATAAAGATTCGTAAGCCATGATAGATTCATAGGCCATATTGATGGATGATATCAATATAAAAATAGTTGTCATAGAAGTTGGATTTTTTTTTATGGAGGGATTAACTCTTAAATGCACATTTTTTTATTTTGTTTCGAAACAATTATGTATGATTCTGTTTATAACACAGGAAAAATAATGAAAAAAAAATCAGAGATACTTTTTTCGTATAATACGTCAATCTTTTCTTGTGTTGCACATCTGCAATACAAGTAACAACTAAAATATAGCAAATTAGTGCATATTTTAATAAGTATGAATCTAAATCCTTGTTTTAAATATTTTTTCATTTTGTAAAACTTAACGCTTAAATGCATAAATTATTTTTTTAGAATTATATTTTTTACTCTTATATTAATGATTAAATACCACAAATTTTAAGATTGATTTTTAATTTATATTTTTGTAACTTTTACATGATTAATTTATATAAATTTTCTGGTTGCTAAGAATTAAATAAAAAGTGATGTAGATATGCATCACTATGCATTTAAGGGTTTAAATAATGGAGTTATGAATAAAGAGGGGAGACATATAGTGTATTGTCTACCACTTCGAGTGAAGTAACTAAGGAGGTTGTCACAAGATGGCGGCTGCTTTTTTTTAAAAATTGGATCCTCAGTTTCTGATTACCGCCAGGGCAAACATACCACCAGTAAAATTGAATAGAAAATTTCGTCCTAATTAAGCGTCTTATTCATGGAATTTTTTCTCAAAAATGCCATAAAAATATCTATTTGTTTTTATTGGTGGCTAGTATGCCTTGTAGAATTGTCAGTTTGTTTCCCTGGTTGTCACAATATGGCGGAAATGCAGGGCCTAACTACCACCAAAGTAAAAATTAAATTCTGTCTCTACCATTATTTATGACTGAAATTTTCTAACAATAAGGCGCTTAAATAAGTTGAAAATTTCTATATAAATAGACTGGTGGAAGTTTCCACCGGCGATAAACAACTCTTGCGATAGCAGTTACAGTTGAAGCTTCACTATTTTAAGGATATGTCATTTCCTCTTTATTAATAGTTCCATCTTTTAAATATGCAGATATTGTCTTAGTAGATAAAAGTGGTAGAAACCGAACAATCTTGATTAAAATAAAATCCGTCCATCTGGCAACAATGTATGCACAATAGTCTGTATTTCAATTTCGTGTGAATCGGTATTCATGCACTTACGTTTGAAACAAAAAAAATCAGCTGTTCCGGCTGATATAAAATAATTAAAAACCATTAAGTGTTTTATTTTTAGAATATTGAATTTTTATAATTTATTCAACACATGAGTTATTTAATTTCTATCACTACACATGTTCTTATCTTCGGGAAAAATTTGTCAGAATTAATTGCCTCAATATTCCCATAATTAGCTTCGATAATTATACTCTAGCAATCAAAACCTTTTCACTCACTTATAACACATAATATCCGCTTCACTGACTTTAGTTAATTACCTTCAGTAATGATTTTTGAGCCATATCACGAAAAGATTTGCCTTAGGTTTAATTTTTCTTCCTTAATATTTTAGAATCAATATATAAAATTAAAATTATACTTTTTATTTGGCGAGTATAAATTACATTAAAAATTTTTTTTCTTAGATTTTCCCCTTTCTTCCTTTTAAAGTACTTCAAGCAAGAAAATTCTGTAACTTTTATTAAAAAGTATAAGGATAAGAAATTTAAATTTTGAATGTGGTGAAAGAAAACTTTTTTCAGTGTGAAAAGTATTATTATAAAGGAAACTTTTTGAAATCAAAAATACTGTCTACAATTTAAGATTTTTTTTTATTTTAAAGGTAGTTAATGCTTCGTAAAACTATGTAAATTGCTCGATTTGTTTAATTGCTATTATATTTCCTTCTATTGAATTTGTTATTATTTTGTAATTATTGAAAATTGTTTCAAAATATAATTTTAAATTTAAAATACTAAAAACTATTAAAAAGTCTGTTTCATTATTGTTAGTAAAATTATTGTTAGTAACTGTTAAATTTTGAATATGGTGAGAAAAAATTTCTTTTAGTGTGAAGAGTATGGTATAAAATAAACATTTTGACATCAGAAAGGCTTTCAACAATTTAGGATTTTTTTAAAAAGTAGTTAATGTTTCGTAAAACTGGAAAATTGCTCTACTTGATTAATTATTATTATCTTTTTTTCTAGGCATTAAAAGTGTTTCAGAATATCATTTTAGATAAAAAAAAAACCCATTTAATACTGAAAACTATTAAAAATTGTGTTTCATTATTGTTAGTAAAATTATTATTAGTAACTTTTACATTTTGAATGAGGTGAGAAAAAACATTTTTTTAGTGTAAAAAGTATGGTTATAACGAAATATTTATACAATTCACGATTTTTTCTTTTATTTCAGGTAGTTGATGTTTGTAATGTTAGCAAGGTAAAACCATCATGCCACGTCGCGACATGCTACCTCGATAGTTTAAGCTCTCATGGCCATCGTACCATGGGGCCTGGCGTAAGCCAGTATGAAGACCGCAGGTACGTGCTACCATCGAAGGAAAAGCAAGGGCGACAGAGCGTCACACTTCCTTTTCTCCAAACACAAATGATACGCCTGATCGCCACAACAGTTAAATTCCAAGCTTCTAGAGGGTTTACAATTTGGGGTCCCACTTCGAATCCCACTGAGAGCCCCGGGTGACCGGAAGCCCTCAAGAACCTTTAAAGACGCCTTTGAAGATCGAAACCTATGCTAGGAACGATTAGTTCGTCAGCAGATAAGAAAAGAAAGTGCCACTCACGAGTCTGGAAAGTGCAGAATCTTCTTCCATAGACACGCCCTCGCCAAGGCAACAATCTTGACGTGGGCCTCGCATATGAATCTCCAGATGGCTCCCCGCACCTGCGACATAATCCATGCAGCAGGTCCGGATCTCCCGGCCGCTTGCTCAGGAACTTTACCTCACGGCCAATGGGCCCCAGATGCCGAAGCATTCCTTGCCTGTGCAATGTGATTGGTACCAAGGTGAATAATAGGCACCACTCACGAACCAAGGGTGGGGGTTTCGAAAACCTTCCTCCCGAGCCTACTAGTAAAGCCCTCGCTCGGAATTTAGTAGGGTGAAAATTAATTTCAAGAAAGCCGGTTAATCCAGCCGCCAGACAGAGAAAACCCTGGCTTCACAAAAACACACTGGGTTCGTTTTCAACTAGTAGGTTTTACTTCGGCACATTACCGCCACATCAGATCGTTGAGCCATGCTACATCCTCTCTAGGCAGTCGAACCGGGAAGGAGTGATAGTTTGCAAAAGCATGCCACTTGGTTGAAACGCCCCGTGAGCCGTTCTCCAGGAATCTTCCCCAGCGACCTCTATCAAGGATTGCAATCTACCGCTTCTGCTACTAAGGCCCCCTAAGGGACCAACTAGTGGGTTGAAGACACTTACTTCAGGCTCAAGCTACACAGCAACGCTGCCTGGGGCACCACTCGCCTCAGACTCTCGTCCATGTTCTCGCCGGACAAGGTGGGCTTACTATTGGTTCTATTTTCAAATGATTCTCGCGAAATGGGGCTTTAACTGCTGACTGGGCCTCGGCTGCATCGCTTCTTGAGGGCTTACCAAAAGAAGTTACCCCAGGCGATACTGTCTTCGCCCCACCTTCTTGCGTCAAAATCGAGGGTTTCGACATGCCGTTTCGCACTCTGACTAGACGCAAAATGGAGCCACTCAGCAACTCTTGCTTACAGAACACATTCACGCCTCAGATAATAGACGTGTGGATGCGTCCTATCACATTAGCTAGCATTTGCTTTGAGTCACCTACCGACCAGTAAAAAGTAACTGAGTAAACCGGACACAGGGTACTTTCTACCGTGGGAAGCATCTGACTTCAGCTTCCCCTTAGAATCAGTTGAGCTGGGATTGATCCGGTAAACTACGACTATTGGAACTATCGTCAGCATACCTCACTTGTCGATCTCATGCTACTGAACGCTATATCAGGCTTCAGGTCGTCTCCGACCCTCAAGCAGTCGATTTGGAACCACCCGGAGATACCGTCCACTGCATAGCCAGAAAAAACGAACATACCTTACGGTAAGGCATATTGTCAGTCTAAGCTCTGAGCAGCCCTTATGTACAACGCGTCAGACGAAAATGGTATAGGCCAGTATGGTGCCGCTATTGAAAGGGCTACTGGCCAAAGAAGATCACCGTCCAGCACGCGTCACTCTCTTTGATCCCTAAACAAAATGAAAGACAGGTTCGCTACGACTGCAAAACCTAAAGACTAAAGGATTAGGCCGCTTGATTCGGTGTTCACAACTCTACCCCCCCCCCCCCATAGAAGCAGCGAACACTCATAGGACCGTTGGGTCCTGGCCGTATTCCTAGGTTTCTCTAATGTGCTATGGCTTTTCCAAAGTTTCCGGACGTGAAAATCTACAGAGATAGTCATAAACCGTATATACCCATAGGCCGTAATATAATAGAATTCTTTTGAGTGTCCCTGTAAATGAACCGTAAATGCTACACACTTCATTTTCACTACCAAACATACCAAAGTAAACTCCAATAATATGTATCAATTTCATGGTAATTTCACTGTATTTACGCAAGTTAGAGCACAGACAGACGGACTGTCAAACCCAATTCATAAACACTTTTCAACTTTGTTGTTTATTTCTAAATTATTTATTGATTTATTTACTACGTAAAAACTGCGATTAAATTGAAAAATATTTCCAAACGCAATTAGTGGAAGTAATACAAAATTTATAAAAATAAGAAAAATAAAATTTAATGGTATAATCATCAATGGCAAATGCTACCGTGTTAAGAAAAATTATTTAATATCTCCCTTGCAGTTATTTTTTATTTTCAATAATTCAGATTCTATTTCCTCAGCAGCATTTTGATTAAATGACACTGAGGATTTATTTTTCCCTAGGCGGCTATTATTGACATGTTCAAGATGTCCATTTTTCATCGAAAGAATATTAAAAGAAAAAGAATTCGACACTTTTTATATCATTAATATTAACACTACTTTTGCTGATGTCAAAGGACACATTTCCAGACTTCAAATTACGGTTATTTGTAATTTTTAATTAAAAAAATATTTTTCGTTAAATTACATTTATTTGTTTTTCAAAAGTCCTAGAAGTTTGCACATATGTAAATGAGCCATTTCTGATGAGCAGAAAAACAAAACAAAAAAAAAAAAAAAAACGTTTTTAGAGTCAGAAAACACTGAAAATAAATAAAATTCAAATTACACAAGCCTGCGATGGCTGCGCTTTTTAACTTTTGATAATAAGTTTTTATGTATTTTTTAGCTCTGAAAACGAAAATGAACTTCATTTTTAACCATCACGTGCGAATAATTTGCAAATACTACATTTCAAAGATAAAAAGTATATAAAAAAAGCGAACTTCTGATGCTATAAAATACATGTGATGGTTAAGTTTTTTTACTTTTGATAATTGATTTTTATGTATCCTTTAGTGCTGAATCCGAAAATGGCCTTCAACATCAGAATATTTCGCAAATCGTAAATTTTAAAGTAAAAAAGTCAAAAGACTGCAAAAATGTGTCAAAGCCTTACCAAAAGAAGGAAAATGTTTTAACCCTCTGTCTACCAGAAGGGTCCAATGGACCCGACATGTACATTCAAAATATTTATTCAAACCAGAAATTTCTTCAAAACAAACTAAATGTATAAATCAGACAATAATAAGTTAAATAAACAAATTAAATAGTTTTAAGTAAAAATTCTGGTGTAGAATGTTTTTATAAAACTTGAGTAAAATTTCCGGTAGTTCTAGGGTTAAATACATCTGCGACAAATTTACAGCCTCACCAAATGAAAAATAAAAGAGGATACCGAGTTGAACCACCGAGAATATAAAAGGGGAAACTCCAGGTAGAGCACAAGCGGTTCATAGAAACATCCACGCATGGAATAAAATTGTAAGGATTTTAAATACATAATATTTTTAACGTTTATCTGTAAAAACGTGTGGTATAAGTCAAAATAAGAATAAATTATTATGAAAAAAAAAAACGTTTTACATCTATTTTTAACCCTCCAGTCGCGTGAAACGCTATTTTCGTGTTCCAGTGCGCTACTTTTTTTTAAAATTCAGATTGCTTGATTCCCATCACTTTTTTAAAAGCTTTTTTAAAAGTCACTTTTTTATACTCGGCTTATTCTCGCATTATTTATTCTGTAATTAAAAAGAGTGACTATTTTTAAAAAAAGTGGTGGGAATCAAACAATCTTAAATTTTAAAAAGTAACACAAAGAAAAATTCGCCTGCGGTTGGAGAGTTAACATAGTATCAGATTTTCACAATATTTCGACTTTTCAAAAAGTCAAAAATTTTCGATTTGCGAAAAATTCTGACTTGATACAAAAAAAAGAAGGTCCCTTTCAGATGCAGCACTATAAAATAACATAAGAATCAATTATCAAAAGCTAACAAACATAGCCATCACATATATTTTATATAGTATCAGATTTCTTGCAAAATTTTTACTTTTTAACTCTAAGATTTACGATTTGCGAAAAAACCTGACGTGATTATTAAACATTAAGGTTATTTTCGGATTCAGCACTACGAAATACATAAGAATCAATTTTCAAAACCTGAAAAAATGACATAAACCAAATTTTGCAGGCTAGTGTTATCATTATTGTTTATGATGGTGCAAAACTGGATTTTTTCCTGTTTTCTTGTTAGAACATGGAGAAGGTTTCTATAAAGGTTAGAGGATCCAACCCAGACCACACGTGTTACAGAATATAGGGAAAAACATTTTTTATATTAATATATAAGGTTAGTTGGGGTAACTGGACCCACGAGGTAACTGGGCCATAGGCTATTTTATAAAAAAAACTGTTGGTGTTTTTTAAGTTTTAGCTTTTGTGAACAATGCTCCTTAAACTCTACTTCCTAAAACAACGTGTATCAACTCAATCATAACTCTCACTTTGCTGTGATAGGTTGTCAAAAATTTACGTTTCTTTTTTTAAAAACAACGTCAATATGGTTGTACTTCCTCGGTTTTTTATTAAAATACTGTAAGTGCTTTTATTAAACAATATTTTTTTAAAGATTAGACATATAACTACATTAATATTATTAGGTATCTATACATATTTAATTCATGTTGTCAAATGTAAGCCCGGTGTCCCAGTTATCCCATAAATTTTTAAAGAATTGGGTAACTGGGACATGTATCCGGGATAACTGGACCATGCTGGATCCAGTTACCCCAATAGTTATAAATAAATTTTGTGTTTCTCTTACTACGGGAAGAAAATTTCTCCATTGTTTTTTGCTCACAATAAATATAATGATAGAATACCTTATTAAAATTACGTAATGAAAATTAAAAAAAGCATATTGAGTGGTATAAAGCCAAATTTAATGACCCCTTGAGAGGCGGTGATGCCGTTATGGCATCACTTAATTTTAATTCCTAATTGCCACATTGGCACCTGAATTTCATAATGAAAATTTCACCTTTATTAAGTACGCGAAAATATACTTTTACTTGTTTTCAGATAGATTCTCTTGTAAATATTAGTGTCATTAAATTATTTCAACATTTTACGAATGCAAGTACCTTGCCCCTGAAAGAGAGATACCCAGACCTTGAAATTGTACTATACGCAGGGGTCGCATTCTGCAGGAAAACTTTTATCGTTCCTACGACTATCTTGAAAATAATATGTTCATCGCATTTATCTTTAAGGGTTCTGGTTGGAACAATAAAATTTTCCCTATATAATGCGACCCCTGGATAAAGATAAAGTACTTAAGTACTTACGTAGCCGTTTGTTCATAGATTTACCTTGCTATTTTTTCCTTTAAAATACCCATGTGACTTTTGTACTTATTATCTATACTAAAGTACATAAGTACTTACTTAAGTTTTATGTTTTTCGTTTAAATAACTATAATATTATAACTTTTAGTGCTTTTTTTTAGACACATTGACAGCAAAGGTTTCCCTTACAACGCTATTTATTGACATATAATTTACATGATCTGCCTGATGTAAAGTTTTTTAATTTGTTCACACTTTTTCAAACAGGACCTGATATCCAATATGAAAAAATATAAACGCGTGTGGAACATAGACCCCCCCCCCCCTGGTCCAGTTACCCCATTTTGGGGGGCTACTGGACCCATGAGGAAAGAAAGATGAAATATGCATATTTTTATATTTTTTAATATTAAAATGGAATTTTGAGCATTTCTGTTTGATAGAGGAAACCTAACTAAACACATTTAAAGAAGTTCAGACTTTAATTCAAATGAACATTAGCTTTTTGAAGCTGAATTGTCAGAAGCTCCAGAGTCACATTGTAAAATCATGGCCCAGTTGCCCCAAATAACCTTATATTTGAGATTGCCCTTTAACAAAACAAAAAATATATATAATTTTAAAGTGTCAATTTTGCATTCAAACAAAGTTTTGAAATTTATTAAAACTGATAATTTCGTATGAGATAATAACCCAGGAAATCGCCAAAGATTTCGACAGCTACAGCAGTCATTAATTTGGGCATTTCAGTTGTTTAACCCTTTTGAGAACGGTATCCTTAAAAAAGGACACCTAATTATAATTCCAAAATTGACAAACGCCCCCGAAAATATTTAATTATAACTATCCTTTTATAATGTACGTGAAAATAAGCAAGTCCTTATTTTCCAAGAGTTTCGTTTATAAATTCTGGTGTCAGTCCATTATTTCATCAGTTTATAAACAGAATTGCTCCGCGCCGGAAAGGGTTAAGCCCACATTTAGATTACATGTCTTTTAAATTTCTGTTTTATTTTTATTATTTTATTTTATTGATGAAGTTTTAACTTCGGAAATAAACCCTAAACAATTTATATTACCTATGTGCAAACGGATTCATTTTTCAAAATCGTCGGCATGGGAAGATATAAACATGAAACATCATGCTTGAAAATTATTTTAAAAAACAAAAAAATGAGTAAATTGTGATTAGTGTTGCCAGGTATCCAGCCTAAATCAGGGACGAAATAAATTGTAATCGAAATAAAGTGTAAATGTCGAAATAAATTGTAAGAAATTAGTTATATTCACGCATTTACGCGGTACAACTGGCAACACTAATTGAGATACAATTTTCAAAAAAACTCGATGCAATGTTTAACCACTTCATAAGCGGTGGTTCATTTTTGGACCACCTAATTTTAACTCCTAAATGCAACACTGGCTACAGAATATTAGAACGAAAATTTTCCTTTTAATAAATATGTGAACAGAAGCTTTTGTTTATTTTGAAATAAATTTGTTTCTAAATTCCGGTATCATTCACTCATTTCAGCATTTTACGAATAGAAATACATTGCCCCTGAAAGGGTTAAACAAATTGCATTTGTAAGCACCACATTTACTCTTTTCAGAGGTGTAAAAATTGAAAATGTGCTATGTTTAGAAGTTAAACTAGTTGGATGTGCCAATCCCAAAACTTTCTTCTATCTTATACATCTCAATATTTTAAAAAGTAGTTACACATGTTAATACTTCAATATTATTAGTTCAATACTAGACCAACATTGATTTTCATCTTAAATTTCTACTTCAGTCAATTAAACGGACTAAAAGCGAGTTAATATATATCATGATATTTGTTCAAATTATAACTTTTTCCCTATTCTGTTGTTATCAGCTGTTTGCGAATAGCCGGCTTAACAGGATGCGAGTCCCCGCCGCTGCACGAGCCGCCGATGGATAATAGAACTACCAAAAATCAAGAAAAGTATACAAATATCTCTATCACAGAGCCCCTTTACCGCGCAATATTTTCAAATTAAAGGAGGACTTGTTGGCCAAAGCCAAAAACATGCACAACAAATTTGGTTCAATAATGAAAATGGCACAGACATCGCAATTACAGCGCCCCCTTCTGGCGGATTTTTTTCAAATTCAGGAAGGACTTGCTTGCCATAGCCAGAAACATACACAAAATATTTCGTTCATTTCTATGCATAACTTCATACACTTTTCGATGGTATAATAATGAAAATGGTACAGACATCGCAATTGTAGCGCTACCCTCTGGCGGAATTTTCCCAAGTTCAGGGAAGACCTTCTTGCCATGGCCAAAAACATACACAAAAATTTGGTTCAATTCTATGCATAACTTCATGCACTTTTCGATGGTACAATATTCAAAATGGCACAAAAATCGTTATTACAGCGCCCCCTTCCTGCCGATTTTTTCCAAATTAAGGGAGGACCTGCTTGCTATACCCAAAAACTTTTAAAAGAATTAGTTCAATTCTAGGCATAACTTCATACACTTTTGGATAGTACAATATTCAAAATGACACAAAAATCACTAGTACAGCGCCCCCTTCCGGCCATTTTTTTCCAATTTAGGGAGGACCTGCTTGCTATAGCCAAAAACTTAGAAAAAATTAGTTCAATTCTATGCATAACTCCATACACTTTTCGATGGTACAATATTTAAAATCGCACAGAAATCGCTATTACAGCGACCCCTAACGACGATTTTTTCCTAATTTAAAGAAGAGCCTGTTTGCCATAGCCAAAAACTTAAAAAAAAAAAAAAAAAAAAAAAAAAAAAAAAAAAAAAAAAAAAAACTTGGTTGAATTCTATGCATAATTTGGTACACTTTTCGATGGTACAATGGCGACAGACACACGGACAGACAGACATTTTCTATAAACATGTTTTTTGGGATCTCTGACCCCAAAAACGTGTAACTACGTCGAAAACCGGAAGTCGAAAAAATTTTCGATTACAATACTTTCTTCTATTGAAGATAGAAGAAAATAAAAATTGCAGTAAAAGCGAAATTTAATTGTCTCTGTTGCCAACATGAAAATGACGTCAGTATTACGACGGACACTTTTGTCCTTTATAATATGTATAACTTATAAAACAATGAAATTCAAATTCCATAATTTAAAATACAAAAAGACTATTTTGAATTAAATGCGTTTTGATATGATAAAGAACAAAATTTAAAATAATTTTACTGTTGGAATTATACTTCTAAAGATAAACAATTTAGGAAGTGTTGCTATTAAACAGCGATAAAAGTAGACAGTCTGTCAGGATTGCTAGTTTAGTTTCCTTCTCTATCCAAAAATTTCCAATTCAGGCCGAAACTCTGAACAGTAATTATCGTTTTATTAAATGACAAACTTTTCGTGGTTACATGAAATAAAAATTCATCTTTCGAAATTTCTGTATGAACTCGGAATCTCTGTACAAAAAAGGAGACAAAATTGCCAACTCTACATCTTGTATAACACTATTTCCGACATCTAAAAGGTGGGCATTTATTTTTTAACCGTTTGGCAAAATGGTTATTGTCCTCATCAGGGTAGGAAATCAAAAACATATCTGAAGCTTTTTATTGGTTGAATCCGTATTTTATTTGTTTTCTGATTGGTCTATATAGTAATCTGTATTTCCTTTTACTTTCAACAGAGATGGATACTTCTGTTGCCACTATGACAAAAAAGTAATAAAAACTACAAAAAAAAATTAATAACTCAGAAACAAATTGAGATACAGCTTTCAAACAAATTGCATTTAAAAGTATTGATTGCATTTTTTTTTTTTTTTTTTTTTGCAAATTGCATTTTTCTTTCTCTATACGAAGGTGTAAAAAGTAATATTGTGGGATGTTTAGAAGTTTAAGAATGAAATTTCATTTAAAATGGGTCGTCAGATTTCTTGGAAATCTGACGATGCAAAAGTCTTTTCCTGAACAGCGAATGAAATACTTGGATAATACGTAAGTTTCAGGAAATCTGACGAGTAGCAGGCGATTTTTGTCGCTTACAATTTTTACGTGTAATAACACTATTAATGTTTAATTCATGGCGTACGTAATGTATGATCAACTCCGTGCAATTTTTTATGTATTAAATTTTAGTCTTAGAAAAAATCATGTTCCAAATAGTCGTTGTAATTTGTTAAACTGCTTTTTTTTTTTTTTTTTTTTTTTTAAGTTGAAAATAATTGTGAGGAAAAAAGAAATAGTCATTTATCAGTTGCGAAAATTAATATAAAATTTATTTATTTTGATATAATTTTGAAATTTTTCCATTCGTAAAAGCGATGAAAAATTTCTAAATAACTCCAATTACCCGACATGTAAGAGAAATCGCCGACGTAAACAATGTATATATACATATATACATATATATAAATAAATAAATAAATAACAAGAAGAATATTTTATCATACATAGGAAATGTATTTAATTCACTAGCTACAGGTTTTTTTTTTTTTTTTTTTTTTTTTTTTTTTCAAGGGCAATTTAGATTCTATATTTACATGGAAAAAAAAACCCGAGATTTATTTTCTATGAAGTTGTAAGTAATGACAAATTCAAAATAAATAAATGTTTTTATTTAATTGAAATAAATCACTATTAATTGCCATATTGCCATTTAACATTTAATTTAGTTATTCCTCGAGAAAAATCTGAATAACAATGTTATATAATAGATTTCGAAGAAAGTTTATATTATCATACTAAATCCTGGAAACGATTTTTTTTTCATAAAAAAAAGTTTTAATCGTTTTGTGGCTATAAAAAGAAATTGAATAAAACTCTTAAAATAACTGATAGCAATTTATCGAAGTAAGTAATTTTAATCATTTTCTGAGAAATATAAGATCTTTAAAAAATAATAATATTGGATAAAAAAAATTCATAATAAAATGTAAAAAAGCATTTTTTCTTGTTTTCATCCTTTTGTCTATAAAATAAAAGTTGAAAAATAAGGTTAGTTGGGCCAACTGGGCCATGATTTTACAATGTGACTCTGGAGCTTCTGACATTTTAGCTTCAAAAAGCTAATGTTCATTTAAATTAAAGTCTGAACTTCTGTAAATGTGTTCAGTTAGGTTCCCTCTATCAGACAGAAATGCTCAAAATTAAATTTTAATATTTAAAAATATAAAAATAGGCATATTTCGTCTTTCTTTCCTCATGAGTCCAGTTGCCCCATAAAAATGGGGTAAGTGGACCAGGAGGGTCTATGTTCCACACGCGTTTATTTTTTTTCATATGGGATATCAGGTCCTGTTTGAAAAAGTGTAAACAACTTTAAAAAATTTAAACCAGGCAGATCATGTAAATTATATATCAACTAAAGAGCTTTGTAAGGGAAACCTTTACTGTCAATGTGTCTAAAAAAAGCACTAAAAGTGAAAATATTAGATTTATTTATACCAAAAACATAACAATTAAGTAAGTACTTACGTACTTTAGTATAGGTAATAAGTATAAAAGTCACATAGGTATTTTATGGAAAAAAATATCAAGGAAAATCTATGAACAAACGGCTACGTAAGTAGTTAAGTACTTTATCTGTATATCGTACAATTTCAAGGTTTATCTATCTATTTTTCAGGGGCAAGTACTTCCATTTGTAAAATGTTGAAATAATTTAATGACACCAGTATTTACAAGAGAATCTATTTGAAAACAAGTAAAAGTATATTTTCGCCTACTTAATAAAGGTGAAATTTTCATTACAAAATTCCGGTGCAAATGTGGTAATTAGGAATTAAAATTATGTGATGCCATAACGGCATCACCGCCTCTCAAGGAGAAGAGCAATTTAGTTTGATACCACCCAAAAGACTATTTTTTAATTTTATTACGTAATTTTAATAAGGTATTCTATAATTTTCTTTATTGTGAGCAAAAAACAATGGAGAAATTTATTTCTCGTAGTAAGAGTAACTCAAAAAAATTATTTATAACTATTGGGGTAACTGGATCCAGCATGGTCCAGTTATCCCGGATACATGTCCCAGTTACCCCATTCTTGAAATATTTATGGGGTAACGGACACCGGGCTTACATTTGAAACATGAAGTAAATATGTATAGATACCTAATAATAATAATGTAGTTATATGCCTGATCTTAAAAAAAAAACAGATTGTTTAATAAAAGTACTTACAGTATTTTAATAAAAAGCCGAGGAAGTTCAACCATAGTGACGTTGTTTTTAAAACAAGAAACGTAAATTTTTGACAACCTATCACAGCAAAGTGAGAGTTATGATTGAGTTGACACACATTGTTTTAGGAAGTAGAGATTAAGGTGCATTGTTCACAAAAGCTAAAACTTAAAAAAACATCAACAGTTTTTTATAAAATAGCCTATGGCTCAGTTACCTCGTGCATCTAGTTACCCCAACTAACCATGCACTTAAATAAACATTGATAATCAATGAACACCAAATCTGAATTAATAATTAATCAAAAATCTTCACCATATGAAGAATTAAATTAATACATCAAAATAAATGGAATACTTGATTCGGTAATTGAAGTTAACAAGTTATTAAATTATGTTCTGGGTAATTTTCGAAAAAAAAAAGTTATACAAAGGAAAAATTTCAAAAAACTCTTATTTTTTAATAATGAATTCGGAGAAGCGATTATATTTGCAACATTTATGGATTTCTTTTTCTTTTTGCTCAGAAACGAAAGTGAAACAAGAACGAAAAGTCATGCGTGCAGCATAGGTTATGAAACACTTTCCAACACATTCAGAATATTTTAACGAAACTTCGTAGTTTACTAAGGTGAAAGATGATGTCTAAATGAACAATTTGGAAAACGCTTAACGCATCTGAAAACCTGATTTCTGCTATTACCATGAATGGTCATTAAAATATACGATGTTCTTGTCCAGCCCTGTGTATGATCTACAGATATGCAATCATACTACATACACTATATGGCCAAACGTGACCGGTCACTTGCAATTTTAGACGTTTTCTTAAATATCTAGAAAAATACATGAGGAATTAACCTGGAACTGCAGGTGTGTAAACAGTATAGTATAAGTCATATATTTCCGCGAAGATTTTTTCCCGAAACCCCATAGGGGACCGTCAACAAATGAAAAAAAATGAATATCTTTTGGATAACCCTGTAAAAACTAATATAGCAAAAGCGTTCAAACTCGAGATTATTAATAAGTGGCTTATTGTAATATACTGTGTTCATTTTTATGAGGATAGCATGTATACTCGTAGAGATATTAAGGTTTTTATAAAAACAGTCCCAAATTTCCCCAAGTTTTTTTTATTATAATTTGAAGAGTTCTTAACCCCTTGGGGACGAGCGACACGTATACGTGCCGGAAATAGGCCTAAGGATCCTCGTTTATCCTCACCAGTAAAATTTTACTGTAAAATTTGCTTTATTTAATCCGAGCATTTTCGTGATTTGAATAGGCACAAACTTCTGTTTTTTAAAACCTGTAGCAAAGTAATAAGCATTTCGTAAAACGCTCCCATCGCGAAGGGGTTAATATAAAAAAAAAAGTTCTTTCCAGAAAATATGACAAAAAACATTGTACATAATACCCTGCAATCAGAATGAAAAAATAATAAAAATTGTAGGAAAAATGAGCAGGTTTACTAAATAATGATTCATTGCGCATGCTCGAACGTAATCAAAATATAATTTGCATAATGTGTAAGATAAATGTATAGAGCAACTTTTGTGAAAGTCTCAAAAACCTAGCTTGAAAAGTCTCATAATAATCGTTTATAGAATAAGCTCAAAATCCCTTATTCACAAAAGGAAGCAAAAAGATGAAGGGTTGTATCCAAATACAGTAGTACGTGCAATATTGTGTATGCTATATTGGCACTAATCAATGGATATATGGATACAACCCCTCATCTTTTTGCTTCATTTTAGGAACAACGGATTTTGAGCTTATTCTATAAACGATTATTATCAGACTTTTCAAACTATGTTTTTGAGACTTTTACAAATGTTGCTCTATACATTTAGCTAACTCATTATGCACATTATATTTTGATTGCGTTCGCGCATGCGCAGTGAAACATTTGTTTGTAAACCTATTCATTTTTCATCCAACTTTTATTATTGTTTAATTCTGATTGCAGAGTATTGTGTACAATGTTCTTCGTCATATTTTCTGAAAAGACCTTTTTGTTATATTAAGAACTCTTCAAATTATAAGCAAAAAAATTGGCGAAATTTGGGACTGTTTTTATAAAAACCATAATTTCTCTACGAGTATACATGCTATCCTCATAAAAATGAACACAGTATATTCCAACAAGCCACTTATTAATAATCTCGAGTTTGAACGCTTTTGCTGCATTAGTTTTTACAGGGTTATCCAAAAGATATTCGTTCTTTTTTAATTTGTTGACGGTCCCCTATAGGGTTTCGGGAAAAAAATCTTCGCGGAAATATATGACTTATACTATACTGTTTACATCCCTGCAGTTTCAGGTTAATTCCTTATGTATTTTTCTAGATATTTAACCCATTAATGCCGGTTGGTACAAAAATCTAATAAACCGAATTAATTTTATTATTAATCACTATGTTACATTTATATCACACTTGTTAGCACTATCTGTCAAACAATGATGCATTTGGCATCTTAAATAATCACAAATAAGTATAAAAATAAAATTCCCGCCTTTTTGTGGAAAATGAATGTAGTAGTAGGTGTCAAAACTGAATGAATAAGGAATCAATGAGCATGCATCTACCTTCAAAAAGAAAAAGGTAAGTTACGCATATTTTTCTGAAATTTGAATAATGTTTTAAAATGGAATCACAATTGTAATAGTGTACTTTATATAATTATGCTATTTAAAGTTAGTTTTACTCTAGTTTCTTTTCGTTTAGTCACTTTTACTTTTAATGGTAGAAAAATGTACCAACCGGCATATATGTAGTCTCAAACTTATTTAGGGCGACGAGAAAAAAAAAATAGACGTCCATTTCACTGGCCCCGCCCCATACTGATTTTGAAAATTGATCAACGCTATTCGTTTGTGTTGGTTTCTGCCGCAAAAATTTTCGTTTGTGGCACTTCTGTTCTTTCGTTATAACGAACAAAATGGGGCGTGGCCAGTGAAACGACAGCCTCGCCCCATAAACGAAATCAAAATTTTATTTCTGCATTCGTTTGTACTACGTTTGTGCTGGTTTATGCAGCAAAAAGTTTCGCTTGTGCCACATCCGTTCTATCTCGTTATAATGAATTTTTATAATTCAAGGTCACTTATAGAAAATCTCCTATGAAAATCGTATAAATAAATACGTGTCACGAAATGAAACACGTAATTCTTTAGTGCTATGTAAATGTCGGTTTGTGCCGTAAAAAGTTTCGTTTGTGTCATTCTGGTTCCCTCGATATAACGAATTTTCACTTTTTCAACATGGGTGACCATTTCGGTGGCTCCTCCCAATCAACGAAATCTAAATTATATTACGGCATTCGTTTGTGTTGGTTTTTGTCGCAAAATGTTTCGTTTGTGCCACTTCCATTCTCCCGTTATAGGGAATTTTTATATTTCAAGGACACATAAAGAAAGTCGCCTTAAAACATTGGATAGTCAAATGAGAGCAGAAACATGTCCGATGTAAAAAGTGTGGCGGAAGACATGGTTATAAGTGCGAAAAGTGTAATCAACCCCTTCATCCCGTATGCCGTAAAAGTTACCGTTGAGTCTAATGATTAAATATTCAGTTTAATAAAAAATATGTTACGATTTTTTAAAGCTAATTATAATTTTAAATTCTTTTTTACTAAGTTCTAGAATTTGTAAAATATATATTTTACAAAATTTTCTTTTCCGAATTGAATTACAATTAAATTTTTTAAATATAATTTTAATTTAAAAAACTCTTATTATACAAGTATAAGTAATATTTTACTAGTATATAAATATGGAATCTATTATTATAATTATTAGTATTATTATTGCAATCAAACAATAAATTCAAAATTTGCAAAAAAAATGTGATTTCATACTACTCAAACGCCGGTTGGTACAAAAATCTACCACTAAAAAATACTTAGTAAATACAACGGAAAAAATAAAATTTATGTACGATGTATTTAATAGACACAGAATGCATAAAATTGAACAAAAATTTCAAAATTGATCGAGTATTTTGAAGTCGGCATTAATGGGTTAACAAAACGTCTAAAATCGCAAATGACCGGTCACCTTTGGCCATATAGTGTAGTAAGCTGATAGTTCGTTCAGTTAAACAAATAACAGAGTTGAAAATTTCCATTCGGCAATTTCCTCCAATAAACGAATACTGTAGAGAAATTTTGTGCGATCCTGTATATGATCTATAGAATTTTTACACACCAAGTAACATTTAATAAATAGTTAAATTTAAAAACGCATAACACAACTGAAAACGCACTTCCAGGAATTATTGTTCGTAGGCTTCAATAGTTCAATTATTGCTCATTTTCTTCTAAAGCGAAATTCTTTTTGTGTCCCTAGAAATGAACGATAAGTTCTATGCACATCAAACTCTATATTAAGAACCTTGTAGTATACCTCAGTGATGTATATTAAATTTAATATGTTTAAAATACTGTAATATCATTAAAATAAACGGCGAACGATTTTTCCCCATATACCGTAATGTAACGAAATGCTTTTAAGTGGCCCTGTAAATTAACCGAAAACACTACACACTTCCTTTTTAATTTCGAACATGCCATAGTAAACCCAAATAACATAGATCAATTTCCTGGCAATCGGGCTATATTTACGCGAGTTAGATCACGGACATACAGACGGACAGAGAAACCGGGCTCATAAATACTGTTGGAAAGTGTTAAAAAGAAGCTTAAAATAATTTAATAGAAATCGATAAAATCGATATCATTTATAAATAAATAAACATTTTAAAAGCATTACAAAATAATTTTTTAAAGATATTTCTTGAACATTTTTATTTTTGCACGATAATTCAGATTGTATCTTTTATACAGCATTTATTTATACTGACGTTTAATATCTGTATGCTATTTACCGCGGGAAAAAATAAATAAAGAGCAAATTGACACTTGTTGGTGATATTGGCGATTATGTTTTCATTAATTTCTGAAAAAACCAGTGTAAAAATAATAAAGTCCGAAAAAATATTTCTTATTGTAGATTCTAAAAAGAAATTTTTATATAAAATCATAATCAATAATTCTACTACTTCCCATTTAAAACAAAGTGAGGTATGTGAACAAAACGGCGTATTAAAATGAATGGAATTACAATTAAATATTTTCCCCTACACAAATTTAATCCAACGCACTGCTACTTCTACTATGGTCCAGCTACGCATTTAAAAACAAGAGTGACGTATGTAAACAAAGTGATGTTTTAAAATAAATGAATCGGCAGAAAAACATTTTTCCGCTACAAAAGTTTAATCCAGAGTACTACTACTTTCACTTCCAGCTACTCTAAGAATTTTAGACTCTCCCATTTCAAACAAAGTGACGTATTTGAAATGAATAGAACGACAATTAATGGAAATATCCCCTGACGATCGCTATGGGTTTTGTAGACCGAAAGTACTAGGAAATTTAAATAAAATGTATATTTTAAACTTGTAACAACTGTAGTATTATTATCTGTCACCTTTTAAGTAATCAGGCAACGTTTTAAAGTTCATATTGTATAGTTTGTGAATGATTTTTTTTTCATTTATTTTAATGTGTACTTTTTTATCTATGTAAAAAGTTGAAACTCTTTAAATATTGAAAGAAAATGGAGGAAAGAGGTTAACGTCAATCCTTAATTAATATACAAACAAAAAAGAATCGTCATATCAAACAAAATTAATTTTGATTTGCGCTTCAGCTTCTTTTCACGGACGACTATTTTTTAATTCTGTCACACCACTTTTTAAAAACAAAATTCCTTCAGATATACTTTGACAGATTTTTTTTTTTTTTTTTAGTATTTTTTTTCCTTTTTAGCCACCGCAGAAATACTTCTTCTCAGTTGTTGTGACCTTGTCATGATGTTGCAAAGGGTCTTTTTCAAGACTTATTTCTCGTGGGAGCTTCGGTTGTTTTTGGATACTAGGCAAAGGCATTTTTGTTTTAATTTTTACTTAATTCATGCAAAATTTTTCTCCCCGTAATTTTCCTGTAATTTAGTCAGTTAATATGCATATTTTTCTTTTTTATTTTCTACATTTTTTTGTTTTATGGAACTCAAGAACCTAAGTCGCACAATGGGTGATTTACCGATTCTAGCTGGCCAAAAGTCGATTTTTAAAAGTTTATCCTAGCGTAATTAATTTTTTGCCTGTTATAGCTAAATAGTTAGAGCGTTGTAACCTGCTATTGGTTTTGATATAAATATAATTGTATGGTCCACAGACTAGCGCAAAGTTGGTGTTCTTTAGTTAGGAATGAATCAGTGAATTTTAGTATAGTTCTTTAATCTGTTACTGAAGCGAAATAAAATATACTGCTCGATTATGGACGCTTCCAAACAAAATATGGACTTTATTTTATCGGATTTATATGCATAAAGTTTGCACATATCAGCTTTTATTTCATATTTAATGTCGCAAAAACTCTGTATTTTTTTTTTACAATTTTTCAGTTTTAATATAGAAAAAAATATATGATAAAGCACGATTAAACTAAATTTTTGATATGATTAAATAGTTGAGATTATTACCTTTTCGTTCCAATTTAATTTGTCTGCATCTAGGTGCATCCCCAGTTTTTAGATTTTTTTTTAGATTATTAATTCTAAATAATTTTTTTTGACATTTTAGTTAAATTACCATTTACTTTTTATCGATGACAACAGAATTTAAGTTAGTCGCATAAATAAACTTTTCCACCATTATGCAACGACAACAGCATTTAAAACATAACGAAAATGTGAATTTGGTTGAAAAAATTTTGTTTATAGAGGTAAATTACAATGTAGAGCACATGAAGTGTTGCAAAAGCGAAATGTTTAAATTTATGACCAAATTTGGACAAAAATTGCCAATTTGTATGTCTATATTTCAGGACAAAAGGATTTAAAATATATTACTTGGCTGCAAATTTCGAGTGGTTATAAAACTGATCCAGACAAATTCTCCAAATTCAGATTTGATACAATGCAATACATAATGTAGACATTTTCTCATGATATCTCATGATTCCCATTTTTTACATAAGGTTCCTCTGTGCAGAGGTAAATATAAATATACAACACAGCAATTTTCATTAAAGCTCTCGAATGTTTGCCCCGTATCTTAAATTTTAGAAAAAGAAATTTTAGGATTTGTTATAATAATATAAAAATAGTTTTATCACTTTAGCTTCCATGCCGTTAAGAAAATATCATTAACATTATCAAGAAGAACGTAAAACCGTGCGTCAATCAGATTATGAAAAATTATTCTATGCATTCGGACTACTATAATAAAATTTCATAGTTTAATAACGTTAAAAACGATGTCTAAGTAATAATTTGTAAAGCATGTAACACGTTTGAAAACACAATTTCAAACAAAGTCGAAAAAAATAGCTAAAAATTTTGTACATCCCTGTATATGAACTATAGATTTATCATATAATGCATATTATGCTAAAATTTAGAGCAGTTAGGGAACGCATAGCGCAATTGAAAATTCCTTTTCAGCAATTTCCGTCAATAAAAGGAAATGTACTTCAGATGTTTTGTGCAGCCCTGTATATCATTTATAGAATTTATGCACACTAAATAGCATACAATTATTTTTAATTTAAAAATGACAACTAAAATCCACAACTGAAAACGCACTTCCAGCAATTATTGTTCATAGAGAGAAATATAACTGATTTATTTTGTGTTGCCCTTGTAAATGAAAGATGAATGCTATGCACATCATATAAAATAGTAAGCATCTTATAGAACATCTTGGAGATATATATCAATTTAAATATTTTTTAAGTAGTGTAACATGAACAAAATGCACCATAAACAACTTTTATCCATAGACCGTAATGTAACATAATTCTTTTTAGTGTCCCTGTAAATGATCGGTAAATGCTATCCATACCATATTCTATAGCAAGCAGCTTGTAGTGCACTTCATAGCTATGCATATAAATTTCAAAGTGTTTGGAGTTATGAAACATCATTAAAAACCACCGCAAACCATTTTTCCCCATAGGCCGTAAAGTTATGAAATACTTTTGAAAGTCCCTGTAACGAAATAATGACTGCCACACGCTACATTTTACAATACCTAACATTCAATAGTGAATATCAATAACATTTTTCAATTTCATAGCGATGCGAGTATATTGACGCCAAAAATAATTTTGGCCAGCTAGAATCGCTAAATCCCCCTCCGTGAGTCGTACATCCCCCCCCCCCCCCATTTATTTTTATTTTTCTCTGCTGTCCAAGGCAACGCACCTTGTCATCTACATCACGTGTTCCGTTTCCGGTGATGTGGGACATAGGTTCCGGGCTGCTCGGGAAAAAAAATAGTTACGTCGTATCGTGTAAGAGTACTACAAAACTTATTTCTGAAAAATAATGGTTTAAGTTGAATATAAAAAAAGTCGCTTAAAGCAGTCCTGCAGTGCCATTATAAAGGGTGTTCCATATATTGATTAATTTTTACTTTCTTCTATCTTTACAAGAAGACAGTATTGGATTCGTGAAAATTTTCGACGGATTTATATGTTTTAGAATGCCCAGAACACGATTTGATGGTTTTTAGAAAATGTCTGTCTGGGAGTCTGTCTGTCACTCTGTCACTCCGTCACCCTGTCACTCTGTGAGTCTGTATGTGACAAAAATTTTGTGGGCGCTCTATCTCAAGAACTAATGCACGGAATTTCACAAAACTTCATATTTAGTTAGACCTTGATATAAACTGGACCTGATTAGTTTTTGGTGAAAATCGCCCAATAGGTGACGCTGCTATGTGTCATTTTTCACGATTTCTGCAATAGCTATATCTCAAGAACTACTGCACGGATTTTCATAAAACTTCAGATTCAGTTAGTCCAAGATATAGTTTGGTGCTATTACTTTTTTGTGAAAATCGCCCAACAGGTGGCGCTGGTATGCTGCATTGTTCATGATTATCGCAATAGCTCTAACTCAATAAAAAATGCCCGAATTTTCATCAAACTTCAGATTCAGTTAGTCCCTGATATAAATTAGTGCTGTTTAATTTTTGGTGTAAATCGCCCAACAGGTGGCGCTGCTGGGCTGCATTTTTCACGATTTCCACAAGAGCTGTATCTCTAGAACTATTACACTGATTTTCATCAAACTTCAGATTTAGTTAGTCCTTGACATGAATTGACGTATAAATTAGTGCTGTTTAATTTTTGGTGTAAATCGCTCAACAGGTGGCGCTGCTATGCTGTATTTCTGCGATTTCCGCAATAGCTTTATCTCAAGAACTAATGCTTGGATTTTCAACGAACTTCAGATTCAGGTATACGTTGATATCGTTTAGTGCTGTTTACTTTTGGTGTAAATCGCTCAACAGGTGGCACTGCTATGCTACATTTTTTTCAGAATTTCCGCTATAGCTCTATCTCAAGAACTAATGCACCAATTTTCATCCAACTTCAAATTCAGATATACTTTGATATGAATTGGTGCTAAATCGTTGTTATTTTTTGTAGTATTTAAATGATTAATTGACGTGATTTATATAGAAGAAAGTTTTGTGATGGCTACAACATACTAGTTTATTATGAAAGAAAACGCATTTTTTATGAGTGAAAATCGAAATTCTTTATTGAACATGGATGTCTATGCAATTTATGTATGGAATGCAATATTTCACATGAGGCCATCTCTCCTCCGCTTACATGCTATCATCCCAACATCAAAATTTTCGATGTCTTTTCCCAGAATGAATGGACCCATGGCCAAAATTTCAGACCAGATATTATGTTTGAGGTCTTGTATTATGCGGGTGGCATTGGCGTAAACTTTATTTTCAGAAACCTCCAAGGAAAATAATCCATTGAGGTTAAATCGCACGATGTTGGCGGCCAATTCACATCGGAGTTTCTTGTAATTACTCGATCTGGATATTTCTCGTTCAATAAGTTAATGGTTTGGAGAGCAGTGTGTGCCGTTGCACCGTTATTGCGTTGCCAACGACTCCATAATTACTAAGGGCATAAATTTGACTGTTCATACATGCATGACACATGACAGCTGACACAAATAATCTATGAAATATTCATAGTTCAAAAAAGATGGACCATCCTCTATTATGGCACTGGAATTTTATTTTCCCATGAACAAGGTATTAAACATAGAAAAACATTATTTTCTGATACTAAAGCCTAGAAAACAATTTTTTGCTTCCCTCCTCATTATATACAAAATAATTGAAAACAACAGTTAACAACAACTTAAAATAACTTATGCAAAGGAATGAAAGTAAGTAATATCCCATCTAAATGTATACGTAAACAAAAATCTTCACAATAGTAAACACATTTTACTTTTCAAATTACTTTTTTTTATAACGGTAATTCAGATTGTATCTTTTCACAGCATTAATATTAATCCAGCGTAAAGTTTTATTTCTCCCTAGTCAGCCGTTGAGGGAGCTATCACTGACGTGTTCAAAAGGTTCCTTTTATTTAATGTTATTCACTGACAATGTTACAAGGAAATGGATTGCCTTAACCGTTATTAGTCGCGCGTTGGTCTTTTCCCCGCCAAAATTCGTATATCTTCCTAAAACCCATCTCCCCTTAAAGTTACAATGGTGGAATGCCGCATAGCTGACCTTCACTGTTCGAACTTCTGTTTACAGAAATTACAAGTCATTCCTGCGTTTTGTCAGGATTTTATAGCATTTTAAAGTTAAATTCGGTCTGAATGACCGGCGTGCGATCACCAGCGTTAGTTGTTTTTTTTTCTCCCTACCCATTCTTAATTCCCATCCCCCCGAATTTCCTGGAAAGCGGAATAAGGGTTCGCGGAGTCTCTTCCGTTTGCTCTCTCTCTCTTTTTCTCTTTCTGATATTTTTCTCATAGACTATTTGATTATTTTAACAATGTCTCGTAAACAGTTTTTAACTATTCAAGAAGCTCTAAAACTTTTTGGTAATTTAGAAGAGGATTACATTAGTGATGAAGCCAGTTCACCAGAGGAAGATAATAATTTAATTCTAAACGAAGATGAGGAAACTGATAATGAAGAATCAGAAAGTTTGCTATCTTCATGTTTTTAATATTTTGCTATGTATTGTAAGAAAAAGGTTTTAGTGAATTATTCAGGGCATGAATTGATATGCACAAATGTATATTTATTTTAATTAAATGAAGCGGTACAATCAAAATGAACCTTTTGTCAGTTCGGTTCTTTAAAATTATTTATCCGTAAGTGGGTTTAAAATCAACAGTGAAAATTTATACTAATAAAATATTTAATTTTAATAAATTATTATTTATTATTTACTTCATATATACGTAGCTCGTACTCAGAAGGGTGAAAAAAGAACGCTGCCCCACCCTGAGATAACTCCGTATATTTTCATTTGTTTCATTTATTTTCATGCATTTATTTTCATTTGGTTCATATATTTTCATTTGAGAAAAAGTATTGAATTATGAAATCTCTAAAGTTGCACACATAAAAACGACTCAACGAAAAAAAAAAAAAAAAAAAAAAAAAAGTAGCTACTGCTGTTACATTACTAATTTCAAATTAGTAGTTATTTTATAACCGTTTTTTATTATATGTATAGATAGATATGGTAAGAAAAATATATTAGAAATGTATTTTTTTCAATTTCAATTAGCTCCTAGTGCCGGACCACTGTTAAAACCAACCTGTCCTTTCAAAAAATATGAATTACGATTTCAAATTTATAACTGAAATATTGTTTTAATTTGTTATCCATTGTATCTTTACAAATTCAGTCAGTTTATATAACATTTTTTTATCATTTTTACAAATTTTGCAAAAAAACAAAAAAAAAAAAAACACAGTGAATATTTATAGAAATAAAATATTGGATTTTATTAAATTATTACTTATTATTTACTTCATATATACGAAGTTCATACCCAGAAGGATGAAAAAAGAACGCTGCCTCACCCTGAAATATGTCCGTATATTTTCATGCATATATTATCATTTGGTTCATATATTTTCACTTGAGAAAAAGTATTGAATTATCAAATCTCTAAAGTTGCACACACAAAAACGACTCAACGGAAAGAAAAAAAAAATAATGAAATAAAAAGTAGCTACTGTTGTTACATTAATAATTTCAAATTAGTAGTTATTTTATCTCATTTTTTTATTATTTGTATAGATATGGTAATAAAAATATATTAGAAATGCATTTTTTCAACTTTAATTAGGTCCTAGTGCCGGACCACCGTTAAAACCAACCTGACTGTGCTGCTGTCCTTTCGAAAAATATGTATCACGATTTCAAATTTATAACTGTAAATTTGTTTAAGTTTGTTATTCATTGAATCTTTACAAATTTTGTCAGTTTTTATAATAGTTTTTATCATTTTTACAAATTTTGAGGGAAAAAAAGTTATTAAATATTTATTTAAATGTTAAACAAATATATACGTAACGTAAATGTGTGCTAATTGCTATAACGTTTATCTTATCGAATTCAAGCGATATTTCCCCCTTATTTTCGCCGTTTTCGATCTTCCAGTAACACTGGCAATTTTCCTCTGTTTTTTCGGCCAAACGGGAACGGCGGCAAATAGACCGAGCGCGACTACTAGCGTTCTAAAAAAAGACGCGACTACTCTCGGGTTAATCCTTTGATGGTCGGTGGGATATACACCTACGATTAATGCAGAGTTTGCACCAGAAAAATTTTATTAAATTTTAATTTTCTAACTTCCGTAGTAAAAGTCGCAAGATTTATTTCCCTTATTTTGTAATATATATTTTTTTTTTAATTCCGGTGCGAATTTGCCATTACAGAAACCCAATTACTCCCCCTGAAAGGGTTAAGACATTTTGTACCGTAATTTCCGTGTATCCGCCGCGGCTTAGTTAAGTCTATTTCAAACCGGAAATTTTATTAAAAAAAGAAATCAAATAAGTGCTAAGCATTAGCAAGTCACATTTTTTTAAAATGAATTCTGGTAGGAAATCAAGTTATCTGAGGTGCGGCGGATACGCGAGAAATTACGGTAATTGAAATAATAAATCATTTAGGTTTTTTTTTTTTAAACCGATTCCTAAGAAAATAACACTTTTTTCATTTAATTTTATAGTTTTCTCTCCTTTCCTTGTTCTACATGTACATGGGAAGGTAAGGAACAATGCACCACCCTTTTAAAATGTATTTATTTTACTTTCTTCTTACTTCATACGTATAGTTATAAGTGGCAGATTAGTAATTTTCAACCATAAATCGATGGAAATCGGTGAAATCCATACCAATTATAAATTAATTAATAATTTAAAAGCATGACAATATAATTGCTTAGGATATTTTTTGAACATTTTTATGTTTGCACAATAATTGAAATTGTATCTTTTATGCAGCATTTAATTATACTGGCGCTGAATATTTGTATGCTATTTCAGTGTAAATATAGAAATAAAATTGCCATTTGACGATTTTTGGCGATGTTGGCGATTAATATTTCCATATTATTTTATTATTTTTTGAGTAATTTCTAAAATAAAGAATAAAAATAATAAATATAGAAAAAAATATTTGTCATTTTAGATTTTAAAAAGGGTTTTTTTTTTTTCATTTGTTTAATGCATAGTTTTTTATCCGTGTAAAAAGTTGAGTAAAACTATTTACGTCATAAACGAAAATAGACGAAAGCGATTAACACCAAACTACTTTAATATACAAACAAAAATTAACCTCGTCATCTATTATATATATAAAATCCAAACGGAAATTTCGTTCCGAACGCCGAGATTTCGAGTTCTACCGCATGGATTTTTACGGAACTTATACCGTTAGATAGGTATCGATCCAGGGAAGGTTTTAAGCTATAACACATGATTCTACCTAGATTAGTTATAGAATTATTACTAAAAATTCTATTATTTTGGACTTTGTTACTTCATATTTCCTTAAATATCTGGGTTCCTATTGGTCGTAGAGCTTAGATCTCGCGCCAAAAGTAGCTCCAAAGCACCCAAGCAAACTTTTCCCCGCGATTAGTTTGTCGTCTTCCGATTTCCTCTAACTCTATTAGCGGCCCCCGTAGAGACCCTTTAAAATATTTTTCGTAGTAATTTCAGCAATTATCTTAAATTATTGGTTAAGACCGCCACCCTCCCGATTCATGTATCTATGGAAAGGTTGCATGAAGGAGTTTCGTTCAGATTCGCTTTCGTTAAGAATAGAGTGCGCTCCCTGGTGGTGGAATGGGGCACTAACATAACGCGATATTGTTAAAATTAGGAAATCTAACAATGCGATCTGTTTTAAACTTTGAGATAGTTCATAACACATGATCTATTATCTATTCTATTATATATACATAAAATCTATTATCTATTCTATTATCCATTATATATATAAAATCCAAACGGAAATTTTGTTCCGAAGGCCTAGATTTCGAGTTCTACTGCATGGATTTTTACGGAACCTATACCGTTAGATAGGTATTATTTCATGGAAGGTTTTAAGCTATAACATATTATTCTACCTATATTAGTTTTAGAATTATGACGGAAAATTCTGTTATTTTGGGCGATAAGGTTACCATTTTATTTCTTGGCGAGATTCATCTTTGATAAAAAAAAATTGAAACGGCTATTAAACCTCGAAAAATAAAAGAAAAACTGTTACTAATTTTATTTAAATAAAAAAAAAGAAAAAAAGAAGAAGAAAATCCGTTTTAATGAGTGATAATATTAAAAAACGGAAACATTTAATTAAAACCTGAAAGAAATATTTGTAATGCTTAAAAATTAATTTAATAAGAAATATTACACTTGATACGCAATATTTGACTCTTTATCGCTTGCGTTAGATATGGAAACGAATCTGAAAATTTGATTAGATGAAATTTTAACGACATTTTCTTTCTGTTCTGTTCTTTTCTTTTTTTTTATATCTAATTGTCCCATCACGTGACTTATAGAAGAAACAGGCAGATGTAATTGTGAGTCACATGTGTAATTACAATTTTTTTCTTTACAATTTTTTATTTTTCTTTTGTCGCCAAACAATGTGATTTTAAGCCAAAAATGCATAAGCGTGACATTAACTTGAGGATGTTCTCACAAATGGTGTTTTTTTAGGTGAAATAGATCATTTTTTGAGTACATTTTCATATTCAATTGTAACTTATATAGATATCAGTTAATATTTTAAAAATGGAATCGAATACTTAAATTTCAGTGTGAATTTCTGCCACACATACATATTGTAAAATAATTTCGTACTTTTTAAAATGTTTTTCGCCGTAATTCCGAAAGCATGTGATATTTATAAACTCGAACTCAGATCAACGAATATTACCCATTTTATTTAAGCAAATATTATCTATTTTCTCAAGTCATTTCGCCAATTTCATCTATAGGAAAATTCACAGATTCGAAATCTAGGTAAGAAAGATAATTTTTAAGGAAATTTATGTTTTAATACGTTATTACTATAGAAAAATTCAACATTTTGAAAAAAAAAAATTACAAGTCTTTTGTAATTCGTCATTTCTTCTTCGTCTTTCTTCGTACTTTCTCCTCTGTTATGTAATATTTCAAATGGTATTGGACTAATTTTCGATCATCGATTCACCGCAAAATCGCATATGTAATATAGTATATAAAATAAAGTCTGAATTAGGGGACTAATTAACGCACAGCTCAAACTACTGAACCTAAAATCTTGAAAATCGTGGTAAAAATACTTCTTTTGACATAAACTTCTGCTAAGAAAGGATTTTCTAAAGTGTCACCCCTAATGGTTTTTGCACGGGGAGGGGAATAAAATCGAATATCAAAATTATGCTTCAAATGATAGCATATTTTAATGTAGTTTTGTATGCTGAATCGAATGCTACCAAATAAATTTTTATAAGTCCAACAGTTCTTGATACATTTCATATTTTTCTAATTTGGCGGTGTCTTTGGCATCTAAACCTCAAAATAGCTATCATTACATCCGTTACTCTAGCAACGGAAAAAATTCAAATCAACCCTTTTGGCTAAAAAATAAAAACGGCTCTATGAGTTTGAAATAAAAATGCAAGCATCTTAATTTTTTTAAAAAATAGTGATTTTATGTAAAATAAAAGGGAAAACATTACTGAGAATTTAGCGTTATAAAACAAAAATGGAAAAGGTACTACTTAGATATTCCGTCGACCAAAATTCTATCGTCAAACTGTAAGATTAAATGCCAATAATGGTTGATCGTAAATATCAAATTCACTTGAATTTAAACAAACTACACGTGTTTACGTCATCAAATGATTTTAATTTCGACGTTTTATTTGTATTTTTATTAATGTTATACTAATTTATTTGTTATTTCGTTATTTAAAATAAAGATTATGTCAATTTATATAATTTGGCGAATGGTTTGGCGATTTATATAATTTGGCGAAATTGGTCAACGGGATAACAAGTAGTACCAATGAAAATATTTAAGTATGAAAACAATGTTTGTAACGACTTAAAAATTATTTTCATATATATAAACTCAGTTTATGGCGTCAGATGCCATCATCCGAAGAATCTACAAGAGTCTTTTTCCATTTTTCCCGGTCATAGGTTCCTCAATGAAAGAAATTGGAATTGGAATCATATTGTGCGATTTATAAATTGCTCCTCCATAAGAAGAAAAAATGGGTACATTTATAACAACCGTGCGCACATCTCGCTGATAGCATTTTTAAAATTCCCAATAGCAGTAGTTACATTTTGCGTATGTAAATTAAAAATATTTTTTTGCTTTTAATTATGGCATTATTTCCTGTTATTGTTTATCTTTTCAGTTTTTTAAATGAAATTAGTATAAGGCATGCATTTTAAATTAAATGAGTGAAAGGTTTGTGTTTTAAATGAAAATAATAAAATAAGAATACGCTATGAAAACAATCTTTATTGATTTATTACCTGCGATCGGCTGACATAAAAGTATCACAAAAGCCACATATTCACTTTTCTTTGAGTAGTTGCTCTTGAGACTTCAAGTTAACCTTCCGTAATCGGATACTTCACATATTGGTGTATTAGCTTTAATGTTGAAAGCATCGTTTTTGTTTGAAGCGAAAACTTTACTATGAATTCTATTACACAAAATCGCATCATCATCATCTACTATATATTTACAACGGAAATTTGTATTTCATTCCGATTGTTTATAATACTTTCGTAGGATATACCACAATTAGTTAGGTAATAATTTTGGAAAGGTTTTATTGTATACAAATTGTTCAAGGGTACTTAGTTATAGAGCAAAAGTAAAAGTTCAAAAATTAAGTGAACCTGATTATGAAAGTTTAGCCTTTTTTAAAAAATCTACAGAACATATTTTGTTACAAGTGGCCCTGTTGCATGACTTTTAGGAATGGTGTTAGTATATACGATTTCATTATATGTTGATTAGTTACAGAGGTATTAATTCCTGTTGTCATAACGGTCTCATTACCCGACCATAAGTGCGCTGTTTATAATCAACTAAAACAATTACTTCGTAATTGCTAAATTTTGTCCAACGCTTAAGATAACATTATATCGCAATGGTGTTCACATCGTTTTCAGTAATGTGCAAGGTCAAGCTGAAGATCCATATTGTTTAAAATACAAGTTCAAATTCACCATTTAGTTTAATTCAAGGTTCATTTGGAAATATTGACCAGCGTAGCGGGCATAGCCTGCTAGTATCAAATAAAGTTTATTTTTATTGCTGCTTCAACTTATTTTTTGCCCGCACACCAATGATTTAATATGACACTGGAGTTTTATTTTTACATCAGAAAAAGGTCTTATAAAAATAATAAACTCAAATTCATTATTTTCTAAAACTAAAGACTGGAAAACAATTGTTTACCTTAATTTCCCCCTTCCCTTTTTATACAAAACAATTGAAAACAACAGCTCTAAAAATAACTAATGGAAATGGATGAAAATAATTAATATCAAATCAAAATTCATAAGAAAACAAGAAACTTTACAATATCTAGCACAATTTTTTGCCTTAATTTTCTCCTTCTCTTTATATACAAAATTATTGACAACAGCTCTAAAAATAACAAGTGGAAATGGATGAAAATAACTAATATCAAATATAAATTCATAAGCAAGCAAGATACTTTATAATATCAAACACATTTTTTTGGTTTAATTTTCCCCTTCTCATCATATACAAAATAATTGAAAACAGAAGCTCTTAAAATAATTAATGGAAATGAATGAAAGTAATTAATGTCAAATCTAAATTAATACGCAAACAAGAAACTTTGCAATATCAAACACTGTTTTTTTTTGCCTTAATTTCCCATTCTCTTTATACACAAAATAATCGAAAACAACAGATCAAAAATAACTAATGAAAATGTATGAATATAATTAATATCAAATCAAAATTCATAAGAAAACAAGAAACTTTACAATATCACGCACAATTTTTTGCCTTAATTTTCTCCTGCTCTTTATATACAAAATTATTGACAAAAGCTCTAAAAATAACAAGTGGAAATGGATGAAAGTAACTAATATCAAATCTAAATTCATAAGCAAACAAGATACTTTATAATATCAAACACATTTTTTTTTGGTTTAATTTTCCCCTTCTCATTATATACAAAATAATTGAAAACAGAAGATCTTAAAATAATTAATGGAAATGAATGAAAGTAATTAATGTCAAATCTAAATTAATAAGCAAACCAGAAACTTTGCAATATCAAACACATTTTTTTTACCTTAATTTTCCCCTTCTCTTTATATACAAAGTAATCGAAAACAGCACTACTAAAAATAACTAATGGAAATGGATGATTATAATTAATATCGAATCTAAATTGATAAGAAAACCTGAAACTTTACAGTATCAAACACATTTTTTGCCTTAATTTTCCCCTTCTCTTTATATACAAAATAATTGAAAACAAAAGCTCTTAAAATAACTAAAGGAAATGAATGAAAGTAAGTAATATCAAATCTAAATTCACAAGTAAAAAAGAAACTTCACAATAACAAACAAAATTTACTTCTCAAATTACTTTTTTACATAACGGTAATTCAGATTGTATCTTTTCACAGCATTAATATTAAACGACGCTAAAGTTTTACTTCTCCCTAGGCAGTTATTACTGACGTGTTCAAAAGGTTCTTTTTATTTAATATTATTCAGTGACAATGTTACAAGGATATGGATTACCGTAAGAAATCTTGTAATAGAAATAATAAATCCTTTTTTTTTCCAATCTGATTCCTAAAAACATTTTTTTTTTTTTATTGCCACTTCAACTTATTTTTTTCCCGCAAACTAATGACGTTATATGACACTTGACTTTTATTTTTACATAAGCAAAAAATCTTATAAAAATAGTAAACTCAGAAAACATTATTTTCTGATATTAAAACCTGGAAAAAGATTTTTTACTTAATTTTTCTCTTCCCCTTATAAACAAAATAATTGAAAACAACAGCTCTTAAAATAACTAATAGAAATGGATGAAAGTAAGTAATATGATATCTAAATTCATAAGTAAACAAAAATCTTCACAATGTCAAACAAAATTTACTTTTCAAATTACTTTTTTACATAACTGTAATTCAGATTGTATTTTTTCACAGCATTAATATTAAACGACGCTAAAGTTTTATTTCTCCCTATGCAGCTGTTAAAGCAGCTATTACTGACGTGATCAAAAGGTTCTTTTTATTTAATGTTATTCATGTGACGATGTTACAAGGAAATGGGTTGACTTAACTCCTTGAGAGGCAAGCAAAAAATGTCTCTAAATATTCAGTTCTCACCGGAATAATCGAAAAATCTTATTTTAAAATAAAGAAAAGCAATATTTCATCGATTTTCCTCCAAAGTTAAAAGTATAAAATTTAGTTAAAATTTTCTGGTGAAAATCTTGATTAAATTAGGTGGGATATATTTTATCCCACCGCCACTCGAGGGGTTAAGACTTTTGTAATTGAAATAATAAATCATATAGCAGGGATGTGATTTCCGCGTTTTTGCACACCAGTATATTCTTAGAGAAAATGTTGTTCTCTTAAATCGCAAAAATGTTCCGATTAAATGAAATATCATTTCTTTTAACAAAATACTGGTGTACAAAATCGCGGAAATCACATCCCTGTATAGGGTGACTGAGCCGGTAGTTGATCAAATAAGGTAGGTGCTACGGGGTTTTTATTATATTTCTTCCTTTTAAGTTTTAGAAGTAAACTAACATAATTGCTACAACCCTTAATGAATGTCCTATAATGGGCAAAAATGAAATCTGATGAAATTAAAGCAATAAAATTATACGCAAATAGTTTCTTTAATTGACATTTTCCAAGTAGTTGATAAATCGAAGAAATAATCGAAAATTCAAAAATGAATCTTTAAAATATCATGCTTAACCCCTTAATACTCTCTCCCGTCAATATCACGGGCTGAGGTGTCGTTCATTATTTCTCGTGCCCGTCATATTTCTGGGCTGGAAATTTAACGCTGGAAAAAATTCTGAAACCAGAAAAATTTAACTGGCATTCCGGTATGAAGTCTGAATAATAGCGTTTGCGTTCGGTTTTTGACGCTGATTGTGATGTTGGACTTCGTATTGCATATTTCGAAATATATCACACTCAAAAAAATTATTAATAATCAAAATTTAATGTATGTTATATTATTATTATTACAAACATTATTTGTAAAAATTTGTTTGATGATGATAAATAAAGATCTAAGATGTGGAAAATAAAGGTCTTATTCGCATTAATTTGTATAGTGTAAAACAAACATTAGAACACAGAATTCTCGCATGATGGCTTTTCCATCATACATTTCTATAATATCTTTTTTTTTTTCGACTTTAAAAAAAAACTAATTGCATATTTCATATAGAAATCTTATAATTATTCAATTTCTGTAATAAAAAAATAGGTATTTTTTGATGGATTTTCCAAATATTAAGCGACCGTTAAGGGGTTAAGCTGTGAGTAACAATAATTCATAAAAAAATATTATTTATAATAAACAAGATGGAAGTGGATTATTTTAACTTACCGTAATTATCTCCAACTCATCAAAAACTAAATTTTTACATTTTCTAATAAAAAGGTTCTTGAAATTACTTCTCTTACAACAGGCAGCTGACAATGTGACAACAGGTGCTCCAGCATTCAAACAAAAAAATTATGTCTAGTGCCCCGTGTAAAACTCATTTCCGCCTTAAATGGCGCAATATTTCAAAAACTTGGTCAACTACTGGCGCAATCACCCTCCTTTTTTTTTTTTTTTTTTTTTTTTTTTTTTTTTTTTTATATCGGATTCCTAAAAAAAGACACATTTTTTCCATGGAACTATTAATAAAGAGGAACTGACATATCCTTAAAATAATGAAGCTTCAACTGTAACCGCTATATCGCAGCAGTTGATTACCGCCGGTGGAAACTGGCACTAGTCGATTTAAATATTAAGTTACAACTTATTTGAATGCCTTATAGTTACAAATTTTCAATCATAAATAAATATAGAAAAATCTTTCATTTTTACTGGTAGGAGTTTACTTTGGTGATAGTTAAGCCCTGCGTTTTCGCCATATTGTGACAACCAGGGAGACAAACTGGCAGTTTTACAAGGCATACTGACACCAGTAAAAACAAATAGACATTTTTACAACATTTGTGAGATAAAATTTCCGTGAATAAGACGCTTAAATAAGACGAAATTTTCTATTCAATTTTACTGGTGGGATGTTTTCCCTGGCGGTAACCAGAAACTAAAGATCCGAATCAGCCGCCATCTTGTGACAACCTCCTCAGTTACTTCACTCGCAACTGTTAGACTTTACACTATATGTCTCTTCCTCTTTATTCATAACTCTATTATTTTTTTCAGATAATTTTATGGTTTGCTTTCTTTTCTTGTTCTGCATGTGTACGGGGATATAGGGAACAGTGCACCACAGGTTTAAAATGTATTTATTTAACTTATTTCTTACTTCATATGTATAATTATAAATGGTAGGTTAGTAATTTCCAACCATAAGTCGATGGAAATTTCAGCAATAAATTAATAAGCAATTTAAAAGCATTACAGTATAATTTGTTTAGGATATTCCTCGAACAATTTTATTTTAGCACGATAATTCCGCTTGTAACTTTTATGCAGCATTTATTTTTACTGATGCTGAAAATTTGTATGTTTTTTCAGTGTAAATAAAGAAAATAAATCGCCAGTTGACACTTGTCGGCGATGTTGGCGATTAATATTTCTATATTGTATAATGATTTTTGAGTAATTTCTGAAAAAAAAAAAGTATAAAAGTAATAATTCCCGTAAAAAAAATTCCCATTGTAGATTCTGAAAAGAATTTTTTTTTCATTTATTTTAAAGCGTACTTTTGTTATCCATGTAAAAAACTGACTACAACTCATAAAGAAAGAAAATAGACGAAATAAATTAACCCTTACGCTGGGCATCCCGCGGTTTCCACGGGCAACATAAAAGAATGGAGTTATGAATATAGAGGAGGAGACATTTAGTATACTGTCTACCAGTTGCGACTGAAGTAACTGAGGAGGTTGTCGCAAGATGGCGGATGCTTTTTTTTAATCGGATCTTCAGTTTCTGATTATCACAAAGACAAACATTCCACCAGTAAAATTGAATAGAAAATTTCGTCTTAGTTAAGCATCTTATTCATGAAATTTTTTATCAAAAATGACATAAAAATTTCTATTTGCTTTTACTGGTGTCAGTGTGATTTGTAAAACTGTTAGTTTGTTTTCCTGGTTGTCACAATATGGCGGAAACGCAGGGCCTAACTACCGCGAAAGTAAACTTCTACCAGTAAAAATGAAATTATGTTTCTACTATTATTTTTGACTGAAATCTTGTAGTAGTAATAATAATAATAATGCGTTTAAATAAGTTGAAAATTTCTATATAATTCTACTGTTGGAAATTTTCGCCGGCTGTAAGCAACTCCTGCGATAGCGGTTACAGTTGAAGCTTCACTATTTTAAGGATATGTCATTTCCTCTTTATTAACCCCTTAATTCTCGCTCCCGTCATATTCTCGTCTGCGTCTTTCACTCAGATTGTTTGGTTCCCACCAGTTTTATAAAATAGTGAAATGAAATTGGCTATATTTTAGTATCGTTTTTCCTGTCATTAAATAAGGTGAATATTTCTTTTTCATAAAAGTGGTGCCAATAAGCAATTTCAATTTTTTAACCGTAATTTAATTCGAGCGTGAAGGGGTTAATAGTCACATGCATAAAAGTAGCAAAATTCGCGCAACCCACGAATTCGGCTATCTTTTTTTATGATCAAATTCTATAGTAAAAGAGAACTCTTTTAGTAAAAAAAAAAAAAAATACATATTTTAACTCTAAAATATATGTAGATTTGAAATATGTACTAAAATAAATGGGAAAGAGTTCCATATTGTGTGCTGTTTTTTTGTTTGTTTGTTTATTTTTGGTGAGCTTTTTTTGGCATTAAATGAATCGATGTGGTTGCGATCTTCAGCCTTTGGGGTTGCTTTTTTTCTGGAATAGGCTTTATTCAAATGTTTTTTTTTGTTGTTGTTGTTTTTTTGTTTTTTTTTCATTTAGCATATTTTTTTCGGAAAAATTTATAACTTTTGTTTTAATTTGACATATATAATAAATATATAAAAATATATGTAAGTACATAATATTTATTTATAAGTGTATATATTATGTATGTATAAGGTATATCTCTATAAGTAATACTATACATAAAAATAAAACTATCAGTGTAAACATCGTATTTTTTTAACATGTGACATGTATAACATTTATTAAATATATATACGTTTATAAATATTTAAAGACCATGTTTTTCCGCCATCTTGAAAATTTTTATAAGATGTTAAAATGGCTTTTTGGCGCCATTTTGGATTCCTTCGCCAATCTCGCCAACCAGCACACAATATGGAACTCTTCCCAATAAATGCGCAATTTTCGAACTTATTTAGATTAAAAAGGATAAAAAAATAAATAAGCAGCGAGAGGGTTAACGCCAAACCTAAATTAACATACAAACAAAATGAATTGTCGTATCAAACAAAATTTATTTTGATTGCCGCTTCAACTTTTTTTCTCCTGCACAATAATGATGTTATTTGACACTGAAGTTTTATTTTTACCCAACTGCAAAGAAGGGTTATGTGCTTCACGCGTAGTTGGGTATGTGGATTTCTTTATACCTCGAAACATCGCAACGGCTGGATCGATTTTAATGAATGAGGTCTCTATCGATTCGTCTTAACCGTCCGATGGTTATAGGCTAGCTTTTGTTTTTATAAATTCAAAATGGTGGTAGAGACGAAAACATTTTTTGCGCACCATATAAAGTGGCATATCATTGGATAGGTCTTTCAAAATAAAGAGGATGTTTTATTGACTATTTTAGAGTCAGAAACTTCGTTTAAATATTACAGAACCTGGAAGTTGTGTAGGTAGGATCTCTAACTTTACTGCAACTCTAACCTTCATAAACATCTATAGGCCTCATCAAAACAGTGTTTATAGATATCAACTAACAATTAAAGACAACTTAAAAGTCATCAATACAAGTAAATAAAAAAAATAGGTGGGAAATAATTAATTAGTTCGCTTTTTACGCAGTCGGTTTTTTTTTTATTTTTTAAATTTAATTGTTACTTGTTACATAAACAAAAAATGTTATAAAAATTATAAACTGAAAAAAAAGTTATTTTTTAAAGCCTGCAAATCAATTTTCCTGCCTTAATTTTCCTCTTCACTTTATATACAAAATAATTGAAAACAACTAATGGAAATGAAGGAATGTAAGTATATCAAGCCTAAATTCACAAACAAACTGAAACCACCACAATATCGAACAAAATTTTCTTTTTTTCATCACGGTAATTCAGATTGTATTTTTTAACAGCATTAATATTAAACTATGCTAAAGTTTTATTTCTCACTAGGCAACTATTACTGACGCGTTCAAAAAGGTTTTTTATTTAATTTTATTCAGTAACATTGTTGCAAGAAAATGGATTAAGACTTGTTATAACTCAAATAATAAATTAGCTAGATTTTTTTTTTTTATCCGATTTCTAAAAAACGACTTTTTTTTTTTTTTTTCAGTTAACGAAAAAAACCGAAAAGTTTTGTAAATCTATTTTTTTCTTTTTCTATGTGTATAGGAGAAGGTAGGGAAAAATTGACCACCCCTTTAAAATTTATTTCTTTTACTTCTGCTTACTTCATACGTATATTTACTTATAAATCGTCTCGGATAGTAATTTCCAATCATAATTCACACGTTCAAAGCACAATTTCAGAGGAAGTTTGTTCTACAAGAAGTAAAGTTTTGTCTCTTTAGAATTAAAATTGTCTTTGCAAACTCTATACATACCATAAAATTATACACGTCTGTAAGAAATTTTAAATTCTTCCGAGAAAGTTTGAAAATTATTTTTTGTTTTCTATAATGATAGATATTTCGTAAATAGAATAACCCCTTGGGGACAAGCGACCGGTATTCGTGCGGCGTAAAGTGCTCAGAATCCGTGATTATTCTCACCAGTAAATTTCTATTGTAAATTTTGCCTTATTTAATCCGAGCATTTTCCCGATTGAATTAGGCAAAATTTTCTGTTTTGAAAAACCGGTGACAAAAGATTAAAGATTCTGCAAAAAGGATCGTCCCGAAGGGGATAAACCAAAATTAGTATTAAAACTTTTCTGGTTAAAAGCGAAATTTCTTTAAAAAAAATTATTAATTTTTATTTATTTGGATTTTTTTTAATCCGATTTCTAAAAAACGACGCTTTTTTTCAGTTAACGAAAAAAATCGAAATATTTTGTAAATCCACTTTTTTTTTTCTTTTTCTACGTGTGTAGGAGAACGCAGGGAAAATTGACCACCCCTTTAAAATTTATTTATTTTACTTCTGCTTACTTCATATGTATATTTATTTATAAATGGTAGTATAGTAATTTTCAACCATAGTTCACGCGTTCAAAGCACAATTTCAGACGAAGTTTGTTCTACAAACGGTAAAGTTTTGCACTTTAGAATTAAAATTATTTTTGTAAACTCTATACATGCCACGAAGTTATATACGTCTATAAGAAATTCTAAATTCTTCCGAGAAAGTTTGAATAATCATTTTTTTTTGTTATTATAATGATTTATTCTCGTGAATAGAATAAACTAGAATTATTATTAAAATTTTTCTGGTTTAAACGCTAAATTTCTTTAAAAAATTTATTATTTTTTATTTATTTTAATGTTTCTATTAAATATTAAAGAATCAAATGTTTTATTATATCAACGAAAATTTATTAAGAATATTTTTCGATTTATTCAGAATATTTTTCACTTTATTCTTTGCCGCTCAGCAGCTCTGCTAGTATCTTTTACACACCATTTATATTTAATGACGCTAAAGTTTTATTTTTCCCTAGGCAGCTATTAATGATGAGTTCCAGATATTTATTTTATTTAATGTCATTCAGCGAAAATGTTAAAAAGAAATGAACTGCTGTTTAACACTTGTTGCTATTGAAATTACATTAATAATTTATCTATTTTTCTTGGAAATTCTGAAAAACGACTCTACGCATTTTTGCATTTGATTTTGTAAGTCTATTTAATTTTTATTTTTAAAAATTTATTTCTGAATAAGTCCTTTTTGTATATTCTATAGCTGACAACTTTTATGCTTTTATCCTACCGCTAATTTTTAAGAGAAAAAATTATCCCGTGTAATGACCGAAAATGTTGATTAAAAAAAATATTTTTTTGAAAAACTTTAATTGTTAAACTAAATTTTATTTTTTATTTAATTTAACCTCTTTTTTCTCATTTTTAAATGTTTAATTCTCTTAAATAATTTTTTTAGTTTTCTAAGTCGTTTAAAAACGACAGTTATACCTTCTCCCAATAGCTCATGCATTCTGCAAAACGTTCAATCCATAGACTGGGCGGGAAATTGATTGCAACTAGGAAGCCCTCAAGGCTGCTTCACTGTTCAGCACTGTAGATTAAATAATAAATTATTATGCTTTATTTTTCCCTCTTATATCCATACTGTTATTACTAATAATAAAAGTGTATGGTTATTATTGAAAAATACCCTATTCTACTTTTTCTCCTTTATCTCGACTATTTTCAACTGAACATTTATCATTTTACTTTTTTTTTTCTCTTTAAAGGAAAATTGTGATTACTGTATGTGCTATTGAAATTTAATTATATTTTATATTTTTAATCCTATACTAAAAGCTTTTCTATCTTTAACCCCTTGAGGAACGGTGGGATAGATTATATCCCACCTTCTCACTGCCGCGAACTGAATACCCGTTCACTAAGCTGCAGGTTTTACTGCAACAGAATCATTATTTAAATTAATATAATTCTGCAGATAAAACCCGGTTTTGAAAAATTAAGTTATAATTAACACTCTCAACGCTTATATACCTATGCGTAATAATATATATATAGATCATGTTGGAAAAAATAATTTTTTTTTACCATTTTTAATAAATTACAGGGGGAAAAATTTATAATTTTACCCTTTTGCTCGGCTGTCAGGTGTTAATTAAGTTTTACTTTTATAACTTTGGTGAAAAAGAGCTGAAAATGGCTTTGTCTTATTTTATTTATTTTTTTTTTTTCAAATTCCTGGTGGGAATTCAACATGACAGAAATACAATAGCTTGTCTCTCAATGTGTTAACAGGGTTCGTACGGGTGCCGTTATTTTCAATGTCAAATATCAGTAATTTTTCATAAAAAAATAAATAAATCTAGTTTAAACGGACGAAATTTTGCCTTATTTAAGTAGAGATTTTTCATAAGAAAATACTGGTACCAAAGAATTTCTTAGTCTGGAAATTCAAGGACCCGTACGAACCTGTTTGATTGTAATTATACTCAATGATATGTAGTTTAAACTACAGTTAGGCTTCATCTATCTTATGTCTCCGTAAGTTTTAGAAATACAACTAATCTTAAATAGGGCGTAAAGTTGGTGTCAACTAGGGAGCCCAAGAAATGCTTAAACTGTTAATGCCGATTTAAAAAGACACACTTTCCTATTCAAAAAATATTGGTTGGAAAAAAGCGTGAAAGTTAGCTACTCAGATATTCATTTGAAGTTTTTATACACGTTCCTTTGAAACAATGTAAATATAGCCTTGTGATGCTCCTTTGTTAAGGAGCAAGATACCTTTAAAATAACGAAACATGGGGGAAATTGTACGTCAACTGCGGTAAATGAGGTGCGTTCGTACTATAACTAGTTTTATAAATATTCAGATCTTGGTGCAGTAGCTGTTGCACTCTTATGCAAAAATGCATGAATACAAAATTTATTCCGAATCTATAGATTAAATTCAGTAATACAAAAAATCATATGAATCCATTTTAAATAAGACTTCATCAACATGGCAACCTAGAATCGTTACCTATCACGGAATATCATTGTATTCATTACATATGATAGGATTTAATAGAATGAAGAAAACTTTTGTTAATATCTTTTTAAGCTTTGATTCGATTTTTATAAAATTTGAGATGACTCGACAAAAATCTGCAACGATTCTATCTATTAAATTTCAAACGATTTGGTTCGGTAGTTTTTGCCCTGTAATATACGAGCAGACGGACAGACAGACGGACGGACCAGACGTGGGATATAAGTGCTACGTGTTTTTATAATTACGAACGCGCCTAAAAATCAATTTCTTTATGCACATATTAAAATTTAGTGAATTTATAATGTTTTACAGAAAACCCAATTAGGGGAAAGTAGGGTAATGATGCTAACCGGGCGTTCCCGCTGACTCAAATATCTCTAAATAGAATAAAAGAGAAAATGTACGATCAGTACCAGTATCTAGCGAACTTCATCGTAAGTTCCCAGTAAGTCTGTGACCGTCGGAAGGAAAGAATTGTTGTGTCCTCACGTTATTAGCTTGCAGTTGTTTTATTATAAAATTCTACAACATCAAACTTGAAAGTAAGCATACACTCTTATTTTCAAATGTTTATTGTCTCATTTTTCAATTCCTACTATTAGTTCACACTCTCCCTATATTTATTTATATATATATATATTTATTTATATATTTATATATCTTGTTCAAATTTTCAATCGTTAATAAAATACTCATTATTCCTCCTATCAAGTTGAAATAAATTTTTTAAAACTTGTACTGGATGACAATTGATGTTAATACAGCTTTTACAAATATTAATTAATTAATTAAATTTTAATTAATTAATTTTAGTTTTGCATGGGAAACAAAATGGCGGTCATTGGTTATTGAAGATCAATGAAAGTATTTTCAATAGAAAATAGAATGAATTAATAGAATGACCATAGGGGGGGACCCTATTCTGTGGCCAAATACCGCCAAATTTGTCGCTAACTTGGCGATATATCGCCAAAATTTGTGGCCAAAATCAGTCGCCAAAAGTGACGCCAACTTGGCGATATCTCTAATATTTCGCCAAATTCCCATACAGTTCCATTGTAAACCTACTTGCTTATAGGAAATCAACAAATTGAGATATTTTAATGCAACAAAAACTAATATTAGCTTAAGGGATTATATAAAATTTTTCTTTGATGACTTAAGTAGGAATTGACTTTAAAAACAAATTTTTTATATTACTTGTTTTCTACGAAATATATAAATTTAGCTGTACTTTAGAGAGAGCTGTACTTTTAGAGCTTTTCTCTAGAGATCGAGATGTATCAGTATTTTTATAAATAAGATTTACTTTTCACCAGGAAAAAATAACTGAGAAGCTGAATAGTTACGCGTTTTTTCTTTGGAAACAAAGTAACATCGTTCTCTATGTAGCACTTGCTGGCGACTAATATTTATGCGTTATCTAATTATTTTCAGGATATGTTCTGAAAAAAAAAATTAAAAAATTCAAAGTAAATTTCCCATTATTTTGTTTTTTTCCTTTTATCTAAGTTTTGACCTAGTTTATAGTTTATTACATAGCAGGCATTTCCTGCTATTAAAACTAAAGGCCCTTTACATAAAAGTTCTGTTAAATAATTTGAATAAAAACAACGCGCTGAATTAGTAGAATAGAATAATGAGAAGGAGACATATTGCGTATTGTCTACCAGTTACGAGTGAAGCAACTGAGTAGGTTGTCACAAGATGACACCTGTTTTTTAAATCGGATCAACAGATTCTGATTACCGCCGGGACAAATTTCCACCAGTAAATTTGAATAAAAAATTTCGTCTTATTTATGCGCTTTATGCATGCAGAATTTCTCTCACATATATAAAAAATTTCTATTTGTTTTTACTGGTGGCAGTTTGCCATATTATTATAATCCTTTGCACTGACACTGACAGGACATCACAGGTTGTCACGATATAGCAGAAACATAGAACCTAACTATCGCGGAAGTAAACTCCCACCAAGAAAATGAATATCTATATATGCCTCAATTCATGACTGAAATTTTGCAATAATAATGCTTTTAAATAAGGAGAAAATTTCTATTTAAATTTACTGGTGGGAGCTTGCCCCGGCGGTAATGAAACCCTGCGAAAACGGTTACAGTTGAAGCTTCCCTATTTTAAGGATATGTCAGTTCCTCTTTATTAATAATTCCATGATTAGTAGCAAGTATACCAGCTGCCAGGACGTCTTGTTTGGCATCCTTTTTATTCGGAAATTCTGATTTTTGCTTTATTTAATGATAGATATTTCGTGATTGCATGAAATGGAAATTCTTCATTCGGGATTTACTGTATGAATTTAGAATTTCTGAATGTAAAAGAAAGTAAAAGTTTTCACTCTTCTCCTCGGGTCAACAAAGTGTAAAAATAATTAATGAAAATATATGAAAGAAAGTGTTTTCAAATCGAAATTAATAATTAAATAAGAAGCATCACGATAAAAAAAATACCTTTTTAATTTATTTTTCGCGCAAAGCATAAGGATCATATCCTTTATACATCATTTATATTTAATGACGCTCAAGATTTATTTTTCCCTAGACAACAATTGCTGACGAGTTCTAGATTTTTTTTCTCGTTTTTTTTTTAATGTCATTCGGTGAAAATGTTAAAAAGAAATTAACTGCTCTTTAACATTTGCTGCGATTAAAATTACATGCAGAATTTAGATATTTTTTCTTTTAAATTCAGAAAAACGACTTTTAACTCTTGGTTCTCGTTGCAGTTAAACCTCCATGCCTATTTAATTATTTATTTACGTGAATAAATGATTTTAAATATATTCGTGTGAAGTTGTTTAGATACTTTAAATAGAGTAAACGTGTAATTGAGGGAGGGAGAGAAGGAGTAAAGGGCGCCCGTGTCAAATTTAAATAAAAGAAATTAGAAAACACGAATTTTGCTTTTTCAGAATTTAGTGCCTCCCTTGATGAAAAAAAATATATACATGTATGTAAATATAGATAGTACAAAACATATTTCAGTTTTAAGACTTAAAACACACGCTTTTATTTTATATAAAATGACGTCATTCTGATCCGCTGAAGAATTCCACATTTACAACCCAGTCTTTAAACAACATGCACAGAAAAGTATGCATATGACGTCACTAGCACTGAATAATACCCCAAATCCAGCAAAAACCGATGTCGTCATACAAGAAACTCGACCAAAAAAATCGGCTATCTAATGATTCATATGCCTTCATTTGTTTGTAACATTAATATAGATATTTAAAATTAAATATAATTTATAATAGCTCCATGTTTTATAAGAAATCATTCATTCATATTTTTTCAAAATACAACGTATTTTAATTACATTTTTTTCCCGTTAGTATGGAAAAATAGTAACAAAAATTATAATTACTATTTTTCAACTATTTTTCGTTTAGTTTCTACAGAAATGGAGGTTGCCAAAATTAAAGAAATGGCACTAAAAACTACAAAAAAATTAATATCTCAAAAATAAATTGAGATGGAATTCTCAAACAAATTGCATTTAAAAGTACATTTTCCCCCTATATGACAGCATAAAAATTGACAATGTGCGATGCTTAGGAGTTTAAAAATTGCATTAGAGATTATCAGTATTTAACATCACAATGATACATCTGTTTTCTTTTACGGCTGTTTTTTGTAACGGAACGTTATTTTTTAGAGACGACACCTTAATTGCTAGCCGAAACAAACAGCAAACCGGGGGGTAATAAACAATATTTTAGCCTAAAAAAGAATCTACATATCTTTCCGTTTCCAACACCATCTTGTTCAGTGCTGAAATAAATTAATCCGCGTTAAATATTTGACAATAAAACTCCTATTTTCAAAATGATGTTTTTTGAACTAGTGAGCATTGCAGAAAGTTTACTATAAAAATTTGTCGATTCTATTCCACAGTCAGCAACATGAGGCAATTGAGTTATGAATATGTAACTGAGGAGGTTGTCGCAAGATGGTGGCTGTTTTTTTTTTAACCCCCTATCTACTGACGGTACTTATATGTACCATTAAAATAACATGTTCTGAAATTCATTTAATACATCGAATAGTTGTAATACAGTTTAGAATGAGTTATAGATATATTACTTTATCTTGTTCCAAAAGCATTATTGACTACACAAAACAAAAATAGTTTTAAAAGGGTGATTTCTTTTGTCTTTGCATCTTTTCAACTTTCTTGGGGTTGGGGGGGGGGGGGGATTTTTCTATTCAGAAAAATTTCTATATTTCTATTGTAAGAATATTATATTTGTACTTTTCCTAATTCTACAAAATACTAAGAAAAATATTTAAAATAAAAGATTTGAGTAGGGTTATAAATATTGCACAAAATCCCTATAAATTCAAATTTAATTAATCCTTCTAAATCCTTCAATCCTTCTCAAATTTATTAAATAATGTTGTAAACTTTCTAATGTAGTTTAAATAATTCACGAAAAGTGCTTTAGAAGATAAAATTTTCATGAATTCATAATTCAGATAAAGGGTTAAATTAGATTAACACTTTCTGATTGCCACCGAGCAAACTTCCACAAGTTAATTTGAATAGAAAATTTCATCTTATTTAAGCACCTTATTCATGCCAAATTTCTCACATATATATGGTAAAAATTTCCTTTTGTTTTTACTGGTAACAGTTTGCTCAAGTATTATAATTTTTTTCACTGACACTAACAGAAAGTTCTTTACTTCTTTAGTTTCTCACAATATGGCGGGACCGTGGGTGCTGTTTACCGCCGAAATAAGCTTCCACCAGTAAAAATGAATACCTGGTTTTGTCATAATTTATGGCTGAATTTCTGTATTAATAAGGCGTTTAAATAAACCGAAAAATTTTACTTAAATTTACTAGTGGAAGTTTGCCCCGACTTTAATCAACTCTTGCGAAAGCGGTTACAGTTAAAGCTTCACTATTTTAAGGATATGTCAGTTCCTCTTTATTCACAGTTCCATACATGAGACATGGAACTTGTCCATGAAAACGTCCATGAAATTCCATGACATTTCCATGAAAACTTGTCATGTCTGTCACACAGCTGAAAATCGTTACGCTTGTTACCCACCGTTATTTTCGAAAAGTTTGCTTCGTGTTATTCAATTGATGAGGTATATCCGATAAAATAAGTCACATTTTTCCGTTCTAAAATACTGGTAGCCAACAAGCATAGCGATTTTTAGCTGTGTGACAGACATGACAAGTTTTCATGGAATTAGCCACAAGTACTTATATAGTAAATAATTTATAATTTTTTTTTCTTTTAAATAATTTATAGTTTTTTTTTCTTTTAAATAATTTATAATTTTTTTTTCTTTCTTTCTTTTTTCTTGAGAAAATTTTTCGCACCCCTACCCACTCAGATTTCATTTTAAAATGAAAAACTTAACAATAATTTATTTATATTTTTGGATAAGTTAAGGGTTTGTCAGATTTCTAGATTCAGTTTTAAAACGTATAAACCCTTGATTATTTGCTTGAAAAATTTCGTTAGCAAATAACTATGGCCATTAGCATAGATGCCAACATATATTAATTATTCCGGAGTTTGGTCCAAGGCAAACATATTTTAAACTAGAAAATGTATATAAGAAAATGTGTCTTATTTTGATAATGTACTTAACACAATCTGTTTTAAAATGTTTGATTAAATAAAATTTCCGGTTGCAAACGTGCCCCCCCCCCCCCGAATAGACTTCGGAATAATTAAGAGATATTCGGATCTATGCCATTAGAGCTGATACCGGCTCAGCTCGAGACCAGACCAGGCGCAAAATTGACTCTGACTGTTTTTATACTAGTCTTCGGTCTCGTGAGAATTGTGAATAATTTATTTATTTACAAATTTAACAGGTTGGAAATTGCACGTCAAACGTGGCAAATGAGGTGCGTTCGTATTATAACTAGTTTTATAAATATTTTTTTGCACTGCATATTGTACTCAATGTATATTATAGTGCACTTTATAAGTGCATATAAATGTCATTCTGTTCGAAAGGCTGTAACATCATTAAAATGCATTTGAAATAATTTTTCCATTGACCGTAATGTGACGGGAAACTTTTGACTATCACTGTAATTAAACTATACATCCGATTTTCATAAAATTTGAAATGATTCGACAAAATTATGCAACAATGATATATTTTTTAATTCAAACGATTCTGTTGGTAGTTTTTGCGCTGTTATATGCGGACGGACAGACAGACGGAACACAGACTGAACAACTACTATAGGTGCTACGTATTTATATAATTACGACCGCACCTAAAAAGGGAACAAAACTTGCCACCTGCTATTTCATGAACGTGAATGTAATATAAATTTCTTAACCTCTTAAAATGCTGTGGTATATTTTATCGCTTAAATTTAAGTTCATCATGCAACAATGCCACCAGAATGTTTGAATACAGTTTATATTTTACAATTGCATCAAAACCTTTTACACATTTTTAAATAATATAATTTTCGTAAATTCTGGTGTAATTTAACCACGTCATAATTTTAGCAACACAATTTCGTCAGAGAAAGGGTTAAATTTATTTGTCATGTTCTAAATTTCGTTTGAATTTCTATTGATGTGAGATTTAAAGAGTTCTGGCTGATTATCTTGGTACTATCACCGTTAGAAGTGTTGTCGTATCTAGCTTATTTTTTATTTAGATATGCTGAATTATCATCAGTAAGTTTTAATATTTATTTTTGATTTATAAGGTGACAGTTATTCCATAAATAAAAAAAAATAAAAAATACTATTCAAAATTTTCAAGTGTGATTTCAACATTTTTAACGAAACAATCCGCCAGATGTGGCAACGTGAGTGTTAGCAACATAAACAAGTTGGAAATTGCTCGTCAAACGTGGCAAATGAGGTGCGTTCGTACTATAACTAGTTTTATAATTATTTTTTGCACCCCATATTGTACTGAATGTGTATTTATTTGCAATTCATAAGTGCATAGTCTGTAACATCATTAAAATGCACTTGCATTAATTTTTTCCTATTCCCCTTAATGTAACGGAAAACTTTTGATTGTCCCTGTAATTAAGCTATACATCCGATTTTCATGAAATTTGAAATGGCTCGACAAAATTTTGCAGCAATTATATATTTAAAATTTCAGCCCATTCGGAAAGCTGTAACATCATTAAAATGCACTTGCAATAATTTTTCCAATTGGCTTTAATGTAAAGAAAAACTTTTGACTGTCCCTGTAATTAAACTATACATCCGATTTTCATAAAATTTGAAATGGCTCGACAAAATGTCGCAATAATTATATGTTTAAAATTTGAGACCATTCGGAAAGCTTTAACATCATTAAAATGCACGTGCAATAATTTTTCCCATTGGCCGTAATGTAAAGAAAAACTTTTGACTGTCCCTGTAATATAACTATACATCCGATTTTCATAAAATTTGAAATGGCTCGACAAAATTTTACAACAATCATATATTTAAAATTTCAGACCATTCGGTTGGGTAGTTTTTGCTCTATTATATGCGGACGGACGGACGGACAGACGGACTGAACGACGACTATAGGTGCTACGTATTTATATAATTACGAACGCACTTAAAAAGCCATGAGTCATCGAATTCTACCCAGTCTGGACACGCTTATTTCCGCTCGTTTTTCCAAACTGTTCTCATTGCAGAGTTGACAATGGGCTACTTTTTTTTAAATTCAGATTTCTTGATTGGCACAACTTTTCTGAAATGGTAAAATTCCTCATGTTTTCCACTTAATTAATATGGCCTTAAATAAGAGGAATTTTACTATTTAAAAAAAGTGGTGCAAAACTATGCGTGTCTAGAAAAATTTTCGTCATCAAATCACAGAACTCGATTGAATTTAGCTGCTTTGGATGTAGCATTATATACAGGGTGTTATCAACACACTCAGTCTAACATTACGCAGGCGCTCAGCAGTTTTTATGCAAGCGAAATAAACATACTATCAGCACAGGTTCGATTTCCCCTGAATAAGCAGAACTACATTCCAGAAACTTTTGAAACACGCACATTCAGCTAGTTACAAATGCGAGATCACTTTTCAGACAGAGCAGGACTGACCCGCTGCCCTCCCTCCCTTTTATCGCGATTACGTACTAACAGAAGCCTACGTCAAGAATAAATCTTCAAAACAAGTTTAAGTCCAGACTGGTCACGTGATCAGCAGGCTGAAAATTGGACGGGATACGCAAAGAGCGTAGTTCGAAGTCTATTGTTCAGTGTGAGTCTCGTACTGTAGTCGTCCGATCCAGATCGAATGCCAAGTTCGAATGCTGATGTGGACAGCGAGGACGACTTCTTGCCTAGCCCGAAGCGTACTAAATAGCTTGGAGATGTTCGCCCAGTGCTTGCACGGTAATATACCAGTTTTTGTACAAAGCCTGATTTTTTTCTCGAGAAAAAAAATATATGTAATTACGTCTAATTCCTGTAAATAGTGATCTAATTTAACTCATATTATAATATTTATATATATCTCTGTGACATTTATTTTAAATAAATGCGTGCAGTAGCACTTTTAAAATTTAAAATTTGTTTGTTTCTTATTTAATTAACAAAAATTTTAATTTTCAGATATTTTTTAGTTACAAAACTGCTGTTTTTAGTCATAGATGGACTTTGGACATCCGCCATCTTGGACGTTCACCATCTTGGATCTTATATCCCCCGGACGACCAACGTGTTAGATGGCCGCCATCTTGGACGCACGTCTGCCATCTTGGATTGCATAATCCCTGGACGTCCGCCATTTTGAACGGCCGCCATCTTGGATGTTTACAGAATCTGATAAACGGCTTGGACCCCTTCTTCCAACTAAGATTAGTATTACCTTAGTTGGAAGACGTCCAACGTCCAAGTGACCTTTGCACCGTCCAGATTCTGACGTCACGCCTGCGTATCCCGTCCAATTTCCAGCCTGCTGATCACGTGACCAGTCTGGACTTAAACTTTTTTTGAAGATTTATTCGTGACGTAGGCTTCTGTTATTACGTAATCGCGATAAAGGGAGGGAGGGCAGCGGGCCAGTCCTACTCGGTCTGAAAAGTGATCTCGCACTTGTGACTAGCTGAATGTGCCTGTTTCGAGTGTTTCTGGAATGTAGTTCTGCTTATTCAGGCGCAATCGAACCTGTGCTGATAGTATGTTTGATTCGCTTGCATAAAAACTGCTGAGTGCCTGCGTAATGTTAGACTGAGAAATCTGAATTAAAAAAAAAGTAGCCCACTGGCAACACTGTTTCATCAACCACCTGAATCGTAAAATCTATATAGAAAATTTATTAGAAAAAACTACTAGAAGTTACTTGTGGGAAAGAAAATTCTCAGTTTGAATAAGAGGAATCGCCCTTGTCCTTTCCCTATCCTCTATTCCATTTTTCAAATCCTTTTTCAGTATTACTGAAAAACGGAACTCGTGTTTTCCTACCATAGTTGTAGAATAATATCTTTAAAGAATAAAAATTGTAATTTTTGCAGGTTTCTGCTAATGATCAGGTGTAAAAAAACAAACAAATTTTTCCATTTTAACCCTTTTAGGGGCAAGTAATTATGTTTCTGTAATGTCGAATTCACACTGGAATCTTAGAAAAATTTTATCGCAAAAAAAAAAGAAAAAGCAATTTTACGGCTTTTTCCACCAAAGTTAGAAAAATAAAATTTAATAAAATTTTTCTGGTGCAAATATTCATTACTCTTAGGTGGGATATAATATATCCCACCGCCCCTTCTTTAAGCCTTCTTTCACCGTTACTTCTTTAACACGTTCACGCCGGCGCGGTGGGTCACACTCGACTGTCTCGGAGCTGCCAAGTCTCCGGCTTTTTGGATACCAGTATTTTAATACAGAAAATGTTGTTTTATTTAATTAGAACAATTGGGCGATTCAAAGGAACAACATTTTCTCTAAAATAATAGTGGTGTGCAAAAAGCCGGACACTTGACAACTCTGAGACAGTCGAGTGTGACCCACCGCGCCGGCGTGAACGTGTTAATCCCTTAGCAATAATAGAATGGGGTTATGAAAAAAGAGGAGGAGAAATATAGTGTAGAGTCTATCAGCTGCAAATGAAGTCACTGAGGAGGTTATCAGAAGATGGCGGCTGATTTTTTTTACATCGGATCAACAGTCTGATAACCACCCAGGCAAACTTCCACCACTAAATTTTGACTAGAACATTTCGTCTTATTTTAGCGGCTCATTCTTGCGAAATTTCTCTGGAAAATGTGGTAAAAATCTTTCAATGTTTCTGACAGGAAGTTGTTTAGTTTGTCACAATATGGCAGAAATGGCTGACTACCTCCGAAGTAAACTTCTACCAGTAAAAATAAATATCTATAGCCAAATATGGATAAATTCTTCTTTATTGAGGAGTTTCAATAAGGAGAAAATTTCTATTAAAATTTACTGGTGGAAGTTCGTCCCGGCGGTAATGAGTCACTGCGAAACCGGTTACTATTGAAGCTTCACCATTTTGACAATATCTCCTTTCCTCTTTATTCATAGTTCCATGAGAAGTAGAGGCTAATAGTAGGAGAGCTGTTGAACATTTTTGAGTAGGTATTTGTGGCACCCTGAAAATTTGTGCAACACTTCTTTTGTAATGCCTGAATACAAAATCGAATGTCTGGCTGAAGGATCGTGGCCCAAAAACTGTGCCAGACAAAAAATGGCACTTGACACGTGTCTGGCACAGTTTTTGTGCCGACTAAAGTGTCTGTCATTTTCAAAATATTTTTTTTCTAAGCATAAATATAATTCTGTCTCAATCTCAGCGTGCCTCAAATACTTTTTTGGGGTAGTCAAAAAATGGCACTTGACACGTGTCTGGCACAGTTTTCGTGCCGACTAAAGTGTCTGTCATTTTCAAAATATTTTTTTCTAAGCATAAATATTATTCTGTCTCAATCTCAGCGTGCCTCAAATACCTTTTTTGGGTAGTAAAAAAAATGGCACTTGACACGTGTCTGGCACAGTTTTTGGGCCACGATCCTTCAGCCAGACATTCGATTTTGTATTCAGCAATTACAAAAGAAGTGTTGCACAAATTTTCAGGGTGCCTCAAATACCTTCCCTAAAATGCTTAACAGCTCTTGGACTATAAGGAAGAGAGCTGGTGATAGAATTTATTTAAGTATTCGATGAAGGCTGGAACATTTATAAAACTATTTGTATTGCTTGCCATAAATTGCTGTTGATGACCTGGCTTATTGCCAGTGATTTAGCAGTATTTAGAAGTACATGTAGCAACATCGCACATTTCACTAAATCTAAATTTATCCCTTTAGTGTGCAGCTTTGCATATATGCAAACAACAGTATTTTGAATTTAATAGATTTTTTTTATTCGTGTATACTTAATTCAGAGCAGAAAATTAAAATACCAATATTTGCTTTAAATAATAACAGATTTTCCGTAATTAAGGGGTCTCAGGACTCTTAAAGCTTTAAAATTTTCGAAATTTTATTTTTTTTAGATGTTAAACTCCTATCTTTTCTGAACATTTTGAAATAATTGTTTCCTAGAAATTCCTATTAGAACTGAAGTTATGGTTTTTACATTTATACACGTTCAATAGCTGAAGCGTCGTTTCGGAAACTTTGAAGCCATTTTTCTCCAAATGACGTTTTTTGGCATAACGCGCACGATATCTCAAAAACTTATGAATATTTTTTCACGAAATTTTCAAAACATATATTTCATGTTAGTCTGTATAAACTGAACCTAAAATTTCCTTTTTATATTTCAAAACAATATTTTTTTAGGTGATTATACTGTTGAAATTTCCTTAATTTTGCATTAGCTAAATACAACTTTGTATTAAAAATATAAAAATGCTTTAAATACAAATTTATTTAGGTTCGGGGTAATTATTACAATCTGAAGTATAAGTAGGCACCAAAATTTTCATTCTAGTTGCAATACTTATTTCGTTATCGTGCGCGTAAGTTGGTATGCCGATTTTTTGTTCGTCAAATGTCTAACAGTTTGGAGCACCCTGTAAATGCTATTTCTGCATCTTGTAATTTTAGAAATACATAAAATGAAAGAACATACTTGTATATTTTATTCCGATTAAAATTGTGTCTTAAAATCAAATACATTTTAAGATATCAAATGTTGAAAATGGTCTTTTTTTTTTTCAATTTTTCCAATTTTATGAGTCCTGAGACCCCTTAAATAAAGCAAAATTAACCATTGAAACTTTCTGGTGTAAAGTCAGATTCTCTGGACTACGTAATTTCTAGAAGGTATTCTATTTTTGGAATTAAAGGGTTAAAGTTAAGGTTTATAAAATAAATAATAATATAAAATAAGGTATTTGGAGACATACTTTAAAAAAAAATTACTTATTTGCAATATTTTAGCGTAAAACAGCCACACGACAGTAGTTTTTACTTATATTGCAGATGTGCAACAGAAGAAAAGATTGACGCATTATATGAAAAATGTATCTCTGATTTTTTTTCATTATTTTCCTTGTGTAATAAACCTTTCAGATAATCATAAATATTTTTTTCGAAACAAAATAAAAAATAGCGCATTTAAGGGATAAACTTGAAGCGCTACAATCCATTAAAGATCATGGCCTGCAGTATCTAGTCCTATTCTCTTGACCATAGGTGCTCAGGTAATATACAGCATATGTCCCGGTCATGTGGTCATCAAAATGATGAATACCAATGTTATTAGCCATGCAAGCTTGGTGCTCATAATGGAGTTAGAAATAAAGAAGGATAGGTATATACGGAGCTGCCAAGTCTCCGGCTTTTTGAATACCAGTGTTTTAATACAGAGGATTTTTGCTTTATTTAATTGGAACGTTTGGGAGATCTAAAAGATTAAACAACATTTTCTTTAAGATAATAGTTGTGTGCAAAAAGCCACAGACTTGACAACTCTGCAAAGCGATATAAGTAAGCGTATAAACTTAATACTGGAATTGGGCGTAAATTAACTCAGTTGCGCCATCTTGTGGACGGGGTACTAATCCACATACACGGGCTTTTGGTGTGACGTCATATATGACAGGATATCTACCACCTGCGAATATTTTCTTAACCTTTAGTCACTCATGGAACTGAATTTTGTTAACAATATTTATTGCAAAATAATGGCGTAGTGAGGTGGGGGCGTCCAGATGCACTTGACACCACGAAGTTATCTTCGCCTTGTCAAAAACAATTTGGCTATTAATCAAGGTGAAAAAAACTTTACAATTTTAGTGGTGTCAAGTAAGAAAACAGTTAGGCATCTTTCTGTAGTTTAACCCCGTCCGCAACGTGCCGTGCGACCTTGATTGATGTGACCTCGCCTTTAATCTTGCTGTTACCTCTCCCAGTTATGGTAGGAAGCTTACTTATATCGCTTTGCAACTCTGCTTATAGTGTACTGCCTACCTGTTGCGAGTGATGTAACTGAGAAAGTTGTCACAAGTTGGAGGGTTTTTTTATAATCGGGTCAACAGTTTCTGATTACCGCCGGGCAAAATTCCATAAGTAAATTTGAATAGAAAACGTTTACTTATTCCAGCGCCTTGTTCATGTAAAATGCCTCTCAAAAATACGGAGAAAATTTTTTTTTGTTTTTTACTGGTGTCAGTTATACCATGTAACATAATCTGTTTCACTGATACTGACAATAAATTGTCTAAGTTGTTAAAATATCGCGAGAAAGCAGGGCCTGATAACTGCCTAACTAAACTTCCATCAATAAAAATGAATATCTATTTTTATCATTATTTATGACCAGGGACTGACAAAAGTTTAAAATTCTTAGGCGCCAGGAAAAATTCATAGGAACCAGCTTGAAGAACCCTTTGTCTGACGTTAACTCATTCACTGCAAAATGGAATACTGGCTACTCATAATCGTATTCGGTTATTTTCGAGTGATCTATGTGTCATTTTGCAGTGAAAAAGTTATTCCATAAAAAATTTATTATCTTATTCTATAAAAAATTTATTCTTTTATTCTATAAAAAAAATTATTCTATTATATTATTCAAAAACTATTCAATAAAAAAATCAAACTGAGCAAAAATTTTAAGATAGTACCACTTTTACATTGTAAAAATTAAATAGAAACAAACTATGAAATTAAACATTTAAGCAGTAGACAAATTAATATCCTTACCTTTAATTCCCAACAAGAAATTATGTACATAAATAAACAATGCCTTTGAGATTTTAATTTGAAATACCATTTGTCCATTTGTCATTTTTTTTTAGATACAGTAGCCTCCCTCTTAACCGACCTCCTCTTAACGGGAACTCCGCTTTAACCGGCCGACTTTTTTCCCCAACATCAGGCAAAATTCTGGGATGACGGCCTCAGAAACTCAGCTTAAGCTTTCGAGTTGAAGTGCAATCCCGAGTGGAAGGAGGTAAAATTCAGAAAGGAGAACATCGGTCCGTTCTAAATGGATACGCGTTGACTTTAACCAGTGTTGAATTCAGGATGTGGCCCGAGGGGAGGACATCCCCCCCCCCCGACCAACAATGAGATATTCCCCCGAAAGTTTTGAGATTTTGTGCTTTTAATAGTCAAAAGTGCAATCCCTCCTCCCCCTGGAACTCTATAATGTCTAATCTATCTGCAAACTGTTTTGTACAAACATTTAAGAAGCTTGGGGGATGAGAACCGATCACCCTAGAAGATGTATAAGAGTTGTTTGAGTCTGATAGAGTTCTCAAGCATGAAACATTATTTGACAAGAATATAATCAGGACTGTGTTCAATACGAAGACGATCCTGATGATGATCCAGTTGAAGTTGACACTGATAAAATTGCATATACGGAAGGGCTAAAAGCATTAGAGTTGGCGCAACGCTATGTTGAGCAGCAGCTAACAGCTTCCTCTGTTAAACCTATGATGTTAAAGAGATGAAGAGATTATACTGCAAAATGTCCGCCATCTTGCTTTCAACAGAAGAAGGTCATTGATTTCTTCATGGTGGATTAACTTAAATATACATAATGTAGAACAATTTCAACTTCTTTTAAAGGTGTGTGACACGATTTTCACCAACTTAGTTTGTGTTAAATATTTTTCATTAGTTGTTATCAGTGATAGTTTTCTTTCAATTCAGTTAATTATAACTAGTATTCATTTCACAAAATATAGAAAATATGTTCCTTTTTAAAGCTACACCAATTGAAAAACTAAATGGTAAGAGGTTTAATTAATTAAATTACGCAGATACTTTTTTTTTTTGTACTTTTCCATTTTAACCGCTTTTTCTCTTAACCGGCTAACCCTCGGTCCCGTTTAGGCCGGTTAAGCGGGAGGCTACTGTATATCTAACAACTGCACATTTTGATACATTCTACTTAATGAAACGTCCTTTATTATTATTTTTTTTTCATTTCCTGCTGGAGCATTTTTAAGGTTTTCTAATCTAAGCAGTGCTCTATCAACATGCACTTTAGTTTGGCTTAGCAAAAACTCTGATTTCTGAAAAATTATGGAGAGTTGTTACGCCGGTATAGTGTATTTTCCTTCACTTCAAATAATCGCGCTATTAAAAAGAAATATTCTCCCACACGGAATTTTTTTGGTTAAAGGAAAAAAAATTAAAATTAATAAGTAGGTAAAAAAGTTAGTTGCCAAGAGGAATTTTTTAGTCGCCCGGGGGACCCTGTTTATGACTAAAATTTTGCTTTAAAAAGATGTTTAACCCTGTCGCTGTGTAATTGTTTTATCGAAATAGCTTCAAAAATTGTGTATTTAACACCTTTGTAACCGGTTTTTCAAAACAAAAATTTTTGTCTAATTTAATCGGGAAAATGCTCCATTTAAATAAGGCAAAATTTAAAATAAAAAAATAACTGGTGGGAATAATCAAGAGGATTAATTAGACAGAAATAATGCATCCCCGAGAAAATCTCGGGTTGCGCAGCGAGAGGGTTAAATAAGGAGAAAATAGCTATTTAAATGGCTGGAATTTTGTCTCGGCAGTAATTAACTCTTGTGAAGGCGGTTATGGTTGCAGCTTCACTATTTTAAGGATATGCCAATTCCTCTTTATGAATAGTTCCATGGTACTCATATTATCGCACTCTGATGGATGAAAGGTTGACGCACAGCGAAATAAATGCATGGCTGCCATAGCGACTACTTTTCTATTCTATTCGCACCACCATTAAAAGAAAAAAAGATTTTGTAGTATATTTCTCTAGCAAATGTGCTCGAACAATATTTCAACAATTTTTGTTTTCAGTAAGTATTTTAAAGTAGAATTAAAAAATAGTCGCCTGTAGTAGCCCTGTAAATGGTATCCAGATGATAGACGACTGCTACAGTAATCGGGATAACAGGCGATCTATTCGCATTGTAATAATTTTCTTTTCTTTTTAATTTAAATGTAAAAATGGCATCGAAGCGAAACAATAATTTAATTCTTTTAATTTTTCTATTGTATATTTCACAACAATTTGCCACTAATGCAAAGATTTCTTTAACCCTTTCTGCCACAATGTGCCCGGGTCGGGATACCTAATTTTAATTCCAAACTGACGATCGGCACCAAGAATATTTTAGAAAAATTTTTCTTTTACAATGAACATTTAAAGTAACATGTTTCTAATTTCTAAAAAAGTCGTTTTTAAATTCCGGAGTCAGTCAATCATTTCTTCATTTTGCAACAAAAATTGCCTCTGCCGGAAAGGGTTAACAAACACAAAAGAATAATATTCGTTGCACACGTTTAAAATTTGAAATTTTGAGCGTTATTTTAACAACATCGCATCCATGCGAATAACTAACGTTAGTTTAGTCTCGGAATTTTGCTTATTCTCGGAGGAGAAGATGTGAAATACAAATTTACAGTTATATATATATTTTTTACGATGGATTAAAGCACGCAGTGGACTAATGTGATATGTGATAAAACAAATTTAATTATTTTGAAACATTCTGCAAATGTTAAAAAGTCAAAGTGATATATGTTTGTAAAAATAGTAGCTTAACCGTTTACACTTAGTTGTCGCCGCTGCGGCGGCATCATCTTTCTTTGCAAAAATTGTTTTTGGCACCAGTAATAAATGAAAATAAAATTTGCTATATTTAATCAGAGCATTTTTGAAATTGTATATTCGAATGAAACTTCTTTTAACCCCTTAACACTCGAATTAAATTACGGTTTAAAAATTTAAATTGCTTATCGACACCACTTTTATGAAAAAGAAATATTCACCTTATTTAATGATAGGTAAAACGATTCTAAAATATAGCCAATTTCACTATTTTATAAAACTGGTAGGAATCAAACAATCTGAGTAAAAGGCACAGCCCGTGAATATGACGGGAGCGAGAATTAAGGGCTTAAAAAAGTCGTGCAGACCTAATAAAATCTGTGTAAGAGACGCCGGATTCTAAACGGTGAAATCGGGTACATCGAAATACTCAAGGGCAGAGGACACGAGTTGTGACGTCACCACTAATCGACCGACTTCCCACTAGTGTTGGAATTGACACCAGAAAATTTTGGATAGCAGTTTTCTTTTATTTTATTTGTGGAATATCTATCATCTTATAAAACGATGCTAACAATTTAAGCTTACTGGTGAGAATTTGGAATCCCTAAATAAAAATTCAGCCAGATGCGGAATGCCACAGTGTTGCCACATCGGGCTGGTTTTTTATTGAAGGATTCCAAATTCTCACCAGTAAGTTTAAATAGTTATTATTGTTTTATAAGATGATAGATATCCACAGATAAAATAAAATAAAATGGCTATCCGAAATTTTCCGGTTTGAATTCCAACACTAGTGAAAAGTCGGTCGATTAGTGATGACGTCACAACTCTTGTCCTTGCCCTTGCCCCCCCCCCCTCTCTGCCCTTGAGTATTTCGATGGCAGCGGTTAATATTATATATAACAAGAATTCCAGATTTTCAATATCACTATTTATAAGTTACAACATTCGCCTTTATAAACTGACAAATAGTTTCAGATTTAAAAAAGATACTATTGGAAATAGTGTCAACGAAAATCCTGAATAGTGTTGCCAGGTGTGCCGCGTAAATCAGGGCTTCAAATGCTCTTGACACCACTAATTTCTTACAATTTATTTCGCCATCTTTAATCGTAGATAATTGCGCCATTAAATAAGGCGAAAGGAATTACATTAAAATACTGGTGTCGAGAGCCTTTACAGCTACAATAATAAAAAATCTAATTTTCAAAAAAAAAAAAATATTGTACTTTCAAGTAAAATATTTTATGAAAAGATTTGCTTTTTAAAGAAAATAAATAACCATTTATTTTTAGTTTCTTAAACAGCAAGTTTAATTAGCAAGAACTCTCATTTCTTTTAATTCCAGTGGTCATTTAATTAAAATAGTGTCTTCACATGAGAATTTAAATTAAAACAAATTACATTCTCCTAAATTATAAAGTGCAACTCACAATTTAAGAGGCTTTAGAAAGAAAGACGAAAAAAATCCTTCAAACTTTTGTTTTTTAATATAAAAATAGTCGTAAAGTTCTTAGCTAAAACAGTAATTTGATTAATGGCAAAATCTGGTTTCTTTAGAAATTTTTTTTTTCCTTCGTTGCTTCCCCTTAAAATTACTAAAACATATTCCCATGTGAATAATACTTTAAATCTATGAAAATAAAAGTGCCATAATAACATTAAAAAGATTTTATTTTAGAGACAGGTAAGAAAATTGTGATTTATGCACAAAAATATAAACATATTGTGAAATAGTTTACAATTCGATATCAGTAGCATCTATGTTTAATATAAATCTAATTTTCTGTAACAGTATTCTCGGAGGAGTAAATGTTAAATAGAAACACACAGCTATATTTCTTTTATGATCGATTAAAGTATGAAATGGACTATTAGGATATGCGATAAAATAATTATTTTTTTATACATGCTGTAAATGTTAAACTATCAAAGCGATATGTTTGTAAGAAGTGTAGCTTAATCTAATATATGAAAACGAAAATTAGTCTGTCTGTAATTCTATAGAAATCCGCAATTTGGAAGCCAGAATAGTGAAATATTATGTACATGTTTATTAAAACACGGCCGAGGCAACTAAAGTAATATGGAATCGGAATAACTTATAATTAATTTTTAATTAATAAAAAACCGCAAATTTAACAGAAATTTCCAATCTAATTTAAACAATTTTCGTTTTAGCTGTTGCCAACAATTAAAAATCCACAATAAAATTTTTACCACAACAATTACTTTTCTATTGCAAGATTTCCGCGTGAAAAAATGAAATAAATGGTTTGACAAATTAAAAAAAAAGGGAATATTACATCATAACTATTCTACTGCAAGATTTCCACGTGAAAAATGAAAATAAAAGCTATGATAATGTTACTTTTATTCATAATTCAATTTATTTTAACAATATTTCGCCAAATCGAAAGATTCTGATATAGAAATCAAGAACTCGGTATTTTTATGTTAGCAAGACTCGGGTGATAAATCGCCAAATGTGCAATAATCGCCAAAAATGGCATTATTTTGGTTGACATGGTAACCTGGCTATTGTATTTTTTTTAAATAATAAATCTTTATTTACTTTTATTTCTTTTTTTTAATTATATAAATTATTTTGTTCTAAAGTTATCAATTATTTTTTTTTGTTATTTCCTTTTGAAAATAATAGGAAATAATTAAAAAATACGGTACTACTTAGTTATTCCGTCAACCAATTTTGCCAAATTATGTAAATCGCCAAACCACTCGCCAAATTATACAAATTGACACAATTTTTATTTTTAAATACCGAAAGAAAAAACAAATTAGTATAATAAATAAAACGTTGAATTAAAAATCACTTGATGACGTAAACACGTGTAGCTTGCTTAAAGTCAAGTGAATGTGACATTTACGATCAACCATTATTGGCATTTAATTTTATAGTTGGGCGATAGATGTTTGGTCGACGGGATAACTAAGTAGTACCAAAAATACATATGTAACTGGTATTCGAAAACGAGGTTTTCGCCAAATTTTCGTAAATAATAATAATAATAATAAATAAATAAAAAAATAACTCCAAACCAGTATATGACATCTGGCCAAATATTAACTAATGCAAATAACAAATCATGACATTTAATTTCAACTTCAAATCAATGTTTTAATTTACCACTCGAAAAATAAAAAAAAATGCTAACTGGCGAGTTGAAAAAAAGCTATTGGCGAGATTTGCACCCTGCTAGCGTAACAGTACCAAGAATTCTTTCCGACCATGACAACTTTTATGTAGTTTTATTAGATTTTTTTTTTTTTAATCAAAATGGAAAACTTTCGGCACAGATGTCATAAACGACCCATTATTGGCGCAATTTTTTTCGACGCCAATGTCATATACGCAACGGGCGCCAAAGTATCGTTATTTTGCTTGATATGGTAAGCCGGATGTTGTTGTTTCTGCTGTTGATGCGTTCCCCAAATTGGCGTCGGGAAAAAATCGCGCCAACGTACGTATATGACATCTAATGTTATATCGCAATTATATGTTATAGCAATAACTTTATACCGCTTTCAAAAGAAGAGATATTTAATAAATACATAGTTTCTCCGTACTTTTTTCCGGTGTGGGTAGTGTATAATGAAAATAATTGCCGAAACGTCAGTTGAGGAACCGAAAAGTTCTGTTTGGTGGGTTCTGTTAGTCTGTTGTTTTTACGCTTTCGCAAAGATGATACTCTCAAAAAGCATCCGAATTCCTTGATATATGGTACATATGTTTGTCATAACATAGATATTTGACTTACTTTTATAACTGCGCAAAGTGATGCACTTATTCACTTTTTCCTTAGGCATTGCAGACACTGGGACTTCAAGAGTTTAATTTTGAGGCTGGGAGAATTAAAAGTAGTTATTTTGACGCAATTATAAAAATATGTATGCCAATTTTATGAAATAAAATCCATGCATAAATATAGGTTGTTTTAAAGGAGTATATGAATAATTGTAGAATGATATGAATGAATAAATACAAATTGCAGTGCCTGTAACAAAAGGATTTCATCCAAAAATAAGATATTTTGCGGAGTGTATTTTGGTAAAATTTACTATGATATCTGCTCTTACTATTATAAAAACACGGTAGTTCAATTCAACTATTTACCTATAGGCACGTGCACGAGGCTATTTGCTGCGAACATTTAAATATTTAACTAATTCCCATTACAAGAACAATCTCGGAAGACTATTTGGTTACTTGGATCAGATTGCCTAAAGGTTTAGGCAGAATTATTCACCTTAACAATTATAACAATTATTACGGTGATTTTTTGCGTTATAAACGGTAGTTTACCGACTCGAAGCGTACAGGTGAGATTTTGCATACACTTTTACACATAAACTAGTTTTTTACTTCAAATTGTTTAAAGATCAAAATTTTTTATCAAATATTTTTATGTTTGACAAAGTTTATCTATCGTAATATAACAGTATTGATTTTTTAACCCCTTCAAATGCGGTGGTTCTTTTTTGGACCACCTAATTTTAATCCCTAAATGTCACACCGGCACCAGAATATTGAAATGAAAATTTTCCTTTTATTAAGTATGTGAACAAAAGCTTTTGCTTATTTTGAAACAAATTTGTTTGAGAATTCTGGTGTCATTCACTCATTTCAGTATTTCCGTATAGAAGTACCTTGCCCCTGGAAGGGTTAAATCATAATTTTCTTTCTGAAGGCGGAATTGGTTTTATTTTTCGGTTGAAAAAAATCAGATCTTCTTTTTTTTTTACAATTTTATGTGTCCTATTAGCTGTAGATTATCCGCGTGCAACGATTTGGCTGAATTCTAAGTCCTTTTGTAGTCATTTAGTGCTTTTCTTTGGCTTTCATAGTTTTGGAGACAATAAACGAATTTTACGCAAAATGATTCTTCTCAACTGGGCGGAATCAGAACTCAAAAATTATTAAGGGGACCGGGTAAGCGAAATTCAACAAAAAATCGATTTTTACTTTTTTATGTCATTAAATAGGTTAAACTTTTATCTTTTCAACGATGTATTACACATGTTTATATATATATATATATATATAAGTGTTGGATTTTTTCATTCTTTCGAAGAGCACTTCACAGCAGTGGCTACTTTTTAAAACTTCAGATTTCTTGATTGGCACCACTTTTCTGAAGTGAAAAAATTCCCATTGTTTTCGCCTTAATTAATATGTTATTAAATAAGGGGAATCTTACTATTTCAAAAAAGTGGTGCCAATCAAGAAATCAGAATTTAAAAAAAGTTGTCCACTGGTAAAACAGTTTCACAGCTTTAATTGACTTTTTCTCAAAACTTCGATTTTTCAGGTTTGTGTTCCTTTTTTTCAATATCTATTAAACTTAAGAACTCAGATTATTCTAAATACTTATATTATGTTATAGTGCATACTTTAATACAGGGATTTAATGATTTGTTGAGAATTATTTATTTTAGGAAGTGAAATCTTACCAAAAATGCTAATTTAATAATGTCTTTCAATAAATAATTAATAATTAATTTTCAGTTTCACTTATAAAGAAAATGGTCCGTTAAAATATGTAAAGCATGTTATTTAAACTACTCTAAAAAATCTAGACCTCTATCTTTCACCATTTCTGAGAAAAAGGTGCATAAAATTGTTGTATTTTAACATGGCCGAGATAGAGCTTAACCGGTCCCCTTAAACCGATCTTACTATTTACTTAAATCAAAGGTGATATAATTTATTGGAACTTGAACCACTTTCAGTTATTTTTATAAAAATAAATATTTTTAAAAGCACGCCAAAGTGCGGAGAAAGAGTTTAAAAATAGACCTTTTTTTTCATATCGCTGATAATTTGTCGATTTTCAACTTTAATCTCTGACTCAAATTGATTTCAAAAGACTTTGGTGATCTATCGGCTCCCGCCCCATTGGAAGTGCACGTCACACACGCTAAAACATCCACTTACGCAACTCGAGTCACGTCATCGACTTTTTTTTCATTTTATTGTAATGTTTTTCAAATGATAACAAATAACGTGCAAAACACCCGGAACTAAAATCTTCATTCCTATATATTTTTTAAATGCTAAAACCCACCTTTTTTCAGCCTTCCGCAGGCGAAACCCCCCTTAATTGAGGGGCAAGTCTCTAAAATGTCCCTAAATATTGAACTCTCACCAGAATAATCGAAAAATTTTATTTGTAAATAAGGAAAAGCAATTTTTAAAGGATTTTCCTCCAAAGAAAAAAATATAAAATTTAGTTAACATTTTCTGGTGAGAATCTTGTTTAAATTAGGTGGGATATATTTTATCCCACCGCCCCTCAAGGGGTTAATCTTTTAGTGCGCGGCTTTGCATATATGCAAACAACAGTTTTTTGAATTTAATAGATTTTTTTAATTCATATATACCTAATTCATACCAGAAAATTAAAATAGCAATATGTGCTTTAATTAATAACAGACATTCCGTTTTTAAATAAAGCGAAATTAATTATTGAAACTTTCTGGTGTAAAGTCAGATTCTCTGAACCACATAATTTCTAGAATGTATTCTATCATGCAAATTAAAGGGTTAAATGTTAAGTTTTATAAAATAAATAATAATACAAAATAAGGTATTTGGAGATATACTTATTAAAATATTTACTAATTTGCAATATTTTAGCATAAAACAGCCACCCGACAGTAGTTTTTACTTATTTTGCAGTTGTGCAACAGAAGAAAAGAATGACGTATTATATGAAAAATATATCTCTGATTGTTTTCATTATTTTTCCTGTGTAATCAACCTTTCAGAGAATCATATATAATTTTTTCGAAACAAAATAAAAAATCGCGCATTTAAGGGTTAAGTAAAATATTAGTTTTCTGTTGGCTGGGATTCTGTTTTTTGACGCTTTCCGGCACAAAACAATTCTTTTCGTAAAATGATGAAATGATTGATTGACACCGGAATTTACAAACGACTTTCTTAGAAATTAAAAACTCGTTACTTTAAACATTCATTGTAAAAGCAAAATTTTATTAACCCCTTAATTCTCGCTCCCGTCATATTCTCGGGCTGTGTCTTTTGCTCAAATTGTTTGATTGCCACCAATTTTATAAAATAGTGAAATTGGCTATAACTTAGTGTCGTTTTTCCTGCCATTAAATAAGGTGAATATTTCTTTTTCATAAAAGTGGTGTCAATAAGCAATTTGAATTTTTCAACCGTAATTTAATTCGAGCGTTAAGGGGTTAAAATAGTCTTGGTGCCGTTGGTATGTTTAGAATTAAAATTCCAGTTCCAATTAAAAGTCAAAGTTAAAATTTAAAAAAAAGTTAAAATTAAAAGTCAAGTTCCAAAATTCTCTTTTCAACCATCAAGTTGATGTTTCAGAAATTCGACGGACGACGGATAAATGCTGGGTAGCATAAAAGAAAAAAATAGTTAATTTAAAAGTTTCGCGGTGTCCTTAAAAAAGGACACCTAATTTTAATTCCAAAACTGACAAACGGCACCAAGAATATTTGACTAAACTGTTCTTATCATAATATACATGAAAATAAGCAAGTTCGTATTTTCTAATAAATTAGTTTATAAATTGAGGTGTCAATGCATTATTTCATCAGTTTATAAACAGAATTACTCCGCGCCGGTAAGGGTTAACAGGGTTCGCACAGTTTTACCACTAAATTTTAACAGTAATTTCAAAGTATTTCTCTGCAGAAAAATATTGCAAAATCCGTGAATAAAGGCGGTGATTGCGAATTCTGTGTTTGAAAAATTAAATGTAAATTTTCTTATCATTAATAGTGGTGGAAGTGTCCTTGGAAATTCCAAGGAGTGTGCGAACCTTGGTTAAGTATAAAGCTGATTTATACGTAAAAGTGTGAGAAACGTCCCCAAGGATTTGGCAAGTTACAGATTTTTCTAATTATATAAGTAAATTAAAATTTCTGTTATCAAGATTGATTAACCCGTTCAGGACCGAAATCTTTTACACGAATTTTGTTCGTTTCGCACCACTTTTTGATAATTAGTTGAATTAACTTTGAGAATCATAAAAATGTCGTAATGAAACAAAATCAATTTTACTTTTGTTTTACCGGTATCAAACTCAAGCGTTTTAAACACCTTTTGAGGGTGCATATATGCATCCATGGTCCCGAACGGGTTAACTATTTGATTACGAAATAAGATATTTTGCGGGGTTTTTTTTTCGTAAAAAGTTAATATAAGATCTGGTTTTACTATTAGGGAAACGCGATAGTTCAAATCAAAGATTTCCCTATAGGCACGTGCACGTGGCGAATTGTCGCGAACGTTTAAACATTTAACTATTCCCAATTACAAGAAGAACCTCGAAAGATTATTTGCTATCTTGAATCAAATTGCCTAAGGGTGTAGCCAGAATTATTCGCCGTAAAAACGCTAATAAATGTAGCGGTGATTTTTTCCCGTTAGTTTACCGAATACAAGCATACAAGTGTGTGTCTTGCACTTTTGCGCATAAACTAATTTTTTACTTTAAATTGTTTAAAGATCAAAATTTTCAATTAAATATTTTTATGTTTACCAAAATTTATCTATCATAACATAGCAGTATTGATTTTTTAAAAGTGTGAGAAACGCCGCCAAAGATTTGGGGAATTAAGGATTTTTCTTAATAATATAGGTAAATTAAAATTTATGTTATCAATATTAATTAACCCTTTGATTACGGAATAGGACTGACAACTATTTTTATATTGAATCGCACCGCAATTTACAACGCAAAAAATGTCTCGTAGATTTTTCGGGAAAATTCAAAATGTAAGTGTATGGCAGAGGTAATAAATAAATTATGGTGATATTAAGATGATAAAATAAGTGATAAATTTACTGCATACAAATGAAACCTTTAAATACGTTAACCCTTGAAGAGCCCATCTAATTTTAATCAAGATTTGCACCAGAGATTTTCGATTAAATCTTTCTTTTGTAATTTCGGAGGATAAAATATATTAAAATTGCTTTTCCTTATTTTGAACTACAAATTTTCAGCCATTTCAGTAGGAATTCAGCATGGAAGAACACAAAAACTTTGCTCTGTAAGCGTAACGATGAAGCTTGGTAGCATATTTTTTTTCCCCCAACGGAGATTTGCCATCTCGTTACCTGATTGGTCAGAGCTTCCTGCGTCAAAGTGACTTATCTTGGCGGGAAGGAATTGCACTTGGCGATTATGAAATTAGAGAATTTCGATAGGATGGGCGCGGGGAAAGGGATGCATTTCAATTGACTTCTGAAATACAGGTTTGCTACTGTAATTTTTACATTTCGGTATTATTTTTACATTACTGCAATTTTTACATTGTTAACATTTCGGTGTAAAAGAAAACTGGATTACTTCATAGAATTTTAATACATAAAAATAAAGATTAATTTTACAATTCTACGTAAGATCTACAATGCTACGACATTGTGAGAACAGGAATGAATCATTGGCTGTGAATCATTACACATAGACGTCCGTCATCAACCATAATTTCAAAACCAAATGTTTAACAATGAGGAAGATGCAATATTTTGAAATTGCTGTACTGTCTCGAAAGACAGTTACATTTCTCGAACACGGACAATGAAGTTAGCTTTTACGCAAAACCAGGAAATATTATTCTACACATATGTTATTTCTTTGAATTATTTTCCGGTGTAGGTAGAATATAAAAAAATAATAATTGACGAAAAATCAGTTGAGGACCCAAAAAGTTCTGTTTGGCAAGTTCAGTTTGTCTGTTTGGTTTTATGTCTTCTCAATGATAATCCTCGAAAAAAGCATCAGATTACCTTGAAATAGGGCGCATATGTCTATCATAATATAGATATTTAACTTACTTTTATAACTGCGCCAAAAACATGCAATTATTCACTGGCCTTTTCCTTAGCCATTACAGACCTTAGGTCCCCAAGACTAATTTTGGGGCTGGGAGAATTAAAAGTATTTACTTTGACGCAATTATAAAAATATGTATATTAATTTTGTGAAATAATATCCATTCATAAATATAGATTATTTTAAAGGAGTATATGAATAATTGTAGAATGTATGAATAAATAAATACAAATTTTTATGACTGTAAAAAAGGATTTCCTCCGAAAGTAAAATCTTTTCTCGATTTTTTTTTTTTTTTTTTTTTTTTTTGGTATAAAAATTAATATAAGACATGATCTTACATTTGGTGAAATACGGTAGTTTAATTCAAAAATTTCACTATAGTGCTCTTGGCTATTTGCTGCGAACGTTTAAATATTTAACTACTTTCTATTACACGAACAATCTCGAAAGACTATTCGTTATCTTGAATCAAATTGCCTAATGGTGTAGCCAGAATTATTCGCCATAAAAATGAAAGTAAATATAGCGGGGATTTTTTTCGTTTTAAATTTTTACCGAATCAAAACGTACAGGTGATGTTGTGCTTTGCAATTTTATACATAAACTAGTTTTTTTTTCACTTTAAATTGTTTAAAGATCAGAATTTTCAATGAAATATTTTTATCTTCTCCAAAATTTATCTATCATAATGTAGCAGCATTGATTTTTTAAAAGTGTGAGAAACGCCGCCAAGGATTTGTAGATTTAATGACTTTTGTTAATTAGATAGCTAAATTAAAGTGTATGTTGTCAAGATTAATTAACCTTTGATTACGGAATTTCAGGGCTGCCACAGGGGACTATTTTTATAGTCTATCCGCACCACTATTTTAAGAAAACAAATTTTCTAATACATTTCTCTTGCAGAAGTTGTCAAAGTGCATGTCAAAAATCTTTGTTTTAAAAAAATGGTGCGAGATAGAATTAAAAAATGTCGCCTGTGGCAACCCTGGGAATAGGACTGACAACTATTTTTATGAATCTCGCCACAGTTTATAATATAAAAAATTTCGGGAAAATTCATAATTTGCAGTCCCGGCCAAAAAAATGGGAATTTTTTTAAACATGTTTATTCGTCTATTTTTGTTCCTTTTAACATAGTTTAATAATTGTATGACACATTTGAGTTTATATATTGAGCTTTGATGATTTGGCAGAATACCAGTGCACTGGCATAAAGCTTGTGAAATGTACGAGTGAAGTCATCGTTGTTAAGCAACTGCATGTAGATAACACTGGGGTGGCCAACTGTAGCACGCGCCACACCACTAAAATTTTACAGTAATCATTGCCTTATCTAATCATCGAATCTCTGCGATTCAATAAGTTGAATTTTTCTGTAAAATTTTAGTGGTATCAGGCGTGCCACTGTTGACCACCCCTGAGTTAACCGTAGAAATCTGTGCAAATTATTTAAATAAGTTCGTGGTGTTCATAAGTTGCTTGCTCTGTATTTAGTGTATGACGGTTAAGATTAAGTATAATTGTTATTTTTCGATTTCGTAAGTTTTTTACTAATAATTTTGCTATAGTTTAAGCTCTACGTTACAAATTGTCAACGAAATAAACTATTGGTATACGAAAGGAGAAAAACAGGACACCAGACCACGAAAGAGAGGTTGAATTCAAGCTCTGCTTCAGCATATTAACCTGAAAGTAAGTGAAAAAGCTTCTAAAGTGTATGTTCCGCCGCAAAGTGTAGGTAGAATTTGAAGGACGTTTTCCATGTGCATTTATGTTAACGCCAGATACCGGTCAATGTGCAGGGGCAAACAACTAACTACACACCGTGCTGACGGAAATTCCAATCGAATGAGTCGAAGCAACCGGAAAAGGACTTCAAAGCAACTATTATCAAGATGGAAAGAAGCTGACATTAATGTCAGGTCAAGAACAGTACGAAAAGTACTCTTTGAGTACGGCAACAGAGCTTCTCGGTTTGTCATAAAATCTTAGCTAAAAGTAACCATGAGCAAAGAGAGACTCGCTTAGGTACACGCGCATAAACATTAGACAGCAAAAGATTGGGAAAAGGTAATTTACTATTATTATTCTGCAAAAAGTGTATAAATTAATTTTTGGCACAAATTAATTTATTCACTTCATGTTTGGTAAATGAAAACCAGCATTTAGAGCCCGTAACTTTGGATTTCATGTGTATTTTCTGACGAGTCGATAGTGGAGATAATGAGCGACATGTCCCTCGTTAGGTAAAAAAGGGTGAAAAATTCATGCCTGATGCCTCAAGCATACTGTCAAGCACTGAAGAAAAGCTATGGAGTTCTTGACATCTGGGAAGAGTAGACGGGTGAATAAAAAATTATGTCCTTTTCATGTCCACAATTAAATTTTTTCTGGGTAAAATGAGAAAGTACTCTGTCTATTTTTTTTCCATTAAAACAACCACCAAGGACTCCATTAAAAAAAAATTCTTAAATATATAAATATATATGTATTTAAAATTAACCATTTTTATTCATCTTGAGTAACAAAACAGTCTGTCCAGATAACTAATCATATTTTCCAATTTAAGATTTTAACTAATAATATTTAAAATCACATTTTAACTGCTTTTATGTAATCATAAAACCTAATATTATAATTAGTTAGGCCCGAAAAACACACAAAAAAATATTATTATTATTATATTTTAAGATTAAATTTTGCACGCTGAAATTGTAACCTCTGTTACTGTAACTTTTCTAACAAAGAAATGACTTTCATTGACCCAAACAGAGAGTACTACTGAGTACTTGTAGATAAAAATATTCGAAAAGATGTGCTACAGCCATTTTGAATGTGTTCAGCTCACATGTGGTCAGTGAGCTGATACATATGAGTTCCTGGTTAGTGTGTTTCCTGTTTGTAACGTCTGCTACATAAAATTTTTAATTTAACATCTTAATTCTCGCTCCTGTGATATTCACGGGATGTGTGTTTTATTCAGATTGTTTGATTCCCGCCAGTTTTATAAAACAGTGTAATATGCTTTATTCTGGTACCATTTTACCCGTCAATATTTAAGGTGAATATTTCTTTTCCAAAAAAGTGGTGCAACAAGAAATCTGAATTTTTAATCCGTGATTTAATGCGACCGTTAACCTTTGAGCTCCGATAGGTGAATATCTTTCCCCTTAAATTTAATCTCCAAATGTGACATTGGCAGCGGAATATTCAACCAAATTCATTTGAAAATAGATTTAATGCCTTTTTTGTGTACATAATAAGCGGAATCTTTTGTTTACAAAACACTGGTGCTAATGTGACATTTGGGCATTTTGAAGAAAATCAACCCCAGAGCTCAAAGGGTTAAGGGGTAAAATACTGTCATTTTAGTTTTAATTTGATCATATAAAATTAATTAAATTAATAATAATAATAATACAGTTAATTTAATTTAAATAAATGCAATATTTACATATTTTTTCTAAAACTATAGAAAATTAAAGAATTTCATTGTTAAATGTAACTTCTGTTACTACATATTTCAAACAGATGTACATAAATTATCAAAAATCTAGTTTAAAATTCATATGCATTACAAAAATCCATCAAAGTGCTTCCGTGGTGTCATTGTTTTTAGATTAATGTAAATACACTTCAACTGCCTAATTTGTGTTGCTCAATGTAACTTCTGCTACAGAAATGTAACCTCTGTTACTGTATATAATTTCTGTTACTCACACTTTTTCTCTATATTTCTCTTTTTGTATATAAGTAGCTCTTAAAAATGCTCCCAAAACATCGAAAGGCATATTTTCTTTCAATATACTAAATTTAATTGACCATTTAAAAACATATTTAGTACAGGGAACTGAAAATTTTGGCTATAATGTTGAATACAAGTAACAGAGGCTACATTGTATTGTTGTATAAATTAATCCTATTATTGTTTTCTTTTTAATATAAAACTACATACAAGCCTACATACAAGTCTAATACACTAATTATGATATAATACACTAGAAATAATATTTTGATAGGAATATAAATGTTGTAAATTGATTGGATGTTGTCCAATAATAGAGGTTACAACATTTACCTTTAACCCCTTAACGGTCGCATTAAAAAGGTCGCATTTGTAAAAGTAATGTTCACCTTATTTAATGACATGTAAAATGATACCATAATAAAGCAAATTACTCTATTTTATAAAACTGGTGGGAATCAAGCAAATCTGAATAATCTGAATAAAAGACACAGCCCGTGAATATCACGGGAGCGAGAATTAAGGGGTTAAGGCATTTTCAGGCGGCTGTATTTTTATGGTAACTGTAAATTTTTCTATGATGGAACTGATTTTATATAGGTTATATACATATAAACACACAAAAATATATATATTTGGTAAAAACTGCATGCTTATATATATATACTTCACCATTTCAAAATGCCAAAACACCATAACTCGAAAAGGAAGGCGTATAGCTGCAGATAATACACCTTCCTTTTGGAGTTATGGTGTTTTGGCATTTTGAAATGGTGAAGTATGTTTTATTGCATTTGATATGAGCTGCTATAGCGCCATTCATGCGGTAATTTTTCATTAATTTTGAAATAATATATATATATATATATATTGGGAAAAGGACATAATTTTTTTTTCACAAAGACTTCACGCTGTTCAAAGACATATGAACCAACATCAATATAAGTAAGGATGCACCAAATAGTGATTCTGGCCGAATAACGAAGGCCGAATATACCGAATATTCGGCTAGCTGAATAGTAACTCTTTGGCCGATTACCGAATATTCGGCCATCCGAATAGTAACTATTCGGCCGAATGCTTTTATATTTCAAAGTTTAAAAAAATTTGCTTCGAGTTGTTTAAGAAGAGGATAGTTTAAAATTTTTTTTAATAAATAAAATTTTAAATTTCATGGTTGCTTCTGTGAGTTAAAACAAATGAAAAAAAATTTCTTAAATTCTAAAACAAACATATTGAAATCAAGGAAAAATTATGAAAAAATTGAAAGAAAAACTTTACAAGATCATATACTATTTATTTGTCAGGAAGAAACTAAAGTAAAAATAAATAAATAAAACAATCTGTTTGAATTTCAAACGGTGGCAACTCAACGAGACTAACTTTTTTACTCGCTTTGATTTAGCAAGGCATTTTTAAATGCATCCTAGATCAGCGTCTGGGATGAGCAATCATTTTCAGATATTGTAAACATACAGGTTGCTCCTACAATCTTGCAACAAACTGTCAGCGGACTTAATATGCTGAAGACAAATATTTTTTGAACAAGAAACAACATCTGAGCCCATGGCTGATACTACATAAATTCAATCAAAAACCCTGAGTGTATGACTACAACACTCCGAAACAAAATTTTCGTTCACAACTTTAGCAACAATGAAAATATTTTATCGAGATTTGTTTCGTACTAATTTTGCTTGTATTAAATGTGATGATATCATTGAAAATGGCTGAATATTGGCCATTGACACAGTATAAATATTGTCAACTGCATTCAGATTAACCCCTTGAGGGGCGATGGGATAAAATATATCCCACCTAATTTAAACAAGATTCTCACCCGAAAAATTTAACTGCATTTTATATTTTTAACTTTGGAGGAAAATCGCTGAAAAATTGCTTTTCCTTATTTAAAAATATAATTTTTGGATTATTCCGGTAAGAATACAATATTTAGAAACATTTTTGCTTGCCCCTCAAGGGAATAAAGGAATGTCTAACTCATTGTTGTTTACTTATGAATTGTGGCAATTTTCAGCACTTTTCATCATGATATCATATTTCACAGAAACCAAAGCAAGTCTGCCGAAAATATAGTTACGATATCTTCATTATTGTTAAAGTAACAAACGAAAATCCAAGTTTGACATCGAGTGAGATGAGATACACTGTATTTATGACTGAATATGTGGATTGAAATTATGCTTTCCTGTAGAAAAATTGTCTGTCTTGATGTCTATTACCAACCCTAAATTATTTTCTAATTTGTTTAGAAACACCCTTTTTTAAAAAAAGAAAGAAACAGATTATTTACTAGATAATTTTCGGAAAATTGCATTTTTGCATCATTAATTCCTATAAAGTTCCTCATTAATGGTTAATTTTCTTAAGTGGTACTTAACAAACCGCAAATAAATAATGTAAAAAGATCCTTTTTTTATTTAAATATGATTCTGTTTCTAATTATTTGGAATATCCTTATAAATTAACATTTAAAAGTAAAAATTGTGTAAGGTTTTAAAAAATATGTTTTAAAAGAGCTTTTTAAGTATTTTGTTAGGCCGAATATTCGGCAGACCGAATAGTTTGATATTCGGCCAAACTGAATGCTCGGTAAGATGGCCGATTAGGACGAATACCGAATAGATACCGAATATTCGGTGTATCCCTAAATATAAGGAAGTGCTCCAAAGTCACTTCTTGCCTCAAATAACAGAATGGCACCCAAACTATGATGGTATATTTATGGGAAACTTTTTCTACTGAGCCAAGATGATAATTAACCCCTTAACGCTCGAATTAAAGTATGGTTGAAAAATTCAAATTGCTTATTGGCACCACTTTTATGAAAAAGAAATATTCACCTTATTTAATGACAGGTAAAACGATACTAAAATATAGCCAATTTTACTATTTTATAAAACTAGTGGGAATCAAACAATTTGAGTAAAAGACACAGCCCGAGAATATGACGGGAGCGATAATTAAGGGGTTAAGGACATTTTTGACTTACCGCGGAATAATCCAGACATAAACTCTATTTAGTCTTTTGCGAATGATATGAAGAACAGCGTATCGGAAATTGTTTGTAGAACAAAAACTGCTTTAATTGAAGGAATTATACAATTCGGGCACTACAATCCTCGCAAGGAAGAACTTATGAAAAAGTACATTTCCAGAATGCCACTTCATGTGCTCATTTTATTACAGCCAAAGGGTCTCCAACTAAATATTGAATGTGAATATGTGTTCTTACAATGTTCAGAAACCTATTAGTAAAGCCCAGTTAGCATTTTCGCAAATTTTTTATACATATTTCCATAAAACAAATTCTGATATTTTCAAAATTCCTATTTTTTTTTTACTAGTACTGTAAGTGTATGGCAGAGATTATTTGTCAAAAAAGAAAAACGAAAAGAATAAAAAATCCTCCATTGGGACTTGTAAGTCCCAACTCATATTTAACGTTATCAAAAAAGACCGTAACTGCTAAAAAGAACATTTTCCGAAGAGTACTCCAAAGATATATTCGAGTTCAGTAACTGCACTTCTCGATTAATCTGGATTGATCTAATTACTAGATAAAACGAAAAGTGATAAGTTTAACGCATAGAAATTAAACTTTTAAATACATCAAACCCTTAAAGATTGGTAGGATATATTATGTTCCACATAATTTTAATCAAGATTTGCACAAGAAATTTTTAATTAAATTTTGTTTTTGTAATTTTGGAGGACAAATGGTCGCAAAATTGATTTTCCATATTTTGAACTAAAAATTTTTGATAATTCCGGTGGGACTTCAACATTGAAGGATACGATGAAGCTTGATAACAATACGTATATAGTTGACACTATGGAAGATTCTCTTTAATTCGGAATTTGAGTGAGCCACAGTTATTAGAAAATGGTGATATTCAGTAAATATAGGTTTGCTACTGTAGTTTTTAAACATTTCGGTGTAAAGGAAAACTGGATTACTTCATAGTATTTTAATACATAAAAATAGACTAATTTTACAATTCTACGTAAGATCTACAATGCTAAGAAATTGTACAGTGCAGTGTTGCCAGATGGGCTACTTTTTCTAAAATCTGATTCTTGATTGGCACCACTGTTTTGAAATGGTAAAATATGTCTTATTTAACCCTCCGTCTACCAGACGGGTCCATTGGACCCGACAGGTACATACAAAATATTCATTCAAACCAGAAATTTCTTTAAAATAAACTAAGTATATAAACCAGACAAAAATAAGGTAAATAAATAAGTTAAATAGTTTTAAATAAAAATTCTGGTGTAGAACGTTTTATTAAAACTTGAATAAAATTCCCGGTAGATCTAGGGTTAATGACATATTAATTAAGGCAAAAACGAAGTGAATTTTACCGTTTCAAAAAAGTGGTGCCAATCAAGAAATCTGAATTTAAAAAAAGTAGCCCACTGGCAACACTGGTACAGTGTCAGGAATCATTGGCGGTGAATCATTACACATCGAAGTCCGTGACCAACCATAATTTGAAGACAAAATGTTTAACCCCTTGAGGGCGGTGGGATATATTTTATCCCACCTAAGTTTAATTAAGATTCGCAACAGAAACTTTTAACGAAGTTTTACTTTTATAACTTTGAGGGGGGGGGGGGGGGAGTTGAAAAAACTGCTTCTCCTTATTCAGAAACAAAATTTTCCAAATTTACCGGTGACAATTCTGCATTTCACAAACGCAATCGCTTTCCCCTCTAACCGTTAACAATGGGGAAAATATAATATTTTAAAACAGACATACTGTCCCGTAAGACAGTTATCTTTCTCGAACACAAACTGAAGAGTGGTTTTGAATGCACGTCAATGAAATATTTTAGTAAATACATAATTTCTCTGTATTATTTTCCGGTGTAGATAGAATATTAAAAAAATAATAATTTCTAAAACGTCAGTTAAGGACACGAAAAGTTTCGTTTGGTGGGTTCTGTTTGGCTTTATGTCTTCGCAATAATAATCCTCGCAAAAAGTATCATGTTACCTTTTTGATGTTCCTAAAATTAGTCGTATTGTTTTTCGTTTAATTTGGTTCTTTAAAAAAATAGAACAGTTCCTTTATTGCCACAATGTTTTTCTATAGAAATTCAGACAATTGTAAAATCTCATTTGTTATTTAAAACAAAATGACTCATTAAAAAATGATTTAGACATTACTTAATGGATCATAAATTTTCGATATAGCATCTGTGTTCTTAACCCTCCGTCTACCAGACGGGTCCATTGGACCCGACAGGTACATACAAAATATTCATTCAAACCAGAAATTTCTTTAAAATAAACTAAGTATATAAACCAGACAAAAATAAGGTAAATAAATAAGTTAAATAGTTTTAAATAAAAATTCTGGTGTAGAACGTTTTATTAAAACTTGAATAAAATTCCCGGTAGATCTAGGGTTAAATTAATCCGATCGGTTTGAAAATTTGCCAGTACATTTATCAGAACTTCGAAATTAATTGCTTAAATTATTGGGAAAGTTTATGTATCTGTTCAATAAATATAAAATATTTAAGTAGTAAAAATTGCTTTCCTTATTTTGAAATAAAAAAATTTCGAAATTTAAGGTGTGAATTCAACATTGAAGGAACACAATTACTTTCTCCTAAAAGGGGAAATTTTCATAACGATGCGTAAGTTGTTGACACTATGCAAGCTCCTTTTTTTGCGGAATTTGACTACTACAGTTATAAGAAAATGGTGACATTTAGTAAATGTAGTTTTGCTACTATAATCTTTAAACCTTTCAGTGTAAAAGAAAACTGGATTCCTTCAGAGAACTTTAATAGATAAAAATACGCCTAATTTTTAAAATCGATGAAAGATCTGCAATACTACGACATTGCCCATTGTAAGAAATTGCCATTTGCGATGAATTATTACGCATGGACGTCAGTGATCAACGATACACAGCCCCCTGAATATTACTCCTGAACACTGACGCATGAAAGATTTTTTTTTTTTAACGTTTGTACAGTCCCTCGAACGTTAATACAAATAACTTCTAGAAAAGTTTTCCGTCTTCTCTTTCTGAGATTTAATAAGTCATAGAAAACTTTTATAATATATTGGTGTGTAAATTCAGGGAACCGCTTAGACGTTTAAAAAAAATCGCCTACGACAAGCGCCAATTTTTTTTTTATTTGTTATCGCTCAGGCCTAGTATTGGGGGGGAGGGGAACTATCGTTTGAAGTCCAAATGTTTAAACCCTTCGGGACTGGCGCCTTTTACACAAATTTTATTCGGTTGGCACCACTATAAAAAAAAAGTTACCTTTACTTAAACAGTCATGAAAATGCTCTAATTAGGGAGACCGGGTAAGCTCTATATCGGCCATGTTAAAATACACCAAATTTATGTTCCTTTTTCTCAGAAATGGTGAAAGATAGAGGTCTAGATTTTTTAGAGTAGTTTGAATAACATGCTTTATGTATTTTATCAATGGAGTTATGAATAAAGAGGAGGTGACATATAATATACTGTCTACCAGTTGCGAGTGAAGTAACTGAGGAGGTTGTCACAAGATGGCTGCTGTATTTTTAAATAGGATCGACAGTTTCTGATTACCTACAGGAAAACTTCCCACCAGTAAATTTGAATAGAAAATATCGTCTTATTTAAACGTCTTATTCATTAAAATACTTTCTTACAAATATGGTAAAAATGTTCTATTTGTTATTACTGGTATCAGTTTGCCCAGGTATTAAAATCTTTCTCGCTGACACTGAGAGGAAGTTGTCTAGATTGTCACACTATAGCGGAAACGGAGGGCTTAACTACCGCCAAAGTTAACTTCCACCAGTAAAAATAAATATCTGTTTCTGCCATTATTTATGACTGAAATTTTAAATTTATAAGGCGCTTATATAAGGAGAACATTTCTATTTAAATATACTGGTGAAAGTTTCTTCCGGCGGTAATCAATCCCTGGGAAATCGGTTACAGTTGAAGCTTCACTATTTTAATAATATTTCAGTTTCTTTTCATTAATCGTTCCATGATTTTAACAGAGCATTTTCTTTCTAAGTGAAACTGAAAATTAATTATTAATTATTTATTGAAAGACATTTTTAAATTAGCATTTTTGGTAAGATTTCACGTCCTAAAATAAATAATTCTCAACAAATCGTTAAATCCCTGTGTTAAAGTATACACTATAACATTATATAAGTATTATAGGAAAATCTGAGTTCTTAAGTTAGTAGATACTGAAAAAAAGGAACACGAACCTGAAAAATTGAAGTTTTGAGAAAAAGTCTATTAGAGCTGTGAAGCAGAGTTACCAGTTGGCTACTTTTTTAAAATTCTGATTTCTTGATCGGTGCCCCTTTCTTGAAATAGTGAAACTCTCCTTATTTAATAACATATTAATTAAAGCGGAAACAATGGGAATTTTACCACTTCAGAAAAGTGGTGCGAATCAAGAAATCTGAATTTAAAAAAAGCAGCCCACTGCAGCGAAGTGCTCTTAGAAATAATTAAAGAAATCCAACACTTTTTTTAATATAGTTAAAAATGCGTAATACATCGTTGAAAAGATAAAAGTTTAAACTATTTAACCCTTAAATGCCTGATTTTTCAAAAGTCATTGTAATAATGTTTTTCGGCTTTCATTTTTTAAATAAATCATGGGAAAAATACTTAAAAAAATTATATTTTGATTTAAGTATGGTTTACGGCTAAAAAACTGTTTGTTACTATTCGGCAATACTGGTCTTTAATTGAAAAAATAATTTTCCTTGATAAAATTCTATAATGTTAAACACACAAGAATTTTAGGAACTTTAATAAGAAATAAATTTTACTTGCACACTGCAGAACGAAATAGGGTATTTCGCAAACATGCAAATAAAACAAAAAGAATATGTGGCAACAATTGAAAAAATAAATATATCCTTATTCTTAAACATCACATGTGTTGTCATCTACATGTTGAAAATCGATTTAATAATATTTTCAGAATGTATTTTATTGGCAACATTAGGCATTATAGCTTCAATATTATTCTAATAGTATTTTAGACCTAAATTTGGGTATGTTGCCGGAAAGCAATACCCGGCATTTAAGGGTTAACATAGGTGCCACCTTGCACAGATTTTTGCTACCACTAAAATTTTTTACAGAAATTTCTGCCTTTTTTAATTATCAACATTCACTGCAATTCGGCAATTGAGATAGGCAAAATTTTCTATTAAATTTTAGTGGTAGCAAAAATCCGTACAAGTTGGCAGCTATGATTTAATGATATAAAAAAGTAAAAATCGATTTTTTGGTTGAATTTCGCTTACCCGGTCCCCTTAAAGAATGTATATATTGCTTTTCTTTTTTTTTTTCTAGTGGGAAAAACAAGGTCTGTATGCTCCTTTTAAGGGTGCATATATGCACCCATGGACTTGAACGGGTTTACAATATGGAATACAATATTTTGCAATTGACGTACTATCTCGAACATGACGAAGTGCCTGGATTTACAGCTTGCACAAGAAATATTTTTTAAATGTATAGTTTCTCCGCACTTTTTTTTCCGGTGTGGGTAGTGTATAATGAAAATAATTGCCGAAACGTCAGAGGAGTAACCGAAAAGTTCTGTTTGGTGTGTTCTGTTTGACTGTTGGTTTTACGTCTTCTCAGCGATAATCCTCGCAAAAAGCCACCCGATTACATTCCTATATGGTGCATTTGTCTATCATAATATAGATATTTAACTTACTTTTATAACTGCGCCAAAATGATGCAATTATTCACTGATATTTTCCTTAGCCATTACACACAATGGAGTTACGAATAAAGAGGAGGAGACATATACTCTACTGTCTATCAGTAGCGAGTGAAGTAAGTGACGAGATTGTCACAAGATGGCGGTTGGTTTTTTAAAAATATGGTCACCAGTTTCTAATTTGCCGGCGTAAACTTCCCAGGAGTTTTTTCATATTTGAATAGAAATTTTCATCTTATTTAAGAGCCTTATTTATGGAATTATTTTCCTACAAATCTGGTAAGAAATTCTATTTGTTTTTACTGGTGTCAGCTTATCCAAGTATTATAATATTTTTCATTGAAACTGACAGGAAATTGTCTAGGTTGTCACAATATGGCGGAAACGCAGGTCCTGACTACTGCCAAAGTAAACATCCACCAGTAAAAATGAATAGCTGTTTCTGCTAGTATTTATGACTGAAAATTTGTATGAATAAGCAGTTTAAATAACAAGAAATTTTCTATTTAAATTTTCTGGCGGAATTTTCTTTCGGCTTACCTCTGCGACAACGGTTACAGTTGAAGCTTCACTATTTTAAGGATATGTCAGTTCCTTTTCATTAATAGTTCCAGGTTACAGACACTAGGGCCTCAAGAATTTCATTTTGGGGCTTGAAGAATTAAAAGTAGTCATTCTGGCGCAATTATAAAAAAATATATATCAATTTTATGAAATAAAATCCATGCATAAATATAGATTGTTTTAAAGGAGCATATGAAAAATTGTAGAATGTATGAATTAATAAATGCAAATTGTTATATCTGTGGATTTCCTCTGAAAATAAGATACTTTGCGGGATTTTTTAAATAAAAAATTAATATAAGATCTGATTTTACAATTAGATAAATACGGTAGTTTAATTCAAAGATTTCCCTATAGGCACGAGCGCGTGGCTATTTGCAGCGAACTTTTAAATATTTAACTACTTTCCATTACAAGAAAAATCTCAAAAGACTATTCGCTAATTTAGATCAAATTGCCTAAAGGTGTAGCCAGAATTATTCACCTTAAACTGCACATAATATATAAAGTGGATTTTTTCCCGTTATAAATGGTAGTTTACCGATGCCAAGCGTACAGGTGAGGTTGTGTCATACACTTTTACACATTAACTAGTTTTTTACTTTAAATTGTTTAAAGCTCAAAATTTTCAATCAAATATTTTTATGTTTACCAAAATTTATCAATCGTAATATTACAGTGTTGATTTTTTAACACTAGAACGCCCGAAAATTTTGCTCAGTCACAAAAATATCTGACACCAGAAATTTTATTTAATTTTTTTATTTGATTTAGTTAACGTAGATCTGCGTGGTTTAAATTTAACTTATTTTATGACAAAATTTCTGATTCCACTTGACATTTAATCACATGGTCGGAGTCGAGTCGACTCCTTCCGGGCGTTCTAGTGTTAAACCATAATTTTATTTCTTAAGGCTGAATTTGCTTTTAATTTTCGATTGAAAAAAAATCAGTTCTTCTTATTTTAAATTTTTTATGTGTCCTATTAGCTGTAGATTATCCGTGGGAAACGATATGACCGAATTCAAAGTCCTTTCGTAGTTATTTAGTGCTTTAGCGCAACGCGTCCGTAGGCTGACAATATTTTTGAGCACAATAAACGAATTTTACACAAAATGACTTTTCTCAAACTGGGTGGGATCAGAACGGGAAAAATATAAAATTGTACCTACTATTTTTTTAACTAACACGTTCGCTGCCAAGCTACGAGTATACTCGTAGCTTTAATATTCGTGGCTTTCATTTATTAATTACTTTGTCACCATTATTTAGGAATTAAAAAAATTGCTTTATTTATTGGCAGAAATTTCGCTAGTAAAGCGAAATTTACCTTTCTGAATTTGTGGTGGAAAACGACTTTCAAGAAGAAATTTGAAAATTCTTACTTTATCCCATTGAGGGGCGGTGGGATATATTTTATCCCACCTACGATTAATGACGATTTGCACCAGAAAAATTTTATGAAAATTTACTTTTCTAACTTTGATGGAAAAAAGTTGGAAAATTGCTTTTCCTTATTTCGAAAGAAAATTATTCTATATTTCCGGTGGGAATTCAGCATTACACAAACGCAATTGGTTGCCCCTCAGGGTGGTAACCCCTTGAGGGGCAAGCAAAAATTCCTCTAAATATTGAATGCTCAACGAAATAATGGAAAAATTTTATTTTTAAATAAGGAAAAGCAATTTTTTAATGATTTTCCCCCAAAGTTAAAAATATAAAATTTAATTAAAATTTTCTGGTGAGAATCTTGTTTAAATTAGGTGGGATATATTTTATCCCACCGCCCCTCAAGGGGTTATATGGCTTGGCAGTAAACGTATTATAGGTGATATAATTTATTCGAGCTTGGACCACTTTCAGTTATTTTGATAAAAAAATAAATATTTTTAGAAGCACGCCAAACTGCGAAAAAAAGGTCTCAGAAGCAGACCTTTTTTTTCAAATTGCTGCCACTTTGTTATTTTCAATTTTTTTTATCTCGGAGTATTACTTACAAGATATAGAGCATAAACTTTTAAATTAAATATTTTTTATGTTTACCCAACATTTATCTATCGTCCATTGAATTTCTGAAACATCAGCTTGATGTCAGAAAAATATAATTTTGAAGCTTAAAAAAGAGAACTGTGGGCAACAGAAAACAAATATTTTACTTAAGAGGGGTTTCGCCTGTAGAAGGCAAAAAAAGATGTTTTTTAGCAAGTTTTTTCAGGAATAGGAACGAAGATTTTAGCTTTAAAATTTTTACATGTTATTTGATCTCCTTTGAAGTTAATTAAAAAAAAATTAATAAAAAAATTGATGATGTACTCGAGTTGCATGAGTGGATCATGGAACTATGAATTAGAGGAACTGACATATCCTTAAAATACGGAAGTTACAACTGTAACCGTTTTTCCAGGAGTTCATTACCGCCGGGTCAAAATACCACCAAAAAATTTAAATAGAAATTTTCTCCTTTTTTATGGGGACAGTTCCCTTCAACCGGTCAAAAATGCTAGAAAACTGATTCAATTTCCATACTTTTTCACAAACTAACTAATAAAGCAAATTCAATGAATTTTTTTTATTGTTAAGTATAGCTTTACTTGTTACAATAAACAAAGCAGATTGATAAAAAATATTTAAATTAATTAGGAAAACTTAATTAAGTAACCTACTGTTTTTTTTGTTTTCGTAATTGCCATATATCACTGCGCGTACGATTTCTCAAAAAGTAGTAAAGATAATGGGTTGAAATTTTTGGAATGCATTAATATTACACTTCAGCATAACATGAACTAAAATCTTAGAATTATCTTAAATAATAAAAATTTTATTACAAAAAATATACGAGAAATTTTACAGATTTCTTTTTTAATTTTTATTATTAATTATAAATATTATAAATAAAGATAATTAAAAGATTTTAGTTCATTATGTTAAGCGAAGTATTATCTTTAAATTAACAACTATTTAAGGTGCCTGCCTACGTACGGAGCAATTTTTTCCAAAAAAGCTATTTAATTATTTTTTTAACTTATTTTTACTAAGATTAGAACTAGAAAATGTGAAAAAAAGTAAAAAATATTTCATTTATTGAAAAAATTTTGGTAAATGGAGGAATTTATAGTAAAATTTAGTGAAATTTGGCCCGAAACGCAAAACGCTCTAAAGGAAATTCTACTGTATGTATCTTAATTTCCTTTTTACACTTCATATTTATGACACTGGTGAAGGCAATGAACTAAAATCTAAGAGATTCTTTAAGTATTTCAAAACTTATAGCATATCGCACCTGTTTACATGGTAATTTTCATAAAATTCATCGATGTCATTCCACAAAAACATCCATAAAACAAAAATATTCATTCTAAATTTAAATATTTAGTTCATTGCCTTCACAATAGTGTAAATAACATATATTTTAAATTTCATAGTGATATTCCGATAACTTTTTGAGAAATCATGTTTTGCGTATGGAATTTTCACCGAAAATTACATTTTCCAAAAAAATGCATTTAAAGTTTAGATTTATGTTTTACTACAAGAATTTACAGTAATATACATCTAAATTTCTTGGAGCATATTATTTGCATTTCTTATTATTAAACAAATGCATCCAAAATCGCGAAATTTCTCCAAACATACAACCCTTTAAAAGCAATTTAAAAATTTTTAAATTTTAAATTTGAAAGCCCTATAAACAGCACTTTCGGTTTGAGTAATAGCTGTGAAGTAGTTTTAAAACCGCTATAATTCAGGATCTATTTATCGTACAATAAAAACAAATACAGTTTTGGAAAGGTAAATAGTTGGTCTTTAATAAAATAAAATAAAATAAAATAGATAATTTTGGTCGAAAATTGCATTTTCAACGTAGTCAGATACCTTAAAATTAATAAATTAAAATGAACACGAGATATCATGCGCGCAGTCATATATAGTAATTATAAAAACAAAAAAAACAGTAGGTTACTTAATTAAGTTTACCTAATTAATTTAAATATTTTTCATCAATCTGTTTTATTTATTGTAACAAGTAAAGTTATGCTTAACAATCCAAAAAATTTCATTGAATTTGCTTTATTAGTTAGTTTGTGAAAAGGTATGGAAATTGAATCAGTTTTCTAGCATTTATGACCGGTTGAAGGGAACTGTCCCCTTAAACGCATTATTAACACAAAATTTCAGACTTAAATAATGCCAAATTCAGGTATTCATTTTTACTAGTGGAAGTTTATTTCGGCGGTAGTCAAGCCCTCCGTTTATGCCATACTGTGACTAACCTAGGGAACCATGTGTCAGTTTTAGTGAAAATTATTATAATACTTGTTAAACTGCCACCAGTAAAAACAAATAGAAATTTTAACAATGTTTGTGAGAGACAATTTTTATTTAAAAAGGCAGCTAAAATAAGGAAAAATTTTCTATTAAAAATTTACTGGTGGGAGTTTGCTTCGCTGCTTATGAAAAATTGTTTATCCGGCGTGAAAACAATCTGCCTCCATATTGTGACAACATCCTCAGTTACTTCACTCGCAAGTGATAGACAATACACTATATGTCTCCTCCTCTTTATTTATTACTCCATTGAGTAGATGCCCTAGCAATGGAGTTATGAATAAAGAGGAGGAGACATTTAGTGTACTGTCTACCAGTTGCGACTGAAGTAACTGAGGAGGTTGTCACAAGATGGCGGATGCTATTTTTAAATCTGATCTTCAGTTTCTGATTACCGCGCAGACAAAATTCCCACCATTAAAATTGAATAGAAAATTTCGTCAAGCGTCTTATTCAAGAAGTTTTTTTCTAAAAAATGACGCAAAAATTTCTGTTTGTTTTTACTGGTATCAGTATGCCTTGCAAAACGGTCAGTTTGTTTCCCTGGTTGTCACAATATGGCGTAAACGCAGGCCTAACTACCGCCAAAGTAAACTCCTACCAGTAAAAATGAAAATCAGTTTCTAGCATTATTTAAGACTGAAATTTTGTAGCAATGAGGTGTGTAAATAAGGTGAAAATTTCTATTTAAATCTACTGGTGGAAATTTCCACCGGCGGTAAACAACTCCTGCGATAACGGTTACAGTTGAAGCTTCACTATTTTAAGGATATGTCAGTTCCTCTTTATAAATAGTTCCATTGCCCTAGCGTGCGCGCAGGGGCGGATTTAAGGGGTCGCGATGGTCGCAATTGCGAGGGGCCCCGCATCCCAAGGGGCCCCCAAATCTTCTTTTGAGTTCAAAGAGAAATGTGACGTTTTAATAAAAGGATTTTCTTAGTTTTTTTTTTAAATTTTTCAGTTATTATTACAATATCATTTTCATGTAATAAATATAATTTTTTCTATCATTTGCTACTACCAGAAATGTTTTAGTTTTCCCTCATCTTTTTTCTCTTTATGAATTATCAGGACTATGATCGATTGTGGACGGATAGGGTGAGATTCAAAGGGAACTTGGGTCTGAGCCGAAAGGAGCACTGTTAGAGACATTCTATGACGATTTAATTATACAGATTGAGGGACTAATTAAATCATGAGCCGTCAACCCGAGGCCCCTGATTTTGGGGGGGGGGCACATTTGGTATGCAGTTTTCATAAAGTTGATAATTTAAGTGAATTTTTACTTTGTTACTGATTATCTATACTAATAAAGCAAAGTTTCCCTCTATCTGTCTGTGTGCGAATGGCTAGCAAAATCTACCGCACATAGAAGTCTGAACATTTAGGTGAAGATAGTCCAAGACAGGTCCTAATGCACCTGTGGCTCAGATTTTTAATCTTTTAAGGCCCGGGGCCCCTGGGTCCTTTTAAGTTTTTATGCACTTAATTGTTAATAACTTGCCCCCTTTTTATCCAATCTTCTTCGTTTTGGGGGACCTTTCTCCATTTAGTTATTCTCGCCTTTCTACTCTTCATATAAGACCCTGACACCTTGTGGCTCGATACAGGGGCCTTCAAGTTTTTGTGCAAATAAAAGGTTAATAAATTGCTTCCTTTTAATCCGATCTTCATTTTTGATATCCTTTTTCCATTTAGTTGGTCTCGCATTTCTACATTCCAGTTTAGATTCTGGGGGCCCTAGGGTGCAGTAGGATCCGGTGCAGGGCCCCTTGAACTTTTTGTGCGCCAAGAATTTTTCACCCCCTGATTTTCTCACCTTCTCAGTACATAATTTTAAACTTAAGTCTTGGGCTCTTCTTCCTAGATCAACACCCTCATATTTTTATTGGGGCCCTAGGGCCCTTTTTTAAACATTTACCCAATTTTTTGTGCATTTCTTTAAAATATTATTCTAGGCTTAATTGTGACTAATTGAAGATCTAAAGTGCTAAGAAATTAGATTTTTTAACACGTTTTCATGTTAGGGCACTGCTCTTTACTATCAGTTGGCTCTTTTTGGGCCCTTTGTTATAGGTCACTTAAAAACGGTCCGATTCACTAGCTTCTTTTTTAAACAACTTCTTAAGTCATCCCGCTACTACATGAATGACAGAAACATTTCCCCTTCTTCAACTACCACCAATTTTGAATATTAATCTGCTTCTTGGGGCCTTTGTTGCAGCTTATTTAAAAACTGAATTAATCTGATTAAAAATTATCTGATTCTATTACAATTTTCGTTAACATAGTTTTAGCGTCCTCCAGCTACTTTAAAACTACTAAAATAATTTCTTATACGCAACTACATTCCAGTTAAGACACTGGTCCCCAAGGCCCGGTCTTTCTTTATATCTCAGCTACAACTTTTTTCAAACATTAATCTCCTTTTTCAGCATCAACTTACGTTTACCAACTACAGCCGTAAATTACAAACCGCGTTACTTTAAAGGTAACTTTAGATAAGGGATTTCATCCTTTTATAAAATATCGTGTTAATGTTAAAAGTAATTCGTGAAATGTACAAGGGAAGGGGGCATTTTCCGCCGCTTGGGGGCGCATTCTTTCCTCGGATTCTAAGGACCCAATTTCAACGGGATTTGGTTCATTCAACTTAGATTATAATTCGGCTACTTTCTGTATTATGAAATTTTACCTTAGACTTCAGGTAACAACATTTTCTAACATTAATGATGCATTCTTTTTTTTTTTGGATTCTTTGGGCTTGATTACTACGAGGTTTGGCTCAATCAACTTGGTTTTTGATTGTATCCGGCACATGTGGAGCACTTCCGGTACATGTTGCATTGAATAACGAGGAGCCAGGTTATAGGTTCGTTCAGAAAGAAGTTTGTTGGGAACACTCTAGATGCTGCGGAAAGCAATGGGGGCCTCCGAAATTAGGTTCACTTAAAAGAATTTCAAAAGATATAAAATCATACAAACTTAAGTTTTGTTTAAGGTTATTATTTACGGACCCCGGTAACGACGGGCGGGTCTGCTAGTGTATACTAATAAAACAAAGTTTCGCTCTTTTTTATCCGATTTTTTTTTTCGTTTTTGGGGCCTTTTGACATTTAGTTATCCCCTTTTCTACGTTTCAGTTAAGATCCTGGCTCCCTGGGAACCGATACAGAGTTCTGGAAGTTTCTGTGCCCTAAATTGTTAATAACTCTCCCATTTTAATCCAATATTCGTTTTTAGTGCCCTTTTTCAATTTAGTTATTCCCCAGATTCTACATTCCAGTTAAGACCTGGCCCCCTAGGACCCGGTCCAGAGGCCCTTGAACTTTTTGTCTGGCATGCATTTTTCACTCCCTAATTGTGTCGCCCTCTTAATGCATAACTTTAAAGTTGATTCTTGGATTCCTGTCCCCGGGCCAACACTCTCATATTTTTATTGGGGCCCTAAAGCCCTTTTTAATGCATCTCACCCCATTTTTGCGTAATTCTTCACAAATTTATTCTAATAATTCATACCCTATGCTTAATTTCGTTTAATTGAAGATCTAAAGCGCAAAGTAGCCTTTTAACATGTTTTCATTTAAGAGCCCTGCTCTAAACCATCAGTTGGCCTCTTTGGCATCTCCTATTATAGCTTCCTTAAAAATGGTCCTATTCACTAGCTTTTTTTTTTCTAACAACTTCTGAGGTCAATATATTTATTTACCTAATATATTTACAATTAGGTTTTTAATATTCCTGCACAAAGGCTTTAATTGCTATTTTAACTTCTTAGGTCCTCCAACTACTGCATGAACTAGAAAAAAATTTCTCAGACTTCAGCTACCACCAATTTTGAATATTAATGGCTTTCTTGGGGCCCTTCTTTAAAAATAATCCAATTCTTTTGCAGTTTTCTTTTTTTCATAGTTCTTGGCTCCTCTGGCTACTTTATAAACTACTAAAAAATTTCCTTATACCCAACTACATTCGAGTTAAGATTGTGGTCCCCTGGGATGTGGTACAGGGTCTTTAGAAGTTTTTTGTGCCCCCAATTGTTAATAATTGCCCCCTTTTAATCCGATCTTTGTTAACAGGAACTTTTCCATTTAGTTATTCCCCCATTTCTAGATTCCAATTAAGGCTCTGGCTCCCTGGGATCCGGTCTGGAGTCCCTTGAACTTTTTGTGCGCCACGTATTTTCCAGCCTCAATTCTGTCACTCTCAATGCATAAATTTAAAATTGAGTTTTGGACTCCTGTCCCTAGGTCAACACGCTCATATTTTTATTGGAGCACTAGGGCCCTTTTTTAAGCACCCCCCTCTCATTTTTTGCGCATTTCCTTAAATTTTTATTTAAATGATTAATTTACACTCTATGTGTAATTGCGACTAATTAAAGATCTAAAGTGACTGCTAGAATCTTTTAACTTGCTTTTATCTCAGGGCCCTGCTCTCAGCTATCAGTTGACCCCTTTAGGGCTCCCTATTATCGCGCCCTTAAAAATGTTCTGATTCACTAGCTTTTTTTCTAACAATTTTTTAGGATATCTACCTACTCCTCATATTTTTATTGGGGCTTTAGGGCCCTTTTTAAGTATTTCTCCTTATTTTTAGCGCATTTGTTTAAAATTTTATTCTAATGATTAATTTGTACGTTATGTAGAATTTCGACTAATTGGAGATCTAAAGAGCTAAATACCAGGACCTTTTTTCATCTTAGGACCCTGCTCTCAACTATCACCTTTGCACCTTTTGATCCCCCTATTATAACTCCCTTAAAAATAGTCCGCTTCACTAGCTTTTTCTTTTCTAACAACTTGTTAGGTTTTTCAGCTACTCCATGAACGACAAAAAAATTTCTCAGACTTCAGCTACCACCAATTTTGAATATTAATCGCCTTTTTGAGGACCTTGATCCGATTCTCTTGCAATTTTCTTTAATATAGTTCTAGGGTCCTCCTGCCACTTTATAAATTACTAAAAAATTTCCTTATACCCTTGCTACCAACTTTTTCGAATATTAATCTTCTTTTCGGCATCAACTTACGTTTACTCACTACAGTCGTAAATTAAAAATAACGCTACTGTTAAAGGTAAGTGGTTAATTTTAGAGAGGTGGGGGTATTTCATCCGTAAATTAAATATTAGATTAATGTTAAAAGGACTTTGATAAATTTATAGATGGAGGGGGAACCTTCCACATTCTGTCCTCGGGTTTTATCGGCCCGATTTCAATGGCAATTGGTTCATTCAACTGAGATTATAATTAAGCTACTTTCTGCATTATGAAAGTTTATCTTGAACTTTTGTTACCACCATTTTCGAACGTTAATGGCACATTCTTTTCTCAGTTTCTATGGCTCGTTTCATCGAAAATTGGTTCATTCAATAGCTTAAGATTGTTATACAGATTTTAGTTCCATATTCTACCGCTTGGGGTAAACATTCTAATCTCGGGTTCTATGGGCCCGATAACTACGGGGTTTGGGTCATGCAACTTGATTTTCGAATGTCTTCGGCGGTACGGAGCACTTCGGGTGTACGCTGCCTCAGCCAGCGGTAACCCAGGTCACAGGTTCGTTCAGAAAGAAGCAAAGGCATAACCAGGGAGGGGGGGTGTTCAAATGCTGTAGATACCAGTAATATTTTAAAGTTTTCTTCGTCTTGATTAATAGCTGAAAATTCTCCAATTAGATAAGGCGAACTGAATTGTACAAAATCACTGCTATCCAGAGCATTTGGACACCCACCCTGGCTACGCCAATGAAAAGAGGTTTATTGGGAACACACTCGACGCTGTCGAAGCCATTGGGGCCCCGGAAAAATTAAGTTCATTTGAAAAACTGTATGACGCCGAAGGCACTGGGACACCGATTTTCCGAAGATATAAAATCATACAAACTTGAATTTTGTTTAAGTTTATTATAAAGGGCCCGTTCAATGCCGGACAGGTCAGCTAGTAATCAATATTTTATTATTGCAGAAGTTTATTATTGCATCGTAAGTGTTCATACTTTTTCCCTCTCATAAAATTCTCCACATCCATATCAAAAATGACACACGACAATCAAATATATCATGATTGTCAACGACAATGTCCCCCATAGTTTTCCCCAGTATGATTTTTTTTCCATTTTAGCAGATGTTTTGCTAATTGCAGCTGTGAAAGTGGCACTTTTAAATTTAAGGGACCATTTTTTATAGCATTTGCTATTAAGACACACACAATTACAAACTTATATGCAGATTAGTTAATTAAATTGTTGTTTAAAAAATATCTATCATATATATATATATAAAATCCTAATGAAACGAATTTATGAAACGACTGGTTGTATTTCACAGCTATTATTTCTAAAATATAAAATCCTTGGCGTTGAAATTAGTACCAATTGTCCGTATTGATCCGCGTATGTCAAAAATGGTATTGAATTTTAAAATTTGATTTAGTTTTCAAGGTATTAATTTTTTTTTAATTGTTACAGTATTTTTTTAATGATGGCGACTAAATGACCCCATTTTTGTGGAAAAAAGGGAGGAAAGGGGAAAATATAAGGATTATTAGATTTATTTTCTTTTTAGTCATTTTCAAATTCAAACTGAAATTATCTTTTATTTGAATCGAAAGTGAAGACAATATTGTGATAATATTTTTAATATGTGTGCAATATTTTTCAGGAAAATTTGAAAAAATAATTCATATTTTTTTATTTATTTTAATCAAACTTTTCTCATTTCAAGATATATTTTTTCATATTTTAGAAAAGGTTACTATTTTATACTGTTGCCAATTTTGAAAACAGCGCAAAGAACAATATTTCATTTCAATTAAAAAATTATTTACACGTGACTATTATACGTTTGCAGGGGCAGACCCCCTAGTACTTATATAAAAATGCAGTGCAGATGGTTATAAAAAAACTCGTGGAGCTTCGAATCCTTTTTATATCTTTTAAAAGGAGAAAAATATAATTTAATTTGGTTATAGTTGATGAATTTATTTGATTTCTGAAATTGTTTTATTAAAACATGAAACTGAAACTGCAAGCAAGATAATGCCATGCAGTGCAGACCACTGCAGCCCCATGCATTAAAACCCCATACATTTATATCTTATTTCGTGAAATAAATGAGCCAAAAACGAAAAGCAGCGAAAAGAGGTTTTGAGTTAAGGCTCAGCAGAGGCAAAATATTATCTCCTTAGTTTCTGATTAATTTTGATTGGAATTATCATTTTATGTTCTTAAAAAATTGAAAGGAAAATAAATTACACAATTTTAGCACATTTATCCATCACAGTATCTAAGTTCGTGTAAAATAATCTGATGTAATTTGAATATGAAATGAATTTCGTATAATTAATCGTTAGCGATTTAAATACATTTTAATTTATTTTTTAGTAATTATTGTAATTAAGTTTTTAATAGCTATTATTTTTAAACTAGCTGACCCGCCCGGCATTGCCCGGACCCGTGATGAATGACTCTTAAATGAACCTCAAATTTGTATGACTTTATATCTTGAACTCCATTTTGTCTGAATTTATATTTTTAAATGAAAAAATATTGAATTAAAAGTACATGCTGTTTTGGTATTTTATTTTCTGCGTAATTAGATTTTTTGGAGTCTATGCTTAACAAAAGCTAGCGAAACCGCGACGAAACACGCAGGATTTTACTGATTTCGTCGAACTTTTCACACATTTTATCTTTACCGATTACATTACCGATTAGAAGAAGGTTTCAGCTTTAAGAACATATTTTTGCTTCGTCGGTACTTCTAAAATTGCGCCCGAAGCTAGCGAAACCGCGACGAAACACTAAAGTTTCTACAGATTTTGCCAAAATTTTCACACCATTTTATTTTGTAAAAAATATTTCTACCCTTCCGAACATTTCATAATTTTTGTAGGTGATCTAAATCTAGTCTATTGAGATTCTCTAAAAAGACTTAAAATACATACGGATGTTTAGTTACTTTTAGCATACAAAAAATGTCGTCTCCGTGAGGCGAGGAGTGACCCGAGTTCGCCGGTTATTTGAAAGGGTTAAAATTCATATTTTTAAAAACCGATTGCACCATCGATTAGAAGAAAACTTTATCTTTAAGAACATATTTTTGGTTTGTCGGTACTTCTAAAATTGCACTATGGAAGGGCGTTGCCATAAGGGAGAAAAGCTTTTTTTTTGTAAAAAAAGATCGTCTTTGAATTTTCTTTTTCAAAGGGTTAACCGCGATATGTTTTTTTAATTGATTACGGGATTTGAGACATAAAGGTACGATCTTTTAGAATATGTCTTCCGTTTTTAACTTTAGTAAGCGGTTTGGCCAATGTAATTTAAGCTACGTTCTGACTTGTATTTTGCCTCCTTCTCTAGTATTCTTGGAAAATCTTTTATTCTGAAATCATCTGCGGTTTATTCACAAAAGAATGAGGGGAATCAACAATGGGTCAGGAGATAAGGAGCTCGACTCTACTTAAAGGAAAGGTTCCTCTTTTGCCGGACATCATTCCCTTTCCTGCTAACGTCGTTAAAAATCAAAGACACCGAAAAGCCACAAAAAACGAAGCCGGCACTGAAATCAGTTAGAAGGATAGTGGGTGCGCAGCCTTAATGTCACAAAATACCCCCCCCCCCCCTGGAATTCCTTCTTTTCGATTTTCATTTTCTCATGATGCGTAAATAAAGCTTGCTTTTTCCCTCTCGTTGAACGAGATAAGTTTTTAATGAGAGTGCGTTGCGATTGTTAATGAATAATTCAGTTTATAAATATTAGAATTATACATTTTAGAATTCGGAGTCTCAGATGTATTAGGAGAGGCCTTGGACTACCCTCACAAACTTTTTTCGCTTTGTACGTGCGGTAGATTTTGCTTGCCATCGCGAATACACAAACACAGAGCGAAATTGTCTTTTATTAGTATATATTATAAATATACCCAATTTTTCAAGATGGAAGGGCCCCCAAAAAGTTCCAGTGAGAGGGGCCCCTCACTTAATAAATCCGCCCCTGCGTGCGCGTCGTGCACTTAAAATCGAACAGGATCCAGTATACCGCCAATGTGATTTGCAATCAGTTTTGCAGTCATGGATTATGAAAGTAGATAATAATTGAAGAGCTAAGTGGAAGAACATGTTAAGTAACAAAAATTACCTTTCAAGAAATTTGAGGTGAAAGTTTTTGCTGTAAATTTTAATGATTTATTTTCTGTTTGATACCATGTGTTTAAAATATTAACAAGTATGGTACTAAACTCTCTCAGAAAAACTTATTCATATTTAATTTTCAAATATCAAAAATTATTAATATTATTGACATTATTAAATATTAAAATAATTAATATTAATGAACAATGTCTTAAATCTTCATGACTAAATAGAATCTTAGTATTTTAGCTTCACCATGTGATAGGATACCTCATAACGCTTCCATCCAAAAGATAGAATTTTTTTTAGAAAATGTAGCATAATATGTTCATCCACTCAGCTCTTCAACTGTCTCGAGCTTCAAATATTAGGGATACAGGAAAATTCTGTCGTATAATGTTCTTTCACGCCTACTTTTTTTATATTCTGATTTCTTCGTTTGCACCACTTTTCTGAAATGGTAAAGTTCCCATAGTTTTCACATTTCACATTAAGATGAAAACAATGGGAATTTTACCATTTCAAAAAAAGTGATGCCAATGAAGGAATCTGAATTTTAAAAAAAGTAGGCGTGAAAGAACATTATGCGACAGAATTTTCCGGTACCCCTAATACAAATAGTTGTCAGTCCTGCCAGTAAGGTTAGTTGGGGTAACTGGAACCACGAGGTAACTGGGCCATAGGCTATTTTATAAAAAACTGTTGGTGTTTTTTTTTTTAGTTTTAGTCTTGTGTGAACAATGCCCCTTAATCTCTACTTCCTAAAACAACGTGTATCAACTCAATCATGACTCTCCCTTTGCTGTGATAAGTTGTCAAAAATACTTAAAAAAAAAAAAAAACAACTTCTATACGGTTGAACTGCCTCGGCTGATTATTAAAATACTGTAAGTACTTTTATTAAACAATCTTTTTTTTTAAGATTAGGCAAGAGTTTTTTTTTTTTTTTTTGAAGATTAGATCATGTTTCAAATGTAAACCCGGTGTCTCAGTTACCCCATAAAATTTTCAAGAATGGGGTAACTGGGACATATATCCGGGGTAACTGGACCATACTGGATCCAGATACCCAGTTATAAATATTTTTTTTGTGTTTCTCTTACTACGGGAAGTAAATTTCTCCATTCTTTTTTGCTCGCAATAAAGAAAAGATGATAGAATACCTTATTAAAATTATGTAATGAAATTTAAAAAAATCATATTGAGTGGTATCAAACCAAATTTCTTGGCCCCTTGAGAGGCGGTGATCAGTGTAACCAGATGGGCTACTTTTTTAAAATTCAGATTCTTGATTTGCACCACTTTTTTAAGATGGTAAAATGCGCCTTGTTTAATGGCATATTAATTAAGGCGAAAAGAAAGGCAATTTTACCATTTCAAAAAAGTGGTGGATGTCAAGAAATCTGAATTTTTAAAAAGTAGCCCACTGGCAACACTGGCGGTGATGCCGTTATGGCATCACTTAATTTTAATTCCTAATTGCCACACTGGCACCTGAATTTTATAATGAAAATTTCACCTTTATTAAGTACGCGAAAATATACTTTTACTTCTTTTCAGATAGATTCTCTTGTAAATATTGGTGTCATTAAATTATTTCAACATTTTACGAATGCAAGTACCTTGCCCCTGAAAGCCAGATAGCCAGACCTTGAAATTGTACTATACACAGGGGACGAATTCTATAGGGAAACTTTTATCGTTCCTAGCACTATTTTGAAAATAATATCTTCATCGCACCTTTCTGTAAGGGTTCTGATAGGAACAATAAAATTTTCCCTATATAATGCGACCCCTGGATAAAGTACTTAAGTACTTACGTAGCTGTTTCTTCATAGATTTACCTTGCTATTTTTTTCCTTAAAATACCCATGTGACTTTTATACTTATTATCTATACTAAAGTACATATGTTTTTAGTTTTATGTTTTTGGTATAAATAAATCTAATATTTTCACTTTTAGTGCTTTTTTTAGACACATTGTCAGCAAAGGTTTCCCTTACAACGCTGTTTATTGATAAATAATTTGCATGATCTGCCTGGTTTAAATTTTTTAAGTTGTTTACACATTTTCAAACAGGACCTGATATTCGATATGAAAAAATATGAACGCGTGTGGAACATAGACCCCCCCCCTGGTCCAGTTACCCCATTTTGGGGGGCAACTGGACCCATGAGGAAAGAAAGATGAAATATGCATATTTTTATATTTTTAAATATTAAAATGTAATTTTGAGCCTTTCTGTCTGATAGAGGGAACCTAACTGAACAAATTTACAGAAGTTCAGACTTTAATTCAAATGAACATTAGTTTTTTGAAGCTGAAGCTCCAGAGTCACATTGTAAAATCATGTCCCAGTTGCCCAACTAACCTTAATCAAAGAGTTAGTTAATCTTGATAACAGAAATTCTAATTTACCGATGTAATTAATAAACATAATTAAATTTCCAAATTCATGGGGTCTCACACTTTTATACATAAATTAGTTCTGTATTAGAGATACCGGAAAATTCTGTCGCATAATGCTCTTTCGCGCCTACTTTTTTAAAATTCTGATTTCTTCATTATCTCCACTTTTTTGAAATGGTAAAATACCCAAAGACATTTTACATTAAGGAGAAAACAATGGGAATTTTACCTTATCAAAAAAGTGGTGCAAATGAAGAAATCTGAATTTTAAAAAGTAGCCGTGAAAGAACATTATGCGACAGAATTTTTCGGTACACCTAATATATTAAATCGCACCACAGTTTACAAAAAAGAAAAAAAAAATGCAATTTAACAAATTACAACGACCATTTGGAAAATGATTTTTTCAAAGACTAAAATTTAAGACATAAAAAATAGCACGGAGTTGATCATACATTACGTACGCCATGAATTAAACATTAATAGTGTTATTACATGTAAAAATTGCAAGCGACAGAAATCGCCTGCGACTCGTACGTATTATCCACCTGAAACTTACGTATTATCCAAGCATTTCATTGGCTGTTCGAGAAAAGGCTTTTCCATCGTCAGATATCCAAGAAATTTGACGGCCAATTTTAAATGAAATTTATTTCTTAAACTTCTGAACATCCCACAATATTACTTTTTATATCGTCGTATAGAGAAAAAAAATGTACTTTTAAATGCAATTTGTTTGAAAGCTGTATCTCAATTTGTTTCTGAGTTATTATTACTTTTTTTTGTAGTTTTTATTACTTTTTTGTCATAGTGGCAACACTCTGTTGTCCATCTCTGTTGAAAGTAAAGGGAAATACAGATTACTGTATAGAACAATCAGAAAACGAATAAAATGATGATTAAACCAATAAAAACCTTCAGATATGTTTTTGATTTCCTACCCTGATGAGGACAATAACCATTTTTCCAAATGGTTTAAAAAAAAAAGTTTCTTGCATTTCTCTGGAAAAATCATAATGTGAATTGTATAGCAGAGATTATTTGTCAAAAAGGGGTACGAAGGGAATAAAAAAAAAACTTCTACTGGGACTTGTAAGTCCCAACTCATAATTAAAATATTAATGCTTTTAAAAAAATGCCATAACTGCTATTTAGAATATTTCCCGAAGCCAACTCCAAAGATGGAGTAGAGTTCCTTAACTGCACTTCTCGATTAGTCTAGAAAGACCTAATTACTAGATAAAATGATGAATGATAAATGTAATGCATACAAATTAAACTTTTAAATACATTAATCACTTGATAACGATGCGTACGTACTTGACAATAACTTTGCAAAGTTATTTTTTCACGGAATTTGAGTGCCACAGTTATTAGAAAATGGTGACATTGAGTAAATATAGGTTTGCTACTATATCGCTTAAACATTTCGATATAACAGAAATCTGGGTTACTTCACAGAATTTTAATATATAAAAATACGAATTAATTTTAAATTATACGAACGATCTACAATACTACAACATTGTCATGTGTCAGGAATCATTACGCCTCGTCGCCGGTAATCAACCACCGTCAGAAAACAAAATGTTTAACAATAAGGACGCTACGATATTTTGCTGCGACGAACGGTCCCGGAAGACTGCTCGCTAGCTCGAACTTACAGATTTCGCCTTTCCATTCTGGAGCTCGTTGAAAAACTAATTTTTTAAATACATAGTTTCTTTGTACTTTTTTCCGGTCTAAATAGATTATTAAAAAATAATTGCCACAACGTCAGTTGAACACCTGAAATGTTCTGTTTCGTGGGTTCTGTTTGTCTGTATCGCTTTATGTCTTCTTAACGATAATCCTCTCAAAAGTATCCTCTTACCTTGATATATGGTACATATGTTTGTGATGTTCCTAAAATTAGCTGTATTTTCGTGTACTTTGATACTTTGAAAATAACAGAACATTTCCTTTAACCCTTTCGAAGGCGGTGTCCTTAAAAAAGGACATCTAATTTTAATTCCAAAACTAACAAACGGCCCCAAGAATATTTAAAATTTTCCTTTTATAATGTACGTGAAAATAATCAAGTTCATATTTTCTAATAAATTCGCTTATAAATTCTGATGTCAGTCTATTATTTCATCATTTTATAAACAGAATTACTCCACGTCGGAGAGGGTTAATCTAATGTTTTTCAAAGGAAATTCAGACTATTATAAAATTTCATTTGTCAATAAAAACAAAATGGCATGTTAAAAAAAACGATTTAGACTTTACTTAATGGATGATAAATTTTCGATATGGAATGGGTGGTTGTAAATTAATCCGATCTGTTTGAAAATTTGCAAATACATTTATCAGAATTTGGAAGTAATTGCTTAAATTATAGGGAATATGTTTGATAAATATAAAATATTTTAATTTCTTATTTTTCAAATTTAGCAATGCATTTCTTTTTTTCACCTGCGTTATTTAACAGTTGCCTAGCATTTGTATTTCAAAATGTATATATATATAAAATAAAAAAATCGAAATTTTTTGGTACAATATTTTATTAACAAAATAGCTTATTTTTTGTGATTTTCGAATGCTTTTTTCTATTGAAATAGACGAGGATGGCTAAGAGCTTTCTTTTAAATGTCATAGAATGATCAATAAAACGATTTTCTCCAAACGAAAATTATAAAATCTTTCGACGTCTAACGTGGGTTTCATAAGAGGAGCTTACATTTCTAAAAGTAACTTTGTTACACATGATTTTATCTAATTTCTGAAACAGATGCTGATGTTTCGTACTTCCAACGTAAGTATTCTTTTAACGATAAAACTAGAAAACAGGAATTCTGCTTTTTCAGAATTTAGTGTCGCCCCCGATGAAAAAAATATATATATGTATCTATAAATAGTACAAAACATGCTTCAATTTTAAGACTTACAGCACACGCTTTTATTTTATCTAAAATGACGTCATTCGCATCCGCTTAAGTATTCCACATTTACGATCAACTCTTAAACTCTACAGTAAAGTATGCATAGGACATCACTATCGCGAAATAATACACAAATGCAGCAAAAAGATGCCGTTATTAAACAAACTAAAAAAAAAACAAAAAAAAACCGGCTGTCTAATGATTCATAGGCCTTCATTTGTTTGTAACATTAATATAGATACTTAAAATTAAATATAGTTTATACTAGTTCCATGTTTTAACAGAAATCATTCGTTTATATTTTTTCAAAATAGCACGTCTTTTAATTACATGTTCTTTCGGTTGTTATGAAAAAATGGCAACAAAAATATATAATTAATATTTTACAACTCTTTTTCCTTTACTTTCTACAGAAATAAAGTACTTCCGTCGGCAATATTAAGCAAATGGCTCCATAAACTACAAAAAAATTAATATTTCAAAAATAAATGCAGATGCAGTTTTCAAATAAATTACATTTAAAAGTACTTTTTTTCCCAATACGATGGTATAAAAATTGTAAATGTGCTACGCTTAGAAGTTTAAAAAATTGTTATAGATTATTTAATCGTAGTGCTTTGTTTTACGGCTGGCTTCTGTAAGGTAACTTTATTTTTTGGAGATAGCATTCCGTACCGGGGGCTAATAAAATCTTCAGTATAAGTTAATGAAATGAAATGAATTTACATTAATGAAATTAGAGTAGTAAGCTGAAACTCCTCAATTAGCATAATTACTGGAAATTGAAAACATACAAGTGACAACGGGCGGCGTGAAAAAACTGTACAATCTTGGGGGGGGAAAAAGGAAACACACCCTACTAACTCTGCAGCAAATTATTGTATAAGAACGTTACTGGTACAAAAAGGTTGGAAATAAAGCCTACTTTTAAATGATGTGTATAATTTGCTTAGGGGGCCATCTACCTATCAAAACGAAAACGAACATTGTTTTTTTCCATAGCAATACCTAAGTTTGGCACCATAAATAAATTCTACACCCTTCAATTAGCCTAAAAAGAAATTTTCATGAAATTTATACGATTAGTTTCAGATAAATCAATTATTTTAAAATGAGCCCAAAATAGGGGCTGTATCCAAATTGAAGTTCGGTACTCAATTGTTGAAACGCTACAGAACGACTATGTCACTTTTATTAATGTATTCTTTCTTCCCAATATGACCATTTCAGTCGCTTAATACTTTTCGACTATTGGCGCCCAAATGTTTCAATAAAATGAGTAAAATATATATATTTCGAATTATGTTTTTCTGCACAGCATAGAAGGTCCCTTAAACCATCATTATGACGTTTTTCAATCATAATTTGAAAACTACTTAGAAGAAAAATTTGAAATTGAGAATTCGCATAAAGCAGGACATAATAAATATAAATCTATCAAAAAATTGTACGTTGCATCTCATATTTTTTTTAATATTAATTTCATAATTTGAAATTCATATTATAAAATTTTTAAAAGTACAAATTCAATGTATTTATGCTTGGGCTTTTCAGTATTATAACCACGTAGAAAATTATCGCTATAAGATTATAATTACATGAGATATTAATAGAAATATGAAAATAAAATTTAATTATTATATTTTTCTTACTAAATTTCTGGTGGTAGTTGATTAAAATTATATACAAAGGTTGGAAATTATGTTTTTGCGCATGCCCAAATGATTTTTCGAAGAGTAAAACCATTCATTCTGGCCATCACAAGTTTCAACAACGAACTCATCGTACGTGTATGTAGCAGGGTTGCCCCTTTGGCCTTTTTTAATTCCGTAATTTCCCATTCACACCAAAAATTACCTGTAATATTTTTTCTTTATTTATTTACAGATATTTCGCAAGTGCTTAAAGTAAAAATTCTTCTTTCAGAATTTCCGGTGCGAATTCGAAATTTTTGAATAACAAAGGGCCAGACCTATGATCCTAGTATATATTGAAAGTGTTGGAGATCGTTGCCACTCAGATGTCAAATTTCATTCTTAAGTGTTAAACCCATGTGCCTGAAATTGATTCTTATTTTTAAATTTCTTATCAGAAATTTCATATTTTCTAACTGTTTCTTTTTTTAAATAAACTGCTTAAAACACTTGCTGATTTTTTTTCAGCTAGTATTTCTCAAATGACTGTTGAAATCTTATTCATAGCCAATAAACTTCGTAATGAAGCTATGAATAAATATGAGACGACAAACAATGTAGTGTCTATCAGTTCCGAATTAAGTAACTGAGAATGTAGTCACAAGATGGCGGCTGTTGTTTGTTTACATCGGATCAACATAGCTTGATTACCGCCTGGCAAAACTTCCACCAGTAAATTTTAATAGAAATTTTTCGCTTTTCTTAAACGCCATAGTTGTACAAAATTTATATAATAAATAAGGAAACAATTTCTATTCCTTTTTACCCATGTAAGTTTGTCTTAGCGGTATTATAGCCTCATTTTCACTGATATTGAGAGGAGGATTGTTTACGTAGTCACAATATGGCAGTGACGTATTGGCAAACTTTCACTAGTAAAAATTAATAGATATTTTTGTCTTAGTAGTGATAGAAGTTCTGGGTGAATAACGTATTAAATAAAGAAAAAAGTTTCCACTGATATTTAGTGGTTGAAGTTTCCCACTTCGTAAATCCACCCACTGCGTAACTGCTAATAACTGAAGTTACAGTCAACCATTTTGAAGATGTGTCAATCACGGTCAGTGTTGCCAGTGAGCTACTATTTTAAAATTCATATTTCTTAATTGGCCCCACTTTTCTGAAATAATAAAATTCCGTTTATTTAACCTCATTTAATGACATATTAATTAAGGCGAAAACAAGGGGAATTTTAGCGTTTCAGAAAAGCGCTACCAATCAACAAATCTGAATTTTAACCCTTTCAGGGGCAAGGTACTTTTATTCGTTAAATGTTGAAATAATTTAATGACACCAGTATTTATAGGAGAATTTATTTGTAAACAAGTAAAAGTGTATTTTTGTGTATTTAATAAATGTGAAATTTCCATTATAAAATTCCGGTGCCAATGTGGCAATTAGGGATTAAAATTATGTGATGCCGTGACGGAATCACCGCCCCTTCAAGGGGTTAAAAAAGTAGCCCACTGATCAGGGCTGCCACAGGCGACTATTTTTTAATTCTACCTGACACAACTTTCTCAAAACAAAAATTATTGAGATACTGTTCGAGAACATTTGCGACAGTAATATACAAAATCATTTTTTTTTTTTTTTTATAGTTGTGCGAATTGAATAGAAAAATAGTCACCTGTGGTAGCCCTAGTCAATTCCTTTTTGTTCATACTTTCAAAAGGCCTAGCTAAGTTTCAAGAGGGTTAATTCAGACGTGGTGGCTGAACAATAGCGTCAAAAGTATAATTAAAGTAAATTCTGTCTAAGGCGGACTCTGTGCAAGCCGGAAATCTGTCTACCGCGGAAAATTTTTCATGTCCCGGCAAACCCATAGAAAATAACATTAATTCTTGCTGCATAAGGCGGAATCTGTCTAACGCGGAAACGGAAAGGATTTTAAGGTCCCACCGAAACCAAAATTTTGCATAAGGTGGAAAAAAGGATAATTTAAAAATGAGAGGCATTTTGTTTATTAAACTTTAAAACGAATAAGTCAAATACTCAATGTCGAGCATGTTAGTTAAATTTCCTAACACTTTGAAAAAGTTAATTCAAAAGGACAGGAACTGTTTAAATTTTAAGGAATTTATGCTTGTGCCACTTTTTTATATGCAAAATTATATTTAAAACTTAATATTTGTATATATTATACATTAAGGATGTACTCAAATTCAAAGTTATAGCGTACTGTCTCATTCTCGAAGTTTATTGGGGGGGGGGGGGGGGGGGGTTAGTTTTTTGTGTGTGCGTGTGTGTAAATTTCCAATTCGCTTGTATTACAGCAGTACTAAGAAATTGAATAGCGTTTCTCATTTATCTATAAAGACAAAAGATCTTTCCGAATTTCAGTTTTCAACCGATTTTCGAATCAAGAAAATCAATAAAAAATCATCAAATTCGAGGATTTTTTTTTTTGGGGGGGGGGAGTTTTTTTGCATAAGCCGGAATATTGTCTACCGCGGAAAACTTTCTGAGTCTCGACCGATTCCGCCTTAGACAGAGTTTACGATACCTAACATTTCACGGACACTTTCTAGAGACTGTTCGTTCTCTAGATCTAGGAAACGTGATACTCGCCGAAACGACGCATCACTCAAAAGGTTTTATACTCTTTATATTTTTCTTTACTTTTTTATGGTATAAATTGAGTTTAATAATACTTATTAAATTATATGAACAAGTTCAGATTTTTGTATTCTATAATAATTCGGGTTTTTTCATGTCATTATAGCTTACGGATACAAGGAGACCTTCAAACTCATTTTTTATGTTTCTTAAATTGTACTTTAAGTACTGTTAAAGAGCACACTATACGAATTATGGCATATGTTTATCACACAAGAAATTAAAAAAAAAATGGGATGGAGGGGGGGGGGAGATAAATGAGGAATTTTTCTGAATATTTTAAGCATTATCAAGAACTTTCAAAATGTAGGAGTCTCATTCCATATCATTTAAAATCTGTATTTTTTTTATGCCTGTTTGGTTTACATATATAAATAAAAATGTACCTAGTTTTTTTAAACTAAATATAATTGGAAAAGTTAAAAGTAGTTAAGTGCAGAAATAGGCTGCAAAAATGCTGAAAATTTCATAAAATTTGGAAAATATTTTTTTCTTACCTTTATATTCAAATATATAAAATCCAACACACAGTTTTATTTGTACTATAAGCCAAGCTGGCATAAAAAATATTCGGGATTTTAATTGATATGGACATTGTTGTTGGGACATGTTGGGACATTTTGAAAGTTCTTGATAACATTTGAAATATTCTGAAAAATTCCTCTCTTTTCTCCAAAAATATATATATATTTAATTCTTGTGTGATAAATATATGCCAAAATTCATATATAATGTCCTTGAATAGTATTTAAGGGCTCTCAGGGCTCTTAAAATTGAAAAAAAAGAACATTTTTAACATTTGATATCATAAAATGTATATGATTAAATTTATTTTTTGGAGGGTGGAAGATATAAGTATGTTCTTCCATTTCATGCATTTAAGAAATTGGAAGATGCAGAATTAGCATCTACAGGGAGCTCCAAACTGTCGGATATTTGACGAACAGAAAATTCGTATAACAGTTTACGCGCAGGATTACAAAATAAATTTTGCAAATAGAATCATATTTTTGTTTCCTACTTATACTTCAGATTCCATTAATGATTCTAAACCTAAATAAATTTGTATTTAAAGCATTTTTATATTTTTAATACAAAGTTGTATTTAGCTGATGCAAAATTTTGAAAATTTCAACAGTATAATAACCTAAAAATAATATTCTTTTAACAATAAAAAGGAAATTTTAGGTTCCGTTTATACAGGCTAACATTAAAGGCATGTTTTGAAAATTTCATGGAAAAATATTTAGAAGTTTTTGAGATATTGCGTGCGTTATGCTCAAAAACGTCATTTGGATAAAAATGACTTCAAAGTTTAGACCATTTATATCAAAATGTTCAGAAAAGATAGTAGTTTAATTACTAAAAAAATGAAAATTTCGAAAATTTTGAAGCTTTAAAAGTTTTCAGACCCCTTAAGGTGCTGAAAAAAAAAAAAAAAAAAAAAAAAAAAAAAAAAAAAACGAGTTGAAGGCCCTTCGTCCTCTTAAAAGAAATAGTTTTTTTTATTTCTACAAACTTTTACCTTGAAAAATATAAAGTGTAAAATTATTAATTATCTGACAAATCCAAGAAAACTTTTAATTGATCTCATCCAGTTTGGTACGGTATTGCTCAAGCTATTATTACGGGATGAGACTTTGGCATTGAAATCAATTCCACACCAGTTCGAGCATCCAAGATAGGATCAGGTTTTGATCCGACATTCTACCATTATTCAGCAGTGCCCTATTTATAAAATAAGCTGGTGGGTGATAACATTTATTAAGGTGTCTTAGGAGTCTTACATTTTACCTGATGGTGCAATTTAGCAACATGTCACATTTAATTTTTTTTATCAATCTCTATAAAACATAAATGCATAAAATTTTTAATGTAGACAACCTAATATATCTTCTATTTAAAAATTTTTTTTTATTATTCTATGTCGAAATTTTATTATTATTTTTTATGTTTAATTTTCATTAATTTTTTTTTTTTTTTTTTTTTTTTTTTACTTTCAGTCTCTGCGCGCAAGGCTCTGTAGCAAAACTATTGGTTCAAGAGCCCCCCAAAATATTGATAATGATGTAAAACTGATGTATATTGAACGTATGCCTCATTTTTAAGTAATTTATTTATTTATTTTATTTGAAATTTAAATTTAAGTTATAAAATTTTGAAAAAATATATTCTTTTATTGAAAAATTGGCAATTTTAAATAATCAATGCAATTATAATACTAAATTTGAAGTATAAGTTATTCTTTAACTTAAAATGAAGATATTTACCAAGTTTCATGTAAATTGCTTTATTAGTTTGTGAAAAATATTGCAAGCAGAGCATAAAAGTAAAAAAAAAAAATCAAAATTAAACATAAAAAAATTAAATTTCAATATAGAATATTAAAAATATTATTTTAAATAGAAGAATAATTGGGTTGTCTATATTAAAAATTTTATGCATTTATGTTTTATAGAAGCTCAGAAAAAAAAAATAATGTGACATTAAAAATCAGGAGCTTAAACGGTCTTCTATTCCTCAACATTGTTGGTCTTGTCAACGTAGGTTCAATTTTTCCTCAGCCTTCATTATCCAAAAATGTTCTAACCTTGATCTTGATTTTTGTTAAGATTAACCACATGATTAAAAATTCTCACTCTTTAGTCAATGACTTATCTAGTACTCTTGATTTTCCAAGTATTTGGAAAGCATTAATTTAATTTCCCCTTTTTGGTTTCTTTTTCTCTCGTTCTCCGGTAGATGTCGCTACTTGTCCACTCATTCGTTTCATCTGCTTCTGTCTCATTGGTGGTTTTTTTGACGCATTCGCTACCCGTATCGGGTATATAAGCCGGCGCGTCTCTTTCGACCAAGTCGTCTAGAACCCCTCAATTTGTTCAGCCTTGTTTTACCTAGCACGCTGTGTCTTGCTCTATCTTGCACTGAAGAAGAATCTCGCTAGTAGATTCGAAGCAGCTGTTTGCTGCTTTTCGCGTATTATTTGTGCATTTTTAAACTTTGGTTTTTCTGCTTTTTAATAAATGTGACATGTTGCTAAATTGCACCGCCAGGTAATAGGTAAGACTCCTGTGACCTCTTAACATTTCTTTTGTCAAGTGTGACTCGGAAAATATGTCACTAGTAATATTTCAAAATTTAATTTTGGCTGCCACTATTTCGGAAAGAGATTTTCAGTTTTTTCTAAGGATCGACAACAACAGGCTTTTAAGACCGAAACGAAAATTCTGTAACCTTTCTATTTTCTGCCGAAAACGAAAACCAAAATATCCATTTTTTTTTCCATAATTAATACATACATAAATATACAGAATTAGTAATTAATTATACGTGTAATTATACGTGTGACGCAAGTTGATTCTCCGTGCCTCTGACTAAATTTTTTTATTTTCCTATAAAATAAATTGTCATTAATTCATCAACGACACAAAATGATGTTCTAATTATACGAAGCTAGTTCCATGGTTTTTTGTAGTGTAAGTCACATAGATGATAACTGCTATGATCGTTGGTCACCGTTTTTTTTCGAAAGGCTTGCTTGCCCTTACTCAATTAACGAGATACCTCCCACAAAATAAGTCACATTTTCGGTTCCAAAATACTGGTTACCAAAAATCGTAGCGTGTGACTTACACTACAAATACTCACGGAAATAGCAACGATTTGCATCAAATTAAAAAAAAATATATTTTGGGTAACGTACCTTGATTTATCTTTTATAATGATTTTTGTGAATGAACATCTGTTATACTAGAACTTTCTCAAAGAGTAATCGAAGCAGTTCTGCGGTTTCAAACTAAAAGTTTTCTATTACTGTTAAGCTTGCAGCTTTTAAAGAGCACGTGATAAGCGTCAAATATGCATTGCTTGCTTTATAATTTGCACTTTCGTCTTGTATCAGTCATAATTCACCGATAATTATGAACAGTGAATTTCATAGCAATAAATAAAGAGTTTCACATTTGCGCCGAAACTGCTGAAATCAAGAAGTAATGTTGAAGATTTCAGAAGGAAGAAACAAGATTTTTGGAATGCGGATAGTTTCGGACTGGCCGAATTTTCAACAGCATTTTCGGCAACGAATTTTCAGCGAAACTTAGGTTTTGGGCCGAAAACGAAAACAACATTCCGGTTCTTCTGTAGTTATTTCTAGAAACATTTGAAGAAATAAAAATGGAAACTAATATTTTTAATCCCTTAAAGATCGCATTAAACTACGGTTTAAAAATTTAGATTGCTTATTGCCAACACTTTTTTGAGAGGGAAAAATTCACCTTATTTAATGACAAGTAAAATGATAACAGAACAAAGCCAATTACACTATCTTATAAAACTTGTGGGAATCAAAAAATCTGAATAAAACACATAGCCCGTGAATATCACGGGAACGAGAATTAAGGGGTAGGTATTTTTGGTAGCCACATCTTCTAAAAATAAAGCTATAAACAAAAAGGAGGAGGCATAAGAATGAAGACCAGTTGCGATTGTAATAAATGAATATTGGATCACAAGAAGGAGGTGTTTATTAGTTTACACCGGTCCACATGTCCTTATTACCGCTGAGGGAAAATTCTCACCAGTATATTTGAATAGAAATTTTCGCTTTTCTTAAATGCCTAACTCGTGCAAAATGTCTGTCACTAATTAAAGTAACATTATCTGTTCCATTTTGCTCATGAAAGTTTGCCTCAGCAATATTATAATCTCTTTCACTGACATTGATAGGAATACTGTTTATGTAGTTATAAAATGGTGAAACCGTAGGAATTGACTATCTCCGAGGAAAACTTCCACCACTAAAAATTAATACACATTTTTGCTTTAATTATGACAGAAATCATGAGTAATTGAAGTTACAATTCCCCATTTCGAGGTAAGAGAAAAAGGATAAAGGAGAAGGTCTATTCCTCTATGTCTATTCCTATTTTTTCATAGTCTCAGTGGCTTCGCTAATATTCAAGAGAGATATCTCCATGAAAGTATTAACCCTTTCGCCTCGGGCATTTCTTACACCAATTTTATTCGGTTTAAACCACTTTTTAAAAATAAGTTTCCGTCAAAAAAGGAGTTTCAAAAATGCTCGAATTAAATACGGCAAATTTTATTTTCCTTTATTACTGGTGCCGAAAACAAATTTTGCAAAGAAAGATAATGTCCAGCAGTGTTGCTAGTGGGTTACTTTTTTTAAATACGGGGCCCCACTTTTTTGAAACAATAACATTCGCCTTATTCAATGACGTCATAATCAAGCTGAAAACAAGGAAAAATTTACCATTTCAAAAAAGTGGTGCAAAGCAAGAAATCTTAATTTTTAAAAACTAGCCCACTGACAACACTGATGTCTAGTCAGATTGGACATACGAGTGTACAGGGCAAATAAAGAGGAACTGACATATCCTGAAAATAGTGAATCTTTAACTGTATACGCCTTCGCAGGGGTTGATTATCGCCGGCGGAAACTTCCACCAGTAAATTTAAATAAAAAATTCTGCTTTCTTAAATGCTTTATTAATGTAAAATTTCAGTAATAAATAATGGAAGAAAAACACATTAATTTTTACTGGTGGAAGTTTACTTTGGAGGTAGTCAGTCCCATGGAACTATTAATAAAGAGGAACTGACATATCCTTCAAATAGTGAAGCTTCAACTGTAACCGCTTTTGTAGGGATCGATTACCGCCGTGGAAAACTACCACCAGAAAATTTATATAGAATTTTTCTTCTTATTTAAATGCCTGTTTACTGCAAAAATTTTGGGGATAAATAATGGCAAAAACACAAATACATTTTTACTGGTGGTAGTTTACTTTGGCGGTAGTCAGTCTCTGCGTCTCCGCCATATTGTGACAACCTTGACAACCTCTCGTCAGTATCAGTGAAAAGGATCATACTACCTGCGCTAACTGACACCAGTAAAAATAAATTGAATTTTTTACAACATTTGTGAGACAATATAAAGCGCTTAAATAAGTGTAAGTTTTCTGATCAAATTTACTGGTGCAGGATTTGCCCAGATGTAATCAGAAACTAATGATCCGATTAAAATAAAACAGCAGCCATATTGTGTCAACTTTCTCAGTTACTTCACTCGCAACTGGTAGACAGTACACTATATGTCTCCCCCTCTTTATTCATAACTCCAATGTCAGTCCCCGCGTTTCCGCCATATTTGATAACCAGTGGAGAACCTCCTGAAAGTATCAGCGAAAAGCTGTTACCTGGGCAAAATGACACAAGTAGAAAACAATAGAAATTTCCACCATACTTGTGAGAGACATTCCTACCCTCGCACACACAGATAAATAAGTCGCTTAAATAAGGCAAAATTTACTATTCAAATTTACTGGTGGGAAATTTGTCCAGCGGTAATAAGAAAATGTTGATCCGATTTATCCGCCGTCTTGTGACAATCTACTCGCAAGGAAAGTATCCTTACTGGGCTGGGCATAGTCAGAATATGTTGAAAAAATGCTAGTGAAACTACTCATGCATGTAATAAAAGATCAGTTAAATTTAGCGCCGCAGTTCCATTACATAGTCTGTAAAAAAATATAATACTTTCGAATATTTGGCGCAAAAATACGAAAGCGACGCGCGATTTGTCGAGCAGGATTTTTCCTCGCCAAAAGCAAACGATTTTAATCCATCTGAAAAATACTTGTGAATTGTTTGTTAGAATGCTAGTATTTAATGAATTTAAACTTAATCAATGGAAGAGTTTATTATATATATATATATATATATATATATATATATATATTACACATACATGTTGCTTATTGCATTAGTTATTTAATTTTGTCACTGAGAAAAATATTTTCTACCTTTTGCAAGGTGCAAATATGTATTTTACGTTATAGCTAGCTTAGATTTTATTTTTTTAAATTTGTTTGTCTTTTGTTTTTCAAATTGCAAATATTATTTACTTATGAGTTTATTACATTTGCACCAATATTAATTTATGCCATAAAATAATAAAGAACTCCCCCTTTTTCTTTTTATTACCGATTTGAATGAAAGTTTGCCATTGCTTTATCGCCCAGAACAAGATTTTTAAATTTTTATATAAATTTTGCTGTTCAAAAATAAAGTCCACGTGAAGAATTCTGTCGTTATACATTTCCATAACAAAGAATACGTTGTTTCCATAGCAACAAAATCAAATCAACAGTGCTCAATCAGACCTATTTTTGGTCTTGAGCCAATTAAAATTTTATTTTAAATCGTAAAATATGATAGTTAAATTTCATTATAAATATATATCATAAAACTATAGTTGAGACAAACAAAAAATAATCAAACTAAAGTTATTTAAATTAAACAAATTCAACATAAAATGTTTTTTTTTTCTTTAAAGAGCTTTTGGCATAAAAGCGTATTTTTTAAATTTTATTTCGAAGCCAACCGGTGATAAATCACCAAATAAACGAAAATTTCATTATTGTTTTAGGAACGCTCTAAGGAGAGTCCTCGGAATTTTTTTATAAACATATATATCCAACCGAGAAGAACATTTTGTCATTTTTTAAAATTTTCTGAGTATGCCCGTATGAAGATTTTCCTTGTCAGTTACTCCACTGGCAACTGGTAGACAGTACAGTATATGTCTTCTCTTCTTTGTTCACAACTCCATTGATAATTCAGACCTGGCTGTTCTACAGCGTCAACGGTATAACTAATTAACATTTCACGAACAGCTTCGAAATACTGTTCGCTCTCTAGAACTAGAAACATACCTCGTTAAAGATAGACGCCTGACGGTGAAATGGTTCAAAACTCTTTATATTTTTCACTACTTTTTACTGGTATAAATAGTATTTCATAGTACTTATTAAATTATACAAAAAATTCAAGATTTTAGTATTCAAAATCGTTTTTTTTAGTCGTTATAACTTAAAACAACATTTTTTTTTCTTCTACAAATTTATGCCTTGAAAAATATCAAGTGTAAAACTATTAATTATCTGACAAATCCAAGAAAATTTTTAATTGTTTTTGTGCAGTTTTGTAAATCATTGGTCGTAGATATTATTACGGGATAAAACTTTGAGACTTTGGCATTGAATTCAATTCCTCACCAATTCCAACATTCAAGATAGAATCGGGTTTTCATTACGACATTCTACCATTATTGAACAATGCCTTAACCCTCCAGCCGCGGGCGACTTTTTCTATGGGTTAGTTTTTTTAAATTAAGATTGTTTATTCCTACCAGTTTTTAAAAAAATAGAAATAGTCCCTTTATTTAATTACAGATTAAACAATGCGAGAATAAGCTAAATTATACGCTTTTAAAAACGAGTTTAATCCACTGGAGCGCGAAAATAGCGTTTTCCGCGGATGAAGAGTTAAAGGGAGGAATTCGTCCCTTCATAATAACCATACCATCTACGAATAATCCCGAATTTTTTGAGATATCATAAACGGAAACTATTTTATCCTGAGCTTCAGAAATATGATGAGGCAAGCGGAGCACAGTTTCGTAGATTTCATTATTTATGTCACATATTCCTGCTGCATTATATATCATAACAAATAAATGCGACAATAAAAAGACCACAGTGTATATTGTATTAATGTCATTATAACCTAAGCTTGTCCTTGAATTCGTTAAAAAGCAAAATCCAAAATCAAATTGAGATGCAGCTTTCAAACAAATTGCATTTAAAAGAGCATTTTCTTTCCTTAATCGACAGTGTAAAAATTTAATATGTGCGATGTTTAGAAGTTTAAAAATTTGCAGTAGAGAAAATTGTAAAACCAAAATTTTATTTCAAATTTCAAAGTATTGCCATTCGTAAAATGACGTATTCGTTACGCACAGATATGGTTATCTTTTATAATATAGATAGATAAACAGTACGAGAGCCGGTGAGATCAAAAGCCCGTAATTGAAGAATTGAAAAATTGTTTTGTAAATCAATAGTAAAAAGTCATACGAGCAAAATGAGCTAGGCATGACTAGGATTGAGAAGCCGAAAATATGGTTAATTAAATTAATGGGTATACACAAAATCGTGGTAGAAATAGTGTTAATTCCGTAACCCCACATTCACTCCAAAAATTAAATGTACTATTCTTTTCTTTATTTATTGACAGACGATTGCATAAAGTAAAAATTCTTCTTTCACAATTTCCAGTGTGAATTCAAAAATTTTTTTATCTTAAATACAGGCCAAACTGGCGACCCTGTGGCATGAAATCAATGTGTTGGAGATCGTTGTCACTCAGATGTCAAATTTCATACTTAATTGTTAAACCTATGTGCCTGAAATTGATTCTTATTTTTAAATTTTTTATCGGGAATTTCATATTTTCTCTTTTTTTTTGTTAATAAATTACCCAAAACATGTCCCTTGCTGATTTGTTTCAGCAGATATTTCTGAAATGACTGTTGAAATCTTATTCACGGCCAATGATCTTGGATAACACGTTAAGCGCCATGTTAGTCACCGGTGATTGACACTGAACTTTACATTTAGAACGCATCATTCACCGATGACTGAGGGTCAAAATATGATATAAAACTAAAAATATATACATTGTTTTAGCCCCTTAATTCTCGCTCCAGTCATATTCTCGAGCTGTGTCTTTTACTCAAATTGTTTGATTCCCACCAGTTTTATAAAATAGTGAAATTGGCTATATTTTAGTATCGTTTTTCCTGTCATTAAATAAGGGTAATATTTCTTTTTCATAAAAGTGTTGACATTAAGCAATTTGAAATTTTCAACCGTAATTTAATTCGAGCGTTAAGGGGTTAAGTAGTTAATGAAAAATTATTTAAAATTTATTTACCTTTTATTTATTACAGGATTATACTTTCTTAAAAATTACTTAAAACATTGTAATTTTTTCAGCTTCATTGTCAGTCACCGTGGCACTCAATGTGCTAATGAAGCTATGAATAAAATATGAGACGACAGACAGTGTTGTGTCTATCAGTTGCGAGTGAAATAACTGATGATGTAGTTCCAAGATGGCAGCTGTTGTTTGTTTACGTCGATCAACTTGATCCGACGTAGCTTGATTACCACCTGGGAAAACTCCCACCAGTAAATTTTAATAAAAATTTTCTCTTTTATTAAACGCCATATTCGTACTAAATTTCTATCAAAAATAAGGGAACAATTTTTGTTCCTTTTTACAGATGAATGTTTGTGTTAGCGGTATTATAACCCCGTTTTCAATTATATTGACAGAAGGATTGTTAAGTCAATGTTGCCAGATTGGGGACTTTTTATATAAAATTATTTGATTGTTACCACTTTTTTAAAATAGTAAATTCGATTTATTTTTGAGAATATTTAATCTATTTTTAAATAGGCCGAATATTTCTATTTCGAAAAAGCGGTGACAATCAACAATCTGGCAGAAACGTAGGAGAATAATTTCACCAGTAAAAAGTAATAGATATTTTTATCTCAGTAATGATAGAAGTTTTGGATGAATAACATATTAAATAAAGAAAAGGTTTCTATTGAAATTTGCCATTTGAAGTTTCCTACTCCGTAATCCACCCCCTGCGTAGTTGGCAATAACTGAAGTTACAATTCACCATTTTGAAGATGGTTCAGTCAGGGCTGCCACTGGCAACTATTTTTTATTTCCAACTAACACCGCTTTCTCAAAATAAAAATTGTTGAGATACTGTTCGAGAACGTTTGCAAGAATAATATACTACAAAAACTGTTTTTTTTTTGTTTTTTTTATAGTTTTGCGTATAGAATAGACAAATAGTCGCCTGGGGAAATTTTTTTTGCTCATAGTTTCAAAGGCCTCGCTAAGACTCAAGAGAGTTCATTCAGACCGGGCTGAACATGAACAATAGCGTCAAATGTACCATTACCGACCATTTCGAAAGACTGTCCGTTCTCTAGAACTAGAAACTGTTATGCTAGATATTAAGTCGTACCAAAGCGTTATAAGTAAGCGATCAAACTTAATGCTGGAATCAGGCATAAATTAACACAGTTGCGCCACCTTGTGGACGGAGTGATAATACGCGGGATTTTAGTACGGCTCGTATTTTCTAAATCTTCAGTCATTCATGAAAATGAGTTTTGTTTGCCACGTTTATTGCAAAATAATGGCGTAGCGAGAGGGACATCCAGACACACTCGACACCACTAAGTTTTTTTCGGCTTAGCAGATGCACTTCAGTTATTAATCAAGGTGAGAAAAATTTTACAATTTTAGTGGTGTCAGCAAGAAATCAGTTAGGTATCTACCTGTAGTTCACACTCCATCCGCTACGTGGCGCCTGACCATGATTGATATGACCTCGCTTTTAATCTGGCGATTACTTCTCCCATTTAAGATAGGACGCTTACTTATATTGCTTTGAGTCGTACTGTTGAAAAGTTTTTTACTCTTTATATTTTCTTTATTTTTTAATGGTATAAATAGTATTTAATAATACTTATTAAATTATATGAACAATTTAAGATTTTTGTATTCTAAATCGGAAGTTTTCAAGGTGATATCATTTTTTTTTTTTTTTTTTTTTTTTTTTTTTTTTTAACCATTTGGAAATGGTTTTTGTTTTCGGTCGAGGATAGGGCCAAATGATGCTCGCATTTTATTTTTTTTAACGAAATTCAACGATGTTCTTTACTTTTAGAAGAATTTTTATTTGAATAGGTAAGGCATTTATTTGAAAGGCATAAAATCGTTAAAAATTGTTTGAATAGGTAATCGAAAGGCATAAAATCGCTAAAAAATGAAAAAGTTACAAAATGGGTAGGCACAAATTATCAGATATGGAAAAATCCAAAGCCGAAGAGCGGCGCCAAAATGAAAATCGCCTTGCAAAGCAAAATTCGAAGTCTTCAACTCATTATGTAGGCCATGAAAATCGAGGTCTTCAACTGATTATGTAGCCCTTGAAAATCGAGGTCTTCAACTGATTATGTAGCCCTTGAAAATCGAGGTCTTTAACTGATTATGTAGCCCATGAAAATCGATTACAGAATAAAAGACGAACGCGAAAAAGGAAACAATCTAATGTTTAATCGATTGATAGTAAAAGACCATGTCTCGAGGCGCTTCAATCCACTAGCCACGGCGTTTTACAAACGGTCGATTCTAACCAGGAAAAAATGAGCTCAACGTAGGTAATTTGTCGCAATCTGTGGATGATTCGGTGGAACTGCTTTCGATTTGTAAACAGTTTTTCTTCTCGAAACGGGACTTGGAGAGTTTATCGATGAAGGTTTTGGTCGTCTGAAGTTTGATCTTTGAGATCTGTTTTTGAAGAGGATGCGACGGAATTTGGTGGACGAAATTTAGATTTTTCGGTTAAATTTTGCTACGAAGGTGATTTGTCGCGATCTGTGGATGATTCGGTGGAACTCCTTTCGATTTTTAACCTCTTATCTTTCTTGGCTTCTCTTGTCAAAATGCCCCAAAATTAAAACTAAGTAAATATTAAGTCCAAAAAAAAATCCAAATGTTCGTTGTAATCTATTGCATTATAATTTTTTATTTTTAATTGTGCTTTAAATATTTTTCAAGAGCACACTATGTGAATAATAACATATATTTATCACACAAGAAATTATCCTTTTGGGGGGGGGGGGGGAGGGGAGAGATAAATAAAGAATTTTTCTCAATGTTTTAAGCATCATCAAGAACTTTCAAAATGTTGCAATCTCATTCCACATCATTTAAAATCCGTAATATGTTTTTATGCCAGTTTGGTTTACATATACAAATAAAAGTGTGCATAGTTTTTTTAAACTAATCATAATTGGAAAAGTTAAAGGAAGTTAAGTGCAAAAATAGAATGCAAAAATGTTCAAAATTTCTTTAAAATTGGAATTTTTTCTTTCTTTCTTTTTTTTTTTTTTTTTTTTTTTGCCTTTCTATTCAAATATACAAAATTCGATGCACAATTTTATTTGTATATGTAAACCAAACTGACATAAAAAATATTCGGGGATTTTTAATTGATATGGAATGAGGTTGGGGCATTTTGGAAGTTGCTGATAACGCTTAAAATATTCTGAAAAATTCCTTACTTTTCTCCAAAAATTTTTTTTTTAATTTCTTGTGTGATAAATATATGCCACAACACTAATAATGTGTCCTTCAATCAAGAGTTTTCTTTCGACAGTCCGTGAGAAGAAACTACTGAATCAAATTACATCAATCTTTTTTTTAAATGAATGATATTTGGCCATAGATTTGTTATCGTCCATTCGTTTGTTCAAATATTTTATTAATTAGCAGTAATTTTAAATTAAAATTCTACAGTTGCACATGCTCAGTATATAAGTACAAGTTTGCCTTTGGAGTGACGCGCTGCACATGCGCAAAAAGGCCCACTCAGTTGAAGTATCACATCATAGGTCGAAGTTATTTTAAGTTCGTCTTCTATTCGATCTTACTGTAAACAAACTTTTCTTTCTTCTATAAAGTTAATATTATTTGGCTCTTTCAGCATTATTAACAATTAAAAAATTTATTGTGTCTATATTAACCCTCTCGCTGCGTAAGTAATTCTTCGTGATGAACGTCTTTTACAGAATTTTTAATTTTTATCACCGGTTCTTTAACCCCTTGGGGACGCGCGACACGTATACGTGCCACATGAAACGCTCAGAATCCTGGTTTTTCCTCACCAGTAAAATTTTCCTGTAAAATTTGCCTTATTCAATCAGCGCATTTTCTCGATTCAAGAAGACACAAATTTCTGTTTTTAAAAAACGGTGACAAAAGATTAAAAATTTCGTAAAAGGCTCCCGTCCCGAAGGGGTTAAAGCAGAAGTTTTTGACTAACGGAATCAAGTAAAATGTCCTGATTATTATGAGACAAAGTTTTCGCTAAACAATAAGTGGTGGGAATAACCAAATAGTATTAATTAGACGGAAAATGCATGCCCGAGCATATCTCGAGTTGCGCAGCGAGAGGCTTAAGAGCTAGATACAGTTTATTTCGGGGGTGTCATATTGTTTTGGTCATATTACACACAGAAGGTAAATACAGATATTTGAGGCTAAAAGTTATGTCTGTGATCTGTCTTAGGAATTGCCAATAGTTAGACACAAAGATTGGGAAAGTAACGTATTAAGTTATACCTACTTTATTGAAAGAAAAAAGTATCATAAATATTATAAAACTCAAAACTATTTCTGTAAGATCAGAACTCAAATTCGAGACATATATTCGAGACATTCGCATGCGTCATCTGTTTTTCGAACCTCTTCAATTTAGAAGGAAGTAAAACGAGTTCCCGCTAGCATAGTAGGTTAACGCAGCACTTCAAATCTCCGAATTTTTGTAGAGGACGCAGGTTCGAACACAAGCATGTCAAAATGTGGAATACTTTTGTCGATAATTCATTTCAATAATGACATATTTTATTAGGAAGAGAGGTTATAGGATTTTTATTTTATTTTTATCATTATTTGAATGCTTTATAATTAAATAAAATTTAACACTCAATAATATTTTGAGAAAATAATGATTTTATATTTAAAATTTTAAGCTAAAATATTTTAAATGTTTAATTAAATAATCAATTAAATAAATTGGCTGATTTAAAATTTTCATTATATTTTCTGACCATTATCAAGAATATATATTCGTGTGTATCAGAAAGAAAAGTTTTTCATTCTTTTGCGTAAAAAATAAAACGGAAAGAAAAAAAAATATTCGTATAAGGACTATAAAAGAAATTACCTTGATATCGAGGTTTAATATTTAAAAAATATATAAAAATGGAAAATAAAATGCAAGTGTTAAAAAAATATACATTATAAATCGTTAGCTGCATCGAGTTTCAAATTTAGGTTTTTAGACACTGAGACAGATAAAAATAAATTCATGGCAACTTTTAATGACCGTGTTGTTTTAATAAATAAATGAAAATAGATATTGTTATTAAAAAAATGAAGTGGTAGTAAGTAAAAATAAATTCTCTACCCGGTTTTTTGGGGGGGAAATTTCTGATAAAAAGCAAACATAATTAGTTGTAAATTATAAACTCAAAATTATTTCGCTTCAATGAATAGGTTAGTCTGGCAGCACCATCTATCGCCTAAAGAAATAAGAATCATTAATATAGAAATTCGTCACGTAATACTTCATTCAATAATTCATTTAAAAGCAACTAATTAAAAATTCATGAATTTTTCTAATGAAACATTCAATTTACTTACAGTCAAATCTTGACAGGCACTAACTAGTAGTATTTTAGGTGCAATTAAAAAAATAATGAAAAAATTAGTTTGAAGGCTCCTTGTACCTTTAAAACAGGGGTGTCAAACTGTGGCCCGCGGGAAACCACTAAAATTTTAAAGAAATAGTCCACAAGTTGAATCGCAGAAATTCGACGATTAGATAAGGCAAAGATAACTGTAAAATTTTAGTGGTATCCGGCGGGCCACAGTTTGACACCCCTGCTTTAAAAGAATTTTTTTTTAACTTCTACTAACTTTTTCCTTGAAAAATATAAAGTTTTAAAACTATTAATTATCTGACAAATCCAAGAAAACTTTTAATTGTTTTTATGCAGTTTTGTAAGTTTGCTCAAGATTTTATATCGGGATGAGACTTTGGCATTGAAATCAATTCCACACCACTTCGAGCATCCAAGATTGAATCTGATTTTGATCCCGATACTCTACCATTATTCACCAGTGCCCTATTTGTAAAATAAGCTGGTGGGTGATAACATTTATCAACTCTTCTATTGTCAAGTGTGACTCGAAAAAATTGTCACTAGTGATATTTCAAAATTAACTTTGGCTACCACTATTTCGGAAAAGAATCTTTGCAGGTATTTCTAAGAATCGACAAAAACAAGTTTTTTAGACCGAAATCAAAATTCGGTAACCTTCCTATTTTCTGCCGAAACGAAAACGAAAAGCAAAATGTCCAATTTTGTTTTCATAATTAATACCTACGTCAATATACAGAATTATTAATTAATTATGCGTGTAAATATACGTGTGACCCAAGTTGATTCTCCTTGCCTCTGACTAAAACTTTTTATTTTCATATAAAATAAAAAGTCATTAATTCATGAACGACACTAAATGATTTTCTAATTATACGAATTGCATCTAATTAAAAAATGTTTTGGGTATACATACCTTGACTTATCTTTTATAATGATTTTTGTGAATGAACATCTGTTACACTAGAACTTTCTTAAAGAGTAATCGAAGCAGTTCTATGGTTTTAAACTAAATATTACTCTATTACTGTTAAGCCTGCAGCTTTTAAAGAGCACGTGAAAAGCGTCATATATGCATTGCTTGCTTTATAATTTTCCCTTTCGTCTTGAGTTTGTCATGATTGACCGATAATTATAAACAGTGAAGTTCATAGCATTAAATAAAGAGTTTCTCATTTGAACCGAAACAGCCCAAAACAAGAAATAATATTGAAAATTTCCGAAAGAAGAAAAGGATTTTTGGAATGCAGTGCGGTAGTTTCGGCCTTACCGAATTTTCAGCAGCATTTTCGACAACGAATTTTCCATGAAACTTAGATTTTGAGCCGAAAATAAGCGATACAAAATTTTCGGTCAATGTCTACTTATTTCTACGATCATTTGGAAAAATAAAAATGGAAAATAATATTTTTAAATATTTGGTAGCCACAGCTGTTAACAATAACGCTATGAATAATAAGGAAGGAGACATAGTAGTGACTACCAGTTGCGTATGAAGTAAATGCGTATTCAGTCACAAGAAGGCGGTTGTTATTTGTTTATACCGGTCCACATGTCCTTGTTACCGCTGAGGAAAAACTGTCACATGTATTTTTGAATAGAAATTTTAGCTTTATTTAAACTCCTAACTCATAAAAATTTCTGTCATTAACCCTAGAACTACCGAAAATTTTACTCAAGTTTTATAAAAACATTTTACACCAGAATTTTTACTTAAAACTATTTAATTTGTTTATTTAACTTATTATTGTCTGATTTATAAATTTAGTTTGTTTTGAAGAAATTTCTGGTTTGAATAAATATTTTGAATGTACATGTCGGGTCCATTGGACCCTTCTGGTAGACAGAGGGTTAATTAACCCTTCAAGTGCGGTGGTTCTTTTTTGGACCACCTAATTTTAATTCCTAAATGCCACATTGAACTAGTATATTGCAATGAATAAAATTCCTTTTATTAAGTACATGAAGAAAAGCTTTTGGCTATTTTGAAATAAATTAATTTATAGATTCTGGTGTCAATCACTCATAGCAGCATTTTTCGAATAGAACCTTGCCCCTGAAAGGGTTAAAGTAACATTTTCTGTTCCATTTTACTCCTGAAAGTTTGCCTCTGCAGTATTATAATCTCTTTGACTGACATTGATAGGTGTATTGTTTATGTAGTTATAAAATGACGAAACCGCAGGAATTGACTATCTCCGGGGCAAACTTCCACCAGTAAGTAATAATAGACATTTTTGCCTTAATTATGATAGAAATTCTCCATGAGTAATTAAAGTTACAGTTCACCACTTCAAGGATATGTCAATTCGTCTTTATTCATAGTTTCAGTGGCTTCGCTAATGTTCAGGAGGAATATAACCATGAAAGTATTAACCCTTTCGACTCGGGTGTCTCTTACACAAATTTTATTCGGTTGACACCTCTTTTTTTAAATTAATTGCCGTCAAGTATGGCATTTCAAAAATGCTCGAAGTACATAAGACAAATTTTATTTTTCTTTATTACAGGTACAAAAAACAAATTTTGCAAATATAGATGATGTCTAGTCAGGCTAGACATACGAGCGCACAGGGTAAATAAAGAGGAACTCGCATATCCTGAAAATGGTGAATCTTCAACTGTAACCGCCTTCGCAGGGGTTGATTATCCCCGGCGGAAACTTCCACCAGCACATTTAAGTAAGAAATTTCTCCTATCTTAAATGCTTTAATAATGCAAAATTTCAGTCATGAATAATGGGAGAAACACATATTCATTTTTACTGGTGGAAGTTTACTTTAGAGGTAGTCAGTCCCTGCGTTTCCGACATATTTGTTAACCTAGAGAACATCCAGTCTGTATCAGTGAAAAAGCTATTACCCTGGGCAAAAGGACAACAGTAGAGAAAAATAAAAATTTCCATCATATTTGTGAGATACCCCCCCCCCCCCCCCGCACACACACACACACACACGGATAAATAACTCGCTTAAATAAGGCGAAATTTACTATTCAAATTTACTGGAAAGGAAATTTGCCCAGAGGTAATAAGAAGCAGTTGATCCAACTTATCCGTCATCTTGTGACAATCTACTCACAAGGAAGAGCTCCTTACTGGGCATATTCAGAATATGTTGAAAAAAATGATAGTGAAACTACTCATGTATGTAATAAAAGATCAGTTAAATTTAGCGGCGGAATTCGATTACAAAGTCTGTAAAAAATAAAATACTTTCGAATATTTGGTGCAAAAATACGAAAGCGACAAGTGATTTGGGCAGCAAGATTTTATCTCGCCGAAAGCAAATGATTTTAATCCATCTGAAAATTGCTTGTGAATTGTTTTTTAGAATACTCGGTATTTAATGAATTTAAACTTAATCAATGGAAGAATTTATTATATATATATATATATATATATTGCACATACACGTTGCTTGTTGCATTAGTTATTTAATTTTGTCACTGAAAAAAATATTTTCTATATTTTGCAAGGTGTAAATATATATTTTAAGTTATATCTAGTTTACATTTGATTTTTATTTAATTTCTTTGTCTTTTGTTTTTCAAGTTGCAAATATTATTTACTTATGAGTTTATTACATTTGCGGAAATATTAATTTATTCTATAAAATAATAAATAACTCCCCTTTTTTTCATTTTTATTACTGATTTGAATGAAATTTTGCCATTGCTTTATCGTCCAGACCAAGTTTTTTTAATTTTACATAAATTTTCTGTTCAAAAATATAATCCACATGAAGAATTGTGACGTTATACATTTCCATAACAAAGAACCCTTTGTTTCCTTAGCAACAAAATCAAATCGGCAGTGTTCAATCAGACCTATTTTTGATCTTGAATCAATTTAAATTTTATTTTAAATCGTAAAATATGTTAGTTAAATCTCATTATAAATGCATATAAATATATATCACAACAACTATAGTTGAAACAAACTAAAAATAATCAAACTAAAGTTATTTAAATTAAACAAATTTAACATAAAAAATGTTTTCTTTAGCTCCTTTTGGATGAGCGACCGGTATTCGTGTCGCGTAAATTGCTCAGAATCGGGGATTATTCTCACCAGTAAATTTTGATTGTAAATTTTGTTTTATTTAATCCGAGCATTTTCCCGATTCAATTAGGCAAAAATTTCTTTTTAAAAAAACCGGTGATTAAAGATTAATAATTCTGTAAAAGAAGCTGGTCCCCAAGGGGTTAAAGAGTATTTGGCATAAAATCGTATTTTTTGAAATTTTATTTCGCCGTTGACCGGCGATAAATCGCCAAATAAACAAAAATTTCATTATTGTTTTAAGAACGCTCTGAGGAGTTTCCGCCAAATTTTTTTTTATAAACATATATATCCAACTGAGAAGAACATTATGTAATTTTTTCAGATTTTCTGAGTATGTACGTATGGAGACCTTCCTTGTCAGTTATTTCACTCGCAACTGCTAGACAGTAGACTATATGTCTTCACCTCTTTATTCACAACTCCACTGATATTTCAGAACTGACTAGACAAGAGTGTCAACTGTATAACTATTTAATATTTCACGAACAGTTTACGCTATATTTGATAACCTAGAAAATCTCCTGTCAGTATCAGCGAAAAAGCTATTACCTCGGCAAAATGACACCAGTAGAAAACAATAGAAATTTCCATCATATTTGTGAGAGACCACCCCCCCCCCCCACCTACGCAGACACACGCATGAATAAATAAGTCGAAATTTTCAATTCAAATTTACTGGTGGGAAATTTGCCCAGTGGTAATAAGAAACTGTTGATTCGATTTATCCACCATCTTGTCACAATCTACTCAATTACTTCACTCACAACTGGTAAACAGTATACCAGTGTTGCCAGTAGGATACTTTTTTAAAATTCAGATTTCTTGATTGGAACCATGTTTTTAAAACGGTAAAATTGCTTTTGTTTTTGCCTTAATCAATATGCCATTAAACAAGGCGCATTTTACTATTTCAAAAAAGTGGTACAATCAAGAAATCTGAATTTAAAAAAGTAGCTCATCTGGCAACACTGCAGTACATTATATGTCTTCTCCCCTTTGTTCACAACTTTATTGATATTTCAGACCTGGCTGGACTAGAATGTCGACTGTATAAATATTTAGCATTTCACGAACAGTTTCGAAACACTGTTCGCTCTCTAGAACTATCAAACTCATTAACGACGAACACCGAATAGATTAAAGGTTCAAAGCTCTTTGTATTTTTCACTACTTTTTACTGGAATAAGTAAGTATTTCATAATACTTACTATTAAATTATACAAACAATTTCAGATTTTTGTATTCAAAATCGTTTTTTATGACGTTATAACTTAAAAGAACATTTTTTTTTAACTTCTACAATTTTATACCTTGAAAAATATCAAGTGTAAAACTATTTATTATCTGACAAATCCAAGAACACTTTTAATTGTTTTTATGCAGTTTTGTAAAACATTGCTCAAGATATTACTACGGAATGAGACTTGGACATTGAATTCAATTCCACACCAATTGCAACATTCAAGATAGGATCGGGTTTTCATTACGACATTGTACCGTTATTCAACAGTGCCTTAACCCTCCAGCCGCGGGCGACTTTTCAGTTTATTACTTTTTTAAAATTCAGATTGTTTGATTCCCACCAGATTTTTTAAAATAGAAATAGTCATTTTACTTAATTACAAATTAAATAATGCGGGAATAAGCTGAATTATACGCTTTTAAAAAAAGTAGTCCACTGGAGCAAGAAGATAGCATTTCTCGCAGCCGGAGGCAGTGTTGCGAGATGGGCAACTTTTTAAAAATTCAGATTCTTGTTTGGCACCACTGTTTTGAAATGGTAAATAGCGCTTTTTAATGGCATATTAATTAAGGCGAAAACAAAGGCAATTTTGCCATTTCGAAAAAGTGGTGGCAATCAAGAAATCTGAATTTTTAAAAAGTAGCCGACTGGCAACACAGACTCTAGGGTTAAAGGGTGGAAAAACCGTCACTTCATAATAACCAAACAATCTACGGATAATCCCAAATCTTTTTGAGACATCATAACGGAAAATATTTTATCCTGAGCTTCAGAAATATGATGAGACAGTCGGAGCACTGTTTCGTGGATTTCATTATTTATGTCACATATTCCTTCTGCATTATATGTCATAACAAATAAATGCGACAATAAAAAGACCACAGTGTATATTGTATTAATGCCATTATAACCGAAGCTTGTCCTTGAATTCGTCAAAAAGCAAAATCCAAAATATAAATATACAGATACGAAGATAACAGTTTTAAACGTTAAAGAACCCAGAATAGCATCAGTTGTGTGAATTAGTTGAGATAGTTTGTCAAAAATCTGGAATATGTTTGGACCAAAGCGATATAAGTAAGCGTACAAACTTAATACTGGAATTGTGCGTAAATTAACACACTTGTGCCATCTTGTGGACGAGGTGTTAATCCTCATACGCGGGCTTTTAGTGTGACGTCATATCTGACAGGATATCTACCATCTGCACATATTTTCTAAATCTTTAGTCACTCATGGAACTGAATTTTGTTTACCACATCTACAGCGCCTAGAAGATACAGTGTGGAAAACGGCTATTCCTATAATGCTTTAAAAAGTGCTAAAAACTTGTATCCCATAAATCTCCAACAATGCTCAGCGGCAATATGCTGATACGAGTGCCATCTCGTAACTCTTTTCAATATAAACCCTGTGTTTTCAAAAATTACAGAATGTTAAATATCAGAAACTATAAATATAAGATATTTTAGTCTGTTATAAGGTAATTTAGTTAAGAAATGACGTGAAATAGGTTAAAGAGTCTCTTTTAGAATGACTATCGTTTTTAAATCACTAAGATGGCGCTACGATCGACATCTTGTTATTCAGCATCGTTGTACATTTATGGGATTCAATTTTTTAGCACTATTTTGTAGCCGTTTTCCACACTGTATCTTCTAGGCGTTGTACCACATCTATTACAAAATAATGGAGTAGCGAGTGGGGCGTCCAGATCATGGAACTATTAATAAAGAGGAACTGACATATCCTTAAAATAGTGAAGCTTCCACTGTAACCGCTATCGCAGGTAGTTGTTTACCGCCGAGCGAAACTCCTACCAATAGATTTATATAGAAATTTTCAACTTATTTAAACACGTTATTATTACAAACTTTTAGTTATAAATAATGGTAGAAACAGATTTTCATTTTTACTGGTAGGAGTTTACTTTGGCGGTAGTTATACCCCGCGTTTCCGCCATATTGTGACAACCAGGGATACAAACTGACAGTTTTACAAGGCATCTTGACACCAGTAAAAACAAATAGAAAATTTTACGCCATTTTTGAGAAAATTTTCCATGAATTCGACGTTTAATTAAGACGAAATTTTGTATTGAATTTTACTGGTGGGATGTTTGCCCTGGCGGTAATCAGAAACTGAACATCCGATTTAAATTAAACAGCCGCCATCTTGTGACAACCTCCTCAGTTACTTCTCTCGCAACTGGTAGACAGTACACTATATGTCTCCTCCGCTTTATTCATAACTCCATTGTCCAGATGGACTTGAGACCACGAAGTTTTCTTCGCCTTGTCAAGGAATTTCAGCTATTAATCAAGCTGAAAAAAACTTTAAAATTTTAGTGGTGTGACGTAATAAAACAATTAGGCATCTTTCTGTAGTTTAACCCCGTCCGCTAGGTGGCGTGCGACCTTGATTGGTGTGACCTCGCCTTTAATCTTGCGGTTACCTCTCCCATTTAAGATAGGACGCTTACTTATATCGCTTTGGTTTGGACTGTTAATTATACAATAAGCTGGTGGGTGATAACATTTACCAGTTTGAAATTCTATTTTCGGGTGTGACTCGAAAAATTTTAATCTACTAATACTTCAAAAATTAAGTTTGGTTTCTATCATTTCGGAAAGGAATCTTTGCAGTTATTTCTAAGAAAAGTTGAAACAATACAAAAATAATATAAAAATATTTTTAAATATTTGGTAGTCAAGCTGCTAACAATCGAGCTATGAATAAAGGGAAAGGGACATAACAAAGTCTACCAGTTGTGAGTGAAGTAACTGATGAGGTTGTCACAAGACGGCGGTTGTTGTTTGTTTACACAATGGAGTTGTGAATAAAGAGGAGGAGTCATATAGAATACTGTCTACCAGTTGCGAGTGAAGTATTAGGTCTCCAAGAAAATTCTGTCGTTTTTATGTTCTTTCACGCCTACTTTTTTAAAATATTGATTTCTTCATTGGCACCACTTTTTTGAAATGGTAAAATTCCGTTTGTTTTCACCGTAATGTCAAATGTGAAAACTGTGGGAATTTTACCATTTTAAAAAAGTGGTGCTAATGAAGAAATCAGAATTTAAAAAAAATCCCTGCCGGCTCGGGCCTACAGGCGGAGGTAGATTTCGATGTTAAGTACTAAATTCTCCAACAAAACTTAAATCAAGATTAGAGATAAAACCCACTTTCTTCACAAAGAGCGAGCTGTAGGGAGCTAAACTTTTTGTGAAAATTGTAATATACACGAATACACACACACATATATATGGAATAGGTTTAAAAAATGGCTACAAAAAATTCAGAGAACTTTAAAGTGTTAAAATATGTTAATATTTCCATAGTCAGGTTTTTATCATGTTTTAATACGTTTCTTCAAACTTACATGGCGTTACATATTCACCTGCTGAGGTCCATTATATTTCCAATATGACGCAATATACATATTTTTTTAATTCGTCAAACTATTTATTTTGAGTTTTCATGCTGAAATCTTGCTCAAGGAAACTTATGACGTAATATTCAATTTGTTTTCAATTTGTCAAACTATTTAATTTTACACGTGAAAATTTTGCAAAAGAAAAGTAATTGTTGTGGTGAGAATTTTATTATTTGTTTTTTTTTTAATTGTTGGCAACTGCTATAACGAAAAACTTTTATTTTTTTCCTGCCATTGTTGTGTAAGAGCTGGTTTTTATCAGAATCATGTTAAGACAGTATTCAAAATTTTGAACCCTCCCCATTTCCACCCTCTTGGGCCGATTTCGCCCATTTTCAATCCCCGTCGAGATATTAGCCATCTCGAAGTTGTTGGCGAGTTTGAATGTTATTCGTGCATAATTGCGACTTTTATCGTGCGGACAAAATTTAGTACATACATACATATATATATATATATATATATATATATATATATAAACTTTTTAGGTGATGGTGGCTTTGGGTTCCTGGGGTCCTATAATGAATAGTTATGAAGGAATTTTTCAAAAGTCGCACCATGGTAACGACTGCAATAGGTAGTATTTCTTACGAAATCTACCTAAAAAGTAGGCGTGAAAGAACTTTAAACGACAGAATTTTCTTGGAGACCCAATAACTGAGGAGGTTGTCACAAGATGGCGGCTGCTTTTTCTAAATCGTATCTACAGTTTCTGATAACCGCCGAAGCAAACTTCCCATCAGTAAAATTGAATAGAAAAATTTGCCTTATTTAAACGTTTTATTCATGGAAATATTTTCTCACAAATATGGTAAAAACTTCTATTTCTTTTTACTGGTGTCAGTTTGACCGGTAAAACAATAAGTTTGTTTCACCGGTTGTCACAATATGGCGGAAACGAAGGGTCTGACTACCGCAAAAGTACAGCGTCTACAATACATAGTGTGGAAATATGCTATACAAACAGCGCTAAAATGTTATGTCCCTTAAATGCGGAATGATGCTGAAATCCAGAGTGCCGATCGCAGCGGCATCTGCGATATATTTTCAAATTTCAAAGTAAACATCGTATTATTACAGCGTCTAGCCCAAATCATCTTGGAGTTTTAGAAAATATCCTGCAGATGTCGCTGTGATCGACTCATTGGATTTCAGCATCGTTTGACACTTAAGGGAGTCAATATTTTAGCGCTTTTTAAAGTATTGCTAGGATAGCCGATTTTCACACTATATATTCTAGACGCTGTAGCAAAAGTAAACTTACACAAGTAAAAATGAAAATCTGTCTCTTCCATTATTTATGGCTGAAATTTTGGATTAATAAGGCCTTTAAATACAGAGAAAATTTCTATATAAATTTACTGTTTGAAGTTTTCACCGGAGGTAATCAGCCCTTACGAAAGCGGTTACAGTTGAAGCTTCACTATTTTAAGAATATGTCAATTCCTCTTTATTAATAGTTCCATGGTTTACACCGGTCCACAGGTCCTGATTACCGCTGAGACTACCTTCCACCAGCAAGTTTGAAGAGGAACTTTCGCTTTATGCACCGACAGTACAACGAAAGTAGCATTAAAAGAACTTGTTATAAAATCCATTTAATACATCGATTAGTAGTAATACAGTTTAGAATGTGTTATGCATACTTTACTTTATCTTAGTCCAATAGCATTATTGGTTGCACAAAACAAAAGTATTCTAAAAAGGATGATTCATCTTTCATCTGCACCTTTTTTCAGCTTTCTTGACTTTGAAACATTTTGGGTGAAAAGTTTCAGTTCGGAAATATTTCTATTTTTCTATTCCAAGAGCATTATATTTGTACGTTTTCTAATCCTATAATATACTAAAGAAAATTTTTAAATAAAAGATTAGAGTGGAGTTATAAATATTGCGCAAAACACCTATAAATACATATTTAATTAATTAATTTTTATTAGCAAAACCCTTCTAAAATTTATCAAATGAATGCTACTAGTGTCATATCAAAAATTCAGAAAAAATGTTTTAGAAGGTGAAATTTTCATAAATTCGTAACTTGGGACACAAATGGTCCCCTTGAGGAGCAGTGAGATTTTCTTTTCCCACCTACGATAAATGAAGTTTTACACCAGAAAAAGTGTAATAAATTTTACTTTTCTAACTTTGGTGGAAAAAAAAAGGTAAAATTGTTTTTCCTTGTTGTGCAATCTATCTTTTGGCAGTTTCCTGTGTGAATTCCACATTACAGAAACACAATTACTTGAACCTCATAGGGCTAAACGCCTACATCAAGCAAAATTTCCGTCAAAAATAAAGTGATATTTTTTATACGTTTTTACTCGTGAAAGTTCACCCCTGGAATATTATAATCTCTATGAGTGACATTGACAGGTGGATTGGTTATGTAGTTATAAATTGGCAGAACCGCCTCGGGGGAAAACTTCCAACAGTAAAAAACGAATAGACATTTTTGCCTTAACCCTTTAGTACGCAGCTTTGCATATATGCAATCAACACTGTTTTGAATTTAATAGATTTTTTTTATTCGCTGATACCTAATTCACACCAGAAAATTAAAATAGCAATATTTGATTTAATTAAAAAAAGAGTCATTCCGTATTTAAACAAAGCAAAATTCATCTTTGAAACTTTCTGGTGTAAAGTCAGATTCTCTGAACTACGTAGTTTTTAGACCATATTAAATTATGGGAATTAAAGGTTTAAATATTGTTTAATAAAATAAATAATGATATAAAATATGGTATTTGGAGACATACTTATTAAAGTATTTACTAATTTGCATTATTTTAGCGTAAAACAGCCACACGACAGTAGTTTTTACTTGTATTGCAGATGTGCAACAGAAGAAAAGACTGACGTATTATTGAAAAAATTGTATCTATGATTTTTTTCATTATTTTTCCTGTGTAATAAACCGTTCAGAGAATCATATATAATTTTTTCGAAACAAAATAAAAAATCGCGCATTTAAGGGTTAATTGTGACAGAAATTCTGCATGAATAACGCTTTTGAATAAAGCGAAAATTTTTATTCAAATTTACTCGCGGAGTTTGCATCGGCTTTAATCAGTCATTGCGGAACCGGTTACAGTTGAAGCTTCATAAGTTTTAGAACAGAGCTGGGAAAATTTGTAATTACAATTATCTGCAATGTAATTATAGTTTAATTGTATGTAATTAATTATAGTTTAATTGTATGTAATTAATTATAGTTTAAGTTACATGCCGTAAAAAATTCTTGGAGCACTGTAGCCGGAACCGGTCCCATCCCATTATTTGACAGTATTTCTGTGTTTCACTATAATCAGTTGTGTAACTATAATCAGTCACTTGCAATCAACCTGTAATTACACTGCGGATAATTGTGATTACAAATTTGCCCATCTCTGTTTTAGGACATCTCAGTTCCTTTTTATTGATAGTTCTATATTGCTAACTTGGCCTAAATTTAATTCTGAAATTCAAAATGTGTATCGGAAATACAGAATAATATATTTCCTTTAGTGGATGACGGGTATTCAGGGAAATATTAACCCCTTCGGGACGAGCGTCGTTTACAGAATTTTTAATCTTTTATCAGCGGTTTGTTAAAAAAGAAATTTTTGCCTCATTGAATCGGGAAATTGCTCGGATTAAATAAGGCAAAATTTCCAATAAAAATTTACTAGTCAGAATAATCACTGATTCTGAGCACCTTACGCTGTACGAATTCCGGTCGCTAGCCCTCAAGGATTAAAATAAAAATTGCTATTCCACTTTTCTGGTATGAATTCGGAGATTCAGAATAAAAATTGGCGAAATTGACAAACATTGGTGGTAGCCAAAATGGTTCGAAAACATAAATTGCATAACGATTTCGAAACAATAACCTGCATAGCGTACAAACAGAGTTTACTCTGCATACAAAGAAAATTTTAAAATATTTGGTCAATCGGAAAGTCGTGTCGTGTTGGGAAAATCAATTCGTACCGGGTTGATTTTCCGAACATCACACGACTTTGTGATTGACCCAATACATCAGTAACTTGACTGCGTCCACGTACCATGTGCACTTTTACTCGTTGTTTTTCATTTTATTTGTTAACTTCTTTCACAATTAAAAATTAACGGGTCTTTTACATTTCGCGTGCAATTTCGAAAGAGTGTTCGTTATCTAAAGCCCTCGATTTATTAATCGACATAAGCGTTGACAGAGTTGCCAGTTCCTAACAGGTCAAGAAATTTCCCTGACATTAGGCAACGCCCCTAGATTATAGAAAGTCGTGATGTCACGAAACGTCACACGAAGCAGGCAAAACAAAGAAAAACAAATCGAAGAACTTGCATGTTTCGATTTCATTGGCAGGTGGAATTATTAATTATTATTAGTAAATAATAATTAATAATTCTACAAGTCAACGAAATCGAACCATGCAAGTTGTTAGTTTTTTTTTGCCTGCTTCGTATGACGTTTTATAACGTTACAACAAAACGTGTCAAGGCTTTTACCTTATTTAGCGCCTACTTGCCAACTTCCGACTTAAATTTGAGTATATTTAAATCAGATTAAACATGTTTCGAAACAGAATTTTTTTAAAGATATGATTTCAAACAAGTTCCATGCACAAACAAAAAATTAAATAGCTCATGATCCATCTAAGATATTTTTCGGTTAGAAACCTGGTTAATCTGGTTTAAATTAACTCACACTTTACGGAATTAAGTCGGAATTTTGCAAGTATGCTAGGGCGGTTGATTTAGGTCAGATAAACACCAGTATTTTCTTTGAGAAAACTCGGCTTTTGCAATCGTGCCACTATGTAAGTGGAGTTTTTCACATAAAAATGCTGGTAACAGAGGAAAGTGTAGGAAACTTGGTTTAGTATTTTTTTAAACTCCGAAATTTCACAATCGCACCAAAAATTACCTGTAATATTCTCTTCTTTGACATGATAAAAAAAAAATCAACCCTTTGATTACGGCACAGGACTTCCAACTATTTTTATATTCAATCGTTTCACAATTTTTTTTTTTCGTAATAGATTTCTCTTTAAAACTAAACACCCGGGAATTTTATTCAAGTTTCATAAAAATATTTCACTCCGGAATTTTTATTTAAAATTATTTAACTGATTTATTTAACGTAAAGTTGCGTCGCTAAAATGTAACTTATTTTATGGAAAAAAATCTGACTCCAATGGATATTTAATCATGTGGTCGGAGTCGAATCGACTTCTTCGGGGCATTTTAGTGTTAAATTATACTAGTATAAGTGCATGGCAGCAATAGCACAAAACATAAAAGGAAAACTCGTGATTCAAGCATAGTCTATGAAACACTTTCCAACACATTCAGAATAATGTAACAAAACTGCACCGTTTAATAAGTTAACATATTATGTCTAATCGAACCCTATGTAAACTTATAACACATTTTTAAAACCAATTTCAGCTGTTCCAATCAACAACCTGAAAATTATCCTAATTCTTTGAGCAGCCCTGTATGTGTATCTATAGATATGTATCTATTAACTACACGGATGCAAAAATTTATCTCACTTAGGAAATATATACTACAGCTGTAAATTCCACTTCAGAACTTTCGGTTAATAAGGAGAATGGTACGTTAATCCCGAAATTAAAAACGCACTTCCAGCAATTATTGCTCAAAGGCAGACTGTAACCGATTACTTTTGTGTGTCTCTGTAAGTGAAGAACAAATTATATGAATGTCTTATTCTATCGTAATCATCTAGCAGTGAAATTCAGTGATTTATATCAGTTTCAATACATTTGAAATAGCGTGATATCATTAAAATACCCTGGAAACGATTTTACCCCATATACCATAATGTAATGTGGCTCGTTTGAGTGCCCTTGTAAATGAACCATTAATGCTACAAATTTCATATACAATACCGAACATGCCATGGTAAGCAGCATTAACATACTTCAATTGCATGAAAACCCGAATATATTTATATGAGTTAGAGCATGCACAGACGGACAGACAAACCGAATTCATAAACATTTTTCAACTTTGTTTGAAAATGTTAAAAATACCCCTTTAGACTTTATATACCGACCAGTAGTAAAAGGCAGAGACCCGGAGCTGGAGCCCGCAGCCGGAGCGCTCGGATGCTGTGTTTTCCCTGGATCTAGAGCCAGAGCTGGGACTCTAAATTTCCGCCTACTCCAGGGCTCATTTAATTTTTCAATATTCTTTTTAATCTTTTTTTTCATTCTTTTAAATTTACAGGCTTAAAATATTTTAATTACATTATTATTCAGTATTTTAATTACAGTAGAAAATCTTTATAACGCAACCTAAAACCGCAAGGTTGTACGTTATATAGAATTTTGCGTTATATGGATCCTATTTCACTCATCATTAAATTTACCTTGTAAACATGGCCATATATATCTGAAAAATACTAAAATACATTAAAGCATTTTTATACTGCACTCCTTGTCACTAGGAATTATCCAAATTATACATTTTTGCATTATATGATCAATTCTACATTGCTTAATTTACTTTATAAACATGGTCCAACTATACCTGGACCCAATGATTCATTATATTACTCATTTCCAAAAATATTTATTGTAATAAAAGCAATTTTTTCATTAAAAAGTTTTGGGTTAACGAGATAAAGCTGAATTAATCTGTCAGATTCAGTTTTCTAGAGAGTTGCAATTTTTACAGTGTGGGGGAACTCAGGTACTTCTTACCTGCAAAATTCATTGTTTGCATCTGAAATGCTGTGCGTTATATGGAGAATTGTGTTATAAATATCTTCTACAGTATATTATTTATAAGTTTTTTTTTATTAGAGGTGGAAAACTTCCCACAAAAACACACTATTTGAAAACAAATATGGCTGCCTGTTGTTTATATGTGTGTGCAATTTTGGTTGTTTGAAAAGTGCAGAAGAAATTTTAGATTTTTGTATTTAAAATTTCACCAAACCTTCTTTTATAAAATAGAAACTAAAAGATGTCAGATTTTCTGAACAAGCATTTTAAGTTTGATGAAAGAAAAGTTAAGAAAATTTTAAATTTAAGAAAAATGCATTTTGTCAGGTCTTTAACCCTTTAACGTTCGAATTAAATTACGGTTGAAAAATTCAAATTGCTTATTGGCACCAATTTTATGAAAAAGAAATATTCACCTTATTTAATGACAGTAAAAACGACACTAAAATGCCAATTTCACTATTTTATAAAAATGGTGGGAATGAAACAATTTGAGTAAAAGACACAGCCCGAGACTATGACGGGAGCGAGAATTAAGGGGTTAATGAAGGTAAAGGAAGAATTCATGAGCAAAAAATTAACTATGTAAATTAAAATCTGCAACTCAAAAGCGCGAAGTTGGAGCCGAGTTGGACCGGTTGCCGAAGCCCTAGCCACAGTATTTTATCTGGGAGCGGAGCTAGAGCTGGAGCTGGAGCATCAAAAAATTTTCGGCTCCGGGTCACTGATCAAAGGGTTAAATTATATCTTTAACTTATGTAATCCATCTATTTTGTTAATTAAATAAGCTGAAATTTACTTTTAAATTAGTGTGGTAAGACATCGTAAAAGTTATACATTAATTCCATGATTAGAATGAAATTGGTGAAACTACGCGGGATCTTTCAGTTTAAGTAACACCCATTTCAACTATTAATATAATCTAATTTAATGGCAGAAAATCTGCGGGTATTTCAGCAGAGACCAGCGTCTTATATTTTCTATTTATTTATCACAATTATTTTCCAATTAAAATCTTTATAGAAAATTGTTATTGGTTATAGAATATTGTTATAGAAAATTGTTGGTTGTAAATACCACAAATATTATAAAATAAAATTGTGATAGCTAACACACACACAAAAGATAGACTGAGATTTCTATTTCAGATATGCTAACTATTGCTAGTACAATCCCGAAAGTCTATTCGCTGTCTAGTATTAGAATACCCACGGATGGAAAGATAATTCTTCGCTTTAAAAATAATATTAAATCTAGCGAGGATATTTGTTTTTTCCGGTATAAGTGGTAATTTACTGAATCGAAGTCTACGAATGAGAAAATGTCTTACACTTTTACACATAAATTTGTTTTTTCTTTAAATTGGTTAAAGCTCAAAATTTTCAATTAAATATTTTTATGTTTACCAAAATTCATCTATCTTAATATAGCAGTATTGTTTTTAAAATCATCATTTTCTTTCTTTACTTTCCTTTCGGTTAAAAAAATTGATTATTATTTTCTAATATTTTTCTACTTCCTATAGATTGTAGATGTAGATTACCCGTGTGCAACGATGTGACCCAATTCGAAGTCTTTTCGTAGTTATTGCGTGCTTTTTGAGCAACGCGTCCGCAGGCAAACATTGTTAAAACAATGCACAGTAAACGAATTTTACACAAAATGACTTTTCTCAACAGTGTGGGATCAAAACGCAAGAACTATTAAATCGATCTTACTATTTTTTAATGGCTAGTTCCATAGGTTTTTGTTGTGTAAGTCAGAAAGCTGATAACTGCCATGCTTGTTGGCCAACGTTATTTTCGTAAAGTTTGCTTGCCCTTATTCAATTAATGATATATATCCCATAAAATAAGTCACATTTTTCCGTTCTAAAATAATGGTAGTCAAAAATCGTAGCATGTGTCTTATTCTAAAAGTATTCATGGAAATAGCCTAAATTAAAGGTGATATAATTTATTATAGCTTGGATCACTTTCAGCTGTTTTTGTAAAAAATAAATATTTTTAGAAGTATGTCAAAGTGCGAAAAAAAGGCTCAGAAATAGACATTTTTTTTTCAAGTCGCTGCCACTCAGTTGTTTTTCAACCCTTTGATCTCAAATTGATTGAAGATCCAGACAATGTTATCTACTTTAATCATGCTTAACGGGAATTGATTGCAAAAGACTCTAGTGATCTATCGGAACCCGCCCGATTGGAAGTGCACGGCACCCACGCTAGGAAATACACCCATGCAACTCGAGCCATACCATCGATTTTTTATTAATTTTTTTATGTTTTTCAAATGATGAAAAATAACATAAAAAAAACCCGGAACTAAAATCTCCATTCCTATATCAGAAAACAAAAAGCTAAAAAACATCCCCTTTTAACCTGATGCAGGCGGAAGCCCCCTTAAGAAAAATATTAGTTTTCTGTTGGCCGGAATTCTCTTTTTTAAGATCCGAAATTCTCTTTTTTAGACACCAAGCTGATGTTGCAGAACTTCGTCTAACGATAAATAAATGTTGGGTAAGCATTAAAAAAAAATTAATTTAAAAGTTTAGGCTGTATACCTTTTAACTTCTTGAGGGACGGTGCGATATATTTTATCCCACCTACGATTAATGAAAATTTGCACCAGAAAAAAATTATTAAATTTTAATTTTCTAACTTTGGTGGAAAAGGGTTTTAAAATAGCTTTTCCTTATTTTATAATAAATCTTTTTTTCAGATTCCGGTGTGAATTTTACATTACAGAAACACAATTACTTGCTTTTCAAGGGGTTAAGTACAAAACTAATTTGTGCACAAAAGTGTAAAAAACGCCCCCAAGGATTTGGAGATTTTTGTTAATTATGTAGGTAAACTAAAATTTCTGTTATCAAGATTAATTAACTCTTTGAATTACGGAAGAGGACTAACAACCATTTTTTTATTCAATCGCATCACACTTTGCAAAATAAAATATTTCTCGTAGATTTCTGGAGAAAAATCATAATGCAGGTGTATGGAAGATACTATTTATCAAAAAGAATGAAAAATCCTTCATTGGGTCTTGTAAGTCCCAACCTATATTTAGAGTATTAATATTTTCAAAAATGCCGTAACTACTAAAAAGAACATTTTCTGAAGCGAACTCCAAAGATGTAGGCGAGTTCCGTAACTGCATTTCTCGATTAGCCTGGGGAGACCCAAATACTAGATAAAGTGATGAGTGATAAATTTAATGACTACAAATGAAACTTTTAAATACATTAACCCCTTGAGGGGCGGTGGGATCAACTAATTTTAACCGATATTCTCACCAGAAACTTTTTATTAAATTTTGCTTTTGTAACTTTGGAAGTAAAGCAGCATTTCCTTATCTCGAAATAAAAAAATTTCGAAAATTACGGTATGAATTCAACATTGAAAGAACACAATTACTTTCCGTAAAATGGGAACTTTTGATATGTTTTTCGCGTTATGTTTCTGAGATTTAATAAGACATAGAAAACTTTTATAAAATACTGGTGTGTAAATTCAGGGGACCATATAAACTTTTTAAAAAATCCGCCTACGACAAGCGCCATTTTTTTGTTAGCGCTCAGGCCTAGTACACAACGGCGATGAACTATCGTTTGACAACCAAATGTTTAACAAAGCGGAACACATTATTTTGCAATCGACGCGCTGTCCCGAAAGACAGTTCACTATCTTGAATGCTACGATATTGATAGAATTTGTGCTTACTGAGGAAATATTTTTTGAATGTTATTGTTTCTCCGCACGTTTTTTCTGGTATGGGTAGTGTATAATGAAAATAATTGCCGAAACGTCAGTTAAGGATCTGAAAAGTTTTGTTTGTCTGTTTGTTTTACGTCTTCTCAGCTATAATCCGCGTAAAAGCATCCAATTTCTGTAATGTATGGTACATATGTCTGTCATAATATCGGTATTTAACTTATTTTATAACTGCGCCAAAATGATAGAATTATGCAGACTTTTTCCTATTAGCCATTACAGACACTGCGGCCTCAAGAGTATTTTGGGGCAGGAAGAATTAGAAGTAGTCATTCCGACGAAATTATAAAAATATGCATATCAATTTTATGAAATAAAATCCTTGCATAATTATAGATTGTTTTAAAGGAGTATATGAATAATTGTACAATGTATGAATGAATATATGCAAATTGTTATGCCTGTAAAAAAGATTTCCTCTCAAAGTAAGATATTTTGCGAGTTTTTTTTTTTTTTCGTTTTCTTTTTCTTTTTTGGTAAAAAAGTTAATACAAGATCTGGTCTTACAATTGGTGAAATACGGTTGTTTAATACAAAGATTTCACTATAGGCACTTGCACGTGCCTATTTGCAGCGAACATTTAAAAATTTAACTACTTCCCATTACAAGAACAATCTCGAAAGACTATTAGCTATCTTGAATCTAATTGCTTAAAACTGTAGCCAGAATTATTCGCCTTAAAAATCTATGTATATATTACGATATCGTACGGGCACAGAAATCGCGAATATTTGTTAATTCTTTAATGGCAACTGCCGCATGAAACGCATCTAATTAGTTATTGTGTAAAAGTCCTTTGGTAGGATTTAGGCCTAGGTAAATAGGATTTATTTATGTTTCGCTCTTTCGCTGCAATCATGGAGCTTCAAAATATCATTAGAAAAGTCAGTAAAAGATCTCGGCAAATGCTTTAAAGTGAAGAAGAAGCCGAATTAAAAACAGAAAATCGAAATAGAATGTATCGAGAACGCCGTCAAACCGAGAGCATAAGCGATCGCCAAAATAGGATTAATAACCGTTTTATAAAATGTATCAAATTTGCATTTCATATATCTAAACTTGCCATATATCAAGCCTCAATGAATACCGATATGCCGTTTACGTTCAACCGTAAGAACTTCCCACATATTTATTTTTTTTACAAGTTTTTAGTATAATATTATTCAGTCTCTTTTTTTTATGAAGTCCACTCCATTGTTATATTTTTCGGTACTACTTCATTATCCCATCGATCAAAATTCTATCCACAAACTATAAGATTAAATGCCAATAATGGCTGATTGTAAATGTCACATTCACTTGACGTTAAACACGAACACGTGTTTGTTACGTCATCAAGTGATTTTTATTTTGACGTTACATTTGTATTTTTATTAACGTTATACTAATTTATTTGTTCTTTTGTTATTAAAAAAAATGTCAATTTGTATAATTTGCGAGCAGTTTGGCGATGTATATAATTTGGCAAAATTGGATCAAGTAGTACCTATTTTCCAATGACAGTCTGTCCGGGTAACGCCGTGCGGGTCAGCTAGTGATAATAAATATAGAGGTGAATTTTTTCGTTTTTAATGGTAGCTTACCGAATCCGTACTTTCAGGTGAGGTTGTGTCTTGCCCTTTTATACATAAATCAGTTTTTTACTTTAAATTATTTGAAGATTAAAATTTTCAATCAAATATTTTTATGTATACCAAAATTAATCTATCACAATATAGCAGTATTCATTTTTTAAAAGTGTGAGAAACGCCGCCAAGGATTTGGTGATTTAATGATTTTTGTTAACTATACAGGAAAATTAAAATCTATGTTATCAAGATTAATTAACCCTTTGATTACGAATAGGACTGACAATCATTTTTATATTGTATCACACCGCAATTTACAGTATAAAAAATTTCTCGTATATTTTTCGGGAAAATTCATAATGTAAGTGCATGGCAGAAATGATAAATAAATTATGATGAAATGAAGATGATAAATTAAGTGATAAATTCAATGCATACAAATGAAACTTTTAAATACATTAACCACTTGAAGAACTCACCTAATTTTAATCAAGATTAGCACCAGAAATTAATTAAATTTTGCTTTTGTAACATCGGAGGACAAAAAGTATTAAAATTGCTTTTCCTTATTTTGAACTAAAACTTTTCGACCATTCCGGTGGGATTTCAACATTGAATAAACACAATTACTTTTCCCTGGAAGAGGAAAACGATGAAGCTTGATAACGATGCGTACGTAGTTGACACTATGCAAGGTGCTTTTTTTCGGAATTTGAGTGCCATAGTTATTAGAAAACTGTGATATTCAGTAAATATAGATTTGCTACTGTAATTTTTAAACATTTTGGTGTAAAAGAAAACTGGTTTACTTCATAGAATTTTAACCCTTTAGTGCGCAGCTTTGCATATATGCAAACAATACTGTTTTGAATTTAACAGATTTTTATATTCGCGTATACCTAATTTACACCAGAAAATTAAAATAGCAATATTTATTTTAATTAAAAAACAGACATTCCGTATTAAAATAAAGTGAAAATAACCATTGAAACTTTCTGGTGTAAAGTCAGATTCTCTGATCAACGTAATTTCTAGGACGTATTCTGTTACGAAAGTTAAAGAATTAAAGGTTTTATAAAATAAGCAATTATATAAAACAGGGGTGTCAAACTGTGGACCGCCGAATACCACTAAAATTTTAAAGAAATAGTCGACAGGCTGAATCGCAGATATTCGACGATTAGATAAGGCAAAGATAACTGTAAAATTTTAGTGGTATCCGGCCACAGTTTGACACCCCTGATATAAAATAAGGCATTTGGCGACATACTTATTAAAGTATTTACAAATTTGCATTATTTTAGCATAAAACAGCCCCACGACAGTAGTTTTTACTTGTATTGCAGATGTGCAATAAAAGAAAAGATTGATGTATTATATGAAAAATATATCTCTGATTTTTTTTCATTATTTTTCCTGTGTTATAAACCTTTCAGAGTATCATACATAATATTTTCGATCAAAAATAAAAAAATCGCGCATTTAAGGATTAGTACATAAAAATACAGGCTAATTTTACAATTCTATGAAAGATCTACAATGCTACGACATAGTCCCAGTGTTGCCAGATGGGCTACTTTTTCCTAAATCAGATTCTTTATTGGCACCACTTTTTTGAAATGATAAAATGCGCCTCATTTGATGATACTAATATCATTATTTGATCATACTAATTAAGGCGAAAACAAAGGGAATTTTACCCTTTCAAAAAAGTGGTGCCAATCACGAAATCCGAATAAAAAAATGGTAGCCCACTAGCAACACTGCATAGTCCAGTGTCAGAAATCATTGGCTGTAAATTATTACACATCGACGTCTGTGATCAACCAAAATTTCAAGACCAGATGTTTTACAACGAAGAAGATACAACATTTTGAAATTAGCGTACTGTCCTGAGAGACAGTTCTCTTTCTCGAAAACAAACACTGTAATTGACTCACACGCGTAAACGGAAATATTTTCTAAATATGTAATTTCTGTGTATTATTTGCCGGTGTAGGTAGTATATAAAAATAATTGCCGAAACATCAGTTGAGGACCCAAAAAGTTCTGTTTTTCAGTTTGGCTTTATATCTTCCCAACGATAATCCTCGTAAAAAGTATAAGATTACCTTGATATATGGTACATATGTTTGTGATGTTTCTAAAATTACCTGTATTGTTTTTGGTTAACTTTGGTTCTTTGAAAATAATAGAACATTTTCTTTAATGTCATAACGTTTTCCTATGGAAATTCAGACGATTATGAAATTTCATTTTTCTTTAACCCCTTAATTCTCGCTCCCGTCATATTCTCGGGCTATGTCTTTTACTCAGATTGCTTGATTCCCACCAGTTTCATAAAATAGTAAAATTGGCTATATTTTAGTATCGCTTTACCTGTCATTAAATAAGGTGAGTATTTCTTTTTCATAAAAGTGGTGCCAATAAGCAATTTGAATTTTTAAACCGTAATTTAATTCGAGCGTCAAGGGGTTAAAATGAAGATGGCATATTTGAAAAAAATGATTTAGACGTTACGTAAACCTCGTAAATAGCTGCAGTGAATCTAAGGCACGAGATATCGCAAACAAATTTATTTAAAAATAAGCAAAAGATTTTGTTCATGTACTCAGAAATGGAAAATTTTCATTTCAATACTCTGGTGCCAATGCTGCATTTAGGAATTAAAATTAAATGGTTCAAAAATGAGCCACAGACATTGATTGGGTTAATGGGTGATAAATTTTCGATGTGGCATGGGTGGTCTTAAATTACTATCCTATCGGTTTAAGAATTTTCCAATACATTTATCAGAATTTAGAAATTAATTGCTTAAATAATAAGAAAATTGTATGCAGTTACTATATAAAACATTTTAATTTGTTATTTGTTGAGATTATTCAATGAATTTCTTTTTTTCCCTGTCTTTATTTAACTTTTGCTTAGCAAATGTATTTGAATGTGTTAAAAAAAACTAGAAAACAAGAAAACAAGAATTTTGCTTTTTCCGAATTTAGTGTCGCCCCCGAGGGAAAAAAAAAGTATATATAAACAGTACAAAACATATTTCAATTTTAAGACTTAAAGCACACGCTTTTATTTTATGTAAAATGACATCCTTCGCATCCGCTTAAGAATTCCACATTTACGATCCACTCTTAAACATCTAGAGTAAAGTATGCATAAGACGTCACTATCGCAAAATGATACACAAATGCAGCAAAAAGATGCCGTTATTAAAGAAACTGGAAAAAGGAAATCGACTATCTAATGATTCATAGACTTTCATTTGTTTGTAGCATTAATATAGATACTTAAAATTAAATATAGTTTATAATAGCTCCATGTTTTAACAGAAATCATTCGTTTTTATATTTTTTTCAAAATAGCACTTATTTAGTTACATTTTCTTTCGGTTGTTATGAGAAAATGACAACAAAAATATATAAATACTATTTTACCACTATTTTTCCTTTACTTTGTACAGAAATTTCCTTTGTACAGTAATTTCCTTTACTCTGTACTTCCGTTCCCAATATTACGCAAATGGCTCTAAAAAGTACAACAAAATTAATATTTTAAAATAAATTGAGATGCAGTATCAAACAAATTGCATTTAAAAGAACATTTTTTTATCAAAATACGACGATATAAAAATTGAAAATGTGCGATGCTTAGAAATTAAAAAAATTGCCATAGAGTATTTGATCGTACGATGATACATCTACTTTGTTTATTGCTGCCTTCTGTAAGGTAACGTTGTTTTTTGGAGACGACACAAAATAAGCTTGGAGAAAGAAATAGCATTCCGGGGGCTAAAAAAATCGAAATATTTTGTTACAATATTTTATTAACAAAATAGCTTATTTTCCTGTTGTTTTCGAATATTTATTTTCTATTTAAATAGATGACGATGAGGATGTAATTGGCTAAGACCTCTCTTTTAAATACAATAGAATATTCAATAAAACAATTTTCTCCAAATGAAAATTATAAAAATGTTTGATGCCTAACGTGGGTTTCATAAGAGGAGTTTATATTTGTATCATTGTTACACGCGATTTTATCCAATTTCTCAAACAGATGCTGATGTTTAGTAGTTGAAGCGCAAGTATTCTTTTAAGGATAAAATAAAATATTCTATACAAGGAATTGCTTATGCTAATAAAATTACAGTATTAAACGTAAACTCCTGAAATAGAACCATTACTGGAAATTGAGAACATACAAGTGGCAACGGAGTGTGTGAACAAATGTGCAGTCGTAGAAAAATGTAATTACCTGCAACTAACTCAGCAACTAGTTATAATAGAAGACAGTTACTGGTATCAAAGCGATTGGAAATAAAGTTTACTTTTAAATTATGTATATAAAACTTGCTTAGGGGGCCACCTACGTATAAAAACGAACCCGAACTTTATTTTTTTCAATAGCAATACCCAAGTTTGACACCATAAATGAATTCTACACCCTTCAGTTAGCCTAAAAATAAATTTTCCTGAAATATGATGGATTAGTTTCAAATGAATCAATTATTTTAAAATGAGCAAATTTTAGCGACTATATCAAATTTTAAGTTCGGTACTTGATTGTTGAAATGCTTCATAATGATAATGCCACTTTTATTGATGTACTAGCTGTACTCGACCACGAGTTGTGGTGGCTCAGTCTGGCTAATTGGAAAAGAAAGGAAAGTGAATGTGCACGTTTCTAATATGTTTAATTTCACAATGCTTGTGTGTATACAATATTTTTTTGTTACTACATTGTCTGTGGAGATATAGAGATCGTCTGGTTTGCCGATTCTAGAACACGAAATATATAACTGTCCGTGTGAGAAGCAATCCGTGTCTAGATCTAAACAGCAGAATTCTACAGCTTGGCCCTAAGCTTTGTTGATGGAGATTGCAAACGCCAATCAAATTGGTAGTTGCAATCCCTTAATTAAAATGGCGCATCCATTGGAATCAAAGAAATGCGAGGAATGAAGATATCTTCACCTTTGAAAGGGCCTGTCAAGATTGTTGCTTCTATGAGGTTGCTCATATTTTTTTTTTTTTTTTTTACTGCAAGCCGCGTGCCGTTGCAAAGCTTTGGCTGGTGGATATTTCGCAACATCGTAATTGGCACGCCTATTGTCAATTGCAGTACGTGCGCTGGTATCCCTGGCACATCGAGTGAATTAACCACTTAATTGCGCGACGCGACCTCCATTGCCTTATTTAATAGCATAATTCTGATATTAAATAAGACGAAGAATAGTTTTCTGAAATAACAAAGAGAAATTTCACATGTTATAAGTGTGTAGAACACTGCTTTGATGGTGAAAATTTGCTTGCTGTCCTGATAGTTTGCCATTTTTATAATATATGGAGGCATTCTCTAAAGGCATATATATATGACCGCGGCAGTTAAGGGGTTAATAAGAAAACTGCCCAGTTAAACGGATGACATTGAGCTCACAGGCTATTCACACTAATTGGGTATTATACTCTTATTTCAAACAATAATGCAATTGAAAAATAAATTAAGGGGGAATTTCCCTCCCCCGTTTCCCCCCTTTATACTTAACCAATGAACTTCCAAATTTAAACAGGGAAGCGCCTTACCAGAATAAACCGGTATACCAAATTTGAAGCAAGTCAGATAATTCTGCATGAAAAAGCCATTTATCTAAATTAAGGCGGGGAGGGGGGTTACCCTCCATTCGTCCCTTTATATTTAATCAATGAACCCTCAAAACTAATCACGGAAGCACATTATCAGAATGAACCTATTCACAATTTGTGAAACAAAACGTATAATTCTACACGAAAAACCCAATTATCTAAAAAGGGGGTGGGGAATTAGCCACCCTTTCCCCCTACACACCAATAAAACCAATAAAACATCAAAACTAATCAGGGAAGCACCTTATCAGAATGAACCTATTTACAAAATTTGAAGCAAATCGGATAATTCTGCATGAAAAACCGATTTACCTAAATTAAGGGCGGGGATTAGCACCCGTTATCTCCCTTTATACTTAATCAGTGAACTCTCAAAACTAATCATTGAAGCGCCCTATCAAAATGAACCTATTTACAAAATTTGAAGCAAATAGGATATTTCTATAAAGAGTTACCGCGTTGCGTACATATATAGGTAAATGCATGCATACATACGTACATACAGAACCTGCGGGCATATTAGCTCTCAAGTTTAATAGCATGCGAGCTAGAAAAAAAAAAAAACACGAACTCAAAATCAAAGAAAAAGCAAAAAAAAAACATAGAAAATACTGACGAAATATTTCAGTAATGTGTCCCCCCAGGGGGCAAAGTGAGGGTAAGAGGGACGGGAGGTGCATAATATCAAAGAGTGGTAAAAGGGCTTTCTGACGATATACGACATAATGGGTGTCGAAAAAATTTAAATATCTGCCCGCTGATGGGGGAAAATTTGGTAGAGGGGGAAGTGAGGTTCATAATTGGTATATTAAATCACGTGCGCATTCAAATGCATTACAATCCGAGAATTTCAAAGCAATTGGTGAATTTTCCGAAGAACTTTCGGAGCTTTAAGATTTTGCACAAACGAACATTTACATTTTTATTTATATAAAAATATGCCTCTCGGGGGGAAAGTAGCTGGATAGAGACAGGGCTGCATAATATGAAAGAGTGGTCAAAGCGTTTAAGAATATCACATGATGGGTGTCGGAAAAAAATTAAGAAAGCGCCCCCTAGTTGATGTGGAAAATTGGAGGAGGGGGGAGCAAGGCCCATAATAGATATATAACAACACGCTCGTATTCGAATGCAACTCAATCCGTGAGTTTCAAAGCAATCGGTGAAGAACTTTTGGAGATTAGTGATTTTGTAGAAACGAACATTTACATTTATAATGTATACTTATGTATATATATATTATTTATATTTATATATATATATATATACAGTCGGACCTCTATTTAACGAAGTCGCTAAATCCCGAAAAAAGTTCGTAATGTGGAAAATTCGTTAAATAGAGATGAAACTTTTTAAATACTTTAAACTACACAAAACAGATTTCTAATTCATAAACACTAAACATGATTAAAAAACTTAACTAGTCACACTTTTTTTTGGTAAATCATATTTATTTTTTTTATTATTATTCATTTTACCCATCAAAAAGAAATCTGTAAGGACAACAAGAATTTAAAAAAATACTGTCCGGAAATACACTCTATTTTCAGATTTAGGAAAATATTTACATTAAAATTAATGAATTTTAAGAACATTATCGTATTTATTATAACAAGTAATTTTAAGCATTGTATTACTACATGCGTCCTTAACCCTTTCCGGCACGGGCAATATTTGTTGTAAAATACTGAAATGATCGAATGACACCGGAATTTTAAAACGACTTTTTCAGAAATTAAAAACATGTTACTTTAACTATTCATTGTAAAAGCAAAATTTTGCTAAAATATTTTTGGTGCCGTTCGTAAGTTTGGAATTAAAATTAGGTATCCCGACCCTGGCACAGTCTGCCGGAAAGGGTTAAATTTAATTACTGAAACTTATTTACTACAGAACAGCCCTTTTGAGTGTGAAAGGTGGATATTGAAAGTTTGCATTTCCTGGATGAAATGCAAAGAATGACAGAGATTTTACTGCTCTCGTTGAGTTAGGCACTTGGTAAAACTAATTCAAGGTTATTGTACAATATAAAATGTGTAAAAGAAAGAATAAATTTGAAGTGTCCGGAAATATTTTGAGAAATAGGGAGGAAAAAAAATTATATCAGAAGAAAAGTTCGATAAATAGAGAATACAGTTCGCTATTGCATTCTTATTGGCATTAAGCATTCAAATTGGATTCCGGTCTGCCGGGAATATCTACGCAGATTTTCATTGGTCCATTTCCAAATCAAAACTTTTTTATATATATAGAAGGAAAAGAAAGTTTGCGTAAAATGAAAATCACGTGAATTTAAACATTTGAAAAATAAAAGAAAAGACATTGTCGATAGTAAAGTGAGCATTTTAAAAATATAACATTTGAAAATTACAGACTTTTTGAATTATTTTGTTAAACCACAAATATATACTTAAAATAAGTGAACAAATAACTGTTATGCAATAAATTAATAAAATAAAACTCATATTAAACTGCTGACATGACATTAAAAATCCTTTTCATGATCAGAGTTGAAATAATTGGCGCATTAGCATACATTCTGGCATGGTGATAGTATAACGGAAAAGTACCGTTTCAGTTTTAAATGAAAGTTTTGTATTTTAAATAAAATGAATGAAAGGATTATAGTATTTTAAATGAAATTAATGAAATATAAAAAAATGCGACGGGAAAAATGTTTGGCGATTTATCACCTGCATCTCGCTAACATAAAAAAACCGAGTTCTTTACCTCTCTATCAGAATCTTTCGATTTGGCGAAGGATTGTTCAAGTAAATTGAATTATGAATAAAAGTAACATGATACATTTCGTAGCATACATTTAAGGGATGCCAAACTGGTCATCAAATTAGTTTAAAATAATAACCCTTTCTAGAATATGAAAAAAAAATATGTGTTATGATTAAAATTTGAGTTGTTATCATTAGAGAAAAGTATGTAAAATTAATATTTCGAAAACTAATTCAAATTTAAAAATTCTATTACCAGTTTTGAGATCTGTGGATCAATATGGATTTTTGGTGTTAATTTCATCGCAAAGTATTCCATATTTTAGGAAAAATCGCCGTGAAACATGATCAGTTGTTTAACCCGTTAATAGTCGCGCGTTGGTCTTTTCCCCGCCCGAAATTCGTTATCTTCCTGTAACTCATTTCCTGTTAAAGTTACGATAGCCAAATTCCGTGTAGCTGACCTTGAGTATTCACACTCTTGTTTAGTAAAATTGCAAGTTATTCCTGCTATTTCTTAGCATTTTATCGCATTCTTAAGTTTCAATCGGTCTAAATGACCGCGATGCGACCACTTGTGTTAGTTGAATTTTTCCCCCTCGTGTTCATCCTTTCCCATTTCCGCGAAATCTGCTGGGGAAAGTTTCTTCGAAGTACGGACTCTCTGTCTGTTGTTATTTCGTCTTTCTTCTCTCTGCTATTTTACCCGTTCATAGAGTACTTTTTTTACTTTTAGAATGTTACTTAAAATTGTTTTATTATATTAGTTGTGAAGTCAGTTCGCACAAAAAACTGATTCATGGTCACTTACATTTTTTTTTCATTGTCAAACATTGCGGGAATAAATTCTCAAATTGATAATCGTTTAAATATGGAAAAAAGGGAAATTCATCATCATTATTTGAAAGAAGTTGCTTTCCATTTATTACCAGAACATATAAATGACAAAAAAAAAAAAAAAAAAAAAAAAAAAAAAAAAAAACACACAGACAGAAAAATGACACAGCCAAACCATTAAAAAAAAGACAAGAGAATTTTGTGGGAATCAGTAAAAAAATTGCCGTATCTCCAAAATCTGAAAAGTATCGTTTTTGTACAATAAAACAAACTCGAAAGATAAAACAGTTTTCTCAGAAATGTAGTATGTATACCTGCGAAGAACATACATATAATTTATTTGCACAATAATGAGAATTTTATAATGTAGGTTAGAAATTACGCAAATAAAAATCTATTTTCGATAATTCTGTGAATATTTATACTATGATTTAAAAAAAAATATTTTAAGTATTTTTCTAAAATTTATCTATTTTTAAATTTTTATACTGTATGTAAAAACACATTATTTTTTAATGCCGCAGAAAATGTTTTTATTATTATTATTGAAATCCAATAGAGGCTTGGGGACGGTATCTAACAAATTTAAATTTGTTGTCCTTCATCAATCGTTCAAACTATTTTTCAGAATAATGTTTTTCAGAATACGAGAGAAAATTCATTTAAATAAAGTTATTGCTGCATATTTATAATTTCGGAGAGAAATTTCTTATTGTTTTTATTATTTTAATGAATGTTATTATAAAACAATAAATTATAACAATAATACCTTATTATGAAATGTACAATTGAATATTTATTTTAATTAAATAGTTGCTGTAAAATACATCTCTATTAAGATGAACATTTCAGTGATTCTATTATTTAAAATAATTTATCCATCTTAGGATTTAAATCTACAATTGCAAATGTATTTAAATTAAATATATAATTTCAATAACATATTATTGACTTTATATAAGCGAAGTTCGTATCCAGAGTTTTTATTCAGGGGCGCTGCTCCCACCCTGAAATAAGTAGAAAAACTAAAATCATGCATTTTCATTTGAAAAATGGATTTAATCATAAAATTTCGAGAGCCCCCCCCCCTCCTCTCCCCCCTCATACACACATAGACACCGCACAAAATAAATAAATAAAATGTAGTTACAACATTTACATTTATAATTTCGAAATTAAGTATTTTTTACCTTTTTCTTTATTATATATATATATATATATATATATATATATATATATATAATATGCTGGTGAATTAGTGGTATTGTATTTGATTTGCTGTTGCATGTCATAGGTTCCATTTTTATTTTCAGTTTAATTGTTCAATTTAATGTCAGTGTAATATATTGATGCTAAATTTATTAATTTTATTTTGTTAAATGGATATAGAGTGCCGGAGTATCATAAAAATCTATCTGACACTGATTCTGTCCTTCCAAAAAAAAAAAATAATAATAATAATAATAAAAATGCCCCTATCACGAATTGAGATTCATATTAGTAAATGTTTTCCTACTAATTATTGATTCATAGTAACATCAGAAATTCAATCAAATCATTTACTATTTACTTTTAAGTATTTATGCAAAACGAAGAAAGAGTTATTAAAAACATTTATCTAGATGCCAACTGAATATATACTTAAGCGAAATAAATAATTTGCTGTAAAAGGTTGTAAAATGAATAATTGCTGTAATCTTTTAAAGTTCAGTCAATATTTTCATCCTACGTTATCCGTTTTCGATCATCTGATAACACCGGCAAGTTTCCACTTCGTTTTCGGCCTGCTGGTAACGGCGGCAAATGGACCGAACGCGACTACTAACGTTCTAAAAAATGTCGCGACTACTCTCGGGTTAATCAGTCGTTTCATAGAATCGTTACATAAATTCGTTTCAATTCAGTCGTTTCATAATATCCGTTTCATTAGGATTTTATATATATAGGGTAGTATATATAAATACATGTATCTATACATGTATCTATATATATATACATATTATTGAAATGTTCTGCGGCTGGTGAAGTGGCGAGAGAGAGGGGGGGGGGCAGGTGCATAATATGAAAGAGTAGTCAATGCTCTTTCTAATGATGTATCGCATGATGGGTATCGGAAAAAAAAAATAAAAAAGGGCCTCCTGGCGGGTGGAGCGGCAAATTGGGGAAGGGGAGAGAGAGGTTCAAAATAGGCATATAACAACATGCTCGTTTTCGAATGCAACTCAATCCATGAATTTCGAGGCAATCGGTGAAGAACTTTCGGAGATTAGCGATTTTGTACAAACGATGATTTACATTTTTATTTATATAGATTATTACTTTCTAATATGACCATTTCAGTCGCTTAATATGTTTTGACAATTGCCAACCCAAATGTTTCAATAAAATGAGTAATATATATATTTTTTAAATTATGCATTTTGCACATCATAGAGGATCCCTTAAACCATCATTATGTCGTTTTTTAATTATAATTTAAAAACTACTTAAAAGAAAAACTGAAATTGAGAATTCGCCATAAAGCAGGACATAATAAAAATAAATCTATCAAAAAAATTATAGGTTGCAATTCATATTTTTTTCTGATATGAATTTCATAATTCATAATTTATATTACAATATTTTTAATATTACAAATTCAATGTATTCATATTTGGGCTTTTTAGTACTATAACCGGGCAGAAAATTACCACATTAGAATTAAAAGGAGATATTAATAAAAATATTAAAATGTAATTTAACGTTAGACGCTATAACATTTTATTGTTTATAATTCAAAAACTTATCATCCCAATAACTTGAGATTTTGATTTTAGGAATAGTTTGAACCGAAGATTTAAAATATATTGTCAAAATTGGGTGTTCCTATTAAAAGAAAACAAAGTTTGGTCTGGGTTTGATTTGTAGATTTCACCCTTATCAAATTTTATATACATCTTTTAAACCTCTCGCTGCGCAGCCCGAGCTATGCTCGGGCATGCATTTTCCCGTCAAATTAATACTATTTGGTTGTTAACACCAGTTACTTTTTAGAGAAAACTGTGTCTGATTTAATCAGGACATTTTTCCCGATTACAAAGCGACATAAGTAAGCATGCAAACTTAATGATGGAATCGGGCTTAAGTTAACACAGTTGCGCCATCTTGTGGACGGAGTGATCATTCACATACGCGGGCTTTAGTGTGCCGCGTGTCTTCAAAATCTTTAGTCATTCATGGAAATGAGTTTTGTTTGCCACATTTATTGCTAAATAATGGCGTAGCCAGAGGGGCATCCAGATGCACTTGATACCGCGAAGTTATCAATTTGAATTTTTAAACCGTAATTCAATTTGACCGTTAAGGGGTTAAAGGACCGGTGATAAACGATAAAAAATTCTGCAAAAGACACTCATCGCGAAGAATTACTTACGCAGCGAAAGGGTTAAGAGTAGACTTTATTTCATATCGTTTGAGACCAGTAACGTTCTTCTGTTATAATTAGTTGCACAGTTAGTAAGGGGTGTTCAATTTTTTTTCCACAACTACTTTTCATTCTGAAAAAAAAAGTGTGTCGAGATTCTAGTTATCCGACAAATTACGGAACCATATTCGGAGGTTGTTTGGTACATAGATTTCATGACTTGTTTATTTCATTGTCTATTATTGTTTAACTCATTGACTAAGATGCCATCGAAACCTATGTATCGGGAATCGTTCGCTTTTTATTCTAAATACCAAAACTTACGTTTGAGTATTTCACTTTGTTTAATCGCAGAATTTCTTTTACTAAATAAGAAAAAATATTACTTTAATGAAAGTAGAAGTAATCTATTTCAAGGTTCATATCTTTTTTCCAGTCCTCTATTTTTTAAAGTCCTCTATTTTTTTAGCCGATTTTTCAGATTGCTTGATTGCCAACAGTTTTTTGAGGTAGAAATACTCCTCGTAAAACCTAATTTAATGACAGATTAAATAATGCTTATATAAGCCAAATTATACTATTTTAATTTAAAAACCCGATTTCAATCAATATATCTGAATTAAATTAATTATAAATGTAAATAAAACAACCCGCTTTCATTAACCCTTAATTCTCGCTCCCGTGATATTCACGGGCTGTGTCTTTTATTCAGATTCTTTGATTCGCACTAGTTTTATAAAAGAGTGTAATTGGCTTTATTGTGGTATCATTTCACCTGACATTAACCCCTTAATTCTCGCTCCCGTCATATTCTCGGGCTGAGTCTTTTACTCAAATTGTTTGATTCCCACCAGTTTCATAAAATAGTGAAATTAGCTATATTTTAGTATTGTTTTTACTGTCATTAAATAAGGTGAATATTTCTTTTTCATAAAAGTGGTGCCAATAAGCAATTTGAATTATTCAACCGTAATATAATTCGAGCGTTAAGGGGTTAAATAATGTGAATATTTCTTTTTTTTTAAAGTGCTGCCAATGAGCAATCTAAATTTTTAAACCGTAATTTAATGCAACCGTTAAGGGGTTAAAATTCACTAAAATTTTGAAAATATATTTATTTTTTAAATGCACAACCAAATTTGGTGATATTTCGGCAAGTTGGCCAAAGTTTGGTGCTATAGTGGTCTCTCTGCCTTTATATTTTTCAACAAAGGCTCATTGTTGAAACTCATGCTGATTTCTCCATAAAAAATCAAACTATAATTGTGTAACCGTTACGTTTAAGTAGTGTTAACCTTAAATAGTGTTAATTAAACTTTAAGTAGAGTTTTTGTTTTCGAAAACGGAGGTCGCTTGGGGATAGGCCTTCCTTTCCCTTACTTAGGGGTCGAACTTTGAAACACGTTTGTACTAATTTTAGTTAGATTTTATTTCCATTGGTTTATGAGATATGGTGATTGTTTTTATTCAAAAATTTCCCCCTGTTGCCCCGTTAGGGATCGGATTAAAAAAAATATCAATGTTCAATTCATGTGTTGCACTCAGATATACATATATACTCCAAATTTCAAAGACCAACAGAGGACCAGGAAGTGGGTGAAAAATTAGTAATAAGATTTGACTGCCACATACAAACAGAATTGTATGTTAAAACAAAGCATTCACAAAAAGTTGTAGTCTGGCAACACTGGTAGCGTATTTAATTTTCGAATGAATCATTTGGACATGCGCAAAAGCGTAGCTGCCAACCTCTGTTTTTTTTTTATTCAATTTCTATCAGAAAATTTTTAATCGAAAACAAATTTCTTATTTTAATTACAATTAATTTAAGAAACCCATAAAAATAAAAGAGCTCTTTTTATCTTCAAAATTTCTGAATATAATTTTTTAAAAAATTATAAAGTTTGGCAACTATGATTTTGTTTCATTTAATTTTACAAAATTCCTGGTGTTACTCGATTAAAAATATATACAAAGATTGGGAACTCCGTTTTTGCGCATGATTGAACGATTCACTCGAATGGTAAAACTATTCATTCTGCCCATGACAAGCTTCAACTACGAACTCATCGTACGTAGGGGAAGGTGGGGCAAAATCGGTTGCCATAAATGTTTGTTTATCAAATGGGAAAACAAACTCTGAATGCCGTTTTTAATATTAAATGAATCTTTGACTATATTTAAACATACTCTTTTCGATTAAAAATGTAATTGATTATATAGAAAAAATAGCTTTTTTCAGACATATGCAAAAATCCGGTTTTACCCTACTGGTTGTGTAAAATCGGGTATCCATTTCAAACTACTGGAGAACTAATTTTCCTCTAAGAAAGTCTTGTTTAATATAGCAAAAACATACATTTTTGTTATATTTAACAAAACGAAACTGTTCTTCAATGTGTCAAAAATAAATTTGTACATTGTATATGGCTACTTATTTTACGCTAGAAGTCTTAGGGTTATTTTTACTGCAAAAATCACAAAAAAATTATTATTACATTCTTCTTCACTACATGCTTCGAGTGCCCATCCGTGGCATTTCAAACATTGTATTTAATTTTCTTTGGATTTAGAATTGACGTAAAGTTCATTGCAAAACATTCAGGTTTCATTATTTTCTTAATATTCTGAGGATGCCTCATCAATTTTTTTTCTTTTCCTGTTGATTCTTAATTTCTTTTTTTCTTTTTACGAATGTTCCTTTTTCGTTTTGCAGGCTGTTTGCATCTTCCTCCTTAATTTCTGTTGCCAGCTCTAATTTATAAGGCGAATTAGTTAAAATAACAGTTTCCCCTTCTTTTGCCAGCTCTTTTTTCAATCTTAAAGCCTTTCTGGGGGGGAGGGTGATAGCATTTTAACCCATTTATGCCTAGTGTCCCATTTTTGGGTCGTTTCAAATTTTAATGCATTTGTATAATTTTCTTCTTCTTTATAACATGAAATTTTCATGAAATCATTATTTATAAATCTCTTTATCTATAACCAGGAGATAACAGCACAAGGTGGATAATTATTTGCTTAAATTAAGGCTTTTTTCGGTGTTTATAGATTTTTAATTTTTCAAGAGGGCGAAATGTAAAAAGTAAGTTTATTTGTATTTTTTCTATCATGGACCTAAAATCGCAAGTTATAATCTTAGCTTGTGGACTTTTTTGAAATACGTATTTTTTTAAATTGCGAATTAAATGTTCAAGCCTATTTTTTATGCATTTTTGTAATGTACAAAATATAGGGTTCTAGGCACAAATGGACACATATTTTTGTTAGAAATTTAGGAGACAGTTATTTATGCAATCTCCTTTCGAAGATATTTATGAAATAAATTGTTATTAGGTCTGCAATACGATTATTCTTATTTTATTATTAATAATAGTTATAACGTTATAGACAAAACGTTATAATGTTATAGACTCTGCAAAGAAATAAATATATTCTTTTGTAGTTCATTAAAATACTTATTATAGTACATAATATACAATTTAAAAACATTTTAAATATAAATATAGGTAAAATATATAATTATGCATATTATTCTACTAGAAATACTCATATTTCGTTCTTTTACATTTTATCAAATAAATACAAAAAAAATTAAGCTTAATTTTTTTAGTATTTTTCCAGTTCATTTTGCAACATTTTAAAGTGATTTTACCAAAAAATGTGAGAAAACAAAAATTCAGGCACAAATGGGTTAAATGAAATTGGAAAGGCAGATTGCTGGTTACACGATATGAGATCTTGATGTTAGAGGCTGGATGTTGTCAACTTCTGGATGTGTAATGTCAACACTTTTAGATGTGGAAGGATGAGCTTCATTATCCTGTGATGTTTCAGAAATATTTATTGCCGCGGCTATGCCAAAATATGGCTGCGTAGACTTAGGTGTGTTATCACTGACTTTCAACGGTTTCTCTGTCATTTCCGAAAGAGCAAATGGAATGTTTAAAAAAATATCATTGTTGTAAGGTAAAATCCCTATTTTCTCAATCGATCTTACTGCAGTATTTGCAACTACTTCTCTAAAAATTGTTGATTTGAATAATTTTCCGATTTAGAAAATTGTTAGAGATCGTCCAGAATTGCATGTAACAACTTCCCCACCCCCTGTTTGTAGTATAAGTTTAGAGGTGCCATGAATGACACATCAAAGAGTTAACAGTATTTAACTGCATTAAATTGCAATTTACATTTCCATGCTAAAGCATTAGCTATCCTAAAAAATCATTCCTTGAGTGTAGGGCAAAACCGGGTATACCCGGTTTTGACCTGCTCTTAAGTACCCGATTTTACCCCAACGTGACACAGATTTTTCAACATGGCGTCACTACTCCCAGTCCTATAGTAAAATAAATGTAAAACTGTTGAATTGCTAGCGGGGAAGCACAGAATTAAATATAGTACATACCAATATTTAATATGCTGGCAAACAGTTAATATATGCGTAAAACCTGGAAACAAACAAAACAATTTTTAAGAGAAATTCAAACTCAATGCTTCACACAAAAAATAACTGCATACAATAGCGTTTTGTTTAGCTACAAATGCCGTAATGACTTTCGACAAGCAATTCCTGGTGTTGGCCGAAAGATAAAAGTTAAAATCAAGGAGAAATCTGCGCTACCCGTTTTCACCCGCTTACCTGGTTTTGTACAACTCTCCCCTATATGAAGCAGGGTTGCAAGTTTGGCCTTTTTTAACACTATTTCTACCATGGAACTATTAATAAAGAGGAAATGACGTATCCTTAAAATAGTGAAGCTTCCACCGTAACCGTTATCGCAGGTAGTTGTTTACCGCCTGTGGAAACTCCCACCAGTAGATTTATATAGATATTTTCAACTTAATTAAACGCGTTATTATTACAAACTTTTAGTCATAAATAATAGTAGAAACAGATTTTCATTTTTACTGGTAGGAGTTTACTTTGGTGGTAGTTAGGTCCTGCGTTTCCGCCATATTGTGACAACCAGGGAAACAAATTGACAGATTTACAAGGCATACCGACACCAGTAAAAACAAATGGAAATTTTTACGACATTTTGGAGAAAATTTCCGTGAATACGACGATTAATTAAGAAGAAATTTTCTATTAAATTTACTGGTGGGATGTTTGACCTGTCGATAATCAGAAACTGTAGACCCGATTTTAAAAAAGCAGTCGCCATCTTGTGACAACCTCCTCAGTTACTTCACTCGCAACTGGTAGACAGTACACTATATGTCTCCTCCTCTTTATTCATAACTCCATTATTTCTACCAAGAGGTGTCAAAAGACACCTTTCGGATTTGAACTTACAATTATTCTCTAACCTTAATCATTTCTTCACAATTAATTTTTTGACTTTTTGTACAATAATTGTTAAATTAATTCAGCGATATCATTTTCCTCCAGCTCATACTGTATCTAAAAATATGCATATGAAATACCTATTTCTACCAGGAGGTGTCTTTTAATACTTTAATGATTTCATAATTCCGAATTTCTAAGAATTTCACAATTTATAATTTTGAGCAGTTTTACATATAAATACCAAAAGTACTTTACAGCCTCATGTCAATTAAAATCAGATTAGAGAATCCTGATTTCAGTTGTAACGGAAAATACAGGAATTGCTGCGTAACATTCATATTCGCTTGATTTCCGACATGTTGCGTTTTAGTATAAATCATTGCAATGACTAATTCTAAAAATTGAATAACGCGTTTTGTTCTCCAATTCTGGTAGTTAGTTCAATGAACATGAATTTTGTTTTCATTCGTGTAAAAACTGTGGTATTGAATAAGGAAAAAATTTTATTACGCTGCTCTTTTTATGATTATTCTAGCAGTAGTAGTTGTTGTTGTTGTTACAAAGATTGAACGTTTATAAATGAGACTGAAAGTTTGTTAAGGGGTCTTGTACCTTTTAAACGCGTCGAAAATTAACGAAAAACTTCAAAGTTTGAATAAGTCTATCTTCAAAACCTTTTTATGTATAAACGTGAAATTTTGGATACTGATTACACAGATTGTGCTTTATAATATACTCCCAACAGAAATTTATTAACCCTTTACAGAATTTGTGTATTGTTGAAATCAAAATAGCTCTTTTTTTCACCCCATAAGTCATTGCGCGCATGATATCTTGAGAAAGTATGTATGGATTGTCATGAAATTTGGTAAATATACTAAACAAATAGGTGTGTTTAAAATGACCTACTTTTAAGTATTTACAATGGTAATATTTTTAGCTATGACTATTTTTATTCATTAAAAATACAAAATTTTTATTTTTTTTACGAAAATATTTTTTTATATAGTTAATGAAATAATTTTAGCCTAAGAGTAGGTCATTTTAAACACACATATATGTTTAGTATCTTTACCGAATTTCATGCCAATCCATACATACTTTCTCAAGATATCATGCGCGCAATGACTTATGGGGTAAAAAAAGAGCTATTTTGATTTCAACAATACACAAATTCTGTAAAGGGTTAATAAATTTCTAATGGTAGCATATTACAAAGCACAATCTGTTTAATCAATATCCAAAATTTCATGCTTATACATAAAAAGGCTTTGAAGATAGACTAGATCAAACTTTGAAGTTTTTCGTTAAATTTCGACGCGTTTAAAAGGTACAAGACCCCTTAAGTTAATAATAGTAAAACGTTTGATTTTCTAATAAATTTTTTTAAAAAATGAAGAAGATGATATTTTTTAATTGTTGTTCCTGTTGAAATAAAACATCTTTGATTGCGTTTATGTATATTTATATTTTTATATTGTTGAATTTAGCCAGAACTTATAACGTGGTTAAATAATCTCTAATAAATACGCATCATGTATTAAAAAAAATAAATATATTTTTCAAATCTATATTTAACTGATAATTAGAAATCCCAACAGTTTTGGCAATTATTTGCATTCAAACACAAAACTGTCAAAAGACACATTTTGATAGCAATGGGTATGCACAAAATCGTGGTAGAAATTGTGTTAATTCAGTAACTCCACATATACTCCAAAAATTACATGCAGCATTCTTTTCTTTATTTATTGACAGACGTTTCATGATTGCGCAAAGTAAAAATTCTTCTTTCAGTATTTCCAGTCTGAATTCAAAATTTTTGAATTTAAATACAGGCCAAACTGATGACCCTGGCATGAAGTCAAAGTGTTGGAGATCCTTGTCACTCAGATGTCAAATTTCACTCTTAAGTGTTGAACCCATGTGTCTGATATTTATTCTTATTTTTAAATTTCTTATCAGAAATTTCATATTTTCTAACTATTTTTTTTCCTTAATAAACTTCCTTAAACATGCCCCTTGCTGATTTTTTTCAGCAAATATTTCTCAGATGGCTGTTGAAATCTTATTCATAGCCAATCAACTTCGTTAATGAAGTTATGAACAAACAGGAGACGACAGACTGGTGTCTACCAGTTGCGAGTGAAGTAACTGAGGATGTAGTCACAAGATGGCGGCTGTTGTTTGTTTACATCGGATCAACATAGCTTGTATTTCGCTTGGGAAAACCTTTAGCAGTAAATTTTGATAGAAATTTTCGCTTTTCTTAAACGCCATATTCGAACAAAATTTCTATCATAAATAAGGAAACAATTTCTATTCCTTTTTACCGATGCAAGTTTTTCTTAGTGGTGTCTTAGTAGTGACATTTTCACCGATATTGACAGGTGGATTGTTTATGTAGTCACAATATGGCAGAGACGTAGGCGCAAACCTTCACCAGTAAAAGTTAATAGATAATTTTGTCTTAGTAATGATAGAAGTTCTAGATGAATAACGTATTAACCCTTTCAGGGGCAAGGCACTTTTATTAGTTAAGTACTGAAATGAATGAATGGCACAGGAATTTACAAACAAATTTATATGAAAATAAGCAAAAGCTTTTCTTCACGTATTTAATATAACGAAATTTTCAAATCAAAAATCTGGTGTCAATGTCCCATTTAGAGATTAAAATTAGGTGGTTTAAAAATGAATCACCGCCTTTGAAGGGGTTAAATAAAGAAAAAAGTTTCTATTGATATTTGCTAGTTGAAGTTTTCCACTTCGTAATCCACCCTCTGCGTAACTGCTAATAACTGAAGATCAGCTCACCATTTTGAAGATGTGTCAATCAAGGCTGTCGCAGGTGGCTATTTTTTTAATTCTACCTGACATCACTTTCTCAAAACAAAAGTTATTGCAATGGTGTTCGAGAACATTTGCAAGAGTAATATACTACACAATCTGTCTTATTTTAATTTTTTTTTAAATAGTGGAGCGAATACAATAGAAAAAGAGTCACCTATGGCAGAGATTCAGGAGGGTTACTTCAGAGCTGGCTGAACAACAATAGCACCAAGTGCATAATTATTTATCATTTCACGAACAGTTCCGAAAGACTGTTCGTTTTCTAGAAGTAGATACTGAAATCTTCAATGCAGCGACAAACTTTAGCAAAGATTTTATACTTTTTATATTTTTCTTTACTTTTTAGTGGTATAAATAGTATTTTTTAGTACTAATTAAATTATATGAACAATATAAGATTTTTGTATTCCAAATCGGGGGTTTTCATGTCGTTATAGCCTATGAATACGAGGGACCTTCAAACTCATTTTTTCATATTTTTTAATTGCACTTTAAATGCTAATCAAGAGCACACTATATGAATTATGGCATATATTTATCACACAAAAAAATTTAAAAAAAGTTTGGGGGGGGGATGAAGATAAATAAGGAATTTTTCTGAATATTTTAAGCGTTATCAAGGACTTTCAAAATGTAGCAATCTCATTCCATCATTTAAAATCTGTAATTTTTTTTTATTTTTTTACGCTAGTTTGGTTGTAGCTAGTCATAGTTTTTTTAAACTAAATATAATTGGAGAAGTTAAAGGTAGTCCAGTGCACAAATATGCTGCAAAAATGCTCAAAATTTCATAAAATTTGGAAAATATTTTTTCGTACATTTATATTCAAATATATAAAATTCGATACACAGTTTTATTTGCATACGTAAATCAAACTGGCGTAAAAAATATTCGGGATTTCAATTGATATGAAAGGAGGTTGGGACATTTTAAACCGTAATTTAATTCGAGCGTTAAGGGGTTAAAAAAGGAGGACACCTAATTTTAATTGCAAAACTGACAAACGGCACCAAGAATATTTAACTAAATATTTCCTATTGTAATGTACATGAAAATAAGCAAGTTCATATTTTCTAATCAATTCGTTTATAAATTGCCGTTTGAGTCCATTATTTCATCAGTTTATAAACAGAATTACTCCGCGCCGGTAAGGGTTAAGAGGTCTCAGGATTTTTAAAATTAGAAAAAAGGAAAATAAGGACATTTTTTAACATTTAATATCTTAAAATATGCATGATTTTAAAACAATTTATTTGGAGGGTAGAAGATTAAGTATGTTCTTCCATTTCATGCATTCAGGAAAATACAAGATGCAGAATTAGCATTTACAGAGAGCTCCAAACTGTCGGACATTTCACGAGCAGAAAATTCGTATAACAGTTTACGCGCAGGATTGCAAAATAAATTTTTCAAATTTATTTTTTCAATTCGATTCAATTCGATTTCAATTAGAATGACATTTTTGGTTCATACTTATATTTCTGATTGCTTTAATGGCCATGAACCTAAATAAATTTGTATTTAAAGCATTTTTATATTTTTAATACAAAGTTGTATTTAGCTGATGCAAAATTTTGAAAATTTAAACAGTATAATAACCTAAAAATAATATTTTTTTTAACAATAAAAAGGAAATTTTAGGTTTCGTTTATACAGGCTAAAATTATACGCATGTTTTGAAAATTTCATGAAACAATTTTCAGAAATTTTTGAGATATCGTGTGCGTTATGCTCAAAAACGTCATTTGGAGAATAATGGCTTCAAAGTTTCGACCATTTATATCAAAATGTTCAGAAAAGATACTAGTTTAATATCTAAAAAAATGAAAATTTCAAAAAATTTTCAAGATTCAAGAGTCTTGATACTCCTTAAGGTGCAATAAAAGAAAAATGAGTTTGAAAACCCTCTGTCCCCTTAACGCTCAAATTAAATTACGGTTGAAAAATTCAAATTGCTTATTGGCACCACTTTTATGAAAAAGAAATATTCAACTTATTTAATGACAGGAAAAACGATACAAAAATATAGCCAATTTCACTACTTTATAAAACTGGTGGGAATCAAACAATTTGAGTAAAAGCAGCCCGAGAATATGGCAGGAGCGAGAATTAAGGGGTTAAAAGAAATATCTTTTTTACTTCTACAAACTTTTACCTTGAAAAATATAAAGTGTGAAACTATTAATTATCTGACAAATCCAAGAAAACTTTTAATTTTTTTATGCAGTTTGGTAAGGTATAGATCAAGATATTATAACGGGATGTGAATTTGGCATTGAAATCAATTCCACACCACTGTAACGATGTGATCTGGTTCCTTGGTAGCACTAAACAAACAATGATTTAACATTGAATATTAACTTTATTTAACAGTTTATACTTCAAAATAAAATCTGTTCAACCATAAAAAACACATCACCACTCTTAAATAAAAAGCACAACTTTTCAGCTCTCTCTAAAATTACATTACTTTAAAAACACAATCAATAAAACCACCACGTCCATACTTTCCCCGGCTACAAAAAAAACGTTCTCTTTCCATTACGCAAAATCAGCTCGGATACTATCTGCCAAACTTTTCTCAAACTGCATCTCCATCTCACAAGCCACTAGCTCTCTTCATTTCACTTGACCTCTCCTCTAACATCTTCAGCTCTCTCTCCGCATATCGAAAAAGTTTTCTCTCCGATACGAGAGCACGACCGATCAGTCTCCGAAATTCAGGCGGCGATCCACGGACAAGTTCTGACTCTAGGCTGCGATGCGTGGACAAGATCTGACTCTAAGATGCGATTCAGGGACAACCGCTGGACAAAACCAGTTTCGCAACTTACGAAACAAAATAGACTGCGGGGTTTTTCGGTCGTTACAGACTCCTCCCCCTCCAAATTTTGGACATGCCCAAACGGAGTCGTTGACACGAAGAAACAGTTGCGACAAGTTCCCCTGAACACTAAAATTTTTCTCTCTTCCAAAATGTTCAGGAACAACTTGGTAATTTTGTCACAAACATGTCTCTTCGCCCTTTCCCAATCCATCACAGCCATGTGCCGCCCTAAACAAGATTCTTTAAATTTTAGAGCTACTAGCAATTTTGAAACAAAAAAAATATAGCAATTCACAACACGCCAGTAATAATACAAATACTTAAATTACACTATATAAAAGTTACTCTAATTTACCACAATTCAATATACACAAAATTTCCTATAACTTCAGACAAAATTATAAGCAAAGTAATTTTCTTAAAATATCAATACAATCAACAATTTTTTTTTCTTTTTCTTTACGTAAACTTAACGTGATACAAAGCAAAATTTTTTTAACTTTTTTTTTTGTTACTGACAAGACAACTTCATTACATAATCATACAATTACAAATATTAAACATTAAATCATAACATAATAGTTCAAAATTATTTCTATATTTTTCTAATACTGACAAAAAATAATCATAATATATACACTTTTTTTTCTTTCTTTAATAATACCACTTTAATATATGGAATTTAATAAATAGCACTCAATGTATGAGTATGGCTATGGTTATGGGTCCGGCTCAGAGTGTCTGCATTTTGAAATTTTCTTCTTTTCTTATGATTCCTCATTCTTTTTTTTTCGATTTCATTTCTACTCTTTTTCTCTCGAAATTAACAACATCTGTTATCTCTGATAACACAGGCCTACAAAAAAAAATTTTTTTTTTGGTGCCTATGATTTTACAGCTGATTTTAGATATTTTTGGGACACTGAATCCAAATACGAAATCAGTTTTTCTCTATCAGCTCCACTTTTTTAGATATGCAAAGAGAACTAAAGATTTTTTAAAACTGAAGTGACCTTCAATGCTTAAACTGGCCTTTGACACATGGGCCTGTCGCAACGCTCAAAGCGATTTGGGAGGCACTGAAATTTCAGAAGACCTTGAAAAAAACAGATGTGCAAGTAAAACTGAGGTTCTGCGCATGCTTATGATTTCGTGCCGCTCATCCATAAAGCCAAATGGAAAAGCCGCAAAGAGATGAGGTTAATTTGTGAGTTTTCTCCGTGGAGGGTAGACGTTGACCTTTTGCGATATTTGTGTTTAGTATAGAATTCTTATAAAGTTAATTTAAAACGTACTGTATTGTAGATTGTTGTATTTGTGTTGTTGAATGTAATTTAAATGAGTTCAAGTAGAAGAAGTTGTGTAAATCATCCTGATGTGTTTTGCTACATATGCGGAGAATACGTGTTAAAAGAGAACAGAAAAAATGTTACTGACTTTGTAAAGAGAGCTTATCTTGGACACTTTGGTGTTAAACTTGGTGATCAGGATAAAACTTGGGCACCGCATCAGGTCTGTAAAACTTGTACAGAACACTTACGACAGTGGACTAACAGGAAAAGAAAAAGTCTCAAATTTGGTTTACCGATGGTTTGGAGAGAACCCCAAAACCACTTCGATGATTGTTATTTCTGCCTAGTAAATATTAATGGAATCAGTCGAAAGAAACATAGTAAGTGTACTTATCCTGATTTAGTCTCTGCAAGACACCCGATTCCTCACTCAGAGGAAGTAAGTGCCGATCCCAACGTTTTACCAGCTACCAGAGCTCTGAGAGGATGAATACTGTCCCTCTGATCATCCTTCCGATACAGATGAAGGTGACAGTGATTATGAGGAGATGTCATCAATGCCTCAACGTTTCAACCAGGATGAGTTAAATGATCTCACCAGAAATCTCAACCTGTCAAAAAAAGCTTCTGAATTACTGGCTTCAAGATTGAAGGACAAAACTTTACTGGAACAAGGAACCAAAATTACCTTTTACCGGACAAGAGAAAAGGGTCTATTACCCTTCTTCTTGTAGAGAGCTTAAAGCGGAGTTTAAAATGTGTCCTTCTACACATTGGGAACAAATATGGTTCAATACCAATTGCTCACTCAACGAAAATGAAAGAAGAATATAACACAATCGCTTTGGTATTTGACAAGATAAAGTATCATGAACATCAATGGGTGATTTGTGTTCATTTAAAAATGGTGAACTTTCTCCTTGGACAGCAAAGCGGTTACACCAAATATCCTTGCTTCTTGTGTCTTTGGGATAGCAAGGATAAAACACACCACTGGGAACGAGGGCCTAAGAGAGAAAACATGGATGTTGGAGAAAGGAATATCATTAATAACCCCTTAGTTGGGTGAGACAAAATCATACTTCCTCCACTGCATATCAAGCTCGGCCTTATGAAGCAGTTTGTAAAGGCTCTTGATAAGAACGGGTCATGCTTTGCATATATAGAAGAGAAAATGCCCCAATTGAGTTATGAAAAAATTAAATGAGGAATATTTGACGGGCCATAAATAAAACAACTGATTAGGGATCCTGCCTTCGTAAATTCGATGAATGAGACAGAGGGAAAAGCCTGGACTTCTTTTGTTGCAGTTGTCGAAAACTTTCTGGGCAAACACAAAGCAGAAAACTATGTAGAACTGGTAAACGAAATGCTTAATAGTTTTAAATCTCTTGGGTGTAATATGAGCATTAAGGTGCACTATTTACACAGCCACTTAGAGTATTTTCCTGAAAATGTAGGAGACATCAGTGAGGAACAGGGCGAAAGATTTCTCCAGGATATTAAGACTATGTGGGACCACTACCAAGGAAGATGGGATACACACATGATGGCAGATTACTGTTGGAGTTTAAAAAGGGATTGTTCAAAAATAAATTCAAGAATGTCACGGAAAAGAAGCTTCCGAAATGTTCAGTGAGAATTGGTCTCATCGATGACTTTTTCCTCTATCTTTGTGAGTAAATATATTTGTATAATATAATTCTTATAAATATTATTTGAATATATGTATATTATAATAATGAAAATTAACATTTGTATATTATTAAAAAAAATTCTGTGTTTATTTATTTTATTTTTATTTTTGTTTAATTCATGGATTTAACTTAAAATAGTGTAACATATATTTCACAAACAGTTCTATATCTTAAATATTTGAGCTCCCAGGCAAAATTGAATGCCATATTTGAATTCAGGACATCGAATTCATATAAAATCAGCTCCAAAAACCTAGGCACCAAAACAGCTGTTGGCTTGTGTAATCTTTTAACACTCTTGCTCGGTCTCCTGCATTGTACAGCCAGCCTTTTCGGTCTACAAGTAGACAAGTTCAACACAGTTTTAATTCCAAATCTCTGGAAAAACTCCACAGTCAAGTTACTCATTAATGAGAGTTCCTGTTCAGTCTGTATTTCCCTTGGAAATATCATTCGACTGAATATCTGCAATATTACATCAAATATAGACGTCGATTCAGCATTCACCACTGGCACTGCATCTGGGTAGCTAGATGCCATACACCACTTCAATCACTGTAATCAAATGCTTATTTCCATTTGATGTGACCGCTAAAGTTCCGCAAGCATCTACATTTATCCCGCCTTTAAGGTTTCCGGCTCTCTGGTAAACATCACAGGGTTTTTTCAACTCTATTTCCTTAACCATTCCAAATTCTTTGAATTCTGTTTCAGTCTTTCTGGCCAATGTAAACAATGGAACCAATTCTTTACTCTTCTGTTGCTCCTCAGCAAATCTATTCAAATCCGCTTTCATCAAATCCAAAATAGTTTCAGTTTCCAAAACCTTCGGCAAAAGTTTATAATTTACATCAGAACACTCATCTCTCTCCTCTTTCAATTTTGCAGTCAATTCCGATTTCTCTTCTTGACCATTCACTAACTCCTCTTCATTTACCTTATCAACATCACCAATACTTGATTTTATCTGTCCGCTCTCAAAATCTTCTTTAAACAGATACACCAGGTCCAACAAAATTTCATCCGTATAATCCAGAACTGTAGGTAATTTCACTTCCCTTTCCATCTCTTCGACATCCTCTTTAACCAATAGTTATTCTTCCACAAGTTTAACTTTTACATCCGGAAGGCCTTTTTCAACTTTTCCATCAACCTCTATCTCTTTCGAAAATTCTAATCTCTTCTCTTCCAAAGGAACTAAATCTCTTTTTTCAACAAGTGGTTTTCGCCACTGTGCTTTTGTCATTATTGCATTCACAGTTCCTCTTATCTTTCCACTATCACCTAAAAACTGAAAGTTCTCTTTCAACAATGCAGCAGTTCTATTTCCAATAATATATCTCCCCGGATCCAGACCATTTCTAATAACTGCTGCCTTAGTTTTAACATGACCCAATTCACATTCAATTTCAACTTCGGCCATAGGCAAACGTGTCATTTGGTGGTTCAACAAATGCTGCACCCACACATATTTTCCTGTCACACTTTCAGGCGAAACATACCTTTGACACACAGTATCGACTGTTGCTCCAGTGTCTCTTAAAATTGGAATTCGAATCCCATTTATCCATCCAGAACTCGTGTACGGTGCAAATAATTCATCATCAGCTCTATTTCGAACATGATTTACAGTTCCTCTTTCAATTTTATTTTTAAGTCTAGGACACTGAGGCCTAAGATGAGTTGAATCCCAACGTTCAAAACAACGGAACTGTCTTCTTCTATCAAAATTGGATTCAAGCTTCCGACCATTAAAATAGTTTTCCTTATCTTCTACATCTTGCACACGTTCATTTCTCTGCTTGTTTCCTTTCCACGGTTTCGAATGCCATGGTTTTTTCTCACTTCGATTCTCATAACACATCGAATCTTTGTTACGAAAACACCTCCTTACATATTCAAACTCTTCAATCCTAGTCAAGAGATCAACTGGCGAAATTATAGTTGTCCAGTGATCCAAAAATCTATCCTTAAATTCAGGCGGTGCCCTTTTTTTATTTGATCAACAATCATCTTTTAATTGATCATAAGTCTCTATATTCAATCCATTCAACCAACCCTCCAAATAATTTTTTATCTCATAATAAAAGTCATGCCAAGTACCATCGGTTGCTTTTTGAGTTTTTACAAAGTTCTGACGAAACTTTTCTGGACTCAATTTAAATCGCTTCAGTAATACTGTCTTAACATATTGATATTCACTAGCATTTTCCACAGGTTCAAGAGCTATCAATTGTGAAATTTCAGACGGTAAAAAACCAATTAATTGAGTAACCCACTTTTCGGGGGGAATCTTAAGAACCTTTGCTTGTCGCTCAAAAAGTTCCAAAAACAAACTGATATCATCTTCCTTCACCTCAAATTTCGGCATCAATTTCTGAATCTCCACTCTCGATTCAAAACCTATACTAGATTTAACCGAATTGTCAGGGCTCTTACTATTCCTTAATTGTAACTCCAATTTCTGTTTCTCTAATTGAAACTCTCTTTCAGCCGACCTCTCTTTCTCTGCCCTCTCTCGCTCCTCCACCTCTTCTCGCTTAATTCTTTCATTTACAACTGCTAAAAGCATTTCTTTTTCAAAATCTTCATCGTAATTAATACTTTTCATTATTAGTTCACGTAAATCAATGATTCGCATACTATCGTTAACTTCCTCCCCCAATTCCACTGCTACAACTTTCAGGTCCTCTTTTCGGCCTTTTCCAAAGTAAGCCATCTTAAAGTTCGGTTTCTGCACTCTAATACGCAATTCAAACACTCTCTCAGAGCAACGGACACCCAATCAACTAAACAAAGTTAAATCAGTACACTATCAACATTCATTTACTCTGAATAATAAAAATCACAAAATTAATGCATAAGTACATTTTTAAAACAAGTAAAATATTTAAAACACATCAATTGAATCATAAATATACCAATTATTTTTTTTAAAAAATTTCACACAAGTTCAATAAAACTTCAAGACGATACTTCAATTTCTGAAATCACAAACCCCTCAAACCACCTTTTTACACACATTCATATCAATTAATAAATTCACCAGTTTGGTATTAGCAATTCTATACTTTTACACAATATGAACACAATTAACTCAAAATCAGTTTGATTTCATCCAAACATTAAACCAGTTTGGTTTTAAGCATTATATTTCTTTTTTTTTGTACAAAACACAATTACCTTGAAATCAGTTTGATTTCCTCCAACCATTAACCAGTTTGACCTTAAACACTATATTTTTTAAATACAGAATACAATTAACTTGAAATCAGTTTGATTTCTTCCAACCATTAACCAGTTTGGTTTTAAACACTTTAGTTCATAAATATCTCAAGTTTCAAAATTTTACTGAATCCATAAAATATATTTTTTTCTTTTTCATTACAATTATAAATCCAAAATTTAGAGTTTCTAAATAAAGCTATAAAATACCGGCTGGCATTTGCGAACGCTATATAAATGTAATACCGGAGGCCAGTTTGGCACAAAATTTTACCAAAATGAATTCAACTTTCCAAATTATAAATATCTAAAACTACAAACGCTAATGGCACAATTTACTGCAATGGAAGAAAGGGGAAAGACATACCTTTTATTTTTCTTCACTTTACCGAAAACAAATCTCGGTGGAACCTCCACTTAATACATATCACTTTAGACTGTAACGATGTGATCTGGTTCCTTGGTAGCACTAAACAAACAATGATTTAACATTGAATATTAACTTTATTTAACAGTTTATACTTCAAAATAAAATCTGTTCAACCATAAAAAAACACATCACCACTCTTAAATAAAAAGCACAACTTTTCAGCTTTCTCTAAAATTACATTACTTTAAAAACACAATCAATAAAACCACCACGTCCATACTTTCCCCGGCTACAAAAAAACGTTCTCTTTCCATTACGCAAAATCAGCTCGGATACTATCACGAGCCGTTAATTCCCAAATTGGCTCATCCGACCTCAGCAATCTGATCCTTTGTTAATATTAATATTTTAGATTACTTTACTGTGATTTTGATCAAATTTAACAAAATAAATCAATTTAAGTCATTATATTTGCATTCTGTTTTACATTACACTACTTCATAAGAAAATAAATATAATTATCTACTATATAAATATCAGTTTTAGCCAATCAGATTGCTGGGCTCGGTTGAGCCAATTTGGGAATTAACGGCTCGTGGATACTATCTGCCAAAATTTTCTCAAACTGCATCTCCATCTCACAAGCCACTAGCTCTCTTCATTTCACTTGACCTCTCCTCTAACATCTTCAGCTGTCTCTCCGCATATCGAAAAAGTTTTCTCTCCGCATATTAAAAAAATTATTTCTCCGATATGAGAGCACGGCCGATCAGTCTCCGAAACTCAGGCGGCGATCCATGGACAAGATCTGACTGTAGGCTGCGATCCGTGGACAAGATCTGACTCTAAGCTGCGATTCAGGGACAACCGCTGGACAAAACCAGTTTCGCAACTTACGAAACAAAATAGACTGCGGGGTTTTTCGGTCGTTACACCACTTCGAGTATCCAAGATAAGATCGGGTTTTCATCCCGACATTCTACCATTATTCACCAGTGCCCTATTTATAAAATAAGCTGATGGGTGATAACCTTTATCAACACTTCTATTGTCAAGTGTGACTCGAAAAAATTGTCATTAGCAATATTTCAAAATTTAACTTTGGCTACCACTATTTCGGAAAGAAATCTTTGCAATTATTTCTTAGGATCGATAAAAACAGGTTTTTAAGACCGAATCCAAAATTCGGTGAACTTCCTATTTTGTATCGAAAATGAAAACGAAAACCAAAATGTCCAATTTTGTTTTCATAATTAATACATACGTAAATATACAGAATTATTAATTAACCCCTTAAGCCTTAACCTACAATGACGGGCATAGCCCGCGTACGATGATTGAGCAAATGTAAATTCTTCTTACCACTAAAATTTCACATTAAATATAGTTTAATTTAATCGTCGAAATTCCTTGTTTAAACAAGGCGAAAATCTCTTAAATTTTAGTGGTTGCTATGGATTTGCCAAACCTTGGAGCTGTTAAAAGTAAATCGTAGGTTAAGGGGTTAATAAAACGTGTAATTATGCTTGTGACCGGACTTGCCTCTTCTTGCCTCTGACTATAACTTTTTATTTCCATATAAAATAAAATGTCATTAATTCATCAACGGTACTAAATGATTTTCTAATTGTACGAATTGCATTTAATTTTAAAATGTTTTGGGTACACATAAATTGATTTATCTTTTATAATGATTTTTGTGAATGCACATCAATTATACTAGAACTTTCTCAAAGAGTAATCGAAGCAGTTCTGTGGTTTCAAACTAAAAATTTTCTATTACTCTTAAGCTGCAGCTTTTAAAGAGCACGTGAAAAGCGTCATATATGCATTGCTTCCTTTATAATTTGCACTTTCGTCTTAAGTCAGTCATGATTGACCGATAATTATAAACAGTGAAGTTCATAAAAGGAAATAAAGAGTTTCTCATTGAGCCGAAACAGCTGAAATCAAGGACTAATGTTGAAAATTTCCGAAGGAAAAAACAAATTTTTGGAATGCAGTGCGGATAGTTTCGGTCTGGTAGAATTTTCAGCAGCATTTTCGGCAACGAATTTTCAGCGAAACATAGATTTTGAGCCGAAAACTAAAAAGAAACCGAATTTTCGGCCAATATCTAGTTATTTCTACGATCATTTGGGATAATAAAAAAGTAAAATATTATTTTTTAATATTTGGTAGCCACAGCTGCTAACAATAAAACTATTAATAAAGAGTAGGAGACATAATAGTTGCGAGTGAAGTAAATCAGGATGCGGTCACAAGAAGGCGGTTGTTATTTGTTTACACCGGTCCACATGTTCTTATTACCGTTGAGGAAAAACCTCACCAGTATTTTTTAATAGAAATTTTCACTTTATTTAAACGCCTAACTCATGGAAAATTTCTGCCATTAATTAAAGTAACATTTTCTGTTCCATTTTACTCATGAAAGTTTGCTTCTGTAATATTATAATCTCTTTCACTGACAATAATAGGAGTATTGTTTATGTAATTATAAAATGACGAAACCGCAGGAATTGACTATCTCCGGGGCAAACTTCCACCAGTAAGAACTAATAGACATTTTTGCCTTAATTATGACAGAAATTCTGCATGAGTAATTGAAGTTAGAGTTCACCATTTCCTTTTCACAAGGAGAGGGTCCGAAGTTGGTCTCACGGAATCCAGCGATCGTTTGTACATTGATACAGTGTAGTTAATAGATAAACATATCAATAGGATAAAGTGCAATATTCAGGGGGGCCGTAAAAAAGGAGCCCCTAAGTTCACCCATTATTGACTCTTTAGTATGTAATCGGATAAATTACACTCAATTGCGAGCGCCACGATAGTACAGTTGGCAGCGCACCAGACTTCTGATTTTCTTTTTCTCGGACCTCTGCGGGTTCGATACTCCGACGAGGTTTTTTTTTTCTTCTTCCTCAGACAAAATAATGATAAGTTATTTTCGAACCACAATTAAAAAATATATATCTAATTATTTAAATGTAAGACAAATATAAATGTAGGCGCATTCACACATATTTATTTATTTACAGCGAGAGAGATTTTTATTGGAACGTGATGGATATAATGAAAAGTAAAAAAAAAATAAAGCAAAAATCTTATGCAGTATATACGTATTTGTTTACATTCAACATTTTGCATTTTCGTAAATTTTATATTTAGTTTTATTTACAATTATTTATATTTATTTTACAATTACTTACATATATTTCACAATGACGTACACTTATTTACATTTATGTATACTTAAAAAATAAATGTGTTCTATTAAACTTGAGGTTCTGATTATGGGCAGGAACCGGGGTGATAATTATCATAAAAACATATGAAACAGAAACTTTTGCGACAGCGTAAACAAATAATAAAAGAAGTGTTTATACAGGAACAAGGCCTTTTAAGAAGATCGTTTGGAAAACGCACTTCATTGGCATTCATAAATATTGTTCTTTTATGTGAAAGTTTCGACATATACCATGCGTATTTTATCATGTTACAAAATGTATGTGAAGAGAGTTCATGGTGCACAATTGAATGTATTTTTGTACAATCCTCGCGATAATTAATTTATCTTTTGTGTTCAATTAAACTATTACAATTTTGTAGCCACTAAACCCCTTAACAGTGTGGCCCGAACTGGATTCGGGTAAGAACACTTTGCTTGCTTCGTTATTAAAAGCATTTTGACACCACTAATTTGTAACTGTAAATTTATCTTTATTGATTGTCAAATATTTTTCGATTAAGTAAGGTAAATATTGTAGTATGGAAAAAGTGGTGTCCTGCCCCATTTTTAATTTTTTTTTTTTTTTTTTTTTTTTTGTAAGAAAACAAATGTCACTGTTAAGGGGTTAATCATATTTTTCACCTGCCTATAAAAATAAAGTCGCATGTTTGAACCAAAGCTGTACAATTACTTTAATTGTACAAGTAGTTCGTTTATCTTTATCCTGCAAGATTTCGTCATATATTTCTAGTCGTGTGTGTTCTGCCCAGGAGTCCATGATCAACAAAACATTTTCTTGTCCAATGTAATTTTTGAAAAAATTGTTAAGAAATTCACCGTATAAATGTGAGGTAAGTTTACCAGATTTCGATGACAGGACAAATACATTCGTATGTTTTTTGGCATACTGATGTATCAGTATTTGTATCTTAGGACCAAATGTACTTGTTGCTTCCTGTAAACACAAAAAGACACGAGACAGCACTTTTCCAGACAAATTTATGCCATACTGTGCCATATATGAATGAGAAACTTTATTCATATCTTTAGAGTTCTATTGTATGTTGATTGATATTGGCACCCTGAAATTAAAAATCAATTTATTTTACAAAATATTATAGTACATTTTTTTTCTTTTTTTTTTTTGAACGCACAAAGAGTACATGTATTGTTTATTAATAAAATATTTTACATACCTGTCTGTTCAATATTAATGACATAATTTTCATCGAAATTGGGGCTTAAGTATAGGTGCAGATTCACGGTCGTCAGTCGCCATGTGGCGACTAATTTTCAGTCTAAATCGTCATCCTTTGATGAATTTCGCGTTTTTTCTCGCGATCCTCTGACGAAATTCAGGTTCTTATGGCGTTCCGTTTATGAAATTTACGCTTTTTTGCGATCCTTTGAAGAAATTTGCCTGTTTTTCTGTAATCTGTTGACAAAATTCGCGTATTTCTGCAATCTGTTGATGAAATTCGCGTTTTTCCTGCAATCGGTTGACTAAAGTTGCATTTTTCTGCAATCTTTTGACAAAATTCGCGCTGTTTCTGCAATCCTTTCACAAAATTACTGTTTTCTCTGCGATCCTTTGATAAAATTAGAGTTTTTACTTTTCGTGATCCTTTGACGAACTTGTCGATTTTTCTGGGAAGGTTGGCGAAATTCGCGGTTTTTTTTTCGAGATTCTTTGCAGAATTCTTGGCTTTTTTTCCCTGATCCCTTGACGAAATGGGTGATTTTTCTGTGAAGATTGGCGAAATTCCCTTTACCGCCATCCGTTGACGAAATTCGCTTTTTTGCGATGTTTTGTCGAAATTCCCTTTTTTCGCGATTTTTTGTCAAAATTCCCTTTTTTCGCGATATTTTGGCGAAATTTCCGGATTGTTTTTGCGATCCTTTGACAAAATTCACGCTTTTTTCTGCTGGCAATTGACAAAATTGATTATTTCAGAGACCATTTGTCGAAATTCTCGATATTTTTTTTATATCCGAATTTTTGGAACCGAAAACCTTAAATTTTTGGAAAATTCGGAACAGAATCACTCGTGTAATCGTCTGTGACAAGATGTTTTTAGGATAATTTTTCTTGTGTGTTCTTGAAAAATAAACGTTTGGATTGTATTTTGATTTTTATAGTGCAGAATAATCTCACACATTCACAATTTTTTTTTAATGTGTACTCTTGTAATGGAAGAATGTAACATAAGAAATGTTGTTTTCCTAATTTTTCTCATGACCATGATTGCTTAGCTTATTCTTATAGATATATATTTTTTAACCTCTGTCTTGTCCAACTTTATCTTCTGACTGTACTACAGAGCTTAAGATTTATATTAAACATAATTTATATCCAAATTAAAAGAATTGTGTGATTAAATGAAATATTCACACTTGATGTAATTAGCCTGTGTTTATTTTGTGCATGTGTAGCTTATTTTCCCCTTTGAATTCCTGAATTTTCCCCCATGTAAATGCTATTGCTTTTATGCATTTCTTTCACAATGTGGCGACTGGATTATTTGGGCTTAGGAGCCACTGGCTCCTTAAAAATTTTGGGAATCTGCACCTATAGAATTGAGCGTAAAGTCTGGATACAAAAATTTTCTGCAGATGCTAGCGTTTCTTCAATTGACACAACCTCTTTCTGGGACACAAATTTTGTGATTTTTCGCTGCCGTATTCCATGTCTTCTTTTAAATCTTTTCACCCATGCGTCAGAAGCTTTAAATTCGAAATCTTCGTATTTCCTTGCAGCAGTCAAAGCCCATTCTTGCAATTTTTTTTGTTGTTACTTGTTCATAGTTCTGTCGAGCTTCCACAAAACGGTCATATGTTCAAGAGTCAATGACAGAAAATTTGCCATATTTGTTGCCACCTTTTTTAACATCTTCTTTCCATTGCAATAAATGATGTTTTCTTTTTAAGCCTTTTTTGCAATAATTGCAGACTCCAATTAGGATGTTCTTTAGCAATATTGACTGCTTTTATTTTATAATCCAAAGGGATGAACTCTAGATCTTTGCTTTTTTTAGGGGGTGGTTCATATTCATTTATTGACTGATCATCTTCCACCTCCTCAAACTTACTTCTTCACATATTTCATACATATGGATGAGCAAATCTTCAACTATAAGTTTTCTATCACAAAGTAGTTCTAGAGTATTGTGAAAAAGTTCATTTCTGATAAGCTTGGCTTCATTAGAAATAGTGTCTAAAGACTTCGATGTAATTAAATTATTTTCAGAGAGTAACTTTTCGTAATACACGACTGCTTCTTATAATCTCAATTTTGATGATTCGCTATGAATTAAGTCTTCTGAAATTCGCTCTTCAATATTTGTATATTTAGAAGCTTCTTCACAAGACATTTTTTTCAAAATAACTTTTTTCATTTTAATTACGACACTATAATAAAGAACAACCTCTAACGACCACGGAACTTTAAAAGCAGAATGCCGTACTCATTCGCTGTGCAGCAGGTGGGTGCTGAAACTTCAACAAAAGAAGAGTAAACATTCTAAGCCCACCCTGTTTATTTTCTATCGTGTACTTGTTTTGCTTATAAACCACCTGCAAATCTACATAATAAAATGTCCCTGAAAAGATTTTTAACGGAAAACAGTTATTCTAATTTCAAAGATGAGATCCCATGATTAAAAAAAATTATGTGTTAAGAATTAAAAAAAGACAAAAATTGAAAAATTATTACCTTTTAAATTGACAAGATAAAAGTAAATGGCATATTTTAATTTTATGTAGCGTGTTTTAATTTACTTCGCTGAGAACAACAGAGATCTATTCATAGAAAAGTTTATAAATAAATGTGAATAAAATTAAATTTTTGTCGACTGAAAAATTCAATTATTGTACTCCCCCCCCCCCCCCATTACATCCATAAAATTGCAATCTCTCTGTAAATAAATAAGCATATAATATATATACATGTGTGTGTGTGCGCGCAGAAGCATGTTTTTTTTTTATATTTGTCTTACCTTTAAATAATTATATATATTTTTTGTAATTGAGGTTCGAAAATACAGTCGAACACCGTTAATACGCGCCTTGCTTAATACTCGAAAACCGCTTAATAAGCGAATTTTCTTCGTGAAAAACGCCTATCTGTTGCATTAAAAATATCCCTCTTAATACGCGAACGGTTAATACGCGGACCCGCTTAAGGCGCGAAATTTTATCAGTCCCGTGGCAAGAAAAACCTACTTTTAATAGGCGAATGAGCTTTTTTTTAAAACAGAGAAAGTTTTAGAGGAAATAATGTCTCAAGTGTAACATACGACAATTCTTTAAACTAGGATTTTTTTTTATGTCCAAATTTAATGCAACCATGAATACCTTTACTAAAAATATCAGTTTGAACCTCTGCTATAGGCCAGGAAGAGAGAAGAGAAAATTTTATAGCTAAAGAGTGCACAATAATAAGCAAACATGTTGTTTCCCCCCTAATCAGAATGAGCCAGTTGAGGTTTTATCCGATTTGGAAGCGAAAAGCGAACATTTCCCCTATGCTGGAAAAACGATTTAACTTCGTCCTCTTACGGCAGTGCCATTCGCTGCTTGATCAGTGCTGTGATATGTTACGTAGGAAGAGAGTCGCTTACGCACCCTGTAAAATCTTGTCTACAATGTCCACGTGTTCTTTTAAAAGTTCAATCTGTTCTTTACCGTGGCAAAAGGAGCAAAATATATTAAAAGAAAGGCTATCTCTATCACTGAGAAGTTACAAATTATAAATTAGTACCATGCCCGACTATCCAGAATAAGGCGGTTTTCTCCAAAGAAAAAGGCATACATAATCAACTTTAAGGGCTTTGTTGAAGATTAGGGATGTCATCCCCAACCAAGCTTTAGTTGGTGGAACAAAGAACAAGAAAATAAAAACCGCCAAGTTTAAGGACATGGAGTAGGCGCTCCACGAGTGGTTTATTCAGGCGCGCTCTACGAATATCCCAATAAGCGACATGCTAATAAAAAAAAATGTTCTGAAGTCGCAATGAAAATGGTATTGTTAGATTTCAGTGCCTCAAATGAATGGACGGATCGATTTAAAGTTCGTCCCGGAATAAAATTCTAGAAAGTGTGAGATGAATCAGCTGCTATCAACAATGAAGACGTCGCTTGTTGGAAAACAAATCTGCTTCCGCAGCTTGCCAAAAACTACTGAAGTCGTGATATTTACAACTTGGACGAATTTGGGCTTTTTTACAAAACGACATCCAACAAAACAATGGCTATAAAAGGAGAAGCATATACTGGGGGTAAACTAAGGGAAGACCGACTTACTATTCAATTCGAAGCCAAATCTGACGGATCAGAAAAAGTTTAAGCTACTGATGATAGGGAAATCACGCAACCCGCGACGCTTTAAAAACATAAAAAAATTGCTTTCCTGTGTGAAAGTCAGCGCAGAGCGTGGATTACGGGCAACCTTTTTATTTCTTTTATCTTATATAGACGAAATTGTTCCAATAAAAAAAATTTCTATTTCCGGTTTTTGACGGATTTACACGTTTTATAGGTCAAAGATTCCAAAAAACGTGATTTTACAAAATGTCTGACTGTCTGTGTGTCTTCATTGTACCATCAAAAAGTTTATGCAGTTACGCATAGAACTGAACCAATTTTTTGTGTATCTTTCTGGCTCTGGCCAGCAGATTCCCCTTTAATTTGAAAATATTCGTCCGGAAGGGGGCGCTGTAACAGCGATGTCTGTACCATTTTCATTACTGTACCATCGAAAAATGCATGAAGTCTTATGCATAGAATTGAACAAAATTTTTCGTGTATGTTTCTGGCTGTGGTCAGCAGGTCCTCCCTGAATTTGAAAAAATTCTGACGGAAGAGGGCACTGTAATAGCGATTTTTGTCCCATTTTCATTATTGTAGCATCAAAAAGTGTACAAAGTTATACAGAGAATTGAAACAAATTCTTTGCGTATGCTTTTGTCTATGCCCAGCAAGTCCTCCTTGAATTTAGAAATATTCCGCCGAAAAGGGTCGCAGTGAGAGCGATTTTTGTATAATTTTCTTCATTTTTCGTAATTCTATTGTCCTTTAATGGCTCGTGCAGCGCCCTGCTAAGCCGACTATTCGCTAATAGCTGATGTAAGACAGAATAACTAAAAACTATCGATTTTAATAAATATTATGATCGAGATTATCTTGTGTTTACACCCGATTAATTGACTGAAGCAGAAATTTAAGATGAAAATAAAAAATGGTATAGTATTGAAGTAATAATATTGAAAAATTAACATCTGTAACTAATTTTCTTTAATAATCTGATGTATGAGATCGAAGAAAGTTTTGGGATTGGCTAATCCAACTAGTTTCAACATGGGTTCGCAATATTGATCGGTGCTTTGTATAAAAAAAAAAAAAAAAAAAAAAAAAAAAAACATGCCATGTGCTATTGCTTGTGGACAATTGCCCTGCGCATCCAAAAGATAACGAAGGTCTGAGGAAGTCAAAATTGAATTTTTACCTCCAAATTCGACCAGTGTCACATAGCCAATAGACTAATGAACAATTAACAGCGCCAAGGTAAATTACAAGACTCACGTAGTACAATAATACCTTCACCAAATGAAACACGACAGCAACCATTCTTACTAAGAGGACGTCCTATTACAGTTCTTTACGTTATGCATGTGCTTACTGTAGCAAGGGAGAGCGTCACAACAACGACGACTGCAAATGTTTTCAGAAAAGGGTATTTTGGAAGTAGCGAGGACATCATTTCTAAAGAGCCGACTTCCCATACTCTGATGTTGACACTTGATGTACTTGATGGCTTGGCGAAAAAGAAGCTGTAGGGGAATATTTTGTCTGCTAAGACACATTCATTAATATCGAAGTCTGGATGACATCAACAGCGCCTGATGAACCGGATGATGAGGAAGAAGGGGATGAATCTGTTCCTCCGGCCCCATCTCCATTTTCCGAAGTTACAGAGGCGTTCAATTTTCTCAGGCAGTATTAATCGTCACTGGACGAAGGACCTTAGACGAGCGAGCCTTACCATCACATGAATAGGGCTGAAAATATCATGCTAATAGTACGGCAGCATGTCAAACAGGACAAAAACGATAGCTACTTTGCTGCCAAAAAGTAATTTTTATGTAATTATTGACTTTATTAACTTTAAACTTTTTTTATACCAAATGTTGTGTTTTATAGACACTGTTCTCTATTTGTTCTGTTTAGCGAACAATGATTTTAATTTTGTTAACCCCTTCGGGACGGGAGCCTTTTATGAAATTTTTAATCTATTCTCACCGTTTTTTAAAAACAGAAATTTGTGTCTTCTTGAATCGAGAAAATGCGCTGATTAAATAAGGCAAATTTTACAGTAAAATTTTACTGGTGAGGAAAAACAAGGATTCTGAGAGCTTCATGCGGCACGTATACGTGACGCTCGTCCCCAAGGTGTTAATATTAGTTTTAGTTTACATGGTTAGCACAAATTTTTGTGTTCGTTTTGTTCAATTTTATGTAACGTACATAATAAATCTAATTTTGAAAAGACATAGGATTTTTACATAAGACAATAACACTTATTTGAATTTGCCGATTTCGAACGTTCCTGCTTAATAAACACATAATCATAAAAACTAATAAAATATCATTTTATGTCTTAACCCCTTCACGACGGAGCCTTTTACGAAATGTTTATTACTTTGCTACCGGTTTTAAAAAACAGAAGTTTGTGCCTATTCAAATCAGGAAAATGCTTGGATTAAATAAGGCAAATTTTACAGTAAAATTTTACTGGTGAGGATAAACGAGGATCCTTAGGCCTATTTCCGGCATGTATACATGTCGCTCGTCCCCAAGGGGTTAAAACGCTAAAAGTTATCATAAAGATGTGTTTTATCAGTATAGTTCGTTATTACATTGATCACTGGACGGAAATTTATGAACTTTGGGTTAATACGCGAACCCGTTTAATACGCGAATTTTGATCGGTCCCTTGATTCGCGTATTAACGGAGTTCGACTGTAACTGATCATCAATTTATCTGGGAAAAAACCCGCGTAGGTATATGGAACCCGCAGAGATCCGAGAAAGAGAAAATTAGAAGTCTGGTGCGCAACCAAATCTACTATCAAGGCTCTCGCAATTGAGTGTGATTTATCCGATTATATACTAAAAAGTCAACAATGAGAGAACTTTGAGGCTCGTTTTTTACCCCCCCCCCCTAAATATTACTCTTTATCCTGTTGATATCTTTATCTATTGACTATACTCTATCAATGTACAAAGGATCTCTGTATTCCGTGAGACCAACCTCGGACCCTATCCTTGTCAGTCACTTCACTCGCAACTGGTAGACAGTACACCATATGTCTTCTCGCCTTTGTTCACAATTCCATTGCAGTGTTGCCAGATTGGGGACATATTTAATTCAGATTATTTGACTATCACCACTTTTTAAAATTAGTATAATTCGCCTTATTTTGCAGAAATTTTCATCTATTTTTAAATAGGCGGAATATTTCTATTTAAAAAAAAGCGGTGACAATCAACAATTTGGGGGCAAAAAAGCCCCCAATCTGGCTACACTGCTCCATTGATATTTCAGACCTGGCTGTACCACAGTGTCAACCGCATACCTATTTGACATTCCAGGAACAGTTTCGGAAAACTGCTCGCTCTCTAGAATAAAAAATATGTTCCATTAAGCACAGAACCCACAGCTAAAAGGTTTAAAACTGTTTATATTTTCACTACTTTTTACTGGTATAAATAGTATTTCATAATACTTATTAAATTATACAAACAATTTAAGATTTTTGTATTCAAAATCTTATCGTTTTTTTATGTCGTTATAACTTAAAAGCACATTTTTTTTTTTTTTTTTTTACTCCTACAAATTTTTACCTTGAAAAATATCGAGTGTAAAACGATTAATTATCTGAGAGATCCAAGAAAACTTTTAATTGTTTTTTGCAGTTTTGTAAGTCATTGCACAAAATATTATTACGGGATGAGACTTTGGCATTGAATTCAATTCCGCACCAATTCCAGCATTCAAGATAAGATCGGGTTTTTATTACGACATTTTACCATTATTCAACAGTGCTGTAACCCTCCAGCCGCGGGAGACTTTTTCAGTGGGTTACTTTTTTTAAATTAAGATTGTTCGATTCCGACCAGTTTCTTAAAAAATAGAAATAGTTACTTTATTTAATTACAGTTTAAATAATTCGAGAATAAGTTGAATTATACGCTTTTAAAATTATACGCTTTTGGGGTATCAAGCAATCTGAATTTTTAAAAAGCAACTCACCGGAGCGCGAAAATAGTGTTTCTCGCAGCTGGAGGGTAAGGTTGTAAAAACCCTAGCTTCATAATAACCATACCATCTACGGATAATCACAAATCTTTTTGAGACATCATAACGGAAAATATTTTATTCAGAGCTTCAGAAATATGATGAGGCAGTCGGAGCACTGTTTCGTGGATTTCACTATTTAAGTCACATATTCTTGCTGCATTATATATCATAACAAATAAATACGACAATAAAAAGACCACAGTGTATTTTGTATTAATGTTATTATAACCGAAACTTGCCCTTGAATTCGTCAAAAAATAAAATCCAAAATATAAATAAACAGATACGAAAATAATAGTTTTAACCGTTGAAGAACCCAGAATAGCATCAGTTGTGTGAATTAGTCGAGATAATTTGTCATAAATCTGGAATATGTTCGGACTGTTAATTATAAAATAATCTAGTGAGTGATAGCATTTACCAGTTTGAACTTCTAGTTTCGCGTGTGACTCGAAAAAATTTTCTCTACTAATACTTCAAAAATTAAGTTTGGTTTCTATCATTTCGGAAAGGAATCTTTGCAGTTATTTCTAAGAAAAGTTGAAACAATACAAAAAGAATAAGAATATTTTTAAATACTTGGTAGTCAAGCTGCTAAGAATCGAGCTATGAATAAAGGGAAAGGAACATAATAAAGTCTACCAGTTGTGATTGAAGTAACTGATGAGGCTGTCACAAGACGGCGGTTGTTGTTTGTTTACACAATGGAGTTGTGAATAAAGAGAAGGAGACCTATAGTGTACTGTCTACCAGTTGCGAGTGAAGTAACTGAGGAGGTTGTCACAAGATGGAGGCTGCTTTTTCTAAATCGTATCAACAGTTTCTGATAACCGCCGCGGCAAACTTCCCATCAGTTAAATTTAATAGAATATTTTGCCTTATTTAAATGATTTATTCATGGAAATATTTTCTCACAAATATGATAAAAAGTTCTATTTCTTTTTGCTGGTGTCAGTATGACTGGTAAAACAGTAAGTTTGTTTCACTAGTTGTCACATTACGGTGGAAACGAAGGGTCTGACTACCGCAAAAGTAAACTTGCACAAGTAAAAATGAAAATCTGTTTCTTCCATTATTTATGACTGAAATTTTGCATTAATAAGGCCTTTAAAACCTTTTGAGGGGCGGTGGGATAAAATATATCCCACCTAATTTAAACAATATTCTCACTAGAAAATGTTTAGTAAATTTTATATTTTTAACTTTGTGGGAGAATCGCTGACAGCTTGCTTTGCCTTATTTAAAGATAAAATTTTTCGATTATTCCGGTGAGAATTCAATATTTAGAGACCTTTTTGTTTGCCCCTCAAGGGGTTAAATGCAGAGAAAATTCCTATATAAATTTAATGGTGGACGTTTTCAACGGAGGTAATCAGACCTTAGGAAAGCGGTTACAGTTGAAGCTTCACTATTTTAAGAATATGTCAGTTCCTCTTTATTAATATTTCCATGGTTTACACCGGTCCACAGGTCCTGATTAACGCTGAGGCAAACTTTCACCAGCAAGTTTGAAGAGGAACTTTCACTTTATGCACCGACGATACAACGAAGGTACTGTTAAACGAACTTATTACAAAATCCTTTTAATACTTCGATTAGTAGCAATACAGTACAATGTGTTATAGATAGTTTACTTTATCTTATTCGAAAAGAACTCTTGGTTGCAGAAAATAAAAATATTCTAAAAAGGATGATTCATCTTTCAACTGCACCTTTTTCAGCTTTCTTGACGTTGAAAGATTTTGGGTAAAAAGTTTCAGTTCGGAAATATTTCTATTTTTCTATTCCAAGAGCTGTTGTACGTTTATATTTGTAAGTTTTCTAATTCTATAAAATACTGAGAAATTTTTTAAATGAAAGATTTGAGTGGAGTTATAAATATTGCACAAAACCCTTTAACCCCTTCTGGACGGGAACCTTTTACGAAATTTTTAATCTTTCGTCACCGTTTTTTAAAAACAGAAATTTATGTCTTCTTGAATCGAAAAAATGCGCTGATTAAATAAGGCAAATTTTACAGAAAACATTCACTGGTGAGGAAAAATAACGATTCTGAGCACTTCATGCGGCACGTATACGTGTCGCTCGTCCCCAAGGGGTTAAATACAAATTTAATTAATGAATTTTTACTAGCAAAATCCTTCTAAAATTTATCAAATGAATGCTTCCAGTGTAATTGTTTAGTAATTGTAATTGCTAGTGTAATTGTTAACGAAAAATGTTTTAGAAGGTGTGAAATTTTCATAAATTCGTAACTTGGGACATAAAGGGTTAACCCCCTTGAGGGACAGTGAGATTTTCTTTTCCCACCTACGATTAATGAAGTTTCACACCAGAAATGTTTAACAAATTTTACTTTTCTATGTCTGGTGGAGAAAAAAAAAGTCGCATAATTGCTTCTTCCTTATTGGGCAATATATCTTTTGGCAGATTCCGGCGTGAATTCCACAGAAACACAATTACTTGAACCTCAAAGGGCTAAACGCCTACATCAAGCAGAATTTCAGTCATAAATAAAGTGATATTTTTTATCCGTTTTTACTCGTAAAAGTTCGCCCATGGAATATTATAATCTCTATCACTGACATTGACAGGCGAATTGTTTATGTAGTTATAAAATGGTAAAACCGCAGGGACTATCTCGGGGGGAAACTTCCAACAGTAAAAAACGAATAGACTTTTTTGCCTTAATTATGACAGAAATTCTGCATGAATAAGGATTTTGAATAAAGCGAAAATTTTTATTCAAATTTACTCGCGGAAGCAAGCGATAATCAGTCATTGCGGATCTGGTTACAGTTGAAGCTTCATATGTTTTAGGGCAGAGTTGGGCAATTTTGTAATTCAAATTATTTGCAATGTAATAATAGTTTAGTTGTATGTAATTAATTATAGCTTAAGTTACATGTCGTAAAAAATTCTTGCAGCACTGTAGCCGGAACCAGCCCCATCCCATTATTTGACAATATTTCTGTGTTTCAATGTGTGCAATTATAATCAGTTACATGCAATCGACCTGCAATTACACTGCGGATAATCGTAATTACAAATTCGCCCAACTCTGTTTTAGGACATGTCAGTTCGTTTTTATTCATAGTTCTATGTTGCTAGCTTGGCCTAAATTTAATTCTGAAATTCAAAATATGTATGAGAAAATCAGAATAATATATGACATTCCTTTAGTGAATGACGGGTATTCAGAGATTACTTAACCCTTTGAGGGGCAAGTAAATGTGTTTCTGTAATGTCAAATTCACACCGGAATCTGCAAAAAGATTTATTGCAAAATAAGAAAAAGCAATTTTATGTCTTTTTTTTTCACCAGCGTTAGAAAAGTAAAATTTAATAAACTTTTTCTGGTTCTGACACCATTAATTGTAGGTGGGATAAATTATATCCCACTGCCCCTCAAAGGGTTAAAATAAAAATTGCTATACGCCTTTTCTGGTATGAATTCGGAGTTTCAGATTAAAAATAGGCCATATTGACAAACGTTGGTTGTAGCCAAAATGGTTCGAAAACATAAATTGCATAACGATTTCGAAACAAAAACCTGCATAGTGTGCAAAGGGACTTTACTGTGCATGCAAAGAAAATTTTAAAATACGTCAGTAACTTGACTGCGTCCACGTACTTGTACCATGAGCACTTTTACTCGTTGTTTTTCATTTTATTTGTTAACTTCTGTCAGAATAAAAAAATAACGGGTCTTTTTCATTTCGCGTTGCGATTTCGAAAGAGTATTCGTTATCTAAAGCTCTCGATTTATTAATCGACATAAGGGTTGCCAGAGTTGCAGGTTCCTAACAGGTCAGGGAATTTCCCCGACTCCCCCTAGATTGTAGAAATCGTGATGTCACGAAACATCACACGAAGCAAGCAAAACAAAGAAAACTAATGTATTGTGGCCATCACAAAACTTTCTCCTATATAAATCATGTCAATAAAATCATTTAAATTGTACAAGAAATTACATCAATTTAGCACCAATTCATATCAAAGTATATCTGAATTTGAAGTTTGATGATAATTCGTGCATTAGTTCTTGAGATAGAGCTATAGCGGAAATGCTGAAAAATGTAGCATAGCAGCGCCACCTGGTGAGCGATTTACACGAAAACCTAAACAGCTCTATTTGATACCAAGGTATACCTGAATCTGAAGTTTGATGAAAATTCGCGCATTAGTTATTGAGATAGAGCTACAGTGGAAAGTCTGAAAAATGCAGCATAGCAGCGCCACCTTTTGAGCGATTTGCACCAAAACATAAACAGCACTAATTCATATCAAGGTATATCTGAATCTGAAGTTTGTTCAAAATCCAAGCATTCGTTCTTGAGATAGAGCTATTGCGGAAAGCGTAAATAATGCAGTATAGCAGCGCCACATGTTGAGCGATTTACACCAAAATGCATAAAACTTCAATTCATGTCAATGTATAACTGAGTCTGAAGTTTGATGAAAATCCGTGCATTAGTTCTGGAAATTGAGCTATTGCGGAAATCATGAAAAATGTTGCATAGCAGCGCCACCTGTTGAGCGGTTTACACCAAAAACTAATCAGGACCAGTTTATATCAAGGTCTAACTGAATCTGAAGATTTGTAAAATTCCGTGCATTAGTTCATGAGATAGAGCGCCCACAAAATTTTCGTCACATACAGACTCACGGAGTGACAGAGTGACAGACAGACTCACAGACAGACATTTTCTAAAAACCATCAAATCGTGTTCAGGACATTCTAAAACGTATAAATCCGTCGAAAACCGGAAGTCGAAAAATTTCACGAATCCAATACTTTCTTCTTGTAAAGATAGAAGAAAGTAAAAACTTGCATGTTTCGATTTCATTGGCACGTGGAATTATTAATTTTTATTAGTAAATAATACCCCCTCCGTCCCAAATTAGTTGCGACATTTTGGTCTAAAATTTTGTCCCAAATTAGTTGCTACATTTCAAGTAACGGGAGTTATAAATAATTTCCGATGCAGTTTAGTAACCTACACCAGTAAAATTATACTACAGTGAATATAACCCGGTATACTAGGTCAGTAGTTTTAAAATATAGAAGTCGAAAAGCTTGGCAATGTATTTAATTTTAAAAACATAGGGGAGATGGGGGCACATGTGAACAGTTCGCATAAATATAGCTTTTTCTCATAACTGGATTAATTTCGATAAACAAAAAGTACTTAATATAGTAAACAGAACTTTCTTTTGCACATGGTATTTTTTTCAAAATCACCTGTATAGTCCTTCTTTCATTTTTTAATAGTTTTATAAAATCAAAAAATTGTTCACATGTGCCCCATCAGCGGGGTAGTTGTGAACACACGTGGGGCACATGTGAACACAAGGAAAAAATATCCTTTAATGTGCTTTTTATTCCTTTATTCATTTGTCATAGTAATCATTAGTTATATTACCTTTTAAATTCACCATAAAGAAAAATATATATGTATATTTCTCTAGTTTCTGCGTGATATGTTTAAGCAAAAGATTGTAAAATGAAAATAAGTAGATTTGGTGGGGAGAGTCTTAGATGATTCATTAAGTATTGTTGCAATAAAATAAAAAAATAAAGAAGCAATTTAAAAAAAGAAATTAAAACTTTTAAATTTTGTTTAAAGGTATTTGTTTGGGGGAAGTTTTAGGGAGGGGGCATTTACATACTATTTATCGGAAATCTGCCGAAATACGAAAGATTCTCACTCCTGTATTTGCCTTATTTTCTTGTAAATTATAGACAAAGAAGGGTTTTTTAATGATTAAAAAAATCTCGACTATAACCCCCCCCCCCAACTTCTTTTGCTTTTGAAAGAGGGGGGGGTGTAACGGAGTTATCCAGTATTTGTAAAGTAGTTGTTTGTTGTTGCACAGGTGGTTCATTTTGCTAAGCTTGAATAATGACTCTAAGACAAAAAAATCAATTGTTAATTATTTCAAGAAGAAGGCAGGGAAATGCTGAGATAATAAAAAGGCAGGAATTTTCTGAAGGTCTTTATTGTGCACCGGGATCGTTTCCACCACCGCCGAGAATTACACGGCCAATGTTGGAGAAGGGAGCGAAGAATTACAATTTTTTTATTCACATCATGCGAGTTCAGAAGCTAGTCTGACTCAAAAATACACTTTTTCGAAATCTGGAGTGTTGGCAAGCTTACATACACAATTTCGCCAAATATATATACTATATGGCGAGATTAAAGAGAGGAAGACATGTGGTCAAAGTACAATAATTGAAATTGAATGGGGAATGTAGAAGATTAATAAGAACTATTTAACGCCAGATGATTACTTAGTAATTATAGCACATAAACCGCAAAAGGACATTCGATAGGTTTGCCAAAGTTCTCATGGGATTGAAGCGGCCGAAGCGCCCGTTAATAAACAAAACAAAATAAAGACAGGGTTAATAACTGAAATGACTAATATCTTACATCTGGACCAACGGCTAAAAATGTAGAAGTAATATGTCTGACTAATTTCTGCATATCATCAAAACTAAGGCAGAAGGATGAAAATTAGAATCCAGTTATTAGGCGAGAAAAGGAAATGATTTCTTTTCTTTTAACTGTAGTGCGCTGCGGTTAAAATATTAAAGAGACTGAGAATTGAATGCTTAATTTATGAAGGGAAAAGAGCGCTAAAAACAGATTGAATCCGAATGCAGACAGATAATTAAATTTAAGAATTTAAAAAAATGTAATTTTAAAAGGGGGAAAGAGGAAAAGTCTTAATATTAATATGTGAAGGTAGGCGCCTTCACATATATCTCCCCAACAGCCGAAAAAGAACGAAGTGAACCGCGAGAGAAAAAAATTACCCCATGTCTTCTCTCAAATACATTACACATAAAGAAAATATGTAAAATGTAATATTTTGCAGAGGGAACCCGGTGACCAACAGTTTATAAACATATACAGAAATACTAAATATGTAAGGAACAAATAAATCATGTCTCGTATAAAGAGCATGCCTATAAGCATGACAAAGCAAGTTGGTACCAAAGACTTGCCAAAATGAAATATATTGAAAATTTTTTTGAACTGCAGTTAATACTTCTGGACAGCTGTTTTCTTATTATTTTTTTCAACGTGTGCACACAGTTATCTTTTTTTTAAATTATTTCCAGAAGATTTTAATATATAAAATTGCTTGAACATTCACTTCAAGCAAGAGCAATTTTTACAATTGCTACAGCAGTTGGTCATACTCCAACTTATAAAATTATTTTGAGACATGAACTGTATATAAAGACCAAAAATTCCATAATATAGTAAATATAAAAATTGTTCGTTTTCAGCACTATTTGTGACATTTCAAGTTTTTTTAAAAGTGATATAACTAGTAAAAGGAGAGGAAGATGGGGTTAAATTATTTGTTGAAAATTTAAAGTTGCCATAGTGTTATCTATTAAACAAGGACTGAATGTGTTTTACTGAGAACCTAATTTAAGTAAAGTGAATTTTAAAACATATTGCACTCCTATGAGGTATAAACAAGAGGTAGTAAGAACTTTCCAGAGAAAGTACCCCTTGAAAAAAAATGGTAAAAAGATTTACATTAAATTTAATGAAATTTAATAAGCATTATACAACAGGTGACACAAAAGTATGTATGTGTGTGTGTGAATGTAGTCATAAATAACACCGTTTGGTGTTACGACTGGTATATACCAGTAATAAACCACATGTGTCAATGAGCATAACAAAAACCAAAAAAAAATAATGCACACCTGTGTACTGAGTGATTGGAAAATCGTGCATAAGAAAGCTACCTTATCACGTGAAATACCTTGAATAGCCAAGAAAGGTACCGAATGAAAAAAATAAAAATAAAAAGTAAAGTGTAATCCTGTAAAGTTACCAAAAAAAAAGAAACCCTTTTTTTTAAATATATAGCATAAAAAAATAACAAACGTGTGCTAGTATACAAATGAACACTAGAAGTGTATCACAGTGACCTCAAGTGAAAAAAATATAACACTGAACCAAAGAAATGTATCAATGAAGTAAAATGCGTAATTGTTTTGAAAATCAGTTGTAAAAACAGTGACAATTAGTCCCTGATGCACGCAAAGAATTGACAAAGCAATGAACTCGTGTAAGGGTTTTTTCTATGAGCTAAGATAAACTATGAACTACTGTGTGTGTTAACTATGAACAAAAATTCTCTACATGCACCAAGCACCAAACAGCAAAATGTAACTGAAGAGAAAAAAAGTGTACCGTATTTAAAAAAAATCGTTACCAAAGGGTTAAATTTATTTAATTTTTTTTATTATTTTTTTTTTACTGTAAATTTCATAAGATATTGCTGCATTCGTTGAAAAAGATATATCTATCTCTACTCAAAACGCATCAGTGTAAAATTGACAGGATCCATACCTTTACGTTAAATAAACAAAAAAGGAAAAGGAGTGTTACCGCAAAAGATAAACTGTCTCTTGCAAAATATAGAAAAAGAAGTGTTGTTTACCAAAAAGAAATCCTTAAAATCCTGACATATGAGTGTGAAAGAAAAAAGGAATTTCCCTCGATAACCAGTGAGAATCAAACACAGTAAATGAAATTTGCCACAAAAAAAAGGATATGTAAAGGTTTTAGTTTTGCTGAATTTTTATGTATAGACCATCTGTGTATTTATTAAAATTTAACCTCTGGCAAAAATATTAAAAACATTTACTAAGAAATTGCATACGATTTAATATAGTGTGACAAGATACCTTACTCGATCTGCCACCTTCAAGTAAGAAGTATCTAATGCAAGTGTTAAAAAAAATGTTACATGTTAAAAGGCAACAAATTCGAAATGTGTGTGTAATTTAATATGTCATGTGACGGATAACTCCTAGTAACTTTAAAATCTTTGTACATAGACAAAGTGATGTGTCATTGATATGTTATGACATTATGCAAACACACAAAATAAACAAAAAACAACTCTGTTAAAATTTAAAAAAAATAAAAACTGAAAGAACATTTTAATATCGAAACATGGTGTAAAGTTTAAAAGATAGAAAAGTAACAGGAAAAAAAACTGTATGTGTGTGAAGGGAGGGGAAAAAGAAACCTCAAACTCATGAACTACATGAAAAAACTCATGAACAAGTGTGTACGCAAGCATACACAACGTGTAAGTAAACACATGAACAAATTGTATAATTCCACATGAACTACTTGTAATAATTTTTTATGCATTTGCTAACAAAATATACAGACAGTATGTGTGTGATAACCCAAAACACTAACATACGAGTGAGATTCAATTACATAATTAGTGAGTTAATCACCAAAATGTAATGAATAAGGGTTAATAAAGGCAAAGAACTCCGTGTAATGTGTGAAAACTCTGGTTATACACTAAACCAGCCAGTGTGTATTACTCAATGAACTACTTGTGAGAAAAAAAAAACAAAAAGGAATACTGTCAAATAGATCGTAAGCAAAGTACAATGTGTAAAAGCAAATGAAGAAAATATGTAAATCAACACATGAACTAGTGTAATGTATGTATATGAATGAACAAAATTGTATTCTAACTGAGCAAATTTTGTGTAACATAAATAAATATCCAACACATGAACTACTTGTGAAAAGAAAAAAAGTTGCATAAATGGTTAACTAAGGGTTAAAAATTAAAATAAAGGTGTATCTGCCAACGTTATTACTGTATCACGTTAAAAAGAAGTGTGCATAAATGTACGAGTGCACGACAGATTGCATAACTCTACGCTAAAAAGTAGAAGTAATGCCAAGGCACGCATGTTCCAAGTAACGGGATGGAAAAGAGAAAAAATGAATAGCAAAATACCAAGCTTTATACTTTATGGTATATGAGTGTATGTATACGTCACAAGACACCTGTGAGACTATAACTCACAAACTAAAAAAATTTTAATCTGAGAAATTGCCAAATATTTAGTTTAATGACTATATGTGAATAGCCTTTAAAAAAAAAAAAAAAATAACTAAAGTGTACATAACAGCTCACATTATGCATTTAAATAACTTTTATAAAAACAACCCCTAAAGATATCAAATATCATGTGAGTTATAATAAAATACCTTATGTTATAAATAAAATAGCAACGAGTCACCAGCCGCGCGTAAACAACAAAATTAACCAATGTGTAAAAAAATACCAGCTAGAAATTAACTCATGCATGTAAATTTAAGATGCATGTGCAAATATTGCATTGAAGTACATTATGTAAAAAAAAATCCGTAACAATCCGAAAATAAAAAAAATGTCAAGGCAACAAAAAATACGCTAACTTTAAAATAGTGAAAACTATGTATTTGTGACAATGTACACTAATGTTGAGAAAGTATGTAAAAAAAATGTACAAGCACACAGAATCGTGACCATGTTTTAACCAAGGTGAGTGTCATAAAATTATTACAAAACAAGACCATATGAAGTGCAAATGTAAATATGTGTGTGTATGTAGTACCAGGTTAAACTTGAAATCATAAAACGTGTACATGAGATTTAAAAAAATGATGAAGGGAAACATCTAACTTCACTATCTGCCCATAGTAAGCTAGAGTGGGGGGGGGGAATCATGTACGGAGTACCAAATAGTATGAGAGATACGTCATTATGCATTTAAAAAAAAAATAAAAGAGAGCGCGAACGCCTTGTAAATTAATGTGAGGTATTGAACATTTGTATCATGTAAGTAACACATTCCACTTTTGAGAAAGTGGACGGCCGATCCACTTAGCCAAAACTGAAACATATACCTTTAATCATTGGGCTATTTCCGGATCATAGCGCAATGAAAAAAAAGCACTTACACAACACAGGAAACAATAATTAAAAATTTACCTCAAGTAATATAATCACATGTAAAATGTAGTGCGCGTGTAAATTGTGTGTGTATGCAGTAACAAGCATACTGATATCTAACACATGCATAAAATGTTTACGACTCATGTTATAAAAATTTTTATAAAGTAGAAATAGAAATCAAAAGGAAAAAGATACTTTTTTATGAAAAAAATTTAAAATATGATGACTCGAGCTATATTTTAAAACGAAGGAGCCTAACATATGCTATAGAAATAAATTAATGAGACGTGAATAAAAATGTATAAAATCCGTGTAAATTGGACTATGAGAGATGTATATAAACAGAACAGTGTACTGTCTAGATCGCAAATGTAATTTTCTCAAATTAGTAGCAACCAACTGAAAAAGAATAAATACTGAGCAAATTTAACTGCCATTAATGGTTAATTCCTCTCACTTTTTTTCATATGTCACTAGTGCTTATCCTTAAGTATAAAAGTTGCAAGACCAATATTTATAGTAATCTAGAGTATTAAAATTTTCATATCTTATTGATATGGATGACTGACAAAACATATAATATACACATAAAAAAAACATGTAATATACACATAAAAAAAAACATATAAAATGTTATATATAAAAAGAAATTACCTGTAGGAAGTGCTACCACAAGAAACATATTAAGCACAACAAGTAAGGAAAAAAAATAATAATAATAATATCAGTCCAGTACCAGTTTAAGCTTTTTCATTTTTTTTTTTACCTCATTTTTTTTGTGTCAAAATTACATTAAGCTCTGTGAAAAAATTACCTTAAGTTATTTTATTTATCTTTTTTTTATACACTATGCCCCTTTTTTATCTAACAAGGTTTTCACCATCAGACTGCCTGATTACAACAGGATTGCCGAGTTTTAAAAGTACACGAACCAAAATAATAAAAACTTTGTCTGTGATCATAATAGATAACATTTTTATATAAAAAGCAATGCGACACATATCAGTTGCAGACGCATAATATCTAAAAAGGGGAGGAAAAATGCGACCAGCGCTAATGATGTAAGAAATTAAGCGAGAGTAACCATGTTCAGCAATCCTAGGCCAATGGAGATAAGAAAAACAACATCTCATCTCAGAATTGCAACATTGTGTCACACCGAAAAATATATATAATGCATTAAATAAGAATCGGAAATGTGAAAAGAAAAAAAAAATATTTTGGACAATCTTTTATCTAAATTAAAAAACTTTGAAACTGAACTGGATACGAAGTGCATCCCTAGACATACAAAATCTTAGCATGTTACTAATAAAAATAAATGCTTAATTTTTAGTACACGAAGCCATCAAAACTAATATATATAGATATATATTAAAAGAGCAATATAATCCAGTCATGAGGATTTTTTTTTTTTTTTTTTTTTACATTTTTTTTTTTATCTCAATATATATATAGCAAAATCAATCCTCGTAACTAAAACATCATTATTTGAAATACTTTAATATTTTCAATATCCACTGTTAAAAGGTAGCAAAAAAAATTTAATCACACAGTATCTATACTGTATTACTTAGGAATCAACATAAAAGTATAATTCTGCCTTTAGCACAAGCACAAAACTGGTAAGGAGAGAGCAAACATTACCTTTAAAAGTGCAAGAAAGAAAAAAAAATACTTTACAATTTACACTGTAAATATATATAAAACTTGCCATCTAACTATCAAATTTTATACATTAAAGAAAATACAGGTACAAGAACCAAAAGTAATATTTCAAATTTCTTTTCATTGGCCCTTTTTAAAAAAAAATTATATGATGTATTTGTCTAGAGTTCATACCACTTTAAATTACTTAAATTTAGCATGCCTCTATATCATAGGAGCCATAAAATGTAGTTATGGGAGTAACATGACTTGAATACTGTAAAAGGAAAAAAGAATAGCTTACCTGTTATACTAAAGACAAGAAAAATGATTTTTTTTTTTATGCAATTAATTTCTTGTGTTTTCACCTTAAATTATATTTTTATAGAGAAGGGAAAATTATTTATTTTGTGTGCGCCCCCAGTGAATTTTACTTGTATTTAAAGTTTTTTTTTCTTTAGCAATCAACGTTCATGTTAATTTTGTGAAATCAATCAGTTGCTTAAATTCACACGTTCATTTGCAGATGTCTCAAAACACAATTCACAGAAGCGATGAATAATTAAAAAGGCTGCGACTACTGAAAGTTTGTAAAACGGCGCATCCATCCAACACACACAAAAAAAAACAAAAATCTTGCTTCGGCGGCGAGAGAAAAATATACTTTGAGTCATCGTGAATGATAATTTATTCCTTTCTCTTCTTGCTGGAAATAAAGAGGAGGTGTTTGGCGGACTTTGTGACGGAATCCCCCGGCAAGGGGATGCATGGATTTTCCGATGACCGCCAGGAAATCTTCGGTACAGTGCTGTACGAGGGCGTCTTTCATTTTCACCTTAATTCAGGATCACGGGAACCAGTTTTTTTTTTTTTTTTGTATAGCAGGCAACATTCACTGAACCTCTGTTCTGGAATAGCAGTAAATAGTTTCAGACATCTATTTTGGATAGCACACTCAAAGATCAAACTGGCTAATCGGGTACTACAGGTGTCATAATTATTGCGTCTCAGTACCGGGGTAGTGGACATTTCAGGCTAGATAAGCGTGCAAACAGCCACTGTAATGAACATAGTCCATAATTGATAGTCCATGAATTTTGCAGTTTTTTTGTTAAAGAAATTGAACAGTTTTTTTTTTGTAATAATCCAGTATTAGTAATTATTTTGAATAAGAAATATATATATATCACGTGCTCCGCTTCTCCAAATGTAACCTCGGCAATGCCGGCCTTAAGCACCAAGTATTTGTAACGGAGTTATCCAGTATTTGTAAAGTAGTTGTTTGTTGTTGCACAGGTGGTTCATTTTGCTAAGCTTGAATAATGACTCTAAGACAAAAAAATCAATTGTTAATTATTTCAAGAAGAAGGCAGGGAAATGCTGAGATAATAAAAAGGCAGGAATTTTCTGAAGGTCTTTATTGTGCACCGGGATCGTTTCCACCACCGCCGAGAATTACACGGCCAATGTTGGAGAAGGGAGCGAAGAATTACAATTTTTTTATTCACATCATGCGAGTTCAGAAGCTAGTCTGACTCAAAAATACACTTTTTCGAAATCTGGAGTGTTGGCAAGCTTACATACACAATTTCGCCAAATATATATACTATATGGCGAGATTAAAGAGAGGAAGACATGTGGTCAAAGTACAATAATTGAAATTGAATGGGGAATGTAGAAGATTAATAAGAACTATTTAACGCCAGATGATTACTTAGTAATTATAGCACATAAACCGCAAAAGGACATTCGATAGGTTTGCCAAAGTTCTCATGGGATTGAAGCGGCCGAAGCGCCCGTTAATAAACAAAACAAAATAAAGACAGGGTTAATAACTGAAATGACTAATATCTTACATCTGGACCAACGGCTAAAAATGTAGAAGTAATATGTCTGACTAATTTCTGCATATCATCAAAACTAAGGCAGAAGGATGAAAATTAGAATCCAGTTATTAGGCGAGAAAAGGAAATGATTTCTTTTCTTTTAACTGTAGTGCGCTGCGGTTAAAATATTAAAGAGACTGAGAATTGAATGCTTAATTTATGAAGGGAAAAGAGCGCTAAAAACAGATTGAATCCGAATGCAGACAGATAATTAAATTTAAGAATTTAAAAAAATGTAATTTTAAAAGGGGGAAAGAGGAAAAGTCTTAATATTAATATGTGAAGGTAGGCGCCTTCACAGGGGGGGGGGGGGGTACAATCGGGATTTTACGGTAGTTATCAGCTTAAAAATTGTACTTTCTTAAAATATTACTGGTATCTATCTCCATTCAAAGCCTCATATACATAAATGTTTTAGAGATGGAAGTAAGCCATCATTGCAAGGTTAGAACAAATGTAAAAGAAAAATTTGCAAAGTTGTTCAAAGTATTACTTTTGTATTAACAATGCATAAAAAATATTGTTGTAAACCGTTTAGTAAAATAATATATAACACTTCTTGCATTTTAGAAAACATTAAATTTATTTAAAGTGCAATTGAACGTAGACGAGCCTGTTGTTCTTTATGTATTTGCTGAAAGATGTGTTTGTGGAAGTTTCAATACAAAATCAACTTTGTGAGAGGAAAATATCTTCAATTTCAGGAAAATTGTAGATAATGGAACTGACATTATCTCTCATTAAGTTAACTGAAAGAAACAGAATCACAGAATGATTATTGGGATACTTATGAACTGTTCATATCTGCCCCAACTAGCCTGTTCACAAGTGCCCCACATTGCTGCTTCTGTTAAATTGATGAATAATTAACATTTCTCAATTTTAGAAGAAAAAGAATTTTATCAAAAATGTTTATTAGTATTCATAGTATATGGTAAAACACTCAAATTCAAATAAATGAATAAATAAATAAAATTATTCGCTTATGAACTTGGAGCAATGATTTTACTTTTGAGATCTAAAAACAGTGTTTTGGCTACAGAGGCCAAACAAAATGTCATAGAGCTTCAAAAAATTTTTACCATATGTCTACAGATGCTATCATCTTTAGTAATTTTTTTCAAATAAAAAAGCTTATAGTAACTATCGAAAAACTGCGATGTTCACATGTGCCCCATGTTCACATGTGCCCCCATCTCCCCTATATGGAAAGCATTATGACGCTAGGTGGAAGCAACACGTACAAATTAACCTGTCTTAATAAAAACAGTGTTGCCAGTGGGCTACTTTTTTTTAATTCAGATTTCTTGATTGGCACCACATTTTTTAAAACGGTAAAATTAGATTTGTTTTCACCTTAATTAATACGTCATTAAATAAGCCGCATTTTACAATTTCAAAAAAGTGGAGCCAATCAAGAAAGTGAATTTTAAAAAAATTAGCCCATCTGGTAACACTGAACAAAAAAAAAACTTCGTCTTCAAAATCTTCTTCCGCGAAACCTGGCATATAATCCCGAGCCTATATTATGTTTGAGAAATTCCTTAAATATCAATTAAAATTGTTTAATTTGCCGTTAAAATTATCACAACTTCAGGGCTCCCAAATGGCCCTTCAACTGAATACCAATAAATTTTAGCACAAAATTTTATGGTAGGTTTCCGCTAGAATTAACTTTCAAGGGTGATTTCGGGGCGGTTTGTAAGAAAAATCTAAAAAAATATTGGTATTCAGTTGGCGGACCATTTCGGAATCCTACAACTTGGTATTTCCATTCTCATTTTTTTACTTTCCACAAATGTAGCACTTACTTTGAGACAAATATTTCGAAGCAAATTTACAGGGTTCGTACGCTCTTAACCCCTTGGGGACGAGCGACACGTATACGTGTCGCATGAAGCACTCAGAATCCTTGTTTTTACTCACCAGTAAAATTATACTGTAAAATTTGTGATATTTAATCGGCGCATTTTCTTAATTCAAGAAGACACAATTTTCTGTTTTTAAAAAACGGTGACTAAAGATTAAAAAATTCGTAAAAGGCTCCCGTCCAGAAGGAGTTAAACCACGTCCCATTTTGTAAGGACTCTACCACCAGTGTACGAGAAAATAATTTTTTTCCCAATGAATTCTCGATTCATTAGCTAGAATATAGTTTTATGCGATTGGTGGTGGATGTATCATAACAAAATGGGGCGTGGCTTAAGAGCATGCGAACCCAGGACTTTTTAAACTAATTTGGTACCGATTTAAGTAGGGACGTAGGGAATGCTTGGTAAGTAAATGTTGTTGATTGATAGCATAGCACCCTGAAATCTCTGAAAAATGTTCAAACAAAATCATAAAATCATCAGTATCAATAATCAGTACAAAAGTATTCAAATGTAGCAACTAATTTGGGACAGAGGGAATAATTAATAACAAATAAATAATTAATGTGACTTAACCCTTACCGGTGCGGATTAATTCTGTTTTAAACTGATGAAATAATAGACTGACACCGCAATTTATAAACGAATTTATAAGAAAATACGAACTTGCTTATTTTCATGTACATTATAATAGGAAAATTTTAGTTAACCCCTTCGCAACGGGAGCCTTTTACGAAATTTTGAATCTTTTTTCACCGTTTTTTAAAAACAGAAATTTGTGTCTTCTTGAATCGAGAAAATGTGCTGATTAAATAAGGCAAATTTTACAGTAAAATTTTACTGGTGAGGAAAAACAATGATTCTGAGCGCTTCATGCGGCACGTATACGTGCCGCTCGTCCCCAAGGGGTTATATATTATTGGTGCTGTTTGTCAGTTTTGGAATTAAAATTAAGTGTCATTTTTTAAGGGAACCGCGCCTGTAAGGGTTAAGAAGAGAAACAGGTCGAAACAAAGATGAGAGCTGTTTCAAATCTGCTTTTTTGCACGAAGTCAGGCAACAAGCTGCATGACATGCCACAGTGTGCTACCTGCCTAAGTTTGCTGCATAGTACAGAGTTTCATATCTTTAAAAGTCTGTTTATGTTATAGTTACAGTATTTTTTTAAACATCTAAATTACTCCCCTGAACGTCTAAAATTTATGACCTCCCCCCCCCCCCCCTTTCTCCTCATCATACAATGAACTTAAAAATATTTTTAAACCTTTGTTTCTGTATAAAAGTAAATTCTACCTTATTTATTGCTCTATAATAACCATAAATATTGAATGGCATAAATTATTCCCTTGCCCCGAAATTTTCACTTTTCTCCTTCACTTTTACCTTTACTCCATCATGTGTGACATACAACTCATATGATTTATTTACTAATTAATTAATTGTGTTGAAAATGAACCAAATATAATTAGGCATCCGGGCGTTTATTGGAGATACATAACCTGTGATTTATTCTGTTGAGCTGATTTAGATATCAGACCAGGTGCGGTGATCATTAAGGTTAGTTGGGTGAATTAGGTCCTATGTAATTCGTCCAGGATGTCTCAATTGGCAGAGCATTGGCAGTTTTCAGCCAAGAGATCCCTGGTTCGAATCCTGGCTCGGATATTTTTCACTCACTTGGAAATTTACAACTGATATATATATATATATATATATATATATATATATATATACAGTAGCGCTCAAAAGTATTTTGACAACCTTATAATCTCTCTTCTTTTATTTAATATAAAAATGTAAAAGAAAATATATTCCCTATAATTGAGAACACTGCAGTTATTAAAATATATCAAGTTGCAGCTTGTTTGTTTACATTCGGCGCCACCGAAGAAATATGACTCCTCCTTAGCTCAAAAGTATTTTGACAATTAGTTTGCATTTAATTGTTGAAGGTGTCAGTGGCGCTATAGCTTCGATTAGTGTTTATATCGACTTATTGTGATTATTTTTAAATGCCGAAATGTAAAAAAATATTGAAGTCATTCTAGAAAAGCCGCTGTAAATGCACTTAAGAAAGGTAGACTGCAAGCAGATTTAGCTCGTTCTTTTAACGGATCTCGGCAACTTGTTATTACATGGAATAAAATTTTTAATAAACAGAAATACATCGAAAATAAGCCTCAAAGTGGCCATCCGAAAAAAACAACTTGCAATGTTGACTGTATTCTAAAAATGATATCTACAAGTGATTGTCGTAAGTCCGCTGTAATAATGAAGAAAGAATTGAAAGAAAATTACGGCATAGACATACGCGTTTCATCAGTCAAATGACGCCTAAACCTCTATGGTTTACATGGCAGAAGACCAGCAAAAACACGTTTGTTATCTAGTAAGAATAGGAAGGCTAGAGTCGCATGTGTAAAACGGCATAACTCTTTCAGGGGCAAAGCAATTCCATTGCTAAAGTGTTGAATTTAATGACTGACACCGGAATTTGAAAACAAATTTATTTATAAATAAGAAAAAGCTATATTTCACACATATAATAAACTGAAATTTTTTTAACCAAAATTCCGCCGTCAATCATTAATTTCAACACTTAAGCAATGGAATTGCTTTGCCCCTGAAAGGGTTATGCCGTTTTACAAAAGCGACTCTAGCCTTCCTATTCTTAGTAGATATAACAAACGTGTTTTTGCTGGTTTTCTGCCATGTAAACCATAGAGGTTTAGGCGTCGTTTAACTGATGAAACGTGTATGTCTATGCCGTAATTTTCTTTCAATTCATTTTTTATTGTTACAGCTGTCTTACGACAATCACTTGTAGATATCATTTTTAGAATACAGTCAACATTGCAAGTTGTTTTTTTAGGATGGCCACTTTGAGGTTTATTTTCGATGTATTTCTGTTTATTAAAAACTTTATTCCATGTAATAACAAGTTGCCGAGACCCGTTAAAAGAACGAGCTAATTCTGCTTGCAGTCTACCTTTCTTAAGTGCATTTACAGCGGCTTTTCTAGAATGACGTCAATATTTTGTACTTTTTTACATTTCGGCATTTAAAAATAATCACAATAAGTCGATATAAACACTAATCGAAGCTATAGCGCCACTGACACCTTCAAAAATTAAATGCAAACTAATTGTCAAAATACTTTTGAGCTAAGGAGAATCATATTTCTTCGGTGGCGCCGAATGTAAACAAACAAGTTGAAACTTGATACATTTAAATAACTGCAGTCATAGTGTTCTCAATTATAGGGAATATATTTTCTTTTACATCTTTATATTAAATAAAATAAGATAGAATATAAGGTTGTCAAAATACTTTTGAGCGCTACTGTATATATATATATGTCTCTGTGTGTAATTTATGTATCTAAATTGAACTTTTGTTCAAAACAATATATTTTCGTATGTAAGATGAACGTTTTTTTTTCTTCTGTAATTTTATACCCTATATCATGAGATATTCTGAGGGCATTTTTTTAGATCTATAAATGGGCTGTTCTTATTTTAGAAGTTTGTTTGATGGACGCATTTTTTACATGTATTTAATTATTTTATTTTATTTTACTTTTTTTTTTTTTGCTTCACTGTTCTGTTTTGATAAATGTAACGTTAAATATTACTGTATTTTAATTTATTTTTAATAAATTTAGCATAAACATGAATAATATATCTGTTGCTTTTCGAAGTCTATAAACAAGTTTTGTTTGTTTGTTTCGAAACAAAATAAAAAATCGCGCATTTAAGGGTTAATCAAGATTAATATTAATAAAAAAAAATATTTTCCCAAAAAATTACAAAATGAACTTGGCAAAACAAACATCATGTGCTGTAATACAATTATCATGTGTAAACGTAAACTGTTTTACTCTATATTTTTTTATTTTGTAAAGTATCACGCCCCGGTAGTAAGTGTTTTAAGTCAATACAATTCAATCATCGTATTCCCCTGCTAACAAAATTGCCTGTATTACTTCTCATGCCGCGGTAGAAAACAGCATGATCACGTGACCATACATTTCACTAATAGATATACTGCAATCCGATGGAAAACTATTTGAATGTATAAATATTTTCAAACATTTTTTCCGGTGTCGACATAAAACAATTTTTTAATGTTATTTTCAGAAAGGTTATTTTGCAGAGGTGCATAATTTTGCGATTAAATACAACAAATAATTTTAGTCGGAAGCAGTGATAACAAAAACAGAACAGCTGTCAGTGATGTGATTTCCACCATATAATACTGTTTTTTCTCTCTTTCTCTACGAGCCAATGAAATCAAAACAAGCAGTTTTTAGATTTTTTTTTTTTTTTTTTTTTTTTTTTTTGCCTGCTTTGTGGGAAATTTGTGACGTTACAAGAAAGCGTGCCAAGGCTTTCTACCAAAGCGTTATAAGTAAGCGAACAAACTTAATGCTGGAATCAGGCGTAAATTAACATAGCTGCGCCACCTTGTGGACGGAGCGCAAATCCACATACGCGGGCTTTTAGCGGGGACTAAATCTTTTGTCACTCATGGAAATGAATTTTGTTTGCCACATTTACTGCAAAATAATGGCGTAGCGAGGGGGGCATCCAGGTGCACTTGACACCACGAAGTTTTCTTCGCCTTATCAGAAGCACTTCAGTTATTAATCAAGCTGAAAAAAACTTTACAATTTTAGTGGTGTGAGTAAGAAAACAGTTAGGTATCTACCTGTAGTTCATACTCCATCCGCTACGTGGCACAAGACCTTGATTGATGTGACCTCGCTTTTAATCTTGCGGTTACTTCTCCCATTTAAGATAGGACGCTTACTTATATCGCTTTGCTTTCTACCTTATCCAGGGCATACTTGCCAACTTAACTTCTATAAAATGTGAGAATATTTAAATCAGGTTAAACATCTTTCGAAACAGAATTTTTCTAGAGAAAAGTTATCAAACAAGTTCCATGCAGAAACAGAAAATTAAATAGCTAATGATATATCTAAAATATTTTCCGGTTAGAAACCTGTTTAACCTGGATTAAATTAACTCAACATTTTACGGAAGTTAAGTCGGAAGTTGGCAAGTATGCTAGAGGGGTTGCTTTAGGTCAGATAAATAGTAGTATTTTCTTTGAGAAAACTTGTCTTTTGCTATCGTGCTACTATGTAAGTCGAGTTTTTCTGCATAAAAATACTGGTATTGCAGCGAAAAGTATATAGCAGCAAATACTGGTATTGCAGCGAATACTTGGTTTGGTAATTTTTTGAACTGTCAAATTGCACAATTGCACCAAAAGTTACCTGTAATATTTTCTTCTTTGACATGATTCCCCCCCCCCAAAAAAAAAAAAGAACTTGCGTCCAGACGCGAGTTCCTACCGATAAATTTTTATCACCGGCAGTTTCCTTAAAATAGGTATGACCGACTTTTCCAGCAGAATAAAGCTTGTCATGCCCAGTTTTTCTGTAAGAGCACAAAGTTTTCTGCAAAATCTTCTATGTGTGACAATATCCGCGTTGACGGTGAAACGTTATAGCTTTTTCATAATAATTTAATGAAACATATTTTCCGCTTGTCAAACATATTCATACATAGTTCATTTTTTTGTATGACCTTTTATTATGGATTTATAAAAGAAAAAAAAATATGTATATATATATATATATTCAATTTCGCGATGACCTTGACATTCAATATGTCACCGGCTCCCGGATTATAAAGAAAGTTAACAATTGCAATAAAAGTTATCAAACTTTTATGAAAAGATGCTTGCAGATGAAATGAGTGTTATTTGCCATAATCAAATCTATTATTAAATGTCGGAATGCTCAGAATATTTGCGTATTTACACGCAGATTTACTTGTATTCCAATATTGTTCTATTTAAGGAAATTTAATCATTTATCAAACTCGAATTTTCGACATTTGCCAACCAAAATATTTGTCTTTGAGCTTCGCAACAGTTACAGACTATGAGAAGCTCATCGTAAGTGAAATGTCAGATTTCTCTGCTTCTAAAATGCATTAATTGAATAGTATACTCTTGTTTCTCAAACGACAATTTTAAGCAAAAAAATTCTTTTTGAAATGATAAGTCAGATTATTATTAGGTGATTGCTAGAGTTTGAGCTCGATTTCTAATGGTGCTCCATCTGGCGGATTTTTTATTTAGAAATACAGTAATCCCTTAACATTCGCAAGTTTTGAAATAGAAAATGCCGAACATTTCAACATTTGCACTACTTTTTAAAAATAAAAATCTTTTACATGCGCATTGGCAGCATTTGGATGAAAAGTGTAATACAAAATGTATTTTTTTTAAATAGTGATGCGAACAGAATATAAAAATAGCAGTTTTGAGGTCGCTGCAAAACTGCACACATATTAAGCGTCCTATCTTAAATGGGAGAGGTAACCGTAAGATTAAAGAGGAGGTCAGATCAATCAATTTCACGCGCCATGTAGCGGGTGGGGTTCAACTACAGGAAGATGCCTAACTGTTTTCTTGCTTCAAACCACTGAAATGTTAAAGTTTTTTTCCCCCTTCATTAATAGCTGAAAAGTTTCCGATTAGTTAAGGCGAAGAAAGCTTCGTAGTTTCAAGTGCATGTAGACTTCACACCTTTCTCGCTACGTCATTATTTTGCAATAAATCTGGAAAATAAGATTCATATTCCTTGAGTGACTAAAGATTTAGAAAATATGCGCAGATGGTATATATTCTGTCATATATGACGTCACACCAAAAGCCTGCGTATGTGGATTAGCAACCCCGTCCGCAAGATGGCGCAGATGGGTTAATTTGCGCCCGATTCCAGCATTAAGTTTGTACGCTTAATATGTATGCAGATTTGGGTCGCGGTTTTAAGCATAGATGCCAACATATCTTAATTATTCCGGAGTCTGATCCCAGATGAACGCGTTTTCAACCAGAAATTTTACTTAACCAAAAATTTCAAAATGAAATAAAGAAATGTACCTCATAGAAAGAAGGTACATTTTCTCATATATTTCTTTCGGTTTGAACATGCAAATTTTGGATCAGACTCCGGAATAATTAAGAGATGTTGGCATCTATGTTTTAAGTTTCGCGGAACCTAACCCTCGCGAATGTTAAGGGATTACTGTATTCAATTTACACCAGACAATTTTGAATAGCAATTTTATTATATTTTATTTATGGAATATCTATTACCATATAAGAGAAACTATTAAAACTTACTGGTGAGAATTCGGGCTGGGTTGTTTTTTGACGGCCGATTATGAACTCGAGGGATACAGGCCCTGGGGAGAGTGCCCTTCGTGGGGGGTCTGTCTAAGGGAACCTAACCCATATTTACGCAAGTTTTACCAAGGTTCGAAAAAAAAACACGAAAACTCCGAACAATTAGACAGACGGACGCGATTAGTTACGAACCCAGCACTTCCCGTCTACCAGCTTCAAGAGCAGAACCACTTGTGGGGAGGTGAGAATTCGGAATGCTTAAATAAAAATTAATCCATATGCCATACTTGCCAACATTCAATTGAACTTCGGTAAAATGTGAGTTAAGTTGATCCAGGTTATACGCGTCACTAACCAGAAAATTTATTCTATGTATCATTATATATTTAAAATGATGTTTCTCTATGAAATCTATTTGAATTAATGTCTTTAGTAAATTTCTGATTCGAACTGTGTTTAACCTGGGTCAATTTAACTCACATTTTACGGAAGTTTGAGGGAAAGTTGGCGAATATGATATGCGCAATACTGGGTCATTCCTAGGTAACTCACGTTAAATTTAGAACAATTTACATCAGTAATTGTAATAATATAACACCCCCAAAAATATCCAAAATGTAAATTTGACATGATTTTTCCGTTTGAATTCCTTTTTTCCCCCTTTCTGCCTTAAGTATATGACCTAACTACATTATCCTGAAAAATAAATGTTGTATATACAAACTTAATATTTAAATTTTAAATTTAAAAATTCATCTGACTAGTTAGTGAATAAGTGTTGCGCTCATGGTAAAATTCTAAATCATGCATGTAGAAAACAATTTTTGAACCAAATCGAATCATGAAACACTTACTTCAAACTTAAAACCAAAATATACACAAAAAGTTTCGTTTAAAATTTAATTTTAGCACAAAATAAAAAAAAAATTCAAAATTTTCAAAGATTTTTCACGTGCAAAAAAATAAATAAACGAACTTTTTTGGGTTTTAGCATGTAGAATATAAAATACGCATATTTGGTTAATTTTTGTTAAGCTGTATCTTACACAGTTTAAAGGTAACAATGCGCTCAATCTCCAAATTTACTAATCTGAGAAAAAGCGTCTATGGACATTCAATTATACTCACCGTCTATAAATGATTAAAACTTAAGAAGTAATGCACATTTTTGAATAGGTTTTTTTGTGCATATTGTTGAGAAATTTCAAAATGTTCAAAATAAATCAAAACCCGATAATTGAGTTTTTGAAAATTAAAAGGTCCTGTGCCCCCTTAAACTCATATAACATAATATGACGAAAACATTTTTTTTTTTTCATTTTGAATATTAACCTTGCACACAAATTAATTTGAAAAATTGTTTTTAACGTTATATACACTCACGACACATGTATCTAACTGTCAATTAATATTATGTTACAGGGTTCGCATGCTATTAAGCCACGCCCCATTTTGTAAGGGCTCTACCACCAGTAATCGCATAAAACTGTGTTCTAGCTAATGAATCGTGAAGAAAATGATCTTTATAATAATACTGGCGGAAAAGGTCCTTACAAAATGGGGCGTGGCTTAATAGCGTACGAACCCTGTGTTGATATTATGTATAAAAGAAACATCACCCCAGTCAAAATTTCAAGCTACAGCCATCTATGCAATCGGACACGAGCTTTTGCAATAAAAAAAAAAAAATTATTGTTTTTTCAAGAAATTCACATTATGGTGCCCGCAGACCTACCATAATTTCCGAATGGAATATTTCACATAATTTAACCGCAGAAAACATTACAAAATTTGCAATTAAGTAAGAGGAAGATATCTAAACTGAAATATTGGGCTCATGCTGCTTGAAAATTTCGAGGAATGTAAGGATCTTGGTAACCGTAATAAACAATGTTGGGATGAGGTGTTTAACCCTTAAATGCGCGATTTTTTATTTTGTTTGGAAAAAATTATGTATGATTCTCTGAAAATACTTTATATTACACAGGAAAAATAATGAAAAAAAATCAGAGATACATTTTTCCTATAATGCATCATTCTTTTCTAATGTTGCACATCTGCAATACAAGTAAAAGCTGCTGTCGTGTGGCTGTTTTACGCTAAAATATTGCAAATTAGTAAATATTTTAATAAGTATGTCACCAAATATCTTATTTTATGTAATTATTTATTTTATAATACTTAAACTTTAACCCTTACGGGGGCAGAGAAATTCTGTTCGTAAACTGATAAATAACTGACTGACACCAGAATATTCAAACGAATTTGTTAGTAAATAAAAAAACGCTATTTTGCACTTTAATTACAAAAGTAACATTTTATTAAAATATTTTTGGTGCCAGTAGTCAGTTTTGGAATTAAAATTTGGTGACTAGACCCTCTAGCCACCGCCCCTGTAAGGGTTAATTCCAATGATAGAATACGTTCCAGAAATTACGTAAATCAGAGAATCTGACGTTACACCAGAAAGTTTTAATTGTTAATTTCTTTTCATTTAGATGCTGAATGTCTGTTTTTGATCAAAGCAAATATTGCTATTTTAATTTTCTGGTGTGAATTTTGTATATACGAATAAAAAAATCAATTAAATTCGAAACACTGTTTTTTGCATATGTGCAAATCTACGCACTAAAGGGTTAAATAAGGGGAAGTAATCTTTTAATTACATTAAAATAAATAAGCAAAGAAATAAAATAAAAGTACTGTGTGATACCTAATTTCATGAGAGCAACGGCTATAAATCTTAACAATACTTTTAAATTCTGCTGCAATATGAGTATTTTTATAAATATTCAATCATCGGTGTATAGAAAATAAGCAGTTACACTCTCACTTGACACTGATAAATTTTCATAAAACTGACAAATATTTTTGTAAAATATAATTTGAATGGCTCAATAAAATCCCAAAAACATTTTCAGAGAAAAATATTATTAGGAATTATTAAAATCTCTCGAAATTTTGCCTGAACATACTTAAAATGAAAGGTTTGATAATGCTTGTATGAGAGATCGAACAGAGGAATAGAAAGAAAAGAAAAAAATGCTTTCCATAGGATGTGTAGGGCTTCATATTTTTGAATACCACTATTTCCGAACAGTAATCTGCTTTTTTGAATCGCAAAAAATCTGTCATTTAATAAGGTGAATGTTACTATTCAGAACTAGTGGTTAAGGATCGTTTTAAGGAACATTTTACAAGACGTAATCTTAAAATGTTTAGTAACTTTTTTGCCTACCGGATTGTGCAATTTGTGTCCTCCCACCCTTCCAAAAAAAAAAAAAATAGTCAATCACATATTTGTTATACAATTTAAACAGATTTTTTAATTATTTTGAAAATAAAAATCGTCCATAATTACAATAAAATTTACCAAAACTATATGAAAACGATACTTGAAGATAAAATGAGTGTTATTTGCCAGCATCAAATGTATTATTAAATGACGCAATACTGACACTCTTTGCATATTCAACCCCAGATTTACTTATACTACAATATTGTTCTATTTAAGGAAATTTAATCATTTATCAAAATTGAAATTTCCACATTTGTCAACAAAAATATTTACCAACTACAATATTTGTGTTAAAATTAATCTAGCGGAAATTTACAACTCTCACAAAATATTTGTGTTTGAGTTTCGTTACAGTTTCAGATAATGAGAAGCTTATCTTAAGTGAAATGTCAAATTATTCTGCTCCTAAAATGTTTTAGTTGAATTGTGTGCTCTTAGTTTCTCGAATGGTAATTTTAAGCAGAGAATTTGTTTCGGAAATGGTTTTTCAATAGTGTTGCCAGTTTGTCTTTCATTTTTATTTCCAAATTCCGAAATCGCACCGAAAATTCCTAAAGAATTACTTCTAGTAATCACGAAATGCCTGCAATTCATTAAACAAGAAAAATGTTTTTATATTTTCTATTATGAATTCAGAATTTCTAAATAAAAATGTAGACCAAACCCTGTTTTTTAGCTTAATATTTATACTGTTTTTACAAGAAATTCACACTTTTCACGTAATTCACATAGAACTATGAATAAAGAGGACAGTGTTGCCAGATGGGCTACTTTTTTTTTAAATTCAGATTCTTGATTGGCACCACTTTTTTGAAATGGTAAAATGCGCCTTATTTAATGACATATTAATTAAGGCAAAAACAAAGCTAATTTTACCGTTTCAAAAAAGTGGTGGCAATCAAGAAATCTAAATTTAAAAAAAAAGTAGCCCACTGACAATATTGAAAGAGGAACTGACAATGGACTCATTTATTAACACTAGAACGCCCAGAAATTTTAATCAAGTTTCATAAAAATATTTTACACAGGATTTTTATTTAAGATTATTTGACTGATTTATTTAACGTAAATCTGCGTTTTTAAAATTTAACTTATTTTGTGAACAAATTTCCGGTTCCAATTGACATTTAATCATACGGTCGGAGTCGATTCGACTCCTTTCGGGCGTTCTAGTGTTAAGAGAAGGTGACATATACTGTAGAGTCTACCAGTTGGAAGTACTGTAGCTGATGAGGTTGTTACAAGATGGAGGATGATTTTTTTTTACATCGGATCAATAACTTCTGATTACTGTTAAAGCAAACTTCCACCAGTAAATTTTGAATAGAAAAATTCGCCTTATTTTAGCGACTTATCCCTACAAAAATTCACTTACAAATATGGTAAAAATTTATATTCGATTTTACTGGTGAGAATTAGCCCCGGTATTATAATTTATTTCACTAACACCGACAGGAGGTTGTTTATTTTGTCACAATAAGGCGGAAAAGCAAGGTCTGCAAAAATAGCAGATGTAAACCTCCACCAGTAAAAATAAATATTTGATTTTGGCCTTAATTATGACTGAAATTCCGTATTAATAAGGCCTTTAAATAAAGAAAAATTTTCTATTCAAATTTACTGATGGTAGTTTGTCCTGGCTGTAATGAGCCACTGCGAAAGCGGTTACAGTTTAAGGGGTCAAGTGACTTTAAATTTTTTTTTTTTTTTTTTTTTTTTTTTTTTTTTTTGTAAATTTCACTTTAAATATTATTCAAGAGCATGCTATAAGCATTATGGCATTTATTTATCCCAAAAAAATTGAGAAAAAAAACGAATTTTCCGTAATATTTTAGATGCTACGGAGAACTTTTCAAAATACAGCATGCACAGTCACTATCAATGAAAATCCCCAGTATTTTATATGCAAGTTTGGTTTATATATATATATAGGCACAGATGTCATATACGCCTCATATTGGAGCGATTTTTTTCTGACACCATCGTCATATACGCAGCGGATGATAACTAGCGCCAAAGTGTCGTTATTTTGCTTGATTTGGTAACCCGGATATAGATGATATGGTAACGAGGTTTTCGCCAAATTGGCGTCGCAAAAAAAAATCGCGCCAATATGGGTATATGACATCTGTGCTTATAAATAAAACTTTGCACCGAATTTTATATATTTGAATATAAAGGTAAGAGAAAAAAAATATTTTCTAATTTTTTGGAAATTTTGAGCATTTTTGCTCAAACCAGTTGCCGTAAACAAAAAGGGCAAGATTTTAATTTACTTATGGTTCTTACAGAGACATGCATTGATGATGGTCAATTTTTGCACATTGTTCATTCCGAAGAAGTGAGTAAAACAAATATATTTCTCACAGTGCGCACAACGAGCAAAGGTTTCTTCATCTGACTCGACGACGCATTCAAAACTGCTCTGCTTTCTTTCTTGAATTTTAAAGCAGTAGCCCTTAACTACTGTGACAGAAATTGTCCCATAACTACTGTGAGCGGTCTCTCAGACCGCTAAATCAAAACATGAATAAAATATCAACTAAGTGGTAAAAAATGGTTTGTTTACCAATACTCATCTTCTTAATTGATTTATAAATCATCTTTCGAAACTTGAAGTTTATTTTTGAAGACTAAACACTGGTATCCCGTTACATGGGAATAGAAAGCAAAATCGATTTATTGTAAGACATCGAGGAAAGGAAATGTGTAAATTTTAACGCACCTAATAATCGTTGAATAAAAATGAATTTTTTTGTAAAAAATGTATGAATATCTAATAAAAATATAGTTAAATAGTAAAAGTTAGATTATATTTGCATAAAAATATCGTTAATAAATAAAAAACGTTCGTAAATTAAAGTTCACATGCATATCTACATATTTTTTTTTATGGAATTAAATACATGAGAACTTATACATCAACGTAGAAATAAAATAAGTAAAGACAATACTTCTTTTACTACACAGTACAGAATGATCAGTTGCAGTCAATATCTCGCATTCTCAAACATTGAAGGCAGACTCTCGATTTGATATGAAAACTGCTGAGTACAATAATAATCCAAGAAATGCTTTTATTTCAATATCATCTGTATCAAAGTAAGTTCGTGTCTCGTTTGATCAAAATATCGTAATTTACATACTTTAATTTTTGCATTAGTCGACTTAACTATAATTTCTATAACGTTTTTAACACAATGTAAATTTCTAGTTTCTACTGGTACTGCTTTATGACAAGTTTTTGCAGAACCTTTTAAACTTGGCAGCAGCACCACAATATTATGTTTCGAAAAACACGATTTGGTTCTTTTGTAGTCCATATAAAATTATTTTTCCCACAAAAATACTCTGAGTTACTTAAAATATTTTCTTCATCATCCAGTGATAATTCCGAACGGGAATCGTGATCACTTTCAATAAATTCATTTTCAGAATATTCAGAATCTGAATATCCTATATCCAGCTAATTTTTAACAGGCCCCTCAATTTCAGTTTGTTTAGGTACACTGGACATTTTCTCGAATAATTAGATTCCACTTTTCGTATAATACAGTAGCGCTCAAAAGTATTTTGACAACCTTACATTCTCTCTTATTTTATTTAATATAAAAATGTAAAAGAAAATATACCCCCTATAATTGAGAACACTATGACTGTAGTTTTTCAAATGTATCAAGTTTCAACTTGTTTGTTTACATTCGGCGCCACCGAAGAAATATGACTCCTCCTTAGCTCAAAAGTATTTTGACAATTAGTTTGCATTTAATTGTTGAAGGTGTCAGTGGCGCTATAGTTTCGATTAGTGTTTACATTAACTTATTGTGATTAATTTTAAGGATCAGGAGTACCGAAATGTAAAAAGATATTGAAGTGATTCTAGAAAAGCCGCTGTAAATGCACTTAAGAAAGGTAGACTGCAAGCACAATTAGCTGGTTCTTTTAACGTGTCTCGGCAACTTGTTATTACATGGAATAAAGTTTTTAATAAACAGAAATACTTCGAAAATAAGCCTCAAAGTGGCCATCCGAAAAAAACAACTTGCAATGTTCACTGTATTATAAAAATGATATCTACAAGTGATTGCCATAAGTCCGCTGTAATAATAAAAAATGAATTGAAAGAAAATTACGGCATAGACATACACGTTTCAACTGTCAGACGACGCCTAAAGCTCTATGTTTTACATGGCAGAAGACCAGCAAAAACACGTTTCTAATCTACTAAGAATAGGAAGGCTAGAGTTACATTTGTAAAACGGTACAACCCTTTCAGGGGCAAAGCAATTCCATTGCTGAAGTGTTGAAATTAATGATTGACACCAGAATTTTGGTTAAAAAAAATTCGGTTTATTATGTGTGTGAAATATAGTTTTTTCTTATTTACAAATAAATTTGTTTTCAAATTCCGGTGTCAATCATTAATTTCAACACTTTAGCAATGGAACTGCTTTGCCCCTGAAAGGGTTATGCCGTTTTACAAATGCAACTCTAGCCTTCCTATTCTTAGTAGATAACAAACGTGTTTTTGCTGGTCTTCTGCCATGTAAACCATAGAGGTTTAGGCGTCGTTTGACTGATTAAACGTGTATGTCTATGCCGTAATTTTCTTTCAATTCATTTTTTATTATTACAGCGGACATACGACAATCACTTGTAGATATCATTTTTATAATACAGTCAACATTGCAAGTCCAAATGAGAAGTGGAAATAGGAGTAGAAATAATACTAGCTTTAGGAAAGCCAAAATGTTCACTGATTGGCCGCAATGGAAGGTTGGGTATACATAGCTCCCGCTATATACGCATGCGTACATTTGCGGATATTTGCGGATATACTTCCCTATGTAAAATCGGTTTCCTGACGTATTCCCTACCTCCCCACGAAATTTGAACGGGAAGTTTTGAATCACCTTGTATATGCACTAATGGTACAAATATGTAAATTTTATTTTATAAGCAACGACATGCTGATTTCTAGTTATTTCTATATTTGAGGACGTGAGTTTCAAAACTCGCCTTATCCAAAATTTAAAATATCGAGTTTTCTCTACCAATCTATTCTACTGGTAAACCTGCACAGAAGAAAACACTATAATCTGTAAAGAAAATATTTTAATCCTTTATTTTGGGGTTCTTAAAATATTGGTTTGGTTTCAAAACTCGCCTTATCCACTAGGGAGTTGGCAACAAAACTAGATTTATCCCTGGGAATGCGTAAGACCAACGGACGATTAGCTTATCAGCTACTATCACAGTAATTTTTCTTCATTTCTCTGCGAACTGTTGCGATTTTCGTTTAAAATTTTTACCTGTTCTATTCATGCAAACTAATTAAATAAGTTTTACAGCATGTCTTATGTATAATTGGATCGTCGATAAACTATTGCATTTTGTGGGGTAAGAGGGAAGGAGAAAAAAAGAAATAGTACGAACACATGGACTAGTAAAGAATACACGCAAAAGAAGATTAAAATGTAAGTCCAAAATAGAAAATCGATTTCTATATTTCTTACCGTCATAAGGTTTAATTTTTATTCTCAGAGATTTAAATTTAAAAGATTTAATTTTTATTCTCAGGCATAAACCTAAGGCATTTCCGGACCTCTCAAAGTGCACCCCCCAGAAAGAGAACCTCGAGTATTCAACTGTCTCAGTGCAAGATGTATGACGCTTCCACCAAGCTTTTTTTTTCAAGTAAAGACAAAATTGCATAAGATAACTTTATTTTGAAGTTCACTTCTCAAACATCTCCGTCAAGAAACCGTTCAGGTTTCTTTCCTTCCATGAAGCATCCAGAAAAATAAAATTTTCACCTTGAAAGATTTTTTTTAAGTGCATCTCACTGCGCTTTCAAAGGCATTACAATAAGGTACTATATAAAGACTAAGAACTATGGCCATCTTCAAATTTGTGGAAGTGTATTTCGAAAGATTCTTCGAATATCAAAATTCAGAGTGTACAATTTGTGCTAGAGGCATCTAAAAACTGGACATTCTTTGTAAAAAGAAGGGGGAGGGAGCACTCGTGAAGCAAGAGAAATTTCAGGATGTCCACGGATTGTTAAAATAACATTTTGATGAAAACCGGTCAGAAATGGAGGTGCTTACTTTCTATAAAAATATTATTTTTTAGGAACCAGAACAGAAGGAGGTGGTGTATAATATTATATGTTATATAGATTATATAATATTACATTCTTTAACAAAAAGTTATTTTAATTATAAGCTGTTTATGATAAGTTTTATTTGATTATTGATTGATAAGTTTGCTTTTTTATAATGACACATGATACTAAATTTTAATTATACTTATTGCTCTCGTAAGGTTTGTTTTTTTATCCAAAATATTATCATCCAATGATAAAAAATAGAAACTATTAATTTCTTTCAGCAAGTATGATAGACGATTGGCAACAAAACATTTCTTATCCATAGGTTGGCTATAAAACTCTTCTTATCCAAAAAATTTTCCAATTAATGAATTAAATGAATTAAAGTAGATTTTCCAACTTAACACAATAATATCACAGAGCAACTAGCTATAAGTATACATAAAATTGGAGGTATTCGATGCACGGGGTCGCGGTTACGGGTTTTTCGCGACTTCCCAAAATTTGATTTTTTGGATAAGGCGAATTTTGAAACTCACGTCCTCATTTATAATTTAGAGTAGTGGTCTCAAACTGTGGCCCGCTTGATATCACTAAATTTTTATAGTAATCTTCCCTAATCCTAGAATCAGGGTTGTCAGTTTAGCCTCCAATTTTTATCAGAAATTTCAAATTCACGCCGTAAATTTCCAAAGATGAATTTTCGCGTTACGTGATCCCTAAATTTCATCCACTAAATAAAGTGTAAACTACTATTCTTCATTTCTGGTATAAAGTGGAAATTTCTGAATAAAAACGGAAGCCAAACTGATAAACCTACCTCGAATCTCTACGATTAAATACGTCCACTATTTCTTTAAAATATTAGTAGTATCCTACGGGCCACGGCAAAGCGATATAAGTAAGCGTACAAACTTAATACTGGGATCGGGCGTAAATTAACACAGTTGCGTCATCTTGCCGACGGAGTGATAATCCACATACGCAGGCTTTTATTGTGGCGCGTATTTTCTATGTCCTTAGTCACTCGTGGAAATGAAATTTGTTTTTGCCACATTTATTGCAAAACAATGGCGTCGCGAGAGTGGCATCCAGATGCACTTGATACCACAAAGTTTTCTTCGCCTTATCAGACACACTTTAGTTATTAATCAAGTTGAAAAAAACTTTACAATTTTAGTGGTGTGAGTAAGAAAATAGTTACGTATCTACCTGTAGTTCACACTCCATCCGCTGCGTGGCGCATGACGTTGATTGATGTGACCTCGCTTTTAATCTTGCGGTTATTTCTCCCATTTAAGATAGGACGCTTACTTATATCGGCCACGGTTTTACACCCCTAATTTAGAGGAGTTTTTTTTTTTTTTTTTTTTTAGTAGAAATTAGTCTTTATAGACATGTATAAGTTTTTTCACTTATTAAAATATACAAAAAATGCAATGGTATTATGAGAGCGTCGTATCAAAAGAATTTAAATTGTTATAATAGAAATACATTAAAATTTGTACATTAAAAACACATTTAAACCATATTTAAAACACATAAAAACACATTTAAAAATCTTGAAACAAATGTCAACAATTTAGGCAATAAAATTCGATCCTCAATTACTTAAGGAGATCCACGAAAACCTTCAAATTTACTAAAAAAAAATTTAATTGTAATAAAAATTTCTCTGTTTTATTTTTATGATGTTTAAATCAATTTCTTGCTTAAATAGATCAGGCAATATTATTTTTTTCGTTTTCGTTTGTTTTCAAAATCTAGCTTTCAAGCAACGGCTGTCATGGAAACGACTTCTTGTGAAAATGCGTTTTTCTTCATGATGGGTTTTTCACCATTTCCCGTATTTAAATTTTTATAAGTCAAGAACCATTAATGATAAATAGTTCAAATTTGGAACATGTGTTTTTCAATAGTTTTTCTTTAATTTCGATTCAAAAAATTTGAAAAAATACTTACTTTTGAAAATATGTTTGAAAAAATAAAATTACATCTTTTTTTAAATTTTTACTTTAAGTATTTTTTTTAATTGATATTTTTAAAAGTGCTAAATCAAAATTACAAGTTATATTTTTCTGTTTATTTAAATGATAAAAAAATTGAAATTCTACAAATAATATTTTGTGTTACAACGATTTTAAATTACCCCACTTTTTTATAAATTTTAATATAAAAAAAAATATGAGAAGTTTTATCATATGATTTTGTTTACAAATGATATGGTTAACCATCACAAAAAAAAATTCAAAATTTTAACTCAATAAATAAAAATTATTTTAAAATGCGTCCCCGACCCCATGAAAGCAACGTAAACATACTTGAAAACCGTTTCTTTTTTACACATTCCAACATAGTTGAAAAGTGTTCATGATTTCGGTTTGTCTGTCTATCTGCCGTCTGCTTGTCCGTGCTCTAACTCGAATAAATATACTCGGACTGACACGTAATTGATATAAGTTATTGAGGTTTGCCATGTCATGTTTTTTATTCAAAAGGAAGTATGTAATATACATGGTTCATTTACAGGGGCACTCAAAGGTATTCCGTTATATTATGGTCTACGGGGGAAAAATGATTTGAGGTATATTTTAATGATGTTAAACTATTTTAAGCATAATGAAATTTATACACTTTATTGAGGTGCATTAGATGATAGTTTCTATAGAATACGTTATGTCTAGCACTTACAGTACGTGTACAGGGGAACTGAAAAGTATTCCGTTATATTGTGGTCTATGAAGAAAATTGTTTGCGGCGTATTTTAATGATGTTTTCCTGTTACGAATATAATGCAATTCATATGAATTTATGAGGTGTAGGTGTACTAAAACATACTTTCTGTAGAATATGGATTGCAAATAATTTATCATTCATTTACAAGGTCACACAAAAGAGTTCAGTTTTATTGTGGTTTCTGGGAAACAACTGCTGCAGCATTTATCTTGCACTATTCCAAACATGACAAAATTTATATGCATTACTGAGGTAACTACAAGATGCTTACAGTAGAATATGATGCGCATCTCATTTAATTTCATTTACAGGCACACATAAAAGGCTTCGGATACAATACTGTATACGAAGCATTGTTTATTAGGCATGATTGCTGAAAGTGCATTTTCAGATATGGTATGAGTTTTTAATTAAACTAGCAAAAGTCATGCTTTGTTTGGATTTGCGAAGTATTATTTAATAAGATAAATATTTGAAAGTAACAATATTTTTTAATATTATTCTTGCATCTTTATTAAGCAAAAACGTTATTTTGTGTTTTGGCGCATTTTAATTTTAGAAATGCAAATTCAGACAAATAACTAAGAATTTTCTCGGAATTTTTTATTTATGATGTAAGACTGGTTTAAATAAAAATAGTTTCGAAGCAAAATTTTACAAAATAATTATGTAACGAATTTAACGATTAATTTTATTTGTTTACAATTCTTTTGTTGCCACTTTACAAAAAAAAATCATAATATAATTCTTTTACAATGCGTAAGTATCATCTGCATAAATGATTTCACATAATAAGAATAAATTTAGTATTTGAATTCTTAACACTGGAAAATACTTTTATAATTTAATGTAAATAATCGAATTTTCACTAATTTTAATTCATTAAAAATATGCTATAAGTTTCGCAAAAAAAAGGTGTTTTTAAAATTTCATAAAAGAAATCGTAACTCCATGATTTATTTTTCCTTCTGAAAATATACATGTTTCATTTTTTATTTGAAAAAAATGGAAAAAGGTGTAAAATAAATTAAATAAAGTAATAGTTTTTTTTAACGTTATTCTGTAAAAAAATAATATCGTGCAAATCTACACATCATAATTTATTTTATGTTTAATTGCTAGTCAAAATACAGTCATTCAGGGTAACTTTGATCCGCATTTTCTCTATTATCATATGCCACACTCTTATTTTAAGAATACTGTTGCAACTAGGGGCATAAAAAAGAAGAAATGATCTTAAATTATTGTTTGACTATCAAAAATTAAGGAATAATAAGGATAAAAGCAATAAAAAATGAATTTTTAGCCTGGTTCAAAGTTACCCAGCCATTTAGAGTAACTTTGCACCATATGATGAATATTATCTAAAATAATTCATTGTAAAAAAAAGTATTATAGTTAAGACAGCTTCAAGCCCCAAAAAATATTTTCAGATATGTACAGACTCCGAATTTACATTTCCCAACATCACAAGATTTGTTTAATTTATGATATTACAAGAAATATTATGCATAAGAAAACTGGAAGAAGAGAACCGTGAATATATTGTTCATATAAAATATAAAAATGCAGTGAAAAACAATTTTCAATGTTTTAAATTAATAATATATCCATAGTTACAGTAATACATACTAGTACTAGTATTATTCAAACAAGAATAAAAAATGTCGAATGTATGAAATGTCAAATTTGAGTAGCTCCGCCCCCAAAAGCGCCTTTAAATGAATTTTATGTATTTTACACATATTTGTGAAAATATTTACATGTTATATCTAATGCACACTTTCGGCATTTATATAAAATATATGTGCAAATATGGAAAAATGTTGACAGTAGCACCTATAATCAGCAAATTATAAACATCAGTATAACTTTGAGCCGGCTCAATGTTACCCTGAAAATGAGCTAAAATGTTAGTGCCTTCTTATTTTACATTTTATTAACTATTAATAAATAAATAATCACAAAATATTAACACATTTACAACATTTAGATAATAATATGTCTTATAAATGAGTATATTGTTACTTACTATGAAAATTTAATTGGATTACCACAACTTCAAAACAACATTCAAAATTAACTTGAAAACAGTGCTTCACAAAAATAATTAGATGGCGCAATTAATTGCGCAGAATGTTGCTAATTTATTTTCTAAAATAAAGATTAGAAATTCCAGTTTAGAACCTTGCCAACAGAGCACAGTTCTGGAGTTTATTTAGTCCTTTGGAGTCAAAAATATTGAAAAATAGGAGGTGGTGCAAAGTTACATCCCATGGTTCAAAGTTACCCTGAATGACTGTATTGCATAGTTTTTTGTAAAGTGTACGACAAAATGTAATTTGTATAGCCTAGTAGAGGATTCTCTTCGCTCATCCTAATTATTGCATACTATATGGCACGTAGTCAAAATGAAGTGTGTAGTATTCATTGTTCATTCACAGGGGCATCCAAAAGTATTGTGTTATATTATGGTCTACGGGGGAAAAAATGATTTGATGTGTATATCAGTAGTGTTTCACAATTTTAAACATAATGGAATTTACACACATTATTCCGCTAGAAGATGGTTACAATCCGATGCGCTATGTTTAACATGTACAGTACGCATACATTGAACTCAAAATTATTCCTTTATATTGTGGTCTATGAAAAAAAATCGTTTACGGCATATTTTAATGATGTTACTCGGTTGCAAACATAATGAAATTGATAGGACGTTTTAATTTGGGCTGCTTTTTAAGTTTCATTAAATTTTTGCACACTACGGGATGTGTATAAATTCTAAAGGCCATATACAGGGCTACATAAAATAATTCGTAACCATTACTTAGAATGAACGTGAATTGCGTAAATGTGTTTTTAACAATTTCCAGCAAAGTTCAAAAGGGTTTAAGGATTCAGTTTGTCTGTCTGTTTGTCTGCCCGTGCTCTAACTCACGTAAATATAGTCCTATCGCCCGGAAATCTCTAGATGTTATTGGGTATCACTATGGCATGTTCGGTATTGAAAATGAAGTATGACGCATTGACGGTTCATTTACAGAGAGACTCAAAAGAATGCTGTTACATTATCGCCTTTCGGGAAAAAATCGTTTCCGCAAAATTTTAATGATATTACACTATTTTAAACATGCTGAAATATATATATATATATATATATATACCACTGAGGTGTATTGCACAGTGCTAACTGTAGATTCGAGTGTGCATAGAATTTATTGTTCATTTACAGGGACACACAAAAGAATTTAGCTGAAGAAGAATTGATCTATTGACGCCTATAAACATTAATTGCTCGAAGTGCGTTTTCAAATGTGGTACGCGTTTTTAAACTGAACTATTTTTTTTTCAATATTACTTGGTGTTTATAAATTCTATAGATCATACAAGGCTGCAGAAAAGTTCACAAATACATTTCTTTTTATTCACAGAAACTGCTGAATGTAAAATTTCAACTGTTGTATACTTTTACTGATCTAACTTTTAACATACTATGTAGTATACATAGAAATTTATAGATCATATACAGCACTGCACAAAAAAATAAAAAAAAATTCCTACTGTTGACTATAATATGAGAAATTAGGTTTTTAAATAGTTATGAGTTCTTGAAATTGTCTATTTAGGCATCATGTTTCAACTTAATAAATTGTGAAGTTTTGTTACTGTATTTATTCCGAATGTGTTGGAAAGTGTTACATAAACTATGCTGGACGCGTGATTTTTACTGCTTTTTTATATTGATTTTGATGCATAAATACGAGAAGTAATCCGTTAGGTCCTCGTTATAGTGTGCTTGCTCGGAGACAAGGAAAAGGGAAACTGAAAAGATTAGAAATTTCAGAAAAATGATAATTTACCAGTAAATGATTTTATTTTCTTCTATGTTTAGAAGAAGAACGTATACGTATTGCACTCATCAAAATTTTCGAATGCCGGTTTTCGACGGATTTACACGTTTTAGGAGTCAGAGATTCCGAAAAACATGTTTTTACAAAATGTCAGTCTATGAGTCTGTCAGAGTGTGAAACAAATTGTGCGGGCGCTCTATCTTAACAACTAATAACCAGATTTTAATAAAACTTTACATTCAGTTAGTCCCTGATATAAATTGGATTTACTGATTACTTTTTGGTGTAAGTCAGCCCACAGGTGGCGCTGCTATGCTGCATTTTTCACGATTTCCTATATAGCTATATCTGAAGAACTAATCCACGGATTTTTTTATAAAACTTTAGATTCTATTAGTCCTTGATATAATTTAGTTATGATTACTTTTTGGTGTAAATCACCCTACAGGTGGTGCTGCTATGCTGCATTATTCATAATTATCGCAATCCCTGTTTCTCAATAACTAATGCCCTAATTTCCACCAAACGTCAGATTAAGTTAGTCCCTGATATACGTTAGTACTGTTTAGTTTTTGGTGTAAAAAGCCCAACTATGCTAAGCTATGCTGCATTTTTCACGAGTTCCGCAATACCTCTATCTCGAAAACTAATGCACGGATTTTCATCAAACTTCAGATTCAGTTATAAGTTGACAACTGTTGTTGCTAATTAGATTTTCGTGTAAACCATCTAACCGGTGACGCTGCTATGCTACATTGTTTCAGGAAGTATTAACATGTATGAGACAGAAGAAAGTTTTGGAATTGCCACATCCGACTAGTTTATATTTGTCTTCAATGTGTTAATTTATGACAATATCAATAATATTGATAACTTAATAACACGGAATGTCATTTAATTCATTATAAATAATATGTATTCAGTTATTTAAAAAGCGCAGTAATTATGGCATTAGTTATTGTTATTGTTATTATTATTATTATTATTTGCAATGAGAAACACAAAAATTGAGCAAGCATTATAACCGAATGAGCGATAACGGTATCTACTGAAGCAATTATAGCCCAGTGGTAGGGGAGAAGAAAAAGGGCCAATTCGGAAATAATTAGGGGAAAGCTTAAAATTGATTTAATCCCTCCAGTTTATGTCTAGAATGAATATGCTACGTTCCCCCTCGTACTAGGTGAGCGTTAGGAATTATGCATTGATTTATAGTAAAAAAACATGTTTTTTTTTTTTTAAATACCATAACACTATCTCGAAATCACTAACTTTTTCCAAAACATTGTCAATACAAATGTTGTAGAGCTTAAAATTCTGAATAAAATGAGTACCTACACTTAATACTTTTGCTGAATATTAAGGTCATAATTCTATTTTACAATTTTAGCTCTGTGGTCAGAGGGTTGAACTCGGAATTAATTAGGGGAAAACTGGAAATCTTTTTAATCCCTTCAGATTAGGTCTAAAATGAATATTCTATGTTTTCCCCTTCGTACTAAGTGAGCGTTAGGAAATATGTACAAATTTACATTCGAAAAACACGTTTTTCTTTAATATTTTTAACAATATCTGAAATTGCGACCTTAATTTTGAACAAAAATATTATTGTGATTATTCATTTTATTCAAAATTTTAAGCTCTATAACATCTGTATCGGCAATGTTTTGATATAATTAGCTGTTTTGAGATATTGTTAAGGTAATCTGGCCTCTCCTATCCTGAAGCTCTTGATTAGTGATTAAGGCAAAATTTTGAAATGGAATTGTGACCTTAATTTTGAACAAAAATATTAATGTGGGTACTCATTTTATTCAGAATTTTATGCTCTACAATATTTGTACTGACACTCTATATTATAAAGGACAAACATATCTGTGCGTAACGCATACGTCATTTTGCAAATGGCAACACTTTGAAATTTGAAATAACATTTTGGTTTTGCAATTTTCTCTACTGCAAATATTTAAGCTTCTAAACATCGCACATTTTAAATTTTTACACCGTCATATAAGGAAAAAAATGCTCTTTTCAATGCAATATGTTTGAAAGCTGTATCTCAATTTATTTTTGAGATATTAATTTTTTTGTAGTTTTTATGCCATTGTTCTTATCGTGGCAACAAAAGTACTTCATTTCTATTGAAAGTCATTGAAAGTAAACGGAAAATAGTCGAAAATAGGAGATACTGTATCATTTCGTTGCCATTTTCTCATAAAACCTGAAAAAAAAGTTGAAATTAAAATATGGACTATGTCAAGAATATTGTCGGTTATTCTATGACAATGACGTCGTATGCTTACTTTCCTATAGACGAAGTTTAAGACTGAATTGTAAAAGTGGATTGCTTTAGCGGATGCAAATGAGGTCATTTTTAAAAAAAGCGTGTATTTTAATTCTTAAACCTGAATTATGTTTTGTATAGAAGTGCGTCATTTTCACAGCCCAGCTGCTTTGAAATTCTTCACAGGTGAAAATGCTTCACTTTTGAAAATGATGTAATCGAAATCAGACACTGATAAAACGCAATGTTATACAAAAATTTAGAGTGTCTTTGTAAAAGAGAGGTGACATGCAAATAATAGCGATTTATGCTACAGAAATTGATGATTCTCGCCTGGATGGATTTGCTTCGCCGAGTTAGACAAACAAAGAAATAATTCGTGGTTTAAATAATATCATGTTCCTGAAGTTTTGTCCAAAATTCTCTCGAATAATAAAATTTTAATACTATTCTTTAGGACATTCTACTATAATTTTATCAAAATAACATTTGCTTAATTTAATTTTTCCTAATGTTATATAATCTATATATTTAAAACACAAGTATGTTTTTTAGTTATCTGCCCTGATCTTTCTGCTGAACCAATTTTATTAATATTTTTTTAAAACTGAAAGCTCTTCATTTGTAGATGTGATCGAACTATCTGTTTTTATATATATATATATATATCCTCACTTTTATATTTTAATTTTAAAAGCATTTTGTGAAATTTCTTCAAAATGGTGAAAATTAGATAGCTTTCATTATTGCAGACAAGAGAGAAATAATGAGGTATTTTTATCTTTAATCATGCTATTTCTGATAAACATTCAAAATTGTTGATAAAAATTGTTGTATAAGGTTGTAGAGAATTTGAAGAAAGAAATCCTTGAAATTTTCTTAATTTTATTTCACAACACAAAAACAAATCTTGACATTCACGAAAACTTAACACACAATGAAACATACAGTTCTGGTTTCAGAATCAAATTTCTCTAGTTAAAATTAACACTCTAAGTAGTATGCTTTCATCACATGAAAGCCTTAAATTACATTATAAAAATATATCCCCTGCCTAAACTGGGTGCAGATAATTAAATAGAATAAAGAAAGACAATAATGCAGCAGGAGCAACATTCTCCATGCCACACTCTCAGGAAAACCAAACATCAACTCTCTGATGATGTCATAATTAAGATTTCACAACAGCACAGAATGCATAGTGCTGCCATCTGTCAAAAAACAGAATAACTAAACCTTAAATTTGATTTCTAATCAGTTTAGCACTGAACATACTCCCACCCATCAAGAAGCTATTCTTGATGCAAAGGAAGTAAACAAAGTTTTACAATAGGTCTTTTTAAAATACCCCTAGCGGTTTTAACAGATTACTACACGGACTATACCATCCTTACCTGGATGAATTTCAATAATTTTGCCTAATGGCCAAACAGAAGAGGGAACATTATCCTCTTTCAAAATTACTACATCATTTACTTTAAAATTTTCAGTATTTACTCTCCATTTTTTTCTATTTTGCAGAGTACTCAGATAATCAATACTCCACCTTTTCCAAAAACATAATTTCAATTTTTGTACAATATCCCAACGAGATCGTAAAGACAAATTTTCCTCATTTAAAGGTTCAGCTGGGGAAGTTATGACATCACCAGTTAAAAAATGAGATGGAGTCAATATATTTATACCATCTGAATTGTTATCACTATCAATTGCCACTAATGGTCTAGAATTCAAGATGGCTTCAATTTGAGTTAAAAATGTATAAAGTTCCTCAAAAGTTAAATTAGTATTTCCAATTACACGTTTGATATGAAATTTTACAGAATGAACAGCGGCTTCCCACAGTCCACCAAAATGCGGACTCACTGGAGGAATCATATGCCACTCAATGTTTCTTTGAGACAAAAAATAACAAATTTTTTCATTTCTTTCAATTGAACAAATAAATTTATATAAATCTGAGAGTTGCCTTTTAGCACCTACAAATGTTGTGGCATTATCACTATACACATGTTGAGGAGCTCCTCTTCGAGAGCAAAATCTGTTTAATGAAGCAATAAATGCCTCGGAGGTTAAATCACTCACCAACTCTAAATGTAGAGCTTTAGTTGCAAAACAAACAAATAGAACAATATAGCATTTAGTAGTTTTCGCTCCTCTACCTCGATATTTCAAAATATTAATAGGCCCTGCATAATCGATTCCACATGCAGAAAATGGCCTGTTAGGAGTGACTCTGTTAAGAGGAAGATCTCCCATTAACTGTTTGGAAGAAGCTGCTCTATATCTACAGCAGGTAACACATTTATGAATACAATTTTTAATTATCTTCTTGGCACGTACAATCCAATAACTCTGTCTAATGATACCCATTAACAAATTTAACCCAGCATGAAAATGCATAACATGAAAATATTTAACAATTAACACACTTAATTTATGTTGAGTTGGCAAAATGACAGGATGTTTTGCATTGTACTGGAGGGGTGAATTTCTCAGCCTACCTCCCACCCTAAGTAAACCATCACTATCAATAAAAGGACAAAGTGAAAAAAGAGAACTTTTTTTAGAAACTGGTCTGTTTGATCTAATACAACTAATTTCATCTGCGAAATATAGCTGCTGAATATAAGAAATAATCAAATTACCTGAATGTCTTCTTTCATTTGTCGATAAAGGAAGAAATTTACCTTTACTCAAAGGACTGGTGTTCATTTTGCCAACTTTCTGTTTGCAATTTCTCACAAACCTAATACAAAAAGCTAAAACATCAACAATTTTAGTAAAAGAAGAATATTTTTCAAAAAGTAAATCAATCAAAGAATTATTCACAGTTACTGGAAAACAAAATTTAGAGTTCTTTTTCTCTTTATTTACAGTGTCTAAATTAGTTTTTATTTGAGGTTGTTCAGGCCAATGTTCTTGACTTAAAGAAAGCCACTTTGGGCCCTCCCACCAAAGGGAACAATCAGGAAGATCCTTAGGAGATAAACCTCTAGAAGCAATGTCAGCTGGATTTTCCTTGCCTGGAACATACCTCCAACAGTCAGATGGAACAGAGTCTAGAATTTCTGAGGTTCTATTGGCCACATAAGGTTTCCAACACCTAGGATGAGATGACAGCCATGATAGAACTACTTGCGAGTCAGTCCATGCAAAAAACTTAATAACGAAGGTATTCAAAATAGTCACTAATGCAGAATATAGTCTGGAAAGTAGTAAAGCACCATTGAGCTCCAGCCTTGGAATGGAAACTGATTTAAGGGGTGCTACCTTGCTTTTAGCAACTAAAATGGTCACCTTTGACTTCACTTCACCAGGTTGAACCACATATATGATGGCGGCATATGCTGATTCTGAAGCATCGCTAAATCCATGTAAAATGAGCTCTTTACTGGAAACTTGGATCCATCGGGGAATTCTAATAGAGCAAACTTGTTCAAATTCCTCTTGGAATTTCTTCCAATTTGCTTGGAAATTTTCAGGAAGAGCAGTATCCCAGTCTAACTTCATCAACCACAATTGCTGGTAAAACATTTTTATAGAGACAGTACATGGAGCCAAAAATCCTAATGGATCAAATAATTTGGCAGATTGTGAAAGAAATTTTCTTTTCGTTATGTTATCATCAAATTGTAAATTAACTTTAAAGACAAAAACATCATTTGAAGAATCCCAAATAAGCCCTAAGGCTTTGGAACAGTCATCAGGATGAATTTCTAAATTTGTTGACTCAAGAGAATTTGAAGATAAATGATTCACTACATCAGAAGAATTAGATCTCCACTTCCGTAAATGAAAACCTCTATTTTCTAAAGCCAGTGAAAGTTTCTCAACCATTTTAATAGCTTCTTCGCTTGAGATTGCACCGGACATACAATCATCAACATAGAAACTATCTTTAATTATTGAAGCTGTTACCGGATCATTCTTTTCAATATCCTTTCCAATTTGAAATAGGCAACGAGTAGCTAAAAATGGAGCTGATGATGTACCATATGTAATAGTTCGTAGCCTGTATTCCTTTATAGCTGAGTATGCTGAGTCACGCCAAACAATACGCTGTAAATCTTGATCTTCTGGAGCAATCAAAACTTGTCTATACATCTGCTGAATATCAGCGGTAAAAGCAATAGGATTTGCTCTAAATCTTATCAAAATGGTAAAAAGATTTGGTTGTGGAATTTGTCCAACAGCTAAAACAGAATTTAACGAATTAGCATTAGGAGGTTTGCATGAACCATCAAACACCACACGTAACTTTGTTGAAATAGAGTCGCTTTTTATAACAGAATGATGCGGAAGATAATATACTTTGTTGCTTGCAGGATTTGAGTTTTTGTCGATAAGTGTCATATGACCAAGGTCTTCATATTGCTTCATAAAATTTCTATACTCATTTTCAAAATTTTTATCAAATTGAAATTTTCTCTCCATAGCAAACAAACGTGACACTGCCATGGATTTAGAATCGCCTAATGACATCACATCTTTATAAACTGGCAATTTAACTTCAAATCTACTTTCTGGTGTTACCTTGTAAGTTGAACAAAAATGTTGTTCACAAAATTCTTCTTCCTCAGGCAAATGGGGTTTATTAACATCTATTTCTTCTGCTTGCCAAAATTTTTGTAATAATAGATCAACATTGGATTCATTTTCAACACTAAGAAAATGAGATTGAATACTAGAAGAATATTTACATTTAGGTTCCAATTTTCCGGCTACCACCCAACCAAACATAGTGTTTTGGGCAATTGGCTCATTCTCGGTACTAACAATTCTACCATATCTTAAAATAGTAAAGAAACAGTCAGATCCCAAAATAATATCACATTCTTGTGGCTTCATGAAATCTTCATCTGCTAACGTAATATTTTTAAGATACTCTATATTTTTCGTATCAAGTAATTCTGCAGGTAATTGAGATGTCACTTTAGGCAGGATGTATGCCTGAACCTTTAAGGACTCAGTAGAAAGCTTTGAACCTACTGTAAGAGTTACTGAACCACGAGTTTGTCCAGCCAATACTCCAGCAATTCCATTTAATCGAATTCTGTCATTCTTTCTTTTTAACCCTAAAGTTCTTATGACATTTTCACTAACAAAAGAACATTCCGAACCAGAATCGAGTAGAGCTCTAAAAGAGTAAGGTTTATTTTCATTATTATATAAGAGAACTTTAGCAGTAGGTAGGAAAGAAACACATTTAGAATTATTGAAAGAAGCACTAGAATTAATTTGTAATTCATGAGATGTTGACTCCTGTACAAATTCTTTATTTGAATGGTGGTTTTTATTCTCAGATGAATTTGGAAAAACTTTATTTTCAAACTTAGCAGTGCAAGCATTATTACTTTTATTCTCTTCATGTAAGAGTGTATTATGTTTACTTTCACATTTAAAGCATTTCAAATGAGAATTTGGACATTCCTTAACTTTATGAGAGTTTAAACATAAAAAGCAACAGTTATTACGCTTAATAAAGTTCTTTCGAGCAACAACATCCATGGATTTAAATTTAACACATTTATAGAGCGGATGTATTCCTTGACACTTTAAGCACACCTTTGATTGCTTATCATTAGAACTGTACTTGGAACCAACAAAATTTGAACTTTTGGAATGTTTCACATCACTTTCATTGTTAGAGATGAGCTCTAAAGAAGAACATCTTACACTTAAGAAATCAAAAAATTCTTTCAAAGTGGGAAATTCATTTTCTGTACTTTCAATGGACCAAAGTCTTCGGCTTTCCGGATCAAGTTTTTGAAATAACAAATATATTAACCATGGGTCTCTATTTGTAGCTTCATCACCAACAGCTTTCAAACCCCTAATAACTTCATCACTAGTATTCAGCAAATTTCTTATATTTATGCTATTAGGATGCAGAACTGATTTTTGTTCTAAAAATAATTTAATCAAAGAATTAACAATTTGTTTCTTTTTATCATATCGATTTAACAACTTTTCCCAAGCTTCTTGATAAGATTCATTAGAAAGGGGAATATGCTTAATCAATGTAGCTGGTTCTTCAGAAAGTAACCCTTTAAGATACTGGAATTTCTGAATGTTACTTAAACCTACTTGTGAATGGACAGTGGAAACAAACATATCCTTAAAATTTGTCCATTCTGAAAATTTTCCAGAAAATACTGGAATATTCAATTTTGGTAGTCTAATATTACATTGATTAGGAATAGTAACAGAAGAACCTTGCACAGAATTGTGTGTTGCAACATTAACAACTTCTGAAGGATTCAAAGAATCTAGTTTGTTTTGATATTTAGTTTTTAACTGAAAATACCTGTCTTCAAATTCTGCTAATTCAGAATCATCATCATTTAAACAAGAATCTAATCTTAAGAACTCTTTAAGTAAATCATCTAATCTTTGTAATCTAATCAAAATTTCATTCTTAGTATTCACATTATCAAAACTATTCTCTAATCTAGTTACAGAGCCTTTCACCCTACCTCTCTCAATTTTAATTTGAGCAGATTTTTTCTCATAATCCTCCATTTTATACAATAACTTATAAGCAGAATAATTTCCAAAATAAAATTAATCAGATAACTTGAAAACAAAACTAATCAAAATTACTTCAAAATCAAAAGTAATCAGAATTGCTTCAAAACAAAACTAATCAAATTAAGCTCAAAAACAGAAGTAACTGAATTAAATTCAAAAACAGAACAAATCAAAGTCAAAAACAGAACTACTATAAAATGTTCATAATTATTCTTTCATACAAACAATAGAAATTTCTGTTCTCAAATGTGCATAAAATTAAAAATCTTCAAAATTCTTCAATGTAAAATAATAATTCACCATAATAATTAAATATTCAAATATTTCAAGCAAATAAATCATAATGTTCTTGAGAACAACAAGTAAATAAATCATAATAATCTTGAGAACAATTTTCTTTTTCAAGAACTATCAAAACATAATATTGTAGAATACTATTTTTTCTTATTTTATCAATTCAATAAAGAAGATACTAAATTGTTCTCATATTCTAAAATAATATCTTGCTAAATGCAACTTCAGTAGAAAAATTAAGCTTTAGCATCAAAGAACAATTTCAAAACAAAGTAAGTACTCACATATCTCGCTTAAGTGCCTCCAATTTTTCTTTATGTAGAGAATTTGAAGAAAGAAATCCTTGAAATTTTCTTAATTTTATTTCACAACACAAAAACAAATCTTGACATTCACGAAAACTTAACACACAATGAAACATACAGTTCTGGTTTCAGAATCAAATTTCTCTAGTTAAAATTAACACTCTAAGTAGTATGCTTTCATCACATGAAAGCCTTAAATTACATTATAAAAATATATCCCCTGCCTAAACTGGGTGCAGATAATTAAATAGAATAAAGAAAGACAATAATGCAGCAGGAGCAACATTCTCCATGCCACACTCTCAGGAAAACCAAACATCAACTCTCTGATGATGTCATAATTAAGATTTCACAACAGCACAGAATGCATAGTGCTGCCATCTGTCAAAAAAACAGAATAACTAAACCTTAAATTTGATTTCTAATCAGTTTAGCACTGAACAAAGGTTTAGTGTTGCAAAATCCCATTAGGAGCACAATATTATATTAGGGGCATAATAACGGAAAATGACATACTTCTTTTGAAAACACGCATTTTTCCTCATAAATTTTCTATATTGTTTTCCTTCTGCATGTGTACTGATACTAAGTTTCAGACAATAGGTGGAATGCTTAATTAAGTGAAAATGAAGTCGTGTTTAAAAGAAAAAGGTCATTTTCTTAGATAAAACTAAACATTTTAACACAAATGCGCCTAAAAAAGACAAATTATGGAAATTTTTACTGTCCGGAATTGAGATTATAGAGTCTCAAGTATAAAGAGTGCGTCTGTTCACATAAAAGATGTTGCTGACAATCGTGACTTCAATTTTTAGTTAAAATGATTTTTAAATGATCAACAATTAAAAAAAAATGATGAATATGGATATGAGAAGAGCGTATGCAAATTCTGAGAAGGTGAAAATTGCTGTTTTTCATTCCGGAATACCAAGCATAAGAGCCTAAATTGATAACCACATCCTAATAACTGATCTTAATTTTATTTTACTGATTAAGTAGCTATATTATAAAGAACAAACGTATCTGTGCGTAATGTTGACGTCATTTTGCGAATGGCAACACTTCAAGATCAAATTTCGGTCTTGAAATTTTCGCTACTGCAATTTTTTAATCTTCTGACCATCGCACGTTTTCAATTTTCGTCGCATAGGGAAAAAAAATTACTCTCAAATGCAATTTTTTAAAAATTGTAACTTAATTGACTGATGCATTATATTTTCTAAAATAATTTTTAAGCATGATTTAAGTTTATCTTATCACGTGCCGGTTTCAATACATAATAATAATAAACATTTTGCACATAAAGCAACAAACATTTTTCAGCATTTGTTTCTGACTATTTTTGCATAACGAAATTAATACATCCTTTATAAACAAATAAAAGAATAATACAGTAAACTCTCTGTAAGGCGGACTCTGTATAAGACGGAAATCTGTCTAACTCGGAAAGATTTTCAAGTCCCAGCAAATTCATTGACATAGAGTAACATTTGTCTAAGGCGGAATATTGTCTACTACGGAAAAATTTCTTGGTCCCGATCGATTCCGCCTTAGACAGAGTTCACTCTATTGAAAAAACACAAATCTAACATATTTGTAATCGTACAATTTAAATTTTTAAATCTCCAAATAGGATTTTTTTTCAAATGGAATTTGTTTACAAAGTTCATCTCAGTTTACTGATTGTGGTTTTAAAAACAATTTCAAAGCATGAAATATTTTTTAATTTATCTATATCGCCCGCAGCTCGATTACGAAAGATTAAACCGTTTGCCATTCAGTTCATCATTTTCTTACGGCTAATATTCATTAAAAAAAAAACTTCCTTATGAATAAATAAACTAGAAAACAGGAATCCTGCTTTTTCAGAATTTGGTGTCGCCCCCGATGAAAAAAAAATGTATATATAAACAGTACAAAACATATTTCAATTTTAAGTCTTAGAGCGCACGCTTTTATTTTATGTAAAATGACTTCATTCGCATCCATTTAAGAATTCCACATTTACGATCCACTCTTAAACATCTACAGTAAAGTATGCATAGGACGTCACTATCGCGAAATAATACACAAGTGCAGCGAAAAGATGCCGTCATTAAAAAAATTCGACAAAAAAAAAAAAAAAAAAAAAAAAAAAACGGCTACCTAATGATTCATAGGCCTTCATTTGTTTGTAACATTAATATAGATACTGAAAATTAAATATAGTTTATAATAGCTCCATATTTTATCAGAAATCATTCGTTTATATTTTTTCAAAGCAGCATTTAATTACATTTTCTATCGGTTGTTATGAAAAAGTGGCAACAAAAATATGTAATCAATATTTTAGAACTATTTTTCCTTTACTTTCTGCAGAAATGGACTACTTCCGTTGCCAATATTAAGCAAATGACTCCAAAAACTTCAAAAATATTAATATATCAAAAATAAATGGAGATGCCGTTTTCAAGCAAATTCCATTTAAAAGTACTTTTTTTTTTCAATACGACGGTATAAAAATTGAAAATGTGCGATGCTTAGAAGTTTAAAAAATTGCTATAGAGTATTTAATCGTACTGCTTTGTTTTACGGCTGGCTTCTGTAAGGTAACGTTATTTTTTGGAGGCGACACATAATAAGCTGGGAGAAAGAAATAGCATATCGTACCGGAGGCTAATAAAATAATATAAATAAAACACAAATTTAACAGACATGTATAAGATCTGAAATCATCAGAATATAACAGAATGCCATAAATAGCAAAATCTTGGTTAAATAACTCTTGGTATGCGGCTAATAAGAAAATATCGTTTTTGATAAATTTAAAAAAATTATTTGATTGTATAATTCGTATTTTCCATATGAAAAATGCTTTTTTTAAATCTAAAAAAATTATTGCATATAAAAAAATTATTAGTTTTGAATTAAAAAAAAAATGTTTTCACCTATTTTCTTTAACCCGGGAAGCCCGGATACGATCCCCTAGTCTATATTATAAAGGACAAACATATCTGTGCGTAACGCATACGTCATTCTGCGAATGGCAACACTCTGAAATTTGAAATGAAATTTCGAGCTGACAATTTTCGCTACAGAAAATTTTTAAACTTCTGAACATCGCACAGTTTCAATTCTTACACCGTAATTTAGTGGGGAAAATGTACATTTAAATGCAATTTGTTTGAAAGCTCTATCTCAATTTATTTTTGAGATATTAATTTTTTTTATAGTTTTTAGTATCAATTTTGTAATTGTGGCAACTCAAGTACACCATTTCTATTAAAAGTAAAGTGAAAATAGTCATGGTTTATTTATTTTTATGGATTATAACCTTATTGATGCCACTTTCACATTACAAATAAAATAAACTTTTTTTTAAATAATTTTTGAACAGAAAATGACGTCAGCCATTAAAAAAACACCCATTCTTCTTCATAAATCAGTTACATTTCAATATTTATGCATTACGTTGATACTGAGTTTGAGAAGCTGGGCAAAATGATTCAGAGAGTAAAAATAATGTCATATTTAAAACAAAACGATCATTTTCTTTGATAAAACTAAATATTTGACCAATACTAAATGGCCAGTACTATGACAACTAAAGGCAAATTTCTGATTTTTTTATTCGCGGGGACTGAGATTAATTAGAACGTAAAGTTTGTGAGAATGTTCATATGCAAAGTTGTATCGGACTAACGTGGCTTTCAGTTTGGAAATATATTCATTAATAATCTATTGCGCGTTAAAATACTTTTATATTGTGAACTTGGGTGGTGCGTACGTAAATTTTGAGAATGTGAAAATAACGTACAGTTTAGATTTTACGGGGGGAAATTTTATGATGTGACAAAGCAAAATCCATTTTACTGATTTTTCAATGGAGTTAGGAATAAAGAGGAGGAGACATATAGTGTACTGTCTACCAGTTGCGAGTGAAGTAACTGAGGAGGTTGTCACAAGATGGCGGCTTTTTTTTTTTTAAATCCGATCTTTAGTTTCTGATTACCACCAGGTCAAATATCCCACCAGTAAAATTGAATAGAAAATTTCGTTTTAATTAAGTGTCTTACACATGAAAACTTTTCTCAAAAATGTCATAAAAATTTCTATTTGTTTTTACTGGTGTCAGTATGCCTTGTAAAACTGTCAGTTTGTTTCCCTGGTTGTCACAATATGGCGGAAACGCAGGGCTTAACTGCCGCCAAAGTAAACTTCTACCAGTAAAAATGAAAACCTGTTTCTACCATTAATTATGACTGAAATTTTGTAACAAGAAGCCGTTTAAATAAGTTGAATATTTCTATATAAATCTACTGGTGGAAGATTCCACCGGCGGTAAACAACTCCTATGATAGCGGTTATAGTTGAAGCTTCACTATTTTAAGGATATGTCACTTCCTCTTAATTAATAGTTCCATGGATTTTTCATCCCGTAAAAACAAACGTAAGAGCCTCTATCGATAATTTCATCATAATTATTCATCTTGATTACGTATTCTAATACAGTTTAATTTTTCAATAATTTAAGCAGTTGAAGTTTGTGGAAATAACATTTTGGTAATTTTAAGTTAAAATATTATTTGTTCAGACAACCAATGTAGGATGAATTTTTTATTGAAATTATTTTAATAGGTGTACCATAAATTTGATCTAACAGTTTCTCTCTAAACATTTTACTTCGTCGAATTTCGACGGGTTCCAACTCGTGTTTTTAATAGACTTAGCTGTTTTGAGATCTTGTGTTAAAAATATTAAAGAAAAACATGTTTTTTGAATGTAAATACGTACATATTTCCTAACGCTCACTTGAACGAGGGGGAAAACATAGAATATTCATTTTAGACCTAATCTGAAGTGATTAAAACGATAACCAGTTTTCCCCTAATTAATTCTGAGTTCAACCATCTGACTACGGTGCTAAAACTTTAAAGTAGAATTGTGACCTTAATATTCAACAAAAGTATTAAGAGGTACTCATTTTATTCAGAATTTTAAGCTCTACAACATTTGTATCGACAATGTTTTTGAAAAAGTTAGTGATTTCGAGATAGTGTTATAGTATTTAAAAAAAAAAAAAAAGAACTTGTTTTTTGACGATAAATCAATGTATAATTCCTAATGCTCACCTAGTGCGAGGGGGGAAACGTAGCATATTCATTCTAGACCTAAACTGAAAGGGTTAAAACAATTTCTAGCTTTTCCCTAATTATTTCCGAATTCAACTCCCCAACCACTGGACTATTACATGTTTTCGCCCACCAAAAAATACCCATTTACGACCTCATGGTTAGTATGTGTTCTATCAGAATTTTGAAAATTTCTACATTGTTACTTTTTTATCGGCATCAAATAATATGAATGAAGTGCAATAACTTATCCGACACCAACGAGAACAGTGATATGTTAGATAATTGGGAGGACATTATGGTCTATGAGAAAAAAGTGTTAGCGATATACAGTGTTGCCAGATTGGGAACATTTTAAATTCAGATAATTTGACTTTCACCACTTTTTTTAAATAGTATAATTCGCCTTATTTTTCAGAATTTTTAATCTATTTTTAAATAGGCCGAATATTTCTATTTAAAAAAACGGTGACTATCAACAATCTGGGGACAAAAAAGTCCCTAATCTGGCAACACTAGCGATATATTTTATTTAAACTAGGGGATCCACTCCGGCCTACACGGAATACAGAACATAGACTAAACACATTGTTTTAAATTATTGAAAACTTATAATTTTTTTTATAAGATTTACTTATTTTAAATTATTTTTTGTTTGCCCGCTAATAGCACCAAAAAATGTTTCTATATGAAAAATATCATTAAGGTTTCCAAATAAAATTTTGAAATTTATATACCTTGGTGTTGGTCTTGTGCCAAAAATTAATACCCAAAGAAATCGCGAAAGATCACTATTTACAGCATCAATTTTAATTCCGATAATTTTAGTTGTTTAAGAGCGTGGTTGAATTACATGTCTTAAATTCGCGTTTCATTTATTTTTCATTATTTTATTTATTCATCGGTGGAGTTTCAATTTCGTTATGGAATATAAGCTGAAAACAAATGTCGAACTATTTATTTTATTTTAAGAGCAACCGGATTTATATTTCGTAATCGTCTACACACGATAGGGATAAATTAAAAAAAGCAATTCATATAATATCAGTAAGTTGCAATACAGTTTTCAAACAAATCGTGATTCAGTTTTCAAACAAATTGCATTTGAAAGTCCTTTTTTTTCTTATTCGACGGTGTAAAAATATAAAATATGCAAGGTAAAATCATGGAACTATTAATAAAGAAGAACTGACACATCCCTAAAACAGTGAAGCTTCGAGTGCAATGGCTTTCACAATGGCTGATTACCTCCGGTGGAAACTTCCACCAGTAAATTTATATATAAATTTTCCCCGTATTTAAAATCCATATTAATGCAAAATATCAGTCATAAACAATGGCAGAAACAGATTTTCATTTTTACTGGTGGAAGTTTACTTTTGCGGTAGTCAGGTCTCTCGTTCCGCCATATTGTGATAACCGGTGAAACAAATTGCCTGTTTTACCAGGCAAACTGACACCAGTAAAAACAAATAGAAGTATTTAGCATATTTGTGAGAAAATATTTCCATGAATAAGACCCTTAAAAAAGACAAAATTTTCTATTCAATTTTACTGGTGGGATGTTTGTCCCGGCGGTATTCATAAACTGTAGATCTGATTTTAATCTTTTGCACTCCGCGTCATTTTGATTGTGGGCTACCAGCAACTCCGCGTCATTTTGATTGTGGTCTACCAGCAACTCCGCGTCATTACAAAAAAATTTTATTCGTCGGCACCACTTTTTAAAAAGAGGTTTCCTTGAAGTAAGCAATTTCGAAAATGCTTTGATTAAATAAGGGAAATTTTATTTTCCTTTATTACTGGTGCCAAAAACGACTTTTTCAAGAAAAGATGATGTCGCCGCTAGTACACTATACGTCTTTCCCTCTTTGTTCATAACTCCATTGGTAAAATACGAAAAGAATATGCAAGCCCTTGCAACAAAATATGCAAAATTTTGATGTTTAGGTATGCAATGATTACCTAAACATTGCATACCTAACCATTGCAAGTAAATTTCCGATTGTTTTTACTACTGAATTTTCGAATATTCAAGTGTGACTCAATTGTAGTGCACGCCGGCTATAGCATAGTTGGGTGTGACCCACCTGTAGTACAAGCCTTCGATGGAACAATCGGGTTAAAAAAAAATTATGTAAAAGCTAAATTTAACCGTCTGCTTTTACCAACGTAAAAATAACGTCAGCGTTACGTACTGACAGGTTTGTTCTTTTTAATATAGATTACGTATTTGGATATTCCATTTCAATGTATGAAAAAATAAATTTACTGTATAATATTCTGTAAGTGTTTGAAAGTTTTTGATAATATCGTCGGTACCATGTCAGACTATTCAATATGAAAATAGTGTTGCCAATGGACTATTTTTTTTTTAAATTCACTATTTTTGAGTGGCGACACATTTCTGAAATGGTCAAATTCCCCTTTTTTTTTCGCCTAATTCACACGTTCACGCCTACGCCGATATTCATGTTTTTCGCTGTGTGACGGCGCTCTAATTCATATTTCGCTTCATCTGGCGGCGCGTCCTGTCGCTTATTCAGACACTGTATATAATGACCCACCCATCTCTTATTTATTGAATTGATCTCGAATATAACAAGCAGAGTTGATTGTGAATGTCTGAAACTTCGTAAGGAGTAAGCAAATTACTTAGAGACATGATTTTATTGACTACATGTGTACGAATTTAATATGAAATGTCCATAGATGCCAACCTCAGACTAATCTTCCGTAATACGTGCGTTAATTTGAACTTGGTTTAATTCATTTCGAACCACAAATTTTTTTAAAGAAATGAAATTAAATATGTTCCGCGTAGAAACCTTCATATTAAATAAATAAATATTCATGAAATAAAATTTCTGGTTCGAAAGGGGTTAACATGGGTCAAATTAATCCAGATATTACGGAAGATTAGTGGAAAGTTGGCAGCTATAAATGTCTTACAATCTAAAGAAATATGGACAACATAATATAAATGCATTTCTGTATGATAGAAGCCACGCCTTTAGTCAATGGTATTTTTTGAATGATAACGAGAATTCTAGTTTCCGTCGTGAATGTATTAAGTTTATAATAATGAATTGTTTTTACTACTGAAATTTCGAATATTCAAGTGTGACTCAATTGTAGTGCACGCCGTCTATAGCATAGTTGGGTGTGACCCACCTGTAGTACAAGCCTTCGATGGAACAATCGAGTGTGATCCACCGGTGATATACGCCACCTGATGCGACAGTCAAGCGTCACCTACCAGTGATGCACGCCTCCTGATAGGACAGTCGAGCGTGACCCACCGGCGATGTACGCTGGCGTGAACAGTTAATATGTTATGAAATAAGGCGAATTTTACTATTTCATAAAAGTGGTGCGGATCAAGAAATCTGAATTTTAAAAAGTAGCCCACTGGCAAAACTGTTTTCATATTGGACAGTTTCTTGAATAGTACTGACGCATGTCTGATGCATGATTTTTAATTCTTGTTTTAAATCGATTCACTGTTTTCAGAGTAATAAATATGTATAACACTTAAGGTAAATCATCTTCTATATGTTCTCTGTTATCAAAGAAAATATTTTAACAACGCAACATTGGGAGGTTACCATAAAGGGCATAGCCGGGTAAGCATTAGAAACATGCCTTTCATTGAAATGTTCTGATTTTTTTCCCCCAGATGTGGCTAACTATCTGACAATATATTTCTCCTAATATCACCTTTTAAATATTGATATTTTATGAGATAAAAATGTTTTTTCGATTTTTTTAAAAACTGATTTTCTCAAAAACTGCTGCACCGATTTTAATGCTATTAACCCTTTTCGGCACACTGTGCCCGGGTCGGGATACCTAATTTTAATTCCAAACTTACGAACGGCAGCAAGAACATTTTAGTAAAATTTTGCTTTTAAAATCAATATGTAAAATAACATGTTTTTAATATCTAAAAAAGTCGTTTTAAAATTCCTGTGTCAGTCAATCATTTCATCATTTTACAACAAAAATTGCCCGTGACGGAAAGGGTAAATTGAGGTTATATAGGAACCAAAGACGCATAACTGGGAATTTTTGTATAATTTTCTGTTTATTAAAACTGTATTGAAATAGCGATAAAAAAAATTTACAAAAATAAAAATAACATCTTATGGTTATACGAAAATTACCATTTTCTTGTAAATAATTCCTCATATGTGCACGTATATTACACACAAATACTGAAAGTATGCGTTTGGTATAAGATTATGTATGTATTTTTACACATATTTACAAAAAAATGGGTAAAAACACATATAATTCATTTAAAGGCGTTATTTGGGGCGGAGCTACTCAAATTCGACATCCGATGAATTTTTGGAACTAAGTTACCGGACAAGGTGTCAACTTCTGTATTTTAGATTTCAATAAGTATATAGTCCATGTTTTTCAATGCTGTCAATACTCTTTCGATATCGAAAATTAACGTTTTGTATCGGAAACAATAGAGAATAATATTTTTGCTTGGAAAAGAGTAACATTCGTCGATATCGAAATGCAACGATAGGTATTATAATGACTTTTATTGTAACATTATTCTTACCACTTTTAATGAAAAGCAATAAGAGTAAGTAGTTTCTTCATTTAAAAGCGCGAATCTCCGCAGTAAAACAAGGATGGTACATAACTGTAGTTTAAACGAATTACTCTCATTTATTTCAGAAATGTTACCAGGTTTGGGTAATAATAGATATTTTTTTATTCAAGAAATATACTACTCACAATTTTTGATTAATTTAATGGTAGGTTTCTGTGGATATTTAATTCGAAAATAAATATTAGGAAAAATTGGCGAATAAGCCGACAACATTGCATGATGCTTTGTATTCAAAAATATATTTCTTTAATTTTGAGTCGTTTAATTTTTCCTGGGATAAATATGTTTTTATAAATAAATAAAAATTAGTCTAAAATGGAACAAACATCATGAGAGTAAAACGTACTGTAAAGACATAGATATTTTTTGCAAATATATTTATAAACATGTATAAAAATGCATAGTCGGGTTCAGGGATTCAGTTCTCAGTTTCATGAAAAAGTGAAAAATGTTTCGCATATTTTCCAACTAATAACATAGTGCCAGTCGACATTGAAAAGAATGTGGATTCTTTGTCTGTTTTCAATTTTTTCTGTAACCGCATGTTTTATTCAAGAAATTTAAACAACAATCGCATTTCGGATTATAATTCTCAGATGACATCGTATCAAATCGAATATAATCATTACAATGAATCAATTTCAAGGAGAGGCGGTTACTATCAGTTAGATATAAGCATTAAGCATGGTAGAAACTAAAGCAAATTGCTAATTTTAAAAGGTTGAAACTAAACTATAATCTCTCTTCATTAAAACTGGTGACGAAGATTTTCATTTAAATTGATTGTAATCACTGTCGTTCCATTTCGATATCGAAGAATATAGTTTGTTTCAGTGCCCAAAATATATTTCTCTATTGTTGTCTCCGACACTAACAACAATTTTTGATATCGAAGCAGTATCGACAGCGTTAAGAAGGATGCCGTGTATTTATTTAAAGCTAAATTCTGTAAGTGTTTATTCCAAATATTCTTCATTTGAGTAGCTTCGCCCCAAATAACGCGTTTAAATGGATTTTATTGTTTATTACACCTATTTTTGTAAATATTTATATGTTATACCCAACGCACACTTTCGGCATTTATCTACAATATACGTGCACATATAAGGATTTTTTTCAAGAAAATCGTAATTTTCGTATATGAATAAGATATGATTTTTATTTTTGTAAATTTTTTTTATCGTTATTTCACACAATTTTAATAAACAGAAAATTATACAAAAATTCTCAGTTATGCATCTTTCGCATCTATATAACCTCAAATAATAGCACCAAATTCGGTGCAATAGTTTTTGAGAAAATCGGTTTTCAAAAAATTCGAAAAAGCATTATCAGGGCTCGCAGTGTTCCTAAAATTTTCGCACTTTGCTACCACTATTTTGAAAGGATAATCTTTTTTCTATAATTCTATTATATATGTTAAAGGACTCTACCACGAAGAATTTTTATTTCAAATACTGGTAACAAAGTGCGAAAATGTTAGGAACGCTGCGAGCCCTGCATTATGATTTTATAAAATATCAATATTAATAAGGTGATAATAAGGGAAATAGTAGCCAGATCTAGGGAGAAAATCAGAACATTTCATTGAAAGACATGTTTCCAATGCTTATCTGGCTATGCCCTTTGAGATTTTCATTAAATGAATTTTTGTTATAGAAATATCTATAAAAATCCAAAATTTAAAAAAATATAATTTAACCCAGAAATACTTTAAAGAATTACTTTATTATAAATATATTTTATACAAATTGACGCATTGTTATCATGAGCAAGTCCTCTGTTTCATGCTAAAGGCTTCTCTAAAGGAGAAGCTTTATTATATAAACTAAAAACAATAATTCTCCTCTTTCCTTGTTTAGCACTGGCCCCACCTGTGGCCGAGAGGTTCTGCTCTCGAAGCTGGTAGACGGGAGGTGCTGGTTCGATCCCAATCGCGCATGGAACTATCAATGGACGGCATTGAACTATCAATAAAGAGGAACTGACATATCCTTAAAATAGTGAAGCTTCAACTGTAACCGGTATCGCAGGCGTTACTTACCGCCGGTGAAATCTTCCACCAGTAGATTTCTATAGAAATTTTCAGCTTATTTAAACACCTTATTATTGAACAATTTCAGTCATAAATAATAGTAGAAGCAGATTCTCATTTTTACTGGTAGGACTTTACTTTGGCGGTAGTTAGACTCTGCGTTTCCGCCATATTGTGACAACCAGGGAAACAAGTCGACAATTTTACAAGGCACACTGACACCAGTAGAAACAAACAGAAATTTTTATGTCATTTTCGAGAAAAAATTCCTTGTAGGAGAGCCGTTGAACATTTTTGAGTAGGTATTTGAGGCATCCTGAAAATATATGCAACACTTCTTTTGTAATGCCTGAATACAAAATCGAAAGTCTGGCTGAAGGATCGTGGCCCAAAACCTGTGCCAGACACGTGTCAAGTGCCATTTTTTGACACTACACAAAAAAGGTATTTGATGCACGCTGAGATTGAAACAGAATAATATTTATACTTAGAAAAAAATATTTTGAAAATGACAGACACTTTAGTCGGCCCAAAAACTGTGCCAGACACGTGTCAAGTGCCATTTTTTGACCACCCAAAAAAGGTATTTGAGGCACGCTGAGATTGAGGCACAATAATATTTATGCTTAGAAAAACATATTTGGAAAATGACAGACACTTTAGTCGGCACAAAAACTGTGCTAGACACGTGTCAAGTGCCATTTTTTGTCTGGCACAGGTTTTGGGCCACGATCCTTCAGCTAGACATTCGATTTTGTATTCAGGCATTACAAAAGAAGTGTTGCACAAATTTTCAGGGTGCCTCAAATACCTTCCCTAAAATGTTTAACAGCTCCTGGACATGGCATGAATAAGGCGCTTAAATAAGACGAAATTTTCTATTCAATTTTACTGATGAGATGTTTGCCTTTGCGGTAATCAGAAACTGAGTTTCCGATTAAAAAAAAAAAAAGCAGCCGCCATCTTGTGACAACCTCCTCAGTCACTTCAGTAACAAGTGGTAGACAGAACACTAAATGTCTCCTCCTCTTTATTCATACCTCCATTCCAGTGGGCTACTTTTTTAAAATTCAGATTTCTTGATTGGCACCACTTTTCTAAAATGGTAAAATTCCCCTAGTTTCCACCTTAATTAACCCATCAGCCGCCAAAACTATGAAGTTAGAATTTCCGAATTTCTTGTTGAAAGTCTTTTGCGACCACAAATTTAGAAAGGTAATTTTCGCTTTACTAAAATAGCAAAATTTCTGCCAATAAATAAGGCAAATTTTTAAATAATAATATAATGGTGGCAGAGTAATTAATTTAAGCATGAGTAATTATTTTGACTGTTGCGTCAACTCAACACCAGCAGATAATAGGTTAATATGTCATTAACCTTTTCAGGGGCGCCGTTGGCAGTCTGCAAACGGTTAATTTTAATTCCCAAACTGCCAAGTGGCAAAAGGTAATTTTTAGTACAATTTCGTTCTCATAACATAAGTGAAGAAAATCTTTTGATTATTTTCAAATAAATTTGTTCGTAAATTGCTGTGAGAATTAATTATTTGAACATATTTAGAGCAGAAATGAAACCCTTGAAAGGGTTAAATAAGGCGAATTTTACTATTTCAAAAAAGTGGTGCCAATCACGAAATCTGAATTTTAAAAAAGTAGCCCACCTGCAACACTAATTGATAGAGTAAAAATAACATTTAAAAGTTTCTTGCGTCCGAAAGACTTTACTAACAAAGTAAGCAAATCCTTATTACCCTAGCAGCAAAGCGTTATAAGTAAGCGAACAAACTTAACCCTCCGTCTACCAGACGGGTCCATTGGACCCGACAGGTACATACAAAATATTCATTCAAACCAGAAATTTCTTTAAAATAAACTAAGTATATAAACCAGACAAAAATAAGGTAAATAAATAAATTAAATAGTTTTAAATAAAAATTCTGGTGTAGAACGTTTTATTAAAACTTGAATAAAATTCCCGGTAGATCTAGGGTTAATGCTGGAATCAGGCGTAAATTAACATAGTTGCGCCACCTTGTGGACGGAGTGATAATTCACATTACGCGGGCTTTTAGTAGGGCGCGTAGTTTCTAGATCTTTAGTCACTCATAGAAATAAATTTTGTTTGCCACATTTATTGCAAAATTATGGCATAGCGAGAGGGGCATCCCGATGCACTTGACACTACGAAGTTTTCTTCGCCTTATAGGAAACACTTCAGTTATTAATCAAGGTGAAAAAACTTTACAATTTTAGTGGTATGAATAAGAAAACAGTTAGGTATCTACATGTAGTTCACACTCCATCCGCGACGTGGCGCATGACCTTGACTGATGTGACCTCGCTTTCAATCTTGCGATTACTTCTCCCATTTAAGATAGGACGCTTACTTATATCGCTTTGCCCTAGCAGCGTTCAGGCAAATCGGTATACGGGGTAAGGTACTCTTATGAAGCCGCTTGTTTGAATCATGTCCTTACTTGAATGAAAGAAAGAACTTATAACGAGAGAATACACTACCGCGCAGAAAAAAGTTTACATTTAAAGAAAATTCTGAAATATATCTGATTTGTATGAATTTTTTTAAACATCGGAATTAACTGTACACATGGGTGCAGTGAAAATCTACTTTATGCAAAACTGATGTTTGGTAATTATGATGGATTCATGTACCAGGAATGAAGCAGAATGTAAAATATGGGAATAAAATATTCCATATTTTCTTGTACTAAAATATTATCTATTTTGACATTTTCCTTTATAATAAAGAAGCCTGAATAAAAAATTTCAGATTTCGTTTATTTTTTAAATCATGCTTGAAAAAAAAAAAATCTAGGCACTGGATTATCCGCCGCAAGACTATGCGACACACTCGGTTAACAGACACCTTTCCTAAAATTTATGATTTGACATGAACGAAGATGTATATGGATGTTTGTGGCGATCTTCTAAAACCACGTACGGAAATTTCTTTAACACGTTCACGCCGGCGCCTATATTTATGTTTTTCGTTGTGAGGCGGCGCTCGAATTCATGTTTTGGTTCATCTGGTGGCGCGGTACTTTCGCTTATTCAGATACTGTATGTAATGACACGCCCCTCTCATATTTATTAAATTGAACTCGAATATAACAAGCAGAGTTGAATGTGAATGTCTGAAAATTCGTAAGGAGTAAGCAAATTACTTAGAAACATGATTTTATTGACTGCATACCTACGAATTTAATATAAAATGTCTTGAAATCTAAAGAAATATGGACAACATGATATAAATGCATTTTCTGTAAGGTTTGAGTCACGCCCTTGCTTAATGATATCTTTTAAACGAAAACGAGAATTCTCGTTTCCCGTCGTCAGTGTATAAGTTTTATAATATTGAATTGCTTTTACTACTGAATTTTCGAATATTCAATTGTGACCCAACTGTAGTGCACGACGTCTACGGCATAGTCGAGTGTGACACACCTGTAGTGCACGCCTTCTATTTAACAGTGGAGTGTGACCCACGCCGCCCGATGGGGCAGTCAAGCGTGACCCACCGGTGTGAATGTGTTAAAAAAATGGTAATTATACAAATATACATTCATTTATTCTAATAAGTGATAAAAGTGCTGTTAAATTATTTCAATGTATTAGAGAATTCTTTTAACCCTTTCAAGCAGAGGAATTTTGTTCGTAAAATGATGAAATAATTGACTGACACCAGAATATTCAAACGAATTTCTTACCAAATAGCAAAACGCTATTTTGCACTTTAACCACAAAAGCAACATTTTATTAAAATATTCTTGGTGCCAGTAGCCTGTTTTGGAATTAAAATTAGGTGGCTAGACCCTCTTGCCACCGCCCTTGAAAGGGTTAAAAAGCAAAATAAATAAAATAAATAAGTATTTTTTTTAAATACGTACTTTGCACGTAACGTCACCCCTACCAAATGAATATATTTTGGTTTACACAAAAATAATTCTTCATAAAATAAGTTTAACCCCTTAATTCTCGCTCCCGTCATATTCTCGGGCTGAGTCTTTTACTCAGATTGTTTGACTGTGCGCGATTCTTAAGGGGTTAAACTCAATGTTTTAAAACTTTAGGTATTGTTGTTATATTTAAGACTACCGAGCGGCAACAGCCTTAAATTGTTGACTATTTTTTTCTAAATTAAAATAAACTTTTTGTATATAAAACATCGTAAAAGACTACATTGAAGTTTTCATCTACTGCAATGTAGACACCTGCCACGAAACTTTTTCTTACGAAATACTGGTATTCAAAAAAGAGCCTATTTTAGAGCTCATAGTTATATTTACGTTTTAACGAATTTCGTAAATTAAAGCAACTGTGGTATCAAATTTGACTTTAACCCCTTAATTCTCGCTCCCGTCATATTCTCGGACTGCGTCTTTTATTCAGATTGTTTGACTCCGACCAGTTTTATAAAATAGTGAAATTGGCTATATTTTAGTATGGATTTACCTGTCGTTAAATAAGGTGAATATTTCTTTTTCATAAAAGTGGTGCCAATAAGCAATTTGAATTTTTTAACCGCAATTTAATTCGAGCGTGAAGGCGTTAATGCTTGTTTTAACAATGGAGCTATGAATAAAGAGGATGAGACATACAGTGTATTGTCTAGCAGTGGCGAGTGAAGTAACTGATGAGGTTGTCACAAGATGGCTGCTGCTTTTTTCTTTATTCGGATCCACTGTTTCTGATTACAACCGGTGAAAACTTCCACCAGTAAACTTGAATAGCAAATTTCGTCAACGCCTTACTCATGAGAAATCTATCTCTCTCTCTTACAAATACGGTAAAAAACATCCATTTATTTTTACTGGTGTCAGTTTGTCCAGGTATTATAATATTTAAACTGTGACTGACAGGAGGTTGTCTTTGTTGTCACAATATGGCCGAACTACTACCGTTGAAGTAAATTCCTACCAGTAAAAAAAAAATACCTGTTTTTGTCATTATTTTTGACTCGTTAATAAGGCGTTTGAATAAAGAAAAAATTTCTACTTAAATTTACTGGTGGAAATAACCAAGGAGGTAATAAAGTCCTGCGATAGTGGTTACAGTTGGAGGTTCACTATTTTTATGATGTGTCAGTTCCTTTTTCTTAACCCTTTGAGGGGCAAGCAATTACGTTTGTGAAATGCTGAATTCCCACCGGAATCTTTGAAAAATTCTATTTCAAAATAAGTAAAAGCAATTTTACGGCCATTTTTCCACCAAAGTTAGAAAAGTAAAATTTAATAAAATTTTTCTGGTGTAAAATTTCATTAATCGTAGGTGGTATATAATATATACCGGTGCCCCTAAGGGGTTAATACAGTCAGAAACGGTTATATGGTCACCCATGTGGTCCTGAAAAATGACCTTATAAGCGGGGTGACCTTATAAGCGGGGTGACCTTGTATACGGTGTAAGCAGGAATTTTATTTTAGACAATAAAATATTATTAATAAGTTAGTTATGTTAGTACAACAATGTACAAAGAAGCTATGAACATATAATTTATAAAACAACAGATATAAAAAAAATGCTTTACACTTAAAATTTCGATTTGATGAGTATACTCGTAGTAGTAAAAATAATCTGTTATGCAGGTTTGTTTGTTTTTTTATCGTAAATGTTAAAACTACTTTTTCTTATTCACTAACAGTTTAAAAATGTTCCTCTGTGCCTTTGGGATTCGTAAAAAAAAAAATCTGAATGTATTTCGTGCTTTCAGAGCTTCTGCTCGCGTTGTCGGTTCAACTTCGAATTCACTGTCATTATCATCGGTGCCATCAGTGTTTATATTTAAAATTTCCGAAACTATTTCCAATACAGAAGCTTCACCATGGACTTTACCAATGTCACGTCAGCTGCGGATATCTATAAGATAAACACGAACAGGTGGATTCAGATTCAGATTCAGTCAAGTGGGGAGGTCTACCGATTGGCTTGAGCTCAACTAGCCCCACCCAGCAATGTTTATTAAAAAAATACAGAGCAATTATAGAGTAATAAAATAATGGTAGGTAATAAAAAGTAATTGAGATAATGAAATAAGTATAGGTAACAATAGTAAATTAGACGAGCTAAGTGCTTAACAGACGTATAACACATAATTTCTCCTTAACAATAACACTATTTCTATAACTGTTTTAAAGTAAAAGTTTGTTCGATCAGTTCCACAGCTCATCATCATTATCATATAATAGTTCCTGTGGAGGCATTTGGAAAAGTCCTTGATTGTTTTCAATCAGTGTTATGCAGTTTATAGTTTTTTGTAATAGTGGTGGTTGTTTTCTGATTATTTTGAACCATGAAGAGAGACTCATCGTTCTGGAGATTCTGAGGTGGTATATGGATGTTAGTGTGCATTCCGTTATGTAGTGAAGCGAGGCTCCTCGTTTTCCACACGTGCAGTAACCCGAGTCAGCTTATCCGAACTTTACCAGATAATCTGGAAAATGCCCGTGATTTGTTGCAAACAAGAAGAGGTTTCTGTGTGATAGTAATGTCTCCTCCGAGACAATAGGTAGAAGTGAATATGTAAACCTTCCTCTACGATCAGAGTCCCAAATTATCTGCCATTCCTGTTGTATTTGTAATTTTAGTTGTCGTTTAAGATGAGATGGTGGGAAAGGTAGAAATACTTCTGGTAAGTTAGGATTTATGATCGCTTGTTTTGCCTTTTGATCCGCTGCCTCGTTTCCTGCTATTCCGGAGTGTCCTTTTATCCATTTTAGTATTATCTTTTTATTTGTATTCTGTAGTAATTGAATTATGTTCTGGACCAGTGCTATTTTTGTTGTGCTGTCTTCAATGTCTTGTATGCTCGAGAGGCTATCTGAGTATATTATTGCACTTCCGTACTTGCTTTTACACCAATAGGCATGAAGAACGTTTTAACACGGCTTCCCCTTCGTCCAATAAGCAACCTTTTTTAGGAAGGAACATACCCGCAAAGGCGTAACTGTTGCCACTCGTGGATAAAGTCCTTTAGTAACGATTTCATTGACAACAACTGTATATATCAGTTCGTCGTGTATTGTGCAAACGGCATTCCGTAGTTCTTGTGCAACTTCAAATAGGGACACATCATCACCATCATCATCATTGTCGTTGTCTTCGAACGATAATTCTTCACTTTCTGGAAGCCAAGGATATCAAAAACAATTTTCAATGGCCTTCTTTGATACCATATTCCAACTCTTGTCTACATAATACATAGCATCTAACACAGTCACGCGAAACTTCTTTTTTTTATCAATGGTAGCAATGACGTCTTTTAGAAGCAGCTGTTGATAATTTATCTTAATATTTTTAATAATCCCTTGATCTAATTGTTGTGGTTACCTGGTGTGTGTTAAATGGTTTACTTTGGAGGCAAGAAAACATGCTCAATTGGGTTTAAATTGGGAATCATGCAATGAACAGTACAGTTTCTCTGGGATTATAGCCACTTGTATGTGAAAATTTTATCGAAACGCCGATTTTCTTTTTTCCAAATGTTTATTGTCATCCAGGCCTTTCGGTTCGCATCGTAAGATACATGCAAAGATTTGCAGTTTTTGAAACAACGAGGCTTGAGAAATTTACCAATAACTAATGGAGTCAATTTCTTTGAGCCATCCATCTATGTTCGCTGCTAATAAAACAGCCAATCTTTTTTGTTTATCTTCCCACCACTTCATGTTTCGTTCTTAAAAGTAGCAGCTTTATCTGGCAAAACATGAAAAAAAACAAGCCCAAGTTTATCAAAATTGAAAACATTACAAGGACTGTATCTATTGAGAATGTCACTTAACCCCTTGAGGGGCACCGGTATATATTATATACCACCTACGATTAATGAAGTTTTGCACCAGAAAATTTTATTAAATTTTACTTTTCTAACTTTGATGGAAAATAGGCGTAAAATTGCTTTTACTTATTTTAAAATAGAATTTTTCAAAGATTCCGGTGGGAATTCAGAATTTCACAAACGTAATTGCTTGCCCCTCAAGGGGTTAACAAGTTAACAGCCATTCCTTCGATTCTTTGACAGTAAAATTCGGTTTTCCTAGTTATGCAGGAATTTTCAGAGATTTTTCTTTTACGATAATCCATGTACTGAAACATTCTGCAATCTGGTACATTTTATCCAAGTGAAAAGATTTTTCTCAACATTCTCAAATGTTGAAACATGTTCTCGCTTTCTCTTTTTTTTTTATCACACCTTCTGCTTAACAAGATTTGAACCCTAAGACTTTATTCAGTGTCGCTCTCTCTAATCCTCTTCGCGAAAGCTGCTTTCGATACCTTCGATTTTCCGAAGTTTTCTACAAATTTTCTTTTTAGCAATTGTCAAATTTTTCGTTTTACTGACATCTTGTATTCACAAATGGCAATTAACAAATGAATGAAGACTTTGCACGCAGCGACAAGTAATGAAAAATAGAAATGACTAAAAATGCTTGATTCAACTTTTCTCTGCACGGAGGCCAATTTTCATTCGGTCGCAAGGGGTGATGGCATATTTTTCAAGAATCGGTATCTAATGCGACAGTTGAGGGAGAAATCTCAAGAGCTTGGAAACTCTTATCGACAGGAAAGAGTTTCTCTTAAAGGCTGCAGCTGGGAAGAGGAGACCCCCCCCCCCACCCTCGACGCGCATCTAGTCACGTGGTATGCAATGTTATTGCGATCTCTAAAGCTCTGTTTAAAAAGGAAAAGTTCTTCCTCTCATTCTAAAGCTATAAAAATGTCAACTGGCTTTTCTTTACCATAAGGAAGTGCGTACATGTGGATTTTAGCAAAAGCACTGGAGATTCGAGGATGGAAAAAGGGGGAAGATTGACTAGAAGGAAAGAAGTTCCTCCTTCAGGATGTCCATCCACTTCTTTCTAAAGCTACTAAACATGAAAAGTACCGCGTGACCAATACAAAGAGGCCGACATTTGAAGATACTTGAATGGGAATGATACGTCTATTCAGTACTTTACACCCTAAAAAAGGAAGGAAAAAGCATAAAATTATCAGATATTTGGCCATAGAAAGGGGAGACAAAAGATGACCATATATCCGATACTAGTCATTGGAAACTGACCATATAGGCGGTATATTTTAACACGTAATACCTATTCAGCCAGTCCGGACTTACGAAAAGTGACCTTATAAGCGGGGTGACCTTATAAGCGGTGACCATATATCCAGTACTGACGGTAGTTCCATGGTTTTAACAGTTGTTTTGCAGTCTCAGTTTAACCATACCTTCCAATCTCCAAATAACCGTTTGTAATATATGGAATAATCTGACCCAGGCTAACTACGTTTCGAACCAAAAAATTTATTTGATGGATCTTTATTAATTTGATTTCAGAATCTTACGTGAAACTCATTTATTGGCATTTATAAAATGACAATTTTGGTTCGAAAGGTTTTAAATCTGGGTCAATTAAGCCCACATATCACGGACGATTAGTTGGATGTTGGCATCTATATTTTATCCCGTACACAGGCAAATCAATTCCGTTGCTGAACGGTTAAACATTTTACTGCCACCAGAAACTACACACAAATTGATTTGAAAATCTAATAAGAGCATTATAAAAGGAAAATGTTTTGTGAAAAGTTCTAGAATTCCGGCAATTGGGAATTAAAATTAAGCGCGAAGTATATTTCCAACACCGGCGTAAGGGTAAACTTTAGCTTGCGAGTTCGTGCTGTTAACACATTGACGCCGGGATATTTTTTATCAAATCTGAATTTTAAAACAGTAGAAGCTCCTCCCTGTTCAGAAAGTCTTTTGTAAATTGGTGTTCTAGATAGGTTTTCCCAAGTTTATGTATCGGTAAATATCTTTCATTGAATGAATTTAATATAAAAGGTCATGCAATCTAAAAAATATGGACAACATGATATAAATGCATTTTCTGTGAGGTAGAAGCCACGCCCTTAGTCAATGGTATTTTTTTGAATGAAAACGAGAATTCTCGTTTCCCTACGTGAATGTGTTAAGAGCCTATACCAGTCACGCACTGAAATTCGAACGCTAATGTTAAACCTAGGGACAAACCTTTGTATTCATGTATTATTTATCATTCTGTGTCGTTTATTTTTGAAAATATCCAATTTTGAAATCGGGGGATTCATTTTGAGTAACCCTGTATTATACATAAAAATACGAGTAATATAGATCAATAAACGTAATAACACGTGCATTCATTTACAGCATAAACTTTTTATACATAAAACATTTTTTGTTGATCAACTTAATATACAAATAGGCTATGGGCAGAGTATAATCTCAGTGCTTGTGTTACATACCGTTAGTCAATGTTTAAAACATATTTTGAAACGAGTTACTTACCTTTTTCTAACTATTTCATATTTAAGATCCACGTTATACTATTACCTGCAACAGAAAAAAATACAAGTAAAGCTTCTATAAATGCCAAAATAAAGCTTTTTAATACAAATAAAGAAATTTCTATGCCATTATAAAAGTAAAAAAATGTAACTCATTTTGAAAAACATAATTTTTCTTTTTCAGGCGCAAAAATGTATGCTACCACTTTGAGATTAGGAACAAGATTGTTAGCAGTGCATTGAGTTCTACATCCAGATTATCTATAAAGAAATAGATATAACTAAATACACGTAAAGAAAAAAAAAAGTATAAGGAAATAGCTATAAAAAAAACACGTAAAAGAAAGTGCTGTTTGCCTGATGCAGGCGCTGGGTCATTACAATGCGGCTCAGAACGTTTGCACATGTGCATAGCTGCTAACATTCCACTAATCTTCCACAATATCTGGATTAATTTAATCCATGTTAACCACTTTCAAACCATAAAATTTATTTCATGAATCTTTATTTATTTAATTCAGTGTTTCGATATGGAATACATTTAATTTCCTTTCTTCAAAAATTTCTGGTTCGAAACGTATTAAACCAGGGTCAAATTAACGCACTTATTAAGGAAGATTTGTTTGAGGTTGGCACCTATGTACATATGACATTTTGTAGAGTAAAAAATCCCCCCTGTTAACGAGGCTGGTCACTCAGCTTCGGAATTCTCCTCCGTAATACTAAGTCTATGGACTTTCGATGCATTTTTATATTCAAAATATCTCATCATGAATTAATATTTTAAACTTCTTCTTTCAGTGTTCTCTTCTTAAAGGTTGTCACTTTTTTTCTTAGTTTTAAAATATTTCTAAAATCTATGCTGAATTTAATATTTTATGTGTTAAACGCGGGTGAACTATGAATAAGATTTTAACACTTCCTATAAAATTAAGTCTATACTTTAGAAATATTTTGAGAACTAAGAAAAAAAAAGAGACATCTTTTAGGAAGTGTACACAAAAAATAGAAGTTAAAAAATATGAATTTCCCGAGGAGATATTTTAAATATGTGAATGCATCCAATGCCTATAGACTTTACATTAATGAGGAGAAATCGGAACCTGAGTGGCCAGTCCCCTTAAGAAATTTTTGAAAATTTAGGCTTTAAATAATGCTTTACAAAACTTCCTTCACTAAATAAGGTCTGCCACTTGCGACAAATTTTTAATTCTATCTCGCACCACTTTCTCAAACCAAAAATATTTCAGAAAAAGTTTGGCGACATGTGCAAAAGAAATTCCATTTTTTAAAGATATTCGCCAGTGACAGTCCTGGTAACTGTAACTCTGCCCTTGTTCAAATGTAATTACTATGCTGCACAAATATCATTAATGTGCAGCAATAGAAGTATCTAAACACCAAAGATTCCCAACATGAGCAAAAGTTATTAACTCAGATTTTCCGCTTATGAAACATACATAATTATATTGATTAATCTAAACTTTGCATACGTATCACAAATTTTCAATAATCATACTAAAATTATCATTGCCTATTACTAACAAATAGTGAAGTTACATGAAATAACTTATAACTGTAAGAAAAATTGTAATTTAAATCACCATTCGACAAATGCGTTTTCTTCGAATAAGCTATAATATAATATCGTTCGTTATAATTAACACATAATAATATAATTTACAACAAGGCTTTTTATGAAATAACAGATAATGCAACATTGCTGTGGGATATAGTCGTAGATTTCTCATAATGAGTATGCTATACTTTTTCATTCAAATCTTTATAAAAGCTCTACAAATACAGTGAAACTTCCCTGTGTGACTACCTGTATTAAGTGACCACCTCTATTAAGCGACCACCTCCTTGAATGATAATTTTTTCATGGAACGAAAATTATTCCCATAGGCTCAATACTAATTTTACCTCCATTCAGAGATCATACCATTCGAACTCTCTCCATAAGCGACCAATGTCTTTGAAGAAAATGAAACAAATTTTGGTATATCCTGGTCGCTTGAAGAAAGTTTTATTAGAAAAATTATTCCGGAAAGCGCATTATTCATCAAACTTCTAAATTAAGTTTAATTTTTTTGTTATTCCGATAACTTTTAAGTGTTTTAGGGAGGTTTTAGTGTATTTCTAAACACATGCTTTCAATAAACTGAAATACGATTTAGAAGGTACAGTATTAATTATTTGTTTGAATGTCAAAGAATCACAATGTAAACTAAATTTACGTGTTTTTAGCGTCTTGTCACAAAAACTTACTTATTCCATATGTACAATGTTTATAAATTATAATTTTGACGTTTGAAACGGTCGAAACTTTTTTTTTAACCCTCCTAGCACCACTGGGGTCTAAGACACCAGTTATTTTCTATCTGAAATTTTTAATATTTCAAACCAGAAAAAAAAAGATATAATTCATACTTAGTACATGAAAATATACAGATGCCTCTTAGGAAGATGTTACATATAAAAAAATAAATTTATGTTCAAATCATGTAAAACTAAGAATTCTCAGAAAATATTAAAAGGTGGTACTAGGAGGGTTAATCATTCCAAATCAAGAACACTTTTAGCAAGTCTCCATAATAAATGAGCATGAACAACTTATTATACAAACTTGGAATGTACTCAGGGCTTGTCACAAACGTAGTAAACTTCCACCAGTAAATTTTAAAAGAATTTTTTGCCTTATTTTAACGTCTTATTCATACAAAATTACTGTATTGACTAAGGAAACAATTTCTATTCTTTTTTACGGTTGAAAGTTTGACTCGTTGGTAATAAGATATAAATTTTATTAACCCATTAACGATGATATTCTGTTACACTTCTTTTTATTCTTCGACAAGGATAAAAGACAAGGATTTAATCCATATTGTAATTTTGAATTATTTCATCGCACAAAATTTGGGACTAGATAATATGAAATTTTCCATTCAAAAATACTGGTATTCAAATTTAAAAGTTTTGTTCGACTTAATTGGTAAGCGTTCTTGCCAACCGGCGTTAATGAGTTAATCTGTGCCAGAAAAAAATCGAAAATTCATAAAATTATAAGTATTATCTGAGTAAGTTTTTGTTGTAAAAGAATGAGACCTATATTAAATGGACTTTCTACATGCAGAACCACTTTTATCTAGTAAGAAAAAAGAGCCGTCTGAAAAATTAAATTTCGTATTTTAATAGGCCGTATTTTAATAGCCACCTTGTAAAAAGTAAGTCAATACTGAAAGTTATTTTTGATTTGCATGCTTTATGTAACTGGAAGCATGTTTCAATCATCAATGATTTAACCCTCCGTCTACCAGACGGGTCCATTGGACCCGACAGGTACATACAAAATATTCATTCAAACCAGAAATTTCTTTAAAATAAACTAAGTATATAAACCAGACAAAAATAAGGTAAATAAATAAGTTAAATAGTTTTAAATAAAAATTCTGGTGTAGAACGTTTTATTAAAACTTGAATAAAATTCCCGGTAGATCTAGGGTTAAGAGATTATCTTACGCCTCTATTTTGAATTACTCGGTGTATGTCGTGCATGATGCTATGCATGCCTTTTGTGAAATTATTGAAACAACTTTAGCAATCATACCAGCTTGTTTGGGAATAATCAATCAGGGATGAGAAAGCTCCGGCACAAATGGCCGCACGCTACCACTAAATTTTAATGGTATTTCTCGCCTTATCTAATGACAGAATTTCTGAGATTTAATAAAGCAAAGAATACTATTAAAATTTAGTGGTGAAAATAAACCATTTGGGTCGGATCGCTTTCATCCCTGAATTCAATGCATCGCCTTTTTTTTATCCAGGTCTTAAAATCTCGTTAAAAAATGTTAACCACTTTTTAAGACGGTATGAAGTATACGTCCCACTTAATTTTAATTACCAAATGCCACAATGGCATCAGAATGTTTAAAGAAAATTTTACATTTGTAATGTCCGCGAAGGAAAGCTTTTACTTATTTTGAAACTAATTTATTAACACTAGAACACCCGGAAGGAATCGATTCGACTCCGAATATATGATTAAATGTTAATTGGAGCCAGAAATTCTTTCACAAAATAAGTTAAATCTTAAAAACGCAGATTTACGTTAAATAAATCAGCCAAATAATTTTAAATAAAAATTTTGGTGCGAAATATTTTTATGAAACTTGAATAAAATTTCCGGGCGTTCTAGAGTTAAATTCAAAATTTGTTCGTGAAACCGGGTATTATTCAATCATTTCAATATTTTAGCAACTGAAGTAGTATGCCCTCAAAATAGTTAATTCAAACAAATATTTGCTCTAATTGATATATAATTTATAAATATGACTTATTTGTATCAGTGCAAAATGTATTTATAATTTGAACAAAGTTCAATGGCCAAAGTTTACTGGGCCATGATATATAATCACGACTGGAATTATTTCGTGGTGAAATACATATATATGCTGTGCTTACAAATTAGAATCTTGGCTCGTACACATTACATAAATTTTGAATAGTCATTATTTTCCATATTTGTCAGCAAATGTAGATGATATGTGAATTGGCAATAATTCAATTTGCAAATGTGATTTGAATTGTCGTTAGTCAATTGCATTTCGGTCTAATACGCAATAATGTAATATATGTGTGGTTGTACATCATGCAAGAACATATGGTTAACAAGAAATGATTGATCGTGAAACGTACTGTACTACACTGCAGAGGCATTCGTGTAGGATTCCTTAATTCGAGCTAATTGAGACCTCTACTTACTCAGATTATATGAAATTTTCGTACAAATTGAGACAGGGCCTGTTGACCAACGGTGCAAATTTCCACCGGTAAATAGAAACTTTAACACTAGAACGGCGGCGAGGGGTCATTTTGATCCTTGCCGAATGAAAACATTTCGATTCGAACCAGAATTTATTTTACAATATAAGATTAAACTATGCTGAACAAAAATACCTTAAATAAATAAGTTAAATAGTTCTAAATAAAAATTCTGATGTGAAATATTTTCATAAAACTTGAGCAAAATTTCCCGCCATTCTAGTGTTAACCCCTTGAGGGTTATATCCCACCTACGATTAATGAAGATTTGCACCAGAAAATTTTCATGAAGTTTTACTTTTCAAATTTTAGTGAAAAAAAAAAGTCCTAGAATTGCTTTTTTTTTTTTTTTTTTTTTTTTTTTTTTTTTTTTTTTTTGTGGAATGAGATTATTTAATGATTCCGGTGTGAATTCGACATTACAGAAACACAATTACTTGTCCTTGAAAGGGTTAACCCTCTCGCTGCGCAACCCGAGATTTTCTTGGGGATGCATTTTTCCGTCTAATTAATCCTCCTTGATTATTCCCACCAGTTATTATTATTTTTTTTTGTAAATTTTATTTTATTTAATTTGAGCATTTTCCCGATTAAATTAGACAAAAAGTTTTGTTTTCAAAAACCGGTGACTAAAGAAGCTCTTTTGATAAAACAATTACGCAGCGAGAGGGTTAATAGATTTTTTTCTTTTATTTAAATGCTGTAATCATGCAATATTACTGTCGTAAAACAAAATTTTCTATTACTTTTTACTAGTGAAAGTTGGTAATCAAGTCCTAAATAGAGAAGAACACGTAGAAATAGATGCTGCTTTCCTATGTGACAACGATATTCCAGCCTGTGAGCCAATGAATGATACAAAACATAAAATGTAGTTACAGGAAAACGTTTCGTTGAAATTTACTCAGACTGATGCGATTTATGTTTTCCTGCTGAAACTAATTTAAAATGTTACAATTAAAGATGTCATTTATTTATTTATTAAAGATGCCAGAAGTTGACATTTACAGTGGGTTGCCAAATTATTAGGGACAGTCATATTTTTTGCTAGTTTTATACTTTGGGTGCACTTGACTACTGCTCTAAGTGGTTTAAGTGTTGCAGGAATGTATTTTACCGTTCTCAACTTCTCTATAATTCAACTTTTATTTACTTTTGGTATTTTAAAAGGTTTGTTTGCTTTCTATAAATAATTTAATAACGGGAGAGACGCTGAGTCTTTTACACACGCAATAGTGAAAGACACTTTTCTTTAATTTAAACAAAATTCTTTGGGGTTTTTTTTTTTGGAAAAGTTAAGAATTATATGTGAGTATTATCTTTCTTTTATTGATTAAATATTTGTATTTTGCGAAATTATTTACGATTCTAATTTATTTTTTATTTTTATTGATTTTAGTATGGGTCTAGGGGTGATTTGTCCCCTACGAAAAAATCTGAGAGAAAAACCCTTCTTCTGCATACGAGTCATTCCCAAAGATGATAGAAGAACTTGCTGGAGTTTCCAAGTCAGTAGCCAACAGGATAAAAGTAAATCCGGACAAAAACAAGCCACTTTCGCCCAAACGAAAAGGTAAAAGTGGAAGAAAACTCATAACAATTCCACGTACCGATAGGAAAATCCGGGATATCTGTTTAGGAAACAGAAAGAAAAATGTGGGACTCTTTACTCAGATCGTTCAAGAATCTGGAATACGAGTTTCTAAGATAACTGTGCAGCGGTGATTAGCGGAGGAAGGGTTGACAGGTCATTGTTCAGCCAAGAAACCCCGGTTGACAGAAGCGATGAAGAAGAAGCGCCTTGCCTGGGCTCGTGAACACCGACAGAAGACAGTTGATGACTGGAGTAAGGTCAGTTGTTAAGATAATTATTATACAAGTCATTTAAAATCATTTATTTTTAAATTATTAATATATTTAATTTTTTTCAGGTGTGTTTCTCACATGAATCAACCTTTGAAATTTTAGCCGATAAAAGCAGCTTTGTCAGGCGACGCCCCGGCGAAAAATACCGCCTTGACTGCATCCTGGAAAGTGTAAACACCCTGATAAAATAATGGTGTTGTCTGTCATAAGCGCTAAAGGGGTTGGGCACCTCTACATTGTCCAGAGAGCCATGAGACAAGACCAGTACAGGCAAGTTCTGGAAACTCGGCTGCTTCCGCAATTGAAGAATGGTTCCCAGGTGGTGAAGAGTTCGTGTTTAAGCATAATTAAGTGCTTTTTCATAAAGCTAGAAGTGTGACAAAGTTTTTGGCAGACCACAATATCCCAGTTTTACCTTGGCCTGGCAGTTCTCCTGACATGAACCCCATAGAAAACATATGGGAGATCACCATGTGGAAATCGCCAAAGATATGATTACAAACAAGGTACAACTCATCGAAAAACTAATAAACGTATGGCATCACAACCCTAAAATAAAAGAAAGTGCCAGAAATTGCATAGAAAGCATGCCGAGATGCATCGAAGCACTCCTCGAAGCCAACGGAAATGTCATCAAATATTAATATTCTTTACTTAACATTGGTAAATTGACTGTATTATATTTTTGTTGAGTTTTTTCATATAATACTGTGTAAATACTTAAACTAGTATAACAATAAAGCTTTTTAAACTTAAAAACAGTGTTTATTTTCAAATTATATCCTAATATTGAACACAAAACCTATACTTCATGACTGTCCCTAATAATTTGGCAACCCACTGTATATACTGACAAGGGCACCACCAAACATGATGCGCACAGATTTTGATGATTTCAAAGTATGTTGTAGGGGTCATACAACTAATTATTCTGATGAAAGAGTTTCTTCAAATGGGCCCTAGTTTTTGAGAAATTGGGGGTTAAAGTTCAGCGTATGTTTCAAATACCCATTAGTGTGACTTTGTGAGTGTGAATTCGTGGTGCAGCGGTAGCGTGCGAACTTGCGAACCAGAACATAGCGGGTTCGATTCCACGTCGGGGCATTTTTTTTATTTTTTACTTATTTTTATATTTTTTACACGTTAAAAATTTTAAGCAGAATTGGGCATTCTACAGCTTTGAACTTTGATATTTTCTTGATAAATTACATTTACATTTTCGACTTTTTCATGGCAATTTATTTTTCTCTTCAATTTTTAAACTAATATTTCTATTTACAAAACTCCAAAACTAATTTATGCCTAATTTTTTTTACAATTAATTATTATTTACATTTTTTATTTTAAGCACAATTCTGAAATAATGATTTTTCTTTTTTCTATCTTTTTTTTCTAACTTTATGGAATTTTAAAGGAAAATTTATCCTCTTTTTCTATAAATTATACAAAATAAATTTCAGGTGCAATTTCTCAAACGTATTTAGGATTAGATAATTCAAATAATGTATCTCTTGAAAGAGTAATAAAATATTAAAGCACTAATGCTTAAATACAAGTTTTTTACCAGTTGTACAAATTTTTAATACACTGCAAAATACATTTATCTTTAAAGTTAGATTGCATTTAAAAATATTTTTTTTTATTATAGCAAATAAAAACACTCTCTACCTGATTCAGAAAAATTCAACTGGATTGCAAAAATCGTCTGTTAATGAGATAAAATTTACGATACATATATATATTTATATATTTTTTAATCGTCTGCTTTTCTTTTATCGGTAATATTGGAATAAATAAAAATTTCTTTTATTGATCTCGTTTAGCTTCTTCTGCAGACAATTAGAAGATTTGAAATATTGTTATATATAGGGAAAATTTCGGTATGAAAATTAAAAGAAGGATACAGATTGTGACAGATTGAATGCTAAAGATTGTGTTATGGAAGGAACCAGCGCTGATGCGGAAAATTCTCGTTTGGAAGAGAAACAAAAAGGCCGAATTACAAATGCATTAAAATATTGCGAGACGTTGTTACAAAATGAAGATCTGTTTACTGCTATTGCTATGGCTGAAGAATTTCATGGTGCAATTTTAGAAATATTAGAAGATCGACAAATTATTGAGACCGAGGAATTGATATTGAATGAAGGAGATGAAGTTAACGTATTTACAAAGGTATGATTTTTTACTTTAGCAAAAAAAAAAAAAAAAAAAAGTTCTATTTCATTCTTAAAAAAAATCGAAATCAAACAATTGAATTTTAAATATTTTTTATAGTGTCCGGGATTTCATGAAGATGGTGAGAATTTTGTACCACAACCACGCGATTATATTCCATTGTAGTACAAAAAGAATGCTGTTACAATAGCTGAAGCCTGTAATAAATAAGAAAAAAAGTAAATAAAAGTAAATAATAAAAATGAAAAAAGGGCCCCAGGGTGGGATCGAACCCGCAATGTCCTGGTCCGTAAACTCGCACGCTACCGCAGAGCCACGAAGTCATATGCAGAAAGACATACTAATGGGTATTTGAAATATACGCTGAACTTTAATTTCAATTAAAGTTAACAAGTTGAAGTTAACAATTTCATAAAAACTAAGGCCTATTTGAAGAAATCCTTTTATCAGAATAATTAGTGGTATGACCACAACAACATACTTTGAAATCATCACAATCTGTGCGCATCATGTTTGGTGGTGCCCTTGTGAGTATGGAAATGATGGAACAGTGTAACAAAAAAATCTTTAAGGAATTTGGGCCATAGATTAACGGATTGTAGTGTTAAATGAGAAGTAAAAGATTAAAATAAAGCAATAACGAAATTTTTCCGCTTATGAAATAACGGATGTCCTAAATTAAACTGGCTCATTTCAAAACTCAATAATTGATGGTGACTCAATGGTGACAGTTATTAAAAGAAATTCTTGCAGAAGAGTTGTGTAAGATGCCAGGAGTTTTTTGTACTACGATTCCGGATTTTAGCATAAAATAGCAGCGATAGATGGCGCTGCAAACAATAGGCGCTGAATCGGGGACCGATTTATGACCTCTCTCTACTCTCAATATTGATAATGAAGTTGTGAATAAAGAGGAAGAGACATACAGTGTTGTGTTTACCTGTTACGAGTGAGGTAATTGAGGAGGTTGTCACAAGATGGCGGCTGAATTTTTTACATCGAATAAATAGTTTCTGATTACAGTCGAAGTAAACTTCCACCAGTAAATTTTGAATGGGACATTTTCCCTTATTTTAGAGGCTTATTCATAGAAAAATTTTCCCACAAATATGGTAAAAATTTCTATTGGTTTTTACTGGTGGAAGTTAGCCAAGTTGCTGTTATCACTTTCACTGACACTGACCGGAGATTGTATAGGTCAGTGATTCCCAACCTGGGGCGCACGCCCCACCGGGGGGACATTTGATTCTTTAAGGGGGCAATTTCAAATTTGTAACTCGGCCTTCGCCCACTTTTTTTTTTTTTTTTTTTTTTTTTTTTTTTTTTTTTTTTTTTTAAAGAAAAGTTAGGTTTTAGACTAAAAGTAAAACATAAATAGGTATTTTTGTTGATTTTTTCAAATTAAACTACGTCAGCATCACCTTTCCCCCTTTTATTATATTTAAACATTTTTATAAATTTTCTGGTTTATAATGTATTTTACAATTTTTCAAAATTATTTATCGAATGATCTATTTTTATCTATTCATTCTTCTGTATGTAACATAAAGAAACCGCTACACTTGAAATTACTTAAGAGTATACTTAAATCTTATTGTCTTTAACATTTAACATAAAAAATATTTGAAATAACTAAATGTGGTACTAACAACTTTATAAATTTTTAAAATTTTTAATAGCATTAAATAAGAAAATGGATAAATTGTAAATAACTATGGCTGTAGTGCAGGCCTCTTACACGGTAAATGAATGTATAACATGTACATTTTAAATTTGAAAATGTCATAATACATGGCAGTTAATTAACGATAATTGGGGAGGGAAAAAGTTAAATATGTTTTGATGGGGAATAATGTCTACTTAAACTTGATAAAAGTCAGTACCTTGATATGCTTCTTGTGTACTTTGTTATCCATAGAAAGGAAATTTGGTGTCCAAAGATTTTCAATCAACTTTCAATAAGTTACCAAAATTCAATGGAAAATGTGTCATCGTTTTCAATTTTAATACTAAATATGAGAGTCTCTTTTGCCATTTTGGGACAATAAAAATATAGTCATATAACTCTTTTGTTAAACACTCAGGTAAGTTGGGAAGGCACAACAAATCTATTTTGGCATAAAAGTGAAGATTTATAGAATTAATTCCATTTATAAAATTATACTAAAAACACATTTGTTGAAGAAAATTCAGGCTCTATGATAAGTTAAGAAATGTAAAGTGAATAGTTATCGTTAAAACACTGTTAGGCTTCCTTCAGGTGAAAACAATTCGATTTTCGAATAATAAGAGATATAGGTTACAGAATATTTGTGTGAGGAGTGTGTGTGTGTGTGGGGGGGGGGGAGGGGCATCGTGATTTTTCAGATGCTTCGGTGGGGCGTGGGCAATAAGAGGTTGGGAAACACTGGTATAGGTTGTCACAATATGGCGGAAATGCAAAGACTGACACCCGCCGAAGTAAAATTCCACCAGTAAAAATTAATATATATTTTTGTCCATAATTATGGCTGAAATTCTGCAATAATAAGGAGCTTAAATAAGGAGAAAATTTGTAGTCAAATTTACTGGTGGTATTTTTTTTCGGGGGAAATAAGCAACTGCAAATCGGTTATAGTTGAAGCTTTACCATTTTGAGGCTATGTCAGTTCCTCTTTATTTATAGTTCCACGGTATTGATGCGAAAGATGGCGATTAAATATATGGAGTGTTTCTTAGTCGCCATTGTAATTTTGTTCTTCTTGACCCACTCGATATATTTAACCTCCTTAATAGCATTTCTTCGTTACTTTCATCTCGTAAGTCACATGCAGACTGGCGATTACAAAAGGCAAACTGCTAAAGTTAACCCGTTGCACTCGAAGTTTTTTTTCATTCGTATTACCAGCAACTCGAAACGATGTTAGTTATATCTTATTACTTTTTTAATTCTTTATGAATACAAATGTTATGATATATATATATATATATATATATAAATTACATTTTGAAATCGTTCAAAGTGGGATACCTCTCGAATCAATTGCCAATATATAATCTTGGCTTTTCTAGACAGGTATCACAAAATTATTTGCATTGTCTCCGTAGCGGAGCCCTCGAGTTTGAAGACAAATTTTAAATGGCTCCGCTCCGGAGCCCTCGAGTGCAAAGGTTTAATATAAATAAAATAGTTCAGCATTTGTTTCCGGCTTATATTCAATAACGAAATTTAAACTGTATCAATCCATAAACAAAATAGTAAACTGTAAATAAACACAAATTTAAGACAAGTAATCGAACCAAGCTTAAACTACTGAAATTATCTGAGTAAAAAAGGCTGGCGATATTTTGCGATTCTCCCGCTGTTACGTACTGGCACGAGGCCAATACGAAATTATCGCTTTTAATGACCCTAAAATTTTTATTTTAATATATAACTGCTATTTTTCATATAAAAAGGATTGTTGGTATTGTTAGGGGGAAATCTAAAAAGATATCCATTAGAGTTTTCAATTGAAATATATATATATATATGATTTTCACCTATATTGTGTAACCCGGGCAGACCGTTCTGGAACTCTTGTTAATATAATTTTGATGAAAAACTTGTTAAATTAGTTTATTTATTTTAAATAGTAATGAAGAAAATATTGGGTCGCCTGGGAAAATCGATTCGTACCGGAAAATTCTATTACTTAATTATTAGACATTGATTCCGATATCTAATAATTACCTGGCAGAATTTTCGGGTACGAATTGATTTTCCCAAACAGATACGATTTTCCGAACGACCCAATAGTTTTAACACTAGAACGCCCGGAAGGAGTCGATTCGACTCCGATCATGTGATTAAATGTCAATTCGAACCAGAAATTCTTTCACAAAATAAGTTAAATTTTAAACACGCAGATTTACGTTAAATAAATCAGTCAAATAATTTAAAATAAAAATTCTGGTGTAAAATATTTTTATGAAACTTGAGTAAAGTTTCCGGGCGTTCTAGTGTTAAAGATAGTTTTCAAGTGGGTGTCTTCAAACTTATTCTTAATTACAGATAAAAACTTCTGTATTCCTTAGAACGTATAACTGTACAAATAAATGCAAATTATTTAATTGTATCTTGTTCTTTTAATGTCGTCGACTCTCTAAATACAAAATAGTAAATGAACGTAACTTTGCTTTCGCATATTTCTTTCAGATAAGTGAATTAACATCTGAACAGTACTTTTATAGAATGCGTATTTTACAACTTCGTTTGAAACATTCAAGTTTTCCTTAGAATGATTCTTCAAATATTTACCAGCTATTTTCAACATTCTGCAAACACTGGGATTTAACACTACTAAATTTATCACTCCGAAAATTTAGAAACAGTTTACCGGAAAAAGAGTCGCTTTAAAGAGAAAAGATAAATATATTTCATTTTCTTTGCTTTTTTTTTCTCTTCAAACTCGAAACTTTGAATTTCCATATAATTTTTTTACCTTGATTTTTGTGTTATAAATATAATTTTGATGAAAATAGTTTTTTATGTGAAATATTAATGATCACCAGTTAACATTTAACCCTCTCGCTGCGTAATTGTTCTATCAAAATAGCTTCAAAAATCGTGTATTTAAGAATTTTTATTTTTTTGTCACCGGTTTTTCAAAAGAAATTTTTTTGTCTAATTTAATCGGGAAAATGCTCCGATTAAATAAGGCAAAATTTACAATAAAAAAAATTAATGGAGGAAATAATCATGGAGGGTTAATTAGACGGGAAAATGCATCCCCGAGGAAATATCGGGTTCCGCAGCGAGAGAGTTAAACGGATTATTGCAAAAATGCATTTTCAATGCCATATTTTTTTAAGTATGACTCGCGGATTTTTCCTAAAAAAACGTACTATCGAAGGGGCAGTATATACACGAATATTAGAAATATGAGTGGACTGTGTGTGTTGCATTACCACTGGTCACTGCGTAAATCAAAGTTGTCAACAATGGCGTTATGAATAAACAGAAAATGAGATACCGTTGGTACCAATATAATGGAAAAATATAGTGTATTGTCTACCAGTTGCGAGTGAAGTAAGTGAGGAGGTTGTCAGAAGATGGTGTTGGTGGCTGGTATTTTTACATCTGATAAACAGTTTCTAATAACTGCCGAAGCAAACTTCCACCAGTAAGATTTGATTAGAAAATTATGCCTTATTTTAGCAGCTTGTCCATGAAATATTGCTATCACAATTATGGTTAAAAGTTCTATATACTTTCGCTGGTGGCAGTTTGTTCACGTATTGTAATCATTTTCAATCGCCCGAACGGGATATTGTCTAGGGTATCACAATATGGCTTAAAAGTAGGGCCAGACTACCAGCGAGGCAGGCTTCCACCAGTAAAAATGAATTTCTTTTTTACTATTATTTATGGCTGAAATTTTCCGTTCAAAAGGCGGTCAAATAATGAGAAAATTTCTATTTAAATTTACTTGTGTAAATTTAACCCGGCGGTAATCAACCCCTGCTAAAGCGGTTACAGTTGAAGCTTCACTATTTTAAGGATATGTCAGTTCCTATTTATTAATAGTTCCATGTCGACTAGAACTGGATGAATGGCTTGATGGTTTTAACCAAGTAATTCTAGACACCTGTAAATCCTCACTAAAAACAAAAAGTTTCAAATTATATCCAACATTTGACTGGTGGACGGCAGAACTGAAGGTCCAGCGAAATAAAATCTCAGCATTACGGAAAAGATTTAAATCAACAAATGACCCAAAGTGGAGAACCCTCCTACAAAGAGAAAGAGCAATATACAAAAAACGTATAAAACAACAAAAAACTAAATCATGGCAGAGTTTCTGCTCTAAAACAAAAGACAAATTTGACCAAGCCTTTAAAATAGCAATGAATAAAAGACTCAAAAATAATCATTTCATACACACAACACTACAGGGTTCAACCCCATATACTACAAAATTAGACACTTTCAACATATTACTTAACCACCATTTCCCAATACATCAAAACCCGCATCCACCTCTCATGGACCCAGCGGCAGAGGAAGATCTTCCCCCCCTCCCCCCCTAATATCTTTTAAAGAAATAAAATCAGCACTTAATGAGCAAAATAATTTAAAAGCCCCTGGATTTGATAAAATTGATGCATTTATTATTAAAAACATATACAATAATTTTAAACATCTAATACGTGACTTATATAACAAATGTCTTACTCTTAACTACTTTCCTAAATCATGGAAAATAGCAAATGTGATCTTCTTCGCAAAACGTAATAAAAATCCACGCCAACCTTCCTCCTATAGACCCATTTGTCTCCTTCCCATGCTGGGAAAAATCTATGAGAGGATCCTAAAACGAAGAATTAATCACTACTTAGAAAAATTAAATGTTCTTCACGGGGCCCAGTATGGCTTCCGTGAGAACAGAAGCACAATTCAACTATTAAACAAATTAAAACATAAAGCAAAAACGTATCTTGAAAAATATAAATACTGCAGCATTATCTCATTCGACATTGTAGGGGCGTTTGACAATATCGATTGGGTCACTTTGGGTCAACAAATTAACGAATTACCAATTCCGCAATATTTAAAATGTATCCTTCTTAGCTTCTTATCCGAACGAGAACTAATAACAAATTATTTATCAAATAACATTAAAAGACCAACTTATCAAGGCTGTCCACAGGGGTCGTGCCTTGGGCCGCTTCTGTGGCTAATCATAGCAAATATAATCTTAATAAACTTTTACAGTAAATTCGAAGACCTGTATGTTTTTTGCGATGACTTCAATATGGTTGTCAAAGCGAGGAGCAGACTCATCTTAGAGACCGAAACCAACCAAAAAATAAAACTTTTTTATAATATTTGTAATAACTTAAATTTACAGATTTCAAAGGAAAAAACGACTTTTATTATGTTGGGGAAAAACACTTTGGATAAACGTCCACCAACCTTTAAATTGGGTAACTATACCATCAAGCCATTAAAGGAAATAAAAATTTTAGGGATAATATTCCAGAGTACTTTAAAATGGGACAAGCACATAACTAGCATAAAAAACAAAATTTTACAGCTAACCTCATCCATTAAACGGGTCTTCTCGGCTACTTGGGGGGTGGACAGAGGCTATCTTAGAACCTGGTACATAGCAGTACTAGAAAAAATTATAGATTATGGTTCGGAGGTGTGGTTTGGAGACCTCAGGATAAAAGATAAACGCGCTCTCCAATCCATCCAAAGAACTTGTCTCACGTCAATAACCAAAACATATAAAAATGTTGCAACACATACGTTACAGGTCCTATTAGTAATACCACCAATCTTAATAACACTGGAATATAAAAATCTAAAATACAATATTTTACACAATAAAAACTTATTACTTAAAGAACCCAAACCAATATGTAAAGATGATATAGAAAATAAAATCCTAAAATATGAAATAAATCCGGAAATTCATTTAAATAACTTAATAGTTACAGACAAAATTATCACAAAAACTAATCTTATTTCGATTTACACAGATGGTTCTAAAGTGGAATCTGGCACAGCAGATGCAATGGTAGCCTACAATCATAACATTAAAATTTATGAAAAAACAGTCAAACTGAGAGCAGAAAATTCAATCTTTCAGGCGGAGCTGCACGCAATAATTTCGGCAATTTATTGGGCCATTAACTCCCCTTATGCAAAATTCCAAATATTAAGTGACAGTCAATCTACTATTAAAGCCTTAGACAATTTATTTCCAACTAACCCTTCAATTTATTACATCCATAATTTAATTAAACAAAATCAAAATAAAATTTTTTACATTACTTGGATAAAAGGCCACATTGGCATAGCGGGTAATGAACTGGCGGATGAGCTGGCGAATGATGCCGCCCAGTACTGCGACCTACCAGTGGATCGAGGAGTTAAATTGCCTCGGTCCTATCTTATAAAATGTATTCGAACCCAATTACTGGACAGGTGGCAGTACAACTGGGATCACTCAGGGGGTGGCAGATATACGCACGTGCTGGTACCAAAAGTTCAGAACCAAATAATTTCAAAAGATAAAGTATCTATTTACTTTTTAACAGGCCGCGGCAGCTTCCCGTCTTTCCTTTATAATATCGGCAAAAAAGATGACGACCTTTGTAAATGTGGTGGTCGAGGAGACCCGATGCATTACATTTTCGGCAACTGCAAATTCATGAAGTTTAAATTTCACAGAACAGAAACGACAATCCTTCAGGACATCCTAAAAATAATTAATGACCCGGCACAACTTAAAAAACTATATGCTAACTACGATATTCTCAATAGCCATTATTCTTTTATTCAATATAAATACATTCAATAATTACCTCTTCTGATTGCCTGTGGTGGACATGTCATGGGTCCACGTGGTGTATGGAAGGGTGTTTTTGAGATTGTTTTATTTTTAAGAACTTAAATACCACTAGAAATATTGTAAATATGTATAAATATTTTTGTTTAAAAGGGTGAAAAAAAGGGAAAAAAATATTTCTTATCAAATGAAAAGACGAATGTAAATACTTAAAATTTTTTCAAATAGTACGTAAATTCCAAAACATATAAATCATAATCGTAATATATTTCTAGGCTCGCCCTGAAACAATAGGGTAGCCAATTGTGATTGGTAAAGAATCGCCATCTTAAATAATCATAAATTTTCACAGGCGGTCCGGGGACACGGCACTTGCCTCTTGTGCTCTCTTCGGCGTGTCAGGCGGGTCGTTCTGAAGTCTTCTTTCCCGGAGACTGGGGTTCTGGGCTTGTTTCCGCAGGTAGTAAAACTTTTCCCTGCCCTGGGCTTGGGGGTTACACCTAACCATAAGCCAAAAGCGGGTTCCCAGGGTGGGTGCTTACTTACTTACTTACCATGTCAAACTATCCAATGTAAAAACAGTAGGCTCCTTTTTTAAAACTCATATTTCTTCATTGGCACCACTTTTCTGAAATGGTAAAATTCCCCTTGTTTTCGCCTTAATTAATAGGTCATTAAATAAAGTTAAATAAGGCGAATTTTACTATTTCAAAAAAAGTGGTGCCAATCAAGAAATCTCAATTTAAAAAAAGTAACTCACTACTTTCACATTGGATATTTTGACATGGTGCCGACGATATAATGTAGAGCCTACCATGTTGCGAGTGGAGTAACTGAGGAGATTGTCACAAGATGGCTGATTTTTTTTTTTTTTTTTTTTTTTTTTTTTTTTTTTTTTTTTTTTACATTGGATCAACAGTTTTTGACTACTGCCGAAGATAACTTCCACCAGTAAATTTTAAATAGAAAATAACGCCTTATTTTAGCGGCTTATTCATGCAAAAATTCTGTCACAAATATGATAAAAATTTCTATTCGCTTTTAATGGTGAAAATTGTCCCGGTTTCTATAATCTCTTTAACTGCTACTGACAGGAGGTTGTTTAGGTTGTCACAATATAGCGAAAACGCAGGGCTTGACTACCACTGAAGTAAACTCATACCAGTAAAAATAAATAGCTGTTTTTGGCCTTCATTATGACTGAAATTCTACATTAACAAAGCGTTTAAATAATGAGAAATTTCCTATTAAAATTTACTGGTGAAAGTTTACCCTGGCGATAATGAGCTACTGCAAACCGGTTACAATTGAAGCTTCACCATTTTGAAGCTATGTCATTTCCTCTTTATTCATACTTCCATGATGCCAACATCTTTTAATTATTCAAGGGGTTGGATCAAAAGCAAATATGTTTTCAACCAGAAATTTTATTTAATCAAAAAATTTACAATTAAGTTATTAAGTAACTTACAGAAACTTATATTACTTATTACACCACTTTTTACAAAGTATTAATATTACAGGTTTCGCACGCTACTAAGCCAAGTCCCGTTTTGTAAGGACTCTACCACCAGTAACCGCATAAATCTATCTTCTAGCTAATGAATCGTGAAGAAAATGATTTTTATAATAATACTGGTAGAAGAGTCCTTACGAAATTGGGCGTGGCTTAATAGCGTGCGAACCTTGTATTAAACTTAAATTTGTAACCGTTACGTAGCGTACAAAACTACAACTAGACATTTTATTCCCATTACCTCACAAATAAGACAATTCATATAGAAGACTGGGCATAAAGATGCTTTCAAACTCGAAGCACCTCAAAAACATTTCAAAGTTAAGCACTTATAGAGTGAAAACAAATTTCTTTGTATATGCTTTCCGATTTCAAACATGTTTGTCTTGAAACAGACTCAAATACATATAAATTAAAAAAAAAATGTGGAAATTTCTTGAATTCATTAAATAATTCTTGATATCTACTTGCATATACGTACTATTTTTACACACATATTGAACAGGACCTATATAGTCAAATGCTACAGATGCAGTGCATTTCGAGCATTTTAATTTACAAATATTATTTCACTATGTCAGGGCTGCCACGGGCGACTATTACTATATTTTATTCGCAGCAGAATTTTTCTAATATAAATGTTGAAGTATATTTCGCTTGCAAATATTATCAAAGTGTGAGTTAAGAATTTCTGTTTTGAGAAAGTGGTGCCGGTCAGAATTAAAATATAGTTGTCTGTGGCAATCCTGCTGTGTGTAATTTAGATTATAGAAAACGTATTCAAAATGCAATACATTTTCTTTTGCTATAAAACATCATTACATCAGTGAATAATCCCTTTGTGTAAATCATCATTGAACCTTAACGCATTGCCATTCGGAAACGAGAAATTTTGTTTTTATTCAAGAAACATCATTGGCGAAGGACGTAGTTTCTACCTTACAGAGTATGCATTTATGTGATGTTGTACATATTTTTTTTATTTTGCAAGATATTTTACATTAAATCCGTACTTTGAAAGATATTTGACGTTAAATCCGTACATTGAAAGATATTTTATATTAAATCCATACATTGAAACGTATTTTACATTAACCCTTTAATTCTCGTTCTCGTGATATTCACGGGATGTGTTTTTTATTCAGATTGTTTGATCCCCATCAGTTTTATAAAATACTAAATTTGGCTTTATTATGGTACCATATTACCTGTCATTAAATAAGGTGAATATTTCGTTTTCAAAAAAGTGGTGCCAATAAGCAATTTGAATTTTTAAACCGTAATTTAATGCGACCGTTAAGGGGTTAAATCCGTGTATTGAACGATATTTTACATTAAATACGTACATTGAAAGAAACTCACTGATCCATAAACTAAAGAAACATGTCTTAGAAAGAATTTACCAATGACTTTCAGAAAAGGGAGGATTGAGATACAATATTATTTTTTAATGGATCACAAATATTATTCTTTAATTCAATTTGTTTTTGGTCCCTAATTTGCGCTTGTGATCGAATCTTCGCTGGAAAATATGGGGCCAAACCTTTTTTTTAGATCCCAGAAGAATTCATCAAGTATTTCTCTAGATATACGACAAAATGTCTAAAAACAAAAGTATTAGGTGATTTTTTCCATTATAACGTTGAATGATTGAGTGTTCTGTAAACGTTGAGGTTTATGCTAAACTTAACAATCCGAAAATTTATATGGAGATTACTGGAGAATATACGACTTAAAATAGCAAAGATAAATCAGACTTTTCCTATTGTTTGATTTTCTTTTATCTCGACATTTCCAAAGTTAGTACATTTTACCAGAACAGTGCTAATTTAAGTACAGCCAACACAGGCAACGATACAATTTTCAGAAATTTAACATATTGCCATTTTCATGTTCTTTTTTTGTGAAATCTAGTTTCAAAACAATCAAAGCAACCTCCCTTTTCTGGATGTCTTTGGTAAATAGCTTTCCAAGACATATTTCTTAAGTTTAGGGATCAGTAAATTTCTTTCAATGTACGGATTTAATATAAAATATCTTTCAATATACGGATTTAATGTAAAATATCTTTCAATGTACGGGTTTAATATAAAATATCTTTCAATGTACGTATTTAGAATAAAATATCTTTCAATGTACGGATTTAACGTAAAATATATTTCAATGTACGGATTTAATGTAAAATATCTTACAATGTACGGATTTAATGTAAAATATCTTACAAACGAAAAAAATATCTACAACATGACATAAATGCACATTCTGTAGGGTAGAAACCACGTCCTTAGTCAATGATGTTTGTTTGAATAAAAACAAAATTTCTCGTTTCCGGATGGTAACGCGTTAAGGTTCAACAATGATTTACACAAAAGGGATTATTTACTGATGTAATGATATTTTACAGCAAAAGAAAAAAATTTGCATTTTGAATAGGTTTTTAATAATATAAATTACACACAGCAGGGTTGCCACATACGTCTATTCTTTAATTCCTACTGGCACCACTTTCTCAAAACAGAAATTCTTAACACTAGAACACCCGGAAGGAATCGATTCTACTCCGAATATATGATTAAATGTAAATTGAACCAGAAATTCTTTCACAAAATAAGTTAAATCTTAAAAACGCAGATTTACGTTAAATAAATCAGCCAAATAATTTTAAATAAAAATTTTGGTGCGAAATATTTTTATGAAACTTGAGTAAAATTTCCGGGCGTTCTAGAGTTAACTCACACTTTGACAACATTTGCAAGAGAAATATATTTCAAAATTTATACTAGAAAAATACTGCTTCGAACAAAATATATAAATAGTCGCCTGTAGCAGCCCTGATATAATGAATTTTTTTTTATACAAAAAGCAAGCAGTAAGTGGAAAATTAAGAGCCCGTACGAAAACTTCAATAGGATTTTAAAACAATGTGCGCAACAATTAAGGTTAGTTGGGGTAACTGGACCCATGAGGTAACTGGGCCATAGGCTATTTTATAAAAAAACTGTTGATGTTCCTTAAGTTTTAGCTTTTGAGAACAATGCACCTTAATCTCTACTTCCTAAAACAACGTGTGTCAACTCAATCATAACTCTAACTTTGCTGTGACAGGTTGTCAAAAATTTGCGTTTCTTTTTTTTAAAACAACGTCAATATGGTTGAACTTCCTCGGCTTTTTATTAAAATACTGTCAGTACTTTTTTAAACAATCTTTTTTTTTTTAAGATTAGGCATATAACTAACTACATTAATATTATTAGGTATCTATACATATTTACTTCATGTTTCAAATGTAAGCCCGGTGTCCCAGTACCCCATAATTTTTTCAAGAATGGGGTAACTTGATCATGCTGGATACAGTTACCCCATTAATTACAAATAATTTTTTTGAGTTTCTCTTACTACGGGAAATAGATTTCTCCATTGTTTTTTGCTCACAATAAAGAAAATTATAGAATATCTTATTAAAATCACGTAATAAAATTTAAAAAAAAGCATATTGGGTGGTATCAAACCAAATTTCTTGACCCATTGAGAGGCGGTGATGCCGTTATGGCATCACATCATTTTAATCCCTAATTGCCACCAGAATTTCATAATGGAAATTTCACATTTATTAAGTACGCGAAAATATACTTTTACTTGTTTACACGTAGATTCTCTTGAACATACTGGTGTCAGTAAATTATTTCAACATTTTACGAATGCAAGTACCTTGCCCCTGAAAGCGAGAGAGCCAATCCTTGAAATTGTATCATACACAGGGATCGCATTCTATAGGGAAACTTTTATTGTTCCTACCACTATTTTGAAAATAATAACTTCATCTCACATTTCTTTAGAATATGCTAAATAAAATTATCATGAAGGTAATTCATTAAGGGTTCTGGTAGAAACAATAAAATTTTCCCTACATAATGCGACCCCTGGATACAGATAAAGTACTCGAAATACTTACTTAGCCATTTGTTCATAGATTTACCTTGCTATTTTTTTCCTTAAAATACCCATGTTACTTTTATACTTATTACCTATAATAAAGTACATACTTAATATATACAGTAGCGCTCAAAAGTATTTTGACAACATTATAGTCTCTCTTATTTTAATTAATATAAAAATGTAAAAGAAAATATATTCCCCATAATTTAGAACACTGTGACTGCAGTTATTTATATGTATCAAGTTTCAACTTGTTAGTTTACATTCGGCGCCACCGAAGAAATATGACTCCGCCTTAGCTCAAAAGTATTTTGACAATTAGTTTGCATTTAATTGTTGAAGGTGTCAGTGGCGCTATAGCTTCGATTAGTGTTTTTATTGCCTTATTGTGATTATTTTTAAGGATCACGTATTCCGAAAAGTAAAAAAATATTCAAGTGATTCTAGAAAAGCCGTTGTAAATACCATTAAGAAAGGTGGACTGCAAGCAGAACTAGCTCGTTCTTTTAACGTGTCTCGGCAACTTGTTATTACATGGACTAAAGTTTTTATTAAACAGAAATACATCGAAAATAAGCCTCAAAATGGCCATCCAAAAAAACCAACTTAAAATATTGACTATATTATAAAAATGATATCTACAAGTGATTGTCGTAAGTCCGCTGTAATAATAAAAAATGAATTGAAAGAAAATTACGGCATAAACATACACGTTTCAGGGTTCGCACATTTTTACCACTAAAATTTAACAGTATTTTCAAAGTACATCACAGCAGAACAATATTGCAAAATCTGTGAATAAAGGCGGTGGTTTCGAATTCTGTGTTTTAAAAGTTAAATGTAATTTTTCCTATCATTAATAGTGGTGCCAGAGTCCTTGGAAATTCCAAGGAGTGTGCGAACCCTGCGTTTCATCAGTCAAACGACGCCTAAACCTCTATGGTTTACATGGTAGAAGAGCAGCAAAAACACGTTTGTTATCTACTAAGAATAGGAAGACTAGAATTGCATTTGTAAAACGGCATAACCCTTTCAGGGACAAAGCAATTCCATTGCGAAAGTGTTGAAATTAATGATTGACACCGGAATTTGAAAACAAATTTATTTTTAATATGGAAAAGTTATATTTCACACACATAATAAACCGACTTTTTTTAGCCCAAAATTCTGGTGTCAGTCATTAATTTCAACACTTTAGCAATAGCATTGCTTTGCCCCTGAAAGGGTTATGCCGTTTTACAAATGCAACTCTAGCCTCCCTATTCTTAGTAGATTACAATCGTGTTTTTGCTGGTCTTCTCCCATGTAAACCATAGAGGTTTAGGCGTCGTTTGTCAGATGAAACTTGTATGTCTATGCCGTAATTTTCTTTCAATTCATTTTTTATTATTACAGCGGACTTACGACAATCACTTGTAGATATCATTTTTATAATACAGTCAACATTGAAAGTCGTTTTTTTTTTTTCGGATGGCCACTTTGAGTCTTATTTTCGATGTATTTTTGTTTATTAAAAACTTTATTCCATGTAATAACAAGTTGCCAAGACACGTTAAAAGAACGAGCTAATTCTGCTTGAAGTCTACCTTTCTTAAGTGCATTTACAGCTGCTTTTCTAGAATTACTTCAATATTTTTTACATTTCGGCATTCCTGATCCTTAAAATTAATCACAATAAGTCAATATAAACACTAATCGAAGCTATAGCGCCACTTACACCTTCAACAATTAAATGCAAACTAATTGCCAAAATACTTTTGAGCTAAGGAGGAGTCATATTTCTTCGGTGGCGCCGAATGTAAACAAACAAGTTGAAACTTGATACATTTGAATAAGTGCAGTCATAGTGTTCTCAATTATAGGGAATATATTTTCATTTACATATTTATATTAAATAAAATAAGAGAGAATATAAGGTTGTCAAAATACTTTTGGGCGCTACTGTATCATACTTAATATACTTAATGGGGTAAGTGGACCAGAAGAGTCCATTTCCCACACGCGTTTATATACTTATAAGTACTTGCTTAATTTTTATGTTTTTGGTATAAATAAATCTAATATTTTCACTTTTAGTGCTTTGTTAAGACACATTTACAGCAAAGTTTTTCCTTGCAACGCTCTTTAGTTGATGTATAATTTACATGATCTGCCTGGTTTAAATTTTTATAAGTAGTTTACACTTTTTCAAACAGGACCTGATATCGCATATGAAAAGAATAAACGCGTGTGGGAAATAGACTCTTCTGGTCCACCTACCCCATTTTTATGGGGTAACTGGACCCATGAGGAAAGAAAGATGAAATATGCATATTTTTACATTTTTAAATATTAAAATGTGGTTTTGAGCATTTCTGTCTGATAGAGGGAACCTAACGGAACACATTTACAGAAGTTCAGACTTTAATTCAAATGAACATTAGATTTTGAAGCTGAATTGTCAGAAGCTCCAGAGTCACATTGCAAAATCATGGCCAGTTGCGTTGCCATCGAAATACTCAAGGCCTGAGGACACGAGTTGTGACGTCATCACTAATCGACCGAATTCTCTCTACTGACGGAATTCCCACCGGAAAAAATTGAATAGCAATTTTATTTTATTTTATTTCTGGAAAACGTAACATCTTATAAAACAATACTAACTTTTTAAAATTCCTGGTGAGAATTTGGTATCCCCCAATAAAAAATCAGCCCGATGAGGCAGCACTGTGGCATTTCGCATGTGGCTGAATTTTTATTTAGGGATTCCGAATTGTCACCGGTAAGTTTAAATAGTTAGTATTGTTTTATAAGATAATAGGTATTTCACAAATAAAAGAAAAGAAAATTGCTATTCAAAAATTTCCGGTGTGAATTACAGCACTAGTGAGAAGTCGGTCCATTAGTGATGACGTCACAACTCGTGTCCTCCGGCCTTGAGTATTTCGATGGCAACGCCAGTTGCCCCAACTAACCTTAACCCCTTGGACACACATTTGTTTCAGTGCTGACACTGACGCCTTTTTTTATTGCACGCCACTTTCTCAAATCAAAAATCTTTCAAGTACACTTTGACAAGATGTGACAAAGAAATATAGTAATTTTTTCCCCTTTAAATAGCTCTATGAATAGAATATAAAATTCGGTGCCAGTGAAAATGCATGATAAGTCTCACTCGTCAAATATACCGAAGAGTTTAACCCTTTGATTATGGGCCACAACTGGTGGCTATTTTTAACCCTTAATTGCATAGTGATGTAAATTTCCATCACCTTTTTATTTAATTTTTTATACATAAATTAAGTTCCTACAACCACTATATTTATATAGAAATATTAATCCACTAAAAATTACAAAAAGATGCTACTAAATAAAGTTAAAAATCTGTCTTAAGATTTCTGATTTCTAATCCTTAATATAAAAAATACAATTCTGAAAGAATAATTCATGCAGTTAAGGGTTAAATTGACGATTTACACACGAACAAAAAAGACCCTTTCTGGTAGATTTTTTTTTTTTATCTAATGTTCCATCCTGTCTCTAATATCCTATTGCAGGTGTACGACAGATAATATTTTTCAAAAAGTGGTACAAATAGAATACAAAATAGTCCAGTGGGATGTATATGTCCCACGCCGTAGTCAAAACGTTAAAGGTTGCCTCAAAGCACTCTGTTGCATCTAACCACTTGCGAAAATACACCAACTAGCGTTCAGTAAACATGCGTTCAATATACGGTATTTTACTTTAAAAAATCGGGAAAATTGGCAGCTATATAGACGGTAATATTAATGTAAATTGGCATTCACCTACTTATATACAGGGTATTATGTACAGAGTTTATATACAGGGTTGCCACTCTTCAGGGAATTTTCAAACCAGGAAATTCTTCGGTACCTGTATTTTCTTATAGAAAATCTCTTCTTTAAAGAGGCGAAATTTCGTGCGTTTAACTGAGATTTATTTTTCTATAAACAAATACTGATATTTGACCTGGAAAATTCCCTGAAACGTGGAAACCCTGATATACTTTGGCAGTTAAGAGAATTTTAAGTAAAAAAAAAAAAATTATTTTTTCTTTAAAATATTGGGTGTTCATAATTGATTTAACACATGAATTATTCCATTTTTTTCACCCATACACACTCTTATCTCTGGTAAAAATGCCCCATAATTAATTGCCATAATACTCAAGTATTTAACCTCAATAACTAAACGTCAGCAATTAATTTTTTTATAATAATAATAAAACTTAATATCCACTTCATTGATTTTAATTATATTCCTTTAGAAAGAGTTTTTTAAGCTATCAAGATATAAATTAGTTTTAGATGAATAAAGTTTTTTTTAATATTACAAAATCAATAAATAAAGTCAAAATTATAAAATTTATTTCACTAAAAAATATTTTTTTTTATTTCTTTCATTCACTTAATCTCTTTTGTTTCCTTCCTTCTTTATTTCTTTTTAATTTTCCTCCTTTTTTAAACACTTCAAATAAGAACGTTTGTATCTTTTCTTTAAAATCTTCGGGATACAAAATTGTAACTTTTAAACCTTAAATATGGTGAAAGAAAGGTTTTTTTTTTATTTCTTTTTTCAGAAGTATTTCTCAAGAATAACTTTGAAATCGAAAAAACTTTTTATATTTCGAGTTTTTTTTATTTAATTTCTTTACATTTTAAACGTGCTTAATTTTTGGTAGATCATTGCAAATTACTTTATTTGAATAAGTATTTTTAAATAAATGCTCCCAATGATCTTCCCTAACATGTGGGTTAGTTTGACCCAGCTTTACAAACCGGAAATTTTCTTGAGAAACGTAATTAAATAAATTCCCCGTAGAACGTTGGAATCAGTGTTGCCAGATTGGGGATTTTGTCACCATTTTGGGGGATATCAACATTTTGGGGGTAAAACTAGGGGGATTTTTTTCACTGTTTCACTTAAAGTTTGCTTTTAGTCATCTGACAACAGTGGATCTCTTTTGATTTGGAAAACGATAATAAAATACAGAAATCGGAGATATCAATCCTTATGCTCTTGGTCGTACTCGTAGTTTACAACATAAAAGTTTACACACATCACAGGTGCATCACGATCTGCCTTGGACTACCTCCACTTGAATTTCCAAACCACTGTATAAGTGCAGCAGATTTTTCAATTCCTACTCAACAAGCAATAAGGAATAATTCTCATATAAGCATATGATATAAGCAGCAATAAGCAATAAACTCAACAAGCTATAATTCGTACTCAACAATAAATATAGGGAAAGCTCCCCTATATTTATTTATATATTTATTTATCTTGTTCAAATTTTCAATTGTTAATAAAATACTCATTATTCATCCTATCAAGTTGAAATAATTTTTTTAAAACTTGTACTGGAGGACAACTGATGTTAATATGTTATTAATGATGTTATTGATGTTTTTTCCAATATTAATTAATTAATTAAATTTTAATTAATTAATTTTAGTTTTGCATGGGAAACAAAATGGCGGCCATTGGTTATTGAAGATCAATGAAAGTATTTTCAATAAGGGGTTACCATAGAGGGGACACAGTTCTGTTGCCACATACCGCCAAGTTTGTCGCCAACTTGGCGATATATCGCCAAATTTGGCGGTCAAAATGTGTCGCCAACTTGGCGATATCTCTAATATTTCGCCAAATTCCCATTGAGTTCCATTGTAAACCTACTTGTTTATAGAAAATCAACAAATTGAGATATTTTAATGCAACAAAAACTAATATTAGTTTAAGGGATTATATTACATTTTTCTTTGATGGCCTAAGTAGGAATTGACTTTAAAAACAAAATTTTGATATTACTTGTTATAGTCATCTTGGACAGACACAGTTATTTTATTAGAGTAGATCTAGACAAAAGAAATAGAAACAATTTTATAACTTTTCTTTTGTTTGAGGCTAGTTAATTTGTGCTTCATGGAATAACAGTACAGCTGTTTTGTAAGACATGCAAATGCATACTACAACCACATTGCTGTGTTTATAATTGAAATTGTTCAATGAATGCAGTAAACCCCCCTAGTTTTCTTATAAGAAACTTGAATGAGAACTCTGCGGTCTTAAGCGGCATAAACCTCAATGTTAATGGATCTACAGGACTTATCCGAAACGTCTCTTTTAGTTTCGCTTTTTAAAAGATTTAGTTAAAGATGTGGAAATAAGCTATTTTTCTTTTATTATTTATGAAAGCACTATTATTGAAACAACAAAGATGCTTTGCATTTCGATTAGACACTTCAGTAAGGATGACAAAAAAAATGCAACAAAGTTTTGTATGTTAAGGGGACCGGGTAAGCTCTATCTCGGCCATGTTAAAATACACCAAATCTATGTACCTTTTTCTCAGGAATGGCGTAAGATAGAAGTCTAGATTTTTCAGAGTAGTTTGAAAAACATGCTTTACGTATTTTAACAGACCATTTTCTTTTTAAGTGAAACTGAAAATTAATTATTAATTATTTATTGAAAGACATTTTTAAATTAGCATTTTTGGTAAGATTTCACTGCCTAAAATAAATAATTCTCAAGAAATCATTAAATCCCTGTGTTAAAGTATACACTATAACATAAGTATTTAGAAAAATCTGAGTTCTTAAGTTTAATAGATATTGAAAAAAAGGGCACAAACCTGAAAAATCGAAGTTATGAGAAAAAGACAATTAAAGCTGTGAAGCAGTGTTGCCAGAGGACTACTTTTTTAAAATTCTGATTTCTTGCTTGGCGTCACTTATTTGAAATAGTTAAATTCGCTTTCTTTAACCTTTTACACTCCAATGTTCCATAAGTGGAACATCAATTTCAAAGTCAATCAATTTCCAATTCTGCAAAAAATACAATTTTATTCTCATTGCTTTATAAAAATTATTATTTTAAAAAGAAAGTGTGGATTGATTTTTTGGCATTGATATTACATTAACAAAATAAATGTGTGGGGGAGAAAATCACAATTTCGGTCTTTTTTTAGACTTTTCATCAGACAAAATTCGAAAATTCATATAAAATTCACAATTTTATATGAACATTTTACAAACTAACATTTAACAAATGTTTTTATAACTAAGTGAGAGTAATTAAAATTGATCATTTTATTCGTAAAACATAAGTTCTAACAAATAAAAAATATTTTTATTTTTTATTTGTTATAACAAGTCTACATGTTCCAGAAATGGAACATTGGCGTGTAAAGGTTTAACCTTTTAAACGCCGCACTATGATTGAAAGATAACACAAACTATTTATTGGTAAAAAATCACATTAAACCCCAAACATAAGCCTTATGAGTAACTTTTTTTAAATTTGTATAGGATTTATAACATGTTCCAGATATGGAACACTGGCGGGAAACACTTAGTTTTTTCACATGTTTTTATAAAATGTGATTAACGATATTTAAATTTAAATTTCTATTTCAATGCCCGTTATTCTTAGTAACTACATGTTAAGCTATAAAAGTTATTTAGGAATAACACATGTTAAGCAGAAAAATAGCCGGCCTTCGCCCGTTAAGCCTTCATTGTGCTCAAGATTCTAGCAAAAATTGTCAAGAAGCTGTAGGAAGTTTTCACAGAAAAAGCTTTGCCACTAAATTAAAAATACATATTTTATTTAGATGATGAGTATGAATTACTGTATAAAAAATACAATTATTCATAAGAATAGTAAAACAAATATTAAAACAGCATAAAAAAATAATAATAATGCTTCTTAAATTTCAAACTGGGCGAAAAATGTCCGGACCAGGATTCGAACCCGGGACCCTCATAGCATGCATGGTCACGGTGACGTGGTTGTGACGTCACTGTAAGTCACTGTGGTCACGTCACATCTGTGACCAAAATGCCACCCCTCAGTGATGTCACATTGTGACTGAGATGTGAACTTCTTAGAAAACTTTAAAAAATTACGAAAATTCTTTAAAACATGTTATTTACTGTAAAATTATGTTTTCCTGGCAATTAAAAAAAAATTGTGAGGTCACTGTTATGTCAGTGCTATGTAACGTACGTCACGTCACATATGTGACAAAAAAACCACCATATTGTAAGTCACAGTGTGACAAAAATATGAACTTCAAAAATCTTTGAAAATGAAGAGAAATATTTTAAACAGTCACGAGTTACATGGCATAAGGAATAAAATATATTAGTGGATAGCAAATGGTAAATTCTCTCACTAAAGGGGAGAGGGGGGGGGGCATAATAAATAAAGTGCACGATACAATCATTAATAAACTAAATTTTCAGGCTATATTTTATCAATTTGATATCTAAGATAGTGAATGTATACTTTTTCATGATTTCAATTTTATCTAGCATTTGGATAATATAATTAGAATTAGGAATATTAAATTTATACACTTTACATATTTAGTTTGCTGGGAGGAAATTTATTTATTTATTTCTTTTTTTACCGACCAGGATTATTCGAAACACTTCTGTGGTTTCAAAATAAAAAATTTCTATTACAGTTAAATCTGCACCTTTTAATGAGCACGTAGAAAGAGTCTTCAGAGTTTAGTCATCTATGCATTTATTGCTTTAGAATATTTTTATAATTTGTATTCAAGTCATAAATTCTACTTCTTTCAGACTTTTTAAATAAAATTAGCATTTTCCGAAAATAAAAGAAATACACAAAATTTGTGCAAAACAAACTTTACTTTAAAAAAAAAAAAGAAAAAAAAAGGGGGGGGGGCTCGTTATTACCATTAAATTTATTTTTACACCTTTTGAAAATTTAAACAATGGTATATCTAATAAACTCTAATTATGAATATTATTATTATAATTATTTAGAAAAAATGAACTTTACAATACATTTTAACTTGTATTATTTGGTACGGATAAAAAGAAAAGGTTAAATACATTGGACATTTCTTCAAATACAAAATTTTAATTAACCATACTTTCAGAAAATTACTGCGCATTCAAGTTTCATATCTCTTGCATGCAAAAACAAATAATCTGTACCAGACCATCTGCTTGAAAATCGTCTGCCCACAAAAAATTAAACATGAGAAGACGCGGGAAATAAATAGTTCACTGTTTTTAGAACATCACCTTCACCACGTCTACAACACTTTAAGATAAGGAAATGACCATTTTTGGATACACGGATATTAATAGAACGTATATGTAAGTTTTCTTTAATTTAAATATTTTATTCCTGATTTGTACATATGAGTTAAATAGTTTTATGTAATACTTTTAAGTGACTGATCTTTAAACTGTTAGAAGCGATATTTTAAAATTCGATAACTGTAAAGAAAAATATCTTAATCTGCCATCGCTTGAAAAAAAAACTGCGCAGAGACTGTGCATGCCTACATTCATACTGGAATTAATATAAACATTAATTTACTCTTACTTGAGATTGAATATGTATGGAACGACAATGATTTGGAATTATTTTATCGGCTTCTTACTATTTTTTGATTACTAACACTTATAGTTATTATTATTTTGGGGTTAAATATGATGTTCGATTATCATAAGATTACGAAACTGTTTCAGATTAGAAATTAACATTATACTGGGAAAATGTATCTTTACATATTACAGTAGTGAAACATTTGAAAGAATTTTCTTTTAGTGCTAATAATATTTTAAATTATCTTTCAAAATCCTAAATCTTCAAACCAATGTTTTCAGATTTAACATTTGCCGAAATTATAAAATAATAGGAATTCATTATACCATATCGAAATATTTTTGAGATATTGTTAAATCTAATAAGGCATTTAATTTATCTATTGAGTTTGCTGTTGTTTAATAGTACAATTATAAATCCTAATTATTATTTTTAGTATTTTTCAAATTGGTATATTTATTTTTTTAAATTGTATGTAAGCATTTTTTCTGTTTGTGATTTTAATCAAACATTTAATTATAGACATTCTGAATCGGTTATTAAATTTTCTTCTATTGTAAATTCATTTTCTACGTTTATGATACGCGTAATTATTGGCACTAAAAAGTAAAATATGATACTTAAGCATTGAAACAAAGTGTTTTTCATGCCTGATGGGAAGTTATAGTTTAAACTGCTTTAGTATATATTTTTTAAAAGTTCATATAATACAGGATACATAATATAGGACACAAGTTGAAAAGTGCTTATGACTTCGGTTTGTCTGTCCGTCTAGCAGTCTGTCCGCACTCTAACTCTCGAAAATATACTCGGATTGCCCTGAAATTTTTGGATGTTATTGACGTTTACCATAGCACGGTATCTATTTGTAATGAAGTTTGTAGCATGCTTTGTTCATTTACAGGGACAGCCAAAAGTTTTCCTTTACATTACAGCCTATGGAAAAAAATCGTTTCAAATGATTTTTTATGATTTTACGCACGCTTTCAAACAGAATAAAATCTATATGCATTTAGGAAGTGCACTAAAATATGCATTCTGTTGACTATGCGATGCAAAGAATAGTTATTGTTCATTTACAGGGCTAAAAAAGGAATTCAAATACATAATGATATAGGGGTGGAGGGAATTGTTTGCGGCATACTTTAATTATGTTAATCTATTTCATATATAATGAAATTGATATATGTCGCTGAGGTTTACATACTATAAATTATTTCATGTATAATACGAATAATACGTATATAGCATTTACAGGGACACACAAAATATTTCAGATACTATATTGTATCCGAAGTACTGTTCATTAGCGATGATTGCTGGAAATGTATTTTTAATTATGATATGAGCTTTTATGATTCACTATATTTATGCATAGTATATGGTGTATATAAATGCTATAATTCCTATACAGGGCTACACAAATGTATTCGTAAGGATTACTGGGTATGGGCGCAAATTGCTTAAAGGTGGTTTTTAAATGAGTTATGCTTTTTTTTTGCTGAACTGCATTTAATTTACCAAGAAATGTTTGTAGAATATAGATAAAACGATATACAGGATCACGTAAAGAATTGGATACATGACCGTCTATAAATTATAATTTCTTGAAATGTGATTTCAGCAGTTTTAAGAGTGTCTTAGTTTGAATTAAATTTTAACTAAATAGTGGCGTGTAATTATTATTCTAGGTAAACTACAGGGTTGTACAAAAGTAGTCAAGTATGTTTCCATACATAGTATAAATTGCTGAAAAAGAATTTCAACCTGTTAGGCGTTTTCTTGCTAAACTAAATTTTCCCATTATATAGTATATATACACTTAAAAAAATGGGAAGTCAAAATTGAGTAAAAAGTACTCAAATTTAAATGCGTCACATACTCAAAATAGCTCCGATCCAAATGTACTCAAAGTTGAGAAACACATGTACTCATTTTTTATTCATTGGTTGTGATCAAATATGAATCATTATGTACTGCCCCCCTCCCCCCCAAAAAAGAAAAACCTAAAATTTAAAGTAAAAATATACTGACATTTATTTCCCGTTCAAAGTTCTTAACAAGAAATGTTTAATTGATTATTTATTAAGAAAAATAGCAAAATTCTTAACAAGATACTCAAATCGAATATTTTTATGACAAGAGCATTATTTCCAAGCACTTTTAAATTATTTTTAAAATGCTGTGCATAATTTAATATTTACATTAATAAACATCATTTATGCCGCCATAAATGAAATGAACCATTACAGGGTACAAAACTATTCGTTTGTTTGGGTTTGATAACATGTGATGTTTCAAAATAGAGAAAGCATGGGTTCATTTTTGATCCAAAAATATTCAATTCGATATGAGTACGTCGGTTTACTTATTTTTGAGTACTTCATTTTTCTCAGTGTATCAACCTACAGATCAAACACAGGGTTGTTCAAAAGAATTGGAAAACATATTTGGCTATGGACGGTAACTGCTGAAATCAATTTTTCAAATGTTTACTTAGTTATCTTATTTACGTCATTTCCCTAAATTGCGATGTCTTGTTAAAGCATTCAGAAAGTGTTGGAAAGTATTTTATAATCTATGATTAACGCATGATTTTTCTTACTCGTTTTTTTTCTATTTCCCAGATCAGTCTTTTCCTATAAAACATACCAAATCTATTTATCTCATATTCATAAAATACAATATACACGGGAATAAAAAATTTAAATAAATATCGCTTATCATGCCGCTCTATAAATAATAGTTGTATTAATATCCGTGAGTCTCCATGTTCGTATTTAATAAAGCAATGACAAATCACAACAAATTAAAAAAATTACACATTCTAAATATCAAGCTTGAACTCAATATCAAGCATAGAACTTAATATCAAGCATACAACTGAATAAAAAAATATGTCAGTTGATAAGCATTGTTTTTTAAGTGGAAAAACTTAAAATGATTTAGAAGAATAGGACTCCAAAATAGCGATATTTTGCTAAAAAGTACGGTAAAAAGATAAGATTTTATATTTACAGCAAAAGGTTATTTCAAAATTCATCGCTGTATTAATACTTAGAAATTTTTCCAGAGAGAATCCTTCGCCTTATATACAATATTTCAAATGAAAATCAAATATCAAATTAATTGCTTAAAAGGCGCAAATAGTGAAAAAGATTCCAAGCCGGGACTCGAACCCGGGCCATCAGTATAGCACACTGATATTCTACCGACTAAACCACATGGAACGACGCCCAGCCTGTAAAATTTCTCACTATTACAGGTTGGCAAGGCTACAAACGCAGCACAAGATGGAATATTTATCGTGAGCCACCGACATGCGGTAAACGCGAAACTTAATGAAATCCAGCATCGAAACTATATTAATAATTGGAAATTTTTCCAGGGAGAAACATTCGCCTTCCATACAACATTTCAAATTAAAATTGTCTTTTAAGCAATTAATTTGAAATTTGATTTTCATTTGAAATATTGTATGCAAGGCGAATGGTTCTCTCTGGAAAAATTTCCAAGTATTAATATAATTTCAATCGATACTGGATTTAATTAAGTTTCGTGTTTGCATCATGTTGGTGGCTCACGCTAAATATTCCATCTTGTGCTGAGTTTGTAGCCTCGCCATCATGTAATAGTGAGAAATTTTCCAGCCTGGGTATCGTTCCATGTGATTTAGTCGGTAGAATGTCAGTGCGCTGTACTAATGGCCCGGGTTCGAGTCCCAGCATGGAATCTTTTTCACTATTTGCGTCTTTTAAGCAATTAATTTGAAATTTGATTTTCATTTGAAATCACAGTGTTTATGACAAGTTCGTCACAAATGACCCATATTTCACAAATTGGTCACAGTGTGACGTCAAAGCATTGTCGCTTTCGTCACAGGTTCGTCACAAAGTTAATGCCAAAATAGTCACAAATGACACACTTTTTACAAATTTGTCACACCGTGACTTCACAGAGTGGTCACAATGTGACGTCACAAACGACCTCTAAAACGGCCATAACGACCTCGCATTCTAGTCACTGTGACGTCACATCGACGTCACGTGACGTCACATCGACGGTCACAAAATCACAGTGTGACTTCACAACGACGTCGCCGTGACGTCACCATGCCTTACGGGGACCTCCTGGCTGAAGCCGCCAGTGCTCTGCCAAACAACAGTTTAGTTGGCCGAACAAAATTGGCAGAAAACAATGGGAATTTTACCACTTGAGAAAAGTGGTGCTAATCAAGAAATCTGAATTTAAAAAACGTAGCCCACTGCTGTGAAGTGTTCTTAGAAAGAATGAAAAAATCCAACAATTTTTTTAATATGTAAACATGTGTATTATATTGTTGAAATGGTAAAAGTTTAAACTATCCTTCTATATATAAAAAAAAGTAACGCTTTGGAAATGGACCAATGAAAATCTGCGTAGATACCGCGAAACGCACCTGATTGGTCAGAACTTTCTGACGCTATAAGGGGTTACCAAGGGGCGGGAGACCGGCTCTGACGCCAAACGTCGCCATGTTTGTTGCCAAATGGGCGATATATCGCAAAATTCAGCGACCAAAATTAGTCGCCAAAAGTTATGCCAACTTGGCGCTATTTTCAGTATTTCGCCAAATTTCCATAGACTCCCACAAAATCCAATAGAGTTTACTTGAGTGCAGAAAATCAACAAATTGAGATATTTCATTGCAACAAAAACTAATATTAGCTTATGAATAGAGCTTAATTGAACTATTTACTTTATTTTTAAGCACAAACACTACTATTTAAAATATTCGTAACATTATATATATAATTTTACACACATATATGTTGGCGGCGAAGTGAAAATTTCAGAGGAGAGAGATCTATATGATAAGATTATTTACTGTAACTACAAATTAGAAACTTTATTACAAAGATAAGGGGAAAAATCCAAATAACTTTAATAAATTTGTAATTATTCAAATAAATTATAAAAGTTATATTTTTTTAGTGATTTTATAATTATAAAACTCTGTAAGCTCTAATGATTACGGGCTTGGAGATAAGGAAATAAAATGTCAGGAGTTGGGGAGGATCGCGTTTTTACCAAGTGGAATCTAAAAATTGAATGCATAGGAAATAAATGATCGCTAAGCGATCAAGTATGGAAACGCGAAACAATTACGTCTGGGATTGACTAGAAAATAGTGATTGCTTCCCGATACCGAATGGAGTCGCGAAGCGATTTCGAAGGGGGGGGGGTGTTGGTGAGCGTAGCGGGCAGGGGGGCGGAGCCCTCCTTGTTTAATAATATAAAAAAGTAAAAATCGATTTTCGGATGAATTTCGCTTACCCGGTCCCATTCAGCCACATAGAAGCAGGGGATGCCAACACCATATCAGATTCATTCAAATCTCAACTGATTCGAGATGGACTAATTCTCGAAAAAAATATTGGTGTAAGCGCAGATACAGCTAATTTTATGATAGGACCGGCTCATTCATTAGCAACAATTTAAAAAACAAGCATAAAAGAACTTGTCGTCGTAAAATGCATCCCTCATTCTCTTCCTAATGCAAGCAAAATTCTGCCAAGTTTAAATGTTTACTTTTTTGTAAATGGGAAATTTTTTCTAAAAAAGGCTGATTTGCGGGGGGGAATATGAGCTGAAATCAGTTAAACATTTTATTAAAATGTTAAACTGAAAATTGAAAATAAACCTTTTAGAGTAGAAACTGAGTTAGGGACTTTCTCTGAAAAAACACTCATTTGGGGAAATTTTAAGAAATTTTGGGGAAATCGACTTTCGACTATCTGAAAACACTGCTTGAAATTAATTAAAGAAAAATTCATTAGATAAATTTTCTGGCTCGAAATGTAGTTAACCTGGTACAAATTAATCCACATATAGAGGAGAATTAGCGGGAGGTCGTGTTGATATCTTGTAAGATATTTTGAAAACACTAAACATACAAAAAATTTTATTCAAGTTTTATAAATAACATTTCACACCTGAATTTTTATTTAGAACTACTAGGGGCTGTTCGTCAACCCCCGTTCAGACACCGCAGACTGTAACAGCACGCTAATTTAATCGGCTTTAAAAAGATTTCGGAAGACTGCATTATAATTTGAATCTGACAATTGTAATCGGACGTAATTTTCACCAAACTTTTCTTGATCTTTTTAATATTAACGTAAAAATACTTTTGTTAGAAATGAAATACCATAATCATCTTAAAATATCAAATAAATGTCTAGCGCAATTTATAAATTTAAACTGTTTTGCAATATTATTTTTTGTTCATTTTTCGTAATAAGTGTAATGTGACGTAAATGTGACGTAAATTCTCCTATTTAAGGCTTCTAACGCATGTTAATGAATTTATTATTTTAAAATATTCTTTCTCTTTTAAAATTCACGTGTAAATATAGTTTTTATGACGTGATTTTCAATGAGTTCCTGCTTTCTATATTTTCTGTTTATAATAGTCACGTGTAAAATATTTTTTTAATTTGAAGCAAACATTATTGTTTGCGCTGCTTATACAGATGGCAACAGTTTAAATTAATACAATTTTCTAAAATAGGTAAAAAATATCTTTCGAAATGCTGAAAATTTGAATTTAAAATAGAAATAAAACCTCAAAAAATGAGTCAAATTAAAAAACTAAATACAGTTTGCACACCAGGAAATTCTGACGCATAAAATGATCTAAAAGTGATTAAATTCCTATGTACAGTTTTTGCTCCTATAAAACTTTTTTAATGGAACGATTTTGTCCAACTTTGGCATTAAATATCTCTTAACCCTTAAATGCCTGACTTTTCAAAAATCATTGTAGTAATGTTTTTCGTCTTTCATTTTTTAAATAAAGCATCGGAAAAATACTGTAAAAAATCATATTTTGATTTAAGTATGGTTTACGGATAAAAAACAGTTGGTTATTAATCAGCAAAACTGGTCTTTAATTGAAAAAATCATTTCCCTTGATAAAATTCTATAATATCAAACAAACAAGAATTTTAGGAACTATAATGAGAATTCAATTTTACTTGCTTACTGAAGAACAAAATAGAGTATTTCGCAAGCTTCCAAACAAAACAATAAGAAGTAGCAGCAATTGGAAAAACATATCTATCTTTATTCTTAAAGAGCACAAGTGTTGCCATCTACATGTTGAACATATATTTAATAATATTTTCAGAATGTGTTTTATTGGCAACATTAGGCATTATAGCTTCAATATTATTCTTACTATTTTAGAAGCCTAAATTGGGTATGCTGCCAAAAAGCAACACCCGACATTTAAGGGTTAAAATAATTCTTCGATTTGAAAACTGTCTGCATCAACGTGTTTATCAAACATTTCTCTATAATACTACCGATTTTCATATTTTTGTATGCAACAGTTTTTTAGGGTTTCGTTGACGAAACCCTATTCGTCTCGCTCCTCTGTCTGTCTGTCCGTCTGTCACAGAGCCCGTTCACAGAAACTATACATGTTGGAGACATGAAATTTTGGGTACTTATAGCTGAACACCTCACATCATACGACAAATGATAAAATTTTGAAAAAGTCGTACATTTAACCCTTTGGGCTCCCGCATGTGTATTTTAAACAATTCTTTCTAAGTGAGCCCCTAATTAGGTTGGAGGCGTGAAATTTTGCATACTTATAGCTGAACATCACGCATCAAACAACAAATGATAAAATTTTCAAAATGTCGTACATTTAACACTTTGGGCTTCCGAATGTGTATTTTAAACAATTCTTTAAGTGAGCTCCTAATTAGTTTGAAGGCGTGAAATTTTGCATACTTATAGCAGAAAACCTCACATCAAGCGACGAATATTAAAATTTTGAAAATGTCGTACGTTTAACCCTTTGTGGTCCCACATGTGTATTTTAAACAATTCTTTCTAAGTGACCCCCTAATTAGGTTGGAGGCGTGAAATTTTGCATACGTATTGCTGAACACCTCACATCAAACGACAAATCATAAAATTTTGTAAAAGTCGTACATTTAACCCTTTGGGCTCCCGCATGTGTATTTTAAACAATTCTTTCTAAGTGAGCTCCTAATTAGTTTGGAGACGTGAAATTTTGCATACTTATAGCTGAACACCTCACATCAAAGGACAAATCATAAAAGTTTGAAAAAGTCGTACATTTAACCCTTTGGGCTCCCACATGTGTATTTTAAACAATTCTTTCTAAGTGAGCTCCTAATTAGTTTGGAGACGTGAAATTTTGCATACTTATAGCTGAATACCTCACATCAAACCACAAATTATAACATTTTGAAAAAGTCGTACATTTAACCGTTTGGGCTTCCGCATGTGTATTTTAAACAATTCTTTCTAAGTGGGCTCCTAATTAGTTTGGAGGCGTGAAATTTTGCATACTTATAGCTGAACACCTTACATCAAACCTCAAATCATAAAATTTTGAAAATGCCGTACGGTTAACCCTTTGGGGTCCCATATGTGTATTTTAAACAATTCTTTCTAAGTGAGCCCCTAAATATGTTGGAGACATGAAGTTTTGGGTACTTATAGCTGAACACCTCACATCATACGTGAAATGATAAAATTTTCAAAAAGTCGTACATTTAACCTTTTGTGCTCCCACATGTGTATTTTAAACAATTCTTTCTAAGTGAGTCCCTATTTAGGTTGGAGGCGTGAAATTTTGCATACTAATAGCTCAACACCTCAGGTCACACGTCAAATAATAAATTTTGAAAAAGTTTTATGTTTAACCCTTCCAACTCCAGCTTGTATATTTTAAGCAATTCTTTCTAACCGAGCCCCTAATTAAATTGGAGATTTGAAATTTTGCATACTTATTGCAGAACACCTGAGGCCAGGCGACAAATCATAAAATCTTGAAAAAGTCTTACGTTTAACCCTTTGAGCTACCACATATGTATTTGAAGGAATTCTTTCTAAGAGAGCCCCTATTTAAGTTGGAAACATGGAATTTTGCATACGTATAGCTGAATGTCTCTACCACACGATAAATCATAAAATTTCATAGAGTCTTATATTATTTACCCCTCTGGGCTCTAACTTGTGTATTTTAAGCAATTTTTCTAACCTCCGCCCTTTTAAACTGGGGAGAAATTTTCCAACTTTAGCCGACACCCCTTTGACCATTCTTTCCTATTATGCACCATAGCCTTACATATTTTAGTTCCATTTTTTCCGCCAGGTGCGCCTACTTATCTTGGGTGCTATGGGCCCAATCCCCTCGACTAATATATCTACGGATAGTATGTAAAACGGATTTTCGTTCGGATACAGGTTTGTTTAGAATCAAGTGCGCCCCTGGCTGTGAAATGTGGAACTAACAGATTTTTCAAAAGGATAAAGTGTTTTGAAAGGAATATTAAACGAAACCATCTGTGCGATCTGTGATCACACTTACCCACTTATTTAATATTAACGAAGAAAGGGCATACTTAAGCATTTAAATCGGATGCAGATCTGCCGGAAATATCTACGCAGATTTTCATTGGTCCATTTCCAAATCAAAACTTTTTTTTTATATATAGAAGGATTTAACTTCAATTAAGTAATTAATAACTTGTTTCTGCTTGAGGATGTTTCCGTTTCATCCAAAACTTTTCGTTAGCATGGCGGCCACTGGAGACTATTTTTCAATTCTATCTCAGAACATTTTCGCAAAACAAAATTTTTTACATACTCTTTGAGAGCGTCTGGAAAGGAAATGTGCTATACGATTTAATTAAAAAAATAGTTGTGCGAATAGAATATAAAAATAGTCGCCAGTGGCAGCTTTATGTACGGTACCCAGGGTTGCCAGAATGGCCTTCGTTTTTAATAAGAAAATTCGGATACATACCAGAAATACGAACGGTATTTTCTAACTATTCTAACGAAAGGCATTTTGTGATTACTATAAGTAAAGATTCTTCTTTAGGAAGTTCTGATGTTATTTCGGAATTTTGAAACAAAAATGGAGGCTAAACTGGTTGCTCGCAAACAGTGTTGCCAAATCTGGTGGTTTTTTATGCGGAAGTTTCGAGTTACACGAGAGAATTTTTCATACTAACTTTCGTTTATTTTATTCACGAAATGTCTATCGTTTTAAGAAACAAAAACTTTCTGTTCAAACTTTCTGAGGAGAGTTTATATTTTCGTAACTATAGTTTTATAAATGACGCATAAATGCGTTAGTCTGTATAGAGTTAAGTGCCTAACAGAAATTACGAAATGGTCAGATGTCCTTAAATATATATATATATATATATATATATATATATATGTTATATTTTAGCAACATTAGATTGGCTTTATCGTTGAAAATGCTGTACTGGTTGTCACGATAGTAGTTGTGGATGACATCCAGCGATAATGGCGTAAAAGAAGTAGTCAGAACAGATAATTCGAATCTGTTATTTTAATAGAACAAATCGTTGAAATACAGTTATCGAGTGAAAACAATGGAATACATCGTTCCGTGAAGTTTCCCCAGAAGAAATTGAAACAACTCATAATATCAGCTAAGCACTTTATTAGAACATCTTGCAAAAAGTGCAGTTTCCGCCAAGATAATTAGTCATCGCTCCGTAGAAGTAATTAGGTTTAAACAAAGTTCCAGATAATCGAATAACAGGACGGTGACCAGGAGATGGATGAAAACTGGAAATACGACTCAAATCTTTTAAAATCTGATGAAACACAGCGAGTATCAACTTTTTGTTCCTCACGTGTAAGGATACAAATATGACGTATGTCGCTCTCTCAACCAATGAATAATTAAAAATGTCACGTCATATAAAGAGTGCAGACAGAGCACGCGGATGAATTTGAAGGAAAAAAAGGATAACATCAGAAATGCGCGGGAGAGTAAAAATGGAAGTTAAAAGAATATTCCCGAAAGAAAAAAGCGCGGGAATGGAACGTTTAATTTAAGAAAACTGAAAGCGTAATATTTAAGCGATTAAGACAAGTGAGACATTAAATTAAAGGGAATTTAACGATAGAGATTATTTAGGATAAGGATTTAGTGAATATAAAGTAGTAATTTAGAATAAGATAAAGAAATCGCGGAATTAGATCTAATAATGTAATATATATATATATATATATATATATATATATATATATATATATGAGGACGTAAGTTTCAAAACACTCCTTATCCAGAAAATCAAATTTTGGGAAATTGTAAAAAACATCTGATTGTATCATTTGGTAATATAATATTTCATCGTAAACTAAGGTGAAAGAAATACACGATAAAACTAGTATTTTGCAGGTTGTAATGTTTTTTCGATGTAGGTTAACCAATAGAATCGATTGATAGAGAAAATTCGATTTTTAGCTAAATTTCATAAGAAATACTACCTATTAGATTCTCTCCTATGTTGGAATTTCTGAAAATTTTTTGCAGATCTACACTGATCATGACCACTAGAACCCAAAATAAGCCCTAGTTCAAAACTTTTTATATGTATATATAAATATATATATTACCTTTTTATGGGCACGATAACTTCCATAATTTTACACAAATCTTTTCCAAACTAATACATAACATCAAGCGGTAGAGAATCTCGGTCAAGTTCGTTAATGGGCAAAATCGGACCAAGGTGGTGAAAATAGCCAGAAGTTTTGTGAAAATCGAAAAACCCACATAAGTTATTAATTATAATATATACCAAATCAGTTTAATCCTTTCAGGGGCGGTGCACTTCCCATTGCCGAAATGTTGAATGACACTTGAATTTAAGTAAACCTTTATTTGAAAAGAAGAATATTGACACGTTTTTGATAGGACTAACTCTTACCGCAAAAAAAAAAAAATTAAAATTAAAATAAAAAACGACAAAAAAAGGGGGGTGGGTGAAGCAATGTAAATCTAGTTTTATTAAATTCCTTTCTGTAGTTCGTGAGTCAAAATTTGTGTTTCCAGACAGACACACGGACAAACATTTTCTCAAAACTGTCAAATCGAGTTAAGTACCTTCTAAAACGTATAATTCCGTCAAAATTTGGAAGTCGAAATTTTCACGAATTCATTTCTTTCTTCTTGAACATAGAAGAAAGTAATAGGTTTCAGTTAAAATCAAATCTACCCTATAAAGGGGATAGTAAGGTTCTTAACCTTCCGCCGGGCGCGCCGCTGTAAAAAGTACAACATTAGCTTTCTTTTTTCTTTAAAACAAAATTCAAGAAGTAGAGAGCGTTAATAACCATTTGTATTCGTTTATTGGATCTCCATCCCCACTTCCTGGACGTTATTTGCATTTCAGATTGCGCAATTAGCTGCACTTATCATTTTAATCTGTGAACATGTGTGGTGTTGTACTCAGGGCTCGCACCGTTCCTAAAATTTTCTCACTTTACTACCACTATTTTAAAACTATAAAATTTATTATAAACTGCTATTGCATATATCAAAGGAATCTACCATGAAATTTTTTTATTTAAATTAGTGGTAGGCAGTGCAGAAAATTTTAGGAACGCTGCGATCCCTGTGTACTTTATGCAACGCGCGCCTGCTTGTGAAATTCTCTCTCAGTAGAAACTTTCTCAGCGAAATCTTTTCAAAGTCCTTTTAATGGGATTTGAGTTAAAATAATGTTTAAACAAAAAATGGTATTTTAAAGATAGCAACGAAATGGTACATTATCTAACGAAATTTTTTTATGAAGACAGTGATAGTTATAATATTGATATTGAAGAGGATCTGCAATTTCCTGAATGTGACGAAGATTTGAATGATAAAAATTTAGAAGAGTAAAATCACAGAAGTGACTCTGAAATAAATGCATCTGATAATGAGATTATTGAAAATAATAGTGACAAATATTTTTACACAGGAAAAGATAAAGTCACAAAATGAAAAAAAAAAGAGGAAGTCGTAAAACCTCCAAAACCAAGTACAAAAATATTATAAAGGAAATGCCTACCAACTGCATGTCCAAAAGGAACTACTTCTGAAATCGATATTTTTCTAAAATTGATTGATTTGAACATGATTGCTGAAATAATTGATTGCACTAATAAATATATTTTTTACTTTGTGATTGTAGCAGTAAATAGCATTTTATACATTTAAAACGTCTGCTTTAATGTATTATAACAAAATTAATCTATATATATTGCGAAATGCTTTCATAAATTGTGGTCAGAGATAACTTATATCATATTTGTAAGTTAAATTATTTGTAAAATTAAAACAAAGCAGCAATAATTAAATGCTTTTCACCTGTTGTACAATTTACAACGCGCGCCCGCTCATGTGATGAAAATTTGCGCGCCCGGCGGAGGGTTAAACCCAATAATTAAATTCAAATATTTCTAAATGCAGTTAACAGAATTCTGTGAAAAAAAGTACCTTTAATTCTAAAGTTATAAGGGCCCCACCCGTGGCCGAGAGATTCTGCTCTCGAAGCTGGTATACGGGAGGTGCTAGGGTTCGATCCAAATTGCGCACGTAGACCTAATCGTTCGGAGTTTTCGTGGTTTTCTTCGGGCCTTGGTTTTCCAAGCGTAAATACGGGTTAGGTTCTCTTAGAAAGAACCCCACGGAGGGCACCCCCCCCCCCTTCGGGCCCTTATCCCTCGTGCTGGCCGTCATAAACAAAACCAATCAAAAGTTATAACATCGCTGCCAATTTTTACGCTTTTTATCTACCACTATTGTTGAACAGAAATATTTGCTTTATTTAATCTGGAAAATTTGGCGATTAAACAAGAATTTTTTTTCTGTTCAGATATATTATTAGGAGAAAAGCGTAAACGTCGGCATCTATGTTTTAATCCTAAACAAAAAACACGGTGCTATTAAAAAAATATCTATCTTCAAGTTATTTTTTTCTGCGCAATAATTCAGCTTCCATTTTTTCAATAACATTTAATACGTTAAATGATCGCTGAAGATTTTTTTCCCCTAAACAGATATTACTGACAAGCTGAAGATTTTACTTTTTTCCCTTTTACTTTAGATATTGTTTTTTTTTATTCCTAGAGGGAAATGTTCAAAGGAATCGAAATGGCGTTTGACATTTTCTATGATCGGTATTTTATTAATGCGTAATTTAGTTATTTTTCTAAAAAATTTTGAAAAAGATAATTTAAATCTTGTAATAAAGCTAAAATTTTAAAAGAAATCAAATTCACATAATAGTTATAACTTCCATTTAACCATGCTTAAAATTATTCATTTGATGATGTCCAATATGTGTATATTTGATGATGTCAATGTTGTTTCTTTTAGTCCTAGGGGGGAAATACAGGTTGTTCATAAAAGAATGTCCCAGTTAAAAATTGTAATAGTGCCAAATGTTTGCATTGTACAGTGTTGATTCAAGGACACAAATAAACAGTAACTCAAACAGTTTTAGATAATCACATGCTTGATTACTAGTTTGTTATTGATCCACTTGCAGAACGACATACTCAAAAAGGGCGACTCCTGAGCGTAAAGCGTTAATGTTTGGCTGAAGATTTAAAAGCCGTTAGAGTAACGCGATTTTTTTCCTTTTGGGCTTTATAAAAGATCGTATCTACGTTCGGCCGCTTCCTAATGATTTGTCAGAGTTGGGACACCAAATTGAAGATGCTGTTGCTTCCATTACTGTGGACTTAATAACCGAAGCGTGGGAAGAATTGGACTTTAGGCACGGCTTTTCTGAATTCTCGAAGGCTGTGGCGCATGTTTCGGGAGATAACGATAGCAGTGCTGCAGCGAGGGGGAAACCTAACAGAATTTTCTCTAAAATAATAGTGGTGTGCAAAAAGCCGGAAATTTAGCAACCCTTGGAAAGCAATGCACTTCTAATGTGACGTCACTACCTCCAGTGCGAGACTAATGAGAAAGACAAGCTACCGCGGTGCATTCCTCATACCTTTTTTACAGACCGTTAGAGTGACGTCATGCTCTTTTCGTACACCTGCATTGGTTTATTCGATTTGAGCATCACGTGGCTCCAGCGGTCTGTGAAAAAAGATACGCGTAAAGCACCGCGGTAGCTTTTCTTTTTCGTTAGCCTCGCTCCAGTGCCATAGCTTTGTTGAAGATAGCCGTGATGTAGGTTGGATGTGTGCCTTATAAATAAAGGTGCGCATTTTGATCATTTGTAAGAAAACCAAGTTAGTTTACGTTCAGTTTGATGTATGATTTGTTGTAAATATTCTAAATTAAACAGTTATAATATACCCTGAAACTGGGACATTATTTTATGGACAGCCTGTATTCAAAGATATCGAAATGATGCTTGAAATTTTCTATCACTAGCATTTTATTAATGCATAATTCAGTTACTTTTTTTTAAAATAAATTTGTGAAAGGCATATTTTAAATGTTGTAACGTAACTAAGATTTTAAAAGAAATTAAATTTACGTTATAGGAATTTTATACTTTAAACCATGCGTAAACTTATTCATTTGATGTTGTCCATGTCTTTAAAAGATGAAACACCGTTAAGTAAAAATAAATTTAATAATGTAAACAGAAAAAAGAATCTTCTATATTATAGATATAGAATTATAGCATTTGACATTGTCTTATGTATTACAGAACGAAAATAGAATGCATAATTCCCAATTAATTTAAAATTAATATTTTTCCTCTTTCTTTTTTTAAAGCTAAAAAACATTCTTTCATTTAATTGGTCCAAAAATAGTGAAATCGTTCATTTACAAGGACACACGAAAGAATTCGGTTACCGTACTGCCTAAGAACAATAATTGCTGGAAGTAATATACGATTTTAAATTTAACTATTTTTATATCTACATTTCTGGTGTGCATAAATTGTATGCATCATATACAGGGCTGCACAAAGTAATTCGATTCCATTTCCATTTATTTATTGCTTAAATAGAATTTTCAGCTGCGTTATGCGTTTCCTAATTGAACTGCCTTTTAGCGAACGATGTACTATTCAAGGCGCATCAAGAATGATCGTTTAAATTTGGTGTGGAGGTATAGAATAGCAAAAGAAAACAATTTCACGTAGGAAAATATTCGCGCAAATGAACGCATGAGGTTGTAGAGGGCGCTGTGTATGCACAATTTCTGCTTACCTGCAAAGCTCTGTGACAAGTCTAGTCGGCCGTCAATCGACAAGGTAACGTTGCAGAAATAACAGGTCATTATATGTCAAATGAACATGCAGATATGCAACTTATTTACTGTGTGATAGAGGAAAGTAGTCGGGGAGCTGCGCAAATGTTTCCAGAACGCTGTAAGATAGCTTCCTCAAATGGAACTCTCAGTACCGATCGGTTGCTTCTTCCATCATGACAGGTACTGGTAACCGATCCAGTGTTGCACAGTTGTTGAAGAACACGTGCAGACTTTTTATACTGAGGTTTTCGCCAGTTGGAATAGCGTTCTGCGTACATTTGCGCAGATTTCCGTCCACTTTACCCTGTCCTACTGTAAATTAAGCTACTCTCATATTCACCCATTTTTCGAGCGACCAACTTTTCAGTCGACTTTAACTCTAAATTTTCCGCGTACAAAGTGAAAAAACAGTTGTAACTGTCGTTGCTAAAGTTGGAGAAAAAACCGCAAATACTGTTACCAGTTGTTACTATTTATCGCTTTTTCGTTGCCGCAAATAAATTTCCCAGAAACTTTGCGATCAGTTTTTCAGCTATATCTTGATATGAACACCTTTTCAAAGTTTTATTTATATACAAACTGTGTTTTTATGTCCCATATATGTAGTATTTCTTTTACGCATTACATCAAAACTCTTTATTGATCATCTTTCACATTTCAACTTAATCGCAGCGTCGTCCATCTTGGTAGCTGGGAAAAGAATGATGTTGAAAACTGCCTATCTCTGATCGGCTGAAATGTTGGCAGTTGGGTGAAAAGTCGTGGCTAGCGGAGATTTTTTTAGAGCTGTCGTAAAAAAGTTGGGGGATACTGCTGATTGCTATCACACTGAGTGTTGAGATGATTTCTCGCAAAAAATCGGCTGAAATATAATGAGTTGGCTCAAAAGTTGCTCGAAAATTTGGTGACTCTTATGACAGCTTTAGATGCATGTGTGCATGTTCATTTAACATATAACGACTCATGTTACTTCTGCAATGTCATCTTGTCGAATAACGACCGCTTGGATTTTACAGAGAGCTTCTTTGTGCGAGAGAAGAGATTGTGGACACACAGAGCCCTCTACAGCTACATCCATTCGTTTGCTCCCATACAAACGATTAGTGTTTTGCCGGGAAAATGTTGAGTGTTTCAAAAGAGCAACTAATTAATGTGAAATTTCTATGTGAATGTTGTTATGTAAAATTGTCTTCCTTTGCCTCCCATCAAATCTCCATCAATTCTCTACCTCCCATCAAATTTGAACGATCATTCCTGATAGACCCTGTATATAAAATCTATTGATCATATACAGGGCTTTACAAAACAATTCGAATGTTTTTCGAGTATGAGTGGCAAGTGCTGAAAATGGTATTCCAAATATGCTATGCTTTTCAAAATTGTTTACTTACGAGGTGTGGCCATTTAATAAAGATACTAATGCTTCTACAGAAGAACTGCAAATGCGCCAAATTCGTACGGCCATTAGTTGTGTAGCGCAAAGCCTCCTGTATCTATTACCGTCACTAAATTGTCTGTATTATAATTAGTCTGACTGTGATCCTCATTTTTTCAGGACCCTGTTTTAGCGTTTTGCAGTTAAAATGTTGAGTGTTTTAAAAGAGCAACGGATTAATGTGAAATTTCCTTTAAAACTTGGAAAATCCGATACCGAAACTCACAATTTATTAAGAGAAGCATACCGCAAGGAATGTTTATAAAATGCGCAGGTGTTTGGATGATTTAAGCGTTTCCAAGATGGCCGAGACGACATTGAAGATGATGTTCGCCAGAGTCGCCCTCCCACTTCAACAAAGGAGATAATTGTCTATATCCATGGGTTTGTGCACCTTCACTGGATTCCTGAAAGTGAAATTATTAATCAACATTACTACCTTGAGGCCCTTGCTCAACTCCGAGAAAAAATACGTAAAAACGAACTGAATTGTGGAAGAACAATTCATTGGTGATTCATCAGGTCAACGCACTCGCTCATACATCATTGTCTTACAAGACGTTTCCAACCAAATATAACATTTCAGTCTCCAACCCAGTGTCCAGTGTGATCCATCCACATTATTCGCCTGAACTGGCACCATGTGACTTTTATCTGTTTCCCAAAGTCGAATCTGCATTAAAAGGAACCAGATTTCCGACCGTTGAAGAAATGAAATAAAAATCGGCACGCGTCATGAAAGAGCTCACAGAAGACTTCCAGCACTGTTTCAAATGATGGAAAATTCGCATGGAGATTGTAGGGATAAAGGAGGGGTGTATATTGAAGAAGATAATAACTAAATACGTATAAGTTTAATCCCTTGAGGGGCAAGTAGTTGCGTTTCCGTAATGTCGAATTCACAAAGGAATTTGCAAAACGATTTATTGCACAATAAGGAAAAGCAATTTCACGCCTTTTTTTCCACCAAAGTTAGAAAAGTAAAATTTTATAAAATTGCTCTGGTGCAAATCTTCATTAACCCCTTAATTCTCGCTCCCGTCATATTCACGGGCTGTGTCTTTTACTCAGTTTGTTTGATTCCCACCAGTTTTATAAAATAGTGAAATTGGCTATATCTTAGTATCATTTTACCTGTCATTAAATAAGGTGAATATTTCTTTTTCATAAAAGTGGTGCCAATAAGCAATTTGAATTTTTAAACCGTAATTTAATTCGAGCGTTACGGGGTTAATCGTAGGTGGTATAAAATGTATCCCACCGCTCCTCAAGGGATTAAAATAAAATATTTTACAGCATTAGCTTTGTTATTGCATAGCCACACCTCGTATGTATCATTTTTCACATTATTAAACTGTGACGTTTTGTTACAGTAGTGTTCTGAATGTGTTAGAAATTCTTTCACAAATTTTGCTTGAAGCATGATTTTTTTTTTCTGGTTTCGGTTTGAAATCTATTCACATTAAATAAGCGAATAAAGTGTTCTAAATTGATTAAAACATATATTTAACCCTCCGTCTACCAGACGGGTCCATTGGACCCGACAGGTACATACAAAATATTCATTCAAACCAGAAATTTCTTTAAAATAAACTAAGTATATAAACCAGACAAAAATAAGGTAAATAAATAAGTTAAATAGTTTTAAATAAAAATTCTGGTGTAGAACGTTTTATTAAAACTTGAATAAAATTCCCGGTAGATTTAGGGTTAAAAGAAATGGCTGAAACGAAAAGTAATCACACGCTGCAATCTACGGCGTATAAGTTGCGGCTAAAATAAGTCTGTTTCAAACCAGAAACTTTACTTAGTAATAGAAATCAAATAAGTACCAAGTAAAAAGTTACGTCAGATTAAATAACATTTCTAATCGGAAACACATTCATTTGATCCGCGGCTTATACGCCGGAAATTGGGATTTAACTCCATGTCCATAACCATCAACCTAAAATCGCTGCTAAACTATTTAATATACCATTTCCAGCTTCTTTTTTTATCCCAGCGATAACCAGATTATGTTTTTTATTCAGCATTTACAAGGAATAACACAGAAGATTTATTTTATCCTAAGGCAATAATTATCGACAGAGACTCAATATATATATATATATTTATTCAGTGGAAATAAATGAAGATAAATTGCCCTTCAAAACTTGTTGGTGATTAATACTTACATATTATTCAATTATTTTGTGAGAAATATCCAAAAGAATATCCTTAAGAAATACTAAATCCCGAAAAAAACTCATAATAAATTCTAGAAAAGCATTTTCTTTTTAGTGTTTTTGTTCTTTTTATCCATAAAAATGTTCGAAAACAACTCTTAAAATAATAAAAATAGGCAAAAGCGAAACTAACAAATCTAATTTAACACATTGTTGACTGACAATGTTGCCAATTTAGCACGTTATTTCAATCAAAATATATAGTAGTTTTCCATTTATTTATTTGAAGACATTCCGTAAATATATAAACCAAAAAATAATATTCAAAAATTCTTTTAGAAATTTTGAAAAGTAGAAAGGAACGGTAAAAGATTGAGAAGTATAGTCGCATAGCTGTCAACTCTTACCCTATTTGCACCGCAAAAGTTTTATTATAAATTTTACCTTTTTAAATCGCCGTAGTTTGTCGATTAATTGAGCCGAAAATTTCTATTAATTTTTTTGTGGTACAAAAATGCGGAAGAGTTGGCAGGTATGCAGTCGTCACCGGCCAACAAGGCTCAGCCCCTTGATTACTAATCCTACGCACTGGCATTAACACTAGAACGAACGGTAATTTTACTCAAGTGTTATAAAAAATATTGTACATCAGAATTTTTATCTAACACTATTTAACTTATTTCTCCGCGGAACATATTAAACATATTTTATAAATAAATGTCTTGGTCGAAACGCAATATTTTTATTTGGCAGCGGTCAAAATGAACACTATGGTCGTTACATTTTTTAAATGGCGTAGGCGGATTTCTTTCAGCGTTTGTTCGATCCCTTGAGATTCAGCAAACACCATTTTTCTCTAAAAGTTTTCTTCAACTAATTTCATCTCAGAAAAACAAGAGTGAGATGATTTTTTTTTTTTTTTGAAAATGATAGTATATAAATTGAAGGGACTATACAAACGCTGAAAAACAAAATCGTCGTCTGACAACCGCTCTTTTTGTGTCCCTGAATTCTGTCAGTCCTAGAATTCAGGGAAAAGTTAACAATCTATGTATATAAAAGCCGTTCTCTGAGTGTATGTACTTTATACAAATATTCAATTTTTGACCGATTTGCACGAAATTTGATTGTACATACGCTTTAGAACATAGAATAGGTAGTTGTCTACTTTAAAAACTTAACAGACCACTGTTTATCCCTTTTTTCTACCACCTTCCATAATTTAATATTATAGAAATATTTCCTTTTTTAATTTTCTGATTCAATCGTTTCTTTCCTGTTGCCACACCCCAGAAAGCGGCACAATAATTTTAAAAAAGTGATAACACGTGTATTTTGTTTTACGAGCCAATAAAAATTCAGATTTTCTCGCTATATTTTTGAAATTGACGTCATTCTAATCAGAAAATGAAAATATTTCCTATATATGTGTAAAAACTTTAACTAAACACGTGTTAAAATCACGTAGTATCTTCATTTCAATGTTTTTAAAGTTAAAAAATCTATTTTAATACAGGAGTTTTAATTTCAAGAAAACAATTTAGGAAAAGATAATAATAAAAAAAATTCGTTTGCTAGATATGACGTCAATTTCAGTTTAACTGACATAACTTTGCAATGATGTTTTATTCTTAAGAGGGACTCCTGATATTCTGAAATTAATCCTTAATATTATCATCCATAAAGTGAAAGATTTATTTTTAAGGCACGCGAATTTAAAATTTCAGTAAAAACTAGGTCATTTGAATGTATTTATTGCTTTGCTCCGCGTACAGTGTTGCCAGATGGGCTAGTTTTTAAAATTCAGATTCTCGATTTGCACCACTTTTTTGAAATGGTTAAATGCGCCTTATTTGGTGACATATTTATAAAGACAAAAACAAAGGGATATTAAAAAGCAGTAAACCAACGTTTAAAATGCACAAATAATGGATGAAAATTTTCAAATAAATTTCCTTTGAAAGTATTTTTTTTTCTATTCAGCGTAAAAAATGAAATTGTGCATGCTCAGAAGTTAAGAAAAGTACAGTAAAGGCACAATTTATGGGTTAGGCCGTTGATACAATCAGTATGATGTTTGCGTTACTCACTACACTGTTAAAAATTTTGTGATATGTTGAACCAATTTTTGGTGCTCCAGTAGCTGCCACCATAAGATGGTGAAATCTTGAACCAGCATTTGGAGCTAAGTTTCAATCGGAGCTCCAAATCTTGGAGTGAGATTTCACCATCTTATGGTGGCAGCTACTGGAGCACCAAAAGTTGGTTCAACTTACTACAAAATTTTTAACAGTGTAACATATTTTTACTTTACAATGTTTATATATGCTATACTGTCGAGAATTTTACTAAATACTACGCCAATTGGTTGATTTTTTTTCTTCGCATTATCAGGAAAATCATATATTTTCTGTTACACCAGGCAAGAAAACGAGCATTCTGATATTTAAAGCTGAGAGATTTTACTATGGTTACGATGCTATAACGTCATGTTTTCTGATTGTTTTTATAATGATTTGTGGACGGGAATGCACAAATATCAGTTATTATTGCTGCATTATTTCATTTGAATTTATTATACCCGGAAGGTCCCTCATAATTGACACGGGCGACGCCGGGTAATTCTGCTAGTGTGTTAATGCAAGAATAAAAAGCGTTGAAATAACAAACAAATTTCTTTTTTATATACATCTACAATCTATTTTTCCTGCACAGTAATTAAGATTGTATTTTTTACACAACATTTACTGTAAATAACACCGAAGTTTTAATTTTCCCTTGGCAGCTATTAAGTCCAAGATGTTCTTTTTATTTAATGTTATACAATGAAACCTCCCTGAACGGCCACCTCTAAACAACGACAACCTGCGAATACCGGTCACATGTTGATGGAACCAAACACGTTCCATACCATTAACATTAGTACGAACCTCTAAATCAAAGCGATATAAGTAAGCGTGCAAACTTAATACTGGAATCGGTCGTAAATTAACACAGTTGCGCCATCTTGTGGACGAGGTGATAATCCACATAAGCGTGCTTTTAGTGTGACGTCATATATGACAGAATATCTACCATCGGCGAATACTTTCTAAATCTTTAGTCACTTATGGAACTGAATTTCGGTTACTACATTTATTGCAAAATAATGGCGCAGCGAGAGCAGCGCCCAGAAGCACTTGACACCATGAAGATTTCTTCGCCTTGTCACAAACATTTTAGCTATTAAACAACGTGAAAATAACTTTACAATTTTAGTGGTGTGAAGTAAGAAACAGTTAGGCATCTTCCTGTTGTTTAACCCCGTCCGCTACGTGGCGTGCGACCTTGTTTGATGTGACCTCGCCTTTAATCTTGTGGTTACCTCTCCCATTTAAGATAGGGCGCTTACTTATATCGCTTTGCTCTAAATAAGGAATTCTGAACAATGGCCACTCAAAAGTCACGAGAAAAAAATTTTACAGCTCCTGGTACAATTTCATATTTATTTGCAAAACGAAATGTGATGCATATCAAACAAAATTTACTTGATATGTGAACAAACAAAAAATGAAGACATTCATAATAATGGGGAGATTTTATATAATATTCTTAGAACGGCAGGCATAACTAACTTAAAGAAAGGCTTGTTTGTATCTCTGGTCAAAAATTTGGCAGTTACTGCCCCACTTGATTCCATACAGCAAATGGTGGAAGATAGGAGAGAAGAAGGGGAAATAGATTATAGAATCATCGAAAATTTCCAGTATTAACACATATTCCGAAGATTTGATGAACCTTCGTAAAATCCAAAATTTCTCATTAAATCATAATGATGATGAGTTGTATAGCAAATCAAGAAATATTTTTTTTCTTTGGAGAAAGACATTTGCAGCAAAAAAAAAGCAACTACAAACCACTGATTTTCTTATTATATTAAAACAATGAGGATTAATTAAAATCACTGTGTGCATTTCTATTTAAATTTATGTAATTTTGATTTTTTTTTAATTAAACCTCTGAATAACACCTACCTCTGAAAAGCGGTCACTTTTCACCGGTCCCGCGGGTAATCGTTATTCAGAGGTTACACTGTATAATGAAAAATACTTGCTGTTTAACATGTACTGAGATTAAAATTAATAATAAATATGAGATGATTTGAATGATTTTATTTCAAATCCTGCTATTCATGTTGTACATTTACAATTCATTTATTACAAGTGTTGAATAACGGCAAAGTTATTTCTTCCTTGAAAGATATTACTGACTTCCTCAGAATTTTTTTATTTTACTTGTTCCTGTTCTTGTTTTCCTCTATTTTTTTCATTTGAGTTATTCAGGGAAATGTAAAAAATAAATGAATTGCTGTAAAAAATAAATGAATTGCCGTTAACACTTGTTGCAATTAAAACAATTAATGCATCAGATTTTTTATCCTTCAAATTCTGAAAAGTCTTTCAATTGTTTTATTTATCTTTTCAGTTAATTTTGTCAACTACTCTTGTCTTTTTCCATAGTACATTACGATTACTATTCAGAAAAATATTATTTTATCTGCATTTATATGTACTGATGTTGAAAAGTTATTTTCCACAGGCAGTAATTACTGTCAATCTTACCTCTGTCTGCTTTTTTCAGTGGAAATAAAATAAGTAGGTGGATTGTCATTTTACGCTTGCCGGTAATTAATATTAATACGATATTTAATTATTCTCTGAATAATTTCTAAAAAAGAAATTTGAAATGAATACCGAAATATGTTTATCTTCTAGTATTGAATTTTGTAAAGTAATTATATTTTGTGTCATTTTTCTTCTTCTATATATAATTTTTTTAAATCAACTTAAAAGAATAGTTAATGAAAATCATTGTAAACAAAGTTATGATGACGCTAAAGTTATTTTTCCCTTGGAAGCTATTATTGAAGCGCTTAACATGTTCCTTTCTTTATTTTTCATTCATATTTATCAGGAAAAATTTTAAAAGGAAATGAATTATCCTTAAGTATTGTTGCTATTAAAATCATACCTGTTCCTAATTTCTTCAGATTCTGAAAAAGAACTTTCGAATATAGTTTTTTATTGTTGTTGATGATGATACTTCAGTTAATTTCGTAAATATAACTTTTGTTTCTTCTTCATGAATAAATGCATTTCTACGAAAAAAATTTTGTTAAATTTAAAATCGCATACTGCAATATAAAATGCAGTTTGTGTAATTATTTTTCATAGACAGTATTGTATTCGAATTCTCTTGTGTTTCCCTGTAAATGAACGTTAAATGCTATCCATAGTATATTCCAAGGTAGGCATTTTGCAATGCACGTTAATTTAGTATATCAATTGCAGTATAATTGAAATTGTATAACACCATAGCTGCCAACTTGTACGGATTTTTCATACCACTAAAATTTTATAGTGCATTTTAACTAATCGAATCTCCGAAATTCAAGAAAATTTAACGTTTAAAGAAGTCAAAATTTTCTATTAAATTTTAGTGGTAAGAAAAATCCGTACAAGTTGGCAGCTATGTAACACCAATAAAAAACATTAAAACCCCTTGAGGGGTGGTGTGTTATATTATATCCCACCTAATTTTAATTAGGATTCGCACCAGAAATTTTTAATTAAATTTTACTTTTTTAACTTTGATGAAAAAAAGTTGAAATTGTATTTCCTTATTTTAAACTAAATTCTTTCAGAAATTCCGATGATTATGATGATTCGATGAGTTCGACATTACAGAATCACTTTTGCTGGACCCTGGAAGCGTTAAACGATTTATTCATAGACAGCAATGTAACGGAATTCTTTTGAGAGCTCCTGTGAACGAACTCTAGATGCTACGCACTTAATATTCAATAATGAACATGCTATGGTAAACCTCAATACGGTATATCAGTTACATGGTAATCCAAGATTATTTACGCGAGTTAGAAAATGGAAAAACAGAAAGACGGAAAGAAAAACCGAATTCATAAACGCTGTTTAACTATGTTGGAAAGGGTTAAAATCTAACGAAAATCAATGAAACAAAGTTATGATGCGGCGAAAGCTATTTTTCTCTACGAAGCTATAACTGATAATCTCAAAATGTTACTGACTTTCTTTCTTTTTAACACTTTCTAACAAAGTTGAAAAGTGCTTATTAATTGGATTTATCTGTTCGTCTGTCCGTGTCCTAACCCGCGTAAATATAATGCGATTACCATGAAATTGATATATGTTTTTGGAGTTTACTATGGTATGTTCGGTATTGAAAATGAAGTGTGTAGCACTTACGGTTCATTTACAAGACCATTCAAAAGAATACTGTTACATTACGGTGTGTGTGGAAAAATTGTTTGCGGTGTATTTTAAAGATACAACACTATTTTAAACATATTAAAACTTATATATATCATTGAGGTGTATTAGAAGCGCTTGCTGTTGGAAATTAACTGTAGGACTAAGTGTTTGGTGTTCATATATTTTATCGTTCGTTTACAGGAACACACAAAAGTATTTTTCTACAGTACTGTCTATGAAGCATAACTGCTGGAAGTGCTTTTCAGTTGTGGTACGCGTTTTAAAATTTAACCATTTTCCTCCACATTACTTGGTGTTTATAAGTTTTATAGGTAATATACAGGGATGCACAAAAGATTAGACTACATTTTCCGTTTAATGATGGAAATTGCTGAATGGAAATTTTAAACTGTGCCATACGTTTTATTGTACTAACTTTTAGCATACGATGTAATATACATACCAAACTGTAGATCATCATATACAGGAATGAAAAAAAATCTGATGTTTTTCCAACTATTGATGTACAGTAATCTGAATGTTTTGGAAAATATTTCATAATCTATGCTGAACGCATAATTTTTCATTTATATTTTTCAGGGAAAATTTTATAAGGAAATTAATTGCTGTTCACACTTCTTGCAATTAAAATAATTAATGCTTTACATGTTTACCATTCAAATGCTGAAAAAGAGCATTTATTAATGTGCTTTCTACTGTTAATTTTGGAAATATAACTGTTATTTTTCTACATGACAAAGTCCTTTTAGTACATGGAGGTTGTTATACAGCTTCTTTTTTTAAATACTACATTAATACAGAATGATGGTAAAAAATTATTACCCCCAGGTAGTAATTACTGTCAATCGCAACATGTGTGTTCTTTTTTCAGTGGAAATAAAATAAGATGAAATATTATTTTACACTTTTCAGCGTTTAGTATAAATGTCATTTATTTTTTACAGAATAATTTCCGAAGAAAACGATAGTAATAGATTACAAAAAAAGCTTTCATCTTCTGATAATAAATTCTGAAAACGATTAATTTTCCCCCTTTACGGTTTTACTCCTTTGTGTATAAAAGAAATTGAAAGCACACTGTTAAAAATTTTGTGATATGTTGAACAAATTTTTGGTGCTCCAGTAGCTGCCACCATAAGATGGTGAAATCTTGAACCAACATTTGGAGCTAAGGTTCAATCGGAGCTCCAAATCTTGGAGTGAGATTTCACCATCTTATGGTGGCAGCTACTGGAGCACCAAAAGTTGGTTCAACTTACTACAAAATTTTTAACAGTGCAAGTTAAATCAAGAAAATTAAATCATGATCCAAATATAGATTATGAAACATTTTCCTATAAATTCAGAAAACTGTAACAAAACTCTACTGTTTATATTAAAGGGAAACATGATATCTAAATATACAAGTTTTGAAAGTACATAATACTTTAGAAAAATAAATTTAACCCTTAAATGCCTGATTTTTCAAAAAGCATTGTAATAATGCTTTTCGGCTTTCATTTTTTAAATAAATCATGGGAAAAATACTTTAAAAAATCATATTTTGTTTTAAGTATGGTTTACGGCTAAAAAACAGTTTGTTACTAATCGGCAATACTGATCTTTAATTGAAAAAATAATTTTCCTTGATAAAATTCTATAATATTAAACACACAAAAATTGTAGGAATTATAATAAAAAATAAATTTTACTTGCTCACTGCAGAACAAAATAGGGTATTTCGCAAGCTTCCAAACAAAACAAAAAGAACAACTAGCAACAATTGAAAAAATAAATCTATCTTTATTATTAAACAGCGGAAGTGTTACCATCTACATGTTGAAAATCAATTTAATAATATTTTTATAATGTATTTTATTGGCAAAATTAGGCATTATAGCTTCAATATTATTTAATAGTATTTTAGAGCCTAAATTGGGTATGTTGCCGAAAAGCAACACCCGGCATTTAAGGGTTAAGCAATCACTCTCTGCAGTCAAAAAAGCATCCGAATTATTTTATACAGACTGTAAATGACATATAGAATTTATTTACAACAAATAATATGCGAATTTTTAAATTTAAAAACGTATACCACAATTGAAAACGCAATTCCAGTAATTATCACTTGTAGACAGAGCTGTAGCTGAAAGATTTTACGTATCCCTGTAAATGAATGATAAATTCTATGTGCATCCTATTCTACAGTAAGTATCATGAAATACACCTTGCTGATATATATCAATTCCAATATATTTGAAATAATGTGACATCATTAAAATTCATTGCAAACTATATTTACCATAGACCAAAATGTAACGGAATTTCTGAAATAAAGAACGTGATACGTTTGTTCGTAAGAGAAGTATCTGAACATATCGTCGGTACCATGTCAAATTATCCAATATGAAAACAGTGTTGGCAGTGGGCATCTTTTTTAAAATTCATATTTCTAGATTGACACAACTTTTCTGAAATTGTAAAATTCCCCTTGTTTTCACCATAATTTGTATGTTGTTAAATAAGGTTAAATAAGGTGAATTTTACTACTTGAAAGAAGTGGTGCCAATCAAGAAATCTGAATTTTAAAAAAGTAGCCCACTGGCAACACTGTTTTGATATTGGATAGTTTGACATGGTATCGATGATACTGGTGATCGCAGACATGAATCCACGTCACGCGTTTCTTTTCATTTCGCGTGTTACACTTTTTTTTTTTTTTTTTTTTTTTAAGAAAGAAAAAATACACAATATATATATTTATGCAATTCTTATAGCTTAAGATACAAACAAACATATCGATTAAAAACAATATCATTATTATATAAATCCATTTGTAATATAAACATTAATACAGAAAATCGGTACTTTTATGTTAGCCGGGCGAAAAGGTTGCCAATATCCTTTATTATTTTTTCTTCAGTAACAGTTTTTATTTTACGTATCAGAAAAGTAGAAACAATCTTTGAATTCGAAATAAAATGCTCTGGTTTACGGCATTATTTATTATTATTATTGTTATGTATTTTGAAGGAAATGAGTAAAATGCTCGAATTTTAAATGCATCTGATGGATGTATTTTAAATGAAATGAGTGTTAAAGGTTTATATTTTAAATTAAATTAATGCAAGATGAATGATGGCAAAGGGAACTATCACCTGCGGCGCAAATATAAAGGCGAAAAATCTTTTTGTCCGATACTCAAACGAGCAAGAGCAAAACCCACTCGTGTGGATTACTGCTAACCCCTAGAAGGGTGGTGAGTGATACATATTATTCCACTTAGTTTTAGTTTTAACCCTTTAACTTTTTTTTTGACACAATAAATTAAAAATAAGAACACGGCACCACTTTTTTTTTTAACTAAAACATTTGGCTTTGTACAATCGAAAAATGTGTGCCATTTAACAAACCAAAGATTACAGTTAAAATTAAGTACTATCCAAAAGCTTTTAGGACCAAATATAGCAATTTTTTTTTTGCCCGATCGGCACTCTGGCAAAACACTTAAGGGGGTTAATTTTTAAACGCTATGTGACATCAGAATTTTCGAATAAATTATTCGTTTTATTATGTAGGTGAAAAAAAAAATGTTTTACTTATTTTGAAATAAATTTGTTTGTAAATTCTAATGTCGTTAAATCGTTTCAATATTTTAGCAGTAGAAGTATTTTTTTCATCATCATCAAAATGTTAGAATGAGGAAAACATGCTGTCGCCTAAGTGATAATATCATAGATGACACTAATTGAGGATATTGAACCCACTATTTCCGACCTGTAATAAAAGTCTTTTTTTAATAAAATCAAATTTTATTATCAAATAGTACTATTCGAAAATAGTGGTATGACGAATCCGGAACCAATGGCATGTTTACCCTCTTAACACTTTCAAGGGCGGCATGTTTGTGAAACCACTTAGTTTTAATTCCTAAATGCCACAATGATACCAGAATTTTAGTACAAACATTTTACGTGTATTATGGTCTGAAATATTGTCTTTTCGGATTTTGAAAAAAATTTTTTTCGTAAATTCCGGTGTCATTTATTCATTTTAATATTTTACGAATGGAAGGGCTTTGCCTCTCAAAGTGTTAACAGTTTAATTTTTTGACACAATGAAATAACTAGTCAGATGTGCCAATCCCAAGACTTTCTTCTATCTCATACGTGTTAATAGAAATTCGCTATCACGGCTACCACAGGCGACTGTTTTTTAATTCCATTTCGCACTATTTTTTCTAAACAAAATTTTTTCATATATTTATACTATTATATACTATTATATTTATTATACTATGAAATTTATTCTCTTAAAATATTGGTGCAAATAGAATATAAAAATAGTCGCCTGTGACAGCCCTGCTACCAGAGACAAAATTAAATGGCAATGTATGTCCATCATAAGGATTCTCACGATATGAAATTCCGTGCATTAGTTCTTGAGACATGAGTTTCGTTAAAATCGTGTAAATCATGCAAAATGCTGCATAACAGCGCTACCTGTTGCGTGATTTACATTAAAACCTAATCAGTAACAACTTATGCCAACGTATAACTAAATCTGAAGTTTGATGAAAATCCGTACATTAGTTTCTGAAATAGAGCTATTGCGAAAATGGTGAAAAATCCAGCAGCGCCACCTATTGGGGGATTGATACGAAAACCTAGTCAGGTACAAGTTGTGTCAACGTCTAATTGAATCTGAAGTTAGATGAAAAGTTCATGAGATAGAGCTATTGCGCAAATCGTGAAAATGTAGCATAGCAGTGCCACCTGTTGGGCTATATATACCGAAAACAAATCAACGTCAGTTTATATCAAGATCGAACTGAATCTAAAGTTTTGTGAAATTCCTAGCATTGATTCTTGAGACACAGCGCCCACAATATTTAGTCACATACAGACAAACTCACAGACAGAGTGACAAACAGACATTTTCTAAAAACCATTAACCCCTTCGGGACGGGAGCCTTTTACGAAATTTTTAATCTTTTGTCACCGTTTTTTAAAAACAGAAATTTGTGTCTTCTTGAATCTAGAAAATGCGCTGATTAAATAAGGCAAATTTTACAGTAAAATTTTACTGGTGAGGAAAAACAAGGATTCTGAGCGCTTCATGTGGCACGTATACGTGTCGCTCGTCCCCAAGGGGTTAAATCATGTTCAGGACTTTTTAGAACGTATAAATCCAACAAAAACCGGAAGTGAAAAATTTCCACGAATCCAGTACTTTCTTCTCGTAAAGAGAGTAGAAAGTAAAAATAGGGAATATATACCACTTTTTCTGTACTAAAATATCTACCTTGTGTAACCGAAAAATATCTGCCAATTAATGTACCAAAAGTTACAGTTAAAAATTCGTTGTGTTCAAAAGCTTTTAATAACGACGTAAGCAAACTATTTTTGCGCAAGCGGGTATCTCCAAAAACTATTAAAGGGCTAATATAAATACAGTAAAACAGTTATGAAGTTATGTAGTTATGAGGTTATGAAGTTATGAGGTATGTATTTATGAAGTGCACTAAAATATACATTCCATAAAATATGCGGTGCAAAGAGTATTTATAAAATTTGTTATAGTACGAACACACCTCATTTGGCCCGTTTGACGTGTAACTTCTAATTTGTTATTAATAGTTCCATGGTTTCTCCTTTATAATAATGATAGTCAGTCTTTTAACTGAATTCTTTTCTGTGCCTCTGAACATGAATGATAAATGCTATGCACCTCATAATATACAGGAAACAAGTTGCACATTTTAGTGATCCTTTTAAATTTTATTATGTTTGAAGCATCAAAACATCATTAAAATTCACAGCAAACGATTTTCTTTTTTGGATTGGAATTCTTGTGTGTCCCTGTAATTGAACTATAAATACTACTTATTTTATACTTCGATGAAAGCATGTTATAGCCCACATTAGTATTGGATATCAATTTCATTATGTTTGAAACATCGTAACATCAGTAAAATGCACCGCAAATTATTTTTTCACACAGTCCATAAATTAGTGTTTCCATGCAAGCGAAGCATTTATGCTAGACATGTCATTTTCAATATCGAGCATTCTATATTAAACCTCAATAGCATATTCAAATTTCACTGCATTCTGAGTACATTTACTAGAGTTAGATTTAAGACAGACAGACAAGCCGAATTCATAAACATTTTTCACCTATGTTGAAAAGTGACTAAAATATGAGGTATCCATAAAAGATTGTCTCAGTTATAAATTTTAATAGTATCCACTGTAAGAGTTGTAGAGTGCTGGTTCAAGGTCACGAATAAAAAAAAAAGGTATTTTAACAAATTACAACGACCATTTGGAAAATGATTTTTCCAAAGACTAAAATTTAAGACATAAAAAATCGCACGGAGTTGATCATACATTACATACGCCATGGATTACATTTTTTCGATACTGTAAATTTTTAAACTTATACGGAGCTGGTCATTCATTACGTACGTCATGGATTAAACATTAATAATCCTGGACCAATTTTAAATGAAATTACATTTTTAAACTTCAAAACATCCCACAATATTACTTTTTATATCGTCGTATAGAGAAAAAAATGCATTTTTAATTGCAATTTGTTTGAAAGCTGTATCCCAATTTGTTTCTGAGTTATTAATTTTTTTTGTAGTTTTTATTACTTTTTTGTCATAGTGGCAACAGAAGTATCCGTCTCTGTTGAAAGTAAAGGGAAAATACAGATTACTGTATAGAGCAATCAGAAAACGAATAAAATGCGGGATTAAACTAATAAAACGCTTCAGATATGTTTTTGATTTCCTACCCTTGCCGAGCAAAATAACCATTTTTCCAAATGGGTAATCATTCAAACAATTTTGATAAGCGCATGCGCGAGTACTGCTTTGTTATTCACTCGCTTGAAGTATCACTTACGCTCTCGCTGAAGATTTAAAAGCTTTTACGTAGATATCTAACGATCGCATGGAACGATGCCATGCGATTTTTTCATTTGGGAATTTATAAAAGATCGTATAAACGTTTCGCCGCTACCTAAGGATTTACCAGAGTTGACACACAGAATGAAAGAGACTATTGCTTCCATTACTGACGACTTTTTAACCCTTTATCTACTGCATTATGATCTAGTGTAATTTCTTTTCAGTTACTACAATGAAAATTGAAAATTAAAGGATAAACATAAAAAAATACCCACCCGTGAGAAATTTAACTCCTTAGAGGTAACTAATTAACCCGGGAGAACACGCTAGTGAGAATGTCCAATTGCTTTTCTTTTACCTTACATTTATATAATATCAACTTTTTTGGTTGGCTTAGTACTTTTATTCACAAAAGAGGTAAAATAATTCTAAAACATTTTGAAATTTTAATTAAAATGAAAAATGATTTAAATAAGAGTCTTAAAAAAGTACGACTGTGAGAGAAAATCTCATGCAGCGAGTACTCCCGGGTTAAAGTGGTACTTTAAAGTACCGTCAGTACAACTAGGAATAAAATATTTTGGTAACAGAAAACCCACAAGGTATTTCAATTGGCACCAGAATTGTGGTCAAATATTTTCGATGTAATATGTATTTGAAATATAGCCTTTTTCATATTTAAAAATCAATTTTTTGCCAAATTCCGGTGCCAATCATTTTTTTTCAACACTTAAATATTGAAAATCCTTTGCCCCTGAAAGGGTTAAAAAAACTATTTTTATTTTAGGTTTCGATCTTGTTAGTAGTCCTTTAGTTATGCGACGTCTATATTCCAGGGAAAAGATGTTCTCTCTCATCTCCACATATGCAATATATGAATTTACATATGCCGTTTCTAGCATAACAAAAAAGAGCCGGTGCCACAACTTTTTCAATTTCCTATTACAATTAATAATGAAACAGAAAAGAAATACTAGGAAAATCATTACTACACTACATTTCAGTGATTACATTTTAAAGCAGATGAAAACGATGGATAACTACACAGACGAAAAATAAACAAGAAGTTTTTCTCCGACACCCAGTGTACTGACGGTACTTATAAGTGCCACCGAGTAATTCAACTGTTAAATCAAATTACATACACCGTTCCCCTAAAATAGCTAGTCAAATTGTATTCTAAGATCATAATGAACACATAAAAAAAATCCAACATTTATCTTATATCCTTTACTGTGTTTGCAGAAATAAAAAGACGAGCGTGACAATCTGTACAAAATGTCGGCACAAAACACATCGACTGTTTCAAATATAGCCTCCTTCCTCGATAAAATAACAAACCTCTATTGCTGCCATGCATCAGGATGAAGTGGAGTTAAAAGAGTGTTTTTGCAAAGCATCATTAGAACATTTGTAATATTCACTATGGGATGTAAGTTTAAAGTGAGTGGTATTTATAAGTACCGTCAGTAGATAAAGGGTTAACCGAGGTGTGGGAAGAATTGGACTTTAGGTTGGATGTGTGCCGTTTAACTAAAGGTGCAGATATTGAACATTTGTAAGGAAAAGTTGGTTAGTTTACTTTAAATTCGAAGTATGAGTGATAGTAAATAGTCTAAATTAAACTGTTATAATATACCATTCAAACTGTGGCATTCTTTAATGGACCTCCTGTATGAGGAAAGAGAACTTTCAGTTTCAATCTTAACTGTAAATTCCGTTTATATGAAAGCAAAAAATATATTTATATATGAAGTGTTTTGACCATACTACAGTGTCTAGAAATATATACAGTGGAAATCAACAGACGAAACCGTATCCAAAAAATTACATTTTCACCAGAGGCGCTACGATCGAGTTTATTGCGACGAATGAATACAAATCCCGAGTGTTTTTAGATATTTATGATGCAATTTAAACTACGGGAAACTTATTTTTAAAGATAAATTTTGCGAAAAACAGAAGTAAAAAGATCTATGTTGTGATATTCGATACATTAGGAATGAACGAAAATTATTTTAAATTCATTACATTTATTCAGGAATATATTTTTATTTTATTTCGTCGCACGTATTTCTAGTTGCTGTAACTAGAGCATAGTTTTTACATTTTCAAGCAATAAATTCGATAATGGCGCTCTCTAAGAAAAATTAATATTTTGGAGACATTCTAAAGCAATACAGGGATAAGCGATTTCCACACTATACACTTCTAGACACTGTAACCATACTGTGATAAGAAATTTCCTTCTTATTGGATAACGGATTTTTTATAATTAACCTTTCAGCCACGGGTGACTTTTTCAGTAAGAATTAAGATTGTTTGACTCCCATCACTTTTTTGAAGTAGAAATAGTCACTTTATTTAATTGCAGATTAAATAAGCCAAATTATACGCTTTTAAAAAAGTGGTGGGAATCAAGCAATCTGAATTATAAAAAAGTAGCCACTTGAACGCGAAAATGGCGTTTCCCACGGCTGGAGGGTTAAAACGCATGGAGGAAAGAGATAGATGGAGATGCAGTATGTCATAAAAAAGGTTTGAAATATGAAACCATTTATCGCTGATATTTAAACGTCCACAGAGGGCCCAAACAAAACAAGCATCTGGAACAGGAATCTTTGACATCATTCGTGCATTTTTTTCTCTAAATGAAAGTAATCTGGTTACTTTTAAGCATTCTAAAGCAGTATTCGATTGTAGTATGAATTAAAAACTGGGTTATTAAAAGTTTACTTCTTTTTTTTTTCGTGAAAGAAAGTGCTTGTGTTTGGGCCTACTGTAGCGGATTTTACTGTTACTTTTTTGGCGTCACCCACCGTCACTTTACTGCATCTCCAACTATCTATATCCTCCATGGTTAAAACGAAAAGGTACAATTATTACTGAACTGTATTTTTATCCTCAGTTAGTTTTTATACGACTGAAAATTTCTTAAAATACCATCTTCCATCATTTTAAAGTAGATATGTATTTTTCACATCTTTTTGGGGGTAGGAAAGCGGAAAAAATCTAATCTTCAAGTTTTATGCACTAAGATACGAAATGAGAAAAATATAAATGATTTTTTATTTTTTATTTAATCCTATACCGGAAGCTTCAAAGAGTAATTTCAAATTACCTTTAAAAATAGGTTTTACTAAGTGCCAGTTTAGCGTCATATCTGACTTCAAGTAACAAAGCTGTTATGAAATATGGCTTTGAAGTTGGTGCAAAAAATGTAATATGTGTTGCGACGTTATTTCTTCTATTTCTGACAACGCAGATCAAAAATTTTGCGAAAATGCATTTTGATTGTAGGGAGATCGTAGGTAGTGAGAGAAATTTCCTTGTTATTTGAAAATGAATGTTTTATTATAAAAACGAAAAAGTAAAATTACTGAACAGTATTTTTGTTGTCAATTATCTTTCATACTATTATAAATTTCATAAAATACTATACTCCATCATTTTAAAGCAGATGTGTAACGTTTATATTATTTTTTGTAATGGAAAGTGGGGAAAAAATCTAATCTTCAATTTTTAATCATGAAGTTCCGAAAGCAGAAAAAATATAAATTATTTTTTCTTTACTTTATTCATGTACCAAAATCTTCATACAGTAACTTCAGATTACTTTTAAAGACATAGATTTTACTAAGTACTCATTAATAGATCCTTCTGATTTCAAATAACAAAACTGTTATAAAATATGACTTTGAAGTTATTGCAAAAAAATATAATCTGTGTTGCAACGTTATTTCTTCTATTTCTGAGAACGGTGATAAAAAATTTTGTGAAAATGCATTTTGATTGTAGAGATTAGATCGTCGGTAGTGTGAGAAATTTCTTTGTTATTTCAAAATGAATGTTTTATAAAAACGAAAAAGTAAAATTACTGAACAGTATTTTTGTTGTCAGATAGTTTTCATACTATTATAAATTTCATAAAATACTATATTCCATCATTTTAAAGCAGATGTGTAGTGGAAAGTGGAAAAAAAATTAATCTTCAATTTATAAGCACAGAGTTACGAAAGCAGAAAAATATAAATTATTTTTTAATTATTTATTTAGACACCGGAAGCTTCATACGGAAATTTCAGATTAAGTTTAAAGATAGATATTTGGAAGTGTACTTGACTATAGCAAGGTTTTGACGTCAAGTAACAAAACTGTTATAAAATATGGCTTTGAAATTACTGCAAAAAAAACATAAACTGTGTTCCGGCGTAATTCTTCTGTTTCTGACAACGCCGATGAAAGTTTTTGCGAAAATGTATTTAGTCCAGGCAGTAGGGGATTTTACCTGGCAATATTAATGGTAGTTCTGGAAATCGACTTACTTTATGTTTATTGGGTCGCTGAATCCGAATTTGTAACTTCCCTCCAAAATTTCCTCCGGCAACCCCCAAATTTTGGTAAAATGCTCCCAAAAATGGTTTTTATCAAAAAATCAAATTTTTTATTGTTTTAGGGGGAAAGTATCTAGAAATACAGATGGTAGACAAAATTTGCAACAAATAACATGCATGACATTATGACGTAGAATTAACAGGGTGGGGAATTCCACTTAACCACTCACATCGTTTACATTCGTCCTCCCGTCTCCCCTCCAAACTTTCCCTATAAGGTTTACTTTAAGTTTTTTCGGTCGCTGAATCCGAATTTTTAACTTCCCACCAAAATCCCCTCCCCCAAAATAGTTGTTTTTTAATTAATTTTTTTTTTGTTTTGTTTTAGGGGAAAAGTATTAAGAAATTCAGAAAAAAGACAAAATTTGCAACAAAATGGATATATGACATTATGACGTAGGATAAAAGTGGAGAGGGGGGGGCGGCTGCCTCGGAACATTCCCCGTGCGCTGTTCTCAAAAACCAAATTTTTTCAAAAAAATCAATTTTTTGTGGGGGAGGGGATATCAAAATCTGTTTGGTTGCCGGGGGGAAATTTTGGTGGGAAGTTACAAATTCGGATTCAGCGACCCGAAAAGCATAAACTGAGTCGAAATCCAGAAATAGCATTAATTTTGCCAGCTAAAACCCCCTATTGCCTGGACTTGCATAACATAGTGCACGCAACGCCGCAGTGTATGTTCCGAGGTGGCCTTCTCCCTCCCCGTTGAATATCCCCGTTTGTGGATATAGTAGTACATGCAATATTGTGTACGCTATCTTAGCCCTAATCAACAGATATTTGATACAACCCCTTATCTTTTTGCTTCTTTTTGGGAACAACGGTTTTCGAGCTTATTCTATCGACGATAATTTTCACAATTTTCAAGCTATGTATTTCAGACTTTCACAAAAGTTGCTCTATATACTTAACTAATACATTATGCATATTACATTTTGATTGCATTCGCGCATGCGCAGCGAAACACTTTTTAGTAAACCAGCTCATTTTTCGTCCAATTTTTATTATTTTTTAATTCTGATTGCAGAGTATTGTGTACAATGTTGTTTGTCATATTTTCTGAAAATAACTTTTTTTTTTTTTTATATTAAGAACTCTGCAAATTATAAGCAAAAAACTTGGCGAAATTTGGGACTGTTTTTATAAAAGCCTTAATTTCTCGACGAGTATAAATACTATCCTCATAAAAATGAACACAGTTTATTCCAATAAGACACTTATTAATAATCTCGTGTTTGAGTGCTTTTGCTACATTAGTTTTTACAGGGTTATCCAAAAGATATTCGTTCTTTTTTCATTTGTTGACGGTGCACTATGGGGTTTCTTCGCGGAAATATATGACCTATACTATACTGTTTACACACCTGTAGTTTCAGGTTGATTTCTCATGTATTTTTCTAGATATTTAATAAAACGTCAGAAATCTCAAGTGATCGGTCACCTTTGGCCATATAGTGTATTACCATTACGGTTGTCAGCCCAGTTAGTTTAAACGGTAAAGCATTTCCCTGTAAGCGAAGGATCTGGGTTCGATTCCCGGCCTGGGCATTTATTCGCTCAGTTGGATATATCCAATTAGTAAAATATACTATATTTAATTTCTGGTATGAACTCCAAATTATTAAATAAAAATAGAGTTCAAACTAGCAACCCTGGTTTGTGACCTTCAAGTAAAATAGATCTTTACTCTTATAAAATATGGCTTTGAAGTTCTGCAAAAACTCATAATCTGTGGTGCGAAGTTATTTCTTCTGATTCTGACGCTGATCGAAGTTTTTGGGAAATTTTGTTTGTAGGCATATGATTGTCCTAAATACTATTTCGCTTAAGAACCTCCACTAGTCAGCTCCACTAGAAACGCTCAAGCTATTGTTAATCCTATGGGAGCGTTGTTTACAGATTTCTCGCTCGCATTTTAATTTTAATTTTATTCATAAGGTATTTGAGGTCGATGACTTTTATTTATTTATTTATTTATTTATTTATTTATTTGACATTTTTGATATCAGTTACTGTTTCTTTTTATATACGGATACTTTCACTTTTTCAACCGGTTGTGAAAGTGTAAGTTAAAATATCCTCATAAAAAAAAAAAAAAAAAAAAAAAAATTAAAACATTTGAACCGAAAGCATACTTAAACCTATGTATTTCAAACGTTGTATTTAAAACAGTTTTCTTATAACCTGTTAGTAATATCCATTTTTTCTTCTACACATAGTAAAAGTCTGGGGAGTGCCGACATTTTCTACATAACAATTTTCTGTAAACTAAATTTCAGGTGAGTAATTGAACTTACTTAATTATTCATGAATAGATTTTGCCTTCAGAACAGAAAATCACCAATCAATGAATAACAACTGATTTCATATAGCCGCTGGTACTGTTATTAACATTCAATGTATTATAGTCGGGTAGTATTTTTAAAGCAGAGTAAATTAACTTGTTTTTTGAGACTGTGGTGTCTGGACGTGGGTTGACGAGCATCGTTGCAGGGGAAAGAGCCACCTAGTAGTATAAATAAATTTATAAACATGTGTGAACCAAATGGTTAAATTGTCATTTATAGACAAATTGGATCTATGGATAAACTGTCATCTATGCATGGTTACTATCAGAAAAGTGTTTTAACTAGTACTACTGTTGGGGAAATATTAGTTTTTATAGAAAAAACTGTTTTAACAAAAAACTGCAGATATTTTCTGTCAACTAAACGGTTTTCCACTGGCGCAAAATTGACAGTCTTTTTCTGTGAATTTAACCCTCTCGCTGCGCAACCTGAGAGTTTCTCGGGCAACGTAAAAGTAGCAAAACTTGCGCAGCCCGAGATTTCATAGGGATGCATTTTTTCCGTGTAATTAACCCTCCTTGATCATTCCCACCAGTAACTTTTTATTGTAAATTTTCCCTTATCTAATCGGTGCATTTTCCCGATTAAATCAGGCGAAAATTTTTGTTTTGAAAAACCGGTGACAAAAGAATAAAAATTCTTAAAAGATGCTCGTCGCGAAGGAATTAAATACGCAATTTTTGAAGCTATTTTGATAAAACAATTACGCAGCGAGAGGGTTAAGAGATTTTTTTTTTACAGTGTATGCACTCTGTTTTCCAAACTAAAATTAGTTCTCTTTGATAAATATCAATGTAGTTCCATATATATATATTCAATTTGTATTCTAGACATTATTTCAGATAATTAATAAGTATGTTTCAGTTAGCTAAATTCTCTAAAAAAAATTCAAACGCATTCTTTTCCTCTCAATAATGTTTATAAAAAAAGAGAAGTTCAAATAAGAATTCAACATTTTATAAACTTATCTTATCCGTACTTTTCATATATTTTTCAGAAAGCGAAATAAAAAAAATTGCGATCGGAAAAAATACATAACAAATCATTGAAATTATTTAGAAGTTCTTAAACACGTGCTTAACAAAAAGAAAGGGATTTTGTTTTCGAGACATAGTTCTGCTGTCAGTGTTGGCAGCGTCTGCTATTAAAATTCAGATTTCATGATTGGTACTACTTTTTTGAAATCGTAAAATTCTTCCCTTTTCCACCTTAACCTCTTTACGTTCGCATTAAATTACGGTTTAAATATTCAGATTGCTTATTGCCACCACTTTCGGCAAGTAAAATGATACCAGAATAAAGCCAATTACACTATTTTATAAAACTGGTGGGAATCAAATAATCTGAAGACAAAACACAGCCCGTGAATATGACGGGAGCGAGAACTAAGGGGTTAAGGCTCCGCTGCATGAAAATCCCCGATCTCCAAATCCAATGTTAGCCTAATGGAACTCTTTGAAGCGCGATTACTCATTACCCAATATAATTATTAAAATACCGTTTCCATTTTCAGAAAGTAGGCGTCAGATGTCGATGATGTGCGTTTTTAAAAATTATCTCCGTAAATTTTAAGTAAATAAACAAGCCCTATACACTTAGAAATTTCCATTTGATTAAATTTTATCATTTTCTAAAAATATTTAAAATTTACGTATGCAAATTTTAAAAACACGCATCATCGGTACCTGGCATCTGCTTTTTGATGATGAAAACGGAATTTTAATAGTTGTGTAAGGAAATGAGTAATCGAGCTTCAAAATTTTCCCATAGACTAAAATGGAGTTTTGCGATCGGGTAGTTTAACCCCTTAACGCTCGAATTAAATTACGGTTTAAAAATTCAAACTGCGTATTGGCACCACTTTTATGAAAAAGAAATACTCATGTTATTTAATGAGAGGTAAAACGATACTAAAATATAGCCAATTTCACTATTTTATAAAACTGGTGGAATCAAACAATCTGAATAAAAGACACAGCCCGTGAATATGACGGGAGCGAGAATTAAGGGGTTAACCCCTTAACTGTCGCGCCCGAGTGCCTTTCGGGAAAAAAGTGTTTTCTAACTTCGATACTAAAAGCTTTTGGATACCGCTTAATTTTAACGGTAATTTTTGGTTTGTTAAAAGGCGTACTTTTTCCGATTGTACAAAGCCAAATATTTTAGTATAAAAAAAGTGGTGGCAGGTCCTGATTTTTAATTTATTGTGTAAGAAACAAAGAAACAGTTAAAGGGTTAAGCGTAACGGCTCCTTAAATGGTAGGTCATTAAATAAGGCAAATTTTAGCATTTCAGAAAAGTGGTGCCAATCAAGGAATCTGAATTTTTAAAAAGTAGCCCACTGAAAAAACTCTCTGCCACAGTTGGATTGCTCCTCAGATCTATTGCTAAATAAGTAGTCTTATAAAAAAGTAAAAAGTCCTTAATTAAACATATTCAGCTGCATAAATGAACGTAAAACATGGTTGTTAAAGGTGAAAATGCTTACATGAGAAATAATAGCGTCCGGTAAACTTATATTCCAGGTGAAGGAAACTGATTAGTATATTGTAAAAACTACTCCAAAACCTTTCTGAAAATCCCTAGCAGCAAACGAGTTTTGATAAATGCATCTTTAAATATGAAAAATACATTAGTTTTTGAAATTTTTAAAGGTTTGTTTAATTTAGGCCTTAAATGCCGGGTGTTGCTTTTCGGCAACATACCCAATTTAGGCTCTAAAATACCATTAGAATTATATTGAAGCTATAATGCCTAATGTCGCCAATAAAGTACATTGTGAAAATATTATTAAATCGATTTTCAACATGTAGATGGCAACACTTGTGCTGTTTAAGAATAAATATAGATTATTTTTTCAATTGTTGCTACTTGTTCTTTTTTTTTTTTTTTTTTTTTTTTTTTGGAAGCTTGCGAAATACCCCATTTTGTTCTGCAGTGAGCAAGTAAAATTTATTTCTTATGAGAGTTCCTAAAATTTTTGTGTGTTTAATATTATCGAATTTTATCAAGGAAAATTATTTTTTCAATTAAAGACCAGTATTGCCGATTAGCAACAAGCTGCTTTTTATCAGTAAACCATACTTAAAAAGAAATATGATTTTTTTAAGTATTTTCCCATGATTTATTTAAAAAATGAAAGCCGAAAAATATTATTACAATGATTTTTGAAAAATCAGGCATTTAAGGGTTAAAGTTCGGTTAATGTGTTACTTTCGCATTAGCCGCATGGTAGGAGTTAATACAGAGTTCGTACGGTTCAAGGCCTTTCAAGCACCTTTTGCCAGAAATTTAATAAACTAATACTTGCCTTATTTAATGAAAAAAATTCTATCTTCAGATATAGCGATCAGTATTTTACGAAATTTCTGGTACTAACACACCTGAAATTTTCTGAATTCCTTGATGCGTGCTAACCCTGTAATAGCAGAGGAAATCGATGTTGTCAGATTGGGGACTTTTTTAATTCAGATTATTTGACTGTAACAACTTTTTTAAAAATAGTATAATTCAGCTTATTTTTCAGGATTTTTAATCTATTTTTAAATAGCCGAATATTTCTATTTAAAAAAAAGCTGTACAATCAACAATCTGTGGACAAAAATGTCCGCAATCTGGCAACACTGGAAGAAGTCTCCCAACATTTCACTACTTACAGTAGCCTTTTTTCGGATAATTTTAGTGGTTTCAGTGCGCAGTTCGATTAATCTGTTCGCGACGGCGCGCGCATTCAGAAGTGGGCATCTGAGGACGGAGCGGGAAAATTTGATTTCATCTTCTGGGCTGAAGGATTTTGCGAATCTAAGCCTAACTCTTGTAAAGTGTTCTTAAAAAAATTATAAAAGATTCATTTTTCCATGCAACCTTTTGAAATGCACATACATGAAATAAGCTGTTATTATAATATTTACGCAAAAAATTGAGATATTTTCTGGGATATTCTAATGTAGAAATCACTTTTTAAATACATATAATGCATATTTTAAACACATTTTTTGGTCAAAAAATAATATTATAAGATTGCAAAACATTTACGTGCGTTTAATATAGCCACATATGAAATATTTTGCTCAAATAAAGGATAATATTGTTTAAAAAAAATAACAGTTTTGTTTCTAAATAATTGTTAACACATTCCGTAAATATGACAAGTGTTTCGACACTTTATCTACTGACAGTACTTATAAGTACCATTAAAATAACTTGTTAGAAAATTCATTTAATACATCGATTAGTTGTATTACAGTTTAGAATGAGTTATAGATACATTACTTTATCTTGTTCCAAAAGCATTATTAGTTACACAAAACAAAAATATTTTTAAAAGGATGATTTCTTTTGTCTTTGCATCTTTTCAGCTTTTCTGGCGTTGGGTTGCAGGCGGGGGGATTTTTCGGTTAGGAAATATTTCTATATTTCTATTGTAAAAACATTATATTAGTCCATTTCCTAATTCTACAAAATACTAAGAAAAATATTTAAAATAAAATATTTGAATGGAGTTATAAATACTGCACAAAATCCCTATAAATTCAAATTTAATTAATCCTTCTAAATCCTTCTAAAATTTATTAAATGATTATGCGAATCTTCTAATATAGTTTAAACAATTCACGAAAAATGCTTTAGAAGTTAAAATTTTCATGAATTCATAATTCAGCACATAAAGGGTTAAAAAAGCTGATTTACTCACAAATAAAAATAATTAAATAAAACTTGCAAGCAACTTCTGCATGCAACATTTTAATACTTATACAGACATTCATAAAAAATCGTTTGAAAATTTTTAATTTAATTTAAAATATTAGTGAAAATTCAAAATTTACATGTAAATATATAATCAATCCTAAAATATTTATCAACTAAAAAAATATAATAATAATAAGTAAAATAGAATATAAACATATATAAACATTTCTAAAATATTGTTAATGTTAAAAATATTTTTGAAAATAAAAGAAAAAGTACGTATTGTAATTGTGTAATAAAACGAAATATCAAATAAAGAATATTTGATAGAAATGAGTAAACTTGAGTGATAACTTAAAATAAATTCTTCCAAAAATGTGTTTATGTTAAAATGTGTTATGCTAGTCTGTATAAACTGAACCTAAAAATTCCGATTTATTGTTCAAAAAAAATATTTTTTAGGTGATTATACTGTTGAAATTTTCAGAATTTTACGTTAGTTAAATAACCCTTTAAATTAAAATCATAAAAATGCTTTAAATACAAATTTATTTAGTTTCAGGGTAATTATTATAATCTGAAGTATATGTAGGCATCAAAATTTCCATTGTAGTTGCAAAACTTATTTTGTAATCCTGCGCGCAAGCTGGTAAACCAATTTTCTGCTCGTCAAATGTCTGGCAGTTTGGAGCCCCTGTAAATGCTAATTTTGCATCTTGTAATTTTTTAAATAAATGAAATGAAGGAACATACATATATCTTTTATCCCCAAAAAAATTTGTATTAAAATCACGTTACATTTTAAGACATTAATTGTTGAAAATAGTCCTTTTTTCCCCTTATTTTTCCAATTTTGAGAGTCCTGAGATCCCTTAACGCAGAAATATACCATGTGTATTGGGATGTTATTTCTGCGATTTCTTACAACGCTGATCAAAGTTTCGGCGAAAATGGATTTTGATTATACGTAGTGGGAAAATTTTCCTTGTTATAGGAAAACGAATGTTTTATTATGAAAACGAAAAAGTAAAATTATTGAACAGTATTTTTGTTGTCGGTTAGCTTTCATACTATTATGAATTTCATAAAACACTATATTTCATCATTATAAAGTAGATGCGTATTGTTTATATTATTTTTCGGGATGGGAAGTATAAAACAAATCTAATCTTCAATTTTTATGCAGAAAGTTACGAAATGAGAAAAAAATAAGATTTTTTTAAAACATTGGGTCACCAGAATATTCATACAGTAATTTCAGATTAGTTTTAAACATATAAATATTATTGCGCACAAATGCTTGGTTGTTTATTACATCAAGTAACAAAGCTGTTCTAAATTATGGCTTTGAAGTTACTGAAAAAAAAAAAAACATAATCTCACGGCCTGGGTTGCCAGCTTGGCCTCTGATTTCAATTTAAAACTCCGAATTCACATCAGAAATTCTGAAAAAATAATTTCAGGGCTATCACAGGCGACTATTTTTCTGTTCTATTCGTACCACTATTTTAAAGAAAAAAAAATTGTAATATATTTCTCTTGCAAATTTTGTCAAACAGCATATCTAAGATTTCTGTTTTGAGAAACTGGTGCGAGATAGAATTAAAAAATAGTCGCCTGCGGCAGCCCTGTAATTTGTACTTTGAGTAAGCACTAAACGCCTGTGATAAAATAAACAAGGCAATACTATATATAATTTCTGGTGTGGTTGCAAAATTTCAGAATTAGAAAAAACGTCAAATCTGGCAACCCTCACGGCTGCCACAAGCAACTATTTTTTAATTCTACTTCACACAACTTTCTCAAAACAAAGTTATTGACATACTGTTCGAGAACAGTTGCAAGAGAAATATACTACAATTTTTTTTTTTTTAAATACTGGTGCAAATAGAATAGAAAAATTATCGCCTGTGGCCGGCCTGTAATTTCTGTTGCGACATTGATCAGAGTTTGTGCTAAAATGAATTTTGCTTGTAGGTGGTGTAAAAATTTTTCTTGTTATTGGAAAACGACTGTTTTATTATAAAAACGAAAAAGTTAAATTACTGAACAACATTTTTGTTGTCAGTTAGCTTTCATACTATTATGAATTTTATAAAATACAATATTCCATCATTTTAAAGCAGATGTGTATTATTTATATTATGATTTGTGATGGAAAGTTGTAAAGAAATCTAATCTTCAATTTTAATGCAAGAAGCTACGAAATGAGAACTATATACAGGGTGATCATAATTAAACGACTCTACTTTAAATTTTTCTACAGACGAAACTATTGGTCAGAAAATTGTGAAATTTTGTGAAGGACATAATGAAAGGATGGAAATTTGTTTGAGCGAAATAAAATTTTAATTCAAAATTTCACCACCAGAGGGCGTTTTTAATGAATTACAAATTTAGCCACCGCCCACTGAATATTAGGCCTGAGCTCTGACAAAAAAGAATGGTGGATGTCGTATGCGGATTTTTTATTAAGAGTTTGCATGGTCCGTTCCATTCGAACGCAAATAATTTTTAAAAGATTTTACGCTTTATTTTTCTCAGATTAAATAAGACAAAGATACAGAACGTCGCCTGAAGAATATTCAGGGGGCGATGACCTAGCATACATCTACAATAGTTTACAAATTTTATTAAAACTAAACGATTTCAACAGAACTTTTTTTACTAAATCAGAAATTTCGAATTCACACCAGGAAATCTTAGTAGTTCTTTTTGTTTTGTTTAATTTGGGATATTGTGTTTCTATATACAGCAAAAATTATGCTTTCAGAATTTTCGGTTAGAATTACAAATTTCTGAATTAAAATAAGGCTAAACTGCCGACTGTGATCTCAAACTGTCTGGTAAAATTTTGCCGCAAGAAGGCGTTAAATCCTAAAATTTAAATAAAAATACAAATACATTTCTCTAAACGTCACGCAGCAGCTGCTTTAAAAATTAGAAACTGTTCAAAGGGGGATGCCGAAAGGTCCTCCACACATGAGCCACTGTGTTAAGGACGTCCTTAAGAATCACTTCACAGAAGAACGTATCATCAGCCGCCACTTTCGTAATCTATGGCCTCCCAGATCTCCAGGCTTCAATCCATGTGACTTTTGGCTTTCGGGGCATTTGAAACATTTGGTAAGTCATAATAATCCAAGAACTTTACGTGATCTGAAAGACTGCAATTCGCGACATGTTCTCAGCATTTCCCTGGACACACTGCGGTCAACTGTGCAACATGCTATCTTACGATTCCAGATGGTAGCTGAAAATGATGGCCGTCATGTGGAACATGTTTTGTTGCAATAAAATATATAAACGATCGTAAATGTTTTCTAAATGTGTAATTCATTAAAAACACCAACTAGTGGCGAAATTTTGAACTATTTTTTAACCATTTGGAAAAATGGTTATTGTCCTCGTCCATGGAACTATTAATAAAGAGGAACTGACATATCCTTAAAATGGTGAAGCTTCGACTGTAACCGCTACCGCAGACGTTGTTTACCGCCGGTAGAAACTGACACCAGTAGATTTATATAGAAATCTTCAACTTAGTGAAACACCTTATTATTCCAATATTTCAGTCATAAATAATGGTAGAAACAGATTTTCATCTTTACTGGTAGGAGTTTACTTTGGCGGGAGTTAGGTCCTGCGTTTCCGCCATAGTGTGACAACCAGGGATATAAACTGACAGTTTTACAAGGGATACTGACACCAGTAAAAACAGTCAGAAATTTTTATGATGTTTTTGAGGGAAATTCCCATGAAAAAGACGCTAAAATAAGACGAAATTTTTGTATTCAATTTTACTGGTGGGAAGTTTGCTCTAGCAGTAATCAGAAGCTGAAGATCCGATTTGAAAAAAGCAGCCGCCATCTTGTGACAACCTCTTCAGTTACTTCACTCGCAACTGATAGACCGTACACTATATGTCTTCTCCTCTTTATTCATAACTCCATTTCCTCGTCAGGGTAGGAAATCAAAAAAATATCTGAAGCTTTTTATTAGTTGAATCCGCATTTTATTCGTTTTCTGATTGGTCTATACAGTAATCTGTATTTTCCCTTTACTTTCAACAGAGATAGATACTTCTGTTGCCACTATGACAAAAAGTAATAAAAACTACAAAAAAACTCAAAAACAAATTGAGATACAGCTTTCAAACAAACTGCATTTAAAAGTACACTTTTTTTCTATACGACGGTGTAAAAAGTAATATTGTGTGATGTTTAGAAGTTAAAGAATGAAATTTTATTTAAAATGGGTCCAGCAATATTAATGTTTAATCCATGGCGTACGTAATGTATGACCAGCTCCGTAGAAGTTTAAAAATTTACAGTACCAAAAAATGTGATCCATGGTGTACGTAGTGTATGATCAACTCCGTGCGATTTTTTATGCCTTAAATTTTAGTCTTTGAAAAAATCATTTTCCAAATGGTCGTTGTAATTTGTTAAATTGCATTTTGTTGTTGTTGTTGTTGTTGTTGTTTAAACAAATTTCCAATCATTCCTTATCTCCTTCACAAAATTTCACAACTTTCTGGCCAATAGTTTCGTCCGTAGACAACTTTAAAGTAGGGTCGTTTAATTATGGACACCCTGTATATATATATACATATATATTTTTTATATATATACCAGAATATTCATACAGTAATTTCAGATTACTTTTAAAGATAAGGATTATACTGGGAAATCATTTATAGTTACTTCTGACTTAGAGTAACACAGATGTTATTAATTACGGCTTTGAAGTTAATGAAAAAACACATAATCTATGTTGCGACGTTGATCAGAGTTTGTACTAAAATCTATTTCGATTATAGGTGGTGTGAAAATTTTTCTTGTTATTGGAAAACGGATGTTTTATTATAAAAAAAGAGAAAGTTAAACTACTGAACAGTATTTTGGTTGTCAGTTAGCTTTCACACAATTTTATAAAATACTATATTCCACCATTTTTAAGCTGATATGTATTATTTATATTATGGTTTGGGGTGGAAAGTGGGGAAAAAATTTAATCTCCAATTTTTATGCAAGAAGTTACGAAATGAGAAAAAACAATATACATATTATATATATGGCTAATTCCATGCGTACTTGTAGTGTAAGTCACATAGTTTCAAATTTTTATAATGTTCGCTACCAGAATTTTAGTACTGAAAATTTGACTTATTTTATCGGAGATATCTCATTAATTGAATAAAGCTAAGAAAACTTTTTGAATATAACGGTGGCCAGAAATCAGCTGTGTGACTTACACTACAAAGACCCATGGAATTAGCCATATATATATATATATATATATATATATATATATATATATATATATATATATATATATATATATATACCAGAATATTCATACAGTAATTTAAGATTACTTTTAAAGATAAAGATCTTGATGGGTAATTTTATTTATCGTTGCTTCTGATTTCAAGTAACAAATCTGTAAATATGTAAAATATGACTTTGAAGCGATTTCATCTGTTTCTGACAATGCCGATGAAAGTTAGTACGAAAATGTATTTTGATCGTAGGTAGTGTGAAAAATTTCTTTTTTGTTGGAAAACAAATGTTTTGTTATAAAAACGAAAAAGTAAAATAATGAACAGTTTCTTTGTTGTCAGTTACCATTTATACTATAATGAATTTCATATTATAGTATATTCCATCAATTTAAAGCAGAATTATAATGTTTATATTATTTTTTGTAATCGAAAGTAGAAAAAAATCTAATCTTCATTTTTTAAGAACAAAGTTACGAAAGAAGAAAAATATAAATGATCTGTTATTTATTTATTTTGATGCCAGAATCTTCGTACAATAATTTCATATTATTATTAAAGATGCATTAGAATTCTAAGTGCACTCGTTCACAGTATGTTCTGACTTCAAGTAACAAAGCTGTTATAAATTAATGGCTTTGAAGTTACTGCAAAAATAATTACAAAACTAATGATACAAAAGTTATTGCTGTGTTTCGGCGTTATTTCTTCTGTTTCTGACAACGTTGATCAATGGAGTTTTGAATAAAGAGGAGGACACAGACAGTGTACTGTCTACCAGTTGCAAGTGAAGTAACTGAGGTGGTTGTTACAAGATGGCGGCTGCTTATTTTTAAATCCGTTCTTCAGTTTCTGATTACCGCCAGGGCAAACATTCCACCAGTAAAATTGAATAGAAAATTTCGTGTTAATTAAGCGTCTTATTAATGGAAAATTTTCTCAAAAAATGTCATAAACATTTCTATTTGTTTGTACTGGTGTCAGTATGCCATGTGAAACTGTCAGTTTGTTTCCCTGGTTGTCACAATATGGCGGAAACGCAGGGCCTGACTACCACCAAATTAAACTCCAAGCAGTAAAAATGAAAATATGTTTCTACCATTATTTATGACTGAAATTTTGCAATATTAAGGCGTTTAAATAAGTTGAAAATTTCTATATAAATCTACTGATGGAAGTTTTCACCTGCGGTAAACAACTCATGCGATAGCGGTTACATTTGAAGCTTTAATATTTTAAGGCTATGTAAGTTCCTCTTTATTAATAGTTCCATGCTTAGGGAACAATAAATTTAGTAATAAAGCTGTTATAAAATAATGGCTTTGAAGTTACTGAAAAATAACTCTAAACTAATAATACAAAAGTTGCTGCTGTGTTTCGGCGTTATTTCTTCTGTTTCTTACAACGTTGATCAAAGTTTTTGCGAAAATGTATTTCGGTCGTAGATAGTGTGAGTATTTGCCTTGTTATTTGAAAATGAATGTTTTATTGCAAAAACGAAATAGAAAAATTACTGAACAGTATTTTTGTCGTCACTTAGCTTTCATACCACCGCCCCCTGAAAACTAGGTCTGAGCGCGGATACAAAAATGGCGGCTGTCGAAGGCGGATTTTTTTCTTTTTTTACGTATTTACCGTCCCAAAAATTTAGACAGCAGTATTTTATAAAAGATTTCTTTGACTTGCTTATTCGCTGAAAAATATAGCGGAAGAAATGTTTAAAAATTATTGGTGCCAAAACCCAAGGGACCGTACACACACTGAAAAAAACCGCCATCGGCAGCCAGCGCTCAGGCCTAGTATTCAGGTGACGTGTATTTCATACTATTATAAATTTCATGAAATACTATATTCCATAATTTTAAATAAGATGTGTATTGCTCATATTATTTTTTGGATGAAAAGCTCAAAAAATTTAATTTTTAAATTTTATGCACAAAGTTACGAAATGAGAAAAATATAAATGATCTTATTTATTTATTTATTCAGATACTAGAACCTTCATACAGTAATTTTGGATTATTTTTAAAGATATAGCTTTATCTGGGGGCTCATCTGTCGTCGCTTGCGACTCCAAGTAAAATACCTCGTATAAAATATGGGTTTGAAGTTCCTGCGAAAACTCATACTCTGTGTTGCGAAGTTATTTCTTCTGTTTCTGGCAATGCGGATGGAAGATTTTGCGAAAATGTATTTTGATTGTAACATATGATTGTCCTAAATGCATAGCTGCCAACTTGTACGGATTTTTGTTACCACTAAAATTTAACAGATATTTTTGTATTGTTTCATTGTCAGAAAAAGTCAGATTTCGGTGATTGTTTGTGATAAAATTTCACAACAATCCGAGTACATTTACTAAAGTTAGAGGAAGGACAGACAGTCAAACGGAATTCATAAGCCTTTTTCAGCTACATTGAGAAGTGTTTAAAATACTAAAAAAAAAACTTTCAGTTTAAACCTTAACAGTAACCTTAACAACATTTATATGAAAGTAAAATATATACTTCAGATTTCTTGATTGGCACCACTTGTTTGAAATAGTAAAATTCGGCTTATTGAGTGAAAGGTTATTTTAGGCAAGAAGAAGGGAAATTTTACCATTTCAGAAAAGTGGTGGCAATCAAGAAATCTGAATTTGAAAAAGTAACCCACTGTTGTCTACCAGTTGCGAATGAAGTAACTGAGGAGGTTGTCAGAAGATGGCGGCTGCTTTTTTACATTGGGTCAACAGTTTCTGCAAGCAAACTTCCACCAGTAAATTTTGAATAGAAAATTTTACCTTAATTTAGCGGCTTTTTTATGAATTTTTTTTCTCATGAATATGGTTAACAATTAGGTTTGTTTTTACTAGTGGTAGTTGTTCCAGATGTTACAATTTTTTCCCTTACACTAAGCAGTAAAAATGAATATCTGTTTTTGTCATTATTTATGACTGAAAGATTTTATCAGCAAGGTGTTTAAATAAGGAGAAAATTTCTATTTAAATTTACTGGTGGAAGTTCGTCTAGACTGTATTCAATCTCTGCGAAAGCGGCTGCAGTTGAAGCTTCACTATTCCAAGGATATGCCAGTTCCACATTATTCATAATTCTATGGGTTAACGTTGCTTCTAACTTCAAGTAACAAAGCTACATAAAATATGGCTTTGAAGTTAAGGGGTCTCAGGACTTTTAAAAGCTTAATTTTTTTTTTTTTTAGATGTTAAACTGCTGTTATTTTTCTGAAAATTTTGATATATTTATTTCCATGAAATTACCTTTAGAACAGAAGTTATAGCTTATAGAATTACACCCTCTCTATAGCTGAAGCAAAGTTTCCGAAATTTTGAAGTCATTTTTCACCAAATGACGTTTTTGGGCTTGACGCGCAGGATATCTCAAAAACTTCTGAATATTTTTTCATTAAATTTTAAAAACATGTGTTTCATGTTAGTCTATATAAACTGAACCTAAAATTTCTGCTTTATTGTTAAAAAAAAAATAAAAAAAATAATAAATAAATAAATAAATAATTTAAGTGATTATACTGTTAACATTTTCAGAATTGTGCAGTAGTTAAATACAACTTTATGTTAAAAATGTAAAAATGCTTTAAATACAAATTTATTTAGGTTCAGGGTAATTATCATAATCTGAAGTATAAGTAGGCACGAAAATTTACATTATAATTGCAAAACTTATTTTGTAATCCTGCGCGCAAGCTGTTATACCAATTTTCTACTCGTCAAATGTCTAACAGTTTTGAGCTCCCTGTAAATGCTAATTTTGCATCTTGTAATTTTTTAAATAAATGAAATGAAAGAACATACTTATATCTTTCATCCCCCAAAAATTTTTGTATTAAAATCACATATATTTTAAGATATTAAATGTTGAAAATAGTCTTTTTTTTCCAATTTTAAGAGTCTTGACACTCCCTAATGCAAAAATAATTATTCTGTATTGGGATCAGTTTTGCCAGATTGGGTACTTTTTTGTCCCCAGATTGTTGATTGTTGATTGCTTTTTTTTTTTAAATAGAAATATTCGGCCTATTTAAAAATACATTAAAAATTCTGAAATTAAGGCGGACTATACTATTTTAAAAAAGTGGTGACAGTAATATAATCTGAATTAAAAAAGTCACCAACCTGGCAACACTAATTGGGATGTCTGCGATTTCTGATATCTCTGATCAAAGTTTTTGCGAAAATGTATTTTGATAGAGGGTAGTGGGACATTTTTCCTTGTTATTGGAAAACGAATATTTTATTATGAAAACGAAAAAGTAAAATTATTGATCAGTATTTTTGTCGTCGGTTAGCTTTCATAATATTATGAATTTTATAAAACACTATACAGGCATCCTCGACTCACGTATTATGCGACTTAAGTAAATTCGCAGTTAAGTAATAAATCACTAAAATTACATTTATGAAAACACTAGTGCGTTTCATATGCATTTGCATACTTTTGATAATTATTTTATAAATGAAATGTGCAGATAAAATCCACAACCATAATAGAGTTTTTATATTAGTGAGAGATACATTTTTATTATGATATACAATCAAATTTTTAACAAAACAAACTTGAATACTTAAAATGAGACAAAGATTCTGGTGTTCAATCGTAACAGTTATGTTAGCGGAATTCAAACCAGAACAAAAGCTAAATTTAATGTTTCGATGAAGAGGAACGATTGCTTTTTTTCCTTCTAGTTTCATCTATTCGTTTGATGTATATTGAAAATAGTTTGAATCAATTCATCAAAGTTAAATTTATAAATCCCGCATTCCTTTGAGTTTTTTTCATCTGAAAAGTATTATTTCAGTTGGTTTTTATATTTTTTCATACTTTTATAGTTTATATCTGAGTAAATATTGTTGCATAATACATTATTCATAAATTAATACTGTATAAATAATACATTATATTCATAAATTAAAAAATGTATTCTAAGCCGTTAAAAATTATTGGCATTTTTATTGTTAATATTCTTATATATATATACATATGGAATAAATATTGTAGTTTTTTTATTAAATTTTAACTAATCAATTTAGAAATTCGACTTACGTAAAATTCAAGTTACGTAAAGATTTGCAGAATGCATTACTTACATAAATCGGGGGATGCCTGTATTTCAGCATTTTAAAGCAGATGCGTATTGTTTATATCATTTTTCGGGATCGAAAGTATAAAACAAATCTAATCTTATATTTCTATGCAGAAAGTTACGAAAAATATTAGGAGGAAAAATAAAGTATTTTTTTAATTTTTTCACCAGAATATTCATACAAGAATTTTAAATTAAATTTAAATATTTAGATTTCGCCGCGTATTCATTAGATGTTATTTTGAATTCAGGTAACAATGCACACTACACTGAGAGGAGATTGTCAAGGCTGGCAAAATATGGCGGAAACGTACGGCCTGACAACTGTCGAAGTAAACTTCCAGCAATAAAAATAATATTGGGGTTGCCAGCTTGCCCTCTACTTTCAATTTAAAAACTTTGAATTCACATCAGAAATTCTGAAAGAATAATTTTTAGTTTAGGTACACACGGAAGAGTTAATGAATAGTTACAATTAACAGTTAAATAATCTATGCTGTGACGTTGATCAGAGTTTGTGCTAAAATGTATTTTGATTGTAGGTGGTGTGGAAATTTTCCTTATTATTGGAAAACGAATGTTTTACAATAAAAACGAAAGAGTTAAATTACAGAGTAGTATTTTTGTTGTCAGTTATCTAGCTTTCATACTATTATTAATTTCATAAAATTCCATAATTTTAACGCGGATATGCATAATTTATATTATGGTTTGGGATGGAAAGTGGGGAAAAAAATCTAATCTTCAATTTTTATGCAAGAAGTTACGAAATGAGAAAAAACAACAAATATATCTATATCTATCTATCTATATATATATATATATATATATATATATATATAACAGAATATTCATACAGTAATTTCAGATTACTTTTAAAGATAAAGATTCGGATGGGTATTCATTTATCGTTGCTTCTTATTTCAAGTAAGAAATCTGTTATAAAATATGACTTTGAAGTTATTTCTGCTGTTTCTGACAACGCCGATAAAAGTTAGTGCGAAAATGTATTTTGATAGTAGGTAGTGTAAAAGTAAAATTATTGAGCAGTATCTTTGTTGTCAGTTAGCTTTTAAACTATTATGAATTTCATAAAATACTGTATTCTATTATTTTATACTATTTTCTGTAATCGAAAGTAGAAAAAATCTATTCTTCTATTTTTAAGCACAAAATTACGAAAGGAGAAAAATATAAATTATTTTTTATTTATTTATTTTGACTCCAGAATCTTCATGCAAAAATTTCAGATTATAATTGACCCCTTGAGGGGCAAGCAATTGCGTTTGTGAAATGCTGAATTCCCACCGGAATCTTTGAAAAATTCTATTTCAAAATAAGTAAAAGCAATTTTACGACTTTTTTCCACCAATGTTAGAAAGGTAAAATTTAATAAAATTTTTCTGGTGTAAAACTTCATTAATCGTAGGTGGTATATAATATATACAGGTGCCCCTCAAGGGGTTAAACATATAGTTATTTGAATTCACTCATTTACAGTTTGATCTCACTTCAAGTAACAAAGCTGTTATAAAATAATGGCTTTGAAGTTACTACAAAAATAATAATAGGAAAGTTACTGTTGCGATTCGGCGTTATTATTTCTTCTGTTTCTGAACAACTTTGATCAAAGTTTTTGCGAAAATGTACTTTGGTCGTAGGTAGCGTAAGAATTTTCCTTGTTATTTGAAAATGAATGTTTAATTGTAAAAACGAAAGAGAAAAGTTACTGAACAGTATTTTTGTTATCACTTAGCTTTCATACCACCGCCCCCTGAACACTAGGCCTGAGCGTTGATACAAAAATGGCGGCTGAAGAAGGAGGATTTTTTTTTTTTTTTTTTTTTTTTTTTTTTTTACGTATTTACGGTCCCTAAAATTTAGACAGCAGTATTTTATAAAAGATTTCATTCAGTTGTTTAATCTCAGAAAAAGAAAGCGAAAAAAACTTTTAAAAATTATTGGTGCCAAAATGCAAGGGACCGTACACACGCTGAAAAAAAAAACCCCGCCATCGACAGCCACCATTTTTCTGTGAGTGCTCAGGCCTTGTATTCAGGGCACTGTTGCCAGATTAGGGACTTTTTTGTCTCCAGATTATTGATTGTCACCGCTTTTTTTAAATAGAAATAATCGGCCCATTTAAAAATAGATTTAACATTCTGACAAATAAGGCGAATTACACTATTTTTAAAAAGTGGTGACATTCAAATAAACTGAATTTAAAAAGTCCACAATCTGTCAACACTGATTCAGGGGGCGGTGTTTCATAGTATTATAAATTTCATAAAATACTATATTCCGTAATTTTAAAGCAGATGTGTATTGTTTATATTATTTTTCGGGATGAAAAGTTGAAAAAAAAATTAATATTCAAATTTTATGCACAAAGTTACGAAATGAGATAAATATAAATTTATTTATTTAGATACAAGAATCTTCACGCGGTTATTTTGGATTATTTTTAAAGATATAGCTTTATCTGCGCGCTCATCTGTCGTCGCTTGCGGTTAAAGTTACTCTTATAAAATATGACTTTGAAGTTACTGCAAAAACTATAATAATCTGTGTTGCGAAGTTATCTCTTGTTCTTCTGACAACGCTGATTGAAGTTTTTGCTTAAATATATTTTTATTGTAGCATATGATTGTCCTAAATGCTATTTCGCTTAAGAGCCTTCCCTAGTTACGGAAAGAAACACTCAAGCTAACGTTAATCCTATGGGAGTGTTGTTCACAGATTTATCGCTCGCATTTTAATATGATTTTTTTTTTCATAAGATATCTGAAGTCGAAGACTTTTATTGTGTGTTTTTACTTTTTTGATTTCAGTTACTGTTTTTTTTTATACACGGATACTTTCACTTTTGAAACAGGTTGTGAAAGTAAAAGTTAAAACATCCTCATATAAAAAACAATTTAAAGCATTTCAACCGAAAGCATATTTAAACTATGGACCTATTAATAAAGAGGAGCTAACATATCCTTAAAATAGTGAAGGTTCAACTGCAACCGCTTTAGAAAGGGCTGATTACCTCTGGGGGAAACTTCCACCAGTAAATTTATATAGAAATTTTCTGCGTATTTAAATGCCTTATTCAAGCAAAATTTCAGTCATAAGTAATGGTAGAAACAGATATGCATTTTTACTGGTGGACGTTTACTTTTGCAGTACTCAGGCACTATGTTTCCAACCGGTGAAACAAACTGACACCAGTAAAAATAAATAGAAGTTTTTATCGTATATGTGAGAAAATATTTTCATGAATAAAACGCTTAAATTAGACAAAATTTTGTATTCAATTTTACTGGTAGGAAGTTTACCCGACGTTGTTCAGAAACTGCAGATCGGATTTAACACGTTCACTGCCGAAAACAGTAAGAATTTTCAAATTTCTTCTTGAAAGTCGTTTGCCACCACAAATTCTGAAAGGTAAATTTCGCTTTACTAATACAGCGAAATTTCTGACAATAAATAAGACAATTTTCTTATTTTAAAATAATGGTGAGAAAGTAATAAATTAGAGCCACGAACATTAAAGCTACGAGTATACTCGTAGCGTGTCAGTCAACGTGTTAAAAAAAAGCAGACGCCATCTTGTGACAGGCTCCTCAGTTACTTCACTCGCAGCTCGTAGATAGTACACTATATGTCTCCTCCTCTTTATTTATAACTCCATTAATTAAACCTATATATTTCAAACGTCGTATTTAAAACAATTTCTCATAGCGTGTAAGTGTGTAATAGAAATTTTTTTCGTCTAGCCATTATAAAAGTCCGGTGAGTGCCGACATTTTCTACATAACAATTTTCTATAAACTAAGTTTCAGATGTGTAATTGATCTTAATTAATCACGAATTTTGCCTTGAGAACAGAAAATTCCCAATCAACGAATAGCAATTGATTTCATATATATAACAACACGATTTGCCCCTGTTGCTGTTAATAACATTCAATCTTTGTAATCGGGTAATATTTTTAAAACAGGGCAAATTAGCTTGTTTTTTGAGCATATGGTGCCTGGACGTGGTTTGACGAGCATCGCTTGTAGGGGAAAGAGCCACCTAGTATTATAAATAAATTTATAAACATGTGTGAACCAAATAGATAAAGTGGATCTATGGATAAGTTGTCATTTATACATGGTTATTATCTGAAAAGTGTTTTAACTAATACAACTGTTAGGGAAATATTAGCGCTCAAAAGTAATAACCATACACTGTAAAAAAAAAAAAAAAAAATCTGTAATTTTTACAGAAAAAAACTGTTTAATGAAAATTTACGGATATTTTCTGTAAATTAAACAGTTTTCCACTGGCGTCAAAATTGACAGTTTTTTTCTGTCAATTTGAGACTTTTTTTTTACAGTGTATGCACTCTGTTTTTCAAACTAAATTTTTTTCTCTTTGATAAATATTCACATAGTTCCCTATATATATATATATTTCATTTTCTTATTCTAGACATTTATTTCAGATAATTAATAAGTATGTTTCAGTTAACTAAATTCTCTAAAAAAAAATTTCAAACACATTCTTGGCCTCTCAATAAAGTAAAAAAAAATAATAATAATTCAACGTTTTTTAAACTTGTGTTTTCCTTACTTTTTATACATTTCTCAGAAAGCGAAAAAAAAAATATTTCGACCGGAAAAAAATACATGACAAATCTTTGATAATATTTAGAAGTTCTAAATTATGTATTCACCCTAAGGGTAGGATTTTGATTTCGAGACATAGTTCTGCTCTCAGTGTCGTCAGAGGGCTACTTTTTTAAAATTCAGATTTCTTGTTTGGCTCCACTTTTTTGAAATCGTAAAATTCTTCATGTTTTCGACTTAACCCCTGTGGGACAAAAGTCTTTTACAGAATGTTTAATCTTTTATCACCGGTATTTCAAAGCAGAAAATTTTGCCTAACTGAATTGAGAAAATGCTCGGATTAAAAACGGCAAAATTTACAATAAAAAATGGTGAGAATAATCACGGATTCTGAGCGCCTCTTGCGGCACGTATACTGGTCGCTCGTCCCCAAGGGGTTGACTCTTTCAAGGGCGGTGTTTCATTTTTGGCACCAGAATATTGAAATGAATTTTTTTCTTGTTTTAAGTACGTAAACAAAAACTTTTGCTTATTTTAAAATAATTTAGTTTGTAGATTCTGGAGTCGTACACTCATTTTCGAATTTTACGAATAGAAGTACCTTGCCACTGAAAGGGTTAAGTGATAGATAATAAACCCCTTGCCTGTGGAATATATTTCAGAAAAACGTACCAAAAATGAAAAAAAATTCACTTTAATTTTCTTCGTTATTATCATCAAAATGTTAGAAAAGATTATAAAAAAAATAAATAAATACACAAAATAACTACTATATTCAATATTTTCACATATGTGGGAAATGTTAGTGGATTAGAGTAATTTTTGCTCAAATTATAGCAAAATAAATCAAATGACATAATTTTCAAGACAGATATAATAAACTAATACAAAAATATTATTATTCACATCAACTGTCATGAATTCCATGTCCCTCAGATTCCTTTGAATATCACAAATCCTGTACAGTATAGCATATACGAAAACATGGCACTGGCCTACATCACAGTCTTTACAGTAAACTTGAGTCTCGCGCCGTATCCTTTTTCCCTTTGCATCAATTTTACGACAACAAAGGAAAGATTGTCTGGTTGGAGTTGTCTTTTTCTCTGTTGGTGGAATGTGTTCAGGAAAGTGTTAACTCGTAAGTCGCAACAAGTTCATGAAATACAGATTTTTCTCTTGCCCGAACTCAGGTCGGGCATTCCAAAATTGGCGAATTTGCGTTGCCTGAACTGAGTTCGTGATTCCGTGGCAAAGGGTTAAATAAGGCGAATTTTACCATTTCAAAAAAGTGGTGCCAATCAAGGAATCTGAATTTCAAAAAAGTAGCACACTTGAAACACTGCTGTAGTTGGATTTCTATTCAGATCTGTAGCTAAATAAATAGCCTTATAAAAAAGTTAAATTTTCTTAATTAAACATTTTCAGCTGCGTCAATGAATGTAAAACATGGCCTTTAAAAATGAAAATGCTTACTTGAGAATTGATAACGTCTGGTAAACTTATATTTCTGATGAAGAAAACTGATACACTGCAAAAACTACTCCGAAACCTTTCCGAAAATCAGTGCTAGCAAACGCGTTTTGATAAATGCATCTTTAAAGATAAAAAAATGTATTAGTTTTTGAAATTTTTAAAGATTTGTTCGATTTAACGTTCGGAGTACTGTAGACCATGATCTGCAACGAAAACATTTTATAAAATTATTGCATTTTTAAGATAATCATTTTTCTGGAAATCCAGGTTCGTATATCCTTGAACAATTAAAGACAGGCAAAAATAAGAACTCTGATTTGGAGACAGGATGGCTTTTATTAGCTGTAGACACGAATAATGTACATGCCAAAGAGGGATCCTTTCAGTTAGCTGTTAACGGTACGATGTACAGAGAAGGAATGAATAATTTGTCAAATATTGTTGCCCATGTGTCGAGCCAAAACCTTGGTACCCTGGACCATTATAACCCTAAAGATATATCACTTAATGGAACTTTTGAATTAAAAAGCAGTAAATTAACCGTTGATTGGCGTTTTAACATTTCAACGTACAAATAAGAATGCCAAAGCTAGATGATGGGAAATATGCATTTAGAATCCACAATCCAGATCCTATGCGCCGATTTTAATGAAAACAGAGTATATATTTGCGGCCGAAAAGGCATTTGTATTGACTATCAAGCTGAAAATTAACACTGAGTGTATAAATAACTGCTACAACTGGATCATATGGTCAAAGAATATCTTTTTTTATATATATTTGTTAACCGAAGGGAAATATGCTCGAACAGTTAATGATTTTACGTTGAGAAAAAGATTTGTTTTTTATTTATTTTATTAACGGCTTTGGCTGAACTTGGGAAAGTTAAGTAACTGAAAAATAAAGCGCAAGAGAAGAAAAAATAGATATATTCTTTTTAGAAAGGAGAGGAAGTTTTGATTATAATTATGAAAGGAGAAATTAAATTTTAAAATGGGGAATTTAATTTTACAAAGGCGATAAATAATGATATGTGATGATATATTATTTTCAACATCACATATCTCTCCCCCTTTCCCACAAAAACTAACATAACCCACTAGATTGTTGCTCGACACACCTACATGAACTATACTAGCAACACAATGGCACATACATAATAGAAAAAAAACAGTTGCAACTGAAATATGTATCATATAGATAAATGAGCTCATAAAAACAATTTAAGCATATGCATTGATCAATAAAAACATTGAGATTTAAATTCTCAAATATAAAATACATGGTATACCATTATCAACATATTCGTTGATGAAAATATCACATAAAATCTCTTTATTATATTAGAGATCACAATCTGGAATTTCCACTGCACACAGTGTAAAACAATTATAATAGTTCCAAATCTTTCATCTTGCTTGATTTTTAAGGCCTCAAGCTAAAAATTGGGCATGCCATAAAATGTTGGATATGTTCCAACCAAAATATTATGTTAAAATATTAAATCTCAGCACACAAATTTATATGTTATGCTAAAATAAATTTAGTAAATAAAATAATATGTGTATGTACACATGGCATAACTATGATAATATAGACTTGACAACACATAAAATGGGTAGTGTGGTTAGAAACATCAATTATTTAAAAAAAGTAAATACAATAAATTTGCTTAATGTTTTCAAAGTTTCATAAAGTTTTTTATTTATTTATTTATTTATTTATTTATTTATTTATTAAGAAAAAAAAACTGAAAAAAATTATCAAAATCTGTTACAGGTAAAAACTATTTATGTGAAACTCTGAAGCATTTGTTATAAAGAAATGAAGTAGTATAATAATGGTAAAATTTCTCTTGGACGTACAGAAATGTGTAGAGAAATGTGTAAGTGAACAGAGGTGCTTTCAGAAAGTAAGCTTGTACAGTTAGAATGCAACCATTAATTAGACTTCAATTGAAGATAAAGCTGGTATAAACATCAACAAGGTTGCAATTTCTTTACGACTGTGGACAAAATACTCTCAAAACCAAAAGATTAAAAAATAATGTGTGAACTAAAATTAACAAATAAAAAATATGCCTTGAATAAGAGGAGTAATATTAAACAGAATGTATGCCATAAATGAAGTGGCAATTGCGTGTAAGTGTGGAATAGGCATACAAGAGTGTAAATGAATTGTGTTGATCACTTCTTAAGAAAACGTCTATTATCAGCAATTGAAATTTAATATAGAATGCATAAAGTGACAATATTTTTCTTATATTGAAATATCTTTAAGTGCGAGACTTGAAAAAAGACCAGTGACATGGAAAAAGTTTTTTTTTTAATGAAACCTAGAAATATGTAAATGATACAATGTAGTGGTATTGTGTATATCTACAGAAGGAAATATTTACGCGTTAATCCAAGTTATTTCATTAAAGCTAATGTGCATTATCAGGAGTCTAATAGATTCCTATTAAATCTTAATATTATAAAAATAATATACCCACCATTGCGGTATGATTTATTAATGCATATTTTTTTTCTTAATTGTAGACAATTAAATTTAGGGAACCATGAGAAAAATATTATGCGAAATAATAATTGATATGAAAAATGTAATTAAAGTATGATATCTGTGATATTTAAATAAAGAAGATTATGTGATAAGGAATATTATGTTAATGTCAAAAGGAAAGCATTGCATGGTATAAAAACATTGATTGAAATCGTGTATAATGTATGTAGTGTGTGATATGCAAAAACTCGAATATAATCTCTATAGAAATTACTCAAAATTGCAAGCTCATCATATAAAAGTTTGCAAATATCACGAAAGGAATTAAAAGAAAAACGTGTGTAGTTTTTGACAATTGCTTTGAGTGGTAATGGTATCCTTGAATGGTAGCTCTGAATGGTAACTCTGAATGGTAACTCTGAATGGTAGCCTTGAATAGTAACTCTGAATGGTACAAAAACATTGATTGAAAGTGTGTGTAATGTGTGTAGTTTTTGACAATTGTAATGAATTAAAAGAAAAGAGGAGCTACAGAAAGTTATATTTCCTATATAAATATACAACAGTGCGGGTGTAAAATAACAATCACTGGAAAACATTTAATGGTAATGTGAAAAAAATATAAAAAGGTCACAGTTGTATGTCACCAAAATGGTTATAGGATATGGTAAAGCAGTATGAAAAATCATAAGGATTATTGTACATTTCACTTAGAGTAAATACTGTAAAACAACTTTACCAAACTTCTAAGATTGAAATGATAATGATGATAAAAATCTCTAGTAAAAAAGAAAGAAAAAAAGGTGTACCATACATTAAAATTATTTAAAAGAATATTGAAAAGAATGAGATAAACGAATATCATTTGAAATTGGCCAGAGTTTGGCGACCAGCACCACACGGTAACAACCAAGCGCAAAAAATAAATACTTTCACAAAACTATTCCCGGTACCTTGAAATAGTCAAATGAAAGGGTTCATAACACTCTAGATATGTTAAATGTTAATTTATAACCTAAAATTTTAAAATTAATTTTAAATGAAAAACAGTGAATTTGAAATATTAAAAAAATGTGTAATAACCGATAGCACATGAACGTTGAATTGTGTAAACAATAGTAAATAACTGTGTTAAAATGAAAGGATGAAAGTAAATGATGAAATGTGTACTAAGTTAACTGGTCCTGTACTGATAAACTATTTAACAACCCTGAAATGTATTTTTAATAGTCTTTTTATTATTATTATTATTATTGTTGTAAGGTTACCTTGTATACTGAGAAGAAACTGGAAAACATATTAGGTGTTAAATACCATTTATAATAAGCTGAAATTAAATATAAGATCTCTTAAATGATATATATAATATGGCTGATAGTGTTCAGTGTATGTATATAAGAGAATGAGAAAACTGAAAAAGAAGAGTGTAAACATTTTACAACTACGCATTTCTCCATGTTTTTTACCTAGCAAAATATTGATTTTTTTTTTTTTATAACGCACACTAGATATATAAATACTTAAAACTTGTGAGCATAAGGATCTTCAATTTCAGGCCCACTCGTACTATTAATTGTAAAGGAATGCAGTAGTGCAGTAGGTCAAATTAATAACATATTAAATTTAACTTTGAGAAATACGCATCTTACAAAATATGATAAAATAAAGTTTAATTTTGTAACTAATTCACTGGTCAACAGTGGTTTTGTTGTAGAACTAAAATTAGTTAATTCTAGATGAGTTTTTGGTGCTGATTCCGAATATGCTTTCCGTTTATCTCTAGGTGGTCCAGGTTTTGAGAAATTTGCATATTTAAATTTATGCAAATTTAAGCTTTTTTGTGCTATTTTATGCAAATTTTAGATACAATATATGTCACATCTAATTAAGTTTTCTAGGCAATGACTACTTGACTATTTGCTTCAGATAAATGTCACGATTTGCATATTCTTAACATTATTTATCAGTTATTAAGCCTAATTTGCATATTTTTCTATGGTGTAATGTTTACAACATTATTAACTGTAAAATAGTTGACACAGAATTGACGTAATGTTTTTCTAGACTAGATTTTTATGCTGATTTCAAATCTGCAGTCTGTTTTCTTATGTCATGTTTAGTTTTTGAGTAATATAAATTTCTACTTTTGCACGGCATTAACACAGATTTGATATAAGATGCTTTTTAGGGGTGTGTAATTCATTGACAAAAAGGTGAACAGGGTAAGATTCATATCAGAGACATAAACAAAAATTTATATAATCGAAAAAAATAAAATAAGTAATAGAATCTATCCTAACTAGTTGAAGTTTATCATACAAAGTATCGAAAAAAGCTCTTTCTGGCTTTTTTGACAAAAAATTAAAATTTCACTTTTTTCAAAAACTAGACGTGATAGAAGAAAACAGATACAAGATTTGAAATCAGCTCAAAATACTGGTTTAGAAACATATTAGCGTACTCGTGCGGCAGAAATATTTGAACGTCAAGAAACATTATTACAAAAACATGAAAAATATGCAAATTAGGTACAATATTTCACAGTCTCATGTCAGTATAATCTCAGAAACAACGTTTTTGTGAAGTAAATTAGGTAGTAATCATAACATGAAACAAAAAATCCTGTTTTATATTGTTTTATACCTTAAATTTGCAAATAATTGTATAAAATTTACTAAATTTTCATAAATTGAAATATGCAAATATCTCTCAAACTCGACGTGCTGGAGTAAATCTAAAACTAGATTCGGAATCAGCACAAAAAACCGCATAAAAAACGACTAATTTCTGTTTTACAACAGAGCAAAAGTTCAAATTTGTTGACCAGTGATATGTCTTGTGAGTGCAGATGTACGAAAAATAATAAACCGGATAATTTAAAATGAAAAAAATATATATATGTACTTTTTTTTTTTTTTACGCATCTCTGTAAAATTATGTCCGCACCAATAATTCAATAAATTAAATTTAGATCACTTAATAATGCATACAAAAATGCGAATACCAAGATAAAATAAACTATCATCGCTGTTAGTCTAGAAAGTAACATTGAATTAAAGTAGATGCGTGAGATGAAACGCAATTTGTACATAAGGGCCAATATTATTTAAATTTGATGCACTTGCAAAACCCGCAAAATATTTAACTTACAACACAGATGTAAATGAAATATATATTTCCTTGAGTATTAAATTCTATCAAGGAACACAAAAGAAATCTTTGTGTATCATTGTAAAAAATTAACACATCAGTTAATATATAAAATATATTAGTAGTAAATGTTTTAGCTAGAATAATAATAGCACACAAAAATAATTTCGAGTAAGTATAAAAAAATACAAATGTCAACAAAAACATAAAATGCGTCATTTCTAAGTTGGAATTATTGGAAATTACACATTTAAAAAAACAAAAAAAATATATCAGTACTAAAGTATTCGAAAGCATCCAACATTTGTCTCTCTTTATCAATTGTAAGAAAGGCTATACAAATAATGCACTGGGAAAATACCCATATAACACGAAATTGCACAGAAAAATATTTTAATAATTTGTAAGTCACTGTTCAATCCTCTTAAGATACTGAAAACTGTATTTTTATCAAAATTGTATATGCATTAGACAAGAGAGACTGTATGTGCCTTTAAAAATAAATAGAAGTTTTTACATTGTAGCAAAATTATTAACAAAATATTACTTACCATTTATAGTCAAATGATTAAGCTAAAAACTTTTCTTTTTAAATTTGATTAATAGGTATTAAAATATACACAAAAATCCTACAAATATGAAATGTCAGACTTCTTTTCATATAATTATACTACCATATTTATATTTAGTCTTTGTGATAAATATCAAAGTTTATGCAAAGAAATTTATGTAAACCAACATAATATTTCATTAAAATGTTTTACCTAAGGGCAATTAATTATGTTTGACATTGTAACATGAATATCGCTATCTTACTTACCTCTGAAATCATATTATATAGCTGTCGATAGTTCTGCATCGGGAAAAAAAAATTGTGGCACAGATATCATTGAAAATTACAAAATGTACTCAGGAAAAGATAAAACAAGAAATGCACGAAAAATTTAGCTTATTTTTAGGAATATTTAGAATGGATTGAATTAAAACAAAAGTATTAACTTAAGAACTTTGGAATATTTATAAACTTTAACACTGTAATAATTTGTTAAAATAGTGGAATAAAATTAACTTACACTAAATATCTTCCTGTGCACATAGTATTTATCACCTGAAAAATAGTAATATTATAGAATAAAACTCCATAATATTTTCTAAATCCTAAGTAAAAATCTTCGTTCATTTTACTTTTTTTCTTTTTATCGATGTTATTCTTTTTTTTATATATAAATACACAGAAAAATATCACTAACTTATATTTTCACAGTTCAATTTTTTTCAAATAATTTGACTGCTAGTAGCATTCCGTGATATAACTGAGATATATATATTCACTTCTGTATCACGTATGAGTTTTCTGAGTAGTGTACGTTTGGAAATAGTCTGGTGATCATAAATTAATATTTTCGAAAGGTGACACTATTATTAAAAAAAAGTTGCTTTTCAAACTTCATTTAAAAACTTCATTTTTAGTGTATAACTAACACTTTTTTGCAGAGCTGTTGTCTTAAAACTGCTTTCGAGAAAGATGAAAAACAGTCATAAAAATAAGAGGACTCGAAGTATGTAAACATTCATGTTAGAACAAAATCATATTGAAATTAAACTGGGCGATGATCGTTTGAAAAATATAAAATCACCAAAGTACACACGATGAGCGGAAATGCTTCGAACATCATCACGAGTTGGATAAAGATGCAGGAGCGACATCCTTCTTTCCCCCCCCCCCTTTACAAAAGTCTAAGAAAATGTAAAATCCATTAATTGAAGAACTTGAAATCAATCTTGTTTCATTTCGAAAATTTTTCTTTTCATTTTGGAGAATGCAGAATGAGCAAAATCAAGTCTGAGTTATAATAGGAGCGAAGGAGCAAATATGAGTAAATATCTGAATGGTCGAGGCGGTCAGAGCTTCCGAGATAAGCCTAGTACAGGCAGAGGTGATCCGTATAGTTTTCCGGTCTCCGTAGGTGAAGAGTCCGGGAACGAATCCATGCTTTGAAAAAAAATGGTAGTCCATAGCAATATCCGTATCATCGTCGGTAGTTTGAAAATATGTATAAGCAAATTATACGCAAGTCTGTGCAGCATAATATATTCAGTTCTCACTTTTGAAGGGTATGGGATGCAAAAATAATGTTCCTAAGTTTCAGGAGAGTGGCGATTAGGCTTCATTCACTTTAAAGTTTTTGATTTTTTTTTTAAAATTTAAAGCAGGCCGTCGTTCAACACAGGGATCCCTCTCAGACAAAATGAGAATTTTGAAAAATTCAAGGCCTGGGTTAGGCACCATATTTATGTACTGTAGACCATGATCTGCAGCGAAAACATTTTATAAAATTATTGCATTTTTAAGATAATCATTTTTCTGGAAATCCAGGTTCGTATATCCTTGGACAATTAAAGACAGGCAAAAATAAGAACTCTGATTTGGAGACAGGACGGCTTTTATTAGCTGTAGACATGAATAATGTAAATGCCAGAGAGGGACCCTTTCAGTTAGCTGTTAACAGTACGATGTGCAGAGAAGGAATGAATAATTTGTCAAATATTGTTGCCCATGTGTCGAGCCAAAACCTTGGTACCCTGGACCATTATAACCCTAAAGATATATCACTTAATGGAACTTTTGAATTAAAAAGCAGCCAAAAGTACCGTTGATTGGCGTTTTAACATTTCAACGTACAAATACGAATGCCAAAGTTAGATGATGGGAAATATGCATTTAGAATCCACAATCCAGATGCTGGTCGCCGATTTTAATATAAACAGAGTATATATTTGCGGCCGAAAAGGAATTTGTATTGACTATCAAACTGAAAATTAACACTGACTTTATAAATAACTGCTACAACTGGATCATATGGTCAAAGAATATCTTTTTTTATATATTTGTTAACCGAATAGGGAAATATGCTCGAACAGTTAATGATTTTAGGATGAGAAAAATATTTGTTTTTGATTTATTTTATTAACGGCTTTGGCTGAACTTGGGAAAGTTAAGTAACTGAAAAGTAAAGCGCAAGGGAAGAAGAAATAGATATATTCTTTCTAGAAAGGAGAGGAAGTTTTGATTCAGTTTATAATTATGAAAGGAGAAATTAAATTTTAAAATGGGGAGTTTAATTTTACAAAGGCGATAAATAACGATATGTGATGATATATTATTTTCAACATCACATTCGGGTAGAACGTTACTTTCGTATTAGTCGCGTGTCAGGAATAAATATAGGGTTCATACGGTTCAGGGACCTTCAAGCACCTTTTACCAGAATTTTCATAAAGTAATACTTGCCTTATTTAATGAAAACAAATTCTATCTTCAGATATAGTGATCAGTACTTTACGAAATTTCTAATACTAAGTCTCCTAAAATTCGTTGAATCCCTGGATGCCTGTAATAGCCAAAAGCATTTCCCGACGTTTCACTACTTACAGCAGCCTTTTTTATTCTGATAATTTTAGTTGTTTAATTGCGTAGTTCGATTAAGTGTCGGTAAAATTTATCTTATTTATATTATTTTCCAATTTTATTTATTTACTGATGAATTTTTAATTTTGTTAAGGAATATTAGTCGGAAACAAATGTCGAACTATTTAAATTCTTTCAAGTGGTTTAATCCTTTGCAATCGGGCTCCACAGGATAGAGATAGATTCTAAAAAGAATCATGCTTGAAAATTATTTTAAAACCAATTGAATATCAGTAAATTGAGATACAGTTTTCAAATATTAGAATTTGAAAGAACATTTCTTTTTCCCATTTGACTTTGTAAAAACTAAGATTGTGCAATGTTTAGAAGTTGAAAAAACATGCGGCAAAACCGAAATTTATTAATCCGATTTTGCCACCGTAAATATGAAGTCACCATTATTCACGGATATGTTTTCGCTTCATAATGTAAATATGACACACCCACCTGACTTTAACGGGCTCATTTATTTTAATGATAAATAGTTGAGTTCCTTATTTTCGATTCAGTATTTGTATTAAAAAAACACACATCGTAAAAGTCAATGTAAAACCATATCTTTAAATGAGCGAATAGTAGGGTCTGAAATGTTTTCCAGCTCGATTTTTGTGCCAAGTTTGATATTTTATTTTTATTTTGTGGCTTTTGACATGTAGATTCCAAATATCTTAGGTGCCATTTTTTTCTTACACATTTTTGAGGTGATTTTCAAGATGGCGTCCAAAATGGCTGCCATTTACTGACTTTTTTAATATTTGTGTTGTATTATTGACCAGAATATCAAATTATATGTTTTGGGGGTCAAAAAAATGCAAATCTACAATCAAAATAGGCATAAATTGTGTTATATAAAGTTTATTTATAAATTTACTACAAAATTACTAATATACTAGAGACATAGATTTTCACATGACTATCGTTTTGGCATGCTACGAGCTTCTCTTTGAAACACTGCCACATTCTACAGAGATTATTTCCCTGTAAGAAAAATGCAACTCACTACGTGAGAAATTGCACAATTGTGAAGTTGAAGCTACAATTTTGTTTGAAGAGATCAAAGTAGTAGTTGAAAAAAATTGTCTTCCACATATTACACAATGCAGAGGTGATATGGCAAAGCTCTTACCAATTTGGATCTTTGCTACGTTTCATCCGTCCCACTCGTCAAGGAGATTGGGCATTGCATCTCGCGTCATTAGAGGAACAAATCATGTATTATTTTGCTCATGACTTATTTCATAATGCCAGACTCATTCCAGTATGCATAGCATAGATGACCCAGATAGCATTTTTAATTTGCAGAAAATTAGCACCAGTCTTGCTTTGAAAACCTGCAAAGTTGCAGCAAGCTCAGCATGACAAGGTTGAAAGTTCATAACAAGATAACGCAAACGCCGAAGTCACCACACTTTGAACTTGCAGCTAACTTGTCATACAAGTTAAATTCATGCTGTATCAAATTTATGACAAATTAACGGCAAACAAGTAATCAAAAATACTGCAAATTAGTTATCTTTCCACGCCCCATTACGTGTTTACAACTGTTACACTACTCGTTTAACCCCTTCGGTGGGGTCCATAGACCTTATAAGGTCTATTGATGCGAGCACACCGCATGAGGGCACATGCATTGTTTTCACCATCATAAACAAGTTAAGGGAATATTTGTACTTTTCAACACGAGCCTTTCTTGATTTTGACAAGTATAGCGTTTAGAAAAACCGGTGCCAATGGAATAAAATTTCTGCAATTTCTGCGTATGTGCTGATTGTCTATTCTCTCAACAGAGGGATATTTTGCTTTAGTCACTTTCTGAATTAATGACAGTCTAGCCATGAGTTATACAACAAACTACTCATGCAAGTGGGGGATGGTATACCTTCCAGGAAATTTGCTGCGAATTTCTCAATTCAAATTTGTCATGGCTAGATAATGTTAGAAAAAATCAAACTTGCTGCTAATTTTCATGCTATCTGGGGAAGGACCTTAAAACAACATATCCAGTAGTATGGAATGTTCATGAATCTGGTTGTTTTGCAGCATCTAAATCCAGTGTGCCGTTTACGAAACTATTTTCAGACCAGAATTTGGAACAGAAAATAGAAGAGCTGAAGAACATTGGTGGAGTTAGTCGTTTAACTCAGAATTAAAACGCCCTCGAAAGGTATTTCTCGTGGGCACCAGAAGTATTACGCATTGTTTCAAGTTTCTTTTAAAAGTACTATCCAAATAAAGTCTCTAAGCAGCCCAGGAAACACTATCAACTTCAGATTTCCATGAATTTTTCACAATGCAGCCATCGTCAAGGAGAGTATTTGGGATCATTGTGGAGGAAACTCTTTCCGAGATAATACCACACTAATGAGTATTGCATCCTCTATGACAGTCCTGCGAAGAATGATATTCTGAATTGTGACCAAGAAGGGCAATTGGAATTCGAAGAATTTGTAAGAGATAGACTAATTCGAGAAGATAGGCAACTTCTTGCTCATTTTCTTGTTGTTATGGAATCAAGACTACAAACCTAACTCTACAAACCTAAAAGAGGCAATTGGAAACTACGAGTTTTCTGTAATACCAAATCATTATTTTCTTCTGATGGATATCTTCATATTCCATCTGACAAAAGTTCATTTATTGCAGAAATTGAGCAATATAATCGATCACCCATACTTGAATCATTAGAATCCTCGATTACTTCTCCGATAGAAAAATTTTGTATTGTAGATGGAATGGCAATCGTACAATCAGTAAAAAAGGCACCTGCCATGAAAACTTGTGAAGACTTCGCAAATGCTTCTACCGAGATCATTATGAAAATGACAAACGAATACACTGAAGAAAGAATAATATTTGACCAATACCTTGAGCATTTATTGAAGGAGCAAACTCGTAAGAAAAGATTGGGGGCGAAAGAACTTATTAGATTTGCTATTACAAATAGTAACAATGTAACGTTGGTTTCATCAAAGACGTTTCTTTCACATAATGAAACAAAATCACAGCAGACTGCTTATTTCGGGAATAAATTATTAAAGTTTTTTGCTGCTACTGAGAAGAAAATTGTTGTCGTTTTTGGCAGTAAGGCACCACGCGAATGTTTTCGATTCAGAATTATGTGATCATACACATGAAGAAGCAGACACCATTATACCTCTTCATGACCTTGATATAGTGAACCATCATGATAATTATGAGATCGATGTATTTTCGAAAGATACTGACATTTTCATATTGCTAATTAACTTGGTTTCATCTAGTAAACAGTGAAATCAATTTTGTTACTGGTAGAGGCAACAAACACAGAAAAATTAATATTAACGAAAGATGTCGAGCAATAGGTGCTCATAAAAGCAAAGGTTAACTAGGTTTACATTCATATACTGGTGGAGACTGGGGAGGAAAATTTGTAGGCATTACAAAGCAGAAGTAGTTATAAGTGTATATCAATCTTTAGTGTGATGATGATATTATAACAGATTTTCAAGAACGTGAGGAACCTAATTTTGGTCCATTATCCAAACTGTCGTTGTTTAAAAAATGCACCAACTTGGCTTATTTGATAAAAAGTAATTTAAAAATTACTATTTTCAGAGGATGGGGATTGTAGATTTCAGAGTTGAGATGGCACCTTTTCAGAACTAAAAGTTTCGAGGGGGAGAAACTACCACAAACCCTTGGAGCACTGAAGCCACATATTCAAAGATCCAACTTAATTTGCACCATTGGAAAGGGCTACAAAAATTCTCGACCTACAATACCCCCACTTATTGGCAATGGTTGGGAAAAAATGGCGAAGGAGTAATTCTCCAGTCAAATGCCTGGAGTTACCTGCGCCCAAAGGAGTTATTGAACTTGTGAAATGTGAGAGTAAGAGAACATGTACAGTTGGGAAATGTTCTTGCTTAAAGAATTCTCTGGCTTGTACTGCCCTTTGCAAATGCAGTGACTGCAACAATACAAGGGACTATCAATATCATCACAGTGATAGCAGTGATTCAGAAGAGGATACATAACATCCCAGTACTGTATATACATATAAATACTGTTTTTAATAATTTTGTTCAATATCTTCAATAATTTATGTTATTTCATTTAAATATTTTGGTTGTGTATAACTGGTTAATAAAACTGTAGTATATCTAATGTCTTTCATATTTTTGTACTTTATTTGCATCTTATCTCTTAAAACACTTGAAAAACTCAATTTACTCCTAATTTTATTACATATTTGTATTTCTTGACCCTGAAAACATATAATTTGTGATACTGGTCAATAATATGCCTCAAATATTAAAGAAGTCGGTAAATGGCAGCCATCTTGGACGCCATCTTGAAAATCACCCCCAAAAATGTGTATAAAAAAATGGCACCTAAGGTGTTTGGAATCTACATATCAAATCCTTTAGAATACAAGAAAAATATCAAACTTGGCACGTCAATCGAGCTGGAGCCACATTTTACGACATTTCAAACTCTACTAGAAGTAAAAAGGGCACTTTATTTTCCACTTTCGTTTATTTTCTTTGTCGTAGGAAAGGAAACAAGTATCTTCAATTTGTCATTAATGACTCGCTTGAGAGAAATATTTCCTCAACATCATTAAGTGGAAAGTGAAGAAGTTAAAGTGTAAAAAAAAAAAGAAATTAAAAAAGGAAAATTACCATGGGTGGAAAAGAACAATCTACGAACAACCTAAAACGATAAAAAGAAAAAAATATATCTTTTGCTTCATGGCGTGAATTTTACGACACGATAACTGATTTTTTTGTGTTGTTAAATAAATGAGATTTGTTAAATTCATTTATCTTATCTTGTTCTATCGTCCATACGCACATTTAACTTCTTAACCCTTTCAGGGGCAAAGCACTACCATTGCTAAAAATGTTGACATGAATGAATGACACCGGAATTTACGTAAAATTTATTTGGAAATAAGAAAAAGCTGTTTTTCCCTTATATAATAAACAGAAAATATTATACCAAAACTCTGGTGCCGTTGTGGCATTTGGAAATCAAATTTCAGTGGTTTCATAAATATACCATCGCTCTTGAAAGGGTTAAAAGGTGGTTGGATATATTTCATCACACTTAATTTTAAAAGTTAAGTCAAAAGGACATTTTATTTTATACTTTCATTTATTTTCTTTGTCCTAGAAAAGGAAACAAGTATCTTCAAGTTGTCATTAATAACTCGCTTGAGAGAAACATTTCTTCAACATCATTAAGTGGAAAATGAAGAAGTTAATAATAATAATAATAATAAAAGAAAAAAAAATGACAGGAAAATTACCATGCGTGGAAAAGAACAATTTACGAACAACCTAAAACGATAAAAAAGAAAAAAATATATTGTGCTTCATGACAACAATTTTACGTCACGATTGCTAATTTCTTGTGTTGTTAAATAAATGAGATTTGATAAATTCATTTATCATTCTTGTTTTATCGCCAATACACACATTTAAATTCTTAAAGGGCGGTTGGTTATATGTCATCCTATTTAATTTTAACCATGATTTATACCCAAATTTTGAATGAAGTTTTACTTTTATAACTTTGGTGAGCTGATTGCATTTCTTTATTTTCAAATAAAGTGTCTTTTTCTTTTAGAAATAAACACTACAGAAATACAGTTATTTGCCCCAGAAATCAAAACGGGTGATAAAATGCATCTAAACTGTGGAACTGTGAATGAAAAGGAATTGGCATATGCTCAAAATAGTGAAGCTTCAAGTGTAACCAGTTCTGCAAGCCCATCCCCCTGAATACAAGTCCTGACTACTGACACAAAAATCACGGCCACCGTAGGTGGATTTATTTAAGCGTTTGTACGGCCCCCTGATTTTTAACATCTGTATTTTACAAAAGTTTTCATTAACTTGTTTAACCCTTAAATGCGCGATTTTTTATTTCCTTTCGAAAAAATTATATATGATTCTCTGAATAGTTTATTACACGGGAAAAATAATGAAAATATCAGAGATACATTTTTCATATAATACGTCACACTTTTCTTCTGTTGCACATCTGCAATATAAGTAAAAACTACTGTTGTGTGGCTGTTTTACGCTAAAATGTTGCAGATTAGTAAATATTTTAATAAGTATGTCTCCAAATACCTGATTTTATATAATTATTTATTTTATAAAACTTAACCTTTAACCCTTTAATTCCCATGATAGAATACGTTCTAAAAATTACGTAGTTCAGAGAATCTGACTTTACACCAGAAAGTTTCAATGGTTAATTTCGCTTTATTTAAATACGGAATGCCTGTTATTTGTAAGGCTCGCATTAACCCGAGAGTAGTCGCGACATTTTTTAGAACGTTAGTAGTCGCCTTCGGTCCATTTGCCGCCGTTACCAGCAGGCCGAAAACGAAGGGGAAACTTGCCGGTGTTATCAGATGATCGAAAACGGATAACGTAGGGGGGAAATATTGACTGAACTTTAAAAGATTACAGCAATTATTCATTTTACAACTTTTTACAGCAATTATTTATTTCGCTTAAGTATATATTCAGTTGGCATCTAGATAAATGTTTTTATAACTCTTTCTTCATTTTGCATAAATACTTAAAAGTAAATAGTAAATGATGTGATTGAATTTCTGATGTTAGTATGAATCAATAATTAGTAGGAAAACATTTACGAATATGAATGTAAATTCGTGATAGGTTTTTTTTTTTTTTTTTGAAGGACACAAACAGAGTCAGGTAGATTTTTATGATACTCCGGCACTCTCTATCGATTTAATAAAATAAAATTAATAAATTTAATATAATCAATATATTACACTGACAATCAATATATTACACTGACATTAAATTGAACAATTAAACTGAAAGTAAAAATGGAACCTATGACATGCAACAGAAAATCAAATACAATACCACTAATTCACCAGCATATTGCGGACGATTAATTCATTTAAAACATATGAAAAACCATCAAATTTGATGCAATAAACAATTGAAGACAATATATATGTATATATATATATATAAACTTTCTGTACAATAATACCATTGAAAAATAATGAAAATGACCAATAATTATGAAATCACAAACACCACATAAACCAAATATTATTAAAAATGTATAATTATATATATATATATATATATAATTATATATATATATATATGTATATTATATATATATATATATATATATATATATATATAATAAAGAAAAGGGTAAAAAATACTTAACTTCGAAATTATAAACGTAAATGTTGTAACTACGTTTTATTTATTTATTTATTTTGTGGGGTGTCTGTGTGTGTATGAGGGGGTAGAGGAGGGGGGGTCGCGAGATTTTGCGATTAAATGCATTTTTCTAATGAAAATGCACGATTTGTAGTTTCTCTACTTATTTCAGGGTGGGAGCAGCGCCCTTGAATAAAAACTCTGGATACGAACTTCGCTTATATAATGGAAATAATAAATAAGTTATCGAAATTATATATTTAATTTAAATACATTTGCAATTGTAGATTTAAATCCTAAGATGGATAAATTATTTTCATTAATAGAATCACTGAAAGGTTCATCTTAATAGAGATGTATTTTACAGCAATTATTTAATTAAAATAAATATTCAATTGTACATTTCATAATAAGGTATTAATGTTATAATTTATTGTTTTATAATAACATTCATTAAAATAATAAAAACAATAAGAAAATTTTCTCCGAAATTATAAATATGCAGCAATAATTTAATTTAAATGAATTTTCTCTCATATTCTGGAAAACATTATTCTGAAAAATAGTTTGAACAATTGATGAAGGACAACAAATTTAAATTTGTCAGATACCGTCCCCAAGCCTCTATTGGATTTCAATAATAATAATAAAAAACATTTTCTGCGGCATTGTTAAAAAAATGTATTTTTACTTACAGTATGAAAATTTAACAATAGATAAATTTTAGAAAAATACTTAAAGTATTTTTTAAAATCATAGTATAAACATTCACTGAATTATCCAAAAGAGATTTTTATTTGCGTAATTTCTAACCTACATTATAAAATTCTCATTATTTTTCTTATTGTACAAATAAATTATATGTATGTTCTTCGCAGATATACATACTACATTTCTGAGAAAATTGCTTTATCTTTCGAATTTGTTTTATTGTACAAAAACGATACTTTTCAGATTTTGGAGATACGGCAATTTTTTTACTGATTCCCACAAAATTTTCTTCTCTCTTTTTTAATGGTTTGGCAGTGGTATTGTCTGTTTTCATTCATTTATATGTTCCGGTAATGAATGGAAAACAAGTTCTTTCAAATAATGATGATGAATTTCCCTTTTTTTTCCATATTTAAAGATTATCAATTTGAGAATTTATTCGCGCAATACTTGACAATGAAAAAAAAAATGTAAGTGACCATCCATCAGTTTTTTGTGCGAACTGACTTCACAACTAATATAATAAAACAATTTTAAGTCACATTCTAAAAGTAAAAAAACGTATTCTATGGACGGGTAAAATAGCGGAAAGAAAGAAAAACGAAATAACAACAGGCAGAGATTCGGTACTTCGAAGAAACTTTCCCCCACAGATTTCGCGGAAATGGGAAAGGATGAACACGAGGGGGAAAATTCAACTAACGCAAGTGGTCGCAACGCAGTCATTTAGACCGATTGAAACTTAAGAATGCGATAAAATGCTAAGAAATAGCAGGAATGACTTGTAATTTTACTACACAAGAGTGTGAACACTCAAGGTCAGCTACACGGAATTTCGCTATCGTAACTTTAACGGGAAATGAGTTACAGGAAGATAACAAATTTCGGGCGGGGAAAAGACCAACGCGCGACTACTAGCGGGTTAAACTTTAATATTTGCGAAGCACGGTTATTGGCGGTCACCAAACAGTGAACTCTCGCCAAGGCAGAACTGTTCGAACTGGAACAGCGGGCAGTCGCCGCGGAGATGGGGTAGTGAGAAGATGGCGTGGAAATCAGTGGTGTGTCGCCCTGATTGTTCTTTGATAACACCGGCATCTTAATGTCTTTGTGAAATAGTTAAAATATCCCAAAGTTAATGTTATAATACTCGTTGTGTGTGTGTTGTTTGTCCTGTTAATAAACAAGTGTTCGTAAGCCAGCAGTTCTTATTTTTAAGAGTGTGTCTTAGCAGTGTTTTAGCATCTCAAGTTTTATTTCTTTAAATAAATAAGTAACCTTTTTCTAAGATTAAGGAGATATCGACGAGAAACCTTTTTAGTTAAAGAAAGGTAATATAGAAAATAGTGAAGGAAAAGTTGTATTTATTAATTAAAGCAAATATTGCTATTTTAATTTTCTGGTGTGAATTAGGTATATACGAATTCAAAAAAATATTAAATTCAAAACACTAATGTTTACATATATGGAAAGCTGCGCACTAAAGAGTTAAATCTACAAAAAGTAATGCGGAAAATGCTTTAAAAAATTATTGATATTAAGGGGACCAGGAAAGCAAAATTCAACCAAAAAATCAATTTTTACCTTTTATATCATTAAATAGTTTAAACTTTTATCTTTCCAACGATGTGTCACACATGTTTATATATATAAAAAAAATAAGTGTTGAAATTATTCATTCTTTCTAAGAGTACTTCACAGCTTAATGGCCATTTAAATCTTAAATTGACTTTTTTTCAAAACTTGGATTTTTCATGTTTATGTTCCTTTTTTTCAATATCTATTAAATTTAAAAACTCATTTTTTTAATAGTTATATTATGTTATATTGTATACTTTAACACAGGGATTTAATGATTTTTTGAGAATTATTTATTTTAGGCAGTGAAATCTTACCAAAAATGCTAATTTAAAAATGACTTTCAATAAATAATTAATAATTAATTTTGAGTTTCACTTAGAAAGAAAATGATCTGTTAAAATACGTAATTCTTGTTATTCTAACTACTATAAAAAATCTAGACCTCTGCCTTTTACCATTTCTGAAAAAAAGGTACATAAAGTTGGTGAACTTGACATGGCGGAGATAGGGCTTTCCCGGTCCCCTTAAAATTAAAGAGACTGTACACACGCTGAAAAAAACATGCGCCTACGATAACAGCAATTTTTTTGTCAGCGCTCAGGCATGATATTCAGGGGGCGGTGCCGCAAAGTCTGATTACCACCGAGGTAAACTTTCATTTGTAAGTTTAAATAGAATTTTCCTCCTTATTTAAACGCTGAATTCATGCAAAATTTCTGTCATAAATAAGGCAAAAGTGTATATTCGTTTTTACTGGTGGAAGTTTGCCCTAGAGGCAATCAGGACCTTATCCGATGCGTTTTATAGTATGATTCTTTTTGAGATGTTGTCAATGTATATGTACTGGATTTTTATTTTCAAAAAATGGTGCGAGATTAATTTAAAAATATCACGTGCGTTAAGAAACAAACTCCTTGCTATCGTTTGAGTCATTCTGCCACCCCCCCCCCCTACTCTCCGGACATTGCTCAGACCGACTACTCTTTGTTTCTTTTTCGAAAAAATTATCTTCACCAAACAAAATTGACTCCTTAAATCCGGGTTCGTGCGGGTAAGGGAATGTTTGCAGGAGTACTACCAGTATTTTTAATAGAAAAAGAAATATAGATTAAACGCGTGAACTTTCACCTTTTCTTAAGCATTGATTTTCTATGAGGAAATACTGGTGCTGAAGAATTATCTGGTCTTCAAAATTCCAGGCGGAGCGGCGTAGGAATCCTGTTAACACTAGAGAGGCCGGGAATTTTAGTCAAGTTTCATAAAAATATTTCACACCAAAATTTTGATTTAAAATAGTTTAAACTTTTTATTTAACGTTTTTCCTCTTTGTATCTTTTAAACTTATTGTATAATGAAATTTCTGATTGAACCGAAACATATTCATAGGGTAGTGGAGAAAATAACCACTGACGGCCGTTCTAGTGTTAAACGACATTAACCTCTTCGCTTATAAAAACTAAAATGTCCGATTTTTTACATATTCACATCACTTCTTAATAACTAAATGTTTCTTGCGTTCAAAGCAAACGAACAAAATGGCTGATTCCCACATAAAATAAATGTTATTTTCACCTGAGTTTGCAAAATGCCTAAAAAAGGCCAAAAGACAGTTATGACCAAGAAAGGGAGAAATTTTCATAAGTATTTAACTTAAATCTTTTTCAATAAAAATTTTTGAGGATTTGTAGATTATTTACTCCTTTAAAGCTCTTAATTTTGTGATTGCGTTAATTTAGGTTAATGGTTATTAAATGGACGTTTTTAAGGGGGTTTGTAGTTTTAGATCCATATATTTGAACCTAAATTACTAAGCGACTAAAGGATGAATTTCAGAAAAGATATTTTTTCTCTCATTTGCGATGTCATTTTGTTTGGAAAAACACCAATGAATAAGTATTTGAGTTATTATTTTAACTTCGGAACTGAATAGGTTAAGAAGCATCGCGAAATGTATTTTGCCATCAAATCGCAAATGCTTTAGAACGAAGGCATTATGAGACTTCTGGAGAGATGGAATCAGGTTGTAGAACAGAATGGCACCTATATAATTTAATAAATACTTACTTAAATTTAAACCTTCTGCGTTTCAATTTTCCATCAAAATCGGCACAAACTTTCCAGGCAACCCAATCGAAGGAACACCGCTCGTGACTTTTTTCTTGGATTTTATGTATCACTTTTTTCAAACAATAATCTTCGTGGTAGACCTTTGCACAATGTTCAAGAGAAATTGGTTGCAAAATGTTATTTAGAAATAGTGATACAAACAAAATATAAGATTAGTCATGAGCATTAGTCTTGCAATAGGAACTATCTGTTTGTCACAGAGTTCGTGTTTTACTTAAAATGTGTCACACATAGCTTCTTATTATATTTCGTGTAGCTCTGTCAGAAAACATAAACAGAAAGCAAAAAATACAAGTTGCAAATAGCACGTCAAACGTGGCAAATGAGGTGCGTTCGTACTCTATCCAGTTTTATAAATATTTTTTGCACCGGATATTGTACTGAATGTATATTTTAGTGCACTTCATAAGCGCATATCAATTTCATTCTGCTCGAAAGGCTGTCACATCATTACAATGCACTTGCAATATTTTTTCCTATTGGCCGTAATGTAACGGAAAACTTTCAACTGTCCCTGTATTTAAACTATACATCCAATTTTCATAAAATTGGATGATGTGTATATAATTTTGTATCATGTAATCATGTGTATATAATTACATAAAATTGAATCATGTGTATTTAATAGCTTTATAGGTCAAACTTTGAGAACCGAGAAAAAAATCTTTGCAAAAATCGCGTTTATTATTTAATTTTACAGCAACATAACTTTCGGAAAATGAGACCGCTTATCACCTATTTATAAAGATATTTTTTTAACTTAAAAAAAAAGCAAATTAGTTAATAAACAGAATAACATATTGAAAAAGGTTTAACAATTCCTTCAAGATTTACTTGAGGACGAGATTTACTTGCGAACCTACTAAATTCATTTCGAATAATTAGTACAAGATTATGATTATATCTTCTTTCGTCGCGAAATTAGGTTTATTTGTTACCACAGAAATTTTTCCGAGAACCCTGGCTATATTGTCTAGAAATATACAGTGTGGAAACCGCGTATACTGGAATTGCTTTAGAATGTATAAAAAAAGTACTGGCATCCAATTTATTGCTTAACACTTTATAAGGCGATGACCAATGTACGTCCCACATAATTTTAATTACCAAACGTCACAATGGCACAACAATTTTTAAAGAAAATTTTGCTTTTGTAATGTACGCGAAGAATAAGCTTTTACTTATTTTGAAACAAATTTGTTGGTAAAACGTGGTGTCATTCAATCATTTCAAAATTTTAGCAACTGCAGTAATTTGCCCTATAAAGGGTTAACCCGTAAGCACACCCGCTGGGGTAAATCTCACCCTAATCACATTTTTTTCTTCGAAAAAATGGATAAATGTTTTGAGGACGCTTCTGACCTGCCTTGTACCTTTGAAGGTCAAGATCTAGAAATGGTGGTTGAAGGAATGTTTTTTCACTAGGAAGTGAGAAATGTGGCTCTTGCGATAAAATAATCCCGTGCGTGTACAAACGTTTCATTTCGATGCTTTCATTTCTTACGGGATAACACACACCACAATAATTTTGATGAAATATTAACATAAAGCTACTTGTATATATTAATGAAATGTTATTGAATGTAATTAATACCCATTCTGTGAAATAATTCATGTTATAAGGGGCAAAACAAATCGTTTACATATTTTCTAGGAAAAACTATAATTTTTACAAAAACTGCTACAAAATCTGAAAATAGGCACGAAAAGCATGAATTTTCCCTAAAAAAAAACAGTACTGATGCATTTTACAATACAGAATAGTAGATTCGTTTTTAAAACATATTCAACCAAAAGTATAATGGGAGACAAACTGGGATGAGATTGATCCAGTGTGCTAACGTTACAAAAGTAGAATCGTGTACATATTGGTTACAGCGTCTCAAAATATGAGGTGCGAAATGCATTTAAAATATTAGGTCATTAAGTCCGATTTAAAAGCGGTTTTTTAGCTCACAGGCTATCAAAACCTGAGAGCTAATGTGCCCGCAGGTTCTGTATGTACCTATGTATGTATGTACGGAACGCGATCTCTTGATAGAAATATCCGATTTGCTTCAACTTTTTCTAGGTTCATTCTGTTAAGACGTTTCCCTAATTAGTTTTTCGGATTCATTGGTTAAGTGTAAAAGTGGGCAACGTGGGGCGAATCCTCCCTTAATTTAAATAAATGGGTTTTTCATATAGAGTTATCAGATTTGCTTCAAATTTTGTATACATAATTATTATCTTAAGGCGCTTATTTTTCGAGGCTCATTATTCTTTGAAATACCAGTACAATATACAATTAGTGTGAATAGCATGTGAGCTGAATGTCATCAGTTTATCTGTACACTTTTCTTTTTATTTATTTAGAAATTCCAAATTCTCACTAGAAAGTTTTAATTGTTATTTTTATTTTATAAGATTACAGATAATCCACAAATAAAATAAAATAAAATTACTATTAAAAAATTTCTGGTGTGAATTCAGAATTTCTAAATGAAATAAATCGTTTTCAAATCGAACGTGTGATACTTACGACCCAATATCTGCCTGGAATTTCGTTCATTCCTAATGTATCGCGTATTACAACATAAATTTTTTTAATTGTGTCTTTCGCAAAATTTATCTTTTAAAAATAAGTTTCCCTATAGTTTAAATTGCCCCATAAATATCTAAAAACACACCGGATTTATATTCATTCGTAACAACAAACTTTATCTTAGGCCCTCTTGTGCAAATGTTATTTTTAGGATATAGTTTCATTTCTTGAATTCCACACTGTATAGGGAAGATGGGGAATGAATGGGACATTTTCACAAAAATATTTATTTTAAATACTTTTTAAAAGTTATTATCAATATTATGTATCACATTTCATACAATAGGTATTTGACTACATCTATGCAACATATTTAGTCTAGACTATTATTCTACAGTAAAATATAAAATTTAAAAAAGTTCCTATCTGTCCCAATCATCCCCATAGCAAGGATGAATAGGATACTAATAGGGATGGATGGGACACAAATATTTCCTCCCTGTATTCAATGAATAAATGGTTGCTATACTGTCTATTGTTGTTTGCATGTCAGCTCTAACTATATCCTCAACCTTCCGCACTGATTCTTCTGTCGCAGTCTCAACTGGACGACCACTTCGTTCTTCGTCAACAACTTTTGAACGACCCTGCTCTTCTTGTATGACTGCTGTCACATAAATTCGAAATTAACATCTTATAGTTGGGTTGTGCTGTCACCTATTGGCATATTTGGAAACAATTTACTACTAATTTCCAACCTCTCATATTAGTTTGTAAACCTACTTACTGACTTTCCCTCGTATCAAGTAATCCGTATAAAAGTTAAGAATGTTATTTTAGTTTTATAATCACTATATATTCCAGCATTTTTAATGGAAAATCTTTATAAAAAATGTAAATTTTCTTGATGATGCGCTTTAGCTCAGTTTTAGCCGTCATTTTAATATACATAAGTAGGACATAAGCCTTATACAAAATTTAAAGTATCGAGTTATCTCTATCTATTGGATAACCTGCACGAAAAAAAAAACAACAACTCTATATTCTGAAAAAGAAAAACTAATTTTATCGTGTATTTCTGGCATTGTAAGATATTGGTTTGAAATGAAAACCAATGAACTGCAGCCAGAGGTTTTTTGCGATTTCCCAAAATTTGATTTTCTAGATAAGTAGTGTACTTGAGTGATATACATTAATTTTAATTTTAAATACTGTAATATCATTAAAATACACGGCAAACGATTTTTTCCCATAGACCATATGTATCGGAATTCTTTTGAGTGGCCTTGTAAATGAACCGAAAATGCTACACACTTCATTTTTCTATTCCGAATACGGCATAATAAACACCTATAACATATATCAGTTTCATGGCAATTGGACTATATTTACGCGAGTTAGAGTACGGACAGACAAACCGGATCCATTAACATTTTTCAATTATGTTGGAAAGTGTTAAAAAATGGGACGAATTTTCGTACAAACTGCATTTATTGTTATTATTATTTATTTATTTATTTATTTATTTTTTACAATTTTTTATCCGGTAACGAGTACACTTGTGTTTCTAAAATGATAAAAGCGTGCTCTGGATGTTTCGTTCCGCCTGACTTGTTTTTCTAAAATAAAATATCAGCAAGCTTTTCTCAGAAAAATTACTTCTTTTTACCAAATTGTTGGCTATCTTTCGTTTGACTATACGATATTTCATATAAAATCTAAACATTTTCAAATTATTTATTGATAGATAATCTCAAAAATCTATCTATGCAACCAATTTTCAGATAAGGCGGGCATTCCTTTCTCTCGAAACGTAGATTTCATAGGAAATTGCTGGTTACAGTGATGGAACAGTGTAGTAGCAAAGAATCAATTGACACCGAAAAATTTTATTAGTATTCCTCATTTAACTTCAGAACATAATTTCTGAGATTTTTGAAGGCGAAGAATGTCTCTGTTCTAAAAAAAAAAAGTAACTTACGCTGTCCCCTCCGCGGCCGCCTGTTTTGATTTTTTTTTTTGTGACCGGAGGTCCTTCTCCGTTAATATTTAAAAAATATATATTGCATGCAAAAATATGAAAACCAGCGGTGTTATGGAGAAATGTTTGATAAACACGCTGACGCAGACAGTTTTCAAATCGAAAAATTATTTTAAGAGATATTTAATGCTAAAGTTGGACAAAATCGTTCCATTAACCCCTTAACGCTCGAATTAAATTACGGTTTAAAAATTCAAATTGCTTAATTGCACAACTTTTATGAAAAAGAAATATTTACCTTATTTAATGACAGATAAAACGGTACTAAAATAAAGCCAATTTCACTATTTTATAAAACTGGTGGGAATCAAACTATCTGAGTAAAAGACACAGCCCGAGAATATGACGGGAGCGAGAATTAAGGGGTTAAAAATTTTTATAGGAACAAAAACTATTCATGGGAATTAATTCATTTTTCAATCATTTTATACATTAGAATTCCCGGTGTGCAGACTTCATTTATTTTTTTAATTTGACTCATGTTTTGGGGTTTTATTTCTATTTTAAATTCAAATTTTCAGCATTCCGAGAGATATTTTTTACTTATTTTAGAAAATGATATTAATTTAAACTGTTGCCAACTGTATAAATAGCGCAAACATAATGTTTGCTTCAAATAAAAAAATATATATACACGTGACTATTATAAACAGAAAAAAAAACTTTCATGTTAGAATTAAATAATTACGTATAAAAAGCAGGAACTTATTGAAAATTACTTCATAAAAACTATATTTACACGTTAATTTTAAAAGACAAAGGATATTGTAAAACTAGAAAATAGGAATTCTGCTTTTTCAGAATTTAGTGTCACCGCCGGTAAGAAAAAATATATGTATATATAAATACTACACAACATATTTCAATTTTAAGATTAAAAGCACACACTTTTATTTTATGTAAAATGACGTCATTCGCATCCGCTTAAGAATTCCACATTTACGATCCACACTTAAACATCTACAGTGAAGCATGTATAAGACGTCACTATCGCAAAATAATACTGCAGCTGATTTTTCCTTAAAATTCTCCAATCAAAGAGAAATGAATAGAAACCCGTTTATAGAGAGATCGCCACTGTTTTTTAAATTATAATTCAATCTTCGAAAATCTTTTTAAAGCCGATAAATTAGCGTGCTTTTAGAGACTGCGGTATCTGAACAGGGGTTGGCGAGCGTAGCTCGTAGGGCGCAGCGCTCCCAAGTGTGTTAAAATTTTTCAACAAATATTAACCCACCCGGTATATACAGTGAAACTTCCGTTTAACGAAGCCTCATCGTTACACTCAAACACTTCGCTATAACGAAAATTCGTTAAATAGAAATCAATTCAAATTCATGAAATTTTTATAACAAAATATACATGCATGAAATAAAAAATACACATAAAATGGAAATATTGGAAAACTGTATCAGCAATTTTTTGTGCAATCAATAGACGTATGAGAAAAATTGAATTGTAAAAATGTCTAAAAAACACACAATAAAGAGAGGTAAACAAAAACTAAAGCGTAGAGTACGCTTTCTCTTTTTTCTTAGTATTCCAAATCCTTAACTTAAAAAATGCCTGTAATGTTACTTTGTACAGGTTTCTTTTAAAAAATATACATTGTTCATAAAATTTTTCACCCTTTTGTAAGCATCCGAACATTTCATCTGTAACATTTTCGTGAAACAGGAATTCCCTTATTATTATTTCGAAGGCTTTTAGCATTTCTCCTTTTAACCCTTTCAAGGGCGGTGTCCTTAAAAAAGGACACCTAATTTTAATTCCAAAACTGACAAACGGCACCAAGAATATTTAATGAAAATTTTTCTTTTATAATGTACGTGAAAATAAGCAAGCTCATATTTTCTAATAACTCCGTTTATAAATTCTCGTGTCAGTCCATTATTTCATCAGTTTATAAACAAAATTACTACGCGCCGGAAGAAAGGGTTAAATGCAGATGGTTAAATACATTCATCAGTGATGGAACAGTGGCGCAGCAGTTGGACGACTGTCACCACTAAATGTTTATAGTATTTTCGCCAAAACTGCATACATATTAAGAGTACAAGTTTAATGCTGGAATCGGGCGTAAATTAACACAGCTGCGCCATCTTGTGGACTGAGTTAATAATCCACATACGCGGACATTTAGTGTGACGTCATATGTGACAGAATATCTACCATTTGCGCATATTTTGTAAATCTTTATTCGCTCATGGAATTTGAATCTTGTTTTCCAAATTTATTGCCAAATAATGGCGTATCGAGAAAGGGGTGGGGTCCAGATGCACTTGACACAACGAAGTTTTCTTCGCCTTACTTTTTCAGCTTCAGCCTTTTCAGCTATTAATTAAGGTGAAAATAACTTTACAATTCTAGTGGTGTGAAGTAAGAAAACGGTTAGGCATCCTCCTGTAGTTCAACCCCATCTGCTAAGTGGCGCGCGACCTTGATTGATGCTACCTCTCACATTTAAGATAGGACGCTTAATAGGTATGCAGTTTTTACTTTCGCCTTTAAAAGCCCGAAAATTAAGTTTTTATTTTCGCCTTTAAAAGCCTGAAAATTCTATCTTGAAGCCAGACGAAGAATACTATTAAAATTTAGCGGTGTCAGTTGATTTTTCCGTGCTACACTAGTGCATTCTTACATCCGTCGCAACAGGTACAGTCGTGGAAAAAAAAGTAAACACCCCCTACTAACTTCTCAACGAATTATCGTAGAAGAAAGTTACTGGTATCGAACGATTGGAAATAAAGTCTACTTTTAAATGATGTATATAAAATTTGCTTAGGGGGCCTTCTACATATTAACACTAGAACGGCGGCGAGGGGTCATTTTGACCCTTGCCGAATGAAAACATTTCGATTCGAACCAGAATTATTTTTATAATATAAGATTGATATATACTGCACAAAAATAACTTAAATAAATAAGTTAAATAGTTCTAAATAAAAATTCTGATGTGAAATATTTTTCTAAAACTTGAGCAAAATTTCCCGCCGTTCTAGTGTTAAAACGAACCATAACTTTGTTTTTTTTTCAATAGCAGTGCACAATTCTGACAGCATAAATGAACTCTACACCCTTCAATTAGCCTAAAAACAATTTTTTATTCAATTCGTACCATAAGTTTCCCAGAAATTAATTATTTTAAAACGAGCGTATTTTAAGGGCTGTATCGAAATTGAAGCTCCGTACTCGATTGTGAACCGAGAGAGCCTCCTTCTTGATCAAGGCACCTTAAGCGCCACTCAAGGAGTCAATGAAGCCTGTTAGATTACAGGACAGCAGAATAAATTTCAAAATTTTACTCACTTATATCATAGACGGCCCCTTAAACCATCGTTTTTTTAACCCTTAAATGCCTGGTGTTTCTTTTCGTTAACATACCCAATTTAGGCTCTAAAATACTATTAGAATAATATTGAAGATATAATGCCTAATGTTGCCAATAAAATACATTCTGAAAATATTATTAAATCGATTTTCAACATATAGATGACAACACTTGTGTTATTTAAGAATAAAGACAGATTTATTTTTTCAATTGTTGCTACTTGTTCCTTTTGTTTTGTTTGGGAGTTAGCGAAATTCCCTATTTTGACCTACAGTGAGCAAGTAAAATTTATTTCTTATTATAGTTCCTAAAATTCTTGTGTGTTTAATATTATAGAATTTTATCAAGGAAAGTTATTTTTTCAATTAAACACCAGTATTGCCGATTAGTAACAAACTGTTTTTTAGCCGTAAACTATACTTAAAACAAAATATGATTTTTTTAAAGCATTTTTCCCATATTTATTTAAAAAATGAAAGCCGAAAAACATTATTACAAGGGTAATAATGGCATTTAAGGGTTTATGTGGTTTATATAATTATAAAAGGCATTTAAGGGCTAAGCATAATTTGAAAACTACTTACAAGAAAAATGTGAAATTCTGGATTTCCATAAAACAGGACTTAATAAATCTAAATCCATCAAAAAAATTGTAGGTTGCAATTCATAATTTTTTCGAATATTAACTTCATAATTCATAATTCATATCATAAAATTATAAAAATTGCAAATTCAGCTTATTTATGTTTTGGTATATTAGTATTATTACTACAAAAAAAATTAGCACATTAGGAGCATAATTTCGGGAGATATAAATAAAAATATGAAAATGTAATTTAACATTAGAAGCACTAAATTTCGAAGGTTTATAATTCAAAAACTTATTATTCAAATGACTTGAAATTTGATGTCTAGGCATAGTTTGAACCGAAGATTTGAAATATCTCGTTAAAATTGGGTATTGCCATTGAAAAAAATGAAGTTTGGATTCGTTTTAATATGTAGAATACAATAGTATACTCCCTAAGAAAATTTTATATACATCATTTAAAAGTAGACTTTATTTACAATCGTTGTACCAGTAACTTTCTTCTACGATAATTTGTTGAGGAGTTAGTAGAGGGTGTTTACTTTTTTTTCACGACTGTACCCCTCCGTTTGAATATTATACACGCACGAAAGGGGAATGAACTTCATTATATAGAATATATCTTTCGTAATATTGAGATTAATTTACATGTTAATGGTGTTCAAAGACAAGGTTCAGCAGAAAATTTCGTTAAGTAGAAAACTTCGTTAAATAGGGACTTTGTTAAAAGGAAGTTCCACTGTATTTTATAAAAGTGGTGGGATCCAAATAATCTGAATAAAATGCATAAAATATTTTTTTACATTTGTCAGCGTGCATATGGTCCTTACTTTTGACTATCACAGGGCTCCCAAATGGTCCGCCAATTGAATACCAATATTATTTTAGAAAAATTTTCTTTTTAGATTTTTCTTCCAAACCGCCCCGAACCGCCAAACCTTTGAAAGTTAATTCTAGCGCAAACATACCATAAAATTTTCTGTTAAATTTTATTGGTATTCAGTTGGCGGACCATTTGGGAGCCCTGCTATCACTATTTCCGAATTGGAAACTTTATCCAGTGGTGGAACAGTGTAGCAGCAGAGAATCAATTGGCACCGCAAAATTTTATTAGTATTCTTCATCTAACTTCAGAACAGAATTTCTGAGATTTTTGAAGGCGAAGAATACTATAAAAATTTATTGGTGACAATCGCTCAACTGCTGCGCCACTGTTCCATCACTGATTTATATTATAGAATTCGTAGTATTTGTAATAATTTTCTGTGTTAAAAAAGGCGAAAACTACTATTCGATAGACGCACTCAAAAGTAAGGATTGTAACAACCGGTTTTTCAAACTATGATTAATTATATTTTCTTTATTAAAGTTTAACTGAATTCCACATCTATCTGTAAATATATTTACATACATAATATATTTGTTTTTATAATTTGCATAGTGTATAAATATTTGAGTTAATTAATATACATATTATTCTCGATTTCTAAAATCTCTAAATCTTTTCGTTTTCAAAACATATTCTTGATATCTCTATAAAGTTGATCCAATAAAAGAAAACTTTAGCGAATAAAGCTTTTAACGTCTAAGAATTTTTCAAAGTATGTAGTAATTGATTTTTCAGAAACGAAAACTAAAAAGTTTCAAAGAGGTAAAAACATATGATAGATTAAGTAATCATTTCAAAGTTCCGCAATGTACGCTGATAGATGAATCAAGGTGTAATTCCATCAAGACATAAATCTGCTTGTTATCAGCGGTTTAGTTTATTACAAATTGACGTTGTTGTGCAATTAAACGCAACTCTTGGAAAACTGTTACCATCAAATGTAAATTTATATGGTTAACCCGTAATTGGAGACGGGAGTCAGAATGACTCCGCGTTGTTCTTTGGCTCTGATTATCATATGTTTTTTGTACTTGAATAAAATCATTCCTCAGTACCGACAAGTAGTTCTTTTATTATTACATGATTTTCAGAATGTATTACGTTTCTAAAAAAATTACAATGCTGTTTACAAAAGAGAAAAAAGGAAAATAACGTTATATATCTGAACGCGTAAGACAATACATGTCTCCAGTTACGGGTTAATGTTTGAAAGTACCTAATTCGTTTAATTTGCTTCAACGAAATTTTCAAAAAATTAATGGATTTTCGTACAAGCTGAAATAGTGAGCCAATTATATATTTTTTTCTTTAATTTTTAAAATGTGCCGAGGACTTTTAACCCATTCTGTATATATTAAACATTCAATTCGTCTGCTATTCGCTTTGCAATTCAAAGAGGATGAAAAACCTTAGTTTAAAATGGTATTCATAAAAAGGTGAACGAAATAGTATTATTACGACTTTTTTTCTTTAATCGAAGATGAAACGAACATTTTTTTACTCATATTTTTTACATTTTGCAATGTACAGTTGTGGAAAAAAAGTACTTCCTACTACTAATTCACCAACAAATTATAATAGAAGAAAGGTACTGGTACCAAACGATTGGAAATAAAGTATACTTTTAATGGTGTACATAACATTTGCTTAGGGGACTTTCTATAAATCAAAACCCGACCAAATTTTGTAATTTCAATAGCAACATTTCACTTTCACAATTTTAACCCTCTCGCTGCGTAAGTAATTCTTCGCGATGAGCGTCTTTTACAGAATTTTTAATCTTTTATCACAGGTTCTTTAAAGCAGAAATTTTTTACTATCGTAATCGGGGATAATGTCCTGATTAAATCAGACAAAGTTTTCGCTAAAAAATAACTGGTGGGAATAACCAAATAGTATAAATTAGACTGAAAAATGCATGCCCGATCATATCTCGGGCTGCGCAACGAGAGGATTAAATCTTCGGATTAAACATGCCTACAATACAAACGAAATTTCAAGTAATTTGGATGCTAAATGTTTGAATTATAAATATTCAAAATTTAGAGCTTCTAAAATTACATTTTCATATTTTCATTAATATCTTTTGAAATTATAATCGTAATGTGATAAATTTTGCGTGGCTATAGGACTAAAAAACCAAAAATAAATCCGTTGAATTTGTAATTTTAAAAATTTTATATTATGAATTATGAACTATGAAATTAATATTCGAAAAAAAAATATGAATTGTAAACTACAATTTTTTTGACAGATTTTTATTTATTATATCCTACTCCATGCGAATTTTCAATTTCAAAATTTCTTTTCGAGTAGTTTTTGAATTATGATTAAAAAGCTTTAAAATGATAGTTTAAGTGGCCGTCTATGATTGCAGAAAAAATATTTGAAAATAATATTTTGCTCATTTCATTGAAACATTTGCGCTGGCAATAGTCGAACCATATTAAAAGCGTGAAACAGCCATATTGGCAAGAAATAATGCATTAATAGAAATAACATAGTCATTCTGTAGCATTTCAAAAGTAGAGTACCGAACTTCAATTTGGATACAGACTCTAAAGAATGCTCATTTTAAAATAAGTACCGTAATTTCGGGTGTATAAGCCGCGGGTAAAATAAGTCTGTTTCAAACCAGAAATTTTATTTAATATATACTGTCAAATAAGTTCGAAGATTGAATAAGCTACATTTTGAGAAAAAAAAATTTCTAGTCGGAAACAGAATTATTTGAGCTGCTGCTTATACACCGGAAATTACGGTAATTTCTCTGAAACCAATCGTACGAATTTCATGAATATTTATATTTAGGCAAATTGGAGGATGTAAAATTTATTTATGGTGTCAAACTTGGGTATTGCTATTGAAAAAAAAGTTGGTGTTTCTTTTGATACGTAGATGAAGCCCCTAAACAAATTTGATACGCCTTATTTAACCCTTAGTTTGGAATTAAAATTAGGAACCGGGCACAGTGTGCCGGAAAGGGTTAAAAGTAGACTTTATATCCAATCGACTAGTAGCAGTAGCTTTCTTCCACAACAATCTGTTGCAGAGTTAGTAGGGGGGGTTTCCTTTTATTTTCACGACTGTACATATTGTCCTCATTCGCTTCTTCCGAATGGGAAACTTTGCCTTATATAATCGTAGAATTTGTAATTATTTTCTGTGTTAAACAAGACGAACATTACTATTCGAAAATAGATATACTCAAATATAAGGACCGGCTTTTCATAATATAATTATATTGTCCTTATTAAAATTTAACGGAATTCCACATAAATATGTCTTTATTTCTTGACTTTTCAAATTGCATACTGTGTAATTATTTCAGATAATTCAAAAGTGTTCGTACAGTTAAAAAGAATTTAGTAAAAGGAAGTACCCTGGAATTGAATTCGGATATGAAATCCAATATCGTTCCACATCATAACTCTAAATAATACCCAACATTTATTTAAATATTGACTAATTTTCTTTTTATATAAAATTGATAACGGAAATAGGTAGAGAAAGAACAGGCCACCAAAGTGTTTGTACATAGAAACATTTCTGGATAAATTCATAGTTAAAATTATTGGCTGTCACTTTATTTTTATTTTTGTATTGTGGTGAAATTTTAAAAATCGTTTGACTTTAATTTTTACTTGCTTTCTTCGTAATGTTCTATTTATTATTTAAAAAATGGCTCGTAGTCGTAAAGAAACAACTAACAGCATTCGAAAATTGATTATCTTTCATCATAGTAGTGGTAATTCAGTTCTGAATATTTCTAAATTAGTTAATTTATACCATTCTACGGTGTAGTATGTGATAAACGCTTTAAAGAAGAAAATCGGATCGAAAACAAGGTAAGAAAAGGTCGTCCGTCAAAGTTTACAGAACGTGATCAAAGATTTATAATTAAAAAAATTGTGACAAATCCACGATTAAATACTATAAAAGTTCATGGAGGAATGAGATAGATGGAGGTGCAGTAAGGTGGCTGGGGGTGACGCCAAAAAAGTAACCTTAAAATCCGCTACAGAAGGCCCAAACAAAACCACGTGCTTTGACACGCCTATCAGTTCAAACCGGTTTAAACCTGTCTTTCTTTGCTTTCATTTTTTACCGTCGTAAATTGTTTATTCAAGATATGATTAAAATTTCGATAAAAATTTACTTATGCGCTGTTATAGGATGTAGTACTAGATCAGAATGTATCAAAGATACTAATATATCCCTTTACAGAACTATTTGATTATTTTATCATATGTATTTTAAGTATAAATATCAGAAGCGTCTTTTAAGATTTTATTTGAAAGGGTACCATTCTTTCGTTATTTTCCCAAAATCGTTTGTACTCGAAAATTTAGATTTTCGATTAATATTTGTAATTTAAGTTTTCATACATAATTTTAAAAGAATGCTTTCATCATTATATTTTATCTATTTACATGCAATTATTAATAGGTTGTTAAAAACAAATAAAGACGCTTAGCTAAATTAGCAGCGATTGTTTCAGTCAAAAATGGGGGCCTATTTGAAGCGCAGTCACAAAATTTCATTCCATCAAGGAAACTCCATTAATTAGTTTGAATTACTTGAGTTTTGAAACATATTATTATTTGCAAAAAAAATAAGTTCACCTGATAGGAAAACTTTAGCTGTAAGAATGAAATTATTATCAATAAATGATTGGTTCGCATTTGAGTAATTGGACTTGACCTTTCGATACAAAGTTTTTTTTTTTCACAAAATTATTATGCATTTCACAAGAATAACTTTTTTTTTTTCAGAAAATTGACATCAAAACAAAAACAAAATTTCTATATATCCCTTACAGTAATAATAATAATAAACTAGTCGGATGTACCAATCCAAAAACTTTCTTCTATCTCATACATGTTAATACTTCAAAATTCGCCACACACTATCAAAATTAAATGGCAAGCTATACCCATCAGGAGAGTTCTAAAGATATGAAATTCCGTACATTAGTTCCTGAGATATGATTATCGCTGAAATCGTGTAAATCCAGCAAACTGCAGCCTAGCAGCACTAGCTATTTGGTGCTTACACCAAAACCACCAAACAACAACTTATGTCAACGTCTAATAGAATCTGAAGCTTGGGGAGAATCCGTGCATTAGTTTTTGAGACAGAGCTATTGCGAAAATCATGAAAATTCTAGAGTAGCAGCGCCACCTATTGGACGATTAACACCAAAACCTAATCGGCAACAACTTGTGTTAACATCTAACTAACTCTGAAGTTAGATGTGCATTAGTTCTTGAGGTAGAGCTATAGCAGGAATCGTGAAAAAGTAGCACAGCAACGCCACCTGATGGGCGATTTACACCAACACGCAATCAGCACCAACTCATATTAAGGACAAACTGAACCTAAAGTTTGATGAAAATCCGTATATTAGTTCTCGAGATACAGCTATTGCTGAAATCGCGAAAAATGCAGCATAGCAGCGCCACCTGTTGGGCGATTTAGACCAAAAACTAATCAGCACCAATTTATATTAGGGACTACATGAATATAAATTTTTATTAAATTCCGTGCATTAGTTCTTGTGATAGAGCCCCCACAAAATTTGTGTCACATACTGACAAGTACTTTAGATACAGTACTGTATACGAATCTTTTGTGTGTCCTTGTAAATTAACGATAAATGCTATGCACATCATATTTCACAGCAAGTACATTGTAGTAAATCTGAGTAATTTATGTCGATTTCATTATATTTCAGTAACATAATTTCGCTGTAAACAGTAACCCCCCCCCCCCCCCGCATATATCATTATATAACGGAATTCTTTTATGTGGCCCTGTGAATGAATAATAAATGCTTTGCAAACCACATATTCTACTAAATGCATGTTTTACTGCACTTTATAAATGCATATCAATTTCTTTATGTTTTAAATTGTCTAGCATCATTAAAATGCACTTGAAACGATTTTTCACATTGACCGTAATGTAACAGAATATTTTTTACCGCAAATGCAAAGGAACTATAAGTGCTGCACATTTTTTTTTTTTCAATAGCGATCACGCTATAGTAAACGTTAATAACATATAAAAAAGGCAGGGTGATCCCAGTTTATTTACAAGAGTTAGAGGTCGGCCAGAAGGCCGACAAGGCTACAAACCGAAGACATAAACATTTTTCATCTATGTCGGAAAGTGTTAAAGAAAGAAAACTTTTAATAATACAATTTTTAGTTCATATCAAATGTTTTCAATATTTTATTTAATCTTATTTTGACATTTATTTATTGCTAATTTTCCAATTTCAATTATTTTAAAAGCAAACATTTATTTTAATTAATAACAACACAACAAAGACCATTTAAAAAATGTACCATTTTTTCTTAAAATATACTTCAACTGTAATTCATCTCTTTGAATTCGTCTTATTAATACAAAATCCCTTCCACGTGCTTGTTTTGTTTGGGCCTTCTTAGACGTTTAAATTTGAGCGATAAATGGTTTCATATAGCAAACCTTTTTTACGGCATACTGCAACTCCATCTATCTCTTTCCTCCATGATAAAAGTTGCTATAAAATTTAAATACAATTTAAATACAATCACAATATTGCACTATTTCAAAGAGGAAAAAAATGTAGTGCTGCCATCTATGGATTTAGAGGATAAATATATAATGTTTTGTTCAACGTAATATATATATATATATATATATATATTTTACTGTAGTTTAAAATAAATATATTAATAGACAAAAATAAACTGGAAGCAAGAATAAAGGTTTCTATATTTAAAATATACACTTTTATCTACAATATCAAATAATTTAAAAGCTTAATAAAGCTTTCCTTCACTTAAAAAGAAGTGATAGAAATATTACCATTTACCCTCAATATTTTTTACTATTTATTTTTTTCTCATTAAGGAATAAAAAGGCAAGAATGAAACTTTCGATATTTAAAATATATACTTTTAGCTATAAGGTCAAGCAATTTTAAACTTGTCAGTGCTGTCCTTCATGTGTAAAGGAGAAATAGAAATATTCCATTTTTACCTCAAAATTTTTCAAAAATAATTTTTTTCTCATTACAGAATAAAAATACAATTACTAACTTATGCCAATTTGTTAATTATTATTCATTCCTAAATATAAATAATTTTTAATATAGTCTTTCCATTCCTGAGAAAATAAGCAGAATTGAAATTTTAAGCATGTAGACAAAACCTCGGTTTTGCATCCACTTTCAATGTATATTTTAATACTTAAATAAACAATCCTGAAATCTATTATTTTAAATTTACTCATAAATAGATATGATCTACATGTAGACTGATTTTCATTAAAATCTATGACATACCTGCCACAGCTGATTCGCTCATTTTGCACGGAATGACCCAATTATAAATCCAAGATTTGAGTCAGGGCTGCAAGACGACTATTTTATACTCTTTTTGCACCAGTAATTTTTAAAGATAAGTTTTAGGGTATATTTCTGATGCAAATGTTGTCAAAGTGCCTGTTAAAGATTTCTGTTTTGAGAAAGTGGTGCCAGTAAGAATTAAGAAAAAGTCGCCTGTGGCAGCCCAAAGTATTGAAAACAACTTTTTTTTTTTTTTTTTTTTTTTTTTTTTTTAAATCAAGATAACAATTCTGAGAACACGACTCTCAACGTTCGCCTCTGGTGTATCTATAATTGTCCACAAGTTCTAAAAACACCACCTCGATCACCGGATTTAAACCCAATAGAACATATTTGAAGAGAAATGAAGGTTAGAGTACGAAGAAGCGACAATAAAATGAAAAGAAAACTAAAAACAGTAATGACCGACGAATGCATGAACATTAATGCAAAAATTACATAAAAAAAAAAAAAAGAACTACTGAAATCTATTCCCAGACGTTTAAAAGTTGTTGTGGATGCTAAAGGATATCCTTTGCAGTACTAATTAAATGAAATATTACAATATTTACTAATATATACAGATTTCTTTTAAAGTGTACGAAGACTTTTGTGAGGTTTGTTTTATTTTGTTGTTTTTTTTATTATTTATTTCTTCAAAATAAAGTTTTATTATGTTTTTAAAATATTTTATGTAGTTTTGTTAAGAATAAGTTATAGATCTTATTACTAAATGCCCATTTTGAAATATTAATTTTAATTAATGGATGGAGCATTATTTCATTGAAATTCGTAAGTGTATCAACACATTTCATCTTCCTGACTTCTAAAGCTTTTAAACATTATCAATATAGCTTCTTGCTATCTAAAGAAATTAGCCTAATTAAAGAGAACTTTAGAATAGGAAATAAAGCTTTTAAGGGCTAAGCATTTTTAAAAGTATGTAGCAATTGATTTTTCAGAGAAGAGAAATAAAAAATTTCAAACCAGAAAAAATGTATGATATATTTTTAAATTATTCGAAAGTTCCAATTTTGAGCAAACAATAATGTTGAACATATTGCCATATCGAGATAAAATCTCCCTATTCCTGGGAAATTTGTTAGTTGGTAAATGATTATTATTGTTGGGTTACAGTATAGATGCAGATTTTCCAGAACTGGTATACTGTCATACCATTGAAATTTTTAGGGGTAGCATTTGGAGTTGCACTTTTTTTAAATTTGCATCCACTAAATTTAAAAAAATTGGGATGGATTTTGATTAATTTTCGCATAAACTGCAATCGGAAAGGGGGGGGGGGGCAATTACATGTTTCTTTTTTTTCTTTAATTTTAAAAATGTACAAGGACTCTTAGCCCACCCGGTATATATCGAACATTTATTACCACTGCTATCTGCTTTCAAATAAGTGTATGCTGAAAGTATTTCTAAAAAGGAGTACAAATAGAATTTTTAGTAAAAGTCGCTGGGAGTCTCATAATCAAAAGTTTAATACTAGAACCGCGGTGAAGGATTGTTTTGAAAGGGATTGTTTTGTTACATCAAAATATATCACACCGTACCAAATGAATAACTATATGATTTGAACATGAAATTTCTTCTTAAAATACGTTAAATATAAACCGCTGAAAGACAAGTTAACACGTTCACGCCGGCGCGGTGGGTCACACTCGACTGTCTCAGAGCGGCAAAGTCTCCGGCTTTTTGGATACCAGTATTTTAATACAGAAAATGTTGTTTTATTTAATTAGAACAACTAGGCGAATTAAAGGAAGACAATTTCTCTAAAATAATGGTGGTGTGCAAAATGCCGGAGACTTGACAACTCTGAGACAGTCGAGTGTGACCCACCGCGCCGGCGTGAATGTGTTAAATAAATATGCAAATAGTTTTAAATAAGAATTCTTGTTTTCAATATTTTAATAAAACTTTGAGTAAAATTTCCCGTGCTTCTGGTTCTAACTAAACGTAGCTATCTCGTACAATATATATTAATTTAACCCATTAACTGCAGAAACTATAACATAGAGATCTTTTGAAAGACATTTTGAAAGAAAATCTTCGCTTTATTTAATGATCAATGTTTCTGTTAATAAATAAGGCAAACTTTTTAATTCAAAAATAGTGGTAGCTTAATAGTAAAATTAAGCATGGACATTTAATTTTCCTGTTGTGTCAACGAAACACCAGTGGGTTATGGTTTAACCCTTTATGTACTGAATTATGTATTCATGAAAATTTTATCTTTTAAAGCATTTTGTGTGAATTCTTTAAACTGCATTAGAAGATTTACATAATTATTTAATAAATTTTAGAAGGATTTTAGAACGATTAATTAAATTCGAATTTATAGGGATTTTGTGCAATATTTATAACCCCATTCAAATCTCTTATTTTAAATATTTTTCTTAGTATTTTGTAGAATTATGAAATGTAAAATTAATGTTCTTACAATAGAAATATAGACATATTTCCGAAATGAAAAATCCCCCCCCCCCCAAGAAATCTGAAAACATGCAAAGGAAAAATAAATCATCCTTTTAAAAATATTTTTGTTTTGTGTAACCAATAATGACTTTTGGAACAACATAAATTAATGTATCTATAACTCATTCTCAATTGTATTTCAACTAATCAGTGTATTAAATGAATTTTATTAGAAATTGTTTTAATGGTACTTATAAGTACCGTCAGTAGATAAAGGGTTAATCACATGATTCAACAGTCAATTTATTACTAAATGATGTTTTCGTAAAAATCAGGGAAATAAAGGCTCCGATTCTAATTTTTAGAGTTAAGAAATGAAAAATCACTGAAAATTATGTCATGTTGACATAATCATATCAGATTTTCTCCTTAGTTTTCGTAATTTAAAAATACATTTCAAGTCATTTCATTTAAAGTCACATTCAAAAACATTTCAAATAGTCCGAGAGCTGTTAAAGATTTTAGGGTAGGTATTTGAGGCACCGTGAAAATTTGTGTAACACTTCTTTTGCAATGTCTGAATACAAAATCGAATGTCTGGTTGAAAGATCATGGCACTTAGCCGACACGTGAATTTTTTAATTTCCTAAATTTTCGTTGCAGAAAAACATCCTTGAGACATTTTGAAATATTTAAATCTTCAAATTTAGCATTTAACACTAGAACGGCCGTAAGCGGTCATTTTGACCGCTGTCACATGAATACATTTCGTTTCAAATTAGAAATATCATTATACAATAAGTTTAAAAGATATAAAGGAAAAAAAAAAACGTCAAATGATAAAGTTCAGTTGTTTTAAATCAAAATTCTGGTGTGAAATATTTTTATAAAACTTGACTAAAATTTCCAGCCGTTTTAGTTTTAATGAAATAAAAAATATAAAAGCCAGACACTTTTGTCGGTCCAAAAACTGTGTCAGACATGTGTCAAGTGGTATTTTATGACTACCCAAAAAAGGTATTTGAGGCATGCTGAGATTGAGACAGAATAATATTTATCCTTAGAAAAAGATATTTTGAAAATGACAGACACTTTTGTTGGCACTTCCTACTTGCCAGATAGCATGGAATGTTAACACGATTACCAGTAAAGCTGAGCTTGCGGTGCGCGCTGAAGATCCATTCACTGACTTACGATACAAACAAAGCGTAAGCCGCGTTGCAGTGCCTCGCGAAAGCTACCTTAAGATGAATTTCAACTGGATGCGTGCGCAATCACAACAAATCTAACTGCGATTGGAACTCGCAAGACCACGTGACTCACAACAAGCGTACAGTTGTTCGGAAATTTTTGGAGTAGTTAAAAAATTCTTATTCGTAGTGAAACATGTGCAGCTTTAAAATTCCTATTTTGCTTGTATATTATTTTTTTTCTTTTTGTATAATACGCGTTACTTATATATTTTAATCACGGAAAGTAAAAAAAAATGCATGATAACAATACTTTTCTCATGTTGTCTCCGACACTAACACTATTGAAGTCAAAATGACAGACCTCAGAATCGGACCTTAATTTTGAGTTTGAAGCAATTTTAAACAGTTTAAATTTTGTACTAACCGTCATTAAACGATCGTTAAATTCCATTATATGTACATACAAATGTACATAACAAAATCATTGTTATAAAAGTATATTTATTTAAGTTAAACTTTCTTGAACTAGTTCCGTCTAAAAGTAGAGAAAGTTTTTTTTATTATTAAAGAGTATTTTTTATAAAAGTTTCCAAAGTTTTATGAGTATGCGCTTATGGAAACCTTCCTAGTTAATAACTTCTAAAATTATATAATGTTAAAAAAAAAAATGGTGCAAAATGTTTCTTTACATTCACTAAGGCAACTATTGAAATTCATGTAGGTAATAAATTAATAGATGAGCTGATGCTACAGCGATTGTATTGAGATATACAGGTAAAAGATATAAATATAGTATACATAAATATAGTCTACAGTTGGTATAAAGAGTGTTTTCATCTATTCGATAGACAAGATTTATTTTAGTTAAGGACAATGAATGTCGTACGCTATTTGTGAATAAACTATTATAAGGAATAAAGTTAAAATTATACTACCTAATGAAGAAGAAGGCACATTGGATTTTCTTGAAGCATTATCATCACAGCATTTCTTCATTAACACCTTGAGGGGCACCGGTATATATTATATACCACCTACGATTAATGAAGTTTTACACCAGAAAAATTTTATTAAATTTTACTTTTCTAACTTTGGTGGAAAAAAGCCGTAAAATTGCTTTTACTTATTTTGAAATAGAATCTTTCAAAGATTCCGGTGGGAATTCAGCATTTCACAAACGTAATTGCTTACCCCTCAAGGAGTTAGAGCGATGAAACTTTTATAGCAATGTCTATGATAACCCTCTTTCAGATTAGCATTGGATGGTAAAATAATGTCTTTATATTTAACCTATGTTTTTGCCAAATTTTTAACACTTCACAACATTTTTGTACAGTTTTTTCACTAAAAACAGGGATTCTTCCGTCGCTTTTTGTGCAAATAACACACACACACACACACATATATATATATATATATATATATATATATATATATTTCTTTTTACTTTCCATGATTAATATATATAAGAAACGCGTATTATATAAAAAGAAAAAAATAATATACAAACAAAATAGCAATTCTAAAGCTGCAGATGTTTCACTACGAATAAGAATTTTTTAACTACTCCAAAATTTTCCAAACAACTGCACGCTTTTTATGAGTCACGTGGTCTTGCGAGAGCCTTTCGCAGTTAGATTTGTTGTGATTGCGCACGCATCCAGTTGAAATTCATCTTAAGATAGCTTTCGCGAGGCAATTCAATGCGGTTTACGTTTTGTTTGTTTCGTAAGTCAGTAAATGAATCTTCAGCGAGACACCACAAGCTCAGCTTTACTGGCATTCGCGTTTAACATTCCCTGTTCTCTGGCAAGTAGAAAGTGCCAACAAAAGTGTCTGCCATTTTCAAAATATTTTTTTCTAAGCATAAATATCATTCTGTCTCAGTCTCAGCGTGCCTCAAATACCTATTTTCGGTAGTCATAAAATACCATTTGACACGTGTCTGGCACAGTTTTGGGGTCGACTAAAGTGTCTGGCTTTTATACTTTTTATTTCATTAAACACTAAATTTGAAGGTATTAAAATTTCAAAATGCATCAATGATATTTTGCTGCAACAAAAATTTTGGAAATTAAAAAATTCACGAGCCGGCTAAGTGCGACAATCCTTCAGCCAGACATTCGATTTTGTATTCAGACATTGCAAAAGAAGTATTACACAAATTTTCATGGTGCCTCAAATACCTACCCTAACATGTTTAACAGCTCTCCTGCTGAAACATACTTTTGTACTTAACCACAGTATATTCAAATAAAAATATATTTCGTATTTAATTGTAATGGAAAATCTAATAATGTCATAATGCATAAAAATAAAATAAACCGAATAGACAATATTCAGGTGATACCGCAATAAATATGATTTTCTTTCTTATAAAAATTAAAGTACAAAAATAATTTCTTTTGCCGAAAATATCTTCCAAATAAAAAATACATCTAAAATGGCGCTTGTCGTAATGTTTTTCATTATTTCTCTTTTATTTGAAACAATAGAAATTGTCAGATTGCCACCATTTTGAAGAAATTCCATAAAAAAGATTTATCGAACTTAAAATATTAAAATGGGAATATTTTTATTGTAAAAGCTAGTGAGCTTATAAGCTAAAAGCTTATTTACAAATGATCATCTTTCATTTAAAAATATAATTAGCAAAATCGGTTCGATAGAAAACTCAGGACAAACGACTAGGGAAAAAAAGCCTTCAGTTTTAAATATGTAGATGGCGTGGTTCGCTCCGGAATGATTACCTACAATTTCCTACACTTGGATTATATATAATTAGATTACAATTATCTGTCAAAGTGTAGTGTAGTCATATCAGTTTTACCAGAGAGAATTACAATATTCAAGAATCCCCCCACTCCCCTCACCTCTAAGAACATGCAAAGGAATGTCCTGAGGTATTGAAAAAAAAAGAGCAGTGTAAAGGAAATTTCAAATACAGCTCTTTTGTAACATTTACATCTGAACCTCGGAAAGGAAAGGAAAAAATATTTGTTTCTCTCCTTAAATCCGGCCTCTGCACTATATTGATCAGTCTTTTTATATCTTTTATTGGACTGTTAACACTCTCGCTGCGTAACTAATTCTTCGCGATGAGCGTCTTTTACAGAATTTTTCATCTTTTATCACCGGTTCTTTAACCCTTTCCGACGCGGTGTCCTTAAAAAAAGGACACCTAATTTTAATTCCAAAACTGGCAAAATGCACCAAGAATATTTAACTAAAATTTTCCTATTATAATGAACATGAAAATAAGCAAGTTCATCTTTTCTAATAAATTCGTTTATAAATTGCGGTGTCAGTCCATTATTCCATCAGTTTATAAACAGAATTACTCCGCGCTCGTAAAGGTTAAAGTGGAAATTTTTGACCAAAGCGATATAAGTAAGCGTACAAACTTAATACTGGAATCGGGCGTAAATTAACACAGTTGCGCCATCTTGTGGACGGGGTGATAATCCACATACGCGGGCTTTTAGTGTGACGTCACAGGATATCTACCATCCGCCATACTTTCTAAATCTTTAGTCTCTCACGGAACTGAATTTTGTTTACCACATCCATTGCAAAACAATGGCGTAGCGAGAGGGGCGTCTTGATGCCACGTAGTTTTCTTTGCCTTGTCAGAAACATTTCAGCTATTAATCAAGGTGAAAATAACTTAACAATTTTAGTGGTGTGATGTAAGAAAACAGTCAGGCATCTTCCTGTAGTTTAACCCCGTCCGCTACGTGGCGTGCGACCTTGATTGATGTGACCTCGATTTTAATCTTACGGTCACCTCTCCCATTTAATATAGGACGCTAACTTATATCGCTTTGTTTTTAACTATCGTAGTCGGAAGGAAATGTCCTGATTAAATCACAAAAAGTTTTCGCTAAAAAATAACTGGTGGGAATAACAAAATAGTATTAATTAAACGGAAAAATGCATGCCCGAGCATATCTCGGGTTGCGCAGCGAGAGGGTTAAGAGGTCAAAGGACCTTCAAACTCATTTTTTTAATTGCATTTTACACATGGCACACTGTATGAATTAAGGCATATATTTATCACACATGAAATTAAAAATAAAAATTGGAAAAAAGAGAGGAATTTTCCTGAATATTTTAAGCGTTATGAAGAACATTTCAAAATGTACCTTGCGCATTTCATATCAATTAAAATCCCCAATATTTTTATACCAGTTTGGTTTACATAGACAAATAAAACATGTGCGTAGTTTTTTAAAACTAAATACAATTGGAAAACTTAAAGGTAGTTAAGTGCAGAAATAGGATGCAAAAATATCCACAAATTTCATAAAATTTATAAAATATGTCTTTTCTTACTTTTATATTCAAATACAGTCGTCTCTCTGTTTAACGTCGCTCTACTTAACGACGATCTCTATTTAAGGACGATATTCTGCGGTCTCGGTTCCTTTAAGTAAAAAAATCTCTATTTAAAGACGAAATTGTTTCTAATTAACGACGATTTTAACGTAGTTTTTTTTCCCTGATCCCTTTAAACATGTTAAATGAGGAAACTTCCTCTGATAGAAAAACAAGGTTTCTTGCAATTTAAATGAGTACAGATAAAGGAAAAGGGTGTAAGGAACGTTACCCATGTGACGAAGACGTTTTAACAACCGACTTCAGAAATTTAGATCAAATTTATGATGTCATTGCAAATGAGAATGCAATTTCAGATGCAGAAGATGGTGATGAAGCTGATGATACAGAAAGCGAGACACCACCTCCTTCTTACTCTTTGCGAATTCTGCCAAAATATTTTCCCCAGTACATTGTTTCATCAAATATGGAAGATGACTCATTCAATCTTCTTGAAAAGTTTGAAGCAAGGGTATTTAAAACTATACCACCATTGAAACATTCTACACATTTTGATTTTTTAAAAACTTAATTTGTTTAATTAAATGTATTATAAATATTTTTTATTGTACTTTAAGTAACATTGTATGCTGTAATGTTGTTTTTGTATGCAGTATGATTAATGCAGTTTGTATTTGTGCAATGAAAATATGTAGCATATCTGTATCAGTAAAAACAAAAGAAAGAAAGCATAAAATAAATTTAAATAAATAGATAAATCATTTCTAAACACGCCAATATATTGAGAAATGTATTGATAGTTCTAAGCCTGTAAACTGTGCAGGGAAATCTTTTTCAAATATTATTTTTCCGCAAATTCTGATTAAGGACGATCTCTATTTAAGGACGATTTTTCAACGTTTCTTGAAAGTCGTAAAACAGAGAGCCAACTGTATATATAATTAGATGCACAGTTTTATTTTTATATGTAGACCAAATTTGCATAAAAAATATTGTGTTTTTTAATTGACACGGAATACGCATGGGGCATTTTCAAAAGTTCTTCATAACGCTTAAAATATTATGAAAAATTACTTAATAATTAATTTATTTATTTTTAATTAACTAAATAAGTATTTTTTAATTTCTTGCGTGATAAGGATTCAAATACAGTCGTCTCTCTGTTTAACGTCGCTCTACTTAACGACGATCTCTATTTAAGGACGATATTCTGCGGTCTCGGTTCCTTTAAGTAAAAAAATCTCTATTTAAAGACGAAATTGTTTCTAATTAACGACGATTTTAACGTAGTTTTTTTTCCCTGATCCCTTTAAACATGTTAAATGAGGAAACTTCCTCTGATAGAAAAACACTTCTTCATTTCTTCTTCATTATTATATCTATTTAACAATTTTAAAACATCGGAACCCTTTCCGGCGATTGTAGATATTGAATTATGCAATTGGGTATTTTGTGTATTTTCCAATTGTAATTTTTTCAATTCAAATTCACGATTTTCGATTTCTTTTTGTTGCAACTATTTTTCTTTCTCCTCTCGCTCGCTTATAATTCCCGCTAGCAAATTTTTTACTAGATCCTCATTATACCCATCGGATTTTACAATTAATTCAGCCAGTTTACTTTTATTAGCGTCTTCTGGAGGATTTAAACCTAACTCGATTACCGCAGTAACCAGATCGATCTTTTTCGACCTTATTAAGTGTGCCATAATTATATCTGACCAATCAACACATAAAATAAAATATCTCAATATAAATCAATAATATATAAGCACCCTATAAATCAAATATATATATATATATATATATATATATATATAATATGTAACAGTTTTATATAACACACTTACTTCGTACCAGATATTTCCACAAAATATATATATTTTTTTCTTTACTACATACTAATACAAAAAAATAATTGTTTAATACCAATTTTATAACACTTGCTTTCATCTAAATAATCTCAACAATTCCCAACAATTTCCATGAAAACTTGTCATGTCTGTCACACAGCTGAAAATCGATATGCTTGTTGGCCATCGTTATTTTCAAACAGTTTGCTTCACGTTATACAATTGATGAGATATTTCCGATAAAATAAGTCACATTTTTTCCGATTTAAAATACTGGTAGCCAAAATCGTAGCATGTGACAGACATGACAAGTTTTGATGGAATTAGCCATAAATATATGCCATAATTCACACAGTGTGCCTTTTAATTGTAGCTAAAGTGCAATTTAACTCTATTAGGTGTAAGGTACTTCTATTCGTAAAAGGTTGAAATGAGTGAGTGACACCAGAATTTTCAAACAATTTTATTTCAAAATAAGCAAAAGCTTTTTTTTTTTTCCATTACTTAATAAAACGGAAAAATTTCATTCCAATATTCTGATGCCAATGTGGAATTTCGGAATTAAAATAAAGTGGTCTAAAAATGAACAACTCCCTTGAAGGGGTTGAAAGCAAACGAGTTTAAAGGTCCCTTGCCCCCTCAACCCCTTAACGGTCGCATTAAATTACGGTTTTAAAATTTAAATTGCTTAGTGGCACCGCTTTTTTGAAAAAGAAATGTTCACCTTATTTAATGACAGGTAAAATGATACCATAATAAAGTCAATTACACTATGCTATAAAACTGTTGGGAATCAAACAAATCTGAATAAAAGTCACAGCCCGTGATTATCACGGGAGCGAGAATTAAGGATTTAAAATGAAAAGAATATGTAAAATCAATAACTCGAAAACTGCAGTGACTATCGCAATGTTAACCTAGTTTTTCCCTGAAGCTTTATGACATTATTACTTTCTTCTATCTTTACAAGAAGAAAGTATTGGATTGATGAAAATTTTTTAATTCCGATTTTCGACGTATTTACACGTTTTAGGGGTCAGAGAACTCGAAAAACATTTTACAAAATGTTTGTCTGTGAGTCTGTCTGTCTGTGTGTAACACAAATTTTGTGGGCACTCTATCTCAAGAACTAATGAACGGCATTTAATAAAAATTAATATTCAGTTAGTCCCTGATATAAATTGGTGTGGTTAGTTTTTGGTGTAAATCGCTCGGCAGGTGGCGCTGCTATACAGCATTTTTCACGATTTTCGCAATAGCTCAGTCGCCAGAATTAATGCACGGATTTTCATAAAACTTCAGATTCAGTTAGTCCTTGACAGGAATTGACGTTTTATATATTTTGGTGTAAATTGCTCAACAGGGGGCGCTGCTATGCTGCATTTTTTGCGATTTCCGCAATAGCTCTATCTCAAGAACTAATGCTTGGATTTTCAACAAACTTCAGATTCATGTATACCTTGATACGAATTACAGCTGTTTATATTTTGGTGCAAACCGCTCAACAGGTGGCGCTGTTATGCTATATTTTTCACAAGTTCCGCTATAGCTCTATCTCAAGAACTAATGCACGAATTTTCATCAAACTTCAAATTCAGATATAATTTGATATGAATTGTTGCTAAATTGACGTAATTTCTTGTATTATTTAAATGATTTAATTGACGTGATTTATATAGAAGACAGTTTTGCGATGGCCGCAACATACTAGTTTTAATTTTAGGATTGAGATAATTAGAGCAATTAAGAGTGCGCATTTTGTTTGTGTGGGTGTTTTTAAAATGCTTATTATCTTCACGGCCATTGCGAGTAATGGTTAATCCGGGAGAACGCGGCATACCCAAAGTACGAATGTTTTTTACTTTGTCACCAATAAATACAAATAATAACCGTCACCTTATTTAGTCGGAGACAGTTGTTACAAATTCTGCCATAAAATAAGTTGAAGATTACTTAAAAAAAATAGTGGCGACAATTGTAAAAATCATACGCATTCTGGATCTATCAGGCCCGGCGCGAGCCCTCCCGAGTTAATATAAGAATTTACCTTACTTCTCGTACTCACCGAGTGCGAGTGTGATAACTTGATAATTTAGTTGTTTAAAGCAAAAAATAGTAATCCTTGAAGGGGCTAATAGAAAAACTGAAAAAAAAGTTTAGAGCGAAGCCTCCAGCTTTTTGCACACTACAATTATTTTAGAGAAAATATTGCTCTTTTAAATCGCCCAAATGTTCCGATTAAATAAGATAACATTTTCTGTATTAAAATACTGGTATACAAAATGCCGGACAAATGTAACTAAAATAATATCAATTTACTAAAAAGGTGCTTCAAATTTATTTATTTTTCAATTACAAATGAATTGATCTTAAAAACTTAAAAACATGTGTAAAGAAAGAAGTCACATTAACTCCGAGACCTCTCGATCATAAACGTTATCATTTTAGGAGGATAGCTTCTTCAAAAAAAAAAAAAAAAAGGGGGTGGGGATTATTTTCAAAGGGAAGAAACTATCTTCTTGAAAATGATCACGTTTGTGATCTAAATAATGTAACATCTTTCTTTACATATGTTTTTAATTTGAATGGTTTTAAGTTTTTTAGACCAGTTCTTTTGTAATGAAATGGTAAATAAATTTTAATAGCATTTTTAGTAGATTTATAATTATTTTAGTTATATTTGAAGGAACTCTTGAACGTTTTAGGTTAAAATATCCACTTGCATATATTGATAAGTTGCAACCCTTTTCGGCATGCCTCAGTTAGGCAACAACGTTTAATACTGTACTGCATTTTTCAAAATAGAAATACTTACAAAACATAAATTGAAAAAACAACATTAATAGCTCCAGAGCTTTAAATTGTAAAGCACTCTAGTTTTGGTAGCATTAAGCTTGCCGTCCTCTGTGCAAAGAATGATGGAAATTCGCTCGAATATATAGGAAAGAAGCGGATTCAAGTGAAAAGTTTATTGACAAATAGGAAAACATGAGATTGGGGTCAATAAACCTTTAACTTGAATTCCCTTCTCTCCTACATATTCGAGCAAATTTTCGTTGTTCTTTGCACTCTTTAAAATTTAAAGTTCTGGGGCCATTAAAGTTGTTTTTTCTATGTACATTATATTGCGCCGTATATCATGTTATAAAATCACTTACAAAATATGATATGAAATGAGAAATAATTTCATTTCCTTTATAAAAAAGTTGAAATTTTACTGGATGTAAAAAAATAATTCATCCATTCTCAAAAGGCTATTTTTAACAAAATAACGTAGAATGTTTTTTCAAAGTAAATGTCCAAATCTAAAATTTTATTGATAATTCTTCCCCAATCCAAAGGGGGTAGGGGGGGTAGGCGTATCTGACACTTTTACGCATACATTAGCTTTGTACTTCAGTTGTTTAAAACCCACACTTTTAAATTAAATATTTTTTATGTTTATCGTGTGTCGTGTGTTTATCATAATAAAGCAGCTTTGATTTTCCAAATCATCATTTTCTTAATATACTTTTAGAAAGTAATGTCTTTTGAAAGATGTTAGAACGATCGTGTATCTATCATAGTATAACAGCTTCGATTTTCAAAATCATCCTTTTCATACTTCGTATTACTTTCAGAAAGTGTGTCTTTTTGAAAGATCTTAGAAAAATCGTGTATCATAATAAAGCAGCTTTGATTTTCAAAATAATCATTTTCATACTTCATATTACTTTTAGAAACCAATGTCTTTTTGAAAGATGTTAGAAAGATCGTGTATCTATCATAATACGGTAAACTCTGTCTAAGGCGGAATCGATCGGGACCGAGAAAATTTTCCGCGGTAGACAATATTCCGCCTTAGACAAATTTCACTCTATGTCAATGGATTCGCGGGGACTTGAAAATCTTTCCGAGTTAGACAGATTTCGGTCTTACACAGAGTCCGCCTTACAGAGAGTTTACTGTATTTCAAAATCACCATTTTCAAGCTTAACAGTAAAAAGACCGGGAATTTTACTCAAGTTTTATAAAAATATTTGCCACCAGAATTTTTATTCAAAACTGTTTAACTCATTTCAGGGCTCGCACCGTTCCTAAAATTTTCGCACTTTGCTACCAGTATTTTAAATAAGAATTCTTCGTGGGACATTCCTTTAACATCTATAATAGAACTGTACAACAAAGATTATCGTTTTTATTTAGCGGTAGCAAAGTACGAAAGTTTTAGGAACGGTGTGAGCCCTGTTATTTATCTAAAATTTTTCTTCTTATTTAACTTTTAAACTTATTTTACAAAGAAATTTCTGGTTTGAACCGAAATATATTCATTTGGTATGGATCAAATGATCCCTCACGTTCCTTTTAGTATTAATACACCTTTAGAAAGTATGTCATTTTGAAAGGTGTTAGAAAGATTGTGTATCTATCATAATAAAGCAGCTTCGATTTTAAAAATCATCATTTTCATACTTAACCCTAGAACTACCGGAAATTTTACTCAAGTTTTATAAAAACATTCTACACCAGAATTTTTACTTAAAACTATTTAATTTGTTTATTTAACTTATTATTGTCTGATTTATACATTTAGTTTGTTTTGAAGAAATTTCTGGTTTGAATAAATATTTTGAATGTACATGTCGGGTCCAATGGACCCGTCTGGTAGACGGAAGGTTAATATACTTTTAGAAAGTAATGTCTTTTTGAAAGAAGTTAGAAAGCTCGTGTATCTTTCATAAAATAGCAGTTTCGATTTCCAATATCATCATTTTCATACTTCATATTATTTTTAGAAAGCATATCTTTTTGAAAAAATGTTAGACAGTATGTATTTTTGCTCATTTATTAGGGCAACTTCTGTAATTACGTAAGGTTAATGTTTTCAATTAAATTTCGTGGTCGCTGGAAACTGAATTTGTTCTTTAAAAGTTTAATATTTAAATGATTAACTTATACGCAAAGGTTAACCTCTTGGGCTCTATAACTTACGCAACGTACGTCATGCTACTATGATAATTTTCGACAATGACGTACGCAGCGAACGTCATGATATCTGGCTGATGTTTTAATCAGGCATTCCGAATTAGCGCCAGGAAGTTTTAACTCTTATTTTTGCTTTACAAGATGATTATGGAACAATGTAGTCATTTCCTGGATTACCTAGTTGTCATGCAACTTTATATCCGGTGTAGGGGTAGTGCGTTTTTCAATGCAATGGGAGCCAAAGAAGAATGTTTAGACGCGGCTGGTGGCCACAAAAATTTAAAGTTTAAGAGTAAGTAAGATTGAGAGTAGAAATGTTAGTTTAACAATATAAGAGAAAAAAATGTCCATTAGATCAAATCATACCTGAACAAACTTAATGCTGGAATCAGGCGTAAATTAACACAGTTGCGCCACCTTGTGGACCGAATGATAAGTCACATACAGTGTGGCGCGTATTTTCTAAATCTCTAGTCACTCATGGAAACGAATTGTTTTTGCCACATTTATCGCAAAATAAAATCGTAGCGACAGGGGCATCCAGATGCACTTGACACCACGAAACTTTTTTCGCCTTATCAAAGGCACTTCAGCTATTAATCAAGGTGAAAAAAACTTTACAATTTTAGTGGTGTGAGTAAGAAAACAGTTAGGTATCTACCTGTAGTTCACACTCCATCCGCTACGTGGCGCATGACCTTGATTGATGTGACCTCGCTTTTAACCCTCCGTCTACCAGACGGGTCCATTGGACCCGACAGGTACATACAAAATATTCATTCAAACCAGAAATTTCTTTAAAATAAACTAAGTATATAAACCAGACAAAAATAAGGTAAATAAATAAGTTAAATAGTTTTAAATAAAAATTCTGGTGTAGAACGTTTTATTAAAACTTGAATAAAATTCCCGGTAGATCTAGGGTTAATCTTTCGGTTATTTCTCCCATCACGCTTACTTATATCGCTTTGCTGTTAGCCCCTTGAAGGGCGGTGACGCCGTCACGGCATCGCATAATTTTAATCCCTAATTGCCACATTGGCACAGGAATTTTACAATGAAAATTTCATCTTTATTAAGTACGCGAAAATTTACTTTTACTGGTTTACAAATAAATTGTCTTCTAAATACTGGTGTCATTCAATTATTTGATCATTTTACGAATACAAGTACCATGCCCCTGAAAGGGTTAACAGGCGAAAAAGCTACCATAGGGATGCTCCAGCATAAAAAAAGACTCCTTTCAGAGAACATACATATTTTGTTTTAGAGACCATACATTTTAGTTTAACTCAATACATAAATGATTAACAACAGTGCAAAAAGAGGAAACATTTAAAAAATATTTACATATTTACAAGTTGAAAATTATATACATGAACGATTAAAAAAATTCCGTAAAAGTGATACTAAACATGTACTAAACAGGTAATCAGCACTTTCAATAAATAAAATAAAAGAAAATTTCCAATTAAATTTTTCTGGTTTAATTGAAAATTTCTGAAGAAAAAAAAATTTTGCCAGATGCGGCAACACTGGTGAATAGTGGCATACATTCACTAATAGCGCTAGAGCGCAAAGGGTTAATAATTGTTTTTTTTTCTTTAAGAATCAGTAAAATAAAGAAGAATGTCTTTAATTTACCTGCAATGTCTATCGATGGAAGAAGAAATCTTTAATACCATTAAGCCGAAAATAACAAAAAAAGAAAAAAAAAAGAAATGTACTTCCGTAGGGAAAGATTTACCTTTGTTCATTCAAAGACACTTATTTTCCTGCAAAATAACTGCCTTCAAGTTATTATTTATTAAAACAAATTTTATATATCGGATTTGTTGCTTTAGTTATCTGTACTCTTTGTGTTTTCTTTGGATATCTTATGTTCAATATGTTCATTTTGTTAAAGGAAATCATTACGGCATAGTACAGAAAAATAAAATACAAATAAAATAAAGTAAAATAAAAATAAATACGATTATTTAATATAACTACATTACTAGAAAAAATCAATTCTGCTTTTTCAGAATTTTTTGTCACCCGCGATGATATATATATATATATATATATATATATATATATATTCTATAAATATAGATAGTACAAAACATGTTTCAGTTTTAAGATTTAAAATATACGCTTTTATTTTGCATAATATGAAGTCATTTGCAAAGAATACGACCCAGTCTTATACAATATCCAGGGTTCGTACGCTTCAAAGATTTTCAAGCACCTTTCACCAGAATTTTTGTAAAGTAATATTTGCATTACTTAACGAAAAAAAAATTATTTTTTCAAATATAGTGACCAATAATTTACGAAATTACTGGTACTGGTATCGAAACACCTAAAATCCCATGAATCGCTTGATGCGTACGAACCCTGACAAGTATAGAAAAGCATGCAAATGACGTCACTATTGCTGAAAAATACACAAACTCAGCAAAAAAGCGATGTCGTCAATCAAGAAACTCAACCAAAAAATCGGGTATCTAATGATTCATATGCCTTCATTTGTTTGTAATATTAATATTCATACTGAAAATTATATATAGTTTATAATAGCTCCATGTTTTTTCAGAAGTCATTCATTTATATTTTTTCAAAATTTGGAAAATGTTATTACACACCGATTAATAAAATTACTTTCTTTTAGCTTTTTTATAGGAACTAAGCAATTTCTGAAAAAATAAGTCACACAAATGTTTTTTAAAATACATTTTTATAGCAGGCGATATTCGTGGGATATTTTAATTGCAATTTTTTTTTTCATGTATTATGAGAAAACGGCAACAAAAAGATATAGTAATCTATTATTTTCCAACTATTTTTCCTTTACTGTCTACAGAATTGGAGTACTTCAATTGCAACCATTACAGACATAGCATTCAAACTACAAAAAAATTATATCTCAAAAATAAGTTGAGATGCAGTTTGCAAACAAATTGCATTTAAAAGTTTTTTTCTTTATGACTGTGTAAAAATTGAAAATGTGCTATATTTAAGAGTTTAAAAATTTGAAGTTTGTTATTAGTATTTAACAGAACAATGATACACCTGCTTCGTTTTACGGTTGCCTTATAGTTAGGTGTAGCGTTATTTTTTAATCAAGACACTTTATCACAATATTAAAATATTTATTTGTTTAAAAGACGTTAAAAACTCATTAAAAGTTGTTGTTGTTTTTTTACTCGTTTAATGAGTCGTCATCAAAATGTATAACAGAAAATTACAAATGCATATGAAAAATGGAAAAAATCATCGAATCACAAGTAATCATATATTGCGCCCTACATTTTCACGATTACTCGTGTTCCTCTATGTCGCGCCGCCGTAAGTTGTCCAACCATTCAACCCATAAATTCGGGATACGAAAAGATAATGTATCGTTACAAACTCCTGAACCTCTTAAATAAATTTCAATGGACTCTCTTATAAATAATTGTAAATAAAACTTAGACCTGTAGATTATTTTACTCTCGTTAAAAAGTATGTTAATGTTCTCTATTTGATTTACTTTTTAACGAGAGTAAAATAATCTACAGGTCTAATTTGTAACGATACATTATCTTTTCGTATCCCGAATTTATGGGTTGAATGGTTGGACAACTTACCGCGTTCCGTCGCGGCATAGAGGGAACACGAGCAATCGCGAAAATGTAGGGCGCGTTATATGATTACTTGTTTATATTCCATGATTTTTTCCATTTTTTATAGGCATTTGTAATTTTCTGTTATATATTCTGATGACGACTCAGTAAAAGAGTTGAAACATGTAAATATAGATTTTTAATTTACTTTTAATGAGTTTTTATAACGTCTTTTAAGCAAATAAATATTTTAATATTGTGATATGGTTAGTAGTGGACGTAATCTTGACTTACGACTCGCACTTATTTACAAGACACTTTAATTGTTGTCTCAAAGTAATAACATATCGGGGCTAAAAAAAGATTTTTCTGGTTATTTATCAGCCATTTCAACTACGTTTTCGCAATTATTGCTACGTAAGATGTGGATGGAAAATATTTCACATATATGTGTCACATACGTCTTGTGTTTTACCTAAACATGTTTTGTAAATTATTATGTATTAAAAACAAAAGCTGTTGGTGTATCTGACACTTTTACACATACCCAACATTTATCTATCATAATAAAGCAGTTTCGAAGTTTTAAGTCATCATTTTCATATTTAATACACTATCCCAGGTAGCATTTTTAATTTGCAGAAAATTTGCAGCAGTCTTGCTTTGAAAACCTGCGAAGTTGCAGCAAGCTCAACATGGCAATACTGAAAGTTCATAACAAGACTGCAGCAAGATAACGCTAACACCGAAGTCACCACACTTTGAACTTGGAGCTAACTTGTCGTGCAAGTTAAATTAATGCTGTATCAAATTTACTGCAAATTAACGGCAAACAAGTAATCAAAAATACTGCAAACTTACTGTAAAGTAGTCATCTTTCCACGCCCCACAATCAGTTTACAATTGTTACACTATAAGTTTAACCCCTTCGGAGGGGTTCATAGACCTGATCAGGTCTATAGATGAAATCACACCGTCAGAAGGTGCATACATCGTTTTCATCACCACAAACAAGTTAAGGCAATATTAGTACTTTTCAATACGAGCCTTTTTTGGTGTTTGATAAGTATAGCGTTTAGAAAAAACTGTCCCAACCGAATAAAATTTCTGCGTATGTGCTGATTGTCTATTCTCTCAATAGAGGGATTTTTTGCTTTCGTCACTTTCGTGAATTAGAGACAGTCTTGCCACTAATTTCACAACAAACTACTCATGCAAGTGGGGAATGTTATACCTTGCGGGAAATTTGCTGCGAATTTCTCAATTCAAATTTGTCACGGCAAGGTACTGTCAGAAAAAATCAAACTTGCTGCTAATGTTCATGCTATCTGGGATATGGCCAAAGATGACCGGCCGCTTCCGATTTTAGACGTTTTCTTAAATATCTAGAAAAATACATGAAGAATTATCCTGAATCTCCAGGTGTGTAAACAGAATCGTACAGGTCATATATTTCTGTGAAGATTTTTTCCCGAAACCCCATAGGGGACCGACAACAAATTGATAAAGAATGAATATCTTTTGAATAACCCTGTCGAAGCTAAAGTAGCAAAAGCGTTCAAACTGTAGATTATGATTAAGTGGCTTACTGTAATAATTTGTGTTCATTTTTATGTGGATAGCATGTATACTCGAGGAGAAATTCAGGTTTTCATAAAAACGGTCTCAAATTTTGCCAAGTTTTTTGCTTATAATTTTCAGAACTCTTAATATAAAAAAAAGTTATTTCAGAAAATATGGAAAAAACATTCTACACAATACCCTGTAATCAGAATAAAAATATAGTAAAACTTTTATGATAATGAGCAGGTTTACTAAATAATGTTTCTCTATTGATGCGCGAATACAATATAATGTGCATAATGTGTTAGCTAAATGTATAGATTAACTTTTGTAAAACACTGAAAAACATAGCTTGAAAATTCTGAAAATTATCGTTGATAGAATATGCTCAAAATCCGTTGTTGCCAAAATGAAGCAAAAAGATGAGGGGCTGTATCCATATATCCATTGATGAGTGCCAATATAGCATACGCAATATTGCACGTCCTACTGTATTTGGATACAGCTCCTCATATTTTTGCTTCCTTTTGGGAATATCGGATTTTGAGCTTATTCTATCAACGATAATTTTCCGACTTTTCAAACTATGTTTTTGAGATTTTCACAAAAGTTGCTCTATACATTTAGCTAACATATTATGCAAATTATATTTTAATTACATTCGGGCATATGCAGCGAATCATTATTTAGTAGAAAACTTCGAAAATATCAAATGGCCGGTCATCTTTGGCAATATAGTGTATTACTTTACTATTGCGGCTGTGACATTTTCTCTTTTTACTTTCTTCCATCTTTACACGAAGAAAGTATTGGACTCGAGAAAATTTTCGACGGATTAACACGTTTTAGGGGGCAGCGACTTCGAAAACATGTTTTTACAAAATAGCCGTCAGTAGCCCCTTGACTCAAGTTGTCTGCCTTTATCAGGGTTGCTGGTTTGGCCACCAACTTTGACCAGATCCTGCGCATGCATACCGAATTAAATAGACCATAAAACACTGTTCTTTATTTCTGGTATGAACCCAAAATATCTAATTGAAAATAGAGGCCAAACTGACAACCTTGGTCATTTTGTATGTGGCACAAATTTTGTGGGAGCTCTATCTCAAGAACTAATACACGGAATTTAATAAAAATTTATATTAAGTTAGGATATAAATTGGCGCTGATTAGCTTATGGTGTAAATCACCCAACAGGTGATGCTTCTATGCTGCATTTTCCACGATTTCTGGAATAGCTCTATCTAAAGAACTAATGCTCAAATTTTCATAAAACTTCGGGGTCAGGTATACCTTGACAATTATTAGTGCCGATCATACTTAGTGTAAATCGCCAACAGGTGGAATTGCTCTGCTGCATTTTCACGATTTCAGCAAAAGTCCTACCTCAAGAATTAATGCACGAATTTTCATCTAACTTCATTTTCAGTTAGACATTGACACAAGATGTTGCTGATTATCTTTTGGTGTAGATCGCCCGATAGGCGGCGATGCTATGCTGGATTTTTCACGATTTTTGCAATAGCTCCATCTAAAAACTAATTCGCGAATTTTCATCAAACTTCAGATTCAGTTAGAAGTTGACATACGTTTTTGCTGATTAGGTTTTGGCGTAAATCATCCTACAGGTGACTCTGTTACACTGCATTTTGCAAGATTTGCGCGATAGGGTATCTCAAGAATTAATGGAATTAATTTCATGTCTTTAGAATCTTCATGATGGGCATACATTGCCCTTTAATTTTGCACTGTAATAGCGAATTTTGAAGCATTAAAATGCATGAAATAGCAGAAAGTTTTGGGATTGACACATCCGAATGGTTTAGACCAGGGGTGTCAAACTGTGGCCCGCCGATACCACTAAAATTTTACAGTTATCTTTGCCTTATCTAATCGTCGAATTTCTGCGATTCAACTTGTGGACTATTTCTTTAAAATTTTATTGGTATCCGGCGAGCCACAGTTTGACACCCCTGGTTTAGACATTGTACCTACGTTATCTAACCTGAATAATATATAAACAGTTACTATCTTAGAATAACTGGCTTTGTATTTTACTCGTCGATATGTCACTCGCTTACTGTTCATGAAGTTTCTGGTTGAAACCTAGCCCACATGTTCACTCCATTTTACTTCATTGTCAACCTGGACAAATGCAATCTTCAGCAACCACAGCCATCAAGACCAACAAACGGCAGAACCAAGTAAATAATCCACGGAATCCAAAGCCTGTGATATCCTCACATAACAAAGTCTGTCACGCCGCATATCAGATATGCACATGACAGCTTAATCCCTTGAGGGGCAAGCAATTGCGTTTGTGTAATTCTGAATTCCCACCGGAAATTTAGAAAAATTTTATTTCAAAATAAGGAAAGGAAATTTTACGACATTTTCCCACCAAAGTGAGAAAAGTAAAATTTTATAAAAATTTTCTGGTGCAAATCTTCATTAATTGCAGGTGGGATAAAATATATTCCACCGCCCCTCAAGGGGATAAAGCCGTCACGTACTGTATCGTTTATGCGCACTGTATCACACACACGGTAGCATCGCTTGTCCATCAAGATGTCTTCCTTAGACATCACACATTTTGTTTCAGGGCGCTGACACAAAAAAAGGCGGCTGTCGTCAGCAGATTTTTAAAAATATTTGTGCGGTCCCCTGAATTTATGCACCAGTATTTTATATAAGTTTTCTTTGACTGCGTTAATTTTAGAAAAATAAGGCGGAAAAACTTCTAGAAATTATTGGTATTTACTTTCAAGGGTCCATACAAACTCTAAAAAATATCCGCTTAACACATACGCCACTTTTGTGTCAGCATTCAGTCCTAGAATTCAGATGGCGGCAATGGAGTATTTAGGCATGTCATTTAATCTGAAAAATATATAGCCAGTTACTACTAGTTTAGCGAAAAGAGTTACAAATAAACAGGAGGAGACATATAGTGTATTGTCTACCAGTTGCGAGTGAAGTAACTGAGGAGGTTGTCACAGTATGGATGCCAATATTTTGCATCGGATAAACAATTTCTGATAAGCAGCGAAGCAAACTCCCACCAGTAAATTTTGAATAGAAACTTTTACCTTATTTTAGCTGCCTTTTTAATAAAAATTGTCCCTCACAAATATGGTTAAAATTTCTATTTGTTTTTACTGTTGGCAGTTTCCCGAAGTATTATAATCATTTTCACTAACACTGACAGGCAGTTGTATAGGTTGTCATAGTATGGCGGAAACGCAGGGCCTGAATGCCGCCAAGTAAACATCCACCAGTAAAAATTAATATCTGTTTTTGCCATTATTTACGACTGAAAGCTTGAGTTTAAAAGGTGTTTAAATAAGGAGAAATTTTCTATTTAAATTTACTGGTGTGGAGTTTGACCCGGCGGTAATTTACTCCAGCGAAAGCGGTTACAGTTGATGCTTCATTATTTTAAGGCTATGTCAGTTCCTCTTTGTTAATAGATACATGGTTTAGAGAATGCTGGCTTGGGCTTTTGCTTTTCATGATCTCCCTGCTTCAACCCAGTCAAGCGCTTAGCCGACCTTTTCAACATGAAGCTTATGTTTTAGAAAATTGCTGCTGCTATATTAGGAGATATAAATGTTAGGCAAACATAAAAATACTTAATTTAAAAATTCGGGCTATATACAAAAGGAATTCATATGTAACAAATTGAGAAACGCCCCATGGATTTGGCATTATAACAAATGTGCTCAGTGTTGCTAGTGGTCTACTTTTTTAAAATTCAGATTTCTTGTTTGGTAACACTTTTTTGAAATCCTAAAATTCGCCTTATTTAATGACATATTAATTAAAGAGAAAACAAGGGGAATTTTACCATTTCCAAAAAGTGCTATCAATCAAGAAATTTAAATTTAAAAAAAAGTAGCTCATTGGCAACACTGAATGTGCTATATATGCTGTCGACTAGACGAACGGTATGCATGTATTTGATTTTCGCACTTGTATACACAATAATATTTATACTTTTCATTTTTTTTTTTACAATTAAAGAAATTGTGAATATTTTAACCTTTCTAGTTGAGTACATGGCTCGTTTAGGGTGCATAAAATATTTACTTTTGAACCCCAGAATTTGCGTATACAAGTTTTCGCCTTATATAATCACAAATTTTTAGCTATTAAAAAGAAATCTTTTAATTTAATAAACTGGTAACGAATAATTAAAAGAAGTGTAAAAAACACTCGTCGGTAAGGAGTTAACTGCGGATTTCGATGTATAAACAAATTCTTGTTAATATTACTTATTATGTTATTTACTATTATTATTATTATTGTTATCTTATTAAACTATTTAAAATAAATGCACAGACTTTTCAACAGAAAATATTTCTTTATATTTCTGCACAAAAATAGTTTATCGATTTCAATAAAATGACCGTCTTGAAACGAAAAATACAATATATGGTTTGTACTATATTTAATCCTACAGCCTCAAAAAACAACTCTAAAAGAATCAACGAGAACTCTCCTTTACTTCATGGGGCAATATATAAAAAAAGATATTTAAAGAGCTTTTAGATATTGGAAGAGTCACGGATGAATGGTACCATTTTGACTTTTCCTTTCTTTACAGGTCATCTGAAAAATTTTAATCTTACAAGCAAAAAATATATAATATGTAGTACAAAATGTAGTAAGGTCTAACAATTTGTTGCACTACAAAGTATGTATGTATGGAGAATGTATCAGGCATTTCTTACTTTGATTTATAATATTGTATTTACTATTTTTTTATAAACAATAGTAGATTTATTAATATAGTTTTAGTGTTTGTACAGGTCTACCATAATCTTTTAACATAATTTTGCCCCTTATATTTAATTTCAGAAAAACATTGAAAGCTCTACGTTTTAATGAGGTGATAGCAAATTCTGTCATTTAGATATTTAATTCTTTCGCGGCGTTATCCATAAAAAAGGACAAGCAATTTTTATTGCAGCACCCAGAATATTTAATTAAAATATTCCTTTTATAACGTACTTGAAAATAAGCAAGTTCGTATTTTCTTTAAATTCGCTTATAAGTATTGGTATCAGTCCATCATTTCACCAGTTTATAAACAGAATTGCTCCGCCAGGAAAAAGTTTCATAGAAATTTTTAAATCTGAAATAGTAGTGCCAGACTATTCAATAGAAAATGCTTCTTTACAATTCTGTATAAAAAGGATTTAACCATTTTAATAAAATGAGCGACTTGAAACGAAAAATCCAATATATGGTTTGTACTATACAGGGTGCATACGAAAATCCATTTAACCTGAAAATACTTGCGAACGGAGAAAGCTACAGCTATGCAAGTGAGGTAACAGTATAGTAAAGTGACTACGCCCGATTTAATGCAAAAGACAGCAGCGCCCTTAGTGGAGGAATTTGGAAGATACCATTGCAATTCGAAAACGAAAAGAGATAAAATTTCCAATTAGAAAGTTTTAAAGAGTCAGTTAATTACTACGAAACTACATTTGGTTTACATGAATAAGATAAATCTTCGCCTGTATACCCAAAAATGGTCGCTAGACAGACTAGCCTCCTAATCTTAATTCCAAAACTCACAAATGGCACCAAGAAAATTTTAATAAAATTTTGCTTTTGTAATAAAAGTGCAAATTAGCGGGTTTTTATTTTCTAAGAAATTCGTTTGAATATTCTGGTGTCAGTTAATTATTTCATCATTTTACGAACAGAATTCTTCTGCCCCTGAAAAGTATAATCTAAAATTTTTAATGCATTGGAAATTAAGTTTTTACAGACATTGCAGTACAGTACAACGTCACAATCTACAATTGCGCACTGCTACATTTCCGAATTATGAATATGCAAAGTAGAATCGTCGCTCATGGATTTCGGACATTTTTGGGTATACTTTCGACGATTTATCTTATCTGTGTGAACCTAATGTCGTTTCGTACTAATTAATTGATGCTCTAAAACTTTCTAAATGGAAATTTTAGTCTATCTCTTTTCTTTTTTGATTTGCAGTAGCTATCTTCCAAATTTCGTCACTAGTGGGTGCTACTGTCGTTTGCATTATATCGGTCGTAGTCGCTTTACTATACCGTTACCTCACTTGCGTAACTGTAGCTCTCTCCGTTCGCAAGTATTTTATGTTAAAGGGACTTTCCTATGCACCCCGTATTTAATCCTACAGCCTCAAAAAACAACTGTAACAGATTCACCAAGAAATCTCTTTTACTTCATGTGGCAATAGATAAAAAATATTAAAGAGCTCTTAGATATTGAAAGAATCACTGATAAATGGTAGCATTTAGACATTTCCTTTCTTTAAATTTCATCTGAAATATTTTAAACTTACAAGGAAAAAATATAAAATGAATTTTGTTTAAAAATGAGCAGTGATAGTGACTGAGATTTTGTTGCACTAGAAAGTGCTTATGTGTAGATACTGTATCAGGCATTTCTTGCTTAGATATTTAATATTATATTTAATGTTGTTTTTTATAAGCAATATTAGATTTATTCATGTATTTCTAATGTTCGTACATGTCTACCATAATATTTCAACATAATTTTGTGCCTGATATTTAATCGCAGAAAAACATTGACACCTCTACGATTTAATGAGGTGATTGCACATTCTGTCATTTAGATATTTAACAAAAATTTTGTAATCTGAAATAGTAGTGCCAGGCTATTCAATCGAAAATTATTCTTTACAATTCTGTATAAAAATAGATTATCGTTTTCAATAAACTGTCTTGAAACGAAAAATCGAATAATGCGTTTTGTACCATATTTAATCTTAAAGTCTCAAAAAACAAATATAAAAGGATCAACGAGAAATTTCTTTTACTTCAAAGAGTAATATATAAAACATAATATTAAAAGAGCTCTTAGATATTGAAAGAATCACGGATGAATGATCACATTTAGGCTTTTTCTTTCTTTGCAGTTTATGAAAAAATTTTTAATCTTACAAAGAAAAAATATATACAATTTGTAGTATAAAATTCAATAGAATAGTGAATGGCATTTTGTTACACTACAAATTTCTTATGTTACAGAATGTATCAGGTAAAATGTTTATTCTCTTGACATTTTTTTTTCTTATTTTACATTAAAGAAATTGTAAATGCTTTAACCCTTTCTGGGTGAGTATACGTGTCGTTTAGAATGCATAAATATTTACGTTTGAAAATTTTAGCATAAAAGGTTTCACCTTATCAGGGCTGCAACAGGAGACTATTTTTTTTATTCTATTTAACGCCACTTATTCAAAATAAAAATCTTTTACATACGATTTGATAACTTTTGCAAGAGAAATTTATAAAAAATGTATTTTTTAAAAATAGTGGTACGACAGAATATAAAAATAATCGTCTGCGCCATCCCTGACTCATGTATTGACAAATTAGCGATTAAGTAAGAAAAAACTTTCAATTTAATAAACTGGTATCGAAGAATTAAAATAAGTGCAAAAAACTCTCGTCGTCTACGAGTTAAGTGCTGATTTCGATGTTTAACCAAATTCATATTAATAACACTTATTATGTTATATATTATTATTATTTTTGTTATATTATTTCGATATATCTACAAAAAATATTTCAAACTATTTATAAATAAATGCACAAACTATGCAACAGAAAATATTTCTTTATATTTCTGTATAAAAATAGTTTATCGATTTTAATAAGATGACCGTCTTGAAACGAAGAATCGAATATATGGTTTATACCATATTTAATCTTAAAGTCTCAAAAAACAAGCATAGCTGCCAACTTGTACGGATTTTTGCTACCACTAAAATTTAACAGAAATTTATGCCTTATTTAATTATCAAAATTCACTGTAATTCGGCGATTCAATTAGGCAAAGTTTTCTATTAAATTTTAGTGGTAGCAAAAATCCGTACAAGTTGGCAGCTATGAACAAGTATAAAGAATCATCGAGGAATCTCTTTTACTTCATGGGGTAAAAAGATATTAAAAGAGTTCTTAGATATTGAAAGAATGACGGATGAATAGTAGCATTTAGACTTTTTCTTTCCTTACACTTCATCTGAAAAATTTCATACTTAAAAAATATATATGAAAAAATATGTATGATTTATAGTACGAAATGCAGTAGTGACTGACATTTTGCTCACTACAAAGTTCTTAAGTGTATAGAATGTATCAGACATTTCTTACGTAGATATTTAATATTGTATTTGATATTTCTTTATAAACAGTACTAGATTTTTTTTATACACAGGTTGTCCATAATTAAACAATCCTAATTTAAAATTGTCTACAGATGAAAGTATTGTTCATAAAGTTGTGAAATTTTGCGAAAGACCTTATAAAGGGATGGGAATTTGTTTAAGTAAAAACAAAATTAGTTCACCATTTCGCCAACAGAGGGCGTTTTGTAATAAATTACACATATAGCATACATTTACCATAGTTTAGAAATTTATTTTATTAACACTAAAACTGCCGGCAATTTTACTCAAGTTTTATAACAAGTAATTAACACTAGAATTTATATTTAATATTATTTAACTTATTTAATTAGCCTAATTGTGCGTTGCATACATTTAACTTACCGTATATATACTCGTGTACAAGTCGACCACCAATTATTAAGAAAAATTTTGAAAAAAATTAAATTTCCGTGTATAAGTCGAACCACATTTCTGGTAGTACATTGAACAATGATTTGTAACCGAAGAAAAAATAAATAAATTTTCATTAAATTAGTACATTTTATCACGTTTCTAATCAGACTTTTTTTTTTAATTCAGCGTTTTAAAACTGTATAATTATGTAAAACCGAAGAAGCTTAAACTACGAGTATTTTGAAACCTATTCACATCAATTTAATGATACTTATAAAGAAAAAAAAATTCAAAAATTTATACAAGCCTTATTTACAAGGGTAAACAACTTCTTAGACTGCTAAAATATAGTACTTCTTTGTACTGTAGGGCTTTTAAGAGAGATATCTAGAAACATTCTCAAGTTGAACACTTTTTAATAAAGGGATTAAAATGTTGAAAAGAATGCCCTGTATTGAAGGGAATTCTATATCCGAAGAGAAAATGGGTGCAGAACAATTACAGGGACATTATTGTTGAGCTTTTTTGTCAATCACAGAGAAATGACTATTATCCGTTTTTATCTCTCTCTCCAACCTACACCCATATGTGATTACTTAATCCTTTCAGGGGCAAGGTACTTCTATTCGTAAAATTTTGAAATCAGTGAATGACACCAGAATTTACAAACAAATTTTTCTACAAATACGAAAATGCTTTTGTTCACTTGCTTAATAAAAGGAAAATTTTCATTCCAATATTCTGGTGCCAATGTGGCATTTAAGAATTAGAATTAAGTGGTTCAAAAATGAACGACCGCCCTTGAAAGGGTTAAAAGACTTGCCCATTCGCCGATTATCTGCGAAGAATTTTTTCTTTCTACTATATCGTGTATGAGTCGACCCCCCCATTTTGAACTCCCAAATTTTGTCTAAAATTTTCCGACTTATTCACGAGTATGTACGGTATTTAATTAGCCTATTTGTGCGCCGCATAGACATTTAAACTTATCTTATGAAAAAAATTCTGATTCGAATCGACTATTATCAATTTGGTAGGGGTCAAAATGACCCTAAACGGCGCTTTCATTGTTAACTTTACCTGATCTTAAAAACAGCACTGCGCTCAACTGTGGAACATGCTATATTACGATTCCAGATGGCATTTGAAAATGATGACCGTCATGTGGAACATGTTTGATTGTAATAAAATTTGTAAACTATCGTAAATGTATGTTAAATGTGTAATTCGTTAAAAAACGCGCTCTGGTGGCGAAATTTTGAAACTTTTTTTTCGCTCAAACAAATTCACCAACCTTTATTATGTAAAGAGTGGGTGTAGGCATATAGATCTTTCATTTAAATACATAGTGTAAGGAAATTCATAATACATCAGTCTTCAAACAAAACATTTACTATATGGTATCGGCAGTATTTAATCTTGTAGCCACAGAAATCAGTATGGATGAATATATGAGAAATTGTATCTATTTCATGCGGTAATAAACAATCTATATTATCCCTTAAGACCTGACCTAAACAATTCTGTAGGTGATCAAAAGTAAAAGAAAAAGACTATTTTCTGCTTTTGGGCAATTTAAAACCGAATCTGCACATTTGTGTGAGTTAATTGGCTTCAGATGTTTTTTGATAAGACACAACTAAGTTTCACCACCTGCAAGACAGGATTAGATTTTTTGCTTTTAAGAAGGCTATAGCATCTGACCTCAATAGAAAAAGTATGTACTATCGTAATTTCTTTACCCCTTCAAGGGCGGTGGTCCATTTTTGGAACACATAATTTTAATCCCTAAATGTGACATTAACACCAGGATTTTGTTTTGAAATTTTCCGTTTTATTAAGTACGTGAAGAAAAACTTTTACATCTTTTTAAATAATTTTTTTTTGTGAATTCCGGTGTCACACATTCATTTCAGTATTTTACTAATAGAAGTGCCTTGCCCCTGTAAGGGTTAAAATATGACTTTTAGTGTTTACTTAGATTTAATTTTTCTTTTCATATACTTTATTCATGATTTTATTTGATTTTGGTCTTGATAAATTTAATTAGGCTTTACAAAAGTTGAAAAATCTAATGACCTACACAATTGTGTAAGTCCGTCATTTATCATTTCAAAAGGAGTTGCAATTTCTAAGATTAATATTTTTTTTATTTTTAAATGAATTTTTTAAAGTTATGTTTTTAGCAATTTATTTTTTATTAATTTCATTTTTAAGGCTGATTAATTTTAAGGGTGTCAATGCCGTTTATTATGGCGGCATTGATTCGTTAAGTGTTAAAAAAGATTAAACGATTTTAAATTACTGAAATGCTTCAATACTTTTAATGTAAAAGGTATTGAAATTCAAACCACGAATAAATTTATAGGAAGATCCCAGTCGTTTAAATATATTGGTTTCATTCCACCAAATTTGGAAGTTAGCCAACCCTTTAATCCATTCCAGTAAATATTTTGTAAAAATCAAAAATTTCGATACAATAAAGCGACGATCCAAACGTTTCATATTTCTGAAAACAGATCTGAGTTATGAGCTTCTCAAATAGATGTAAGTGTTCTGCTAAACCTTTGAAACGCAGCCAAAAATAATTTACACTCATGGCATGTTTCTGATATAAACATAATCTGTGAATTTTATGTTAGTATCATTATGGAGAAATATATTCTTAAATGTTCAATTATTTGTGTTTTACCCCCTCATTTTAACGCTTTCATGGACAAAGAACCTCTATTCTTAAAAAGCTGAAATGTTTGAATGGCACCAGAATTTACAAACAAATTTATTTTTAAATGAATAAAAGCTTTTTTTTTTTTTTTTTTTTTTTTTTTTTTTTTTTTTTTTTAACGTATTTAAAAAAATGAAATTTTTCCTTCTAAAATTCTGGTGCCAATTTCGCATTCATTGATAACAATTAAGTGGTCCAAGAATGTTACACCCCCCATCAATGTAGTAGGAGAGCTGTTGAACATTTTTGAGTAGGTATTTGAGGCACCCTGAAAATTTGTATAACACTTCTTTTGTAATGCCTGAATACAAAATCGAATGTCTGGCTGAAGGATCGTGGCCCAAAACCTGTGCCAGACACGTTTCAAGTGCCATTTTTTGACACTACCAAAAAAAGGGATTTGAGGCACGCTGAGATTGAAACAGAATAATATTTATTCTTAGAAAAAAATATTTTGAAAATGACAGACACTTTAGTCGGCCCAAAAACTGTGCCAGACACGTGTCAAGTGCCATTTTTTGACTACCCAAAAAAGGTATTTGAGGCACGCTGAGATTGGGGCACAATAATATTTATGCTCAGAAAAAAATATTTTGAAAATGACAGACACTTTAGTCGGCACAAAAACTGTGCCAGACACGTGTCAAGTGCCACACTGGCACAGGTTTTGGGCCATGATCCTTCAGCCAGACATTCGATTTTGTATTCAGGCATTACAAAAGAAGTGTTGCACAAATTTTCAGGGTGCCTCAAATACCTTCCCTAAAATGTTTAACAGCTCTTGGACTAATGGGTTTAAATGATAGAAAAGAAAGGTTGCACAATTTAATAATACACATGTGATGTACAGTTCTGTAACTTTGGTTCATCCCACAAAAAAAAGTATTCTTTGTATTGAACAAACAATACAAGATAATTCTGAGTTTTTGCCCTTGAAAAATATTTTAGCCCCTACTATAGGGTATTTCAATAGTTTGGGGGTAATTAATTTTTTTAATGGCAACACTGGATGTGTTTGTAAACAACTGCTTTCGTATGTAGATTTTAACTTCCCAAACTTTCTATTGTGAGACAATCTGGATAAAAGATACAAATAAGGTAAGTGTCAAAATATTATCTTTAGTAACCTGCAACCCATGTGTGATCATAGTTTTTCCTTTAATTTTTTATTTTGACAGAAAACGCTTACGTTTTTATAAAGCTAACATGAAAACTAGTTTTTCGGGGCTACTTTGTGCCAGGCCTTTTTGGGTCCGAAAGTAGCCCCAGTTACTCAGAAATGCCTTTTATACAACCAAATCTCTTAAAAAATGTATTTAGTAACATTTTTTTTAAATGTTACTTTATCAAAATGTTACAGTAATTATTTTTGTTCCAGTTGCTGAGGATAACATGATGAAAACTGTTTCTCGTGTCTTTAATATTAACATTTTGTTTATTGTGTTTAGATGTAAAAAAAAAAAAAAAAAAAAAAAAAAAACATTTGTTTATCAAGTTTGCAGTGTTAATTCATTAGTACACACTATTGCAATCAATTGCTAATTGGTTTCAATATTGCAACATATGAATTGTATTCATTTCATATGAAAATAAGTGAATGGACTAAAGAAGCCCCCAGCAGGGCCTTTTATATACCAAAACTTTAAAAACAGTTAAAAAAAATAAAAAAAATGATTTTGAAAACTATACAGTTTGCTTCATTGTTTCCTGTTAATTGATTAGGATTCAATTTCGACGTTGAAAAATCATACATAATATTTCTCTATAATGGAAATATTAGTGGTACCAGGAAAAGGTGGCCCAAAGACGGTATATTCATCTATAAACTGAGATTTCGGAAAGTACACCGTGCCTTAATCATGATATTCAGTCTATTTCATACGAACAAGTGATATCGCTGTTTAAAAGAAAAAAAGAAGGATCCAAGCCTGTATTAACCCATTCAGGGGCAAAGCAATTCCATTGCTAAAGTGTTGAAATTAATGAATGACACCGGAATTTGAAAACAAATTTATTTGTAAATAGGAAAAAAAAACATTTTACACACATAATAAACAGAATTTTTTTTAAACCAAAATTCTTGTTCCAATTTGGCATTTGGGAATTAAAATTAAATGGTTTCGTAAACGTACCACCGCCTCTGAAAGAGTTAAAGCTAAAAAAAAAACACACTTTCTAGATTATTTATAAATGCAATTCATAACTATTTCGAGTATTCCACCTAGAAACGTGGCTGTTGAAATATATAAGATCACTGTACTCTTCAGAAAACGAACACCTTGTATTATCTTTAACCCCTTCGCGACGGGAGCCTTTTACGAAATGTTTATTACTGTTCTACCGGTTTTAAAAAACAGAAGTTTGTGCCTATTCAAATCGGGAAAATGCTCGGATTAAATAAGGCAAATTTTACAGTAAAATTTTACTGGTGAGGATAAACGAGGATTCTTAGGCCTATTTCCGGCACGCATACGTGTCGCTCGTCCCCAAGGGGTTAAACGGGTGTTCCAATTTTAATATAAGTTTTAACTTTATTTTATAGGAAAGAACTTGTTTCCGTTTTGGTCAGATTAAATATTATTATTATAACTAAAAAATTGCTTTTTTCTTTGCTTGTCTATCTATTCTCCTCTTTTCGTAATATTAAGCAGATGTTTACGATATCTATGTTAGTACGCTGCAAACTGCTGATTAACATATTAAAAGTATTCCTCAATCCCACACATTTGTTAAATAAATGTATAGAATGTTTCAACATTTCATCTGCATATTGAAACGCGACTGTTAATAAGTATATAAGAACATTGCGCTTTTCCAAACCCGACTTCGAACAGGGTTCAGAATTTAATTTTAATTTAAATTTTTGTTAATTTAATTTCATTGTACAATAACGAACTCGTTTTCGTTTTGATTACGTTAAATTCTATTAGAATTCAAAAATTGCATTTTTTTTTTTTTTTTTTTTTTTTTGTCTACTTATAATTTTTTTCATTTTTCATAACATTAAGCAAATTTTCTGTATGTCTGTGTTGTTATAATATAAAGTGTTGATTTACACATTAAAATCATGAATCTTACACTTTTTTTTTTTCACATAGATATCATAACTATAGAATATTTCCATATTTCATCCTATACTGCCTCTGTAAAGAGTCTCGAATTTCCACAAAATTCGAATGTGTTCCCTTCAGACCACAAAAATTTTATTTTTTTAATATGGTCTTTTATTATTATTATTATTATTGCAAGATAATCTTACTGCCACTATGTGGTGTGCAAAAAAGGATTTGTTCAAGAAAGGCCTCTTTGACATTGATTATGAATTCATTATTTATATGGCATTTCGGAAGTGACTTGAATTCACAACACAGAATACACATACATACTTATAAAAAAAAACAGGGAATGTTACTCAAGTTTTATAAAAATATTTTACACCAGAATTTTTATTTAGAATTTTAAGTTACTATTTACCTTTCATTTCTGTGCGTTTTACTATTTTATCACTAACTTATTCTATAAAGAAATTTCTGTTTCAAACCCAACTACAGTAGGACCTCGATTATCCGAAGTAATTGGGACCGACCCTCTTTCGGAAAACCGAAATTTTCGGATAATCGAGAATGCTTCAATTTTAAGATGAAGGAGAAATATATGCAATATTTCGTATTATGGTAGCAAGTGCTTGATAAAAATAAGGCGATAGAAAAATAGAAACGAAAATAAATTACCTTAATTTTAATTTTGAAATTAGGTACCTTTTACATTTATCCCAACACAAGGGTTTGGAAAAATGTTTTGTTTGTCGCAGTTTCGATTGCCTTTGCTTTGAAGCTGTATCACGGAGTTTTTAATATTATTAGTTCACCAGTATCACAGTCTTTCTGCTGCTTCAGCCATGCCAAACCTTTTGCAAAACATTCAAAAGCTTCAGAATTGCTAATTTGTTCGTTTTCTTCTTTCCACTCCGCAGATTACGGGATCTCAAGTTAAATTCGAAGGAACTCTAAGAAAGGGGACTGAAAATATTTATATAAGGACCGCTTGCACACGAGTAATATACCGAGAGTTTCGGTTAAAAGAGTTTCGGATAAAATAAGTTCTACAGTATATTCATATGTACGTGTCAAATTTATCTCTGACCGTCGTTCTGGTATTTTAACTCCTTGAAGGGCTGCGGCATATTATGTATCCCACTTAATTTTAATTCTGAAATCCAAAATGGAGCGCGGAATTTATAAAAAATTTTGCCTTTTATTACGTACGTAAAGAAAGCTTTTACCGTACTTGCGCGCGTATTCGCCGCACCTCAGATAACTCGATTTCCGACAAGAATTTATTTCAAATAAAATGTGATTTACTACTGCTTAGCACTTGCTTGACTTCTTTTTTTCAATAAGATTTCCGGTTTGAGAAAGACTTAATTAAGCCTAACTTAACTAAATAGCAAGCGCGGGAAATTACGGTACTAATTTTCAAATCTTGGTGTTATTCTATCCTTTAGCACCTTCGCGACGAGCGTCTTTTACAGAATTTTTAATTATTTATCACCGGTTTTTCAAAACAGATATTTTTGCCTAATTGGATCGGGAAAATGCTCGGATTAAATAAGGCAAAATTTACTATAAAAATTTACTGGTGAGAATAATCACGGATTCTGTGCACATTACGCGGCATATATACTGGTTGCTCGTCCCCAAGGGGTTAAACATTTCAGCAACAGAAGCAGCTAAGGGTTAAAAACACAACAGATCAACTTTTTCAGTTGGTAATTTTTTTGAAATATCAAAACATCTATCACTTTCCGCAAATAGTAATCTTCACTTTATTTAATTGCAAGAATCAGCAATTTTGGGTTCTGCAATCTGTCGATAAGAAGAAAATTGCTAAACGGAAAACAGGATATATACTTTTACACTGAAAAATTTCTCCATTATGGCAACACCGACCAAATTCTCAGCTTGTCAAATGTAATATATATATATATTGTAATTCAAACCATGAAATAAAATCTTAGAAGCGACCAACGGATTTAAAGAATTGGCTTCTTTTTATCAAATTTGAAGTTTAACTAAACCTTTAAGCTATGTTATTAAGTATCTTGTCAAAATCGAATGTTTTTATGTCACGATCAAAGAATAAGAATGTCCTAGAGACACGATCTGAATCTTAATATTCTTAAATAGTGATAGTTCTGCATCAGATTTGGAAAACATCCAACATACTTTACTCTCATAGCATGTTTATGATATTAAATCCAAATTGCGAATTACTTCATTATGGAAGAAATTTTTAAAAAAATGTTCGATCACTTGTATTTTATTCTCGTTAATCAGCTTCAAACACGGTTTGTACAATTCGACAATATACATATGTAATGTTACATATTCATCTATAACTTTCGAAAGATGCTCAATATTACTTTCTTCTATCTTTACAAGAAGAAAGTATTGGATTCGTAAAAATTTTCGACTTCCGGTTTTCGACGGATTTACACGTTTTAGAGGTCAGAGATTCCGAAAAACATGTTTTTACAAAATGTCTGTCTGTCTGCATGCGACACAAATTTTGCGGGCACTCTATCTCAAGAACTAAAGCACATAATTTTATAAAAATTTATATTCAAGTAGTCCCTAATATAAACTGGTGCTGATTAGTTTTTGGTGTAAATCGACCAACAGGTGGCGCTGCTATGCTGCATTTTTCGCGATTTCTGCAATAGCTCTATCTCAAGAACTAATGCACGGATTTTCATCAAACCGCAGATTCAGTTAGTTCTTGGCATGAATTGACGTTCTTTCCCTTTTGGTGTAAATGGCTCAACAGGTGGCGCTTCTATGCTGTATTTTTGGGATTTCCGCAATAGCTCTATCTCAAGAACTAATGTTTGGGTTTTCAACAAACTTCAGATTCAAGCATACCTGGCTATGAATTAGCGCTGTTTATGTTTTGGTGTAAATCGCTCAATAGGTGCCGCTTCTATGCAGCATTTTTCACGATTTCCACAATAGCTCAATCTCCAGAACTAATGCACGGATTTTCATCAAACATCAAATTCACTTAGTCCTTGACATGAATTGACGTTTTATACATTTTGGTTTAAATCGCTCAACAGGTGGCGCTGCTATACTGCATTTTTTGTGATTGTCGCAATAGCTCTACCTCAAGAACTAATGCTTGGATTTTCAACAAACTTCAGATTCCGGTATACCTTGATATGAATTAGTGTTGTTTTTGTTTTGGTGCAAATCGCTCAACAGGTGGCACTGCTATGCTGCATATTTTAGAATTCCCCCTATAGCTCTATCTCAATAACTAATGCACGAATTTTCATCAAACATCAAATTCAGATATACTTTGATATGAACTGGTCCTAAATTGAAGTATTTTTTGTACTATTTAAATGATTTAATTGACGTGATTTATATAGAAGAACTTTTTGTGATGGCCACAACATGCTAGTTTTTATTTTATTTATATTTTAGTTTAGTTTATTTATTTATTTATTTTCTTTCTTACTTAGTTTCTCAGAAAAGAACGCTTCATTTTGGTTAACCCTTTATCTACGGCACTATGATCTACTGCAATTTTTTTCATGTAATATTTTTTTTTTCACTTACTACAATGAAAATTAAAGGATCTCTCTATTCTAAAAAAAAGTAACTACCGCTGTCACCGCCGCCGCCGCCGCCGCCGGTTTTGAATTTTTTGTGACCGGAGGCCTTTCTTCGTTGATATTAACAAAAATAATGCATACAAAAATATGAAAATCGGTGGTTTTATACAGAAATGTTTGATAAACACGCTGATGCAGACAGTTTTCAAATCGAAGAATTATTTTAAGAGTTATTTAATGCTAAAGTTGGACAAAATCGTCCCACTAAAAAAGTTTTATAGCAGCAAAAACTATACATGGTAGTGTAATCATTTTTAGATCATTTTATGCGTTAGAATTTGCCGGAGTGCAGATTGCATTAATTTTTTTATTTTGACTCATTTTTTCAGGTTTTATTTCTATTTTAAATTCAAATTTTCAGCATTTCTAGAGATATTTTTTACAGATTTCAGAAAATTGTACTAATTTAAACTGTTGCCAACTGTATAAAAAGCGCAAGCAATAATGTTTGCTTCAAATTAAAAATTTATTTACACGTGACTATTATAAACAGGAAAAAAACTTTCAAATTAGAATTAAATAATTACGTATAAAAAGCAGGAACTTATTAAAAATTACGTCATAAAAAGTATACACGTGGATTTTAAAAGAGAAAGGATATTGCAAAATAATAAATTCATTAACATGCGTTAGAAGTCTTAGGAGAAATTACGTCATATTTACGTCACATTATAGTTATTACATAAAATGAACACAAAATAATATTGCAAAAAAGTTTAAATTTAGAAATTGCGCTAGACATTTATTTGATATTTTGAGAATTAATTTAAAATGTCTCATTTAAAAGAACTTTCCTTTCACTTTGTTAAAAAATACAAGGAGACAAAGACTCTCTTTACTTAATTCCTTTTATATTAGCTTATTTTGAAATGTTGTTACACGTGTATACGTCATCAAGTTATTTTTATTTCGACGTTTTATTTGTGTTTTTATTAATGTTGTACGAATTTATTTGTTCTTTCGTTATTTAAAATAAAAATCATATCAATTTGTATAATTTGGCGAGTGGTTTGGCGATTTATATAATTTGGCGAAATTGGTCGACAGGATAATCAAGTAGTACCGCAGCGGATTTGGCGTTAAAATTCCCCAATCAAAGAGAAATGAATAGAAATTCGTTTATAGGGAGATCGCCACTGTTTTTTAAATTATAATTCAATCTTTCGAAATGTTTTTAAAGCCGATCAAATTAGCGTGCATTTAGAATCTGCGGTGTCTGGACGGGGGTTGGTGAGCGTAGCTCGTAGGGGGCCGAGCCCCCTAGTAAATATAAAAAAAGTACTCATCCGTAAGAAATTTAATTATTTAGAGGTAATTAATTAAAGTGGTACTTTAAGGTACCGTCAGTACACTATGACTAAAATATCATAACAGAAAAACCCACAAGGTATTTCAACTGGCACCAGAAAATATTTTCGATTTAATAAGTATAAAAAATATAAGCTTTTTCTTATTTACAGATAAATCGCTTGGCAAATTCCGGTGCCAATCATTTATTTCAACACTTTAGAATTGAAAATGTTTTGCTCCTGAAAGGGTTAATAAAACTATTTTTCTTCGAGGTTCTATCTTGTTGGCTGTCCTTTAGTTATGCGACGTATATATTCCAGGGACAACACGTTCTCTCGCATCTCCACATATGCAATATATGAATTTACATATGCCATTTCTAGCATAGCAAAAACGAGCCGGTGACACAACTTTTACGATTTCCTATAAAAATTAACAATGAAACAGAAAAGAAATACCAGGGGAATTCATTACTACACTACATTTTAGTAATTACATTTTAAAGCAGATGAAAACGATTTATAACTACACAGACGAAAAGTAAACCAGAAGTTTTCTCCAACACGCAGTGTACTGACGGTACTTATAAGTAACACCGAGTAATTCGACTGTTAAATCAAATACATACACCGTTCATCTAAAATAGCTTATCAAATTGTATTCTAAGATCATAATGAACACATAAAAAAATTCCAACACTTATATTATATCCTTTACTGTGTTTGCAGCAATGAAAAGACGAGCGTGGCAATTTGTAGAAAATGTCGGCAGAAAATACATCGACTGCTTCAAAGATAGCCTCATTCCTCTCTAAAATAACAAACCTAGAGCTACTACTGCCATGTATTCGGATAAAGTAGAGTTAAAAGAGCGTTTCTTGCAAAGTACCATTAGAATATTAGTAATATTTACTATGATATAAAAGTTTAAAGTGAGTGGTACTTATAAGTGCCGTCAGTAGATAAAGGGTTAAATTAAATATTATTATGATTCAAAATTAGCATACTTTTTTTTCCTTATTATTCGCGCTGTAATGTTATATATAACATTAAGCAAATCTTAAGGGGACCGGGAACGCGAATTTCAACCAAAAAATCGATTTTTAGTTTTTTATATCATTAAATAGTTTAAACTTTTATATATTCAACGATGTATTACACATGTTCATATATATATAAAAAAAAGCTGAGTCGATTCGTCTCCGACTATAGGATAAAATGTCAAGTGGAACCAGAAATTCTTTCATAAAATAAGTTAAATTTAAAACACGCAGATTTACGTTAACTAAATCAGTTAAGCAGTTTTAAATAAAAATCCTGGAGTCAAATATTTTTATGAAACTTGAGTAAAATCTCCGGGCGTTCTAGTGTTAACTAACAACAAAATGTCTGTCATTAAATAAATAAAAAATACTTTTTTAAATTATTGTGTGAACTGGGATTTTCCAAAAATGGAGACCAAACGGGCCTCACTGTTATTTTAGTATTTTAACACCTTGAAGACTGGTGGGATATTGTATATCCCACTTAATGGTAATTCAAAAATGCTACAATGACAACAGAAATTTGAAATAGAATTTTGCTTTTATTATGTACATAAAGAAAAGTATTTACTTATGTTCAAAGTTTTTTTTCTTTTTAAATCTTGGTGTCATTCAAATTTTTTAACATTTCAGCAACTGGCGTATTTTGCAGGTGAAATGGTTAAACACAACAAATTCAGTGTTTTCAATGGAGTTACGGATAAAGAGGAGGAGACATATAGTGTACTGTCTACCAGTTGCAAGTGAAGCAACTGAGGAGGTTGTCACAAGATGGCGGTTTTTTTTTAAATCTGATCAACAGTTTCTAATTACCGCGGGACAAACTTCCCAACAGTAAATTTGAATAGAAAATTTCCTCTTATTTAAGATACTTGTTCATGAAAATATTTTCGGACAAATATGACAAAATATTCCATTTAGTTTTTCTGGTGTCATTTTGCACAGATATTATAACCTTTTTCACTGACACTGATAGCAGGTTGTCTAGGTTGTCACAATAGAGCGGAAACGCAGGGCCTAACTACCGTCAAAGCAAACTTTCACCAGTAAAAATAACTAACTGTTTCTTGCATTATTTATAACTGAAATTTTGCATTTAAATAAGGAGAAAATTTCTATTTAAATTTAACGGTGGAAGTTTTTCTCAGCGATATTGAAACCCTGCGAAAGCGGTTACAGATGAAGCTTTACTATTTTAAGAATATGTCAATTCCTCTTTATTAATATTTCCATGGTGTTTTCAGTTGGTATTTTTTTTTCTAATTGAAAACATCTATCGCTTTTCCCAAATAGCACTCCTCATTCTATTTAATTGCAGAAATCTTCGATTTTGCGTTCTGCGATCTCTTACTAGCGAGAAAAAGTAATAGATATATTTTGAATACAAAATTTCTCCATCAGGGCAATACCGAGCACATCTCAGCACGACAAATCTAAAACATATATATATATTGAAATTCAATCCATGAAAAAAGGGTGACCAAAATATTTAAATATTGGGTTCTTTTTCACCAAATTTGAAGTTTAACTGAGCCTTTAAGTCATGTCATTAAGTATCTTGTCAAAATAGAAAGTTTTGATGTAACGACCAAAGAATAAGAATGTCCTAGAAACAAGATCTGACTTATAAGCTTCTTAAATACTGATAGTTCTTCAGCAGTTTTGGAAAACATCCAACATAGTTTACTCTCATGGCATGCTTATGATATTCAGACCAAATTGTCAATTACTTCATTATGGAAGGACAATTTTTTTCCTACCGCTTTTATTTTATTCTTGTTAATTAACTTCAAAGAAAGTTCTACAATTTCACAACATGCATATATAATGTTACATATTCAAATATTCATCTATAACTTTCGACAGATTCTCAATATTTTAAATATATATTTTTTTAAGTTTAGTTTTTTCTTCTTATTTTTTTGTTTCTTTGCTTCTCTCTTTTTGTTTCACAGAAAAGAACGCTTCGTTTTGTTTTCATAATATATTATTATAATTCAAATGTAGCATGCTCTTCCCCGCCAATTCGCGCTCTAAAAGTTTTGGATAAAATTAAGCAAATCGTCTTAATCCTTAACCCTTCAGCGGGCGGTATCCACAAAAAAGAACACCTAATTTTAACAGCACTGACACCAAGAATATTTAATTGAAATGTTTCTTTTATAAAGTACAGGAAAATACCTATTATTTTATTTTCTAATAAATTCGTTTGTAAATTCTGGTGTCATTTCATCATTCCATCATTTACAAAAAAAAAAAAAAAAAAAAAAAAAAAATTACTCCGCGCCGGTAAGGGTTAACAGATTTTGACGAGCACCGCTCGGGCAAAAAGTGTTTGCTTACGTTGTTACTAAAAGCTTTTGAACACCACTAATTTTTAACTATAGCTTTTACTTTATAAATTGGCAGATATTTTTTTATTATACAAGGCAGATATCTTAGTATGGAAGAAATGGTATTTTCTTCCTATATTTAGTATATTTTGTCCAAAAAATGAAACTGATAAGGAATTAATCTGTAAAGACGTTCTTATGGTTCACAGTCCTGTTCAACATTGAAAAAAGCCCTCTTTCCGTGCATAATATTTTACATCGATGTATAACGTTTTTTAATATTTTTGTTCTGATTTGATTAACACCTGAATACACAGCATTGATCATAGAATAGATCTTAGAAAAAGATAAATAATTAAAAAAAAAACAGCATATCATCAACAGAGCAAATCTAAAATATATTGAAATTTAAAAGGCTTCAATTGGAAACGAAACAATTTGAAGTTCCTTTACAGATCACGATAATTTTATTTTTGAAAATAGCAATAATTCCACACTGCTCGAATACATAATTTACATCACCTTCCTATATCACTTCCACCTCCATCACCTCCATAAAACGCTTGAATTTAAAAAATGAGTATCTATATTTCAAAAGATTGAATCATTTAAAATTAAAGTAAATACTCAGCATGACAAATGGGGCCAGCAGAAGCCAAGGAATACAAGTGACAAAATTTTGATTTAGAGTAAATTGAGTTCAAAGTTGAACATTAATGGTAAATGACTGAGTTAACCCATTACCTGCTGAACGTACGTTTTCGCATCATTAAAAATAAATTTAAATTAACTACCTGGATACCACAATTTTTTTATTAAAAAAATTGCCTTGATTAATTACCGAATGTTTAAACATCAAATAAGATATTTGTATGATTCATTGATGTATAGTTGAAGATTTAATATTTGTGGTGCCAAACATAAAAAAGTTGAAGACCTTATCTTACAGTTTCGGCAGGTAATGGGTTAAAATATGAAACTGTTGCTAATTTCATAGCGGTCTTTGAACTCTCATTTCAATCACTGTGAAAGAAAAGTGGAATATTTAATTTCTTAATTTAACCCTAGATCTACCGAGAATTTTATTCAAGTTTTAATGAAACGTTCTACACCAGAATTTTTATTTAAAACTATTTAACTTATTTATTTACCTTATTTTTGTCTGGTTTATATACTTAGTTTATTTTAAAGAAATTTCTGGTTTGAATGAATATTTTGTATGTACCTGTCGGGTCCAATGGACCCGTCTGGTAGACGGAGGGTTAAGTAGAAATTAAGTAATTGAGTAGTTTAAGCTTTTCAGGAGTGCTGTTTGCAGTTTGCAAACACTTAATTTTAATGCCCAAACTGACAAATGGCACCTAATTACCAGTAATTTTTTAGTACAATTTCGTCCTCATAATATAAGTGAAGAAACCCTTTTTATTATTTTCAAATAAATTTGTTCGTAAATTTCGGTGTGAATTAATTATTTGAACATTTCTGGAGCAGAAATGCCTTGCCCCTGAAAGCATTAAAGAGCTTAATAGTTGACCTCCAGAACGCAGCACAGAATTAAAAAAATACTTATATTTATTTACCTATAAACAAATAGCCTCATTTCTAGGTAGCCTGTGCACTTAGCTCAGTTTTTTTCAATTTTGTCACTTATACCCTTTGGCTTCTGGGGTTCTCAAATCTAAAATATAATGAAAATCAATCCATGGAAAAAATTTTAGGATGTTGTAGAAGACTTTACTGCGATTTTAAATGAGGAAAATTCTCATTTCTTATTTATTGTGGCATGCTGCTTGAATTCATAAATTATATCGCATTTTTAGCCTAAAACATCTGCATCCATGACACTGAGTTATCAATAATTCAAACAATTAAATCACTAATAGACAAATTCTCAGCACGAGAAACAATAAAAAAGAAACCATGAAAAAAAAATCTTACACATGATCAAGAGATTCGGATAAATTGGCTTCTCTTCATCATATTTGAAATTGAGCCAAGCATTTAACCCATGCCATTAAATATCCTGTAAAAATCGAAACTTCTGATGCAATATCGTAACAATGAAAGAATACGAAAGTCTGAAATACTATTTGAATTATAAGCTTCTTAAATAGTGATATTTCTTTAACAGTTTTGGAAAATATCCAACATATAATTTACACATACGGCATGTTTCTGGTATTAAAATCCAAATAGTAAACTATTTTATTATGTACTAGCTAAGGTAACCTTGGCGTTGCCCGGAATTTTAAGCATGTTTGTTATTTTATTTTCATTTTTTACGAAGAAAACTTGCAGTAGAAAAGTTATTATGCAATATTCCCTTTTTTAAAATTCGTCGAAACATTTATTTCATTTTTTTCACGTGGAAATCTTGCAATAGAAAAGTAATTGTTGTGGTATGAATTTTATTGTGGATTTTTAATTGTTGGCAGCAGCTATAACGAAAAATGTTTAAATTTGATTGGAAATTGCTGTTAAATTTGTGGTTTTTTACTAATTGAAAATTAACTATACGTTATTCCGATTCCAGATTACTTTAGTTGCCTTGGCCGTGTTTTAATACACATGTACGTCACATTTCACAATTCTAGCTTCCAAACTCTGGATTTGTATAGAATTCCAGACAGAGAATTTTTCATTTTTGTATATTAGATTAAGATATTCTTAAATTTACAATCACTCATATTTTATTATCGATTATATACTTCAAACAATGGTTGTATAATTCGAGAATATATATATGTTCAGTGAACACATACATTTATTACACAACAATTATAATTTATGAGAAACCATTTACAGAAAAATCACTTCAACTAAAATCACTTTAGAGTTATTTATTGCTATGACTGTTATTTAAGAAAACCCTTATTGATATTTCTTGAAATAATAATGTAAAAACATTTATCCATCATAAATCAACATTTCATTTCCTGTTGCAATAGAAATATATACACAAGACAAACAATCCCATAAATTCGTCATTATTGTGAAATATGTTCCTTTAGCAATTAGCAATTTTCAAACACATAAATCATGAAAAGTACTTTGATACTAAGACATTATCGTTATTGCTTAAAAATAACAATTATTGTGATTTATATTTGGTGGTCAAGGACACTTCCTGGTTGCAGTGACTGTTGACACAACATATACAATTCATCGAACAATATATAATTTAATATATATATACATGATATATGACTTCGAACATATGATCAAAATTTTTATTTATTTTATTTATTTTTTGCATGTTTTATTTATTTATTTTATTTATCTATTTATTTTTTTTCTTGCTTTTCCAGGAATGAGTTATATATTTTTTACATGGATGTCTAAAATCTTTCAGACTTTTATCTTTTACAATATCTGTAAAATAGCTTCAATTGCTACGAAAATTCAATATATTTCCTTTATTTTCTTTACCCACAATAATTTCTTTATTTTTTTTTTTTAAATAGTATTATTGTTCGATATTGTATTATAACTTTTTTATCACAGTTTGTGGTATTAAAATAGGAAAAAATGTACACTCTGCATTGACTATGTTATATTGTTTGAATTCATTAAAAAAATATCACATTTTTAACCTGAAACACCTGAATTCACTTCAGTGACTAATCTGCTAACTTTTATGCTTTCTTTTTTTTTCGAATATAAATTTATGCCTTATTTCAGTACAGAATTTTTTGGTATAAATTTAGACGAAAATTTAAATCATAATAAATAGATAACTATAATGCATAACATATGGTAGCTATATACTGGCTAACTTTATTAAAAAGAAAAAAAAAAAAAAAAAAAAATCGGCCACTGTAATTAGGGAAAATGTCGCTATGGTACTACAGTAGCTTTCACAGATTTTTATTTTCCCTTTTTATTAACCCCTTTAGGGGCACCGGTGTATATTATATACCACCTACGATTAATGAAGTTTCACACCAGAAAAATTTTATTAAATTTTACTTTTCTAACTTTGGTGTAAAAAAACCGTAAAATTGCTTTTACTTATTTTGAAATAGAAATTTTCAAAGATTCCGGTGGGAATTCAGTATTTCACAAACGTAATTGCTTGCCCCTCAAGGGGTTAACAAGATTCACTAGTCCATTTTTAAATGTATTTCATTTCTTTAATATGAACATTTATCTTAATTGTATTACAAATATGCTGTCGAACTCTCTTAACCCTTAAATGCGCGATTTTTTAAATTTTGTTTCAAAAAAATTATATATGATTCTCTGAAAGGTTTATTTCACAGAAAAAATAATGAAAAAAATCAGAGCTACATTTTTCATATAATATGTCAATCTTTTCTTCTTTTGCACATCTGCAATATAAGTAAAAACTACTGTCGTGTGGCTGTTTTGCGCTAAAATAATGCAAATAAGTAAATATTTTAATAAATATGTCTCCAAATATCTTATTTTATATTATTATTTATTTTATAAAACTTAACATTTTAACCCTTTAATTCCCATGATAGAATACGTTCTAGAAATTAAGTAGTTCAGAGAATCTGACTTTACACCAGAAAGTTTCAATGGTTAATTTCGATTTATTTAAAAAAGGGAATGTCTGTTATTAATTAAAGCACATATTGCTATTTTAATTTTCTGGTGTGAATTAGGTATATACGAATAAAAAAAAATCTATTAATTTCAAAACACCGTTGTTTGCATATATGCAAAGCTGCGCACGAAAGGGTTGATATCAACATTTATCTTAACCCTCCGTCTACCAGACGGGTCCATTGGACCCGACAGGTACATACAAAATATTCATTCAAACCAGAAATTTCTTTAAAATAAACTAAGTATATAAACCAGACAAAAATAAGGTAAATAAATAAGTTAAATAGTTTTAAATAAAAATTCTGGTGTAGAACGTTTTATTAAAACTTGAATAAAATTCCCGGTAGATCTAGGGTTAATTGTGTTACAAATAAGCTGTCGAACTCTTTTAAACCTCTAATTCCCATAGTAAAATTCGTTCTAAAAGTTCCGTAATTCGGAGAATTCATACCAGAAAATTTGAATAATAAAATTTCACTTTATTTAACTCCTTAATCATAAAAAAAAACCTCTCTATATATTATAGAGACCATAAAAATTATAAAACTTTTTTAAAATAAAATGTATGGCCCTGGTTAGTTCCTTTTTGTTTTTTGAAGGTTAATGTGGTCTTTGCCACCCTAGCTTTTCTTGCCCATGCTTGGTGAGAGTTTCTCTGAACAGTACTAACTTTAACTTTCTATTTCCTTATAGTAGTTATACAACTACAGTTTGACTTTATATATTTTTAAGATTCTTGTATTTTATTAAGATTTATCGTTAACTTTCTTCCATCTTAAGTTTATACTTTTAACTTTTTACAAGTTAACTTTTAACTTAACTTGTTCTTTTTCATTTAACTGTTTATTTAGTTTGAACTCTCCTCATTGTAACTTTTTCTTACATTTTTATTCTTTTTTACTTAAAGTAATTTAAATTCTCTTGTAATTATGTATATATTTAGTTTTTGTTTCATTTCTTCACTGTGTTAAACTTTTTTACTTATCAAGATATATTAAATGTATGGTCTCTGAATTGAGTCTTTTTTTTTATGGGGCTTCCTTTGGTAGCTTTTTCGCCTGTCCTGGACATTTATGTGGATCATATGGAACATTTTTATTTTTTTTTTCTCCTACTAGTTATACTAACAATTTTTTCTTTTAAAAATTGTCTATCTTTTTAGCTTTTACTCTCTCTTTTTCGTGGCTACTAGCCGCGTTTAAACGCTCTTTTTTCTAAGGCTCCCATTGCATTGTAACACGATTTATTCTTAGCCTGGATGTTAAGTTGCCAAGCAACTAGGGAAACCATACACCAGCTTTATTGTTCCATTGTTCGGTTTAAATAAGGCAACATTTACAATGAAAATTTACTGGTGAGAAAACTCACGGATTCTGGGCATCTTACGCAGCACATACAGGGCTTCGACTATTTTTTAATTCTTTTTCGCACCACTTTTTAAAAACAAAAAATTTTTATATACATTTTGACAACATTTGCAATATACTACAAAATGTATCTTTTAAAAATAGTGGTGCGAACAGAATATAAAAATAGTCGCCTGTGGCAGCCCTGCACATATACCGGTTACTCGTCTCCAAGGAGATAAGGGGTGTGTATACAGAAAAAGAAAGAAGTTAAAATAATTAATTTCCCGATGAGATATTTTAAATAAACGAAGGCATTCTGCGCCTATAGCTTTAATATTACTGAGGAGAATTTGGAAGTTGACTAACTAAAAAATTTAACCCGAGATTTCGGAACTCCACTTGCGTGAGGTAAATTGGAAGCATAGAGCACTAGAAAAGTACGGAGAGCTAACTGACCAATCTGTTATATTAAATCCAGCTGTCCGAACAGTGTTGCTGTTGGGCTAATTTTTTTTTTTTTTCAAATTCATATTTCTTGATTGGCACCACTTTTCCAAAATGGTAAAATTCCCCTTGTTTTAAAATTCGCCTTATTTAATGACATATTAACTAAGACGAAAACAAGGGGAATTTTACCATTTAAAAAAAGTGGTGCCAGTCAAGAAATCCGAATTAAAAAAAAATTGGCAACACTGGGTCCGCACATGAATACAATGCCATAGAATTTTGGAGGAAAATTTATGACAAAACACAGATTTCCTCTCTCTAAGATAGCATAGTATAAGGAATATATTTTCAAACTGGGTTTTATTTTTAAAATATGACGAAGATGCTTCCATTTTCACTGATAGAAATTTTTTATTGAAATATCTTATTAAATATCATCATAAATATTTCAAATATATTATTTGAAATTAGGTAAAAATAAAATTTTATGTAAGTTCAGGGAAAAAAACTTTCTTAAGTATTCCTCTACTGTTCAAAAAATTATGAAAAGAGGTGGTAGAAATAGTCAAAAATGATAAACAGTAAACGGGAATGTTTGAGAAAATGAAAAATTTTATTAGATGTAGTATATAAATCATATTTTCCAATACTGCAACAATCTATATTGATATCGCGCCAATGAACATTCGCTGAGCACGGCGTTATTTTATTTTTTAAGACTATATTAATAAAACGATAAATCAGACACATGGATCAGATCTATACAGGAATGCGACAGGCAACTGTTTTTCTATTCCATTCTCACCACTATTAAAAAAAAAAAAAAAAAAAAAAAAAAAAAAAAAAATTCCACAGGCGACTATTTCTGTATTCCATTCTCACCACTATTTAAAAAAAAAAAAACCCAGATTTTTCTATGAAAAAAAAAAACAAAAAAGAAAACAGATTTCATAGTACATTCCTATTCCAAATGTTCTCGAACAATATATCAATAATTTTAGTTTTGAGAAAGAGCTGTGAGGTAGAATTAAAAAATAGTCGCATGTGGCAGGTCTGCAATACAACATTTCCTATTTATGTACACTGCTCAAAACAATTAAAGGATATTTGAAGTTTTATATAAAATAAAGATATAAACGAAATTTTTTTTACCGAAAATAGAAGAAGAGAATCACAAATGCAAATTTTTCTGGTTTTCAAACTGTGGAGTATGCAAATTTTGAGTTCGACGTCAAAAACGTCGCTTCAGCGGCAGCGAATGAAATTTGACTTTCAACTGGATAAAAGAGAATGAAGACAAGGATGATCGGCATTCAGTGATTGCTTTGTTTCGATGAGTACGATGTCTCAGCGAAGTCATTTGACAGATTCAGAAGCTTTGAGAATTGTTGGTAGGTTAGAACCCAGATAGCATTTTTAATTTGCAGAAAATTAGCAGCAGTCTTGCTTTGAAAACATGCAAAGTTGCAGCAAGCACAGCATGACACGGCTGAAAGTTCATAACAAGACTGCAGCAAGACAACGCAAACACCTAAGTCACCATACTTTGAACTTAAAGCTAACTTGTCGTGCAAGTTAAATTCATGCTGTATCAAATTTATTACAAATTAACGGCAAAGAAGTAATCAAAAATACTGCAAAGTAGTAATCTTTCAACGCCCCACTATCTGTTTGCAATTGTTACACTATAAGTTTAACCCCTTCGGAGGGGTCCATAGACCTCATCGGGTCTGTTGATGCGAACTCAGCGTCAGAGAGCGAATGCATCGTTTTCATCACCATAAATAAGATATGGTTACGTTTGAACTTTACTTTTCAATACGAGTCATTTTTTGATATTTAATAAGCATAGCGTTTAGAAAAAGCGGTACCAACAGTATAAAATTTCTGCAATTTCTGCGTATGTGCTGATTGTCTATTCTCTCAACAGAGGGATATTTTGCTTTCGTCACTTTCGTGAATTAAAGACAATCTTGCCATCAGTTTCACAACAAACTACTCATGCAAGTAGGGGATGGTATACCTTGCTGGAAATTTGCTGCGAATTTCTCAATTCAAATTTGTCACGGCAAGATAATGCCAGAAAAAATCAAACTTGCTGCCAATGTTCATGCTATCTGGGAAGGGGGCCAAACTCAAGCCGAAGTAGCGCAAGCCATTGGAGTGTCACAAAGTGTCATTTCCAGGATATGGAACCGTTTTTTGGAGAGTGGATGTGCAGGCCGAAGACCAGGGCAAGGTCGTAGACGGGCAACAACGCCCAATGAAGATCGGTATTTAGCGTTAACAGCTCGGAGACACCGAACCATGAACGCTACTCTTCTCCAAAAACACCTTCGCTCGGCTACAGGCACCACGATTTCAACTCAGACTGTCCAAAACCGGTTCCATGCTGTAGGTCTGTATGCTCGCCGGCCGATGGTATGCGTTAGATTAACATCAAGGCATCGTCGCGACCGCAGGGAGTGGGCAACCGAGCATGTCAACTGGAGGAGAAATGAATGGAGCAATATTCTGTTTTCTGACGAGTCCCGTTTTTCTGTGCATCCGGATAATAGGCGTATTTTCATCTGGAGGGACCGTGGCAGTAGGAATAATCCAGCGTTCGTGCACGAAAGTGTCAGATTTGGCGGTGGAGGAGTGTTGGTGTATGGTGGCATCTCCATTGACGGGCGCACTGACCTCTACATCATTCGAGATGGAGCTCTGACTGGTCACCGATATAGGGATGAGATCCTTAGACCTATTGTAGTCCCTTACGCTGCAGCAATCGGAGATAACTTCATTTTAATGGACAATAACTGCAGGCCACATCGTGCAAACTTGGTGCAGAATTTCCTTTTCGAGGAAGGAATCGTTCGAATGGAATGGCCAGCGTGTTCTCCAGACGTGAATCCAATCGAGCACGTTTGGGACGCTCTAGGAAGACGAGTTTCTGGCCGCCAACAACCCCCACAAACTCTCCAAGAACTGGAAAGAGCTCTTCTGGAAGAGTGGGGCAGAATACCCCAACTTGTCATTAATAGCCTCATTGAGTCCATGCCTCAAAGGTGTTCAACGTTGCTGGCCGCCCGTGGAAACCATACCCCCTACTGAAAATGATTTTCTTTGAAGAAAACACCTTTTCTTATTATTTTTTTCTCATATGCACAAACTGTGTTTTTTTCCTTTAGTACACAAATGCGCAATAAAATGCATTTTTTTCTGCCAAACATGTGTAATTTATTCTCATATAACCTACTATGTCTGTCGACCATGTATCAATCAGCTAAACAGTTTACCAGATACAAAATCCACCTAAAACTGCAATATCCTTTAATTGTTTTGAGCAGTGTATTTAAATAACTTTATATGAATAGCGTTAATTGAGATTATTTAAACATTCGTAAAAAAATACATTAATTCCTAATTTGCGCACCACAAAATACACCCAATTAACCTAAATTATTCAAAAAATATGCAATGAACTTGAATTGCTGAATTATTTGAAAAAAAATGCTTAATGAAAAGGATGTAATGTATCGCGGAGCAATTAAACGTGCATGGCAATAGAGTGGAATAAAATTCTTTAACGCTTTAATGCTTAGTAACTGTTTGTGTATGAAAAAATATTTCCCTAATGCTTATTCAGATCACTTTAATTATTGAAGATCCATTAAACACAAACATTTTTTTTTTACTTAATGCATTATCTAGTTCAGAGAAATAGGCAGATGCAAAAATATTTTCACGGTAAGAATAATTGGTGTTAATGCATGTAACGTATATCTGAATAGTATTTGCGATCTCATTACATGGTAAGAGTACTTTATATGCAGAAAAAGAAAGAATACATTGCACGAAGAGATAGATAGTCAATTAATATTATAAAATATTCTTTTTTTTTCAATGTACTAAAATTGCACAAAACTTTTTCATCGTATTTTATACATAAAATAACATACCGCAATCTTTGCACCTGCAGGGGTAACTTTACACCGTTCTCGAAAAAAACTTCAACAGCTTATTATAGGCTATTATCAGAAATATTTTCATTTGATTTTGCTGGATAAGTGGAATTTCTTAAATAGCGTAAATTGAGATTATTTAAAAAGATATCCTTAACCCATTAACGCTGGTTGGAACGAAAATCTGCCATTTAGGTAATACGGAAATTTTAAATATAAAAACCAGTAATTTAGTAAATAAATTTCCATATTAGTGAATCTCAAACGTTGAGAGATCAAATATTTTAAAATTACAATATGGAAAAACTGGTATCAACTGTTACCTAGATATTAAAAATGTGTAAAAGAAACTCGGCATTAATGGGTTAAAAAATACACCATTTCCTCATTTGCGTACCACGGAATACACGCAATTAACCTAAATTATTCAAAAACTATGCAATCGACATGAATTGTTGAATTATTTTGAAAAAATTTTGCTAACTGAAAAGGATATAATGTATCGGAGAGCATTGTAATAGAGTGGAATAAAACTCTTTAGCGCTTTAATGGTTAGTAATTTTTTGGGTATGAAAAAATATTTCCCTAATGCTTATTCAGATCACTTAATTATTGAAGATCCATTAAACACAAATATTTTTTAATTTATTTTTTACTTAATGCATTAACTATGCACAGGGAAATAAGTGGATGCCAAAATATTTTCACGGTAAGAATAATTGGTGTTAATGCATGTAACGTATATCTCAATAATATTTGCTATCTCATTACATCGTAAAAGTACTTTATAAGCAGAAAAAGAAAGAAAACATTCCATGAAGAGATATAGAGTCAATTAATATTATAAAACATTCGGTTTTTTCAATGTACTGAAATTACATAAAAATTTTCCATCGTATATCGCGCTATTTTATATATAAAATAACATACCGTAATCTTTGCACCTGCAGGGGTAACTTTACACCGTTCTCGAAAAAAGCCGCAACAGCTTGTTAGAGGATATTCTCATGGAGCTATTAATAAAGAGGAACTGACATATCCTTAAAATAGTGAAACTTCAACTGTAACCGCTTTTGAAGGGATTGATTACCGCCGAGTCAAAATTCCACCAGTAAGATTAAATAGATCTTTTCTCTTTATTTAATCGTTTTTTAAGTAAAATTATAATAACAAAGGATGACAAAAAGAGATTATTCATTTTTACTGGTGAACGTTTACTTCGGCAGTAGGCAGGCCCTGCTTTTCCGCCATATTGTGACAACCTAGACAACTTCCTGTCAGTATGAGTGAAAATCATTATAAAGTGTTGACAAACTGCAGTCAGGACAAACATATAGGAATTTTAACAAATTTTGTTACAGAAATGCTTCATGAAAAGCCGCTAAAATAAGGCAAAATTTTCAAACAAAATTTACTGGTGGAAGTTTGTTTAGGCAGTTATCAAAATTGTTTATTTTATGTAAAAAAAATCAGCTGCCATATTGTGACAACCTCCTCAGTTACTTCACACGCAAGTGGTAGACAATACACTATATGTCTCCTCCTCTTTATCCGTAACTCAACTGCTATTCTAAGAAATATTTTCATTTGATTTTGCTGGATAAGTTGAGCTTCTTGAATAGCGTAAATTGAGATTATTTAAAAAGACATTCGTAAAAAATACACCAACTCCTCATTTGAGTAGCAACGAGTAAACGCAATTAATCTAAATGATACAAAAAATATGCAATCAACATGAATTGTTGAATTATTTGAAAAAAAAACAAACATTGTTAACTGAAAACGGTTTAATGTATCGGGGAGCAATTCAACGTACATAACAATAGAGTGGAATAAAACTCTTTAATGCTTAGTAACTCTTTATGCAAGAAAAAATATTTCCTTAATGCTTATTCAGATAACTTTAACCCCTTAATTCTCGCTCCCGTGATATTCACGGGCTATGCCTATTATTCAGATTGTTTGATTCCCACCAGCTTTATAAAATAGTGTAATGGGCTTTCTTATGGTAACATTTTACCTGTCATTAAATAAGGTGAGTATTTCTTTTTCGAAAAAGTGGTGCCAATAAGCAATTTAAATTTTTAAACCGTAATTAAATGCTACCATTTAGGGGTTAATTATTGAAGATCCATTAAACACAAACATTTTTTTTTTTTTTTACTTAATGCATTATCTAGCACCGAGAAATAAGTGGATGCCAAATTATTTTCACTGTAAGAATAATTGATGCTAATGAATGTAACTTATATCTGAATATTATTTGCTAACTTATTACATCGTAAGAGAATTTTATATGCAGAAAAGAAAGAATACATTCTAGATAGTCAATTAATATTATAAAACATTCATTTTTTTCAATGTACTGAAATTATTCGAAAATTTTTCATCGTATATCGCACTATTTTATACATAAAATAACATACCGTAATCTTTGCACTTGCAGGGGTAACTTTACACCGTTATCGAAAAAAGCTTCAACAGTTTCTTAGAAGCTATTCTAAGAAATATTTTCATTTAATTTTTCTGGATAAGTTGAACTTCTTGAATAGCGTAAATTCAGATTATTTAAAAATATATTCGTAAAAAACACACCAATTCCTCATTTGCGTAGCACGGAATACACGCAATTAATCTAAATTATACAAAAGATATGCAATCAACATGAATTGCTGAATTATATATAAAAAAAATATTGCTAACTGAAAAGGATATAATGTATCGGTGGACAATTCAAAGTGCATAGCAATAAAGTGAAATAAAACTCTTTAAATCTTAATAACTCTTTATGCATGAAAAAATATTTTCCTAATGCTTATTCAGATCACTTTAATTATTGAAGATCCATTAAACACAAACACTTTTTTACTTAATGCATTAACTAGTTCAGAGAAATATGGATGCCAAAATATTTTCATGGTAAGACTAATTGGTGCTAATGTATGTAACGTATATCTGAATAGTATTTGCTATCTCATTACATCGTAAAAATACTTTTTAAGCAGAAAATGAAATAATACATTCTACGAATAGATAGATAGTTAATTTATAAAACATTCAATTCTTTTCATTCAATGTACTAAAATAACACAAAATTTCCCATCGTATATCGCACTAGTTTATCATGGAAGTATTAATAAAGCGGAACTGATATAGCCTTAACACTAGAACCACCAGCAAATTTACCCAAGTTTAAAAAAAAGATATTTCACACCAGAATTATTATTTGAAAACATTTAACTTATTTAATTAGCCTAAATATACGTACTTTTTTTCATACTACCCTTATTTTTCTTTAACTGTTTGTTATAATTGTTAGTATGCGGTCGCCATCCTCTTTTTCATATTAAATACCCCTTTGTATAATGTTTTTAATTGTATAGTTTGAATTCTCCCCATTAAAAATTTTTTTATCTCTTCTTGTTATTATTGCATGCTTAAATTAAAAATTTGTAATTTTTTAAAATTTGTAACTTTATTTCTTACTATCCTGCTTTTTTAGTATAACTTGCTAAATTATAATGTAGGGCCTCTATAAAGAGTCTTTTTTATGCTTGGGCATCCCTTCGCTAGCTTTTTTCTCCTGTTTATGGACTGTTTCAAGTTGAATATAGTGGACATTTTTCTTTCTTTTTCTTTTTATGTGGTTAAACTATCATAACAAAATTGTTATTTTTTACTATTTTCTCTTTTTTAATTATTTCTATCAACTGGCCACTTTTCTGGCCACCAGCCGCGTCTAAACATTCTTCTATGGCTCCTATTGCATTGAAAAACACTTTTACCTGTATGCTGGATGTAAAATAGTTTCGCAACTAGGGAATCCATAACACATCTACATTATTCCATTCTCCTGCTTGCATTTAATATATCGCATGGAGAAATTTCTGGTTCGAACCAACTATTATCAATTTGGCACGGGTCATAATGACCTCTCAATGTGGTTCTAGTGTTAAAATAGTGAAGCTTCAACTGCAACCGCTTTCACTAGGGTTCATTACTAGCGGAGCAAAACGATACCAGTAAATTTAGAAAGAAATTTTCTTCTTATTAAAAGGACTTTTTAATGAATAGTTTCTGCCATAACTTAAAGCAAAAAACATATTTATTTTCACTGGTGGAAGTTTACTTCGGTGGTAGTCAGGCCCAGCGTTTCCGCCATATTAATGGCAACGTAGACAACCTTCTGTGAGTTGAGGGAAAAATATTATAATATCTGATCAAACTACCACCAGTAAAAACAAATATAACTTTTTATCATAAATTTTTTAAAAACATTTTTCCTGAATAAGACGAAAATTTCTATTTAAATTTACTGATGGAATTTTGGCCCTGAGGCTAATCTGAAACTGTTGATCCAGTTTAAGAAAAAACAGCCGCCATCTTATTACAACCTCCTCAGTTACTTCACTCGCAACTGCTAGACACTACACTATACGTCTCCTATTCTTCATCACTCCATTTATTTTATTCAGAAAATAACATACCATAACAGGGTTCGCACGATTTTACCACAAAATTTTTACAGTACTTTCAAAGTATTTCACTGCAGAAAAATATTGAATAATCTGCGAATAAAGGCCGTGGTTGCGAATTCTGTGTTTTAAAAATTAAATGTAAATTTTCTTATCATTAATAGTGGTGCCAGAGTCCTTGGAAATTCCAAGGAGTGTGCGAACCTTGCATAATCTTTGCACCTGCAGGGTAGATTTGTACCGTTATCGAAAAAAGATTCAATGCTTGTTAGTAGCTATTCTAAGAAAGATTTTCAAACAGTTTTGAATTGCAGGATAAGTGGAACTTCTTGTAAATTTATATATGCGAGTCACTGATGCAATCGTTATTTTTGATACTGTTTGTTAAACATATATTTACTGCGTAATATTTTGTTGAATATTTTCCCAGGAAAAGTTGTAAAGAGGGTGTTCACACATTTTTGTAACGATTTTGCCTTTTTACATGATTTAAATTTAAATGAAAGAAAAATGAAACCTATATGGCATCGAATCGGAATAGGGTTTTATTATATCCTGCACCATTAAAAATACGAGATGGAAACCGTCAAATTTCGACGATAGAAAGTTTTTAAGAAGGAGCTGTTTCATTCATTTATAACAAACCTACAAAATTCGTTACGATAAAAATTGCATCTTATATTGGTTAGTCTAACTCTCAAACAACTATTATTTTAACCTAAAGTTAGCAAAATACTATTTCTATGAAACTAAGTTGTCCAAATTACGGAAAATTAAACTTTAATCGTATACATAATCGGTAAAATATGATAAAGATAATATATTATGATGAAGTTATCAATTGAGGTTCCGTCTTGATATTCCGTAATGAAAAACAGCAAAATTTATTCCGCTTTGACACAATCATAGAATTTTCCCCCATGAAAGCTAAACCTGACATCATTTTCACCTTCTCAAAATTTACATATGCGGGTCATTCTCTGAAAAGTGGCTGTTTTTTTTTTTTTTTTTTAAATTGCGGCCCAATAAAATTGCCTCAAAAATCTCAAAATTTAGCCTACAAGTACTTTATTGCTATACATATTTATCAAAAAATAATATGAACCAAACTGTATCTGATAGATCTTCTGAGATTTTAATTTCAAAGCACTTCCATTGCTAAAATGTTCAAATAAATGGTTGGCACCGGAATAACAAATTTATTTGTAAATAACAAAAATGCTATTTTTCACATACATGATATGTAGAAGAAAGTTTATAAAAAGTCTGGTGCCAATGTGGCGCTTGGGAATTAAAATTAAATGGTTTCATAAACATACCACTTAATCATATAGTCGAACCTCGTTAACACGAAATCGCTTAACGCGAAATTTCGCTTAACACGAAATAATATTGAGGTCCCGTCATATAAGTCTGAAAACCAATGTAAATTAATTCGTTTAACACGAAACAGAATTTCTCAAAATCCCGCTTAAGGCGAAATTTTTTTTTTGTTCGAAAATCAAAGCATTCTTTCTTAAGTGAAGTTTTCAATATTTCAAACTTACATGTCACAAAACTAAAAATATAATTTTTCTCACTGTTTGAAAATGACAAAGAAGAAAAGGGTTTCAAAAAATAGTGACATATTTGGCTAATTTCTGCTTTTCTTTATCATCTGATATTCCGCATCCCCCACCCCCCTTTCGCTTAAGTTGCATTTATTCACATCCTGAGCAAGAATGCCTGAGATGGGAATCAATCATATGTCTTCCTATTCTTTTCGAATTACATTTTTTGGTCACCGACAAAAGAAAGGAGAGAAAAAGAGAGGTGAAAAAAAGAAAGGGGAAGTGATCAATAGAAAGGGTGGTGTCCGAACTATCAGGGGCTCTAGCTCTTGACCTCTGATCTTTAGAAATCGTATCTGTTAGCTATCTGTTTGGTCCTTTATGCGGACATATTCCCTCTCTGAGCTATAGATCGGCCACAATGAATGTTTGGGTAAAGGAGTTTCATTTTATAATGTAATTGTTCCATTAATTGTTTAGCTCTATTGATAGTGACATAAACCATAAACAGTGTTTCCGAAATCCCATATCTTCGAATGAAAGAAATGACAATCCTTACTTCTATACCTGACTACTGAAACTCTGTTCGCAGTCGCTCTGTAGAATTCTTTGAAAGATAAGTCGAAAACAGCAAGCTGTGTCTTTAGAAACAAAGCAAAAGATTTTAAATGAAGTCAGCGATAAAGTGCTGAAAAAATCAGAAATTGCGGCAAAGTATGGAATACCCAATAGCACACTCTCTACAATTTTAAAGAATTGTGAAAAGACTGGAGCGGCTTATGCTGTCAGTCAATTCGAACCAGCAAGAAAACGGATGGGCACAGGGAAAAATGAAGAAATTGAAATTACTCTCTTACGGTGGATAAAAGAAGCAAGAAGCCAGAACATTGTTTAAACTGGTGCAGCTTTGCAAGAGAAAGCAAAGGCTTTTGCTGATGCTCTCGGTTACAACAATTTCACATGTTCTAACGGATGGCTGACAAGATTTAAAGAGCGTCATAGAATTGTCTGCATAAAGATATGTGGAGAAGAATCTGCCGTAGATGAGAACTCTATACAGTCTTTTTTATTAGGAAAGTGGTTAGACGTAAAAAAAAATTATGCACTCCGTGACATTTTTAGCGCCGATGAAACGGGGCTTTTTTTGAAAGCACAACCCTCGCGAACAATTACTTTAAAAGGAGAAAACTGTACTGGAGGAAACTTCGGCAAAGAAAGAATTACGATTATGGTCGGCTGCAACATGGACGGAAGGGGAAAATTACCATTGCTCGTGATCGGTAAGTCGGCGAAACCACGTTGTTTCAAAAACTTTAAAACTTTGCCAGTTTGCTACGCTTCCAGCAAAAATGCATGGATAAACAATGTTATTTTTACGAAATGGTTACTTGATCTGGACTTAAAATTCTACGGAGAAAAGAGAAAAATCTGCTTATTGCTGGACAATTGCAGTGCTCATAAAGATGTTCCAGTATTAAAAGCAATTGAATGTGTCTTTCTTCCTCCAAACACTACAACAAAACTTCAGCCTTGTGACCAAGGAATTATCCAATGCTTAAAAGTGCAGTACAGAAAAAGAATTGGTCATAAAATGATTCAATGTTTTGATAATAAAACGGCATTTTCTGTGAATTTACTAGAAGCTACAACTAATCTAAGAAGTGCCTGGAACAGTATCACAACTGGAACTGTGAAAAATTGTTTCCGACACGCGGAATTTACGCATGAGATAAATGAAGAAACTAATGAAACAGAATCTGAAATGACGACTGATTTAATAGAAGAAGCCAAAAAATGGGGAATTATTTCGCAGACATTGATTGTCGAGTATATTTGCATAGATGAAGATGTGCTGACTTTGGATGTGACAACAGGCGAAGAAATAATTGCTTCATTAACTGAAAAAAAAGATGACAACATCGACATCTCAGACGAGGATGAAGAATTCGACACAGAACTGAAAAGTTCAGTGTCATTAAATGAAACTACCGTAGCATTAAAAACTGTACAACTTTTCCTTATGGTACAAGAGAATGCTTCCCGAGCTTTGTACAAATTAGATGAGGTCCATGCGTTTTTAGAACAAATCAGTCTACAAAAATTGAAACAAAAGTCAATAACGGACTTTAAAAAATTGATTAGAAGGTAAATAAACTTATTATTGCTTAAAATGATGACCTATTTGTTTTATTTCTTAATTAAATTTTCTATTTCTTAATTAAAATTTCTATTTCTTATTTATTTATGATTATAGCAGGGATATATTTATAAGCTTATTTATTTAGGGTTTTTTTTATCTTATATAGATGGCACCACTATTTTGACGGTTAACACGAAATCCCGGATAACACGAAGAAATTTCGCAGCCCCTTCAATTTCGTATTAACGAGGTTCGACTGTATTAAAATTATGAGGGAATGATGAAATACTTTTGAAAACCATTTTTCACAAAGATGATGTGTCTAATGTATATTTTCAGTTATTAAATATTTTTTTAAACACATTTCTAATAATATAACAACATTAAAAGACATTTCATTAGTTTTTATTAAATTTACAATAGATGAGGGAATGATGGATAATAAAAATACTTACTTTGATCTAGCACTTGAAAACCATGTGCTAGCTATTCAGGAATGTTTTTGAGCAAACAACAAGATAGTTGCTTCACTTTACTCATGTACAAACTATTCTAGACATACGAGGATATAAAGCATGTTCTGATTTCTACTAAGTAAATAGGGGCACATTTGTACGTATGTGAGGGAATGATGACAAATACTAGGGACATATTAAAAAGTGCCCTAATTCTTTCATTATATAAAATATAAATATAATTAAATGGCTAAATATTTATTTAAGTATGTTTAATGGATTGAGGAAAAAATAATTATAAATATACGTACTGCAATGGCAGAGAAAGCACTTTCTTTCCTATATATGTGAATGGGGACATTGTGAGGGAATGATATTTGCAATAAAAAATACATTTAATTTATCATATTTCAATTTCAATAAGCAAGTAATTACAGTTTATAAGTATAACTGATTAATATTGATCGTTTGGGGTCAGGTAACCTTTGAAGCGTCCAAAAATCGAATTTTTTTTTTTAATAGCTTATAATTAAATATAATTCTTTGGGAACATTTAAAATCAAACCCCATACAAAAATTCGCATTAGAAGAGAAGTTATGTCTAAAACACTTTGAGCTTTTGCTATATGATCAACGGGTTTTTCAATCTTTAAAGCCAATTTTCTCAAAACAGCGATTTTGATCATTGCGTGCACGATTTCTGAAAAACGGTTGCCTATAATTTCACGAAATTGTTGGTGGATATATTAAACGTACAGAAGTACAAAATGACCTATTATTATGTTTCTCAAGTAAGAAGTTTAGAATTTACGGCTACTTTTGTATTAAAAAAATCTCGATATTTCCAATTTCTTTAAAAAAAAATTTTTTTTCTCGAGATCTACAAGTTTTATTTTTTACATTGTAGGTCATTTTGAAAACACTTTATATCTGTACGCATTAAAAAAATCTTGGCTTGTTTTAGCCATTGAAATGGGAAAAATCATGTGCGCAATGCGTGCAAGAATAATTCTTTCGTAAAAATTGTTTTATCTTTAAAAATAAATTTAAAAAAACTATATATGTGTATACCTTTTCTAACAAATTTGATTGATAAAATAAATCGTTCCTAACATGTGTTTTCAATTTTATAATTAAAAGTTAATTAGTTAAAGAATCACTGCAATTCTTATACAGGTCACTTTTCCATGTACTTAATTGGTTCAAAGGTTACCTGACCCCTTAAATCACTTTTTCTTTTTGTAATTTTAAATATATGTCTTCAAGACCCCTGGGACATAAAATTGCCACTTTTCAGAGAATGGCTCATGCACCTCTCGTACCCTTATTCATCATTTTAAAAAGAATTTTCATTTTAATTTGATCACTTTAAAGCCATTTTAAATCCAAACTTGAAGTCACGTTTTTCAGCTACATCTTTGCATATGAACAGTCGTACTCTTGACTTGAGATTCTAATCTCAGTACCGGAGAGTAAAACTTGCCGTAGTTTATGTATTTTAGATACATTTGTGGTAAAATATTTAGTTTTGTCTAAGAAAATTATCGCTTTCTTTTACATATGACGTAATTTGAACTTACTTAAGCATTCGCCTATTGTCTCAAACTCAGTATCACAAGAACGAAAAAAGTAGGCAATTGTAACAATCCTGTGGTGGAAAATGTTTCTTTGGAAAAGCAGTACTTCATTTTCCGTTCAAAATATTTTGGTGCAACATGTCCCTAATCGGATTTTTATCAACTAAACCCTATACAAAAAATTAACCGTTCAATTTTTTTAAAGTTTTTTTTTTTTTTTTTTTTTTTTTTTTAAATCAGAAAATTGCATGAATAAAGATAAATAAACCTCATTATTTCTCTCTTCTCTGCAATAATGAAAGTGATCCAATTGCCACTAATTTCATAAAAAAGCTTTTTAAATTAAAATATAAAACTGTTGACATTTAAAAAAATATCTAATGCGTGCTCATATACAAATGAAATGCTTCCAGTTAAATATATATATATATATATATTCGTAAAATTGGTTCAGCAGAAAGTTCAGCGCTGATGACTAAAACACAGCCTTGAGTTTTAAATATATAGGTTACATACGTACATATTTCTTTCATTGTATGTCAGGAGCCATATTTATAATTCGTATGAACTGAAAATTATGAAAAATTACAATTTAAGCAATTTATGGTATTTTGATAAAATCTCTCTATTCTAAAAAAAAGTAACTACCGCTGTCACCACCGCCGCCGCCGCCGCCGCCGGTTTTGATTTTTTTGTGACCGGAGGCCTTTCTTCGTTAATATTAACAAAAATAATGCATACAAAAATATGAAAATCGGTGGTTTTATGCAGAAATGTTTGATAAACACGCTGATGCAGACAGTTTTCAAATCGAAGAATTATTTTAAGAGTTATTTAATGCTAAAGTTGGACAAAATCGTTCCACTAAAAAAGTTTTATAGCAGCAATAACTATACATGACAGTGTAATCATTTTTAGATCATTTTATGCGTTAGAATTTGCCGGAGTGCAGATTGCATTAATTTTTTTATTTTGACTCATTTTTTCAGGTTTTATTTCTATTTTAAATTCAAATTTTCAGCATTTCTAGAGATATTTTTTACAGATTTCAGAAAATTGTACTAATTTAAACTGTTGCCAACTATATAAAAAGCGCAGGCAATAATGTTTGCTTCAAATTAAAAATTTATTTACACGTGACTATTATAAACAGGAAAAAAACTTTCAAATTAGAATTAAATAATTATGTATAAAAAGCAGGAACTTAATAAAAATTTCGTCATAAAAAGTATACACGTGAATTTTAAAAGAGAAAGGATATTGTAAAATAATAAGTTCATTAACATGCGTTAGAAGTCTTAGGAGAAATTACGTCATATTTACGTCACATTATAGTTATTACATAAAATGAACACAAAATAATATTGCAAAAAAGTTTAAATTTAGAAATTGCGCTAGACATTTATTTGATATATTGAGAATTAATTTAAAATGTCTCATTTAAAAGAACTTTCTTTTCGCTTTGTTAAAAAATACCAGGAGACAAAGACTCTCTTTACTTAATTCCTTTTATATTAGCTTATTTTGAAATGTTGTTACACGTGTATACGTCATCAAGTTATTTTTACTTCGACGTTTTATTTGTGTTTTTATTAATGTTGTACGAATTTATTTGTTCTTTCGTTATTTAAAATAAAAATTATATCAATTTGTATAATTTGGCAAGTGGTTTGGCGATTTATATAATTTGGCGAAATTGGTCGACGGGATAATCAAGTAGTACCGCAGCGGATTTGGCGTTAAAATTCCCCAATCAAAGAGAAATGAATAGAAATTCGTTTATAGGGAGATCGCCACTGTTTTTTAAATTATAATTCAATCTTTCGAAATCTTTTTAAAGCCGATCAAATTAGTGTGCATTTAGAGTCTGCGGTGTCTGGACGGGGGTTGGCGAGCGTAGCTCGTAGGGGGCCGAGCCCCCTAGTTAATGTAGAATGTCCTAATGAATCGCAATAAAATTTGATAATAATAATAATAACAACAACAACAACAAAAATAAATAATAAAAACTGTTCAGAGTGTAGCGAATCATCTTAATGTGGCATAATGTAACACTTTTCTTTATAAAATCATTCAATAACACGTCGAAAAAGTATTTTAAATTATTTAAATAATAATAATAATAATAATAATAATAATAATAATAATAATAATAATAATAACTGTTCAGAGTGTAGCGAATCATCTGAATGTGGCATAATATAATATTTTCCTTTATGAAATCTGTTAATAATATATTGAAAGGGTATTGTAAAATATTTAAATAATAATAATAATAATAATAATAATAATAATAAAAAGCTGCCAAGAGTGTAGTGAATCATCTTAATGTAGCATTACAGTAATACAAATGTGCTCTGCCGTAAAATATAAAAAGGAAACAGGAAAGACGTGAGAAAACTTTTCATAAGTTTACAGGCATTTAAAAGCAGTAGTTATGAAAAAAAAATCCCTTTGCATGTAACTTCGATATTAAAATAAAAATGATATAATCACACAAAGACGTTTTAACAATTCATAATTTCTAACTTCAGTATATATGTTATTATTTTTTAATTATGAAATTACCAGAACTGATTTAATTTCTTCCAATATCTGCTGTTAACGGTTCAGTAAAGACTACTTTTATAGTGGAATAATTGTTTCTCCGTATGACTTAGCTCTATATTGGAATCTTCAATTGAAGTTGTAGTAGTTTTTCTTACATTTCAGAGAATTTAATTAAATGTTGCAGGCAGAAATACATTTCATATTAATAATTTGAATGAATATTTTGCTTTCGCAATACAATACCTGTAATATAGAATAAATAAATATTAGGTAGTTGTCTTTTTTTTTTACTTTTTAAACGCATCGCTTAATGCCATGCCTCCAAAATTAAAAATTAAACAGGAAAGACATGTTAAAACTTTGGATCAGTTTACCTGCATTTAAAAAGCTTTGTTTATATAATTGATTTCTAGCAGTTACTTGCTATGATAAAATATATTTTCTTAAAATATTAACATTTTTATATATAAGAAATATTGTGGTTATGAAAGTACTGGGACTGATTTAATTTCTTTCAATATCTGTTGTTAACGGTTTAGTAAAGACTACTTTTATGGTGGAATAAAGAATAAATTTACTAATAACTGTTTCTCCGTATGTCTTAGCTCTATATCGGAATCTTCAATTGAAGTTTTAGCTTTTGTTACATCTCAGAGAAATTAATTAAATTTTGCAGTGAGAAATACATTTCATATTAATAATTTGAATGAATGTTTTACTTTGGAACACAGTACCTGGAATAAAGAATAAATAAATATTAGTTAGTTGTCTTTCCTTACATTTTAAACACATCTCTTAATTTTATACCATAAAGTTTTATGTAAAGTAGTTCTTTGAAGGAATTTCTTCATTTATGTTGGTGTTTTAGGATGTCTTTTAATTAAAAAGTTAATTTGCCGGTGGCATATTAAGTATTTGCATTTTTTTAAGACTAGTATAAGTTTTAATTAATCTGTAATATTTCTCTCCTTTTATACCATTGAAACAGTCATCTAACAGTTCAAAATTATTAACTGATTTTGTGCTTTTAAAAAAGGTAAAAGATATTTAATATTTAACTTTTTTTTTATTTAACCCTTTGAGGGGCAGAAGACTTATGTTCGTAAAATGATGAAATAATTGAAATTTCTTTGAAAATAAAAATTCGCTATTTTTCATTTTTATTACAAAAAAACAAAATTTTATTAAAATATTCTTGGTGCCATTCGTCTGTTTTGGAATAAAAATTAGGTGGCTAGATCCTCTAGCCGCCGTCCTTGAAAGGGTTAAAACAAGTCGGAAATGGCACGACAGACGCGCTAAATGAGGTGCGATCGTACTATAACTAGTTTTGTAAATAATCAGATCTTGGTGCAATACCTGTTGCACTCTTATGCAAAAATGCATGAATAAAAAATTTATTACGATTCTATATATTAAATTCCGTAACACGGAAATAATAGGACTCCACCTAAAATAGGACGTAATCAACATGGCAACCTAGAATCGTTAGCTTAATATTACCTAATTAATTACGCATGGTAGGATTTTATAGAATGAAGAAAACTTTTATTAATATCTTTTTACGTTTTGATTCGATTTTCATAAAATTTGAAATAACTCGAGAAAAATCTGCAAAGATTATATAGATTAAATTTCAAACAATTCGGTTGAGTAGTTTTTGCGGTGTTATAGACGGACAGACGTACAGGCAGACGGACGGACCAGACGACCGCTATAGTTAATAGGTATTTATATAATTACTAACGCACCTAATAAAAACGTTTCAAAGTGTAGCGAGTCATCTTAATGTGGCATTTCGGTGATGCAAGTGTACCTTGCTCCAAAAATTAAAAAAGAAACAGGAAAGACATGTGAAAACTTTGCACCAGTTTACCAGCATTTAAAAAATCGGTGTTTATGTAATTGGTTTCCAGCAGTTACTTATTATATATATATATATTTCCATAAAATATTAAATTAATTACGTCACAATAACACAAGGACTTTTTAACTAATGATTATTTCCAGTGGTACCGAATCTGGAGGATTATTTATTTAGAAATATTGATTTTAAATCCTTTTTTAAAATCTTTATTTCAAAAGATATATTTTCAATTCCAGCCCATAGAACGGAAAAGGATAAAGAGAAATGGCAGTAAAATTAACGAAAGTTTGTCAATTCAAAATATTAAAAACAAGAAAGGAAAATCATGCGTCAAGCATAGATTATTAAACACTTTCCAACACATTCAGTATCATGATACAAAACTGCACCGCTTAGTAAGTTAAAATAGTATGACTAATTCAACCATCATGGAATCATCAATTGAAAAGCATAACACATTTGAAAAACTAATTTCAGCTGTCCCCGCCTACAACTGCGAAATTATCCGAATTCTTTGATCAGCCCTGTATATATTGTATTGCCCTATTGTATAGTAATCATCTTGTAGTGAAATTCAGTGATTTATATCAATTTCAATACATTTGAAATAGCGTAATGTCATTAAAATACACTGCAAACGATTTTTCCCCATTGACTATAATGTAGCCGAATTCTTTTGAGTGCCCCTGTAAATGAACTATTAATCCCACATACTTCATATACAATACCAAACATGCCTTGGTGACCCTAAATAAGGTTTATCTATTGCATGAAAATCCAAGTATATTTACGGGAGCTAGAGCGTGGAAAGATTGCCAGACGGACAGACAAACCGAATGCATAAAAACTTTTCAACTTCGTTGGAAAGTGTTAAAAATTGCATCGTCCTCAGATTTTACTCTCATCCCAGCGGAGGATAGGGAAGTAAAATAATGGAGTTTTGAATAAAGCGTAGAAGACAATACTATATAGTCTATCATTTGCGATTGAAGTAACTGAGGAGATTGTCACAAGATGACGACTGATATTTACATCGGATAAACAGTTTCTGATTATCGCCGAAGTAAACATCTATCAGTAAATTTTCATTAAAAAAATTGCCGTATCTTAGCGGCTTATTTCTGCAAAATTTCTCCCAAAAATATGGTAAAATTTTCTATTCGTTTTTACTGGTGGTATTATAATATCTTTCACTGGGGGTTGTTTGGGTTGTCCAAATATGGCGGAAACGCAGGCTCTGACTACTGCCGAAGTAATCTCCCACCAGTAAAAATATATGTTTTTGGCCGTAATTATCACTGAAATTCTGGGTTAACCCCTTGACGGGCGGTGGGATATATTTTATCCCACCTACGTTTTATTAAAATTTGCACTATAAAATTTTAACCAAGTTTTACGTTTATAGCTTTGGTGAGAAAATGTGGAGAATTTGCTTTTCCTTATTTTGAAATAATTTTTTCCCAAATTTCCGGAGGGAATTCAGCATTACACAAACGCAATTGCTTGCCCCTCAAGAGGTGAATAAGGCGTTTAAATAAGGAGAAAATTTCTATTAAAATTTACTGATGGAAGCTTGCACAGGCTATAATGATTCATTGAGAAACCGGTTACAGTTGAAGCTTCACTTTTCTGAGCATATGCCATTTCCTCTTAATTCACAGTTGCATGGGTAATATATGTCTTTATTAATATAATTATTTGATATATTTATTAATCTTACGCTACTCATCTCAGTTAATGAAGTCGAACAATAAGGTAGATTTTCTTTTACTATGCGTATAATTTCTAGAAAAGGATCATTTGCTACAGTAAAATGTACTCTCGATAATTATTATTTAACACTAGGACAGCCATTACGGATCATTTTGACACCTGCCAGCTGCTAGTCGATTGAAGCAGAATTTTTTTTTTATAAGATATGTTAAATGTTTGTAGTACAAAAATTTGCTAGTCACATACGTTTGAAATATAGATTATAGTTTTAAGTAAAAATTCTGCTGTGAAATACTTTTATAAAACCTGAGTAAAGTAGCTGGTGGTTCCAGTGTTAACACTAGAACGTCCGGAAATTTTACTCAACTTTAATTAAAATATTTTGCACCAGAATATTTATTTAAAACTATTTAACTTAATTATTTAAGGGGACCGGTAAAGCCTTAACTCCGCCATATTAAATTCACCAACTTTATGTACCATTTTCTCATAAATGGTGAAAGATAGATGTCTAGATTTTTTATGGTAGTTAAAATAACATGATTTGCATATGTTAACAGACCATTTTCTTTCTAAATGAAACTCAAAATTAATTATTTATTAAAAGTCATTTTTAAATTAGCGTTTTTGGTAAGATTTCACTGCCTAAAATAAATAATTCTCAACAAATCATTAAATCCCTGTGTTAAAGTATACAATATAACATAATATAAGTATTTAAAAAAATCTGAGTTCTTAAGTTTAACAGACATTGAGAAAAAAGGAACATAAACATGAAAAATCCAAGTTTTGAGAAAATGTCAATTAAACATTTAAATGGTCATTAAGCTGTGAAGTACTCTTAGAAAGAATGAACCATTTCAACAATTATTTTTTTATACATAAACATGTGTGACATATCGTTGGAAAGACAACGATTTAAACTATTTAATGATAAAAAAAAAAGTAAAAATCGATTTTTTGGTAGAATTTTGCTTTCCCGTACCCCTTAACAATGGAACAATGGAACAATAAAGCTGATGTATGGATTCCCTAGTTGCTTGGCGACTTTACATCCAGGCTAAGAGTAAATCGTGTTACAATGCAATGGGAGCCTTAGAAAAAAGAGCGTTTAAACGCGGCTAGTAGCCACAAAAAATAGAGAGTAAAAGCTAAAAAGATACACAATTTTTAAAAGAAAAAATTGTTAGTATAACTAGTAGGGAAAAAAAAATGTTCCATATGATCCACATATATGTCCAGGACAGGCGAAAAAGCTACCAAAGGAAGCCCCATAAAAAAGACTCAATTCAGAGACCATACATTTAATATAGCTTGATAAGTAAAAAAGTTTAACTAGCCTTCTGTGGTTTGTATTTAACTAATTTTATGAAGAGATTTCTGGTTCGAGTCGACATTTAATGATTTGGTAGGTGTTAAATTGACACCAGTTGTACATTCTAGTGTTAAAAAATAGAATGCTATTTGTTACACGTTTTTCGCAAAATGAAATTGCAAATGGTCATTTCTAAATTGAATGGGCCTGATATTCCATTTTGAATTATAAAGACATTGTAATTTACTAAATTCTTCTTAATCTCTGTAATTAACGGTTCAGTAATAAATAAATAAATAAAAATAACTAAAGGTTCTTTCTTCTTTACCAGCGGAAAAACTTTTCACATGCATTACATAACTGTATATTGGTATACATAAAAGAACTTGCAGCTTTTATTACATTGCAGAAAATTTAATTAAATTTTAGGAAGAGAACCACATTAAGTTTTAATTATTCGGTTGAACACGCACGTTGTGTAACTATTGCTCCTAATAATAAAAATAAATATATTTCAGTGAAGCATTTTTCTTCATAACTGAAACATTTCTCTCTTTTTAACACCTTTAAGTATTATATTAACTGTTTTTGCCTGTGGTATTTCTCTTTCTTTCAATGACGCTTTAAATGAGCATATTTTACAAAGTGGTCTTTTAACATTATAAAAAATTCAACATATTTTAACTGACATGATAAAGATTTTTGGCCATTTTGTAAAAAAATATATATATATGGGGTGTTCATATGTTCATCCCACAAACTCAGAGGGTTGTCAGCAAAAATCAAGAGGAATTAAAAATGCAAGGGAACATGGTGTCGCAAAACACTTATTTAATTAAAAATACAGGATGTCTTATCCTAATTCAAATTGGGCTGGCGGTAACAACTTAAAAACTGAAGTGTATTACAATGAAACTTTTAAAAGACATTTCCACCTTTATTGTACATGTGATAACAACAAAAAATGTTGTAGACGTTGCAATTATAAGAGCCAGCAGCATGCACTTAACGCGTCACATTTCGGGCTGCGATTATCAGTTCATATCGTCACCTCAGAGCAACAGTAGGACATCTAGTAATAATAAAAAATGAGATGTCAGACTTATTGCTATGAATAACTGTGTTTGCATCTAGTGGAACAACTTTTGAAATACAAAGTTATGTTTAATACTATATCTGAGATGTGTTTTATAAAAATTCTCCACTGTTCCACTAGATGCAGACACAGTTTTTCATAGCAGTAAGTCATTTTCGATTATTACTAGATGTCCTACTGTTGCTCTGAGGCGACGATATGGTATCATCGATTGCGTGATCCCGTTTTTTCTAAATTTTTCGCTATGTTACCATATTTCACACAAAACAATGCACATTTTCATTGCAATACTTTTATTTTCCTCAAAAATATTGCTCTCAACCCGAGTTCAGTTAGGGTGAAAAACCCTGTATCTGTGACTAAATAAGTGGTTTGCGACGCAAATTTTAATTTTCTTGATGACCCCGAACAACCCTCGAAGCTTGCTGGATGAAGAACACCCTGTATAAGTAGGCATAAGTAATATAACAAATACAGTAATCTCTCACTTATACGTCGCCTCTTTTATGCGTCTTCCTCAGTTATACGTAGATTTTCGATAGTTCCGGATAAACAATAAACATATACCGACGCAATGCTATTTTTTTCATTTATGCGTCGCAACTTTCATTGCATCTCTCACTTATGAGTTTGAGAAATTTCAAGTTTCCATTAAAATTTCTTCCTATTCTACACGTGTCTACACACCCGTTCGTATATGCTACTTCTAGAGTACGGGAAAGGTGAGAGGGGCTCGTGGATATCGATGAAAATGTTGCAACGGCAGAAATGAGAGGCATACAAGAAATAGCCGCAGAAATTCAAGACGACGCTAATGGAAATGAGGCAGATAACGAAGAAAATGTAGAAACACATCCATCCACTTTTGCATAGTCAATAGATACCCTGGAAACTCTTCGTTACCCCATTCAACGAACTGACGCATCTGGTTCTACAGTTTTTTTTTTTTTTTTCAAGGAACTGGAAAAAGCTATTTTTGGGGACAAACATCAAGCTTATAGACAAACTTCGATTTCAGACTATTTATAAAAATAAGGTATGAAATTAAAATTTTGAGATGTACATATTTTAGATTTGAATGATTAAATTATTAGCAATGCAAGTGAAAATTTTTTTGTATTACTCAGTATGTTATTTTATCATTTAAAGATTAATATTGTCTTAACATTTATTTCAAATTTAATTTTTACTTGAATTTCATTTATGCGTCTCTCTCGTTTATGCGTCGTTTTTTATCAGTCCCTCGCATCGACGTATAAGTAAGAGATTACAGTATTTTAATAAAAAATTTTAATCCATGATTTGTGACTTTATATAATTAAACTAGCATTATATGAGGTGCTCACAACCATAGTAAACCAAGTCTAATCCGAAAAAAAAATGAGATAGTCCATTTAAAAGGTGTATAAAATCTGTTTTATCCACTCTCATAGTAAACCAAGTCTGTAAATAGATGACATATATGAGAAAGTACGTGAAAACAGACTTGGTTCGCTTTGGGAGTAGATAAAACAGATTTCACGCACCTTCTAAATGCACTGTCTCATTTATTTTCAAAATGGACTTGGTCTACAAGGGTTGTGAAACCCTCATATACATCATCATAAACATTCCTTTATTTCAAATTCAAAGAATATTTTAATAAAATCAATCATGAAAAAATGATATTCTTGAAACACCAAAATAAAACTTGACGTAGGATAAATTTCCTTTTTTTTATTTTATAAAGTTTGTGAATAAAATATAATTACAATAAAGCCTTTTTTTATCACAAAAAATCTGTTACAGAAATTGAATTTAGTAACATAAGCGAAACAAAGTTAGGATTTATTTGATAAAGTGTCATGCATTATTTAATGCAAAACCCGATAAAGTATTTTAAGCATAAAGTTTAAAAGGTATACAGAAAGAAAATACTTTATATGTTTGCATTAAAAATAACAATGAAGAGAACATACAGTCGAACCCGGTTAAGTCGCTCACGGTTAATATGCGGATTTTATCCGATCCCTTGAACATCGCCCATAAGGCTAAAGCAAAAATATTACGTTTAATACGCGAACGGTTATAACGCGATCCAGCTTAATACGCGATAAAATTTCGGTTCTTTGAGGGGGGGAAATCCCGCTTTAGAAGCGAATTCGTTGATCAAGATGTAAATTCCTTCTCTCTTCTCGAGTGTTGCTAATTTAGCGGATTTTTTTTTTTATTGAGATAAAAAACACTGTTTCGGAATAGTATTATTTACTTCCTTTAATAACAAATTAATTAAAGGGAAAATTACTAATCGGAAATAGTGGTAGATATTTGAATAGAACAAAACCTCGCTAAATTAGCAAAGATGCAATTGTTCTTTGATCCCGCCTCCTAACATTCTTAGTTTCTCGCTTCGTGTATGTTTTTACTGTAGTAGAGAAATATAGACGAATTCAGGTTACTCAGATATGTCATAAAAATTGTTATGATTAGAAATAATCATACTTGTTTAGAGAGATTTTAAAAGTTATATCACTACTATGTTTTGTAATGCATATTATTAGCAACAAAAAATCAAACTCGGTAAAGATTAAACAAATACGACTGCTGTCGGAGAATTCTTTTATGTTTTCTTTACTTTTTGCCATTGTAACAATATAACAATATTTTTTACACAAGAGGATAATAAGGTTAATAAGGTTAGTTTTTCTAATCTTAAACTGGAAAACAATGAAATTTTAATCTAAATATAAGTGAAAGACACAATTTTTGATCGTAAACATACAAATGAGAGCTCTAAAGTTCATTTATAATGATTAGTTGAGTAAATAAATGCAGTTCCTGCAACATTATACAAATCCCGTTGAATACGCAATCCCGCTTAATACGCGACTTTTGTCCACTCCCTTGAAACGCGTCTTAACCGGGTTTGACTGTATTAAAATTGTCCCACCTTATTCGTATGTAATTCGAGTACTGTAATGAAATAAAGTCAGTAGTTCATACGTAAGATAATATTTTCTATTCAATATTTTATATAGGGTGGTTCAGAACTATATGACAAAAATGTAAAGGCAGGTAGAAGGGATGTATATATGCAGATTTCGTATAGGAATGTTGGTACGGAAATGCCGTGTTGTGGCATTAAATAATGAAGATGAAATAAAAGGAGCAATGAAATAAAAGGCGCTGTTGAGTTCGGCGGATAAAAGCGCTTCGCTGACTTAAATCGTCATTCCTGGAAGGGATTTTCAACTACATGCATCATTACACCAATACGGAGCTTACCGATATGCCTTTTATGTATGGGGCTGCACAAGGAAATGGCTCTCACACACTGCACATCTAACAGCTCTCGAGCCTGTTGAAGGACTAGCCTCTGATGTGCGTAATACTGCTTCTTTTACAGCAAGAATTCTGCTATATCTCCCACTGCATACCACGACTTGAAACATAATGCGATCTACTCGCGCACAATTCTCTGTGAAAAGGTTAAAATGTTCGGCGATCCTGCAATTTCCTGCCCGGGAATCGTTCCATGTACATCCTCTGCGCACTCACTGCATTTCCTTGCGCAGCCTCATACATGAAATGTATGTCACCAAGCTCCACATTCGTGCAACAAATCATGTTTCTTGAAATCCGTGCGGAGAATGATTATTCAAGCCAGCGAAGTGTTTTTATCCACTGAACTCAACAGCGCCCTCTACTGCCTCAACGCTACATTTCCGCGCCTACATTCTTATACGAAATCTGCTTACACCTCTACCTGACTTTACATTTTTGACATATAGTTCTGAACCACCCTGTATGTTTGCATTGCAAATAACATTTAAGAAAACACATTAAAATTGTTGCACCTTATTCCTATATAATTCGACTCCAGAAAGGAAATAAAGTAAGCAGTTAATATGTAAAATAATCTTTTCTATGCACATAAAAAAATTTAATGTACATAAGGAGTTAATGTTCATGAAAATCGTTTGTATCGAGTTACCCATAAATATAGAAAAGTTCTTTATCATTGATTCGGTTTTGAATGAGTTACTGCGTGCTAACGAGTTCCGATAGTGAGTTTTCATTTTATAGTTTTCTGAGACATCCGTTTTCTCGCTATTTCAAACCTCTCCGGCTTCTGTATTTTCCGGCTTTCTGATTAGTCGCCTTTCTGCATTCCCATTGGTTGGTGAAGCTGGCCGTCGAAGCCGTTATTGTAAATTCTGTATTATAGCTTTTCTTTCTTTCTTTTTCATTCTTCTGTATTTTTAAGCTATTATTTTAGTGAAGTTAAACTATTATTGTTGAGAATTTAGTTTATATGAAAAATATATCGCTATTGTACCATCCTTTTTTCTCCCTTACCTACAGTTTGTTTGGCTTACAATTTCCAATGCTCCTGAATTTGTTCGTAAAATTCCATCTTGCTAAATATCTATGCATCAAGGACTTGATTTAGGAATTTAATTGAAGGACTTGATTAACAACAGGGATAACTTGCATCAGTAAAAATGGACAGAAACATTTGCCTTATTCATGTCAACAATTAAATATGAATAGTGCATTTAAAGAAGATAAAAATCTTTATTAAAATATACTGGAGGAAGTTTGCCCCGTTTTTAACAAAGCCCTGCCCATTTATCTCATTTATTATATGTCTCATTTCTGTTTTTCGGAAATTATAAAAGTGTATAACCTCATCCATCGTGTAAACAAATCATAGTTAAAACATCGAAGAAAAAAAAGAGAAAGAAAAGAAATTTATTATTACTTATCTTTTAGGTAGCACTTAACTTTCAAAACTGTGAAAATGTAAAATGATTTTCAGTCACTTACCTAAAAATAAGAAAACAAAATATGTTATGCATTTATTGAAACATACTTTTCTTAATTTATACAAGATATCTTGTATAATTTATACAAGATGTAATTAAAAAAAAATAAACGCTTTAATTTTGCTGCAATAAATGTTTTTTCAAAATAGGTTTTCCAATTTAAAATTTTTATGTTTCAATATTTCTGAAAAAACGTTATTAATATTAATATTTACTTTTTCATTTCTTTAAATTCTGTCTGGTTAGCAGTGTTAAACTAAATTAGCGTGAATATTTATTGTGAATTTAATTAGCACTATACAGTCCGCAAAAAGTGTTGTCAAATATGGCGGTTTTTTAATTTAAAAATTCGAGCCAAACCAGAAAATTTTTAATTCTAATTTTGATTTCATTTATTCACGAAGTATTTATTATTAATATCTTATACTGTAGTCCTCGAACTACCCTCTCATAAATTTTCAGCCTCTCCATATTTATATTTTAAACTTCTTTCTTTTTTATTGTAGTACTGATGTGCTACGCTTAAACTCTTTTCTCATGGCTCCTCTAGGATTCGCTATACACTTACTCATCTAAAGGGAGTGGAGTAGCACTGCTACTAGGTATCCCATTGAACTGCTCTGCTGTTCGCTTATTATTAATATATAATAATTACTATTCAAACTGCCTGTGGAAAATTTAGAATTTCTTAATGTTAGTCTTTTAAATGTTACATAAATACGTCAAGCCGCCTCTATAATGTTAACACTTTAATTAACATTATTCAAAAGAAAGTACAAAAAATAACGTTAGACAAGATTGGAGAGAGCTTTGCGCTGGTACTTGCGTATCTCTGTTCGAGCATGTGCATGTAAATATATAAATACTTGTTAATTTCAACATTTAAATATATACCTCAAATTATTTAACAAATTTTGAAGCATAATTAAAATAATCAAAAATAACTATATTGAATTTTCTGAGGTGGAATTTAGAATTTCTTAACGATAGTTTTTTAAATGACGCATAAATACGGCGAGTGGCCTGTATAGTGTTAACACTTTAATTAACACTATTCAAAAGAAAGCACAAAAAATAATCTTAGACAAGACTGGAGACAGCTTTGCGCCAGTGTTGCCAGTGGGATACTTCTTTTAAAATTCAGATTTCTCGATCGGCACCACTTTTTTGAAACGGTAAAATTTCTTTTAATTTGCCTTAATTAATATGTCGTTAAATAAGCCGCATTTTACCATTTCAAAAAAATGGTGCCAATCAAGAAATATGAATTAAACAAAGTTGCCCATCTGGCAACACTGCTTTACGCTGGTACTTGCGTATCTGTGTATGTAAATATATAAATACTTGTTAACCCTTAAATGCCGGGTGTTGCTTTTCGGCAACATACCCAATTTAGGCTCTAAAATACTATTAGAATAATATTGAAGCTATAATGCCTAATGCTGCCAATAAAATATATTCTGAAAATATTATTAAATCGATTTTCAACATGGAGATGGCAACACTTGTGCTGTTTAAGAATAAAGATAGATTTAATTTTTAATTGCTGCTACTTGTTCTTTTTGTTTTGTTTGGAATCTTGCGAAATACCCTATTTTGTTCTGCAGTAAGCAAGTAAAATTTATTTCTTATCATAGTTCCTAAAATTCTCGTGTGTTTAATATTATAAATTTTATCAAGGAATATTATCTTTTCAATTAAAGACTAGTATTGCCGATTAGTAACAAATTGTTTTTTAGCCGTAAGCATACTTAACTCCTTCGCGACGGGAGCCTTTTACGAAATGTTTATTACTTTGCTACCGGTTTTAAAAAACAGAAGTTTGTGCCTATTCAAATCGGGAAAATGCTCGGATTAAATAAGGCAAATTTTACAGTAAAATTTTACTGGTGAGGATAAACGAGGATCCTTAGGCCTATTTCCGGCACGTATACGTATCGCTCGTCCCCAAGGGGTTAAAACAAAATATGTTTTTTTTTAAGGATTTTTCCCATGATTTATTTAAAAAATGAAAGCCAAAAAACATTATTACAATGATTTTTGAAAAATCAGGCATTTGAGGGTTAAGATCAACGTGTAAATATATATCGCAAATTATTTAGAAAATTAGCAAACATCCCTCACCTCCCGATACATCCATTTATTAACTATTAAAAAAAATTATGTCTCACTTCATTGGAAGTGTTCGTCACACTCCGCTTCTTAAATATGTTTCTGAAAATATATATTTTAAAATTAACTTCCTTTATTTTTTTCGTGATCTTTTTAATGATACCATTTGTAGATCTATTTAAAGTAAGATAGAAAAAAAAGTTAATTTTTTAAATTTTCTAAAACTGTTTTCCAGACATTAGCACTTTAGTCTTCAAGGACAGAATTTATGCAAGATGTAATTAAAATTAAAAATAAAATAATTTCTTTTCAGTAAACGTTAATACGAAATTCGTTCTACATTTAAAAGTTTTTATGTACCAGACATGATTAAAAATTTGGCCATAATTTTATTAAAAAATTCCAAGTAGATACAGGAAATTCCGAAAGAAGAATTTTTACCTTATGTAATTACAAAATGGCAGTCTTTAAATAAAGAAAATTAACTGTTCGGAATTTCTGGTATACTTTAGGAATTAGTGACTGAAAACACTTGCGAAAATTTGCAACCCAGTATCACATATTGAATACTTCTGGAAAAAGTTTATTATTTTTAATATTTTCTTCTCAATTTTTCGATTTTGTAAGATTAAACATTTTTCATTAACAGTAGAAAACAAAAATAAATAATTGATTGGTTAATACATTACATTAAAAATAGCTTTAATTAAAAAAATATATTTTCATATTCAGAATTATCTTTAAATATATGTCTGGTTTCTATTTCCATTAACACCTTCACGCTCGAATTAAATTGCGGTTAAAAAATTCAAATTGCTTATTGGCACCACTTTTATGAAAAAGAAATATTCACCTTATTTAATGACAAGTAAATCCATACTAAAATATCATGCCTGAGCAGCCTGAGCAACACCAGCTTCTTAGGGTTGCTGAGTTTCTCAGCGAGAAACTCAATGCAAAAATTCCCGCAGCTGCCATCTTTCTTGATGTCGCAAAGGCATTTGACAAGGTCTGGCATATGGGCCTCATTTACAAATTAATTCAGCTCGGTTTTCATCCCAGACTTATACATTTAATATATTCGTACCTTTGCGACCGCTCTTTTCAAGTCCGCATAAACAACATTCTTTCTATTATTCTCCTTATCCTAGCGGGCATCCTTCAGGGGAGCGTGTTGGGCCCATTTTTATTTAACATTTTCTTTAACGATATCCCACGCTCCTTGCACACTCACCTCGCTCTTTATGCGGACGACACCTGTATTTACGCTTCGGCACACCACCCGTATACTCTTTACAGGTACCTACAGACTCATGTTGATGACTTCATGAACTGGTGCATGCTTTGGCGCGTTGTCATAAATGAAACTAAAACTACTGCAGTATATTTCTCTCGCAAAATAATTTTCCCTAACAGAATCATTATTAACAACACTGTTATCCCTTGGTCAGACAAAGCTAAGTATCTTGGGGTCATTCTGGACCGCCGCTTAACCTGGAAAAAGCACACTTTCTCCATCAGAGGTAAAGTCGCCGGAGCCTTTAACTCTATAAAACCTCTCCTTAACAGTAAAACCTTGTCTGTTCACAATAAATTAATCCTCTATAACTCATGCATCCTTCCCATCATAACCTATGCCAGCCCGGTCTGGGGCTTCACTTGTAAGACCACTATGGACAACCTTAGTCGCTTGCACAATTCCAACCTGCGTACTGTCCGTAACGCATCTCGTTACCTTCGCAACTCCACGGTCCGAAGAGACCTTAAAACTACTACATTACGTAAGCGCATAAACGACTTAGCCAAAAAATTTTATGATAAAATTTTTGACCTCCCTAATGAAATTGTAGCGGAGCTACCGGATTATGACGCTTTTGAACACCACCATCGGAAACGGCCCAGGTTTTCCATAATTATGGACACTCAGTAACATCTGAGTTCTCCACGCTATTTTTGCCTTCTCTTATTTTTCTTTTTATATACTTTTCTTAAAAAAAAGAAAAAAAAATTCTCTATATACATAGAGACCATAAAAATTGAAAAACTTTAAAAAATCAAATGTATGGCCCTGAATTGTCCCTTTTTTGGTTGGATGTTGTGGTCTTGCCACCCTAGCTTTTCTTGCCCTTGCTTGGTGAGTGTTTCACTGAACAGTACTAACTTTAACTTTCAAAATTCCTTATAGTAGTTTTACAACTACAGTTAGACTTTAATTACTTTAAGACTCATGTAAATTTTTTAAGATTTATTGTTAACTTTCTTTCTTCTTAAGTTTTTACTTAAATTTAATTTTATTCCTATTTTCCTTAAATTTCTTATTTTTCTCTTGTTAACTTCTTTTATTCTTATAGTAGCATTGCTACAGTTTAACTTTATCCCAATGGCTCATTAAAACATAAGACATTCTAATTTCCTAGTCTGGGTGTTAAGCTGATAACAGCTAGGAAACCCCTCAATGCTGATTACCTGTTCAGTACTGTTCCATACTAAAATATAGCCAAATTCGCTATTTTATAAAACTGGTGTGAGTCAAACAATCTGAGTAAAAGACGCAGCCCCAGAATATGACGGGAGCGAGAATTAAGGGGTTAAACATAGTTAAAGAGCTGTTTACCTCAAAATTGATCAAAAAATCGATTTAAAAAATATTTAATCAAAGCCTGTTTAATTGTGAATATTTTGACATCTTAGTTTTACAGATACGGCAAGCAAGTCGCGAGATATTGTAAATTTTGTTAATACACCCAGCGCAATTACCCGCACAAATTAAAGCTTTAAAGGCATAATATAATTTGTGCGGGTGTCATTTGTGTCTCCATGTTCATAATATCTTCACTTTCATGTTTTAAAAATGCTAAGCCTTTTTATTTGTGTTTGAGATAGAGATTTAATCTTTTTTCTACATATTCTTCATTTTATATATGATAAATCTGCGCATGTAGTTAGACTTCAAGTTTGTTTTTATTAAATAAAAAAAAATAAAGGTATATGAAGATGAGTTACATTTCATCGTTTTACACTATATATATATCAGTAAAAATATTATATTATATGTAATATTAGATGTATCTAAAAATTCATGCAGAATCTTGTGTAATACATATTTGAAAATCTCTTTAAAAAAATTGGACAAAAATATCAATATTTAAAAAGGTAGTAAGAATTTTAGTAATGTTTTAAAAAATTTAAATTTTTAAAACCTTTTTTAAACTTTTAATTAAAAATGTACTTTTTTTTCAAAATGTACTTTTAGTTGAACATTGAAATTCAATGAGTTCACCATTTGAACCACATTATTAAAACGTACAAAATTGTTGAAAAGGAAAACAGTCCCTTTAATTTTCTACTTAATTATTTTGTAAAGTAATTCAAATACACAAAATATTTAGCTGTTCATTACAATATTATGGTTAAAATAAAATTCGCAAGCATAGCAAAGGGAATTAATTCGGAAGGCTTGCAAAGCCTTCGTAAGCTTTCACAACTTAATTCGCAACCTTAATTATCAAATTTTTACCCTGGAGTTTTAAATTCGTTTGAAAATTTGATAAGCTTACACACATAAAACAAATTTTATCGTTGTTGCAATGAACTAATAATTAATGACAGAACTTAAGCAAAGAGGCTCATTTGATGTGAAAATGACAGTCATAAGCAGAGTCAAATATAAAATTTGGATTATTTGATTCTACTTTAATTATAAAAGTGTAAGTTAATCTCTACTAAGCTAACAAAAAGTAAATTAATGACAATACAATATATTTATTGTCAAAGGAAAAACCATATTGAAGGACAGCTGAATATAACTTAATTTATCTATGAAACCGATAAAATTGACAAACAAAATATTCGTTTAACCCTTTCCGGCACGGGCAATTTTTGTTGTAAAACAATGAAATGATCGACTGACACCGGAATTTTAACACGACTTTTTCAGAAATTAAAAACATGCTATTTTAACTATTCATTGTAAAAGCAAAATTTTAGTAAAATATTCTTGGTGCCGTTCGTAAGTTTGGAATTAAAATTAGGTATCCTGAACTGGGCACAGTGTGCCGGAAAGGGTTAACAAATATGGATATTTGCACAAAACCTATTCTCTGAAATTTTGATTTATACTTATTCGTTTTCAATGTATATATAAAATACCACATTTTATGTATTTTCCACATTTAACAGTTAAAAAATAAAATAAATTACAAAAAATACAAGATTCTGTCTAATTTTTTTCAACATATTTTTAATTTCTTAACATACTTTTAACAAAATTTAAGAATACTCAAAATTTGCTGAAACTTTAAACGCACTATTTATTAGCAGAGCTTAACACTAGAAAGCCCGCAAGCAGTCATTTCGTTCTACCAAATGGATATATCTCGGTTCGAACCAGATTTTTTTTTTTTTTTATATATATAAAACTAGTTTAAAAGATACAAAGAAAAAAAAACTAGTTAAATGCATAAGTTAATAATTTAAAACAAAAATTCTGGTGCGAAATATTTTTCTAAAATTTGAGTAAAATTCTCGGTCTTTCTAGTATTAATTAGAGGGGTTCTCACTCGGTCGATTTTTTTGAATACCACTAATTTTCAAGGAAAAATCTCCTTTCAAATTTCATAGAAACTTACCTAAAACGGCGTTTTTCTTGCAGTTGTTTCAGAAACTTGCCATGAATGTCTTTCTGAAATAGTACTATTTTCAAAAAGCGGACCAGTGGGAGACCTGCAATTACCAACAGGACAAACTTCCACCAGTAAATTTTAATAGAAAGTTTTTTTTTTCTTATTTAAATGCCGTACTAGCAGGAATGACCGAACTAAGCTCGGTCAAAATTAGCTTTGTGTTTATCTCGATATATTATTCCCACTGAGTCATCTTGCTGTTTTAGATGAAGTCAGCTTGACCCTGAGACATAGTGACCCAAAATGACCCACTAATCGAATTTTTTCGAACATGCGACCTAACACAATGCTCTCTTCTCGAGCCTGAAAACGATGGAATACAAAATTTAGTGAAAATCGGTAGTCGTTTTCTAGATAAAAAAAGCTTGTCCCATGTTGACTCAAAAACCCACTAACCGAAATGTATCGAACATGTGAGCTATTTAAATGGTCTTTTTGTTCTGTGAAACGGTATAACAACAACAACAACAACAAAAAAAATCAAAATTGTGTGAACCCTTTTGAGATGTCGTTAGCTTGACCCCGACCAATTATCACCAAAATGACCCACTAATAGAATTTTCTTGAGCATGCGTCCCAGCCCAATGGTTTTATCTTGTCCGAAAGCGGTGTAGTACAAAGTTTTGTCAAAATATTTTGAGCCGTTTTTTAGATACAGTTAGCTTGATCCTGATCCATTAGGACCCAAAATGACCCATTGATTGAATTTTCTTGAACATGCGACCCTTCCCAATGCTCTGATCATGCCCGGAAACGGTACCATACAAAATTTTGTCAAAATGTTTTGAAGCGTTTTTTAAATACAATTAGCTTGATCCTGACCCATTGTGACCCAAAATGACCCACTAATCGAATTTTCTTGAGGATGCGACTTAGCCCAATGGTCTTCTCGAGCCCGAAAACGATAAAATACAAAATTTAATCAAAATCGTTTAAGCCGTTTTTTAGATACAATTAACTGGACCCTGACCCATTGTGACCCAAACTGACCCACTAAAGGAGTTTTCCGAACATGTGACTTAGCCCAATTCTCTTCTCATGCCCAGAAACGGTATAATATAAATTTGATCAAAATGTTTTGAGCAAGTTTTTAGATTCAATTAGCTTGACCCTGGCCCATTGTGACCCAAAATGACCCACTAATAGAATTTTCTCGAACATGTGATTTAGTCCAATGGTCATCTCATGACCAAAAACGGCCATATATTAAAAAAATTTCTGAAAATGTCTTGAGCCGTTATTTAGATATAATTAGCTTGACCCGACCCACTAATCGAATTTATTGAACACGTGACCCATTCCAATGGTCTTTTCGTGCCCGAAAATGGTCAGATACAAAATTTAATCAAAATCGATTGAGCCGTTCTCTAGATATAATTAACTTGTCCCTGAGCCATTATGACCCAAAATGACCCCCTAATCGAATTATCTAGAACACGAGACCCATCTCAATGGTCTTTTCGTGCCCGAAAACAGTAGGGTGCAAAATTTCGTCAAAATCGTTCGAGCCGTTATCTAGATAAACTTACCTTGACGCGCGGTGACCCAAAAATGACCTACTAATCGAATTTTCTCGAACATGTGACTCAGCCCAATGGTCTTCTCGTAATCCAAAACTGCTGAATATAGAGTTCAGTGAAAATCGCTAGAGCCGTTTTTTAGATAAAAATAGCTTGACCCACAGTGACCCACTAATCGAATTTTCTCGAACACGTGACCCATCCCAATGGGCTTTTCGTGCCCGAAAATGGTTAGGTACAAAAATTTAGTGAAAATCGATTGAGCCGTTCTTTAGATATAATTAGCTTGACCCTGACCCATTATGACCCAAAATGACCCACTAATCGAATTTTCTCGAACGCGAGACCCATCCCAATGGTCTTTTCATGCCCGAAAATGGTCAGATACAAAATTTAGTCAAAATCGATTGTGCCGTGCTCTAGATATAATTAGCTTGACACTGACTCATTATGAATGACCCAAAATGACACACTAATCGAATTTTCTAGAACACGAGGCTCATCCAATGTTCTTTTCGTGCTCGAAAACAGTAGGGTGCAAACTTTCGTCAAAATCGTTATAGCCGTTATCTAGGTAAACTTAGCTTGACCCACGGTGACCCAAAAATGACCCACTAATCAAATTTTCTCGAACAACACGAGGCTCATCCAATGTTCTTTTCGTGCCCGAAAACAGTAGGGTGCAAACTTTCGTCAAAATCGTTATAGGCGTTATCTAGGTAAACTTAGCTTGACCCACGGTGACCCAAAAATGACCCACTAATCAAATTTTCTCGAACACGTGACCCATCCCAATGGTCTTTTCGTGCCCGAAAATGGTTAGATACAAAATTTAGTCAAAATCGATGGAGCCGTTCTTTAGATATTTTTAGCTTGACCCTGACCCATTATAACCCAAAATGACCCCCTAATCGAATTTTCTCTAACACGAGACCCATCCCAATGTTCTTTTCGTGCCCGAAAACGGTTGGCTGCAAAATTTAATCAAAATCGTTAGAGCCGTTTCCAAGAAAAAATTTACATACACACACACACACAATTTTTGCTCGCATTATAGTATAAGATTTATGAAAAAGAAAAAAATACTATTATGATTAAGCCAAAAATTTCTAAACCTTTTTAATGGTGGGAGTTTCTGAATTGATAATCACGTCCATGGATATATTTATAATGTGGAACTGACATATCTTTAACTCTTTGAGTGCCAAGAAGCGCGATAGCGCTCCTAAATCAGGGTGGCGAGTGGTCATGGAAAAACACAGTCAAAAAAAGGGCAAACTACCAGTATTTTCTTCTAGAAAATTCTTCCAATAATATAAAAGGATTAAAGAAGTAGAATTTCTCTTTAACAAAATACTGGTATTTAACACCTTTTTATACTGTGTTTTTCCCCGACCACTCGCCACCCTGTTAACACACTGGCCGAAAATGCCAGGAACGCGATCGCGCTCTTGGCTCAAGCATGAACTAATACGATCTCTATTTCATACTTGTCGATTCTTGTTTATAGTTTTTCTATTCCGCACGTGAATTAATTAGAAATCTAAAATATACGATCTCTATCTAATACTTGTCAATTCCTGTTTATTGTCACTTATGTTGGAATTATAATATTTATTGGAATTATAACATTTATTTTTTGGTTTTTGAAATACTTTTCGTAAATAAAATGTTCCAAATTTAACTAAGAAATATATATATACATTTAAATTCTACCTTCCTCTAGCAGCGTGGCACTTGTAGTTAATTCTCTAAAAATCACGTTTGCACTCAAAGGGTTAAAATAAAGAAGCTTCAACTGCAATCGCTTTCGCAGATGTTTATTATCGCCAAAGCAAACTTTCACCAGTAAATTTAGATAGAAATTTTCTCCTTATTTAAGCATCTCATACATAATTAATTTGTGTCCTAATTATGGCCATAAACAGATATTCGTTTTCACTGATGGACGTTTACTTCGGCAATAGTCACACCCTGCGTTTCCGCCATATTGCGAAAAGACGGAGAACCTCCTGTCAGTATCAGTGAGAAATATCATGGAGGAAAGTGATAAATGGAGATTCAGTAAGGTGGCTGGGGGTGACACCAAAGAAGTAACCCTAAAATCTCTACTGTAGGCCAAACACAAGCACGTTCTTTCACAAAAAAAAGACGAAAAGTTTTAGTAATACAGTTTTTAATTCATAATACAATGGAATGCTTAAAAATAAGCAGATCTCTTAAATTTAGAGAGAAAAAAAATGCGCGTGTGATGTCAATGAATTCGGTCTCTGTTTCAGGTGCTTGTTTTACTTGGGCCTACTGTGGACGTTTAAATTTGAGCGATAAATGGTTTCATATTGCAAACCTTTTTTACGGCATACTGAATCTCCATCTATGTCTTTCCTGCATGGAGAAATATAATAATATCTGGCCAAACTACCACCAGTAAAAAAAAAAAAAACAGAATTTTTACCACATTTGCGAGAGAAATTTTCTCTGAATAAGGCGCTTAAATAAGACGAAAATTACTATTCGAATTTGCTGAAGGACTTTTGCCTTGGTGATAATGAAAAACTGTTGATCCGATTTAAGAAAAAAGGCAGCCGCCATCTTGTGTCCTCCTGCCAGTATTGATGAAAGAGATTTAAAACGAGACCCAACTTCCACCAGTAAAATACGGATAGACATTTTAAACACATTTGTTAGAGAAATTTTGCATGAATAAGGCGCTCAATTAAGGAGAAATTTTCTATTCTTATTTTCTGGTGGAAGTTCGCAAGTAATCAGAAACGGTTGATCCGACATTAAAAAAAGCCATCTTGTAACTACCTCATAAGTTACTTCACTCGTAACTGGTAGACAATACACTATTCATCTCCTGCTCTTTATTCATAACTCCATTATAATGTCCTGTTTAGTAATGTCTTTAATTGTTTCATTAAACCTTTAAAAGTTTAATGAAACTATGTTGAAAACAATTAGTCTCCACAGGGACATATTGGTTATTGTGAGACATATTTAAAGGGAAAGACTTGAAATACATAAAATTCCAGTTTATTCGGCTAAAAAGAAGATTTCTTCCTTGGTAGAAATAACGTAATTCACTCAGATCAAAAGCAGCTACATTCTGACTCCTTTTTAGGTGCGTACGTAATTCTATAAAAACGTAGCACTTATAGTCGTCGTTCAGTCCGTCCGTCTGTCTGTCTGTCCGTCCGCACATTACAGAACAAAAACTACCAAACCGAATGGTCTGAAATTTTAAATATATAATTGTTGTAAAATTTTGTCGAGTCATTTCAAATTTTATGAAAATCGGATGCGTAGTTTAATTACAGGGACAGTCAAATTTTTCCGTTACACGACGGCCAATGGAAAAAAAATATTTCAAGTGCATTTTAATGATGTTACAGCCTTTCGAACAGTATGAAATTGATATGCTCTTATTGAAGTGCATTAACATATACATTCAGTACAATATGCGGTGCAAAAAATATTTACAAAACTCGCTAAAGTACGAACGCACCTCATTTACCGCGTTTGACGTTTAATTTCCAACTTGTTTAATTTATTTTTCTTCGGAAACGCATGAAATTAACAGGTGCTCTTAATCAAAAAGTATGTAATCGAAGAACGTTTTCCTTTTTTCGGCAAATGCAGAACATCTTTCTGAAAATACTGTCTAAGGTAGTGTTTTTAACCGAATTTCTGGAAGAGACACCGCGAGAAAAGAGAAAAACTGTCTTCAGGTCACCGCAATTGCTTATAATTGGATAAATAATTTATTTATAAAAAAAAATAAAAAACTCATTACGATTCCAAATCTCTTTAGTAGTCAGCCCTGCCAGTTTTATGGTTATGCGTTTAAAAATGAGTCAAAAATCTGTCAGAAAGTTTCAAGTTGTTCAGTAGGGGATTTGAGAACCGCTTTAAATGGCAAAAGTAAACTATAAATACCTGGCTGTCTTTATATGAGACTGGCGACAACTGAATTCTACTTTAGAAAGGAGATCTAACTCCCTATTCTCTTACATTGCATCATTTCTTCCGTCCATTAATACAATGCCATACATAAAGCGTTTCAGAGGAAATCTTATGACAAAACACTGATTTCCTCTAATACAGTAGTATGTGGTAGATATTTTCAAATTCGATTTTCTTATTTAAAATATGACGAAGATACTACAATTATCCTTGAATTATATTTATTTTTTAAATAACTACAGATTTGATTTAATTTGATCATTTTTTATCATATAAAAAAATAATTATCATTGAACCAGGGTTCATTTTGAAGCGTGCCAAATGAATAGATGACGATTTGAACCAGAAATTTCTTCATAAAATAAGTTTAAAATAAACTGCGTGAAAATAAGTTAACACTAGAATGCCCGGAAGGAGTCGATCCAACTCCGACTATATGATTAAATGTCAACTGGAACAAGAAATTCTTTTCTAAAATAAGTTTAATTTAAATAACGCAGATTTATGTTAAATAAATCAATTGAATGATTTAAATAAAAATTCTGGTGTCAAATATTTTTATGAAACTTGAGCAAAATTCCCGGGCGTTCAAGTGTTAAATAGGTAAGTTAAATAATTTTAAATAAAAATTCTGGTATCAAATTTTTTTATTAAATGTGAGTAAAGTTTCCGGCAGTTCTAGTGTTAGCCCATTAACCCTTTAAGACCAGGAGCTTTTTTGGCAGAAATTGAAAGTTTGGGTAGTTTCCCCTTCTCGATAGGATCGTAATTAAAAAAAAAAAAAAACACGATGTCAAGTTATGCCAAGTGAGGACCCGCACAATTGTGCGGGTTCGGTCTTAATAGAGCCGTTTTTGGGCTAAATCTACACAATTGTGTAGTTTGGGATTATGTATGCAAATATCTAAAGATAAAAGTTTAAGCAAAAAAAGTTGTTGTTTGTTGAGATAAATTTCATCAGATCAGCCACAATGAAAATGTTTGAAACAATTTTTGTTTTTGGACAGACCACTACAATTTCATTTTCTGAGAGGTGCTCATTGCTTTCACCCCTCTTAAGAGCCGTTGACAAATGCTATGTGTTCACTCCATTTGGAATGTGCCTGATCCTTCAAATTCCTTTTTTTTTTTTTTTTTTTTTCCAGCAGCGGTATTTTAACAAAATACCGATCGAAGTACATAAACCTAGGTCTGAACCAGAGTAAGGACTACAACAGGTCCTAAGCCCAGATCCTTGTGGACCAGATCTGTACTTTCCCTCTGGTATACTACAAAATTTAAAACTATCCCAGGTGATACTGTTACAACAGAGTGTGGTTTGTTTCTTATATACTGCTTTACTGAAGCACGTCCTAAAAAAGGAATCGTCTGCTCGTCTATGGAAAATTTTCCCTAATCTCCTGGTAAATTCAAGCAGACACTACGGAATCTGTCGAGCATTTGCTGAACTTTCCATAATTTATTATTTATTCCTGGTGGTTTACTTGCTATGTCGACAAAATGGAATGAATTTATCCAACTTAAAAATCTATCTCGTGATATGCATATAACTCATATAAAACTTATAAATCATATATGACATCTATAACTCAGAGCAGAAACATACAGTTCGTTACAGGTGCATATTATATATCTAATACTATCAATTTTAAATAGAAATCATGAATAGTACAAAACTAAAATTAATCCGATTTAAAAATGTAATTAATAAAAAATAAATTGCTAAAAACATAAATTAAAAAAAATTACTTAAAAATAAAAATTTTATATATTAGGAATTGTGCTCATTTTGGAAGTGGTAAAGGCCGGACCCGCGTCATTTGTTTTTCAACATTTGTAAAGCTTAATTAAATTTACCAAATACAAAATCAATTAAAATCATGTATAAAGTATATGAAAAGAAATATTAAATCTAAGCAAACACTAAAAATCATATTTAAAAGAAATTACGACAGTACATACTTTTTGTCTATTGCTGTCAGATGATATAGTGTTTTTAAAAGCAGAAAATCTAACCCTGTATTGTAGTTTGTGCCCCCTAGTTGTGTCTTATCAAAACATCTGAAGCCAATTAACTCATATAAATGTACAGATTTGGTTTTAAATCTCAAAAAAACAGGCAATAGTCATTCTCTTTTACTTTATTATGACCCGCACTCAGGGCTTAACCCCTTGGGGATGCCTGACTCGTGCCGCGTAAGGTGCTCAGAATCGGGGATTATTCTCACCAGTAAATTTTTAGTGTAAATTTTGCCTTATTTAATCCGATCATTTTGCCCATTCAATTAGACAAAAATTTCTGTTTAAAAAAAACGGTGATTAAAGATTAAAAATTCTGTAAAAAACTCTCGTCCCGAAGGGGTTAAAGGCTTAACCGCCGAAACTATAAGATAGAGATTTTCCTCTTTTTTTGCTGAAAAACATTTACCACCACAAATTTTGAAATGTAATCTTTGCTTTATTTAACTGATAAAGTTCCTGTTATTAAATAAAGCATATTTTTTATTCAAAAATAGTGGTAGGTAGATAGTAAATTTAAGAATGCGAATTTATTTTTACTGTTGCGTATGGAATGCGTTAAGCATAAAAAGAAACATGAAGAATTTTCTAAGTATTGCTCATAAAAATATAAAAAAAGTGTCAAAATAGCCAAAAGTGATCATAAATATGTTGAAAAGTTTGAAAATTAGCTTTTAATAATAAAAAAAGTGCTTCATTACTTGCGCACATTGAAAGTGTGATGCGGTTGCGGCGAAATGTAGATCAGTGACTTAGCTCTCCGTAATTTTGTGGATCTCAGTGGTGGCGATATACGTACAGAGAGCATTCTCAGACTTCGATCAGACATTTTGTCCAAGCTATGCTAACCTACATTCCAGAACTTGGCGTTAGTCGCCTGGGCGTGTTCGATTAGATCTGGACAAGTTAACAAAGCATTAGTGTGGCGATAACGGCAGGTCGTGAAGATGCTATGCGATTTGTTTTGTCCAAAATCTTCCCAAAGAATCATTGATAAAAGACACGGAGGTAAGAGATAGATGAAGGTGAAGAGCTTTGATTTGGAATGATGTTAATTCAGCAATGAAACTAGTTAACCCCTTGCACTGGAAATTAATTGGCAGAGGCCGTCCATATTTTACAAAAATATTTTACACCAGAATTTTTATTTAAAATTATTAAGTTATCCATTTATGTAGTTTTTTTTTTCTTAGTATCTTTTAAACTAGTATTATAAAAAAAAAATTCTGGTTAGAACCGAGATATATTCATTTGTCGCGGGCTTTCTAGTGTTAATCCAAGGCGAGGTACAGTCGTGGAAAAAAAAAGTAAACACCCCCTACTAACTCTTCAACAAATTATCGTAGACGTTACTGGTACCGGACGATTGGAAATAAAGTCTACTTTTAAATGGTGTGTATAAAATTTGCTTAGGGGGCCATATACATATTAAAACGAATCCAAACTTCATTTTTTTTCAATGGCAGTACCCAAATTTAACGAGATATTTCAAATCTTTGGTACAAAATATGCCTAGAAACCAAATTTCAAGTCATTCGAATGATAAGTTTTTGAATTATAGACATTCAAAATTTAGTACTTCTAATGTTAAATTACATTTTCATATTTTTATTTATATCTCCTGAAATTATGCTCCTAATGAGCTAATTTTTTGTGTGGCAATAATACTAATATACCCAAACATAAATACGTTGAATTTGCAATTTTTATAATTTTATGATATGAATTATGAATTATGAAATTAATATTAGAAAAAATTATGAATTGCAACATACAATTTTTTTGATGGATTTAGATTTATTAAGTCCTGCTTTATGGAAATCCGAAATTTCACATTTTTCTTCCAAGTAGTTTTCAAATTATGCTTAAAAAACGGCAAAAGGATGGTTTAAGGGGCCGTCTATGATAGAAGTGAGTAATTTTTTTTAATTTATTCTGCTATCCTGTAATCAAACAGGTTTCATTGACGCTTAAACGTGCCTTGATCAAGAAGGCGGCTCCCTCGGTTAAGAATCGAGTTCAGAACTTCAATTTGGATACAGCCCTTAAAATACGCTCGTTTTAAAATAATTAATTTCTCGGAAACTTATGGCACGAATTGCATAAAAATTTGTTTATAGGCTAATTGAAAGGTGTAGAGTTCATTTATGCTGTCAGAATTGTGTACTGCCATTGAAAAAAATAAAGTTATGGTTCGTTTAGATATGTAGATGGCCCCTTAAACAAATTTTATATACATCATTTAAAAGTAGACTTTATTTCCAATCGTTCGGTACCAGTAACTTTCCTCTACGATAATTTGTTGAGAAGTTAGTAGGGGGTTTTTACTTTTTTTTTTCCACGACTGTACATAGCACGTCTTTCCAGGCCAAGAGGTTAAAAACTGTCAGAATACTAGTTGCCAGAAAGCGACTTTTTTTTTAATTCAGATTTTTTGATTGGCACTACTTTTTTTGAAATGGACAATTTTCCCTTGTTTTAGCCTTAATTAATATGTTATTAAATAAGGCGATTTTTACCATTTCAAGAAAGTGGTGCCAATCAAGAAATCTAAATTTAAAATAAGTAGCCCACTGGCAACACTGCTCAGAATTCAGTCCAAATACTTCAGGCTCCAAGTATCTGTGAGACTCGCTTTGAAAACTTCTCCCCGTCCAATGAAATTCCGCCGTTGTTCCACGTGCTTATTTAGGGGCCGAACGAGGGCATTTAAATTTAAGCGATAACCGATTTCATATTGCAAACCGTTTTGATTGCTTATTGCATGTCTAATCTTTGGCTATACTCTGTGAGAAAAGCATTCCTTTCGAATAATAGACATGATCTATTATTATACCATTGTTGTATTGTAGAAGGGAATCATTTACTGATTCATTCCTGTATGCAGTGTTGACAAATCTTGTGGTGTTCTACGCAGGAAATCAGGAAAAAGTGCAAGAAATTTTAAACATTATGCTTTACACAGTGTTGCCATTCTATAGCATTCCGTGAATAAAATAAAAAGTACGATCACAAAATTTCTGGTGCAAAATAGTGATTTCTGAATAAAAAATCCGCAGATGTATCAATAATGGAGTTATAGATAAAGAGGAGGAGACATATAGTAAATGGTCTAACAGTTGCAAGTGAAGTAACTGAGGGGGTTGTCACAAGATGGCGGCTGATTTTTTACATTCGGTCAACAGTTTCTGACGGGCACCGAAACAAACTTCCGCCAGTAAATTTTGTATAGAAAAGTTTGCCTTATTTTAACGGCTTTTTCATGAAAAAAATTATCTTACAAATATGATTAAAAATTCCATATGTTTTTACTGGTGCCAGTTTGTCCAGGTATTATAATCATTTTCACGGACCCTGAAGGAGGTTGTCTAGGTTGTTACAATATGGCGGAAATATACGGCTGACTACCGCCGAAGTAAACTTCCAGCAGTAAAAATGAATCTCTGTTTTTGCGCTTATTTATGACTGAAATTTTGCACTGAAAAGGAGAAATTTTCTATTTAAATTTAGTGGTAGCGTTTCACCCAGCGGTAGTCAACCTTTCCGAAAGCGGTTAGAATTGAAGCTTCACTATTTTAAGTATATTCCAGTTTCTTTTTTTCAATAGTTCCATGGTATCAATATTGCCTGTTTGTTAGAAATGAAAAATGAATGATACCAAAATTCACTTCTATCTAAAAAACACACCAAGGTTTTAGCTATCGAATACTACAAAAAACCTGTAATAAGAAGATTTTAAAAATGTTATTTTTACCGGGAATAATTCTTAAATAATTCTTAGGTGAGGCACCCTATCGAACATATTACATTTCGGTTCTTGGTAGTTAATTTTAAGAGAATACACTGGTGTGTAAACATTATGGACGAGATGTTTTTTCGAATGTAACGCCGTGCAAAAGTTCTCCTGAAATCATACAATAAAATCTCCAAGATGGGGAGATGGAAAAAAACATGGAAGGAAACATGGGACAAATGATCAAAACCATCTAAACAATCCTTTCTGTCGCCTTGTTTGGCTTTTATGCTAATTTATCTGCTTCGTCCTTAGTTTTTTTCAAACCAGTGTATATACAGGGTATTTTCAAATTATATGTCAGAAATGTAAAGGCCGGTAGAGGGGACCTTATTAAGCAGATTTCGTATAGGAATGTGGGTACGGAAATGCAGCGTTGCGGCAGTAGAGAGCGCTGTTGAGTTCAACGGATGAAAGCGCTTCGTTGACTTGAATCGTCATTCGCGGCACGGATTTCGGGCAACATGCATCGTTACACCAATGCGGAGCTTACCAACATGCGTTTCATGTATGTAGCTGATCAATGAAATGGCTCACACTCAGCGCACGTCCAACAGTTCTCAAGCTTTTCAAAGGACATTCCTCTACTGCGAATAGTATTGCTTTTCCACTGCAGAAATTACGCAGTGTCTTGCAGTGCTCGTATGACGTCTTGGGGCATAAAATGATCCACTCGCGCACAACTCCCGATGAAGATGTCCGGCGAACCGCAGAATTCCTACTTGGAAATTCCATGTACATCCTTTGAAAAGCCGTTCCATTTTCTTGCGCAGTCTCATACAAGAAATGCATGTCGCTAAGCTCTGCATTGGTGTGACGAGGCATGTTGCTCGAAATCCGTGTGGAGAATACCGATTCAAGTCAGCGAATTGCTTTTATCCACTGAACTTAACAGCTCCCTTTACCATCTAAACTCTGCATTTCCGCACACACATTCCTATTCGAAATCTGCTAACTAAAGTCCCCTCTACCTGCCTTTATATTTCTGTGTATATAATTTTGAAGCACCCTGTATAAAAATATCTTTTAGAGGTTTTACATAATATAACGCATTTAACCCTTTAGTGCGAAGCTTTGCATATATGCAAACAACACTGTTTTGAATTTAATACTTTTTTATTCGTATATACCTAATTCACACCATAAAATTCAAATAGCAATATTTGCTTTAATTAATAACAGACATTCCGTATTTAAATAAAGCGAAATTAACAATTAAAACTTTCTGGTGTAAAGCCAGATTCTCAGAACTAAGGAATTTCTAGAACGTATTCTATCATGGGAATTAAAGGGTTAAAAGATACGTTTTATAAAATAAATAATTATACAAAATAAGGTATTTGGATTCATATTTATTAAATTATTTAAAAATTTGAAATATTTTAGCGTAAAACAGCCACACAACAGTACTTTTTACTTGTATTGCAGATGTGCAACAGAAGAAAAGGTTGACGTATTATAAGTAAAAAGTATTTCTAATTGTTTTTCATTATTTTTCCTGTGTAATAAACCTCTCAGAGAATCATATATAATTTTTTCGAAACAAAATTTAAAAAATCGCGCATTTAAGGGTTAAACTAGATATTTGACGAAGACTGATAATTTCGGAATTTTTTCATTTTTTATTTTAATGAACCGGGGATACTTGTATACCCATGTTTGCATGTTACAGTTCACTTACTACTTTAACATTTTTATTTACATTGCAATGTGATTAAATGAATGTATTATTCATTCAATTAAATAAATTTCTTTACTGAAAATTTCTTTATGTGCAAATTACATTTTACTTTGAAAATGAAAAAAAAATTTCTTCAAAAATTATATATCGGATTGGTGTCAGAATCTATTTTGTCCTTCGTTAGAATATATTACTGGGCAATAATTTCCAAATATCTTAGCATTCATTACCTAATAAAAATACTCAGAGGCCGGAGGCATCCATGAATATGTTAATCGCGAATGTACTCATCGCCATTTGTCATTCATTTTGTATGTATTCTGAATAAACTAGAAAAGGTCATGGGCTTTAAATATTCCTCTTTATTGAAAGCATCATTCATTTAATGAGATTGAGTTTTTAATTCAAAATGCTTTTTATTAACCATTTGGAAATATGGTTTTTGTCCTCGGTCAGGGTAGGAAATTAAAAACATATCTGAAGCGTTTTATTAGTTGAATCCCGCATTTTATTCGTTTTCTGATGAGTCTATACAGTAATCTGTATTTTCCCTTTACTTTCGACAGAAATGGATACTTCTGTTGCCACTATGACAAAAAAAGTAATAAAAACTACAAAAAAAAATTAATAACTCAGAAACAAATTGAGATACAGCTTTCAAACAAATTGCAATTAAAAATGCATTTTTTTCTCTATACGACGATATAAAAAGTAATAGTGTGGGATGTTTAGAAGTTTAAGAATGAAATTTCATTTAAAATTGGTCCAGGAATATTAATGTTTAATCCACGGCGTACGTAATGTATGACCAGCTCCGTAGAAGTTTAAAAATTTACAGTACGGAAAAATGTAAAACTGAAATTTCTTTTAAAATTTATTCATTATGGATCCAGGAATGTTAATGTTTAATCCATGTCGTACGTAATGTATGATCAACGCCGCGCGATTTTTTATATCTTAAATTTTAGTTCTTGGAAAAATCATTTTCCAAATGGTCGTTGTAATTTGTTAAATTGCTTTTTTTTTAATTTACATATTTATTGTCATATGTCGAAGGGTATTTTATTAGTGTAGCTTACAAACCAATTTCCTAATTCCGGATTATTACTAGGCAGTTTAAATAGTTATTTTTGTATATAACAACAGTCATATTGTGAATAACTTAAAGAAAATCACTATTTTAAATATACCGTGAAAAATTTATAAACAATTACTATTCTACATTCTCTGGTATTAATTCGGAATTTCTGAATAAAAAATCTACCAGAACTCAGAACTGCAATCAAAGTCTCCCGCCTGCGAAGTGTTAACTCTTTAGTGCGCAGCTTTGCATATATGAAAAGAACACTGTTTTGAATTTAATAATTTTTTTTTTATTCGCATATACCCAATTCACACCAGAAAATTAAAATAGCAATATTTGATTTAATTAAAAAACAGACATTCCTTATTAAAATAAAGCGAAATTAACCATTGAAACTTTCTGGTGTAAAGTAAGATTCTCTGATCAACGTAATTTCTAGAACGTATTCTGTAATGAGAATTAAAGAATTAAAGGCTAAGTTTTATAAAATAAACAATTATATATAATAAGGTATTTGGAGACATACTTCTTAAAGTATTTACTAATTTGCATCATTTTAGCGTAAAACAGCCACAGGACACTAGTTTTTACTTGTATTGCAGATGTGCAACAGAAGAAAAGATTGACGCATTAAATGAAAAATATGTCTGTGATTATTTTCATTATTTGTCCTGTGTTATAAACATTTTAGAGTATCATATATAATTTTTTCAAAACAAAATAAAAAATCTCGCATTTAAGGATTACGTTTCATAATATACTCTAAATAAGCATGGACCATTATGATACAAAACTTTGTTTACTTGTTTCCTGCTTCGTTAAAATATCGTTAAATAGATTAACTTCTATGTCTTTAAAAAAACCCTAAAATATTAAAAGATTACATGGTCTCCTACATAAAGTTACAAAAGTGTGAGAAATCAACTGCGGATACATGGAAGTTTTCTGTTTATTTTTATTTATTTATTTATTTATTTATTGCCATTTTTGCGCACAAAGGCGTTTTGCATTAAATAACCCAGGCACACACACAAAAAAATCGCTGTTGACGAATAAATAATAAACAGTACTCAATATATTCGCTAAGCATTCTTTTTCACTTAATCGTTGTAATACCAATTAAAAAGGTTATAACAACTCAGCTTATTCTATTGAACATTTTGAAATCTCCTAATACAGCCGAGATTACACAACCTTTGCTTCTATATTTAAACACGTCTTTTATTAGAGTATCTAACGTCATTAAACATTTAAAAGTTTGATGAAATTTGTCACAACAATTTTGAAAACTGCTTACTTGTTTAAAGAAGTTTAGACAATTTTCCTTCCGTAATCTGATAATTACCGTAAACTACGAACATGAATTTTTAAAAATAAGCCACGACAGTTTATTTCTGTATTTAACTCTAGAAATACCGCAAATTTAATTCAAGTCATACATATAAAGCTAATTTAGGTCATTAAAGTCAAATATACTTTACATCAGAATTTTATTTTATGCTCCTTTGCTTAATAAGTTAGGCGTTAAATATTTAATTTATGTTATTAAGAAAATTCTGGTTACATTCGAAATATATTTATATTGACTCTTTACGAGCGCTAAGGCTGTTCTAGTGTTAACCCTTAACGACTCGATGCCTCCATATAAGCGGTATTGTTATCCTTAACCAAATTCATTCGCTTGGCACCACTTCTAATTAAACACTTGTACTTGTACCTTAACAACAAGTACAAGAGAAAATTATTAAAAAATTTACTTTTATAATATAGTGGTGCAAATAGAATAAAAAAATAAAATTATGTATTTTAAGGTCCGGACCGTTAAGGGTTTAACCTTTTATCTACTGACGGTACTTATAAGTACCACTCACTTTAAACTTTCATCCCATAGTGAATATTTCTAATATTCTAATGGTACTTTGAAAAACACCATTAGAATATTTCTAATATTCTAATGGTACTTTGCAAAAACACTCATTTAACACCACTTTATCCGGATACATGGCAGCAGTAGTTCTATGTTTGTTATTTCAGCGAGGAAGGAGGCTATCTTTGAAATTGGCGATGTGTTTTGTGCCGACATTTTGTACAGATTGTCACGCTAGTCTTTTTATTGCTTCAAACACAGTAAAGGATATAAGATAAGTCTTGGATTTTTTTATGTGTTCATTATGACCTTAAAATATGAATTGACTAGCTAGTTTAGGTGAACGGCGTCTGTATTTGATTTAACAGTTGAATTATCCGGTGTTACTTATAAGTACCGCAAGTACACAAGGGTGTTAGGGAAAAACTTCTTGTTTACTTTTCCTCTGTGTGTCTTTTCCATCGTTTTCATCTGCTTTAAAGTGTAATTACTAAAATGTACTGTTTACTAATGATTTTCTTAGTATTTCTTTTCTATTTCATTATTATTTTTTATAAGAAATGGAAAAAGTTATGGCACCGACTCTTTTTTGCTATGCTAGAAGTGGCATATGTAAATTCATATATTGCATATGTGGAGATGCGAGAGAACATGTTGTCCGTGGAATTATAGACGTCGCATAACTAAATTACTGCTAACAAGATCGAAACTTAAAAATAAAGTAGTTATTTTAACCCTTTCAGAGGCAAACCATTTTTTATGTTAAAGTGTGGAAATACATGATTGGCACCGGAATTTGTCTAAAAATTTATTTATAAATATGAAAAAGCCTAAATACAACGTACTTATTAAATCGAAAATATTTTACCACAATTCTGGTGTCACTTGAAATACCTTGCGGGTTTTCTGTTACGATATTTTAGTCATAGTGTACCGACGACACTTTAAAGTACCACTTTAATTAATTAATTCTAAGGAATTAAATTTCTCACTGGTGAATATTTTTTTATTTTTATCCTTTAATTTTCATTGTCGTAACTGAAATAAAAAATACATGAAAAAAAAATTGCAGTAGATAAGGGCCCACTTCACCGGTGACAGGTATGGGGAAACAGTGCTTTTACCCCCCGAGTTATCTCGGGGTAACCGGTACAGTGTTTAAAGTATGATTGTGGTAATACCAACGCCACCTAGATAAGGAGAAATCCTTGGCACGCGTCAGGGAAACTTCACACAAAGCAAGCAAAAATTACTGTTATTTTGCCTGGAAAATAATGGGAACCGTACGAAGCCTGCTCTTTACAGATATTTCAGAAAACTGGTGGCATAAAAGAGGGAATAGAAAAAAAAAAGTCAACCAATAACAAAAAAAAAAAAAAAAAAAGAATATGAAGTATGTATATAAAGTGAGAAGAGATAATACCGTAATGGCATTGTGTATAGATTCCAATATAAATGAAATATTAAATCTAACGTAAGCGTTAAATTGTGCGACACTGCGGATAATCTGAATTTGGATAATGGAGATCTGCATAAAGAAGGTTTAAATCAATCCTTAAATTAAGTTAAATTGTAACGACACGCAGTAATAAATAAATTCAATAACATCCTATGTATGTATATATATATTTTACAGGGGTTACCAAAAAGAAAAAAAAACTAATATGTTCTGGCCTTCACAAAATCAAATTGTCTGCAATCAAAAATAAAGAACAAACTTTTCATTAATGAGATATAGACAGGGGTGTAAAAATCTAGGCGCCAGCGGCCAGTTCCTCACCACTAAGTTTTATTCGTTCTTTTTCGTCTAACATTTCGTCTGAACTTTTTGTAAGAATGCTTATGAAGTTTAAGGGAAGAAAACTAATAAAATTTAGTGGTGAGAGATTGCCCGCTGGCGCCTAAATTTTTACACCCCTGGATATAGCTATCGCAGAAATCGTGAAAAAACAGAATACAGCAGCGAGACCTGTTGGGCGATGTACATCCAAACCTCACAAGGATCTATTTATGTGATGTTTTATCAGAATATGAAATTTGGTGAAATTCCTTGTATTAAGGCAGACTTGAACACAATTAATACCTGGTCAAAAAAAATACATGGTTTTTTGTTTGACTTGGCCAGTGTAGCTTAGTGGTAAAGCAACAGCACGGTACGCTGTGGACACAGGTTCGAATACTGGCGCCGGCTAATTTTTCACTCCTGATGGGTTATTGTATTAACTGTGTTCAAGTCTGTCTTAATATATATATATGTACCTTTAATGACTAAATAAATACATTCAGACGTTAATTTATGTGTGTTCCTTGTATTAGTTTTTAAGGTATAGCTATCCTGGAAATCGGGATAAACACAATACAGAAGCAGCACCTGTTGGGCAATTTACAGCCAAAACTAACCAGCGTCTATTTATGTCGAGGTCTAACAGAATATGTTGATGAAATTTCGTACTTAAATTCTTGAAATATAGTTTCGAGGAAATTGTAAAATTATGCATTATAGCAGCGCCACCTTTTGGGCGATCTACACCAAATCCTAATGAGCACTAATTTATGTCAAAGTCTAATTGAATCTGATGTTTTATTAAATTCCATGCTTTCGTTCTTGAGATAAAGCGCCCCAAATGTTTTTTTTACATGCATATTTACTACTGTGTATGTGCATGCAGACAGTTTCTAAAAACAGTAAAATTCTGTTCAAGACTGACTAAAACGCACAAATCCGTCGATAACCGGAAGTACAAATTTTTCACGAATCCAATTCTTTCGTCTTATATAGATAGAAGAAAGTAAAAATTTTAGACATATAAAGGTAATTTACCTTTAACCGTTTTGTGCGCAGCCTTGCATATGCAAAGAACACTGTTTTCAATTTAATAGATTTTTTTATTCGTATATACATAATTCACACCAGAAAATTAAAATAGCAATATCTGCTTTAAATAATAAACAAGCATTCCGTATTTAAATAAAGTAAAGTTAACCATAAAAACTTTTCTTGTTTACACAAGAAAAGTTTTTATGATTCAGATTCTTTGAACTACGTAATTTCTAAAACGTATTCTATCATGGGAATTAACGCTACAACCGTCGGCAAAAACGTATACCTATAACCGCCAAAGCGGTCATTTTGACCGATGTGGATTACCATTCTCAACTATTGTTTACTTGCCATTTTTTACTCTTAGTATCGTTTATTACTATTATTACCATCATTGCCACTATAATAATATATATTTCATAATTTTTATTATATATTTTTTTTTACATTTTATTATTTTATAAGTATATTATATTGATATATATAGATATAATTTATATTTTTTATTTTAAGAATATTTTTATAGTAAAAGATATTTTTCATGAGAAGTCGAAATTGCTAAAAACAAGAATAAACTTAGTGAAAACAAACATTCATATTTATCCCCTGAGCAATACGATATTGAGAGTGGCGAGTGGTCAGGGAAAAACACAGTAAAAAAAAAAGAGGAAAATACCCGTATTTTCTTCTAGAATATTCAGCCAGTAATATAAAGTGATTAAAGAAAGCGGATTGCTCTTTAACAAAATACTGGTAATTAACACCTTTTTTGACTGTTTTTTTTTCAGAATTGATGCCCGCTAAATCAAGAAAATTATAAAAAACTTGTAGAGGTCATCGTCTAAAGCTAGCTTTTGTAGAATACTTCCGTGCCGTTTGGTCGAGCACGCGTCGACGCCAAATTTTGCAGAATTATAGAACTTTACAGTTTCTGGTAAGTGTTTATCACCAGTATCAAATATAACTGATGGATGTCCGGAATTTAGAAATAAAACATACAGTCGAACCCCGTTATAACGAACTTCAAGGGGCCGAAGGTTTTGTTCGCTATATCCGGTGGTTCGCAATATCCGAACCGTCAAGAAAAATGTTAGAGTTCACAAAATGTATAACTCATTAGTTGCTATGTGTATATTCAACAATGATGTTTTAAAAAAAGGTAAAATCTATTAAATATAGCCATTAAAGAATTAAATTGACTAAATTCGATTACATTAAACTAACACAATACTAATTAAATTAACTAACAATGAAGACAAACATGAATAAATTATTTTTACCTTTAATTGTTGCTCACTGTTTTGATACAGAAATAATCGGTAATTTTCTACTGACGTGATGCCGATTTCAAAAACATATTATGAATTTCTTAGACTAGTACATCAAATGACTCCAACACTCTTTCTTCCTGTGTTTGTGTAGACAAAAACTTATTAATTACACGCATCGCTGCTGTAGCATCTGAGATTGTGGGGATTTCGTCATTTATGTGGTCCTCTTCATCACCATCATATGCAGAATCTTCGATTTCAGAATGATTCATTTTAACTTCTTCCATAATCTCTTCATCAGTCGGATCTTCACATGTAATAACTTCATCATCACATATTTCAAACAATTGCATATCACAAACTGAGAAAATAGCTGTGATCAGCAATAAGGGAAAATGACTGACGGGTGTGCGGGATCACACCTGCAGAGTGGCTTTCGAAAAAGCGAAAGAATGCAGTTGTTTCTCCATTAAAAAAAAAAAAAAAAAAAAAAAGTCTTATTGCTGATTTGCCCCATGTTTCACTAGCTGGCATACATTTTCTTATGAAATTGGAGTCGAAGTCCTGTTCTCACAACTTTGGAAAAGTAAAAAAAAAAAAAAAAAAAAAAAGGTCGACTGGACAAAAATGTTCGTTATAGCCGATTTTTAAGATTTCGGTGGTTCGCTATAAAAGGATAAATTAGCATTAAATAAAATAGGAAAACGACGGGACCAAAATTATCGTTCGTTACACCCGGGAGTTCGTTATATACCGGGTTTGCTATAACGGGGTTCGACTGTATTTATTTTTCTTTCCTTCATAAATTAAACTTAATATCATCTTTGGCAAGAATTTGGCTACTGTACAAAGACTTTTTTCAGATTTCATGGCCTGTGGAATTTTGTTTTCGTCCGCGATTGACTGTGCCAACAATCTTTGTGTTTAGTGACTTCAGCTTTTCTGCAAAGGGCAATGCAGTAAAGAAGATATCTGTGGTAATGTTGTAACCTTTGTTGAAGTATGGTTGTATGAAGTATGACTGGGCATCTACTAGATAAAATGCGCATTAAAATTGACGGCGGTCATTTGGACCGTTTCGGCGGTTTTAGGTATACAACTGCAATGCTTCATAAATTTTGGCTCACTGGAAAATTTATCACTGGCATATCATAGCTTTTCGAATTATAGGAAAAGTCACGGAAACTGAAAGTTATATTCCAAATAGAAACAAATTGGTGCGGAATGAAAGTTTCGAAGCGGTCAAAATGACCGCCTTGGCGGTTCTAGTGTTAAAGGGTTAAAGGTTAAGTTTTATAAAATAAATAATTATATAAAATAAGGTATTTGGAGACATGCTTATTAAAATATTTATTAATTTGTAATATTTTAGCTTAAAACAGAACGCATGACCAGTAGTTTTTACTTGTATTGCAAATGTGCAACAGAAGAAAAGATTGACGGATTATATGAAAAATGCATCTCTGATTTTTTTTCATTTTTTTCCTGTGTAATAAACCTTTCAGAGAATCATATATAATTTTTTCGAAACAAAATACAAAGTCGCGAATTTATGGGTTAACTTACCTGCTTCAATTAAATCAAAATAAATCCATTCATATTTAATAGTTAAAACTTAAGTTCAAATTAAGTAAAATAATCAGTCAATTCCTATCCGAGCTATACTTTAAAATTTTTAATCGTCTTATAACAAAGCTGAGAGTACTCATTATTTGCCCGAATATTTAAATAATGATTTATTTGTGTCCCTATGTCATTAAATCTTTAAAATTTAATGAAACTTTGTTGCAAACAATTTTGAAAACTGTTTGCTTGTTTAAAGAACTTTAGATAATTCTCTCAGTAATTTGGTAATTACCACAGAGTATGTGCATGAATTTTTAAAAATAAACCAAGCCTTCTATATTTAAAACATTAATGGTAAATTGTGTAAGTTAGATGCAATGCATTATTTAGAAAATAAAGTTTATAATGAATCATCATTACTTCTTCCTGTTTATATATTTTTTCAGCAACAGAATACATTTACGTCCCTGAATGTTAGTTGCAATTTGAAATTGGGAGTTTCCATTGTTTTGTATACAACAGAGTGGATATTCCTTTTACTCACTGAAAAAATGGCAATGAAATTTATGACATAAGAACACGATTATCTAAAAAACATTTTTTAGGGGTGGCGGGGGGGGGGGGCAGTGTTTGCTCTTTAAGGGGTCTTAGGACTCTTAAAATTTGAAAAATTAAAAAAAAAGACAACTTTTACATTAAATATCTTAAAATTTATTTTGTTTTAAGACTCAATTTTTATTGGGGTGAAAGATATAAGTATGTTCTTTCATTTCGTGTATTTAAAAAATTTCAAGCTGCAGAATGAGAATTTACAGGGGGCTGCAAACTGCCAGACATTTGACGAGCAGAAAATTGACATAACAGATTACGCACAGGATTACAAATTAAATTTTACCACAGGAATGAAAATTTTGATGCCTGCTTATACTTCAGATTGTAATAATTATCCTGAACCTAAATAAATTTGTATTTAAAGCATTTTTATATTTTTAATACGAAGTTGTATTTAGCTACTGCAAAACTAAAAAAAATTCAACAGTATAATCACCTAAAAATATTTATTAAAACAATAAAAAGGAAATTTTAGGTTCAGACTATGCAGACTAACGTAAAACATATGTTTTGAAAATTGCATGAAAAAATATTCAGAAGTTTTTTCAGACATCGTGAGCGTTATTACCAAAAACGTCATTTAGAGAAAAACGACTTTAAAGTTTCAGAAACGCAGTTTTAGCTATTGAGCGGGTATAATTCTAAAAGCCATAAATTTTGTTCTGCTAGGAATTTTAAGGAAACAATTTTATCGAAAAGTTTAGAAAAGATAGGAGTATTAGAAAAGACAGGATACATAAAAAAAAATAATAATAAAGCTTTAAGAGTCCTGAGACCCCTTAAAATTTTAAAAGAGAGCTTTTAAAATGTGAAATGTATCAGGTTGGTCAGTTTGGACTACCTTTTTATTCAGAAACTCCGAATTCACACCTGAAATTCCGAAAGGTATATTGCTACTTGGTGTAATCGCGAAATATCTCTCATTGAAAAATCCCGTATATAATACCATATAGAAATATGTTAACACATTGAGGGCGAGTCTTTTTTCGATGCACGAAATTTTCGTTTACAAATGTCGTTGGAAATTAAAACCCACTCACACCCAATCACAAGTAAGCATGCCTGTATTACGCCTTCTTTACTCGTACTTACAAAATTTCCGGTACCAGTGATATCTTCTTCTATCAATCCCCGTAAACATCAATTCACGTGACCCGTTCTCAATGTGTTAATAGCTTGAATTAAAAATTCTGATGTGACATATTTTCATAAAACGTGAGTTAACTTCCCGGTACTTTTAGCATTAAAAATTTAATGCAAGCGGTGTTTAAATGTTTACATTTTATAACGCATTTATAAAATAACAAATACTTTCATCGCTGAATTAGCTTCTCTCTAGAGAGCATATTCTGATATATATATATATATATATATCAAAGTAGAGATAGCAGTTTTGTGTTCCATTTAAGTTTTCAATAAAACAAACACCCAAAAAACCTTCAAATTTCAGTCACTGAAATTTATGTATCAGATTAACAGCGGCCAGAGACTACTTCATGTTTGCGAAAAATCGTCGTCGTTAAATTGTTCTACCGAAGTAAAATTAAAGTTTACTACCACAAATAAACGATGCTTATTTGTTTAATAAAATGCATCGTTGATTCTTTGTAAGAGAAATTAAAATATTATAAATGGTATGATGCAGGCAGATTTTAAAAGTATACGCTCTTTCATAAAATTTCAAATAGTTTCCTCTCTGAATTAACTGTTCACTAGAGAGTATATTCTGATACTTTTATCAAAGTTGAGGCAGTAATTTCGTGTTATGATTAAGCTTTTCATGATTAAACTTCAAAAAAGACTTGGAATTTCAGTCTGTGAATAAACTCTCATAACGTATATAGGCTACTTTTAATTGCGAAGAATCAGTCATCGTTAATAAAGTGTTCTACCGATGCAAAATTCTAGTTTATTTACCAGAAAGAATAAATATTTATTACGCTAATAAAAGACATCGTTTATTATTGTCACAGAAACTCTGTTATCCATTATTATCATGTTTAAAAGCCATTTTTAACGCACTTAGCTTTACACTCCTCCATAAAGTTTCAAATATTTTCATCTGTGAATGTTCTGCTTACTAGAGAATATATTCTGTTGTTTTTAACAATGTGGAGACAACGATGTCGTGCTAAATTTAAATTTTTGATAAAAGAATCATCCGTAAATTCTTTAAATTTCAGGCAATCACTATAAATTACGTCTGTCCTCTTAATCGATATATGCTAAAAACAGGGTTTTTAAAAAATACATTTTGTCGTATATTTGTCTTGCAAATGTTGTCAAAGCGTATGTAAAAGATTTTTGTTTTGAAAAGGGGGTATGAAATAGAATTAAAAAATAGTCGTCTGTGGCAGCCCTGTAAAAATCATCGTCAATAATATGTTCTATCCGTGTAAAATTAAAAGTTTATCTACCACAAATAAACGACAATTTTTTGTGTAATAAAAAAGTCGTTGGTTCTTAATTGTTTATATTCTAATATTCATTAAACTTCAAATAAAAGTGATGTTAAAAATTATGCACTCTCTCAAAAAAATCCATAACATGGCCAATAACAACAAGAATAAAATAGGGTACAATACACTTATAAATACATAGGTGCCAACCTCACACTAATCCTTCGTAATACTTGCGTTAATTTGACTCTGGTTTAATACCTTTCGAACCAGAAATTAAAAAAAATAATAAATTAAGTAGTTTCCAGAATCCTGGAATTAAATAAATAAGCATTCTTGAAATAAATTTTCTGTTGCGAAATGTGATTAACCCGGGTCAAATTAATCCAGACATTACGGAAGATTAGAGGAAGGTTGGCAGCTATGTAAATATGATTATTCTTTATGAGATTTTGGGAAGGTAAGCTAACAAACTAAACAAAATTAGTTAACGTCAGTAGAAAAAACATTTCTATTACAAGTGTCAAGTTGATATCAAACCATTCCAACAGGCGCACTAAATGTAATTACAGACATACCACCAATCGCATAAATAATAAAATATGAATACAAAAAGAGCATTATTCTACCCCTTTCACTCCCCCAAACAACAGAACAATATTTTTCACCCATAAGTATTTAACGTACAGCCCATTATTGGGAATTACACCCAGCAGAAGAAACGTCACAACTCCAAGTATATACAGATTGTAACTCATACACACAAGTTACAGTGTCAACAATTTTTACATATGGATTTCGACTAGCAACTGGCGTGGCATCAGTTTACTGTGTCGCGGAAGGTGCCTTTATAATCAGTTAGTGGGCTTGATGACTGGACAAACAAGTTGGAAATTGCTCGTCAAACGTGGCAAATGAGGTGCGTTCGTAGTATAACTAGTTTTATAATTATTTTTTGCACCCCATATTGTACTTAATGTATATTTTTTTGCTCTTCATAAGTGCATAGTCTGTAACATCATTTAAATGCACTTGCAAATATTTTTTCCCATTCCCCGTAATGTAACGGAAAATTTTTCACTGTCCCTGTAATTAAACTATACATCCAATTTTCATAATATTTGAAATGGCTCGATAAAATTTCGCAACAATTATATATTTAAAATTTCAGACCATTCGGAAGGCTGTAACATCATTAAAATGTACTTGCAATAATTTTTCCCATTGGCCGTAATGTAAAGAAAAACTTTTGACTGTCCCTGTAATTAAACTATACATCCGATTTTCATAAAATTTGAAATAGCTCGACAAAATTTTGCAACAATCATATATTTAAAATTTCAGACCATTTGGTTGGGTAGTTTTTGCTCTGTTATATGCGGACGGACAGACGGACTGAACGACGACTATAGGTGCTACGTATTTATATAATTACGAATGCGCCTAAAAAGCAACACAATATACCGAGCAGAACTGTATGCCATCCTCCAAGCACTTGAATGGATCCACGCACAAACCGGCGCAACTCTACACTGTTTATATAGATACACTGGTTATACAGTCTGTCTGATCTGTAGGCAGTAAATTCCCAAATAACCAAACACCCACTGGTTCTTAACATGATTCAGCGTCTCCTAAAACTCCTAAGACGCACTCGAATCAATCACGTTTGTCCACAATGGTATATTTAGCAATGAGCTACCAGACACTTTAGCAAAAGAAGCCACAAAGTAGCTTAACATAGATCATCTTCTTCCACTCCTGCATAGCTATGTCAAACGATCACTAAAAACAAATACACTAAAAAACTGGCAAGTACATTGGACCACCTCAACAAAACTCCGAAATACTCACGCTCTAATCCCAAAAGTCTCCTGCATACTATATTACTTCCCCTTACACCCATCTACAGCTTTTTTCACTAATCATGGACACTTTTGCCAGTACCATTAACTTCTTATAACTGGACCAAGAATTGGTAAACTTTTCTTGAAGTCAAGATCATGCTTCCTTTCATCACGTGATGGTGGGAGGATAACGGGCCAAATCGGTTTTTCCCTCCAAAAACTGCCATTGGAATTCCAGCTCCTACCGAGACCGATATTTCGTCTGCGTTCATCTTGAACGTAACAACAGAAAGAGAAAGTTGCCAAGAAAGGGATCACCGCGAAAAAACGATAACCCTTTTGGCGATGAAATCGGAAACATGTTGGATTCAACTTTCTCCGGAAAGAACATTGGAATTCGTTCTCTATGTATTCCTTCTCTAAGGACAGTACCTTTAAAAATTCAAATGTGCATCTTCAGACCGATGCGGGTGTGCTGAACAAGGGGAACCACATCCATATTTTCACTGCACACTGACAAACGGATAGCATTTCAAGTATATTAAAAACCCTCATAAAAATTGTTTCACAAATACCCTCACTCATCTACTTCATGGGATTCCAGTATTTTCATTGAGGAACTAACTATTAACTATAAAATACATAGCGCCATTTGTTCAATAACTTTGTATTATTATTTTTTTAACGTTATTTATAAAAGTTAATTAAAAGAATCTGAAATAGCTATTTAAATTTTAAAATGTTTAAGCTTTTTAGCTCTCGTTAACATTCCTTAACCCCTTAACGGTCGCATTAAATTGCGGTTTAAAAATTCAAATTGCTCATTGGCACTACTCTTTTGAAAAAGAAATATTTATCTTATTTAATGACAGGTAAAATTATACCATTATACTGCCAATAACACTATTTTATAAAACTGGTGGGAATCAAACAATCTGAATAAAAGGCACAGAGCGTGAATATGAAGTGAGCTAGAATTAAGGGGTTAAGGCTCCTGTCCCTGCCGGCAAAGATACTCACGAGCTAATGCTAATCCTATGGCAAGACTTTATCTAATATCTCGTTTGCATTTCGACATTTTTAAATATTTTTTTTTTTTTTTTTTTTTTTTTGCATTGAGTAGCCAAGGTCCGTCTCTTCACCGCATCTTATTTACTTTTTCGATTTTTGTCGCAGATAGTTTCTATAAGGTTACTTTCACTTTCAAAACCGGTTCTGAAAATGAAAGTGTCATTCTAAAAAATATCTGCAACCAAAATCGAAAAAGTAAAAAAGGTGCGATGTAGATACGGATCTCGGCTATCAATGCAAAAAAACTATTTAAAAATGTCGAAATGCAAACGAGATATTAGAAAAATCCCTCCCCAAAGGATTAGCATTAGCTCGTGAGTGCCTTCGCCATCAGGGACAGGAGCCTTAAGGCTCTAAAAAAATTAAGCGCAAATTCTGATGACATTTCAAAGCATTAAACATTTATTAAGAATTTATTGATTTTCCTGATCATATATTGTAAAACCTCTCATATTTTATATTTTATGTATTTGTATATACATTTTTTGTATTCATATTTTAGACACTTAAAATTTTAATCTTCTAAAATAGATGAATTTCCTTAATAACAAATCTCTTTTCTTAAACTATACGTTCGGAAGTAGCAATTATTAATAAGATGTTCAACAGCAAGATATGTAGAATTTCCCTAAACATGTACACAGCGTTTGATTAATAAAGGCATTGTCTATTCTTTCGCTAAAGTAATTAAAAGTAAAATATTTGTTAATACAAAGTTGCAAGACATTTTGGAAAGTTTATGCAGACTGATAAAAGATCAAATATTTACCTCTATGAATTAAGATTTACAAGAGAATATACACGGATATTTATTAACATTTTTGACGATTACTTTCCATTGTTGTTCATTTTTTATTCGTTTGTTAACACTTTTATTACCAACTACAACACGTAATACTTCGATAATCTTAACGGTGAAAAACTTTACAAGCGTACGACGCTTGTATTTTATCACTTTATAAGGATAATTGGCTGCGGCCAAGCTCTGTATGCACACAATAGAAAATATAATTAATTAATTAAAAAATATATTTATTCTTTATATATTATTAAACCCATTGACTATGGACCAAGATTGGCGACAAGTTTCATATTAAATCGCACCAAAATTTATTAAAAAAAACTTTGTGTTAGATTTCTCTTCAAAATACCATAAAATAAGCATGGAACTATGAATAAAGAAGAATTGAGATATCCTCAAAATGGTCAAGCTTCAACTCCAACCGGTTTCGCAGTTCTTCATTACTACCGGGACAAACTTCCACCAGTAAATCTGAATATTAATTTCCCGCTATTTAAACGCCATATTAATGCCGCTGAACAAATTTTTGTCATATTATGGTCAAAAATAGATATTTATTTCTACTTGTGGAAGTTTACTTTGGCAGTAGTCAGGTACTGCGTTTTCGCTATATTGTAACAACGTAAATAACCTCCTGTCAGCGCCAGTGAAAGATATTATAATACCTGGGCCAACTTCCACAAGTAGGACCTGATTATACTAACGGGGCAAACTTCCACCATTAAATTTTAATAGAAATTTTCGTTTTATTTAAACGCTGCAATCATTCAGAACTACTGCCTTGAACAGAACAGAAATTTGTATTCCTTTTTACTGATAAGAGTTTGCCCTGTTGGTAATCAGACCGTGTCCACTGGTAAATATACAAAGTAATATTTACCATTTTTTTGGAGAGAAATTTTGCATGAATAAGCCGATAAAACAAAGAGAAATTTTCTATTTAAAATTTACTGGTGGATGCTTGCTTCGCCGGTAATCACAAACTGTTGATCCAAAGTTAAAAATCAGCCGCCATCTTGTGACAATCTCCTCAGTCTCTTCATTTTCAAATGGTAGACTCTACACCAGTGGTTCCCAACTTGGGGCGTACGCCCCACAGGGGGGCAATATGACTTTTCATGGGGCAATTTCAGATTTCCTATTAAAAAATTTTCTGGGTTTTTTCCCCTAATGAAAGTAGTGTCGTAGTCTAAAAATAGAAATAATAGATGATAAAATAAAATAACTGAATAAAAATTAATTTTCAAAACGTACTCATTTAAAAGTACAAAATACACTGAAACCGGAATAATTATGTGAATTGTTGTCTTTTTAAATATTTTTGACACTTTTATGTATTACAAAATCCTTTTAATTTTTCTGGCTTTAATATAATTTTAGTAAAACACACCTCTTTTTTTTACTATTTATTAAAAAAAAAAAAAAAGAAAAAAAAAGACGTGAACATTTATTTATAGTGTAGTATACCCCACGAAGGAACTTTTACATATGAAATTTTGTAGGGCACATCTAAAATTGACTATTTGAAAAAAAAAATGTTTTAAATTATCTAAGTGAGGTACTATTTTTACGAAATTAATAAATCCCTGTGCGTATTACGGAAGGAAATGGGTAGAAAGTAAACTTCTTATGGCTCTTCTGCACACCATATACGCAATATATAAACATACTTCATGGCATATGAATTTTTAAATTTCAAATCGGAGAAAACATGGTGGCCAAATAATACTAATAACGGGAAAAAGAAAGCCCGCTATCAAAGAAGTATGTTATGAGGGGAAAGAAATATAGCTACTTAAAATGGATAAAAGCACGAATCCGAAAATGTTACTTGTGAATTATGTTATCCGTACAGTTTCGGTAATACACAAATGTCACTTGCTCTTAATGTACTAAAATCCATTATAAAATGTATCAATTCTATCAGATGTAATACAAAATGTGACAGAGGTTTTAAGAAATTTTACGAAGATAAAAATGTTGAATATTTATCAGTTTTAAATTAGAGGTAATTTTCCAAAAAAACAATAAAACTTTTGTAGATGTAAATGCGAAGATCAATGGCATCATTGCATTCATGGAGTTATGTTAAAAACATACTTGTAAAAAAAAAAAAAAAAAAAAAAAAATAGTATGTTGATAAATTTAAGAATGCGAAATCACTTATCAGAGTTGGTGCTATTATCGGATCCTTCCGGAAAAATAGAAGTTTCTTTTTTATGCATTAAGATTTATGTGATATAGAAGGGAGGGGGGACATCATCATTTTAGGGATGCGTAGGTGGGGCGCGGCCAAAAAAAGGTTGGGAACCACTGACTACACTATATGTCTCCACTTTATTCATAACTCCATTAATATAAGTGTACGGCAGAGATTTAATTTATAAGCCTGCATGAATAGAATAGAATATAGTCGAGTGTCACTAGTATTGAGAGGTGTCCCGCGTAAATCAGTTCCAAATGTAAATAAGTGCTAGTAGTGAGTCAAAATTACTTCCATTTCTAATCATATCGTAATATTAAAATATTTATTTGCTTAAAAGACGTTATAAAAACACATTAAAAGTAAATTAAAAATAATGGGTTGAATGGTTGGATAAATTACGGCATCGCGACATAGAGGGAACACGAGCAATCGCGAAAATATAGGGCGCGTTACAGGATTAGTTGTTTATTTTCGATGATTTTTTCCATTTTTCATTATGCATTTGTAATTTTCTATTATACATTCTGACGACGGCTCAGAAAATGAGTTGAAACATGTAAATAAAGAGTTTTTAATTTACTTTTAATGTGTTTTTATAACGTCTTTTAAGCAAATAAATATTTTAATATTATGTAAATCAGGTCTCCAAATGTTCCTTATACCACTAATTTCTTACAGTTTTTTTTGTCATCTTTAATCTGCAGATAATTCTGCAATCGGATAAGACGAAGAAAATTTCTTTAAAATACTGGAGCCCAGTGTTGCCAGATGGGCTACTTTTTTAAAAATCTGATTCTTAATTGGCACCATTTTTTTGCAAAATGTATCTTATTTAACGGTATATTAATTAAGGCAAAAACAAAGTGAATTTTACCGTTTCAAAAAAGTGGTGCCAATCAAGAAATCTGAATTTAAAAAAAGTAGCCCACTGGCAACACTGCTGGAGCCTACAGTATTTGGAGCTCCGTTTTACGAGTAAAATATATTAGTAAGCGAACAAACTTAATGCTGAAATCAGGCGTAAATTAACACAGTTGCGCCACCGTGTGGACGGAGTGATAATTAACATACGCGGGCTTTTAATGTGGCGCGTATTTTCTAAATCATTAGTCACTCATGGAAATGAACTTTGTTTGCCACATTTACTGCGAAATGATGCGAAGCGTGAGGTGCATCCAGATGCACTTGATACCACGAAGTTTTCTTCGCCTTATCGAAAGCACTTCGGTTATTAATCAAGATGAAAAAAACTTTACAATTTTAGTGGTTTGAGTAAGAAAACAGTTTGGTATCTACCTGTAGTTCACACTCTATCCGCAATGTGGCGCATGACCTTGATTGGTGTTACTTCTCCCATTTAAGATAGGACGTTTACTTATATCGCTTTGATATTAGTAGTTAGATAGAGGGTTGCCAGATTGGACTTTACTTTAATGAAAAGAACTTTCAATCCACAATGGATTTTTTAAAAGAAGAATTTTTACATTAATTTATTATGAAATACCTGTCATTAAACAAAGAGTAAAATATAATAGTAATTTCTGGTGTGGATGCGAAATTTTGAAAGGAAAAAAAAAAGGCCAAACTGGCAACCCTGGTTTGCCAATGAATTTTGTGAATAATTAGTTCAAAAATTTAGAAATAAGATGAATTTATTTAACACTAGAACGCCCGGAAATTTTACTCAAGTTTCATAAAAATATTTTTCAGCAGAATTGTTATTTAAAACTGCTTGACTGATTTATTTAACGCAAATCTACGTGGTTTAAATTTAACACTAGAAAAGCCGTAGATTTCACTTAAGTTTTATAAAAATATTTCACACCAGAGCTTTTATTTAAAACTGTTAAACTTATTTATTTGACGTTTTTCTTTTCCGTATTTTTTAAAATTAATTTATAAAAAAATTATATTTCTAACCGCGATATATTCATATGGTAACTGTCAAATTGACTGCTCACGGCCGTTCTAGTGTAAATTTATTTTATGATGGAATTTCTGGTTCCAGTTGACATTTAATCATATGGTCGGAGTCGAATCGACGCATTCCGGGCATTCTAGTGTTAAGCCCTCGAATTATCCCGCAAAAAACATCCTGCCGGGAAAAAAATTAAAACAATTGTTTACCTTTTTCCATGGAACTATTAATAAAGAGGAACTGACATAGCCTTAAAATAGTGAAGCTTCAACTGTAACTGCTGTCGCAGGAATTGTTTACCGCCGGTGGAAACTTCTAACAGTACATTTATATAGAACTTTTCAACTTATTTAAACGCCTTAATATTATAAAATTTTGTCATAAATAATGGTAAAAAGAGATTTTCATTTTTACTGGTAGGAGTTTACTTTGGCGGTAGTTAGGCCCTGCATTTCCTCCATATTGTGACAACCAGGGAAACAAACTGACAGTTTTTCAAGGTATTCTGACACCAGTAAAAACAAATAGAAACTTTTACCACATTTTTGAGAAAAATTTCCATGAATAAGACGCTAAATTAAGGCGAAATTTTCTATTCATTTGAACTGGTGTGATGTTTGCCCTGGCGGTAATCAGAAACTGAAGATCGGATTTAAAGAAAGCAGCCGCCATCTTGTGACAACCTCCTCAGTTACATCACTCGCAACTGGTAGACAGTACACTATATGTCTCCTCCTCTTTATTCATAACTCCATTACTTAAAACAGTGAATCATCAACTGTAACCGCTTTCACAAGGGTTGATTACCGCCGAGTTAAACTTCCACCAGTAAATTTAAAGAGAAATTTTCTGCTTCTTCAAACGTCTTTTTAATGCAAAATTTAAGTCGTAAAAAATAGCAAAAACAGGTATTAATTATTACTGGAAGAAGTTTCCTTCGGCGGTAATCAGGTCCTTTGTTTCAGACATATTGTGACAACCTAGACAACCACCTGTCAGTGTCAGGGAAAACGATTGAAATACCCGGCCAAACTGCCAACAGAAAAAATAAATAGAAGTTTTAACAATATTTGTGAGAGAAATTTTTCATGTGAAAGGCAGCTAAAATAAAGCAAAATCTTCTATTCAAAATATACTGGTAGAAGTTTTCTTCGATTGTTATCAGAAACTGTTGATCAAATGTAAAAATTATCATCCGCCATCTTGTGACAACCTCCTCAGTTACTTCACTCGCAACTGGTAGACAGTACACTACATGTCTCCTCCTTTTTATTCATAACTCCATTCCTTTTTCACGCCTGTTATTCTTTGTCAGAATTTAAGAAAGTTGCCCGGGTAATAAAAAAGCAGGGCTATTCTAAATTCATGGTACAAACTTTAAGGGATGGCGAAGGACATTGTAACAATCATTTATTGTATAGAAATGTTTGCGTGCAAGTGACGCGATGAGGTACAAACACCAGGGGGCCAATTTAACCATTTTTTTAATTTCAAAATTTCTCATTCATACCAGAAAATTCCTATACTATTCTTTTCTTTACTTAAGACAGACATTTCATGATTACTTATAGAAAAAATTCTTTTTTGAAAATTTCCGGTATGAAATGGAAATTTTTTTTTAAAACAAAACTCCATTTCTATTTCTTTTCATGTATTTCCTGTGTTTAATAAATTTGCCAGTTTTGCGGTTTTTTTTTTTTTTTTTTTTTTTTTTTTTTTTTTTTTTTTTAAATTATTCAAGAATTTTTATTTCAGACCTGAAATTTTTAAAGAAGAATTTTTTTTTATTTAATCATGAAATGTTTGTCTTAAATAAAGTAAAAAACAGCAGATGACTTTTCTGGTATGAACGAGAAATCTTGAAAAAAAAGGCTAATCTGGCGCCCTGGTGTTTGTACCTCAAAGCGTAACTTGCGCCCATATATTCCTATACAATAAATGATTTTTACAGTGTCCTGTACTAAACTTTAAAGTCTGTACCAAGAATTTAGACTCATCCTATATATATATATATATATATATATCTCAATGTATATATTTATATGTGGCTTTAATATTAGCCTTATAAAGACTTTAAAACCCTGTTTATATATAACTAGGGTTATGCAAATTTAGGGGTATTATTACGTGAAAAAATATTTTGACACAGTGTTCTCACACTGATTTTAATTATGCGCCAATGAATGCTCGCCAAAATATTTCAAATGACTGTGAAACTGCAACAATTAAATATTTAAAACGCATAAAAAATAGGAAATAAATTATAAATAAAAACGAAGAGTGCAATACATAAAAGAAATACTCTTTCATCAATTAATAGATTAACATTAATTAATTTGGGATTATACGTTAAGAAATCAATTTAAAAATCCTAAAAGATAGCTTAAATACTGTTCTAATTTCATGTTGCCCTATCTTAAAAAGAATCCGAGTAAATATTTTATATATATTTTAATAGATTCACTTGCTTGCGCTTTCTACCAAGTGTAAAAAAAAAAAGCAGCAACTTTTTTATAATAGAGTGGGTGGACACGCTAAATTAACGTATTACAACAGAGATTTTTGGGGAAAAAAACATGAATTAAAGTACAAAATTAGGTACAAAATTAAAGTATAAAATTTTTAAAATAAACATTGAATGTTTTAAAAGGGTGTTTTGTACAAAAGTATTTTAAATTTTGTACTTATTTTAGAGGTGGACCTTTCTTCTTCTTTTTTTTTTTTTTTTTTTACTTCTGAAAAGTTATTTTTCGCAGATTTAACGCATACTAAAAATAAAGTGAATTCTACAGATAAATTTACACTAACTTAATATTTAAACCTTAATTCTCGCTGCCGTAATATTCATGGGCTGTGTCTTTTATTCAGATTGTTTGATTCCCACCAGTTTTATAAATTAGTGTAATTCACTTTTTTATTGAATCATTTTACCTGCCATTAACACTAAAAACTAGAACGACACCTGCCAATAGAGTCTATTCGAACCAGAAATTTCTTCATAAAATAACTTAACACTAGAACTACCGTAAGCCGTAATTTTGACGGCTCTTATATTAATATGTTTCGGTTCAAACCAGAAATTTGATTATGAAATAAGTTTAAAAGAAACAAAGAAGAAAAACGTTGAATAATAAAGTTAAACTGTTTTAACCCTTTCAGGGGCAAGGCACTTCTATTCGTAAAATGCCGAAATTAGCGAACGACACCGGGATTTTCAAGCAAAGCATACTAAGTAAGCTTTCTATCTTAACCCTAGAACTACCGGAAATTTTACTCAAGTTTTATAAAAACATTCTACACCAGAATTTTTACTTAAAACTATTTAATTTGTTTATTTAACTTATTATTGTCTGATTTATACATTTAGTTTGTTTTGAAGAAATTTCTGGTTTGAATAAATATTTTGAATGTACATGTCGGGTCCAATGGACCCGTCTGGTAGACGGAAGGTTAAATGGGAGAGGTAACCGCAAGATTAACCCCTTAATTCTCGCTCCCTTGATATTCAAGGGCTGTGTGTTTTATTCAAATTGTTTTACTCCTACCAGTTTTATAAAAGAGTGTAATTGGCTTTATTGTGGTATCATTTTACCTGTCATTAAATAAGGTGAATATTTCTTTTTCAAAAAAGTGGTACCAATAGGCAATTTGAATTTTTAAACCTTAATTTTATGCGACCGTTAAGGCAAAGCGTTATAAGTAAGCGAACAAACTTAATGCTGGAATCAGGCGTAAATTAACATAGTTGCGCCATCTTGTGAACGGAGTGATAATTCACATACGCGGGCTTTTAGTGTGGCGCGTATTTCCAAAATCTTTAGTCACTCATAGAAATGAATTTTGTTTGCCACATTTATTGAATATAACAGCGCAGCGAGATGGATATCCAGATGCACTTGATACCACGAAGTTTTCTTCGCCTAATAAAAGCACTTCTGTTATTAATGAAGGTGAAAAAAACTTTACAATTTTAGTGGTGTGAGTATGAAAACAGTTAGGTCTCTACCTGTAGTTCACACTCCATCCGCTACGTTTTGCATGACCTTGATTGATGTGACCTCACTTTTAATCTTGCGGTTACTTCTCCCATTTAAGATAGGACGCTTACTTATATCGCTTTGCCGTTAAGGGGTTAAAGTCGGTCACATTAATCAAGGTCACGCGCCACGTAGCGAATGGGGTTGAACTACAGGAAGATGCCTAACTCTTTTCTTACTTCACACCACTAAAATTGTAAAGTTTTTTTCACTTTGATTAATAGCTGAAAAGATCCTGATTGAATGAGGCGAAGAAAACTTCTTGGTGTCAAGTACATCTGGGCTCCACCCATTTCTCGCCATGGCCTTATTTTGCAATAAATCTGGTAAACAAGGTTTATAAAATATGCGCAGTTGGTAGGTATTCCGTCATATATAACGTCACACTAAAAGCCCGGTTATGTGGATTATCAACCCCGTCCACAAGATGGCGCAGCTGAGTTAATTTACGCCCGATTCCAGCATTAAGTTTGTACGCTTAATATGCATGCAGTTTTGTTTACAAGCGAATTTATTTTAAAATAAGAAAAAAACTTTTGTTCACATACTTGATCAGGGACTTGATCACCCAACCGGAGCGCCCACCAAATTTGGCATAGGCTATATGCTCCGGAGCAGAATCCCCTCCACCACCAAACGAAACCTCCGCCAAGCCAACAGGCCCGGAAAAACGACAGTTATTCAAAGAAAGGTCAACATACCGAAGTGAAGTCACTCGAGATAGATACAGAAAAAAAAAACAATGAAAAAAAATTTAAAAGACAAGTTAACAGACAAACTTCACAAACGAAGTTTAGCTTGACGACATTCTATATATAACAGATAAAAAGTTCTTGATTCTAGTAAAGTCCACTAGTTCTAGTTACTTTAACTGTGAACTAACACATACATGGCAAAACAACAAATGTGCACCACCGGAGACAGAAAAGAGTCATCATTTAGAAACATCTACCACCGTATGTCAGGGCTACAAACTATAAATGTATATTTTAAGAAACAGAATCCTAGTCTATTGAGTCCAAAGTGTTAATCCAATTGACTAACGAAAATAAATAGTAAAATTCTCTACCAGCACCAATAATCTGTAGAACATCAATCCAGAAAACTTGAAGAAACTTCATGAGGATTAAAAACGCAAGTCCATAAAAGAGAAATGTCCTTGAGTGAGAAATGTCCATAAAAAAGAAATGTCCCGTAAAAACAAAAGTTTATTTAAAAAGTCTCTAAAATTGATTGTCCATTAAAAGAGAAATGTCCAGTTTTAACATTGTTCATGACAGGATTCAATAGTTTTGATAAACACAGTAGTTTAGAGATTACTAAACTTAAGCACCCAAGCTTGAGCACTAATTTCAAAAAGCCATAGCCACAAATCAAGCTGTAACCAGGGGAGCAACACTTTAAAAATGTATAAAAAATAAATAAGCTGTAAATCAAAAAGAATACTTTATGAATGAAAATGTCTTGTTTAAGCTGTTGTAAATCTTTTTAAGTTTACCATAATTGGATCTAGAATTGAGGATGTTGCAAATGTTCCATTCCACCGATCTGTTACGATGGAAATAAAAATGAGTATCTGAGACCTGGCAGCTATCAAAAAGATAATGACATACATCACCATAGCTGCCAACTTGTACGGATTTTTCCTACCACTAAAATTTAATAGTAGATTTTATTTAATTGAATCGCCGAATTTCAAGAAATTTTAACGCTTAAATAAGTCAGAGATTTCTATTAAATTTTATTGGTATGAAAAATCCGTACAAGTTGGCAGCTATGCATCACCCCTTCTATGATAAAGACATGCCTGCATCCCTACTTCCTATCTTATATAAATAGGTTGGGAATGCACCATGAGAAGAATAAAAGTATGCACAGTTTGTGAATAACAAAGATAATCTGTATTTACATGTATTACAATTTGTTCACATACTTATTAGAAGGAAAATTTTCATCCCATTATTCTGGTGTCAATGTGGTGTTTAGGAATTAAAATTAAGTGGTCTAAAAATGAACCACCGCCCTTGAAGGGGTTAAATTAATATTCTGGTGTGAAATATTTTTTATAAAACTTGACTCAAATTTCCGGTAGCCCTAGTGTTAAGTATAAATGACACTGAAATAAGTTAAACAATTACGTTAAATAATTTTAACACTTTGCACTCGAGAGGCGACTCTCACTAACCACTAGTGCTGCCATGTGTCTTGCGTAAATTGGAACTCCAAATGCTCTGGATACCAGGATTTTAAAGAAATATTCTTAGTCTTATCAAATGGCAGAATTATTTGCGATTAAAAATGGCGAAATAATCTATAAGAAATAAATGGCGTCCAGAAAATTTGGAGTCCTGATTTACGAGTGAAACCTGGCAACACTAGTGGTGAGTTTGCATAGCTGCCAACTTGTACGGATTTTTACTACCACTAAAATTTAACAGAAATTTCTGCCTTATTTAATTATCAACATTCACTGCGTTTCGGCGATTGAATTAGGCAAAATTTTCTATTAAATTTTAGTGGTAGCAAAAATCCGTACAAGTTGGCAGCTATGAGTTAGAGTCACCTCTCGAGTGCAAAGGGTTAAACAAATTTTCTATTTTAATATATTATTATAAAACTTACGTAGTATTAACCGGCATTCTAGTGTTAAATATGGTGAATATATCTTTTTCAAAAAAGTGGTGTCAATAAGCAATTTGAATTTTTAAACCGTAATTTAATGGGACCGTTAAGGGATTAACAAGTTGATGAAATTTATGTGTTTCCTGATTATTGATGCTTGCATGATATTTTTCTAGAGGAATGCTATATGTTTATTTTGGCCCCTTTCGTTTATAAAATTAAATTAATATAATAAAATACTTCGTCAATAACATTAAAAACAATTCAACTTCTGATACAGCATAGAGCATACTTTATTCATGTAAGTGAACAATTTTTGATAAGTATTTGAGAGTTTGTAAAATCTAATAAATACATCACGTAAGTGTAATAACTTTAATTTGTTTAAGCAGAAAGGTTGAGATTTGTTTACTTTCCCAAGTATCTTACTTAATTAGCGCAAAATTAATTGATGATCCGTATAATAATTGAATGCAATCTATAATTAAATCTTCAAGTAAATATTTGCTCAAACTATTCACGTGTATCAGTTTGAAAATAAAGTTAATTAACCAATTCACAATTGATAGTTAAGGAATTTGAGAGAATTAAAAAGGATTATTTACATAATTATTTATTTACTTAAATAGTATACTAAAACTCTGCAAAATAAATAGCATCTTCTGTAATCCAATAACTTGTCATTCGTCTTTTTACTCCAATTTTGAGTTTTTGGACGTAAATATAATTATTATTATCGTGTTTATAACTTTAAGCTAATATATTTAGATCATATAATTGAACTAGCTATCAAAAAATTCAATTTACTCCTGGAGGGGTGTGGGACGTATTATATCCTACCTAATTTTAATCATTATTTGCACTAGAAACTTTTAGTTAAATTTTACAATTTTAACTTTGGGAAGGGAGGGGGGAGGTTGAAAAATTGCTTTTCCTTATTTTGAAACAATTTTTGTCGAAAATTCCGGTGTGAATTCAACATTACAGAAACACAATTACTTGTCCCTTTTCAGGGGCAAGTAATAGGAGGGTTAAGTAAATGAAAACGTTTCTTAGTACTCACATATTTTATTTAGAACAGAAAAGAATTTAAAACTATTACAGTAAAAAAAAAAAAAAAAAAAAAAAAGATCTGCTTGAGATTTTATTTTGAAGTATATTTTAAAGTTCCGATTATCTGAGTCCCACTTAACCGAGTTTCCGCTTTAACCGAGTTAGTGGAAAAGAAGAATTATAACAAGTATTTTTTCCACCTTTATGACAAGAAAATCGAAGTTCTAAATTTTTACGACTATCGCTTACATTTCCATATTTACCAAGCCCCTAAAAATCTTCCGTAATTTTCGGATCATTTTGACCAAGGTTAAGGCATATGTTTCGTAAAAGAAAATTATTTTAAAAAAAAGGAAATAAAGTAAAATACATGTAGAACCCTGAAATTAAGTAAATGAAATTTTATCGAATATATTGCCTGGTTCAGAACGTGATTAATACTAGAACGTCCGGGAATTTTGCTCAAGTTTCATAAAAATATTTGATACCAGAATTTTTATTTAAAATTAGGGGTCGTTCAAATATTACGTAAGCACCTAGAGGGGGGGAGGGGGTTAGCGATTTGCTTATTTTTGCTGACAAGGGGGAGGAGGGGGGTTGAATGATGCTTACGTAAGATATTTTCGAAATCCCTTAACTTGTAAAAAAAAAAAAAAATTCAAATTGAAAAAAAGAAATAGAAAAAGAATATTAAACTTGAAGTTCTGATGTCAGCTATTTTGACCGCACAAGGAAAACATAAATGATCTCTTTTATCTAGACTGTCCATGTTTGATGCATGAGGGCTTATTGTAACATCCTGTTAACTCAGATGTTATAAATAATAAGATAGTTACAAAATACTAAACTGACCATAACGAAACCATTAATTTATTGGAACACACAAGTTAAAGTAGAAGTACACAAAACTGTTACGTGAAAGTATAAATATACAAACTGTTCACGTGACATCTTCCCTTACAATAAAAAAAATAAGAATAAGAGTTCTTTTATAAGTTCAAACGTTCTGGAGGGCGTATAACTCTTCCGGAGCGGGTAACCACTGTTTTAGATTTGGGCGAAGTAAAAACTGGAGCAGAAAGACGAGAAACATCGAGAGGGTCAAGTGATGTACTATTATCATTCTCCGATCGAACAAAACCTGAAGGGTTAACAGCAATCTGGCAGTCTGGTATAATTTCAGCCTTTGTTGGACGTAGATGTGCGCTGTTTCGACGGAAAATCTTGCCTGTAGGAGTGGTAACAAAGTATGAACGGGGAGTATTAGCAACATCTGACACAGTAGCAGGAATCCAAGTACGATGATCAGTTTGGAGCTTAACAGATTGACTTTTAGTCAGTAATGGAGATTCATTTCGTGAGTCAGTGGTCGAAGCTGCACTTTGCTTTTCTCTACTTAATTGAAGAGGAACGGTAGATGACATTCGAGGCAAACGTAAAGAGGGATGTATAGGTATTAAACTTCGAGTAGGTCTTCCAAAGAGACGTTGAGCTGGAGAAGGCAAATTTTCACGAGGTGTATTTCTCCAATTTAGAAGTGCCAATCTGACATCTGTATGATCTATAGAGCATCTTCTTAAAATCAATTTTGCTATTTGAACATAGCGTTCTGCTAGGCCATTAGATTTAGGATAACGCGGGCTAGACGGAATGTGCTGTATTTTCCAATCTTTAGTAAATTTGTGAAATGCATCTGATGAGTATTGTGGATTCTTATCAGATTCCAAAATGTCTGGTATTCCATGAGTTGCGAACGTATCTTTCAAATATTCTATTACCGAATGTGATGAAGGATGCACTAGTTTTTTAAAATCGAAATATCCCGAGTAACTGTCAACAATAAGACAATATTGATTTCCGGAAAATTCAAACATATCAGAAGCCACTCGTTGCCACGGGAATTGAGGAACAGGTTTCATTTGCAATGGCTCTGTATTCGGTGAACGAGCTGTTTGTTGACAAACAGGACATTTTTGTATAAAGAACTCAATATCACGGGTCATTCCATGCCAAAAGATAATTTCTCGAGCACGATGCAAAGACAAATTAATTCCTAGATGACCTTGGTGAATTAAATTCAAATACTTTGACTTTAATGCAGATGGAACTATTAAACGTTCTGATTTGAATAACAAATTCTCATAAACTGCCAATTCTTCTCTAAAGTTCCAGTATTTACGAAGTTGTGGAGAAACTGAGCTAATACTAGGTGGCCAACCATCAAGAATTAAACGTTTTAACTCTTGCAATTCAGAATCTTCGTTAACCGCATTTAACAGTTCTGAAAAAGTCAATAATGGGAGAGGAACATCGCATAAAACTTCAAAAGTTTCTATCTCTTCATCTTCTACAAGATCAATAATACAATCACGACTTAATGCATCTGGAATAGGTATATCTTTACCTTTTTTGTATATTATCTTGGGCGAGTATTGAAGAACGTCAAAAAGTATTCTTTGAAGACGTGAAGGAGCTGCCTGTAAGGATTTCTTTGCAATAGCCTCTAAAGGTTTATGATCAGTTTCAATTGTAACTGGTTTTCCATAAATATAATCGTGGAACTTTTTACACCCAAAACGAATAGCAAAGCATTCCTTTTCGATTTGAGGATATCTTCGTTGTGAATCTGTTAATGCTTTAGTCGCATACGCAATTGGTCTACCATTTTGAAGAAGAACTGCACCAACAGCGTGTGAGCTGGCATCAACTGAAACTATCGTAGGTTTATTAACATCAAAGTAGGCCAACTTTGGCGTATTTTTAAGAGCCTCTTTCAGTTTAAAGAAAGAATTTTCTTGATCTTCGGACCATTCCCACAATACATTTTTGTGCAATAGTCTACGTATAGGTTCTGTAATTTGAGAGAAATTAGGTATAAATTTCGACACATAGTTCACCATTCCGAGAAATCTTTGCAATTCAGCTAAGCAAGTTGGTGTTTTCAGTTGTTCAATAGCTTTCACTTTTGCAGGATCAATCTCGATTCCATTTGATGTAAACAGGTGACCCAAGAATTTGATTTTTGTTTTTTCAAATTCACACTTTTCTTTATTTAGACGAAGTCCGGCATCAAAAAGACGTCTAATTACTTTCACAGTTAATTTTCGTAGTTCTTGTTTTGTGTCTGCCCATAATAATATGTCATCCATAGAACATTCAGTATTTTCAAATTCACTTAAGAGCGAATGCATTACTTGCTGAAATATTTCTGGTGCTGATGCAAACCCAAATGGTATTCTTAGGAACGAATACCTTCCCCAAGGTGTATTAACTGTTAAATAATCTGATGTTCGTCGAGACACAGGAAGCTGCCAAAATCCTTTTTTAGCATCTAATATTGTAAAATACTTTGCTGAACCAATGCGAGCTGCTATCTCTTCAACTGTTTTGAGAGGAAAATGACGCCGTTTTATAACTTTATTAATATCAGTTGGGTCTAAACACAAACGTATTCTATCACCTTTTTTTACAATTACTAATGGGCTGACAGCAGGAGTAGGATGTGTTACCGGTTTTAAAATTTTCATTTTAACCATAAGATCAATTTCTTTTTTGACAGTATCACGAATTGCATACGGAATTCGTCGAGGTGGATGTATTTTCAAATCTGCAGCATCTTCAATTTCAATATCATATTCGAAATCTTTCAAACAACCTATACCTTGAAAAACTGCATCTGGTATTTCAGTTCCTATTTCATTAACCTGTACAGACTCAGGAGTACGTTGGATTAAGCCAAGTTTTTCACATGTAGAACATCCCAATATACAATTAAAATTTCCATTAACTACTAAAAATCTCAGAATAACTGGCGTATTTTGAACAATACACTTAATATCGGTTTCGCCAATTACCGGTGTAAACTCATTATTAAAAGATTTTAAGCGTTTTACTTTAGTCTCACGTATAAGTGCTTTAAGCTTTTTAGCTAAACGTTCTGTTATAATATTGGCTTCAGAGCCGGTATCTAATTTAAATTTCACAGATACTCTATTTTGAAAAGTAACAGTTGTTAACCAAGCATTATTCTGTGAGCTCAATAGTTCTCCGACATGCAATGTATTGCTAAAATAATGATTAATCTCATCATCACTATCATTAGAAACTTCTGTAAGTTCCTGTATGGCTCGATTCTTTAATCGGTATTTCTTTTTAAATTTACATTAGCGAGCATAATGCCCTTTTAAAGCGCAAAGATTGCAAGTAACATTAAAGGCTGGACAATTACGAAAATCATGCGTTAAACCACATCGCCAACATATCTTATTTGCTTTATTGAGCTTTGGCTTATTTTTATGTGAATAAACCATATCAGATTTAGTATCGGATTTTAGTTTAGATTTCCGAATCATCATATCTTTTTCTGTATTATCAACAACTGAATGCATTTCTTTTAATTGAAAAGTAGCTTGCTCGCTAGCTCTACATATATCAATAGCTTTATTGACCGTTAAGTCTTTTTCAGCCAATAGTAATTCACGTACTTTATCAGAATTAATACCACGAACTAGTTGATCACGTAATAAACTATCTTGCAAATCGCCAAAAGCGCAATCTTTAATTTTTGTACGCAACTTAGTAATATAAGAATCAAAAGTTTCTTGCTTACCTTGAATGCATGTAAAAAATACATATCGAGTGTAGGTCTGATTAATCTGAGGTGAAAAATATTCATCAAATTTCTGCTTGTATAGTACAGATAATAGTACATCACTTGACCCTCTCGATGTTTCTCGTCTTTCTGCTTGATTACATCGACATTCTGCTGCTCTTGATCCGTCAAATTAAAGGTATTAAATATAACTATTGCAGCAGATCCTATAGCTGACATAAAAGTAGCAGCCTGAACTTCAGCTGGTTTAGTATTTAACTGCGTAGCAATTGAATAAAATTCAAATCCCTGTTTCCAAATCTTCCATTTAATGGCCATATTATCTTCAGTGACTTCCAATTCTGCCGGAAGGTGAGCGTTTGTAGCTTCTCTCTGCATTTTAATAACGTCAGTAACAACAAAATTTAATTTAATTTAATTTCAACACTTCTGACACCATGTAACATCCTGTTAACTCAGATGTTATAAATAATAAGATAGTTACAAAATACTAAACTGACCATAACGAAACCATTAATTTATTGGAACACACAAGTTAAAGTAGAAGTACATAAAACTGTTACGTGAAAGTATAAATATACAAACTGTTCACGTGACACTTATTACCTCTGAGAACTTACTACTATTTCCAATTATAAGAATAGAATAAAAATAGAATTGAATGGGCGATGCGTTATGTTGTATTGTGACAATACGTGTTTTCCGGGAAAGTTTTACAAAACGTAAGTAAAATTCCATCTTCTTTGTTCCCACCCCTCCTCTGTCAAGTGGTTGGACCCCATAACAATAGTGACCGACTGCTCTACTGTCTGGTGTCTCGTGAGTTTTGAAAACCTCTCAGTACTGTAGTGTAGTGGTGTTTAAAATAAATGAAATCGGAAATATGTCTTCATTTCGAGAAATCTTGTATAAAAAACTTTTTGAAAGCTTCAAAAAGTCTGCATCAGATAAACCTTTGAAGGATATCCAATGTAAAACTAATGATGTGTGTCGGCAGTACAAAAAGTGTTCTAAAACTGACAAAGAGTTAGAGGTATTGGTGCTAAAAAGAACTGAGGACGAACTGCAGTAAGGCAACCAAAAAGAAATCTTTCTTGATTATTTTATAAAGGTAATTATAATCAATTTATTCTTAAAATTTTAAATATATTTTATCATAACTTTAAGTTTACATAATTACTTGTAAAAATTGGAAAAAAGATAGATACGATAAAATGACCATGTAGCCTTGGCGAAACAAGGTCAGTATGGCAATAAATAAAGACCAAGGAAATATCAAAAAATGAGTTATTACTTTTTAATAAATATGGCGTAGCGAAGCTAAACCTTATTTTTCAATTCCTACTATTAGGTCACACTCTCCCTGTATATATCTTGTTCAAATTTTCAATCTTTAATAAAATACATATTATTCATCCAATCAAGTTCAAATAACTTTTTTTAAATTTGTAGAGGATGACACTTGATGTTAAATACAGTTTTCTCAAATATTAATTCATTAATTAAATTTAATTAATTTTCAATAATCAATTCTGTAGTCGATTGTTGACCGAGAGCGCCCTCTTTTTGCTCAAGGCATTTTAAGCGCCAGTCAAGCAGTCATTGAAAAATGGGACAAAAAAATTTCTCTTAGGTTACTTTCTAAGTAGGTACTCATTTTTGACCTAAGTTGACTCATTTTTTTAACTATATTGTTTCAATTCAAATAACTAGAAAATTAATGCATCCATGGGGGAAAAAATTAAAAATATATAAGTTTTGTAGCAAATAATTTTCTGTTTTCAAATTTTGTACCTTACTAAAAATGAAATGTAATCCAATTGAATTGAAAACAATGTATCTTATACTTCTACTACTATCTTAAACATGAACGGCTACAATGTTAATGCCACATATGTTGATTCAGGCGAACCAGACTTTCTTGGTTATGACTTGGATTGGTATTCGAAGCACGTACAAGAAAGTCAATGCTTGCTGCAAATTGTAAAATACGAAGAAAAGAATTGTTGCTCTCCAGCACGCAGTGCATTATTTCGTATATTAAAAGGACGATTCATTCCTCCTCCAATTAAAATGATACAATCGTTAAATGACATCATTACAAGTGAGGAGGGGGAGTTTATAGATTTAAGTCTTCGTCTGGCCTTAAATATGAATATTACAGCAAAGGGATTTTTAAAGATGTCGTATGACTATTTTTGCCCTTGCATAAAGTTGCAATTATCCGCAAGAACTTGTGGAAGTTGTGGCCAATATCATGCATCTCAGAAGTCAGCAAACAGACACAAAAAATTCAACATAGTGAAAAAAGCGAAAAGGGCTGCCTTATACGACCATTGAGAATTGCTCTTCGTCGAGTAAATGAACTTATGTGTGTCGTAAAACTCATGGAAGATGTTCAGTGGATCCTTGAAGATGAAGTTGATCAAGATTGCATCCGAAAAGAAAGCGATGAAGATAATTAAGTAAAACTGGAAAAATGGCATGAGCAACCGTGGTCAGCATCGGAATAGATATGGGCATGTTCAAATTTAAATTTTACAAATGGCTAAGTTCTTCTAAAATTGTGATCTAAAAAATTTTCTTAAATAGAATTGTAAGGAAATAAAACAAGCATTTTTTATTATTATTTTTAAGTCGAGTAATTTTTTTAAAATTTTGAATTAAGTCTTAATTTTTTAAAATTAAATTATTACTGTTTAAAAAAAGCGCGTGTGTGTGTGTGGGGGGGGGGGGGTTGCAATTTGCTTACGTAATTATTAAGGGGGGGTTTGCGATTTGCTTATTTTTGCTGACAAGGGGGGAGGGGGAGTCAAAAATTGCCAAAAACATGCTTACGTAATATTTGAACAGCCCCTTATTTGACTGACTTATTTAACGTAAATCTGCGTTGTTTAAATTTAACTTATTTTATGAAAGAGTTTCAGGTCCCAGTTGACATTTAATCATATGGTCGGAGTCGGATCGACTCCTTCCGGGCGTTCTAGTGTTAACATGTTCAGATTAATCCAGATATTACGGGGGATTAATGAGAAGTTGGAAGCTATGCAATTCTGATGACAATAATACACTAAGATAGCTGCCAACTTTTTGTTTCTAAAATTTAATATAAGATTAATATAAGTAGTTAAAGAAATTACAAACGTACAAGTTGGCAGCGTTACAATGACGTAATATTGCAGTAAATTAACATTTATAGCCCAAGAAACAAAAAACTATTAAGGATTTCTTCAAATGAACAATTTCATTCTGAATGTTTATAAAAGGACCGGAAGTGCATACCAAAGCACTAAAAGTAGTAATATAAAAATAATTACACAGTCTAAATCTATATTTTATCCTCTGAGTTAGCGACAAGTTGTGTAAATCCGAGTTTTTTGCTAGGGTTGCCAGTTTGTCCTTCTTTTTATCTCAAAAACTTAGAATTTATACCGGAATTTTTAAAAGAAAACTCTTTACTTTAAGAAATCACGAAATATAGAATGGGAATTATGTTAGATACTCTCATTTAAATATTATTTATTGTATCCTTTTCCCCCCCTTTTATTGTGCTCTTTTACTAACGCTCCGTTTTTCCTACTTTTTTCTGTCAGTCTGCAATCGCAGGCTTAACCCCGCCTTTGGCTCCTCCCCTTCTCTCTGTAGCCTATTTAAGAGGATGATCCAGCCAGCGGTCCTTCAGTCGAGCTCCAGCTTCCACGCAGTGTACAGGGCGGATGGACCAGTCCTTTTCAGGACTCACGGCATAGCCGAAGTGTTGCATCCGGCACTGCGGTGGATTTCTACTTCACTACTCCAGTAGCAGATTCCCATATGTCGGTGATGAATTAGGCCCTTTTCAGGGCCACGCGAAAGCGTACCTCCGCTCCCGGCATCGCCTCGACTCTTGGACGGCATCAGATCTCACATTGCTCCGACACCCAGAGCGGATCCAAATCACACTTTCTCCGGCCGTTAGTCCTAGGCTACCCTTCCCCCCCTTTTTTATACTAACAACATCTCTTCTACTGTTTTTGTTTACTTTATATTATAAAAATATTATAAAAATTTTAAAAAAATACTTCAAAAAATTTTAGAAAATACAAAAATATATCTTGTTGTTGTAATGCTATACTTAAACTTTCTTTTTGTCTCTTCCCTCCTTTTTTATTATTTTTATGTGAGCTCTTTTCCCTTCCATTCCCCAGTCAGATTTTTTACTTTTATGCCCTCACTGCTACCAGCTATGAATTTTGATTAACCATTTAACCTGCACAATCTTATGTGACGGGGATGCGGGGCAAGTGGCCCCGGGCTCCTCGGCCAAATCGTCTAGAACCGCGAACCGCGATCGTCATTAAATAAACAAAAAGATATTACAGGTAATTTCTGGTGCGGAATTGAATTTTCGGAATAAAAAAAAGTCCAGACTAGCAACCCTGTTTTTTGCTTATCCAAGGTAAGCTTGATCCGTATTACCTTAACCCCTTAATTCTCGCTCCCGTCAATATCACTGGCTCAGGTGTCGTTCGTTATTTCTCGCTCCCGTCATATATCCAGGCTAGAGATTTATTGCTGGAAAAAACTTCTGAAACCAGAAAAATTTAACTGGCATTTCGGTTTGAAGTCTTTGAATATTTCCGTTTCAGTTTTGACTTTTGCGCTGACTATAGTGTTGGGTTTTCTATTGCATGTTTCGAAATATGTAACACTCAAAAAATTATTAATAATCAAATTTTAATGTATATGTACTATTTCAAATATTATTTTTAAAAATGTGTGTGATGACGATAAATAAAGATGTAAGATGTGAAAAATAAAGGTTTAATTTGTACGGCGTAAAACAAACATTAAGACACAGAATTCTCGCATGATGGCTTTTCTACAAATATGAATTTGTTCTATAACATCTTTTTTTTTTTTCGCCTTAAAAAAACTAATTGCATATTTTATTTAGAAACCTTATAATTATTAGATTTCTGTAATAAAATAAATAGGTCCTTTTTTGATGGTTTTTCCAAATATTGAGCGACCGTGAAGGGGTTAACAAACTGGGACTTTACTGCATTTAAACTTTATAATCACACACTGAAAATTGGCCTGTCTAACCCTTTTGACCAGTTACGGAAATCATTGCTTTAACGGGTTACATGAGTTCTAAAATTTCAAAAAAATCACTTTTTTATTATTTTTTTATCTGATAGTATTAGGTCTACCGGAAAGTTCTAACTGATAAGGTTATTTCACGCCTAGTTTTTAAAAATTCAGATTTCTCCATTGGTACCACTTTTTTAAAATGGTAAAATTCCCAAAGTTTTCACATGTCAGATTACGGTGGAAATAAAGGGAATTTTACCATTTCAAAAAAGTGGGCTGAAGAAGAGATCGGAATTTTAAAAAAGTAGGCGAGAGTTTACATTATCGGATAGAACTTACAGGTAGACCTAATACAATATGTTTAGAATATTTTCCCAAAGTTTCAGTCAATGGAGTAAAAGTCTCGGAGAGTGATCCTTTGGAAATTCGTCACATTGGTCTATACCGGCCGGGAGCGACACATGTATATCTAGGCCAAAGCGATATAAGTAAGCGTCCTATCTTAAATGGGAGAAGTAAACGCAAGATTAAAAGCGAGGTCACATCAATCAAGGTCATGCGCCACGTAGCGGATGGAGTGTGAACTACAGGTAGATACCTAACTGTTTTCTTACTCACACCACTAAAATTGTACAGTTTTTTTCACCTTGATTAATAACTGAAGTGTACCTGATAAGGCAAAGAAAACTTCGTGGTGTCAATTGCATCTGGATACCCATCTCGCTACGCCATTATTTTGCAATAAATGTGGCAAACAAAATTCATTTCCACGAGTGACTAAAGATTTAGAAAATATGCTCCGCACTAAAAACCCGCGTATGTGAATTATCACTCCGTCCACAAGATTGCGCAACTGTGTTAATTTACGCCCGATTCCAGCATTAAGTTTGCACGTTTGCTTATATCGCTTTGTATCTAGGCAGCTGCTTAGCTGTTTTCTGTCTCTTTCGCTGCTTTTCTCACTTTCTGAGAGTCACCTATTTTAAATATTTTAGTTTAATCACTTGGGTACAGATTTATTTGAAAATATTCGTTTGGAACGAATTTAATTTGCTGATGCGAAACCTCAAATAAACTCTGAATAATCCACAAGTTGCGAAAGCTGGACTTGAAACTCCTGAATTGGACTCCGGTATGGATATAAAACTTGGCCGAAATAGCCACAAATACACGTGGAAATAAAAGGATGAACGTCGCACACTTATAGCTGAGAAAATGATGAGAATGGGGCTTGAGAAGTAAGAATTCGTCTCAGCAGAAAAAAGGATATTCTTTACATTGCAGCTGCAGCTGCAGCAAGATCTTTGCTTTATGGAGCTAGAACGCTGCCATCGAAATACTCAAGGTCAGAGGACACGTTGTGACGTCATCGTCATCACTAATCGACCGACTTCTCATTAGTGTTTGAATTCACAACGGAAAATTTTGAATAACAAGTTTCTGTTGTTTTATTTGTGGAGGGGAATATATATATATATATATATATATATATATATATATATATATAAAACAATAATAACTATTTACATATACTGGTGAGAATTTGGAGTCCCTAAATAAAAATTCAGCCAGATGCGTAATTCTACAGTGTTGCCGCATCTGGCTGAATTTTTATTGGGGATTCCAAATTCTCACCAGTAAGTAATAGTTATTATTATTTATAAGATGATAGATACTCCACAAATAAAATAAAAGAAAATTGCTATTCAAAATTTTCCGGTGTGAATTCCAACACTAGTGAGAAGTCGGTGGATTAGTGATGACGTCAAACTCGTGTTCTCTGGCCTTGAGTATTTTAATGGCAGTGGCTAGAATCGACGGTTCTATGTAAATTTAAAAAAAAAATCTGTGTTTTACTCTTAATTAAAACTTTAATATCATTTTTCTAAAAACACTATTTTTGAAGTCGGTGGACACGATTTATCAAACACTAATGCACTTATCTTTTTGTAATTTTTCACACTTCTTCAAAATATAATTGACTAGTGATTGAAAGAAGGTTTTTTTTTTTTCGATTAGGGCTAATTTTACAAGGCTATACGTAGTGTAAATTGTACCAAAAATTGCACTGTTTTGCACACAACTCTGCAAAAAATTCAATTTCAATTATTATTTAATTCTTTGTTCAATCACGAGCTATACTTATCTACTAACATAAAAAACTTGTTTTTTTTTTGTTTTTTTTTTCCTCTTAAATTTCAGAGGGTTCGTACGCTTCAAGAACATTCAAGCACCTGTTACCAGAATTTTTATAAAGTAATATTTGCCCTATCTAAAGGGGGGGGGGGGAAATCTATCTTCAGATATAGCGAACAGTACTTTACGAAATTTATGGTAGTAAAACATATAAAATCCCCTGAATACCTTAATGAGTCCTATTAACCTATTTCAGGTAAAGTTATGAATTATCCTGACCTCCACAAGGACAATTTTTTTTAGGGTCTCCGGGAACTAGGTCCCACCCGGCGGATTTTTCAAAATGTTTGAATGAAAATTTTATAAAATATAGTTTAAATGTTGCTATTTTATATATGCTTAAAATTTTGAATAAAATAATTTATTTATTACATAAAAAAATAGAGAATATATGCTCTTTTTTAACCTTCGAAACCCATGTAACCCCTTAACCCTTTCGCTGCGTAATTTTTTTTTATCAAAATAGGTTAAAAAATTGCGCATTTTTTTAATTACATATTTCAAATTTATATACATTTTAGAGTTTAAAAATGTAAACATATTTTGTAAAAGACTTTTTTTTTATTACCCCAAACTGAATTAATAATTAAACATTTAAATCAGACTAAATTAGGGCTGTCACTCGCTACTATTTTAAGAAAATGAATTTTTCAGTATATTTCTCCTGTAGATGTTATAGTCTATATGGAATTTTTTGTATTAAAAAAGTGGTCCCAGTTGAATTAAAAAATAGTCGCCAGTGGAAAAATTGAATCCCGGAGGAAATCTCGGGTTGCGCAAATATTGCTTTTTCTACGTTACCCGAGGAAATCTCGGGTTGCGCAGCGAGAAGTTTAACAAAAATAAGGGTAAAAACTGAGTTTTATAGCAAATGACTTAGTTATTGCGACGTGAAATTTCATAAAATAAAACTGTTCTAGTTTATTTAAACTATTTTTTAAATAATTAGTAGTTAGTTAAATAATTAGTAGATAGTGAACTTGTTTAAAATTGAAATTTTATTTAAACTTTGAAATATGACATTGAAAATTTGTACGATATTTTTTTCAATACAATTTCCGGTTTGAAAAAGACTTAACTATGCCGCGACGGATACGCGGGAAATTCCGGTACGTTCAATAGTTACATACATCTAAATTATATTCTTAGATATTACTATATACAATATACATAATAGGCAGATGAATCCTAGTCTTTGATTGATGATGTTAGTAATTTTGAATAACTTACGATAGATTAATAGATTAACTAAATATAAACACGTTTAGATACTTTACCTAGGTAAAATTAAATTTATTTAATAGAATACTTTCGCAAAACCAACCAAAACATCCCATCTCATGCTACAGTATGCTACCCTTAACAGTCGCATTAAATTACGGTTTAAAATTTCAAATTGCTTATTGGCACCACTTTTTGGAAAAAGAATTTTTCATCTTATTCGATGACAGGTAAAATGATACCATAATAAAGCCAATTACACTATTTTATCAAACTGGTTGGAATCAAACAATCTGAATAAAAGCCACAGCCCGTGAATATCACGGGGGCGAGAATTAAGGGGTTAGCACAGTGTTGCCAGATTGGAGATTTTTTTAATTCAGATTATTTGACTATCACCACTTTTTTAAAATGGTATAATTCGTCTTATTTTTCAAAATTTTTAATCTATTTTTAAATAGGTCGAATATTTCTATATCAAAAAAGCTGTGACAATCAACAATCTGGGGACAAAAAAGCCCCCAATCTGGCAACACTGGGTTAACACACGTCAAAGAAATAGATGTTAATGAATAAATTAATCTTTAGTGTGTATATGCGAGTAAGTATAATCCAATAAACATATCACTTGGGATAAATAAATTAAATTTTGCTAAATAGAGACGATAAGATTTTTTAAAATTTCTGTCGTATCTTAAACAGATAGAACATAACTAATTTATAAGCAGTCTAATTAATGAAATGTATTTTATAGTAAACTCCTTAAGTAAATATTTGATTAAGCTAATTCGATCGTATTAATTTGAAAATTAAGTTAATTAAACTATTAACAAGTAGTAATGAATAAAGTTTAGTGAATTATATTTATGCAGATGTCTTTTATAAATAAAAAACATTTTCTATAACCCAGTAACTGGTATATACAAAAGTCTTTTTCAGGATGTTGTAGAGATTCCTATATTCGATTTACGAATAATAATCACCGCCTTATATAATCATAAATTCTACGATTAAGAAAGGCGGAGATTTTCATTCGAAAATAGTGGTAGTCAAAACATAAACACCTCTAAGCACATTGTTGTTATAAAACATTTTATTTTTCGAGGGTAAATATAATTTTTATTATCAAGCTTATGATATGAATTTCCCTACATGTTGTTTTTCATATAACGAGCATATTTCAACTATTTCTCTAAATATTTAGCAAAAAAAAAAAAAAATACATGAGATGTGATTTTTTTGTAATAATTCGCTATTTAAACCTTAAAATAAAAGTCTAAAATTGGAAAATACTTTTTAATTCTATCTTGAACAACTTTCTCATTTTTTACATACATTTTGACAGTGCTGAACAGTGGAGCATCGTTAAGGGGCTACCTAGTTGATGGCAACTTAACACCCGGTCTGTAGGTTGATCGTATTGTTGTATTGTGAGCCACTGGCAATAGAATAAATAACTAGTTTTAAACTACGCGCACCAGTGTGCAAGCAACAATTACAAAAGGCTAATTTCTGAATACGTGAGTACTCAAAAGAAAATTCTATGAACAGAAAGTGTAGAAAATAGGTACTACCATAAGAGCACGGCCAGTCGATGTGAACTGTCCTTGAAGTCACAAATGGTCACAAGTGTCGTAGCCACTACAATGAACTGAAATGTGATATCTTTCATTCGTCTCATTCTTAATCTCATTTGGTCACTGCACTGAGATGACACTATGAGTGCTGCTTTGTGACGGGTCACCAGGTGACTTTTACAATGAAGTTACCTTGTGACTTTCGTGTGACCGTCTTTTGGAGACTCCATTGTAAAGTCATCAAGATAGCTGTTTTTTGACGAATTCCCAAGTGACGGAAAATGAAATCATCTGGTGAATTTTCACAAAAAACGCAATAGTGACTTCACACTAGTGTCTCGGTCATTTGAAAGTCACTATGTCACTTCATTGTAACATTATTTGGTGACTCATCATAATGCAATGCTCACGATGACCAGAATTGAGTGTTCAAATGAGAGTCACAAGAGAATCACAAGGTGACTTCATGGTAATGTCACCTCGTGACTCATTATAAAGCAACAGTCACAGTGACTTTTCAATTGAGTCACCATATGGCGATCATCTGAGATTAATAGAGAAACGAATGATAGATCCTATATTTTGTTTCACCTTAGTGACTTTGGCATTTATGACCATGTGTGACTTAATAGAGATGTCACATCGACTAGCTGCGATGTAGGGATAGTACCTATTTGAATTATATATTTTTATTTGCGTACTCGCGTGCTCGAAAATTAGCATTTTATGATTGTTGCTTAAGATTTGCACACCAGTGTAAAAAGTAAGTGACAATTAGCCCCTTAATCGCCGTGCTCGTGACTGTCACGGGCGGTGTTGGCTTCTTTTCTTTTATTCAGATTGTGTTATTCCCACCAGTTTTTTAAAATAATGCAATTGGCTGTATTCTCTAGACATTTTATCTGCCATTAAATGAAGACAATATTTCAAATTGAAAAAAGAGGTGGCAATCAAACAATCTGAATTTTAAAAAAGTATTCGACACTTATCAGGCGCGACGATTAAGGGGTTAAATAAGAATATAATATATTAAAAATTTTATTAAAACTGGAAAAATTAAAAAAATATATAAACACAGCATTTGCAAGAGAAATGTACTACAAAATTTATTAAAAAAAATAGTGGTGCGAATAAAATATTAAAATAGTCACTAATGACAGTCCCAAAAATAAAAGATTAACCCTTTATGTCCAAAATTACGAATTCATGAAAATTTCATCATCTAAAGCATTTTTCGTGAATTTTTGAAACTACCCAACAAAGAAAGAAATAGTTGGCCATCAGCAGGAAAAAAGATGGCAGCCAGCACTGCCATCAGCGGTAAAGTGCAATGGTGCCATTAATTAAACCAGCACAAAAGTGTCCGTGCGGAATGCAGCTGGCCCATCAGTAATGGCCAACGGCAGGCCAGCATTGGTATGCCATCACATTACTCAGTCCGACACTCTTCTTTCAGTGCTAGCACCTATGCTACTGTTATTCCTTTGGTGGCCCGGCACTTTCCCTTACAAAAATTTCTTAAGAATTCTATAAAAAACAAAGTATTATAGAATTATGGCCCTTTTTTCCATAAGCTAGTTTCACCAAGAGACATAGCTATCTGTAGAAGGGCCTATAATAGAAATGTCTATAGAAATATTTGAACTTTCAGCGGTTTAAATTTGGTCACCCTCCCAAGTATTAACCGCGCTCGGTGCTATTTGGTTTTCGTTATCGGACATGAACAAGTACTTTCAGAGTATTCTACGACCGCTCATAGTTTTGAAGTTTTTATTGCAATATTTCAAGTTTGTTTCTTTTGTAATTTACGTTCCCAATCATTAAACTGCTATAGAAATTATTTTATTGTATAGAAATCCTATATATTTTATACGCTTTTTTTATTATTGATTCTCAACAGTGTAAATTATGAAGAACGAAATCCTTTGTAACTTAGTAAAACCAAATTTAACCCTTTAAGGGGCGGCGATATATATTATATACCACCTACGATTAATGAAGTTTTACACCAAAAAAATTTTATTAAATTGTACTTTTATAACTTTGGTGGAATAAAGCCGTAAAATTGCATTTTACTTATTTTGAAATAGAATTTTTCAAAGATTCCGGTGTGAGTTCAACATTACAGGAACACAATCACTTGCCCCTCAAGGGGTTAAGGTGGAAGAAAAGGTGCGTTGAAATAGAGAATTTATTTATGTATTAATTTACTTATTTATTTTGTTGGTGGCAGTGGTGCTACATTATTTACAGTTTTTAAAAAAAGTAGCTTCACAGCTTAAATTGTGTTAAGATATTCAGTTCAGATTTGTGTTCAAATGCTCAATGTCTTCGAAATTCGCAACGCCACCTAGCGTAAAGGTTCCCAGCAATAATACTGCAAAAGTTCGTGCACTTCCATGTAGTGGTGGGCAGCGCATGAGATTAAACGGATCCCACCAGAATTTTATCTGATGATTTCCAAAAGCAAAATTGACTGAAGCTGTCCAGCAGTTGCCATGGTGGATAGACCGTTAGCCAACACTTCTCCATCATTGCCAGTGTCTATCTTACTGCCGGCCAGCAATTTTCTCTTTGCTGGGTACGTTAGAAGATTTACACAATGGTTTCATACACTGTTGATGGATTTTGCCAATTGAAATTAATTTATTAAATTTGAATTGATAGGGTTTTTTGTGCAATATTTACAGTAAACTCCCGACTATCCGGCCCTCCGTACTATCCGGCTTAGTAAAATGTTGAAAGTACTGCTAGCAGTTGCAAGGGCAATAGCAAAGAATTCGAAATATAGTAATAGCAAGGTCTTGAAATATTCTTTGGACCATAATGATGGACATAAAATCGTGTGGAAGATGAGAACCACAAAATTCTTTCGTTGCTGAGAAATATGCCGGGCTCTGACGATGTCAATGCAGAGGACATTACAGAATGGATGGCACGCGACGAATTTAATGAATAAACTGACAACAATATTGTAGAAATGGTGTCAGAGGGAGAAGTAACAGAAGAAAAACAGGAGGAGGATTGTGCGAAAAATCTCATCCTACATTCGGAAGTGTTTAAGACGATTGAGGCAGCACTGCAGTACATTAGTCAGCAAGAGAAAGTGACACAAACTGATATCATCTGCTTGCGTAAATAGAGGGACATTGCTTCACGGAAGAGGGCTAACAGGGAGAAGAAAAAACACTAAACGTTTTTTTAAAAACTAAAAACAGTAAATTTTTACTCTTTTATCTTATACATAATATTGCATATTTCTGCAATCATTTATTAATAAAAACTAAAATAAGATTTACTCATATTTTGCGAATTAGTTTTACGTTAATGTTTTGCTTATTCTAAAATTTTATGTACTGTATAATAGGAAATTTATCTTAAAATGTGTGCAACACGTGTTTCTAATATCATGGCGAAGGGAGGGAGAAAAGGAGTAAACATTTATAGAACTCCGACCTATCCGGCTTTTTCGTTATCCGGCTTACCCTTCCGCCACATTAGGCCGGATAGTCGGGAGTTTACTGTATAACTCCACTCAAACCTTTTATTTAAAATATTTTTTTAGTATTTTATAGAATTAGGAAATGTACAATTATAATGTTCTTAGAATAGAAATATAGAAATATTTTTGAACTGAAACTTTGACCCCCCAATCTTCCAGCGTCAAGAAAGCTGAAAAGATGCAAAGGCAAAAGAAATCATACCTTTAAAACTATTTTTGTTTTGTGACACCAAAAATGCTTTTGGAACAAGAGAAAATAAAGTATCTATAATTCAATTTAAACTGTATGACTAAAAACAAGTAATTTTAATAGTACTTTAAGGGGGTCCGGGGCTAAAAATTCTCAAGAAATGCATTTTTTTTATTTTCTTTAAAAAAAAATTACTGAGATTTTAGTGTTAAATACGCAAACCGCATGTTTTTATCTTCATTAAATCCGGAGATTAATAAATATCTTTTGGTGTGTGAAGAGTTAAGGGAGGGAGAGTAGATAAATGATTATTTATTTTTATTGTAAATTAAGAAAAATGTGCAGGAAAATTTTATAACGTTAAAGAATTTTTAAACTTTTGTTCTGAATAAGAAAATGGATTTAAGTAGAATAAAAAAAAGGAAAACTTTTCAAATTCTTACCCTAGAAATATCTTTTGCAGTTTAGAGAGTTGGGGCTGTGAGTGTAAAGCCATCCATTAATGTTTTTTTTTATAATAACGCTAGCAAACCCCGCGGCTTTGCTCGCGTAATATTTAAAATATGCCAAGTGATATTTATATGTCTAATTTTTATAAAAAGGTACTAACTAAATATTTATTTTATTAAAAGGTAATATTTTATTTTATTAAAAGTTTATTTTATTAAAAGGCACTTATTTCTTTTAGGAATAATTCAAAAATTATTATTTAAAACACAGTTTGATTAAACATCATTATTACACTGCATTAGGCAGAAATGAGACTTAAATTAATAAAACTTAATAAAACTAAATAAATGATAATTTCGAAAATATTTTTAAACTTTTATGCTCAATTAATACGCTCATTTCAGTATTCTTTTGAAGTTTTGAATTTTTTAGAAACCATCTTCTTACATCTTAAAATTAACTATCATGTCAAATTCCAAGTCCTACCACCTCTCTCAACAAAAAGGGCTATGTTAAAATAGGAACTGACACCATTAATTTGCCAACATTAATTTTGAAATCGGTTTGTTATTTCCTAATATTCCACAGAAACGTAATTTAGAAAGCTTTTAAAGGCCTTTTTTAGAACGTTTGTTATTCCTGTGAACTCCAGGTGGTAGAATCATCGGCATAAAATATAGTCTGTGTAGGATCAGAGACTGTTACCATTGATTCGCAGCTATTACTTTTATAATCGGTTTATATTAACTGAAATTGCATAGAAATCGTAATTTAGGACATTTTTAGAATGCTTTTCGCTCCTGCACTTCGCCTCACCCCTTTTTAATTCGAATTTAATTTTGACAGTCTTTGGAGGGCATTTATATTTTATAAGTAACTACCATGCCATACTTAAAGTTTCTAGCCTTTTCAGTATCACAGAAATCGCAATTTAGAAAGTTTTTTGCTCCTGCAACCCTCTGGTGGTAGTTGCACAGACATAAAATATAGCTTATGTTTGAGCGGGTTCTATCACCAACAATTTATCATCATTATTTTTTTAATCGGTTTGGTATTTCATAAGATTGCATAAAAATTGTAATTTATAACGCTTTTCGCTCACTTCATCTTTTTAAATTTGGAATTTTCTTTCGACTGTTCTTAGAAAGCAGTTGCAACTTGTAAGTAAATGCCATGTCATACTTCAAAGTGTTAAGCCCCTCAGTTGTCCAAATAACGCAAATTAGAACCTTTTTTTTTTTGCTTTTGCAACCCTCAGATCGTAGTGAGAGCAACATAAAATGGGTTGTCACCATTGATTTGCAACCATTACTTTTGAAATACCTTAGGTATTTCCTGAGATTGAGTAGAAACCAAAATTTAGAACGTTTTTAGAACACTTTTCACGCATTTCATCCCTTTTTAAATTTCTAATTTTTTCGAAACTGTTCTTAAAGATCATTTATATCTAATAAATATGTACATTGCCTAATTTTAAGTTGTTAGCACCTACCGATCACAAAAATTGAAATTTAGAACGCTTTTTTACTCCTGCAACATCTATGTTAGAGAAGAAGCTGTCAGCATCAATTTCCTACAATTACTTTTGAAATCAGTTTGATTCTTCCTGAGATATTGCTGACAAATCGACATTTAGAACATTTTTAGAACACTTTTCGCGCATTTTGCTCCTGCATCTACTCTGGGTTAGGGGAAACAGATATAAAATATAGCCTATCTTGGAGCAAGATCTGTCACCATCATTTTTACACCATTATATTTGAAATCGTTTCTGTACTTCCTGAGATTGCATAGAAATTGCACTTTAGAACATTTTTTACAACGCTTTTTGCGCATTTTGACCCCCTTTAAAATTTTGATTTTTTAAGGAAATGTCCTTAGAGATCATTGATATCTTATAACTAACTACCATTCCAAATTTCACGATTCTAGGCCCTTCCGTACTGCAAACACCGCAATTTAGAACGTTTTTCTTCTGCACTCTGTTTGGGGTAGTGGCACCGACATAAAATATAGCCTATGTTGGAGCAAGGGTGGTCACCATCATTTTGACGCCTTTATTTTTTAAATCGGTTTGGTATTTCCTGAGATTGTGTGGAAACCACCATGTAGAACGTTTTTTGGAATGCTTTTCGTACATTTTCACCCCTTTGAAATTTCGAATTGTTTAATAACTGTTCTTAGAAATCCTTTATATCTAATAAATAGCTAATATTTCAAATTTCATATTTCTAGGCCCTTCAGTAACGCAAAAATTGCATTTTTAGAACGTTTTTTGCTCCTGCACCCCCTTCCGGGTAGTGGCACCGACATAAAACATAGCCTAGAGCAAGGGTTGTCACCGTCATTTGACACCATTATTTTTTAAATCGGTTTGGTATTTCCTGAAATTGTATGGAAACCACCATGTAGAACGTTTTTTAGAACACTTTTCGTGCATTTTCACCCCTTTTAAATTTCGAATTGTTTAAGAACTGTTATTAGACATAATTTATATCTTATAGGTAATTAATATTCCAAATTTCATATTTCTAGGCCCTTCAGTAACGCAAAAATCGCATTTTTAGAAAGTTTTTTGCTCCTGCACCGCCATTGGGGTAGTGGCACCGACATAACATATAGCCTATCTTGGAGCAAGCGTCGTCACCATCATTTTGACACCAATATTTTTTAAATCGGTTTGGTATTTCCTGAGAGTATGTAGAAACTACCATTTAGAACGTTTTTTAGAACGCTTTTTGTGCATTTTCACCTCTTTTAAATTTCGAATTGTTTAAGAACTGTTCTTAGACATAATTTATATCTTATATGTAACTAATGTTCCAAATTTCATATTTCTAAGCCCTTCAGTAACGCAAAAATTGTATTTTTAGAAAGTTTTTTGCTCCCGCACCCCCTTTGGGGTAGTGGCACCGACATAAAATATAGCCTATATTGGAGCAATCGTCGTCACCATCATTTTGACACCAATATTTTTTTTTAATCGGTATGGTATTTCCTGAGATTATGTAGAAACTTCCATTTAAAACGTTTTTTAGAACACTTTTTGTGCATTTTCCCCCTTTTTAAATTTCGAATTGTTTAAGTACTGTTCTTAGAGATCATTTATATCATATAAGTAACTAATATTCCAAATTTCATTTTTTAAGCCCTTCAGTAACACAAAAATCGCATTTTTAGAAAGTTTTTTGCTCCTGCATCCCCTTTGTGCTAGTGGCACCGACATAAAATATAGCCTATGTTCTAAGTTGGACTAACACCATCATTTTGATACCATTAGTTTTGAAATCGGTTCGGTAGCTCCAGAGATTACCTCTAACAAACAAACAATTTTTACTTCTTTATAATATTAGTATAGATAACAAAATTGTCTGGGAATTTTTTTAATTTTAAGGGGTTCCAGAGCTAAAAATTCTCAAAAAAATGCAATTTTTTATTGCCTTAAAACATATACTGAGTTTTTAGCGTCAAATACCGCAAACCACATGCTTTTATCTTCATTAAATCCGGAGATATAACACTTTTTGCCTTGAGAAGCGATGCATCAGCTACCCTCTGACGAGAACTTTAACTTTATTTATCTCAGAATGAATTTTTTCACGATTTATCAACTTTAAAAGATTATATCTAAAGTTCCTTTCAAGATATATGTATGAAATTTTCAACAGAGATTTTATGCTATATTTTCAACAAATTGTCTTCAAGATTTTTAATTTTGATAAAAATTAATAAAAAACAAAAATTTTCATAAATATTGCTCAATATTTCACCGCGCCCCTCTAACATTGAAAAACAGAAAGTAAGAGAAAAATCGTTTTTCTTGTGAAAAAATATATTTCGAAAAATTTTCCAAAATTTTTATTAGCATACAGTGAAAATATTACACAATGGGTCAGTTATAATCCGCAAATTTTTTTATCAATTTCTATCAATATTTAACCGCGCCTCTCTGACATCAAAAATTGGAGAAAAATAAAAAATATATTAGATTTTCTAAAAAACTGTGCTATGAAAATTATTTTTCGAAATTGGTACTGACATTAATCATATTCATTATGACATTTTTCATATTAATTTTAATTAATCATACGTTTATTGAATTGCGCACAGACAGAATTCAGATCAGAACAAAATCTATAAATTTGAAGTGCATTTAATAATATCATACCTCAAGTAGAGCAGTGGGTAAAATTATTACAGCAGTACTGGCAGATTTCGATTTAGTTTCACCTGAGAAACAAACTTATGTAGTCGATAAAAACAAAGTGAGAAGGGAACCACAGAAAAAAAAGCAAACAACTAAGGGGAATGATTTAAAGGCATTTGAAGTGACACCTCTTAAGAGTTTGTATTTTGATGGGCGCAAAGATGATACCTCTGAACAAATATCTGGTCATCAAAAATTAACATCAGAAGCACACATAGCATTAATAGAGGAGCCCGGCAGAAAGTATATAGGTCATATATCGTTAATTGCTGGTGAAAATGCAAAAGAAATAGCCCAAGCTATTATCACATTTACAAAAGCCTATAATATGAGTTTGCAGAACCTATCGGTTATAAGGAAAGGCGGAGTGATACGTTTGCTTGCGACATACATTGGAAGACCATTACAATGGAATATATGTATGTTACATATTAATGAGTTGCCACTAAGGCACCTTATTCTGGAAACAGCTGATTGCATAAATGTTCCGTATTCATAATCTGGACCTATTGGATTGCTTCTAAAAGATTGTAAAAAAAAAAAAAAAAAAATCCAGTGGTCAAATTTGATCAAATTCACGGAACTCTTCAGCCTATGGATCTCAAAGGTATCCAAAAGCTAAGTACTGAGCAACAATATTTGTATCGCATCTGTCTTGCCATAAAAGATGGCATTTGCCCATCTAACGTGACTGACAATAACTCAGGTAAACTGAGCCATGCACGATGGTTGACCACTGCAAACCGTTTGTTACAGTTATGCATTAGCACTCCAAGACCGTCACAAAATCTTATAATACTCGTGAAGTATGCAATGCTGGTGTATGCTCCAATGTGGTTTGATATAAAAATGAAATCGAATTGCTTGTATGGTGCCCAACATTTCTGGAAAATTATTTCTCTTGCAAGGCAGCTTTCAGATAATGTTAAGCAAATTATTTACTAAGTATTCTCAAACAATGCATATTTTGTGCATCCTGAATACCTATTATTAGTAATGCTACATGATCCGAGAAAACACATCCGTGAAGTAGCAGTTATACGCATTCTCAGCGCCCGAGATAAGAAGGCGAAGAACTTGGGTGGATTGCGTGTTTTCAAGCTTCCAAATCTCAATTTGGAAGCAGTCGATTATATTGATTTACTTGATTGGTCAAACACTGTTGTAACAGAGCCACCTCTTACAATTCATATAAAGGACAAAGACTTGAAAGATATGCGCAAAGAAAAACAGTGTCCAGTACTAACTTTTGAGGTATTTCCATGTCACACGCAATCTGTTGAACTATATGTTAAACTAATATCTGAAGCTGCAATGAAAGTTTGTGGTGACACTGCAAGAGATAGATATATTCGTGCCAAGCTTCAAGCAAGAAAAGAACTTCCAATCTAAATTTACGCAATATTGGCATGCATCCAAAAATACCAAAAGTGGTTATAGAATTCTAAAATTTGAGTTAGTTTTTGATATATTATGTTTTCGTAATTTTTAATGACATTTCTGTAATGATGGCAACTAAATTGCTCCATTTTTATGGAAAAAGGGTAAACTATAGGGATTATTAGATTTCTTTGTTTGTTATCATTTTCAAATTGAAATAAACTTTTATTTCAATAGATATTGAAAATAATATTGTGATTGAATTGTATTTTTCAAGAAAATTTCAAGAAATGGAAACTCTTTTTTACATATTCAATCTTCAGGCATCAGTTTATTTTAGAAAGCAAAATATCGTCTATCGACTGAAACATAGAGATAAATTCCATCGACGTAAAAAGAAATAAAAATCCATCGTAGCTTTTTAAATTTAATTTAATTTAAAATAAAATAAAACAGATTTTAACCGTTTTCTTAAGATGACGATCAGGGTGGCCATTTGGCCTTTAGGTTATTTTTTTAAATTAAGATTTCTTGATAGGCAAAACTTTTTTGAAATGATAATATTCTTCCTAATTAACTCCTTCGGGACGAGCGTCTTTTACAGAATTTTAGTCTTTTATCACCGGTTTTTCAAAACAGAAAATTTTGCCTAATTGAATCGAGAAAATGCTTGGATTAAACAAAGCAAAATTTACAACAAAAAATTATTGGTGAGAATAATCCCGGATTCTGAACACCTTATACGGCACGTATACCGGTCGCTCGCCCCCAAGGTGTAAATGTCATATTAATTACATGGAACTATTAATAAATAGGAACTAACATATCGTTAAAATAGTGAAGCTTCAACTGTAACCGCTTTCGCTGGGGTTGATTGCCGCCGGGGCAATCTTCCACCAATAAATTGTTATAGTAATTTTCTTCTTATTTAAATGCTTTATTATTGCAAAACCTCAGTGATAAATAATGGAAGAAACGGATATTCATTTTTAATGGTGGAAGTTTACTTTGGCTGTAATCAGGCTCAGCGTTTCCGGCATATTCTGACAATCTAGAAAACCTCCTGTCAGTTTCAGTGAAAAAGATTGTAATACCTGGGCAAACTGACACCAGTAAAAACAAATAGAATATTTAACCATATTCACCAGAGAAATGTTTCGTTAATAAAAAGTTAAAATAAGACAAAATTTTCTATTCAAAATTTACTGGTGGATGTTTACCTTGGCGGTAATCAGAAGCTGTTGATCCGATTTAAAAAATCAGCCGCCATCTTGTGACAACCTCCTCAGTTACTTCACTCGCAGCTGATAGACAATACACTTATTATACACTAAAGAGCTAAAACATTATGACCATCCACACTTTTTGAAATGAGCTCGCCTGAATGACATGGAGGGCGCGTAATCAGGTGGGAATGGTATTTAACTGCTGCTAGGGAGTCTGAGGAATTATTGTTGTGCTTACTTCTACCTGTGATAGGAAAGGTTGTTGAACTAAGGGACTTTAATTGAGGGCAGAATTCAATGGCCAGACGGCTGAAACTAAGTATCTGCGAAACTGCACGAGTTGTGTGTTGTTCGTGAGATATGGTTGTTAATACTTATGAAAAGGGGTTGAATGACGGTGAAAACTTAAGTAGACGCCACGGCGTTGGACGTCCACGGGTTATCAAAGAAAAAGGACGTCGGAGTCTCTCCCGCTTGATAAAAGACAATCCAAGCCAATGACTGGATCAGCTGACATCCCAATACAATACAGGTCATAATAGAATTGGTTCGGAGCACACAGCTCAGATGCCACTGTTGAATATGACACCACGCAGTAAACGTCCCACTCACGTGCCTCTGTTGACCAAGCATCATCGCCAACTATTCCTACACTACGCCCAGGAACATCATAACTGGGCCATGGATAATTAGCAGAGCGTTGCCTGATCGAAAGAATCTCGATTCATTCTTCAACAAATCGATGAACGTGTCAGGGTACGCCGTCTTTCAGGCCATTTGTTGCGCCCCCTTACACAGCAGATCATACAGAGGCCTGTTATGATGATATTATGCTTTGGGGCACATTTTCATCCGCGTATCTGGGACCTGTGGTTATAATAGAACTGACCATGAAAACCGCGGACTATATCAACATCACGGAGAACAAGTTAACCCTTACATTGTATCTGACTTGCCAAATGGAGATGGAGTCTTCGAGCAAGACAATGCTCCATGTCACAGGCTTCGAAATGTGCTGGAGTGGTTCCAAGAACATAATACTGAATTCCGGTCAAGATCCTGGCCACCTAACTTAACGGATCTCAATCTGATAGAACAAATTTGGGATGTCATCGAACGGCATCTCGGAGCTGAAAAACATTTATGACGGAATATCCCGGATTTGCGTGGCCGCTGTTTGAACATCTGGTACAATCTGTCTTCGGCTCTCTACCAAAGACATGTGGTATCCATTCCAAGGTGGGTTGCAGCTGTTTTGCGAGTCAAATGCGGACCAACGCGTTTTTAGGTAGGTGGTCATAATGTTTTGGCTCATCAGTGTATGTCTCCTCCTCTTTATTGACAACTCCATTATTAATTAAAGCGAAAATAAGGGTTATGTTACCATTTCAAAAAAGTGGCGCCAATAAAGAAGTAAAAAAAAAAATAGTCTACCGGCAACACTAATGACGATTAAAACTTTTCACGAGTACGTTATAAAAAACAAAATGCTTTAGGGGGAAAAATTGTATTTATCTAAGTATTTAATTTAATTCATATATATAAAACACCTTTGAATAATTTCGTCAAAACAAAGCCATTTTTTAGATAAGTTCACCCAAATGACGTCATTTGTGCTATTTCCAAAATAGACGCTTTCAGTGTGACGTCAGTCATGATGTTTTGGTTGGAAACTGACACCAAACAAACGGTTGCTATGCGTCATTTCTTTTTAAATATAAATCGTAGAAAATGTTATCACTACATATCAAGTATTACAACACTTAGATGTGAGATATAGATATAAGATATTGCTATAATATACAAACAAAATAGAAAATACAGCTCAGCAACCGTTTGTTTGGAGTCAGTTTCCAACCAATACGTCATGACTGAAATCGTCTATTAGAAGCTAAATCTTGGAAGAACGAAGTACTTTTAGAAAATAAAGTTATAGAATATGCGCAATTTTATTGGACAAGCTAATCAATTAAATGGTAAATATAATTTATTATTTGAACTATTGTATTTAATAAAATTAATACTACAATTGCCTTCTAAATTTACAATAAACTTAGATTTTATTTTCTCCAAAAGAATCGAATAATCTCATGCAATTCAAAAGCAACACATCGGGTAGCCTAGCAACTAGCACATATAACAGGCAGATAAATTTTCTTTTCTTGCCAATTGATGATGTTAGTATTTTTTCCAAACCAATTATAGATACATTGAGATATTTTTACTTTATGTAATTAAATGTATTTATTATAATATTTCAGCATCGACATTCAAACCTCTCAAACGTTTACTGTAATAAGTCTTCAAAAACCTGCACAATCCCTTAAACGTATAATTTAGACCAAATTAACTTTAATAAGCAGAAAGACTGAGATTTGTTTATTTTCCTAAGTACCTTAAAAATTTTATCAAAAAATTAACTTATCAGACGTCTAAGAAATGAATGCATTTTATAGTAAAATCTTTAAATAAATATTTGCTTAGTCTATTTAAAAGGATAAATTTGAAAATGTAAATTAATTAAATGAATTCACAAGTGGTAACGACTGTCATTTGAGAGAATTAAATAGGATTATTTTGTAATTGATACCTTGCGTGAATAAGCAAGAGCTTCTGTAATTCAATCAAACAGTACTTGGATAAATATCTTTATTCTACTTTTGAGTATTTAGATGTAAATAAAGGTTTTACAATCAAACTTACGATTTCAGTCTGCACAACATGGTATTTTGCATACACCATGCATTTAATTAAATTAGCAGTCTGAATACTGAGTAGGTAATAATAAAAGTAAAAGAACTATTTTTTTAATATTTCGCTATTTTGACATGAAACAAACAAACAAAAAAAGCACGCACAAAATAAAGAACTGTTTTGTTGGTGGAATTTAATTATGTGAAACAGTGAATAAGGTCAATGAATACTTTTTAATTTGCTAGCTTACCTCGATATCTTAATAAATTTTAGTGCTATTCTATCATTCATGCTTATTTACGTATATAGTTACAGAAATCTTGCAATATGCATATGTACTTACAACAACTTAAATACTTGCAATTTACATATACCTTAAATACAGCGGTTTAGACATACTTACGCTACATACAATCTATATATATAAAACGCAGTAAAAAAAATATATAACGTTACTCCAGAAAATTGGTGACAGCCTTACTGACTCCATTTTCTTGAGTACTTTAACCGATATAAGTAGTGTTACGTTACTCAAATATCTAATATTGCACCAGTTATATCAGTTTAAGTTACACCAATATATAAATTAAATTACTCTATAAAATTGGAGGCAGCATGTTGTCACAAATGTTATGCAATAACGTTGCATAATTTTTTTTACTAAGTTTAATTTTCTGCGGAATCTTGCATAATCGAACTATAACTGTACTTTTTTTTATAACAATGATTTTTTAACAAAGAAAATAAATGCCACTCCGGAACTTAAATTAAAACACTTAAAATCTAAACACATAGTTGCATTATTATAAAATAATTTGTTAACCTTTTAGGGTGTCATTATTTTTTTTCTAAGTAAGTAACCAAGCAATTTAAGCGTTTTCTGTATTTTTCATTAAAAAAATTGTATTTCAAGTAACTCTGAAACTTTTACGTTAGAACTATTTCATTAGTATTTATTTGTTTCACTTTGAAAATATTGGAAATTATAATAATACTGAAACCGCTAAAGGAAATATTGCAAAATATGCAAAAGTGAATTATTTATTTTTTAATAATTACTTACAATACAGCATAATCCAATAAACGTATGACTTAGGAAAAACAAATTTAATTTTGTTAAGCAGAAAGCTGAGAACAGTTTCAATTTTCAATTATCTTAAATATTTTGGTACACATTTAATTTATGAGCCGTCTCATAAATGAATATATTCTATAGAAAAATCTTTCAAGAAATATTTGCCTAATCTAATCACCTGGATCAATTTCACAATAAAATTAATTAACCAAATCACAAAAGATAATGAATAAATTGAAAATATTTAAATAGGATTAATTTATGTACGGATATTTTCCATAAATAAATAGTACTTTCTGTAATCCAGTAATTTGACATTTCATTAGATATTTTTATTCCGCTTTTAAGTTTGTAAATACAATTTTCATCATTCAGCTTGTGACTTCCATCTGCTTCTTTAAGTATGTAATATATATATCGAAAGTATGATTAAATTCTTATTATTTCGTTATTTATTTATGAAAAAATGCAGTTTTGTCAGATTTTATTTAAGACTAGCTAAAGTAACCCGGCGTTGCCCGGGATTTTAAGAATGTTTGTTATGAAAAACCAATTTCAAAATTTAACATACAACATAAAAAAAATAAAAGAAAACAGTCGAAGTGTTGTACACATGAATGAAATGAAAACCCAATATAAAAAATGTATAAATTTATATAACAAACGGAAAATAATACAGCTATAAATGAACTTATTTCCATTCATCATTGGAGCAATAATGTTAAAATACGAAAATTTCTATAATCGAGTATTTATCATGCTTCATGCTTCAATGTATTTTTTCACACTTATATGACGCTATATATTGACGACGTCCTTCATATTTTCAATGTGACGTAATATTCCATTTTTTTATTCGTCAAATTAATTAAATAATTATGATTTTTCATATGGAAATCATAAAACAGAAAATTATGACGTAACATTCACTTTTGTTTTTAATTCGCCAAATTATTTATTTTTATTTTCAATTTTCACGTGGAAATCTTGCAGTAGAAAAGTTATGTTGCGATATTCCTTTTTTTTTTAATTCGTCTATCCATTTATTTAATTTTTTTTTCACGTGGAAATCTTGCAATAGAAAAGTACTTGTTGTGGTAAGAATTTCACTGTGGATTTAAAATTGTTGGCAATAGCTATAACGAAAAATGTTTAAATTTGATTGGAAATTGCTGTTAAATTGGTGTTTTTTTAATTAATTAAAAATTAACTATAAGTTATTTCGATTCCGGATTACTTTAGTTGCCCCGGCCGTATTTTAATACACATGTACGTAACATTTCACAATTCTCGCTTCCACACTGAGGATTTGCATAGCATTACAGACAGACAGACATATTTTTAATATATTAGATATATAGTGACTACGATTAATAATTTTTAAGTTTTCAATTGCATCAATACTTTACTGCTGTTTAACTCTTGTGATTTATTATTTTGAAGGGCTGTAGCATATTATATACATAACTTAACTGTAATTCCAAACTACCAAATGGTAATTAGTAATTTTTAAGTAAAATTTTGATTTTATAAGGTAGGTGAATAATAGAATTTACTTATTTTCAACTAAACTTATTCGTAAATTCTGGTGCCATTCAATGAATACCTCATTTTTCCAAAAAACGTATTTTGCCCTAGACAGAGTGAAATGTTTATTTCATGCTTTTGTACATTTTAAGTTGTATGTATCCATATTCAAAAATCGATTAACGGGAAATAAATTAGATAAAACAGGAAATCTTCCATCAGTATTTTGTTAAGAGTATTTTGTTCCTTATTTACAAAGTTAAAGAGCGGTGGAATATGTTTTATTCAACTTAATTTTAACAATGATTTGCTTCAGAATTTCTAGATTGAAATTTATTTTTATAATTTTCGGGAGAAAAACGGTAAAATTATAATTCATTACTTTCATGTAAAATGTAACATTACAGAAACACAATTACTTGCTACTAAACGGGTTAAGAAAAAAATTGCTTTTATGAACTATGAAATTTTCTGTGCAAAAATACTGATGGTTGTTTACCCATGCGATAATAGGGTTCGGTCTATGTTATATACTTATATAGCACATACAACACATATGACATACATACTTACTCGCAACCTAGAACATGGATACAATTCGTACAACATACATACATACTTACATACATCGTATAACACATTACAACATATTTATAATGCATACTATCTAATTGCAATACATGCAACAATTTTTTTTTTCAACAAATGAAATTAATACCTGTTACTCAATATATTAAGGAATACACCATAAACCTAATTTAACCCTTTAACAGTGACATTTGTTTTCTTACAAAACAATTAAAAATGGGGCTGGACACCACTTTTTCCATGCTAAAATATTTACCTTACTTAATCGAAAAATATCTGACAATCAATAAAGATAAATTTATAGTTACAAATTAGTGGTATCAAAATGCTTTTAATAACGAAGCAAGCAAAGTGTTCTTGCCCGAATCCAGTTCGGGCCACATTGCTAAGGGGTTAATTAGCTATTTGCGGTTGAAATACTCTTCCCAGGCACAGGCATCTCATACACGAAGCTATTCGGTTTGCAACACTTTTTTTTCAGAAATATTTTTACTTGCACTTTGACAACATCTGCATTAAGAGCCCACTTCAGCCACGAGAAAAAAGGAAAACGCGAATGATAAGTCTATGGAGGCGTTATTTTCAAATTTCCCACTTTAATTTTAATATTTTTGAATGATTCTTTTGCATAGGATAATTGAGGACGATCTACAATCGGGCTAGTTTGTATTATTTCGATTTTGGTTTCAGATTTTTAAAAAAAGAAAAGAAAAAATCTTTCATTTTTAGAAAAAATTGGAACCGGTTCTGAAATTTAAAATACTTTAATACAAAAAAAAAAAAAAAAAAGCTATAATCAAAATCGAAAGAGTAAAAACTAGCCCGACTGTAGAACGTCCTCAGCTATCCTATGCAAAAAAAAAATACTTCAAAAATATAAAAATCAAAGGGAGAAATTTGAAAATAACGCCCCCATAGACTTAGCATTAGCGTCTTCCTTTCTTCGCGTGACTAGTGTGGATTCTTAACCCTTAAATGCGCGATTTTTTATTTTGTTTCGAAAAAATTATATATGATTCTCCGAAAGGCTTATTACACAGGAAAAATAATGAAAAAAAAAATCACAGATACATTTTTCCTATAATACGTCAAACTTTTCTACTGTTGTATATCTGCAATATAAGTAAAAACTACTGTCGTGTGACTGTTTTACGCTAAGATATTGCAAATTACTTAATATTTTAAGAAGTATGTCTCCAAATACCTTATTTTATGTAATTATTTATTTTATAAAACTTAACCTTTAACCCTGTAATTCCCATGATAAAATACGTTCTAGAAATTACGTAGTTCAAAGAAATGGACTTTACACCAGAAAGTTTTAATGATTAATTTCGCTTTATTTAAGTACGCAATGTCTGTTATTACTTAACACTAGAACGCCCGGAAATTTTACTCAAGTTTCATAAAAATCTTTTACACCAGAATTTTTATTTAAATTTATTTGACTGATTTATTTAACGTAAATCTGCGTTTTTAAAATTTAACTTATTTTGTGAAAGAATTTCTGGTTCCAATTGACATTTAACCCTAGAACTACCGGAAATTTTACTCAAGTTTTATAAAAACATTCTACACCAGAATTTTTACTTAAAACTATTTAATTTGTTTATTTAACTTATTATTGTCTGATTTATACATTTAGTTTGTTTTGAAGAAATTTCTGGTTTGAATAAATATTTTGAATGTACATGTCGGGTCCATTGGACCCTTCTGGTAGACAGAGGGTTAACCATATAGTCGGAGTCGAATGGACTCCTTCCGGGTGTTCTAGTGTTAAACCAGATATTGCTTTTTTAATTTTCTGGTGTGAATTAGGTATATACGAAAAAAAAATAATCTATTAAATTCAAAACACTGTTGTTTGCATATATGCAAAGCTGAACACTAAAGGGTTAACCCATTAACTACGACTATTATTTACAATTCTTTTTATACCTGGATACCAGTTTTTCCAATTTGTAGTTTTAATTCATTTAATCTCTCAAAGTTTGAAATTAGATAACATGAAAATTTTTCTTACTAAAATACTGGTTTTCAAATTTAAAGTTTTCGCACTGCTTAAATGGTAATTTTTCCTGCCAACCGGCGTTAATGAGTTAAATAGTTCTTGGTACATTTTTACTACTTTGAAATGGCTCACACAACAGTAAGACATTCTAGGTATAGACAATGGAGTTGTGAATAAAGAGGAGATGAAATATAGTGCAGGGTGATAAATATAGTGCAGCCACTTGCGGGTGAAGTAACTGAGGAGGTTGACGCACCATGGCGGATGTTTTTAAACATCGGACCAGCAGTTTCTTTTTACAAACAGAGCAAACTTCCACAAGTAAATTTTGAATAGATAATTTTGTCTTATTATTAGTGACACTTATTCATGCAAAAATTCTCTCACAAATATGGTAAAAATTTCTATTCGTTTTTACTGCTGCAGATGCCCCGGTATTTTAATCTGTTTTACTGGCACAGAAAAAAGCTTGTTTAGGTTCCCACAATATGGCGGAGGCAGAAGACTTGACTTCCACTGAAGCAGTGTTGCCAGAAAGGGGATTTTTTAAAATTCAGATTGTTTGATTGTCACCGCTTTTTTGAAATAGAACTATTCGACCTATTTAAAAATAGATGAAAAGTTCTGAAAAATAAAGCGAATTATACTATTTTAAGAAAGTGATGACAGTCAAATAATCTGAATTAAAAAAGGTGACCAATCTGGCAACGCTGGCCTGAAGTAAACTTCTACCAGTAAAAATGAATATCTGTTTTCGGCCATAATTATGACTGACTTGTCGCGTTAATAACACGTTTTAATACGGAGAAATTCTTGATTAAAAATTTGCCCTGGTGGTAATGAGCGACTGCGAAACCGGTTACAGTTGAAGCTTCACAAATTTGGAGATCATAGTTTTAAGTAGCGGATGGGGACAGCTTAACGCAGCAATGTTAAAGAAGTACTCGCGTAAAAGAAAAGGGAGAAGGGAATCTTGTAAGGTATTCTTTAAAGCTGGTTTCAAACAAAGGAAAAGAAAATAAGATTTTGCATTTAATACTGGCGCCACCTATCCAAAATGTTTGAAAATAATATTAAAAACGAAATCTTTAGAACATGATCTTTCCAACAATGTAGTAAGAATTATTTAAATAATTAAACAAATAATTTATCATTTTTACTTTTAAAATTTAAAAGCACTTCATCTTTTATAACCATAATAATGTTACTGCATATAAATAAATAGATAAGGATATGCATGTGGCATTTTAACAGCTTTAAGGCTTATAGCAAATTAGTTTATAAGGGATAAAATAAAATAATTATTTCTTATCTTAATGTAAATCTTTGTCGTTGCTTTCAGTCAAGGATTTAAAAAACAATAAATATGATTTAAGTAGCATATACTTCAATAATTAAAATATACTTGTTTCCTAAGATAATTATGCATATATCATTATTACTATACATTAGTATGTCAATGTGGTTTCAATTTGTTTTTAAAATCGTTTAGAAATATTTAAAAGCTATTACTATTTGTTTGCACTTTGGTCTTAATTTAAAATGTTTCTTTGTTACATATAGTATTAAAAAAAAATCGAATGAATAGGGCACAGTTTAATTTCTTTAGTTATTACACTGAACTAAACATAATTTAATTTTAGGATTATTTCAGTTTCTATTTTATAGCAAATGTATCATGAGAGCATCTCATAATTTTTTTAACATTACAATATTAATAATTATAATGCGTTATCTTCAAGTATTAACATCTTAAATTATAATAATAACAGTAACATTAATAAAAGTATGAGGGAAAAAAACAACACATGGATAAGTACCAAGTACAAACGAAAATCAACATCAACAAAACAACATGCCAAAGCCGGCTAGGGACTTTTTGATTTTTTCCCCAAATCGCTATGCTACCCAGTGCGCTCGAAGTTTTAACATTGTTGCATTAAGCTGTCCCTATCCGCTACTATAGTTTTATGGTACAGACAGGGAGTGAAGTTTATGTCATCAAGGAAACCCAATAATGCTGGTTACCTGTTCAAGAGTAATTTACTAAAAAATGTACTTTTAACGCATAGTGGTGCGAATAGAATATAGAAACTAGAAAACAGGAATTCTGCTTTTTCAGAATATATATATATATAAATAGTACAAAACATATTTCTGTTTTAAGACTTAAAAAACACTCTTTTATTTTATATTAAATGACGTCATCCGCATCCGCTGAAGAATTCCTCATTTACGATCCAGTATTAAACAACATCTACAGTAAAGTATGCCTATGACGTCACTATCGCTGAATAATACACAAATCCAAAAAAAAAAAAAAAAAAAAAAAAAAGAGAGAGATCGTTATTCAAGAAACTCGACAAAAAAACCGGCAATCTCATAATTCACCGGCCTTCATTTGTTAGTAATATTAATATATATACTTAAAATTAAATTTAGTTTATAATAACTACATGTTTTATCAGAAATTATTAATTTACATTTTTTTCAAAATAGCACGTATTTTAAATATATTTTTTTAGTTTTTATAGGAAAAAGACAACAAGAAGATATAATTGCTATTTTCCAATTATTTTCCTTTCCTTTCTACAGAAATGGAGTACTTGATTTGCCAAAATTAAAAAATGACGCCAAAAACTACAAATAAATTGCTCTGTCAATAATAAATTGAGCTGCAGTTTTCAAACAAATTGCATTTAAAAGTATTTTTTTCCCAATTGCGCGGTATAAAAATTGAAAATGTGCGCTGCTTAGAAGTTTAAAAAAATACAGTAGAGTATTTAACAGTGCAATAATACATCTGTTTTACGGCCGGCTTATACAACAGAACGTTATTTTTTGGAGACGACACTTTATTTGTTGGGAGAAAGAAATAGCACACCAGGAGCGAATAGAATCATGTGTGTAAAGCTTGGACTGCTATTTGCCGAAACTCGACCTCAAAGCGTTAAAATTTAATAAATACAGTTGGATTCCGTTAATATGAAAAGCAAGAGAATTATAAAAGTCATCGCACTAACTCTTACTCACAATAGCTGTGAAAATAATAAATATCTTAAAAACAGACGCATTGTTAAAGTAACTGCTATTTTTAACTGCTCTAATTATCTGAATGTTAAAATTTCCATGATATCATAAAGATCAATGGAAAAAACATGGTTAACCAGGGTTGACAGTTTGGCCTTTAAATTTAATCAGAAATTTTAAGTTCACACCAGAAATTATGAATAGTATTTTTTCAGTAGCGTAGCAACATGAAAATTATGAGAGGGGGGCGGTGATCAAATAGTTTTTAACACTAGAACGCCCAGCTTGTGTATATTCCACACCGGTCAAATGATAAAATGTCGATTCGAACCAGAATTATTTTCGTAAAATCAGTTAATTATTAAATAGAGAAAACTCAGTTAAATGAATAAGTTAAATAGTTTTAGGTAAAAATTCTGGTGTCAAAATGTTTTTATTAAGATTGTGTAAAACCTCGGACATTCTAGTGTTAACTCATTCAAGGGCGGTTATTAGACGGTCTAGCCACCTAATTTTAATTCCAAAACTGACAAATGGCACCAAGAATATTTTAATAAAATGTTACTTTTCTAATGAAAGAGTAAAATTGCGTGTTTTTATTTTTCTTAGAAATTCGTTTGAATTTTCTGGTATCAGTTAATTATTCCATCAATTTACGAACAGAATTCTTCTGCCCCTGAAAGGGTTAATACCCTTTTAAGTTTTGATTCGATTTTCATAAAATCTGAAATTGTTCTAGAAAATTCTGCAACGATTATTCATATCAAATTTCAAACCATTCGGTTGGATAGTTATATGGAGACAGACGGACAGACAGATAGATGGAGCAGACGACGGTTATAGGTGCTACGTATTTGCATAAATACGAACGCTCCTAAAAATTAATTTTGTTAAGCACAAAGACTGATATTCGTTTACTTTTCTTATGCAAGTCAAATACTTGACACAGAATTAGTTTATGATTCGTACTATCATTGAAAAATTGTATAGAAAAATTTTAAAGCAAATGTTTGCTTAAACCATTTTTTTTTTTTTTTTTTTTTTTTTTTTGCATAAATTGAAACATAAAATTCATTAATAGACTCATAAATTCCAAAGAATTGTTTGAAAAGTATTAACTAAGATTACACTGAATACTGATATTTTGCATAAAGCTATTTCAGGTCCATTAAATAAATTTAAATGAATTTATGTTCCTTATTTGAAATTTTCTTGTAAATGTATTTATTATTTTTAAATTTACGATTTACAGCTGTCCTATTTGACAGTTTACTTAGTACAAATATTATTGTTTAACTAACTCTCAACCGATTATTTACAAAAATAAATAAGTAAAAAATAAGTAAACAAACTTATCCGTATTCAGTTCTTTTAGCATGAAAATGAAAGAAATATAAATGAAATATTTTTTTTTTTTAAAGCAATATACCCTTAACTGCATCTTTAATTAAAATGTCATTTAAAACTTGAAATCCAACATTTAAAATTTGTTTAAATAAAGTGTTTGTCGAGTTACTGGAAACATCTCTCTTACAAAAAGCAAATATTAAAAGAGATGTTCGCAAATGTTTATTTTAGAAGTGTGTCCACATCGAAATACTCAAATCCTATCCAAAAACAAGCTTTTCAAATTTAATTTGCGCTTGAACTTATGTATTTCATTTTATGCAATTTATCAGAAATGAAAAAAATGAGTTATCCCTTTTTATAAATGAAATGTAATAATTAATGTGTAATTATAAGCTACATTTAATTGCTGAAAAGAATTAACTAAATATCTTAAAAACAGTAAAAAATGAGCAAACAAATAAATAGAGTTATAAAAACTGTCTTTAAAAGCTTAAAAAATTAAAATTATATATAATACGCTTTATTAATTAACCCCTTAATTATCCTGCTTGTGACTTTCACGGGCAGTACCGCTGCCATCGAAATATTCAAGGCCAGAGGGCACGAGTTGTGACGTCATCACTAATCGATCGACTTTTCACGAGTGTTGGAATTCAAACCGTAAAATTTGAATAGGAATTTTCTTTTCTTTTATTTGTGGAATATCTATCATCTTATAAAACAATAATAACTATTTAAACTTACTGGTGAAAATTCGAAATCCCTACATGCAAATTCAGCGAGGTGCGGAATGTCAAAGTGTTGCCGCATCTGGCTGATTATTTATTGGAGGATTCTAAATCCTCACCAGTAAGTTTAAATAGTTATTATTGTTTTGTAAGATGGTAAATATTCTACAAATAAAATAAAATAAAATTGCCATTCAAAAATTTCCGGTGTGAATTCCAACACTAGTGAGAAGTCGATCGATTAGTGATGACGTCATAATTCGTGTCCTCTGGCCTTGAGTATTTCGATGGCAACGGCAGTACAGGCTGCTTGTTTCATTCAGATTGTCTGAATCGCACCAGTTTTTAAAAGTAATGTAATTGGATTTATTTTCACATCATTTTATCTGTCATTAAAGAAGGTGGATATTGCTGCTTTATAATAGTAGTGGAATCAAACAATCTGAATTAAAGAAGAAGTAGCCTGCATTTATCGGACGCAACACTTATCGGGAGCAACGCTTAAGGGGTTAAACGATAATAAAAAACGTTAAAAGATATTAAACGACATTATCGAATTTCTAGCACTTTCAACTATATACATTGTCATCTTCAGGGACAAAATACAAAACTTGTATGTTTTGTATGTTGTCGCTGAAGATGACTATATATATAGTTTAGGTACTAGGAAGTTTTAATATTTATTGACTTTTCTTTATCATCTATTAAGTCATCTAAAACCATCTAAAGTCTATTATCATCTAAAACGTTAAAAGATATTAAACGACATTATCGAATTTCTAGCACTTTCAACTATATACATTGTCATCTTCAGGGACAAGATACAAAACTTGTATGTTTTGTATGTTGTCCCTGAAGATGACTATGTATATAGTTTAGGTACTAGGAAGTTTTAATATTTATTGACTTTTCTTTATCATCTATTAAGTCATAGAGCAAATTATGTGTGATTTTAACTTTTAAAGTAAAATATGCTTTTACGTATAAATTATTTACATGTTTCAGTTTCACAGAAGCCTTTCAAAGCAAATGAGAATATTGAATAGTTGCACAATCTGTAATGGAATGAATTGAAACAATGTTGCCAGATGGGCTACTTTTTTCAAATTCAGATTCTTGTTTGGCACCACTTTTTTGAAATGGTAAAAGCGCCTATTTAATGGCATATTAATTAAGGCGAAAACAAAGGCAGCTTTACCGTTTCAAAAAAGTGGTGGCAATCATGAAATCTGAATTTAAAAAAAGTAGCCCACTGGCAACACTGAATTGAAATGCCACAGTTGAACGCAATCATCTCAACGCGCTCTGTAACGAGATCTAATTGCCAGAATGGAGCGAAATTTTGTAGTATGATACAACAAGATGGGGCAAGAAGGATTCCAAGAAAAAAGTGGCACCACCTATCCCTAAAGGGAACTTTTGGTATTTTTTATGCGGAGTCCTTCATCTCGCATTTTTTTAAGATCCTACAAAATTTAGCTTATTCTCGAAATTAGACTCTACAGAACATGCTGATTAGCGTCATTTTAATTATGGCTACCTTGTATTTAAAACAAATTTAGTAAAAACTACACAAGTAAAACCTGATAATTATAGATATTGGGTAGTTCTGAAAGTCGTGCCTGTTTGTGAAAATCAATTCGTACCGGAAAATTCTTGATGGTAATTATTAGAGATTGGTTATCGGAATCAATGTCTAATAATTAAATGATAGAATATTCCGGTGCGAATTGAATTTCCCAAACAGACACGACTTTCCGAACGACCCATTATAAGTAAAATGAAAAATCCGATACATGAAATAGTTCGGTTTGATAGTTTAACCCCTTAACGCTCGAATTAAATTACGGTTTAAAAATTCAAATTGCTTATTGGAACCACTTTTATGAAAAAGAAATACTCACCTTATTTAATGACAGGTAAAACGGTACTAAAATATAGCCAATTTTACTATTTTATAAAACTGGTGGGAATCAAACAATCTGAGTAAAAGACATAGCCCGAGAATATGGCGGGAACGAGAATTAAGGGGTTAAAAGCGATGATGGAATATAAGAATTTTGGGCGTCACATGTATGTCAGCATTTTATAGATTATATTATTTTCGATTTTAATCCAAATAAAACTATAATGCATGAATTAAATACAAAATTAATTTGGTCAAAATTACAAAAATGTGTTAATTACATAAAATACGAAAATTGTACATTTAAAAACCTAGCACTTTGAAGTATATACGAACTTGTCTTAAGGGTTCGAAATAAAATACAAAACAGAGAACAAAGTCATTGCAAGTCAAGAATCAAGATAGAACGTTCCAAAATGGAATGTAGGTTAGAGTGATAGGTGGGTGAAAATTTCACCCATAGCTCCATTGTGGAACATTCTAATGTAAATATTGTCTTTAAAGGACTCAATTTTCGGTTTTGCATTTTATTTCGAATCCTGAAGACGAGTACGTAGGTACTTGAAAGTACTTGTTTTTTAGGTGTACAATTTTTGCATTCTATGTAATTAACAACATTTTAAACACTTTTTAGTAAATTTTCATCGAATTAATTTTGTATGTAATTCATGCATTATATTATAGTTAAGGTAAATTTACGGATTCGGTTTTGATATATTTTTGATCTACATCATAAATTAGTTTAGAAAATGAAACTATACATTGCTTGGGAAAACTGGCTTGATTTTTTACAATTTATATGCAAATACACAAAATTTGGCTACAAATATGTATAATATACAACGTAGAAACGTTTGATAAAAATTGAAAAACTCCTTGAACACCTGTGCATTTCCACAAGAATTACTATAATAATAATAAAATACAATTCAGAGCATATTCTGTTGCAACGTATCTTTCAACCAATTTAACTTAACATTATTTTTATGTTAAAAATAAATTGAAAATCTGTTTTCTCGTTGGCAGGTTTCAGTTATCGTCAAAATGCGGCTGTAGACAATAAATGCGGTTAGAACTGTGGTTTACAATGCTGCTAAATCTGGCTAACATTTCATTCAGAAATTTCGAAGTTACACCAGAAAATTTTGAACAGCATTTTTATTTTTATTTTTATTTCTTATTTTATTCTATACTTCACTCACAGAGAAAGACTATTATTTAATAAACCAAAAATAACTATTCAAACATTCTGGAGAGACTGGAATTTCTGAATAAAAAAATCCGTTAGATATGGCAACGCTGTGGTTAATCTGTTTTGTGTCCCTTTAAATTTGCTAAGGCCACGCAAGTCTCGATTGTGGTAACTCGACTACTATTTATTGAAAACATATGCTCATTGTTTATACATATTTGAAAAAGTTCATGCTTTGATATTATTTAATAGTAATAAAGTGTCACTAAATTGAGAAACTTTTTCGAAGAAATTTCACTTGAAAGTACACTTTTTCCCTATTCGATGATGTAACGATTGAATTCATGCGATGTTTAGAAGTGATGTATAAGCGATAAAAAATAGTAACCGGGTATTTTGTTAACCGCCTGCACTCTCGACGGCAGATAAGTGCTTAATGAAAGAAATAAAACTTTATCTCTAATAAAACAGTTAACAATCGTTTGATGATAACGTCTATTGATAAATAATATTCGAATAAATCATTTCTGAATAATTAAAGAAACGACGTGTATTTGAGGTCATAACAAAGAAACTGTGTATAGGATTACGTGGGTCAACTGGGCCACGATTTTGTATTGTGACTCTAGAGATTCAGGTAATTCAGCTTCAAAAAGCTAATGCTCATTTGAATTAAAGTCTGAACTTTTGTAAATGTGTTCAGTTAGGTTCTCTCTATCAGACAGACATGCTCAAAATTACCTTTTCAGATCTAAAAAAAAAAAAAAAAAATATATATATATATGTATTTCATCTTTCTTTTCTCATGGGTCCAGTTGCCCAATATAAATGAGGAAAGTGAACCAAGAGGGTCTATGTTCCACACGCTTTTATTTTCTTTTTATTATGGGGTATCAGGTACTGTTTGAAAAAGTGTAAAAAACTTTAAAAAATTTAAACCAGGCAGATCATGTAAATTATCTATCTACTAAAGAGCGTTGTAAGGGAAACCTTTGCTGTCAATGTGTGTAGAAAAAGCACTAAAATTGAAAACATTAGATTTATTTATACAAAAACCATAAAAATGAAGTAAGTACTTATGTACAGGTATAGTATGTATAGGTAATAAGAATAAAAGTTACATGGATATTTTAAGGAAAAAAATAACAAGTTAAATCTATGAACAAACGGCTACGTAAGTATATCATCATTTTTTTTATTTACCAAAATGAAAGTTCGATATGTCCAATAACCCTGTAGAGGTTGTAACCATATTGTTATATCGAACAGAGCTATTTTTATTAGTTTCGATAATTTTCTGATAATTTAACTTTGTCTTATATACAGCTCTACATCTATATCTTAAAATTTCAATATTTGGCTATCTCATTTAAAAAATTTCGTTTGAAGACCACCAATATGGTTTCTAAACTTTTATTGCGTAATTACATATTTACGTATTTAATAAGGCATTCTATAATTTTCTTTACTGTAAGCAAAAGACAATGGGGAAATTAATTTCACGTAGTAAAAGAAACTTTAAAAATATATATATATATACTTATTGGGGAAATTGGATCCATCATGGTCCAGTTACCCCTGATACATGTCCCAGTTACCCCATTCTTGAAAAAATTATGAAGTAACTGTGAAGCCGGGATTGCAGTTGAAACATGAGGTAAATATGAATAGATACCTACTAATATTAATGTAGTTATATGCCAAATCTTCAAAAAAAGGTTGTTTAGTAAAAGTACTTACAGTATTTTAATAAAATGCAGAGGAAGTTCAACCAAACTGACGTTGCTTTTAAAAAAGAAACGTAAATTTTCGACAACCTATCACAGCAAAGACAGAGTTATGATTGTATTTAAACACGTTGTTTTAGAAAGTAGAGATTAGGGCGCATTGTTCAGAAAAGCTAAAACTTAAAAGATATTAACGATTTTTTTTATAAATAGCCTATGGTACAGTTACCTCGTGGGTCCAGTTACCTCGTGGGTCCAGTTACCCCAGCTTACCCTACATACTAATTAACAAAAAAAAACATATTTTATAATACCTTGTGATTGCTTATCATCCATTAAATTTAGAATAATTGAATTAATTTGGACAAATCGATAAATTTATTAACCCTAGAACTACCGGAAATTTTACTCAAGTTTTATAAAAACATTCTACACCAGAATTTTTACTTAAAACTATTTAATTTGTTTATTTAACTTATTATTGTCTGATTTATACATTTAGTTTGTTTTGAAGAAATTTCTGGTTTGAATAAATATTTTGAATGTACATGTCGGGTCCAATGGACCCGTCTGGTAGACGGAAGGTTAAGCTTATATACTTACCTTCCGTGCATGTTGAATTAGCATAAATTTACGAGTCTATAGGAAAATATTAAAGCAAATGTTTGTGTAAACTAATTTGTCGATAATGATTTCCACATAAAATATATTATTTGTTTACAGAGGTTAAGAATCATTTGAATAGAATTAAACCGAAATAGTTTCTATATTGATACTTTGAATGAAAAATATCAGCCTAAGTAATTCGGTACGTAAGGCATTTGAATGAGTTTATATTCCGCGCTTGAAGTTTCGTATGTAAAGGCATTATTTCTTTTAATTAATTTTTTATTTCAATCTGCCTCATTTCGTATTTTGAATAGATTAAACTTACCATTTAATTAAAACATTCAAAGGTTCTGTTTACAATATAATAATAAAAAGAAGAAAAACTGAAGCATTATGAAGGTATAAATAGAGAATAAACGATATAAAACAATCACTGAGGATAAAAAGAATATACTCTGAGCTGAATTTTATTAAAATGCCGTTTCAACTTAGCAATCCTACAATGAAAACTTGATTAACTCTTCGCTACTGAGTATTAATGCAGTATTATTAATTATTACAGAATTATTTATTCTCTTCTTTGACTTCAGAGCAAGATTTTTATTTTATTTGCTTTAGACGTTGAAAGATATCGAAATTGTAATTATGTTCGAGTACCATTAAACCGATTAATTTTCGCTTCCGTGATATTCACGGGCTGTGCCTTTTATTCAGATTGTTTGATACCCACCAGTTTTATAAAATAGTGTAATTGACTTTATTATGGTATTATTTTACCTGTCATTAAAGAAGGTGAATATTTCTTTTTCAAAAAAGTTGTGCCAATACGCAATTTGAATTTTTAAAGTGTAATTTAATGCGATCGTTAAGTGGTTAATAAAATGGGACAAAACGGAAATCCCCGTTTGTGGATCCAGGGAGCGAAGAAGTTAAATAAACAATTTGCCAGGTAGTAGGAAATTCAAACTGTAGCTCTCTAAATCTGAGCAATAAATATAAGAGTAAATCCAACACGCAGACTCTAAAATATACAGAGTGTCCATAATTAAACGACCCTACTTTAAAGTTGCCTAGAGGCGAAACTACTGGTCAGAAAATTGTGAAATTTTGTGACAGAAATAATAAAGGAATGCGAATTTGTTTGAGCAAACAAAATTTTTTAGCTCAAAATATCGCCACTAGAGGGCATTTTATAATGAATTACACATTTTTTAAAGTTTTTACGCTTTATTTTTATCAGATTAAATATACAGACCGACCCCTAAAAAAATTAAGCGTAAAAACTTAAAAAAATTATTGGTGTTCGAATTGATCGGACCGTACAAACTCTGAAAAAAAAAGAATCCTCCTACGTCAGCCGCCATTTTTTTCTCAGAGATCAGGCCTAGTATTCCGTGGGTGGTGGCTAAATGTGTAATTTATATAAAATGCCCTCTGGTGGCGAAATTTTGAGCTAAATTTTTTTTCGCTCAAATAAATTCCCGTTCATTATTCCCATTATGTCCATCACAGAATTTCACAAATTCCGACCAATAGTTTAGTATGTAGACAACTTTAAAGCATGGTCGTTTAATTATGGACACCCTGTATTTATGCAAAACTTCTATTTCACAACTAGTATTGCCAGTCGTCTCGCGTAAATCGGGGATACAAATGCTCTTGACACCAGTATTTTAAAATAATTTTCTTCGCCTTATATAATAACAGAATTATCTGCGATTAAAGATGACGAAAAATACTGTAAGAGATCAGTGGTGTCCAGACCATTTGGAACCCTGATTTACACGAGGCACTTAGCAACACTATTCATAACAGAGACGAGAAGATGGTGGAAAATTTATCCGCTCTAATTCGGTCAATCTTACAAGGAAGGTCTCCATACGGGCATATTCAGAAAAATCTGAAAAAATTACAGAGTGTTCGTTTCATGTGGATATATATGTTTATAAAAAATTTTTTGGCGGAACTCCGATAGAACGTTCGTAAAAAATAATAAAATTTTCGTTTATTTGGCGATTTATCATCGGTTGGCGATGAAATGAAATTTCGAAAAATACTTTTTCATGTCGAATACTCTTTAAGATAAAAATATTTCATATTGAACTTGTTTGAATAAATTTAACTTAAATAACTGTAGTTTTGCCAGTTTTAGTTTGATTTAGCTATAGTTTTGTCATATATGTATTTATAATGAAAGTTAAATATCAAATTTTATGAATTAAAACAAAATTAAAATTGATTAAATATCTCAAAATTAAGTCCAATTCAGCGCTGTCGGTTCAATTTTGTTGCTATGGAAACGACGAATTCCTTGGTTTGAAATGAATAACTGCTAAATGAATCTTGCCTTTATTTTGGAATACGCTTAAATATATGAAAGTATTTTTTATAGATGAAATTGTTTTTAAAGTAATAAAATTAAGTAACAAGCAACATAAAATGTAATACGAAAAAATGTATTTATTAAACTCTCTCATTGTTTATGTATTCATTAAATACTTTTTACACGCATTCTAAAAATCAATAAACAAACAATTTTCAGATGCATTAAAATCGTTTGCTTTTGGCGAGGAAAAGTACTGCTCGTCAAATCGCGTGACGCTTTCGTCTTTTCGCGCCAAATACTCGAAAGAATTTTATTTTTTTACAGACTTTCTACTGTAATTCCGCCGCTAAATTTGACTGATCCTTTATTACATACATAAGTAGTTTAATTAGTATTTTTTTTCAAAATATTCTGAGTATGCCCAGTATGGAGACCTTCCTTGTTAGTCATAAAAGTATAGAAAATTTTGTTTTACATATTAGCGCATAAAGAATTTTTTACTAAACATAACTAAAACGAACAACTTTTACGGTTTTTTCCTATTGCTATTTTTAAACAGAAAAATTTGTGTTATCGACGACGATGCGAAGACTTTATTCCGAGGAACCCCGGGGCCTATGTTGCACATCCCCGGATACTGAACAATCTAGGATACACAAAAAGGTGCATTTCCATAGACAGCAGTGATAGCATAAAAAGGGGGTGGGGAGCTACGACTTAGGTTCTTGAGATCGATGAAAAATAAATTTTAAATCAATATTAAAATAAAATAAAATAAAATAAAATAAAAAATAAGAATTATTAACAGACTAAAACTTAAAAAAGTTCGGATTTAATAAGAAAAATGTTTGTGCAAAAAATAAATAAATAAATAAATAAAAATATGGAAGGAAGAAGTGTAAAAATTGACAGTTATGACATAATGCACAGGATCTCAAAACCACAAAAATTGTAATTTCGTTTTTTTTTTTTTTTTTTTTTTTTTTTTTTTTTTTTTTTTTTAGTTTTAAGCATGTTTGTTAATTTAAGTTATGACTAAAATAAATCTTTACTTGATTTAACATTTTTTTTGAGGAATTAGGTATCGTGCAAGGATAACAGTTGGCACTTCGAAAACGAGAGACCAAATTAATCTTTGATGATTACAGGGCTCGCAGCGTTCCTAAAATTTTCCCACTTTAGTACCAGTATTTTAAAATGATACCTTTTTTAGTATATATTTATTGCAGATGTTAATAGAAATTACAACAAATATTTTTTATTTTGAGTAGTGGTAGGAAACGCAGAAAAATTTAGGAACGCTGCGAGCCTTGTGATTATTTCAAGTCAAAAGATTTCCAATATATTATTTGTTTCCTTTCCTAATACTTAATGCAAAATTAATTTGTGAGGCGTTTTGAAGTTGAAAGTATTCCCCAGAAAAATTGTAAAACAAATGTTTGCTTCAGCTTGTTCTCTCTGAATAAATATGAACATAAAATTAATTAAACAATTAACAAATGGCAATAACTGAATTGAAGTTCATTAACTGGGATTTACTGTGTACATATTGGCGATTTTCGTAAAGGAATATCACCTTGTGTTTTTCTAGACATAAATTCCAACGGGTTTATATTCTCTACTTTAGAATCCTAAAGTAAATATATTTTTTGTTGTCAAGCAAAATATTTCCAGCTGGCATATTACAAATAATAACCATGCTATTTAACTGACTCTCAAAATGTTGCATTTACAAAAAGGAAATTAAACAATCAGAAACTTCTTCGTATTCAGATGTTTAAAAAAAATTTATCCACATAAAAAATCCAAACTATACTAAATTGAGTTTTTAATTAAAATGCCTTTCAAACTTAAAAAGTTGACGTTTAAATTTGTTTAAAAAAACTATTTGTTGAGTTAAGGAAATCATCGGTACTACAAAAAGTGAGTATAAAGAGCGATGATGGCGAATGTCTCTATTAAAGCTGTGTACAAAGCCCAGTTTAATGGTGATTTTTAAAAAAATGCTTTGAAAAATTCATATTTGCACTTCGACTTACTTATATGCAGAGTTACCAGTTTGGCCCCCACTTCTATTCAGAAAATCCGAATTCGTGTCAGAAATTAAAAAATAATCTATTTTGCTTTTTTAAATGACATAAATTTTATCATTACTTAATTATAACACCTTCGGGACCGACGGCTCTTAAAAAATTTTATTCGGTTGGCACCGCTTTTTTTTAAAAAAAGGTTATCTATGCTTAAGTAAGTACGAAAATGGTCTAATTTATGAAAGCAAATATTGCCTTTATATCTTACTGGCATTTTCTAGGGTGCATAACTGCGTTTGCGCATCCATTGTCCCGAAGGGGTTTAAGAACTGGTTCTTCTTTAAAAATTTCCGGCATCAATGTCAAATTTCGAAACAAAAATGGGGGACAAGCGGGCAAACCTGGAGTTTAATTCTTTATATTTAAAACTGGTGCAAAACAAAAAAGAACTAGAAATCCTTACACATTGAGGGAAAATAAATCAATAGGAAAAATATCACTGCTCTTTGAATAAATATAATAATAATAATAATAATAGCAATAGTAATAATAATAATACAGAAGAATGAAATAAAACACCGGTATTTCAGGACTGAAGCCCCATTGAAAATTTAATTTTGGTTATTTTTTATACGTTTCAGTATGTAGATTTTTTAAAAAATCAAAATATCTACTAGAAATTTCGAACATTACTTTACCAATTATTTAATCACTGACTAAATCCGTAAAAAAATCAAAAATTACTATTTGGCAAGTCTGGTAGATATTTTGAATCAAAAATTATCTAATATCAGCCAAGCCTGTTAATCCTACTTCCAAATATTTTAAGAAGAAAACAAAAAACATTTTGTGTAGATAATTGTTTAACTTTCAAACAAAACAATAAAGCAATTCTGTCCTATTTGGCGAAATTTGCCGATTTGAATGTAGTGGAGTACCTTAAGTAGTCGTTTTAGTAGTAAGTCTTTGTATGAAAGAGGCAATATAGGCGCAGAGCGTATGCTCGGACTGTGCATAGAGAGGAGTTTTGGTTTAAACTATGGCAAGCCTACATTTCTGAACTTGGTGGTACTCGGCTGGTCAACTTCAATTTGACGTGTGTGACACATTTAGTACTGAGTTGATTTAGTTAACAAACATTAGCATGATATTTATGGCGGTTCATCAAGATGCTTGACGATTCTTTTTTTGTATATTTAAGAACTAACAGACGAAAGTGAATAATCCGAACATCATTAATGTTCAGTAGTCACTCTCTGCAATCATTGTAATTATCTCTCATTTTAGTCATGGAACTATTAATAAAGATTCAACTGTAACCCCTTTTGAAAGGGTTGATTACCACCGCGAGAAACTTCCACCAGTAAATTTAAATAGAAAATATCTCCTCATTTAAAATCTCTATCCATGAAACATTTCCTTCATAAATAATGGCAGAAGCATATATTCATTTTTACTCGTGGGAGTTTACTTTGGCTGTAGTCTGGTCCTCGTTTTCTCAATATTCTGACAACTTGGACAACCTCCAGTCAGTATCAGTGAAAAGGATTTCAAACTGACATAAGTAAAAACAAATACAAATTCTTATCATATTTGTAAGAAAACATTTAAATGAATAAGGCACTTAAATAAGATGAAATTTTCTATTCAAATTTAATGGTGGGAAGTTTGTCCTGGGCGGTAATCGGAAAGTGTTGATCGGATTTTAAAAAGATAGCCACCATCTTGTAATAACCTCCTCAGTTACTTCACTCACAACTGGTAGACAACACAGTATATGTCTCCGCTTGTGTATTCATTATTGCACTCCATTATTTTAGCAGTGTGGTGACTAGAGAACATTTATTTTCTGATTATCATACTGGCCGTATTTCCCTTCCAACCTCTACTTTAAAGATCTACTATAAAAGAGTTTCATCTAAATAATCCGCATTTTGCCTAACGCATAAGATAATAGCTAAATGACGTTCAAATCGTCTTCAGAAAATTCGAACATTCTTTCCAGATAAAGGTCCATATTAATTTAAAATACAAGGTCCAATTCATCATTTTGTTTGGCCAAGGTTCATTTGGAAAATGGACCAGCGAAGCGGGCGTAGCCTGCTAGTTTTTGTATAAAATAGACTGAACCGATCGTATTTCATATCCCGTATGTTGCCACTCTCATATAAAGGCAAGCTAACCTTAAATAACGGCAAATTAAGTCATTGGCCTGCCCTTGTATTTACCTGAGTAAACAACTTTTAGTTTATCAATTGAGCACTAAACATGAACGTCAAACTGCGAGATTGACACTTTTAAACGTCAAAATTTTTGAATTACATATTCAAAAGCATAATCTATATTATAAATGACAAATGTATTCGTCCGTAACGCTGATGTCATTTTGATGTTGGCAACAGCAGACGATTAAATTTCGCTTTTACTGCAATTTTTTTAATTTTTAAGTATCGCACATTTTCATTTTTTACAACAGTGAGTAGAGAAAAACAAATGCACTGAAAAATGCAATTTGTTTCCAAACTGTACTGCAATCGTTTGAAAACTGTATCACTGTTTAATGATTGTTTATGCCCCATAAAATAATTTTTAAGCATGATTTTTTTTAACCCTTTGTGGGGAAAGCAATTGTGTTTTTGCTATGTTGAATTCCCACAGGAAAATTTGAAAAATATTATATCAAAATAAAGAAAAGTAATTTTTAATACCTTTTTCACCAAAGTTATATAATTAAAACTTAATTAAAAATTTCTGGTGCAAATCATAGTTAAAATTAGGTGGGATAAAATATATCCCACCGCCCCTTAACTCTTTATCTACTGCATTACGATCGACTGCAATTTTTTTCATGTAATATTTTTTTTTTCAGTTACTACAATGAAAATTAAAGGACAAATTTACAAAAAAGGTAATATTTACAAAGAAATCTTTCGCAAATTCCGGTGCTAATCATTTATTTCAACACTTTAGAATTGAAAATGCTTTGCCCCTGAAAGGGTTAAAAAAAACTATTTTATTGGGGGTGGGGTTCGATCTTGTTAGCAGTTCTTTAGTTATGCGACGTCTATATTCCAGGGACAACATGTTCTCTCGCATCTCCACATATGCAATATATGATTTTACATATGTCATTTCTAGCATAGGAAAAATGGGCCGGTGCCACAACTTTTTCAATTTCCTATTAAAAATAACAATGAAACCTAAAATAAATACCAGGGAAATCTTTACTACACTACATTTTAAAGCAAATGAAAACGATGGATAACTACACAGACGAAAAGTTAACAAGAAGTTTTTTTTCCAACACCCAGTGTTACGACGGTACTTAAAAGTACCGCCCAGTAATTCAACTGTTAAATCAAATACATACACCGTTCACCTAAAATAGCTAGTCAAACTGTATTCTAAGATCATAATGAACATATTGAAAAAATCCAACACATATCGTATATCCATTACTGTGTTTGCAGCAATAAAAAGTCGAGCGTGACAATCTGTACAAAATGTCGGCACAAAAAACATCGCTTGTGTCAAAGATAGCCTCCTTCATCGCTAAAATAACAAACCTAGAACTACTACTGCCATGTATCCGGATAAAGTGGAGTTAAAAGTGTGTTTTTGCAAAGTACCTTTAGATTATTAGTAATATTCACTATGGGATGAAAGTTTAAAGTGAGTGGTACCTATAAGTACCGTCAGTAGATAAAGGGTTAAGGTGCTAAAGTATCTTTATCACTTACAGACGATTATGAAAGATAAATCAGTTTTTCGTTCAGCATTTGTTTCCGCTGATATTCCATAACGAAGTTAAAACTTCATCAATAAAATAGAACACTAAAATAATACAAATGAAACTGAAATTCAACAGGCATGTAACCGAACTACGCAATTAATCAACTGAAATGATAAGAACAAAAAAAAGCTGATGTCTTTGGCGATTTATTCGACTGTTAACTCTTATGAAAGTATAACTTTTGATAAATTTCAAAACATTATTTGAATGCAAAATCGACACGCCTCAATTAAAAATGTGGTTTGGAGTTGTTAGTGTGTAGTCTAAAAAGTATATACTATATATTTATTTATTTATTAAAGCATATCGATTGAAAAAAATTGAAAAAAAAGAGAAAGAAACAGACCATTTTCAACATTTAACCCCTTAATCGTCGCGCCCGTGTACTGCCACGGGCGGTGTAGGCTTCTTTTCTTTTATTCCGATTGTTTTATCCCCACCAGTTTTTTTAAATAATGCAATTGGCTTTATTCTCCCAACATTTTATCTGCCATTAAATGAAGGGAATATTTCAACTTGAAAAAAGTTGTGGCAACCAAACAATCTGAATTTTAAAAAAAGTATTTGACACTTATTAGGCGCGACGATAAAGGAGTTAATATTTCAAAATATATATGATTTTAAAATACATTTTTCAGAGGGATGAAAGATATAAGTATGTTCTTTCAATTCACGTATCTAAAAATTTACAAGATGCAGAATTAATATTTAAAGGTGGCTTCAAACTGTTAATAATTTGGAGAGTAGAGAATTGCGCAGAGTACGTACAGTATCACAAAATAAATTTTGGAACTAGAATAAAAATGTTGGTGCCTAATTATACTTCAGATTAAAATAATTACCCTGAATTTAAATAAACTAATATTTAAATTTTTTTAATATATTTAAATACGAAGTTGTAAACAGCTAATACAAAATTTGGAAATTTTCAACAGTGTAATCACCTAGAAAAGTTTTTTCTTGAACAATAAAAATAGAATTTTAGGTTCAGATTATACAATCCGACATGAAACCTATATTTTGAAATTTTCTTGAAAAAAATATTGAGAAGTATTTAAGATATTCCGCGCATTATGCCGAAAAACGACATTTTTAGTAAAATAACTTTAAAGTTTCTTAAGCATATTTTTAAGCAGATAACATTCTAAAAGTCATAAATTTTGTTTTAATGGGAATTTCAAGCGATAGATTTATATCAAAATGTTAAAAAAATATAGGAGTTTAACATATAAAAAAATAAAAATTTCAAAACTTTTGAAGCTTTAAGAGTCCCGAGACTCCAACATAACAAAAAGTAGGTAATTGTACGTCAAACGTGTGAAATGAGGTGCGTTCGTACTATAACTAGTTTTATAAATATTCAGATCTTGGTGCAATCGCTCCTGCACTCTTGTGCACAAATGCATGAATACAAAATTTATTACGGTTCTATATTTTAAATTCAGTAATACGGAAGAAATACTACTCCATCTTAAATAGGACGCCATCACCATGGCAACATAGAATCATAACCTATCATGGGATATCACTGAATTAATTACGTATAATAGGATTTAATAGAATGAAGAAAACTTTAATTAATATCTTTTTAAATTTTGATTCGGTATTCATAATATTTTAAATGACTCGCAAAAATTCTGCATCGATTCTATACACATAGCTGCCAACCTTCAACGAATTTTCCGTAATTTCTGGATTAATTTGACCCAGGTTAACCACTTTCGAACCAGAAAATTTATTTCTTGAATCTTTATTTATTTAATTCAAGGTTTTTAAGTGAAACGTATTTAATTTCATTCCTTGAAAAAATTCTCGTTCGAAACGTGTTAAACCAGGGTCAAATTAACGCACTTATTACGGAAGATTAGTTTGAGGTTGGCACCTATGTAAACATTAAATTTAAAACAATTTTGTTACTCAGTTTTTGCGCTGTTATATGCGGACAGACAGACATACAGACGGACGGACTCGACGACGACTATAGGTGCTACACATTTATATAATTACGAACGCACCTAAAAAGGTTTTTCCTTATATTTTGTAACCGTGATGGTCCGGTTGGATCGCATAGTATTAACAAAGTGGTTTTTAGAACAACAAACCTGAAATAATTTTCAAACTATTTCTCATAGGATTCAATTTCTTGAAAAACAGGTTTTTTTATTCACTCAATGTAAAAGTTAAAGGGATTACAACAGCAGAGTAAAAAGCCTCTTTTTAGCATTGTTCTGTGTAAATAACTTTCAAAGTGTCCTTTTTTTCCTAACTTCGCAGTAATGCAATTTTTTTATTTTATTTTTTTTCATTTTCCTTTCTGTTTCATGCATATTCTTATTTTCAAAAGTAAAATTTTTACCGTGAAAAGAATGTTATCTTGCAATTATATTAAAGTTGAGTATGCAGAATTTTTGAGTAAATAAACGGAACAGTCTTAAAAAAGAAGATTAAAAAAAATGAATAAATGTAAAAAGTAATTTCTGCCCCGAATCGGTTTTAAGTATCCCATCCTTAATCAAATAAATGTGTGATCTATTAAAGTTCGATTTTCTTTAAATAATTTCTCATTTGTATAAAGGGAAGAAAATAAGTAAATGTTAATTATGAAATATTTTTATTTTTAAAAGTATATTTTTCGTATTATTGCAGAATTAATTCAAATGAAAATTTAAAAGAAGACATTTTAAAAAAATATCCCTTCATTATGCAGAACAAAGTGTATTCGGATAAGTGTTGCCAGATGACCCGCGCTAATCGAGGCCCCAAATTCTCAGGACACCATTATTTGAAGTAATTGTCTACGCCTTATCTAATCTTATAATTATCAGCGATTAAAGATGGTATAAATTGTAAGCAAATAATATAAAATTGTAAGATGAAATAAATTATAAGAAATAAGTGGTGTCCAGATTATTTGGAATCCTGATTTACGCGGGTCGCTGGGGAACACTAGTTTGGATAGCATAACGCAAACTGTGCAGAACGAATATCCACGCTGGGATTACATAAAAGTTGTCCAAAGGACAATACCTCGACACCATATAGTTTTCAAGAAAAATAAAAAATTAAAAGCATGATGTCTCATACTCCCTAGCATTTTGTGATGCATTACCATTGCACGGACCAACAGTAAAGTACATATCGCAATACTCATGGCCGAAAATAGAGGAGGGCAGAGGGCGTGTGCCCCGGGCTGCAGAACGAAAGGCGAAGAGGGCGCCAATTGAAGATTTTGTTTGCCGTTTGCTACAAAATTTTATCAAATGCAAGCGAGATATTTGTCGAGATCGCTCCCATAGGTTTAACATTAGCTTACTATTAACTGTCTACGCGTGACAAATTTCATTTTCACATACATTGAAAATGAAATTTGTCAAAAAACGCTCCCATAAGCTTAACATTAGCTTGCCATTAACTGTCTTCGCTTAACATTATCTGTCTTCATTTAGACAGATAATGTTAAGCATCTAGATAATGTTTTATAGTTAAGATGATAATGTTTCATTTGTCTATAACAGAATCCTGTCTTAAACGATAAAAATCAGATATTTCCAACAGACAGAATACCAACCATTATATAACAGGAACCTTTATAAAGCAGAATATTTTTAAGTTCCTTTTATGAATTTAACTCCTTGGGGACGAGCGACACGCATACTTGCTGCAAAAAGGCCTAAGGATCCTTGTTTATCCTCACCAGTAAAATTTTACTGAAAAATTTGCTTTATTTAGTCCGAGCATTTTTCCGATTTGGAAAGGCACAATCTTCTGTTTTTAAAAACCGGTAGCAAAATAATAAACATTTCGTAAAAGGCTCCCGTCGCGAAGGGGTTTAATGAATAAATCTTTAACAAAGCTGATTACGTAGTTCGGTATTACGTATTTTATGATTACTTATTTTACTTTTTAAAATAAATTGACTATTAAAAACTTAGCAAAATTCTTTTCGTAAGTTTTCTTTGCAGGGTTGTGTGTGGAAGGAGGGGGGGGGGGATGCTAAAATCCACGTGTTTACCCGGGTGCAAAAAAGACTAGTTTCGGCCCTGGCAATACTCAGGAATGTAATGCATTATCATAATGCGAAGATTTCTGATAATTTCATGCTCACGCTTTTTAAATTCATTCATTACGAATAAAAAATTGTTGGATACCACATAAGAAAGTGTACACAATGAGAATCCTCAGTAAAATGAAACAAAAGTTGTCGAAAGAACCATACCTCAACGACGCATAGTTTTCGAGAAAAATGCAAAACAAAACGTATAAAGTCACATACTCCCTTGCGAGGCTAACGAGAAAGACTGACTACAGCGGTGCATTCCTCATATCTTTTTTTACAGGCCGTTAGAGTGACACCATGCTCCTTTCGTACATCTGCATTGGTGTATTCGGGCATCACGTGGCTTCAGCGGTCTGTAAAAAAAGATACGCATAAAGCACCGCGGTTTTTTGTTTTCCTTTAGCCTCGCTCCGTTGCAGTTTGCAATGCAGGTTTTCCAGTTTGGCCTTTTTTTAAAGGCCGAAATTTCGTATTCATACCAGAATTTTTCTTTCACATTCTTCTTATTATTTAATGAAAAGAATATGAAGTGAAGAACGTTTCGTGATTGCATAGAATAAAATTTGTTTCTTCAGATTTTCCAATATGAAATGGAAATTTTTCAATGAAAAAAAGGCCGAATGGGCTGTTTTTAATTCAAGAAAGTGACGAAAGCAAAAAATCCCTCTGTTGAGAGAATAGACAATCATCACCTGCGCAGAAATTGCAGAAATTGGGTGCTACTCAAAGGCAAGACACACACATCATTGTTACTGTTATGGAATCCCATATCCACTGATTGGTTAAGTTAAGGTACCCAGAAAAGGTATTTATAATTTTAACTCTTGAAATATAGTTATTTTTTGTAAATAAAATATCTAAATAAATGAAATTGTGTAGTTAAAATCATAGATTAATCCCTTGTCTACGGTTTGGCGCATATACGTCCGAGTGGATTATTATTATTTTTAAGTCTACTTGCACTTCTTTTCGAAAAATAATCTCTACCATACATTCACATGTTTTCCTACAATAGTGACTTCAACAACTGATATCGTTTACATGTTATTGAGCTTTGAAAGCATTTATTTCAATTTAAGACATTCTATATACAGAGAAGTTTTTAAAAAGTCTGTAATATTTATCAATATTTTTGATTTTAAATATCGTTTTCTTATTCACAAGTAAACAAATAACGAAAAAAAAATAATGAAATTGTGTAGTTCAAATCATAGATTAATCCCTTGACTACGGCTTGGGACATATACGGGAGAGTGGATAATTATTTTTTAAATTCTATTCGCGCTTCTTTTTGAAAACTAATCTCTACCATACACTTACATGCTTTCCTACAAGAGTAAGTTCAACAACTGATGCCGTTTACTTGGTAGTGAGCTTTAACCCCTTAACGGTCGCATTAATTTACGGCTTAAGAATTCCAATTGCTGATTGGCACCACTTTTTTTGAAAAAGAAATATTCACCTTATTTAATGACAGGTAAAATGATACCATAATAAAAACACTATTTTATAAAACTGGTGGGAATCAAACAATGTGAATAAGTGACACAGCCCGTGAATATCAGAGGAGCGAGAATTAAAGGGTTAAAAGCATTTATTTCAATTTAAGACATTCTATATACCAGGGTTGCCAGATTGCCCTCCAATTTTATTTCGAAATTTCAAATTTCTAACGGAATTTCCGAAATGAAATTTTTTATTTTATGTAATCACAAAATATCACTTATTAAATAAAAGAAAAAAAATACTAGTCTTAATTTCTGGTATGAACTCGGGATTTCTGATTTAAAATGGAGGCCAAACTCACAACCATATTATGTTCAGAGAAGTCTTTAAAATGTCTGTAATATTTATCAATATTTTTTTTCATATATCTCATTCTTACACAAAACTAAACAAATACGGAAAAAAATGAACTTGTGTAGTTAAAATCAAAGATTAATCCCTTGACTACGATTTAAGGACATTTACGTCCGAGTGGATTTTTTTTTTTTTTTTTTTTTTTTTTTTTTATTCGATTCGCACTTCTTTTTGAAAAATAATCTCTACCATATTTCTATGCTATGATAAATTTAAGGAAAATCTAACAGAAAGAAAAAAAAAATTGTAACTGAGGTGCAATCGAATATAAAAATAGTGGCCGCTCCTTGCCCGCAATCAAAGAGTTAAAAATATTCTTTTTTTCCCCCATCATTTTAAGAAATTCTTTAAAATAATCCTTTTTCGCGCACTTTAGAAAAGTGCAAGATCTCTTACGTTTTTTCACTCTCTTTTTTCATCTATATTCTAAATTTCAAAGGTAAATTTCATAATTAAAAAAAAACATCCTCTGCAATTAAGCCAATGTTGAGTATGAAGCAATTATGAGAAAATGATTATCAACTAAATACTCTCCTTAAAGAAGAGTTAAAAAATTAATTAAGTATGAAATGTAATTTATTTCTATGAGTCCTTTCTAATTATTCTTCCAGTACTTAATTAAATAAAGTGTACATTTTTTAAGTTGATTCTTCAATTATTTCAGATTAATTTTCATTTGTACAAGTTTTAATTGTTCTAGACATTTTTTTTTTCTAAAATTACATATTTATTTTCTGTAACGGTATTTATGGAAACGCTATGTTAAATAATGTTACTATTTTATTTTTAATTTTTCGATTAGAAGGATAATTTGATATAAAAACTTTGAAAAATGCTTTTAATAGAGCTTTTGTTTCCATGTTTCATTGATGCAGTGAAGAATTTGAAATTCCATTTACACACATACATATTACACAAATACGTACACATCTTGGAACTATAAATAAAAAGGAAATGACATATCCTCAAAATGGTGAAGTTTCAACTCTAACCGGTTCTTAAGGTTATGATCTCCGCCAAACCAAACTTCCGGCAGTAAATTTGAATAGAAATTTCCTCCTTATTAATTCACGCAATATTTCTGTCATAATTAAGTCAAGAATATCTATTCCTTTTTAGTGGTGGAAGTTTACTCTTGCGGTAGTCAGACTTTGCAATTCCGCTATATTATGAAAACCTAAAAAATCCTCCTGCTCAATTCCAGCTAATTAGACTACCGCCGGGGAAACTTTCACCCGTAAATTTGTATAGACATGTTCATCCTTATTTAACCCCTTCGGGACGGGAGCCTTTTACGAAATTTTTAATCTTTTGTCACCGTTTTTTAAAAACAGAAATTTGTGTCTTGTTGAATCGAGAAAATGCGCAGATTAAAAATGACAAATTTTACAGTAAAATTTTACTGGTGAGAAAAAGCAAGGATTCTGAGTGCTTCATGCGGCACGTATACGTGTCGCTCGTCCCCCAAGGGGTAAAACGCCTTATTCCTGCAGAATTTCTTTCATAAATATGGCAGAAATTTCTATTCGTTTTTACTGGCGAGAATTTACTCCGGAATTAATAAGAACCTGATCTAAGATAAACAAACAACAGTTGCCATCTTGTGACAACCTCCTCAGTTACTGCACCCGGAACCGATAAATACTACATACGTGTCTCCTCCTATTTATTGATATCTCCATTGTGCACATACATATTTGTTTAAAACGTACAAAACACATTGAAAAGTTTGTGGCAGCCAGAAAAAAAAAAGCTTACATGGCTAAGGAGATATTTTAAATATGAAGGCATTTGTTGTATCAGGTTCAGGAGCGGTCTCCTTTTATAGAGACTAAATTAAAACAATTACCACCACTATTTCCTTACAAAAAAATCTCGTTCTAAATTTATTTTGGAAATATCGCAGAAACCCACTTCTTGGTGAGTGTTTTGTTGAAATTCTTGTAGTAATGTGCCATAAAAATAATTTTATAAAATTCGTGATGGTTAAAAATGTGGCCGCTGCAAGGCCTGGTTGTGGCCGAAAATTTGGGAAGAAATTTAATTTTGGTCAATGATAATAATAATAATAATAATAATAATAATATAATTTATTTAACGATATTTGGACTATTTTAACCATTGAAATATGAATAAAGAGGAATTTACATACCCTGAAAATGATGAAGCTTCAATTGTAACCGGTTTTGCAGCGGCTCATTGTTGCCGGGGAAAACTCCCACCAGTAAATATGAATAGAATTATTTTCCTTATTTAAACGCAGAATTTACAGAATTGCATTGTAAATTATGGCCCCAAAACAGATATTTATTTTTACTGGTGGAAGTTTACTTCAGTGGTCGTCAGGCCTTGCATTTCCGCCATTTTGTGACAATCTAAACAACTTCCTGTCAGCGTTAACGAATGAGATTATGATACCTGGGCCAATTTCCAGCAGTAAAAATGAATAAAAATACTTTCCACATTTTTGAAAGAAATTTTGCATAAATAAGCAAATTAAGGCATTGCTAAAATAAGGCAAAATTTTCTATTCTAAATTTACTTGTGGAAGCTTTTTTCGGCGGTGATCGGAAAACTGTTGATCCGACATAATAATAATAATAATAATAATAATAATAATAATAAATTAGCCACCATCTTGTGACAACCTCCTCAGTTACTTCATTAGGAACTGGTAGACTGTACACTATACATATAGTATTATTTATGGCCTCTTTATGCTTGCATTATTTAACCCTTTCAGGGACAAGGCATTTCTGCTCAAAGAAAGTTCAAATAATAAATTCGCCGTAATTTACGAACAAATTTATTTGAAAATAATCAAAAGCTTTTCTTTACGTATATTATGAGATCAAAATCGTACTAAAAATTTACTGGTTCCATTTGGTAGTTTGGGTATTAAAATTTAGCGTTTGCAGACTGCAAACGGCGCCCCTGAAAAGGTTAAGCGTAATCTCTTTTAGCACCAATAATTCTATATTTAAGTGCATTGTTCGCAATATCATCTCAATCTTGTCTTTATCATTGCTTAGTTTTTTAATAAATCTCGACCGGCTTATTGAATAGAGTGTGAATTATATTTACCCACACTGATTACAGATTCTATCTACTTCTAAGCACTTTCTTTATAAAATGGATATTTCGCCGGAAATGGATTTTGCATATACAGCACATTACAGTTCGATATCATAAAGGTAAATTGAATTCGCTTTTATTGAAAAAAGATTTCGGAAGATTTATTTGATAAAGTATTTGCATATATGTTTGTAAAGGCTTCAATAAAGTCAGCGGAGAAAGGAAAAAATAAAAGAAATAATCCAATATCGAGAGCTGAATGAAAAGAGTAAATCGTTTCAAGTGATTCTTAAATTTAAATCTCCTGATATTTCTTTCTTAAAGCTAGAGAGTTTTAAATAAAAAGGTCGAATTGTTAGTTCTGAATATAATTTAAAATGTTCTTTTGTTTAATAACTGGAAAGGTTTTAAATGGTCAAATATATACTGATTAAAACAGTATTTGATACATATTATTAAAGGCATAGCTGCCAACTTGTAAGGATTTTTCATACCACTAAAATTTAATAGAAAATTTTAACTAATCGAATCACCGAAATTCAAGCAATTTTAACGTTTAAATAAGTCAAAAATTTCTATTAAATTTTAGTGGGAAAAAATCTTTATATATATTTATATATTTATATATCTTTATTTATATATTTATCTTGTTCAAATTTTCAATCGTTAATAAAATACTCATTATTCATCCTATCAAGTTGAAATAATTTTTTTTAAACTTGTACTGGATGACAATTGATGTTAATACATTTTTTTCAAATATTAATTAATTAATTAAATTGTAATTAATTAATTTTAGTTTTGCATGAGAAACAAAATGGCGGTCATTGGTTGTTGAAGCAGTGTTGCCAGTGGGCTACTTTTTAAAAATTCAGATTTCTTGACTGGCACCACTTTTTTGATACGGTAAAATTCTCTTTGTTTTCGCCTTAATTAATACATTATTAAATAAGGCGCATTTTACAATTTCAAGAAAGTGGTACCAATCATGAATCTGAATTTAAAAAAGTAGCCCATCTGGCAACACTGTGTTGAAGAACAATTAAAGTATTTTCAATAAGGGGTTACCATAGGGGGGGAGCCTGTTCTGTCGCAAAATACCGCCAAGTTTGTCACAAACTTGGTGATCTATCGCCAAATTTAACAGCCAAAATGAGTCACCAAAAGTGACGCCAACTTGGCGATATCTCTAATATTTCGCCAAATTCATAGAGTTCCATTTTAAACCTACTTGCTTATAGAAAATCAACAAATTGAGATATTTTAATGCAACAAAAACTGATATTAGATTAAGGGATTATATTAAATTTTTCTTTGATGACCTATGTAGGAATTGACTTTAAAAACAAAATTTTTATATTACTTGTTAAAATTCAGATTTCATGATTGCAACCACTTTTTTGAAACGGTGAAATTGCCTTTGTTTTCGCCTTAATTAAAATGCCATTAAATAAGGCGCATTTTACCACTTCAAAAAAGTGGTGCCAATCAAGAATCTGAATTTTTAAAAAAGTAGCCCATCTGGTAACACTGCCCTTAACGGTCGCATTAAATTACGGTTTAAAAGTTCAAATTGCTTATTGGCACCACTTAAAAAAAAAAATATATTCGCCTTATTTAATGACAGGTAAAGTGATACCATAATAAAGCCAATCACACCATTTTATCAAACTGGAGGGGAATCAAACAATCTGAATAAAAGACATAGCCCGTGAATGTGACGGGAGCGAGAATTACGGGGTTAAAGATAGTGGCTTATTTTATTTATTTTCTTTTTCCCAAGAGATTCAGGTTGAAATCAATAGCTAATGAACTAAGAGGTGATTGATAGCTTTGATTTATTTTCTATCTATACAGTTTAAAATAGTATTTCTCTGAGATTATTAAATGTAATAGTTTAATTAATGTATTTTACTACGAAAAATGGTATTAAAGTGTTTGGTTATTTGGCTAAGATATTTTTGATAGATTTCTGTATGTTTTTTGTTTGTTTGTTTGTCTTTTCAAAGAAATGCTAAAGCGTATAAATTATTAAAATTATAGTTCAGAACTTTAGATAAAAAGTTAGAATAGTTAGCTCTGAATATAACGTAAAAAATTATTTTGTTCAATAAGTAAAATGGATTTAAACAATATACTGATTATTCATTAAAATAACATTTCATACAGATTGATAAAAATAATGCTAAAAAATGAATTTTTTCTAAACAATTTTTTTTTTTTTTTGAAAAAGCATAGTTATACAACTTACATGTCACTTTTTCATTCTCTCTTTTTAGTCTCTTTTCTTTGTTTCTTTTTAATTAAAAATGGACACATTTTTAATTATTTTGATAAATGGGACTTATGTTTTGAAAAGTAAACTATTCAAATGAAGAAAAAAACATAGCTTTTGATTTGTTTAGGAAGGTCATGTTTGATTTATGCAACGAAAAATCATTTTAAAGTATTTCTTTTAAAGCATTTGAATTTTAAAAAGAAAATATTCCTTTCACCAATACAGGCATCCCTCCACTTACGTAAGTAATGCGTTCCGTAATGTTTTACGTAACTTTAATTTTACGTAAGTCGAATTTTTCAATTGCTTAAGTAAAATCTTGTAATGAACTGCAATATTTATTATGTAAATATATATGTATATATACATATAAATTATTTACACATAAATTATTTTACAAATACAGCATCATGCGACAGTATTTATTCGTATATAAACTATAAAATATGAAAAAATACAAAAACAAACTTAAAGAACACTTTTCAAATATTTTGTGGAATACGGGATTTATAAATCTAAAATTGATGAACTGATTTATAACAGTTTTGAATCTACATCAAACGACTGTAAAAATAAGAAATAATTAAAGAGAACTAATTTATCTCTCCATGCATTTATAATGACAAGACAAATGAATATTACTCACAAAGTAAAATAATCCTTGGTAAGGGCAAACTGTATTTATTATGAATTAGTACACCACTATGAATAACTAAAAATAAATATTAAGTTGTTTTGTTATAGCTTTAATTGTATATACCAATAAAAATGTAACTGTATCTAATTTGTTTATTACGGTTGTGGTTTATATCTATGTATTTTATTTTTAAAATAAAATAACGCGTTAGCATGTTCGCAAATGTAGTTTTCGAGATTTATAGCGTAACTGCGAATTTACGTAAGTCGAGAGATGCCTGCTCAGGGTTCGCGGATTTTCACATTAAATATTTAACAGCTATTTTCTCCTTATTTACTGCAGAAGAAATAACAAGCTTTTTGGATAAACAAGGTTTTTTTTTAAAAATAAGTGTTTTAAAAATTAAACGCAAATTTTCTTATAATTAATAGTAGTGACAGACTCCTTTCAAGAAACCCATTTTTTTCAACAAACATACAACTCCCAAAACCTATACTCTAATTTCATAATGGTCTAACATTTTTTTTATTTCGCTCATTTCGATTTTTCTTTTGCAAATTTTCAAGTTTTTCTGACAGTGCTATTTTAACACTTTAGTGCGCATCTTTGCATATATGCATACAACAGAGTTTTGAATTTAATATATGTTTTTAAATTCGGATATACCTACTTCATACCATAAAATTAAAATAGCAATATTTGCTTTAATTAATAACACACCTTCCGTATTTAAATAAAGCGAAATAAACCATTGAAACTTTCTGGTGTGAAGTCAGATTCTCTGAACTACGCAATTTCTAGAACGTATTCTATTATGCGCATTAAAGGATTAAAAATTAAGTTTTATAAAACAAATAATTATATAAAATAAGGTATTTGGAGAGATGCTTATTAAAATATTTACTAATTTGCAATATTTTATGCAATATTTTAGCGTAAAACAGCAACATGACAGTAGTCTTTACTTGTACTGCAGATGTGCAACAGAAGAAAAGTTTGACGTATTATATTAAAAATGTATCTCTGATTCCTTTTTCATTATTTTTCCTGTGTAAGAAACCTTTCAAAGAACCATATATAATTTTTCCGAAACAAAAAATTATAGGGTTTAAACGCATTTAAGGGTTAATATGTAGATTCGTCACTAGGGAAACTGCTGCTGCTTAATCTGAAAACATGGCTTCTACCCAAGAAAAGGCACTGTATGCTGTGTGACTGACGGAGAAAAAAAATCATCGAAAACGGTGCATGAGAAGTTTTAAAATCGCTTTGGAAAACAATCACCAGATGTGAAATTGAAAGAAAATTGGATACAAAAGTTTTTAGTAATTAGTTTTTTGCCGAAATGTCAGTGAAGGCTTACTGTGGAGACTCGAAATTTTTTGGTTTCCATCTGTTTGTTAGTTTGTTTGTTAGTTAGCCTGTCTGTCCCGCGATAACTGCCGTAAAAAGCATCCGATTAGCTTGAAATTAAGGATGTATATTGGTGAGCTCCCCGGATTTAGCTGTATAGTTTTGGGTTAAATTTGGTTCATTCGTTCGGAATATACAGAACATTTTATTTTGTGATATAATGCTTTTCTATGGGAAGTCAGACGATTTTCAAATTTTCATTTGTTGAAAGAAATCGCTCATATGAATAATAGATTTAAATGGTAAATTTTGGATGCTGAAATTTTTAAATAAGAGTATTAAATTATTCCTTTTAAAGTTTGCAATATTGTCAAAACATTTGTCAGAGCTAGGTGTATAACTTATGATGGAATTTTATACATGTGTTCGAATAATATAAAACATTTTATTTTATGAATTTACTTATATTTCATTTTTTCTTTTAACCGTTGCGTAGCAACAGCATCTCATCTAAAAATATCATAAATGTGAAAGTATGTATGGTATTTTGAAGTCAAATCAAAGCAAAAGGAATGAATTAATGAATGCCTTTGTATAGATATTTGCATATAGATTGATTTAAACGCAGAAATGAAAATAGTATTTATATACTATATAGAATAATATTTTTATTTATTTATTCAACTATTTGATTATAAATGAAAAAGTTCGTTATTTTTTATACAGAATAAACTGACATTATTCTGTTAAATTTTATAAACTTTATTGTTGCCAAAAAAAATATGAATAACAATTTCTCCCAAAGAGTTAATTTTAATTTGTAAGATTTTCATGTGCAAAAGAAAAATGGAATAAGCAAAGAAAAAAAAAAAAAGGGATATATAGGACAGCAATGAATACATATAAACATTTCACACCAAATACCACCTAAAATAGTTTTTGTAGCAGTATTTTCCCAGCACTACGAAGAAAGATTCCTCGATTTACACGATTTTACTTGGCCTTCCTTTTCTCATTGTTTGCGATTTTATTTTCGCAATTGCGTGCATTAATTGGCACAAAATTTTACATTTTTATGACTGAGATATATGTAAGGCCATACAAATAAGAAATTCCGTATTGTCTCCTATAAAATGTGATAAAGTGTCGATTAATCATATATGTTTTTATTAAGAGGAGCAGAGCTGCCAAGCCTCTGGCGTTCTGGATACCAGTATTTTAATACAGAAAATGTTACTTTATTTAATTGAAACATTTGCGCGATTTAAAAGAACATTTTCTCTAAGATAATAGTGATGTGCGAAAAGCTTGAGACTTGGCATGTCTGGTGGGGAGTGAAATGTTTTACTTAATGCATTTATCTCTATTTTAATGCTACGTGAACAACGTCCTGTGTAACAGCTTGTAGAGTGTAAAATAAATTAAATTATTAAAATAATCCTTATTACGAAAAATGAAACAGAAAGCCCGGCTAAGGGAAATGAAATTTTAGTTAACCTTTCGTAATTTGACCTGAACATAGGTTTGCGTCAAATTTCAACGGTATTTGTAACATCACGATTTTAAATTAAATGTGGATACTATTAAAAGAATATCACAAAAAATACTTAAAGGCTCCAAATCACGTTTATCTATTTAACGATGATGAATTATTAACCGCTAGGTTTAGAAGCCCCCCTACTTTAGGGTGATTTTAGTAAGTAAATGCTATCGAGTACATTTTTTGATAATTAGATTAGATCATAGATATAAATATTGCAGAATGGTAATCAAAATTATTTTTTGGAAACAAAATTTATAAAGGTATTAGATTTCTAAATTAGATGTCTCAGTTCACATTTCCAAAAGTTCTTTATCCATTAGATACAGGTATTTGTGGTTAGCAGGCAAGTAAATACTGCTGTGTGGATATTAGGATAACGTAAAATGCTTGACCGAATTATTGCTTATCCTTATAAATCGCAGTGTAAAAAGAAATCTAAGATATAGGGTAATCATTAACTCAATCAGTAGAAAATTACAAATGCAAAATATATTACACAACGGGGGGTTCAGGGGGGCAGAGCTCCCCTGAAGAAATTTGCTTTATTATATAAAAATTACTAGAATAAGTAGCTCGTGAGAATTTCAGAATATCCTTACATAACAACGTGTTTAATTTAACGTTTTTAATGTCTGAAACCATCGAAATATTTTTTTCCTTTTATAAATGTTTGTGTAATTTAAATAGTTTAAATTTTGTTTTTGTAGAAAGATTAATATTACGCAAAGTTTGATAAAAACAATGAGTTGCAGAGATGACGTTGAGGCTCTTGATCTGCAGATTTACTAGTAGTTTTTTTAGTTTACAGTTTAAAAGGGTCGAAGTGCATGGCAACCATCGACACCTGCAGAGACTTTTAAAAACATTCCCGAAGTTTTCCATGCATCCCAAAGAAATCAATACGACAAGCTGAACTTAAGCTACAGGTACCGAAAAACACCGTACGCAGAATACTACGAAAGCGGTTAAAATTGCATACGTGCAAAGTGCAGATTATTCAGGAACCGAAATCACAGGAGCATTTTGCTATTAGCATATTTAAGAAGTTAGACACCAATGCTGATTTGCTGCACAGGATAATCTTTTTCCGACAAATCGACTTTTCACATCAGTAATTATGTCAATCGACATAAACCTATCGAATAGACGGCGATATTATCAACTATACGAAATTTAATGAGAAATCGGACTGTGCTATTTATTTTATCAAATGTTTCAATTTATTAATAAAAAACGTAAATTATTGCAAGAATATTTTTTAAATTCTCCGACATTTGAAGTTTTGTTCGGTGAGAATCACCACTCATGTGGACTTTACGAGTTAATACTATAATTATATCGTAGTCCATGGTTTTTAACAAAAACAATTGTTAACTTTGAACATTATATAAAATATTCCTTTGTTTTTCTATAAATAACGTGGGCTTAAATGACGCAACATGCTGATTTAAATAATATTACTCAATCAATATAAATTACTTACTGCAGAGAGAGTAGAAATGCAGATCTCATTCCTACTTGAAAAAGTTTTAAAACACAATTATGATCAGAAATGTTGTCTAATGAATGCTGAATGAATGTTGCTTAACCACTTGAGGGGCGGTGGGATAGAATATATACAACCTAATTTAAACAAGATTCTTACCAGAAAATTTTAACTAAATCTTATATTTTTAACTTTGGAGGAAAACCGGTGACAAATTGCTCCTCCTTATTAAAAAATAAAATTTTTCGATTCTTCCGGTGAGAATTCTATATTTAGAGACATTTTTGTTTGCCCCTCAAGGGGTTAAAAATCAGACAGACATTTTCGCATAATTATTCCAGTTACAGTTTGTATGAGCGATTTCTTTAAACTGAATAAAGAAGTAAAACAATACTAATTTTAACTCCATTCAGAGACCAACCCAGTTGAACTCCCTCCATGAACGACCAATTTCTTTGAAGAAAGTGAAACAAATTCCGCTTTTTCCTGGTCGCTTGAAGAAGGATTTATTAGAAAAATAATTCCGAAAAGCGCATTATTCATCAAGCATCTAAACTAAGTTCAGAACTTTTTTTTTATTCCAGTAACTTTAAGTGTTTAAACCTCTTTGTGCCTTTTTAGGCAATGAATTTAATTCTGAAGACAAATTAAGAATGACGGTCAATAAACTCCCTTACCCTGTTCTGTCAGGAAACTCTCAAAGAAATAGGTAAATTAATGAAAGTCTGTGCATCAGTTCTTAAGGTATAACTAACGCTGTAATCGGGATAAACACATCATAGTAGCACCTATTGGGCGATTATCACTAAAACCTAACCAGCATCTATTTATGCCAATGTCTAAAAGAATATGAAGTTTAAGGGAATTCCGTAGATAAGTTCATGATTTATACCTATCGCGGAAATCGTGAAAAATGTAGCATATTAACCCTTAAAGCTCCGGCGTCACTTACACAAATTTTATTCGATCGGCACCACTTTTTTAAAGGAAGTTTCCTTCAAGTACACAATTTCAAAAATGCTCTGATTAAATAAGGTAAATTTTATTTTCCTTTATTACTGGTACTAAAAACAAATTTTGCAAAGAAAGATGATGTCTCCGCAGCGGAGCCAACGGAGTGGTAAGGGTTAAAGCCACCTTTTAGACGATTCATGCCAAAACCTAAACAGGATCGATTTATGTCAAAGCCTAACCGAATCTGAGCATCATTAAACTCCATGTAGTAGTTCTTGAGCTAGGGCACCCAAGGAATTTGTTTCACACAGAGACAGACATACAGACTCACGGACAGATGTTTTCTAAAAACAGTTAAATCGTGTTCAGGGCCTTTTGAAACATATAAATCTGCCGAAAATCGGAAATCGAAATTTTTCATGAATCCAATATTTTCTTGTTGTAAAGATAGAAGAATGTAACAAAATTGCTGGTCTTCGGCACGAGACAATAATGCCCCTTTACTTATATTATTCCACACAGTGCTTTAACTCTTTCAGGGGCAAGGTAATTGAATTTGTAAAATGATGAAATAATTATATGACACCATTATTTACCAGAAAATTTATTTGTAAACAAGTAAAAGCATATTTTCGCGTACTTAATAAAAGTGCAATTTTCATTTAAACAAATGTATTGCCAATGTGGCAATTAGGGATTAAAATTACGTGATGGCATAGCGGCATCACCGCCCTTGAAGGGATTAAAAATATGAATTTCTCATTCAGAATATAAACATGATAACCATCTGAATTTGATGTATTAGTTTTTTGTACTATCTGGAATATGCATTATTATTCAATTAACAAAACATTAATATTATCATAAGTTTTTGTAATCTCTTTGAATTTTTATTACCTATTTTTAATAAATTGAATAATTGAAATGATATTAAGTTTTTCATCAAGATACTGACATCAAAAGAAACGAATTAATAATTTACTAGCAGACTATTAATAAAATTTCCCTAAAGATATAAAGAATTATACAAAAGCTGCATTATTTGCATTGAATATACATCGCACATTTAAATCTTTAACCCTTTCCGGCACACTGTGCCCGGGTCGGGATACCTAATTTTAATTCCAAACTTACGAACGGCAACAAGGATCTATTAGTAAAATTTTGCTTTTACACTGAACCTTTAAAGTAGCATGCTTTTAATCACTAAAAAAGTTGTTTTAAAATACCGGTGTCCAGTCAATCATTTCATCATTTTACAACAAAAATTACCCGTGCCGGAAAGGGTTAAAGTATTTATACCGGGTGAGCCAAAAGTTCGTTAGAACTTTAAAAATTCGTAAAAAGGAAGAAATTATGATAAAGGAGTGCGGTTTGCAAAAAAGGGCTCACACGATAGTCGGATTTTTGTAGCAGCAAAATAAAAATTAGTTACAAAATAACATGTAGAGGGCGCTGACGACCGGAAATACAATGAACAGGTACTACGACACAACTTGGTTGTGTCGTAGAATGTTCTGGAGGTCATGTTGAACATTTGTTATTGGAAGAACAAATTAATGCAGCGTATTGTTGTCCTGTTCATTGTGTTTCGGGTTGTCAGCACCCTCTAAATGTGATTTTTTAACAAAATTTGTTTTATTAAATTATAAACAGAAGTTCTCTTGTACGTCCATTAAAAATATTTCAAAAATATATATTCTAAAAACACACTCAAAATATATATTAAACATTTAATTGCTAAAAAGGACGTCAAATGTTAATAAAATACATTAAAAGATCTTAATAATTTGACATGTTTCTATTGAATTTACTCAATCATCATCAGAAAAACAAATAAACACTAAGATGGAAAAAGACAATAAACTATTACAAATGAAATTTAAAAATAAATTTATTTTTAAATTTCATTTGTAATAGTTTCAGTGATTTTCGATCACAGATTCGATTTCAATCACAGTGATTTTCGATTTTAGTTCGAATTACAAACAATAGATGGCGCTGCGATCAACAGATGCTAAATTTAGGCTCGATTTTTGGACCTTCGGGACCCACTTAATACATTTCCATCTCCTTTTTTCGCATGGAAGTAGTAATCGACCAACAAATCGAGCCTGTTTTTACGCATATTGCTTACAGCGCCATCTATTGTTTGTAATTCGAACTAAAATCGAAAATCACTGTAAAAAAACTTTTGACCTCATGCATAACGCTTCTGCAAGAATTATTTTAGTATCTGTCACCGTTTGCAAGTTATTGAATTTTAAAATCAGTCAGTCCTTTTTAGGACACCCGGTATATGCACGATAACCATCTAGATTAATAATGCTCTTTGGTAATTACATTCGATGTATTAATTTTTTTGTGTTATCTGAAATTATTCAATTAACAAGATATTAATGAAATTGATTTTAGCATAAGTTTTTATAATCTCTCTGCATATTTATTACCATTTTTTTTATAAATTGAATAATTATAGCGATATTAAGTTTTTCATCAAGATACTCAGAGTAATAAAAACTAAACAATAATGAACTAGCACACTATTTATAAAATTTCCTTTATAATATAAAGAATTATGTAAAAGCATCGTTATTTGCATTTAATATACTTCGCACATTTATATCTTTAAAGTAAATATATATAGCAGAGTTGCCAAGTCTCCGGCTTTTTGCATACCACTATTATCTTAGAGAAAATGCTGTTCTTTTAAATCTTCCAAATGCTCCGATTAAATAAAAGAACATTTTCTGTATTAAAATACTGATATCCAAAAAGCTGGAGACTTGGCAGCTCTGATACAGTATTTGCTTGTAATACAGTTAGAATAAAAGTAATAGATATTTAGTTTTTTTGGTGCTTTCGATTTTAATTACGTTAGTATTTAGTAAGTAATTATTAGTAAGTAGTGAGATGTCTTCAAAAATAGCCCCAAAGAAAACAGAGTGAAGTGACCCTTTAAGGTTCGACATTTATTTTATTTTTGAAAAAAATGTGTTTCTACTCTTTAAAAATTTAAATCTATCAACATCACATTGGTTAAGGTTTAGTGAAATTGAAAGAACATGCGCTTTAGCCAATCAACATTCGTGAAATATTGGCAATATCTTGGCTAAATATTGATGCGTCGGTGCAGTGTTGAGATGAAATATTGCCCGAAATTTGGGGGTTTAACTTTTAGCCATATATAGCCAATATTTATGGTCAATATTGACTCTAAAGTGCCATAATTGTGAATATTTGCAATATTTTTAATAATTTTTTTCAAGAAACAAATGCTTTTTCAAATAAATTTTAAAATGACAATTCTAACATTAATCATAACGAGTTGGAACCCGTCGAAATTCGACGAACTAAAATGTTAGAAAGAATTGTCAGATCGAATTTATAATAAACCTAGAAAAATAATTACAATAAAAAATTCATCTAACATTGGTTGTCTCACTCTTAAAACAAATAATATTTTTAAATTGAAAAATTAAACTCTATTAGAATAATTATGATGAATTTATCGATAGAGACTTTTATGTTTGTTTTTACGGGATGAAAAATCAGTAAAAAGGATTTCGCTGTGTCACATCATAAAATTTTCCCTCATGAAATCTAAATTGTACGTTATTTTCACATTCCCATAATTTACATACGCACCACTCAAATTCACAATTTGAATGTATTTTAATGCGCAATAGATTATTAATGAATGTATTTCTAAACTTAAAGTCATGTTTGGCCGATACAACTTTTCATGTGAACATTCGCAAAAACTTTAAGTTCTAATCTCAGTACCCGCGGGAAAAAAATCAGAAATTTGTCTTTAATTGTCATAGTATTGGCCATTTAGCATTGCTCAAATATTTAGTTTTATCAAAATAAATGATCGTTTTGTTTTAAATATGACACAATTTTTACTCATTGAATCATTCTGCCTAGCGTCTCAAACTCAGTATCAGCGTAATGTAAAATTATTGAAATGTAACTGATTTATGAAGAAGAATGCGTGTTTTTTTATGTCTGACATCATTTTCTGTTCAAAAATTATAAGAAGGTTACTTTTATCTGTATTGTGAAAATGGCCTCAATAAGGATATAATCAATAAAAATAGTAAACCATGACTATTTCCCCTTTACTTTCAATATAAATGGAGTACTTCAGTTGCCACAATTACAAAATTTGTATTAAAAACTACAAAAAAATTGATATATCAAAAATAAATTGAGTTACAGCTTTCAAACAAATTGCATTTAAAAGAGCATTTTTTTCCTTATACGACGGTCTAAAATTTAAAATGTGCGATGCTTAGAAGTGTAAAAATTTGCCGTAGATATAATTGTAAAGCCGAAGTTTTAATTCAAATTTCAAAGGGTTGCCATTCGCAAAATGACGTATGCGTTACGCACAGATATGTTTGTCCTTTATAATATAGATAGACCATAAAAGTTTTCACTCTCTCAGTGTCTTTCCTGGAATATTACCTTACGTTTGTGAATCTTTTTCGCAATATTTGTACAATATTGACGTCTCATTGAAAATCTTTCAAATATGTCTCCAATGTTGTACTATATTGTAAAATATTGGCGCTTCATTTGAAAATGTTGAATGTGAAGCCAATATTACCAATATTTTCGTTTCATTGACTCTATGAACAGGAGTGTAAAAATCTTGGTGCCAGCGGGCAGTCTCTCACCACTAAATTTTATTCGTTATTTTTCGTCTAAATTTTTTGTAAGAATGCTGATAAAATTTAAGGGAAGAAAACTAGTAAAATTTAGTGGTGAGAAACTGACCGCTGGCGCCTAGATTTTTATACCCCTGTCCATGAAGATTTAACAAAAAATACATAAGCTATAAACTTTTGCTAAAAAATTAAACTACTCCTTCGACAGCCGCGGAAGGACTTGTTTTAGTTTTATATTGGAATTGTTATAGTCATTCTGATATGAAATAAGTACTTTTAGGCAATTTTATTATATACAGATTATATTTCGAATTTAAAATCTCTATTATTGAGTGTGCTATTATGCGCCTTTTTTTCATGTTATGCACTGCATTTTATTGGTTATTGCTTATAACGCACTTCAATTATAACGTACCACATTTTCTGGTCGACTGAAAGTACGTTATAACCGATGTTGACTGTATTTTTTGAAACGTATTATAAATTACCTGAATTTTCATTTTACTTCTAATCTTCTTTCTGAGTATATAGCAAACGTTGAAATACGATAACCAATTTAATTTTAAATATTGAACTTCAATAGAAAAGTTTGCAAAAAACAAATCAACAATTTTAATCAATGGTTTATAAATATATTTAATTCCAATGAGAAATTAAAAGATGAACTAGAATTTTATTTTAATCTGACAGTCTTTTAATCTAACACTATTAATTCTCATAATGAAGAAAAAAAAATCCCTTTTATTTTTTTTAGGTTACCTTAAGAAAGAATTATTTTAAATTAACCAAAGCTTCAGATTTATTTTCCTATAAATCTCTTAACTAAAACTTCTACACAAGTTTAAAAACCTCACGCAAACAAAGAACTGCCTTTTCCCATTAAAATGACTTTATCTTTTTCTAAGTAGTTTAATAAGATTCTTTCCATTTTTTCAAAGATGATAGGCCATAAAAGACCTATCAAAAGTAATTCTATACGTTTTGATAAATATATTTTCTTAAACTGATAAGAAACGTTCGAAAACAGCATTTATTACATATTGATACTTTCACAAAAACGTGACTTAAATGAAAGAAATGATATATATTTTACCGAGAAAATGACTGTGATGTTTTAAGAAAATTAATCATTAACTGAAGAAAGCTTCTTCTCATGTTCTTCTTATATATCTATTTTGTGTATATTCATTTAACCCTTTCAGTGGCAAGGCATTTCTGCTCAAAAATTATGAGTTCAAATAATGAGTTCACCGTGATTTACGAAAAAATTTATTTGAAAATAATCAAAAGCTTTTCTTCATGTATATTATGAGATCGAAATTGTACTAAAAAATTACTGGTGCAATTTGGCAGTTTGGGCATTAAAATTAAGCTTTTACACACTACAAACGGCGCCCCTGAAAGGATTAACACATTTCTTTTTCAAAAGTATGAAAAACATTACATTTTGTAGCATTAATTATCTATTGAAATTATAAATAAAAATAAGTGAAATAGTTTCTTTAAAATGTAAACATCAAATTGTACAGTTTAAAGATTATGCAATTTACTTTTTTTAACCCATTAACGACTGACGTTGCGTTTTCGCAACATCATAATTGTGATTTTTTTAAATTTTTTTCATGTAAAAGAGAAAGGTAAAATTTGGCTTATTTAATTAACAGATTTCAGTGATTCACGAAGAAGTAAGTGTTTAACAAAAAGTGGTATCATTAATGAGTTAATGCCTTAACTCCTTGGGGGGCGGTGGTATATATTATATCCCACCTAATTTTAATCAAGATTTCCACCAGAAATTTTTAATTAAATTTTACTTTGATAATTTTGGTGAAAAAAAGTTGTAAAACAGCTTTTCCTTATTTAGAAACATAATTTTTTGAACTTTCCGGTGGGAATTTAACATTACATAAACACAATTGCTGGCTTCTCAAAGGGTTAAAACTCTTCATATGTTTAAAAATTGAATAATTAAAATAATAATTGAAACAACAGTAAAAAAGCCTATAAACTGGACCTCTTTAAATTGTAAACATTAAAATCTAGTTTAAAGACCATACAGTTTAAAGATTTGTATATCTTTAAACTTTAAATATAGTTAAAGTGTACACAGATTTATAAACTCTATAGTTAAATTTATAAATCAAAATAAAAGTAAAATAATTTCTTTAGACTCTACATCTTTGAACTGCAAATGTCAAACTGTGCAGCTTAAAGACTTCACCGATTAAAGATTTGTACATCTTTAAACTGTACACATGTTTAAAACTGTGGAGTTAAAATTAAAGTAAAATAATTTCTTTAAAATGTAAACGTGAAGCGGTACAGTTTAAATATTTGTATATCTTTAAACTTCACATAGGTTAAAAAAGTTATCGCAAATAAAGAATTTTTTTCCAATATAATGACTTTATATTTTATGTAGTAGTTTAATAAGATTCTTTCGAATTTCTCAAAGATGATAAGCCATTAAAGACCTATCAAAAGTAATTCTATTCGTTTTGATAAATATATTTTCCTAAACTAATAAGAAAATGTCGAAAAGAGCATTTATTACTATTGATACTTTCTCAAAAACGTGACATAAGGGAAACAGTGTTGCCAGTAGGCTACTTTTTTAAAATTCAGATTTCTTGATTGGCATAACTTTTTTGAAACGTTAAAATTCCCTTTGTTTTCGCCTTAATTAATCTGTCATTAAATAAGTGGCACTTTACTATTTCAAAAAAGTGGTGCCAGTCAAGAATCTGAATTAAAAAAAAGTAGCCCGTCTGGCAACACTGAAGGGAAACAAACAGATATATATTTTACCGAGAAAAATGACTGTAATGTTTGAAGAAAATCCATCATTAACTGAAGAAAGCTTCGTCTTGTGTATATCTTTTGTGGATCTTCATTAAACACATTTTTTAAGTATAAAAAAACCTTTGTAGTATTAATTAATCTACTGAAATTAAAATTGAAAATAAGTGAAATAGTTTCTTTAAACAGTAAACATCAAATTGTGCAGTTAAAGATTAAACAGTTTAATTTTTTTATATCTTTAAACTTTTTACATTTTTAAAAACTGAACAATTAAAATAATAATTAAAAATAACAGTAAAAAAAAACCTATAAATTTTACATCTTTAAACTCTAAACATCAAAATGTAGTTTAATGATCTGTAGTTCAAAGATATGCACATCTTTAAACGAAGATTTTTAAATATTTAAACTTTAAACCTATTTAATACTAGAACTGCCGAAAATTTTACTGAAGTGTTATAAATAGTAGGAGAGCTGTTGAACATTTTTGAGTAGGTATTTGAGGCACCCTGAAAATTTGTGCAACACTTCTTTTGTAACGCCTGAATACAAAATCGAATGTCTGGCTGAAGGATCGTGACCCAAAACCTGTGCCAGACACGTGTCAAGTGCCATTTTTTGACACTACCCAAAAAAAGTATTTGAGGCACGCTGAGATTGAGGCACAATAATATTTATGCTTAGAAAAAAATATTTTGAAAATGACAGACACTTTAGTCGGCCCAAAAACTGTGCCAGACACGTGTCAAGTGCCATTTTTTGACTACCCAAAAAAGGTATTTGAGGCACGCTGAGATTGAGGCACAATAATATTTATGCTTAGAAAAAAATATTTTGAAAATGACAGACACTTTAGTCGGCCCAAAAACTGTGCCAGACACGTGTCAAGTGCCATTTTTTGACTACCCAAAAAAGGTATTTGAGGCACGCTGAGATTGAGGCACAATAATATTTATGCTTAGAAAAAAATATTTTGAAAATGACAGACACTTTATTCGGCACAAAAACTGCGCCAGACACGTGTCAAGTGCCATTTATTGTCTGGCACAGGTTTTGGGCCACGATCCTTCAGCCAGACATTCGATTTTGTATTAAGGCATTACAAAAGAAGTGTTGCACAAATTTTCAGGGTGCCTCAAATACCTTCCCTAAAATGTTTAACAGCTCTTGGACTAAAAGATATTTTACAACGGAAATTTTAATTGAAACTACTTCACATATTTATTTAACTTATTTCTCAGGAGTACATTTTAAACTTATTTAAAAAGAAATTTCTGGTGATAATCAAAATATTTTTATTTGGTAGCTGTCAAAATGACCGCTACGGCGGTTCTAGTGTTAAATTGTACGCAGATTTATAAACTGTACAGTTAAAATTATAAATCAAATTTAATGTAAAATAATTTCTTTAAACTGTGAACATAAAACTCTACAGTTTAAAGAGTGCACCATTTAAAAAATTGTACATCTTTAAACTGCACACAGGTTTAAAACTGTACAGTTAAATTTATAATAAAAAATAAAGTAAATTAATTTTCTTAAACTGTAAACTTGAAACGGTACAGTTTAATGACTGTATCAGGTTTGCCAGTTTGGCCTCCACTTGCATTCAGAAATTTAGTGTTCATGCCAGAAATAAAGAATAGCATTTTACGCTTTATTTATTAAGAGACATTTAACTATCATATTAAGTAAAGATTCTTCTTTCGAAATTTCGGTATGAATTTGAAATTTCGTATTAAAATTGGACGCCAAACTTGCAGCCCAGGACTGTACAGTATAAATATTTGAGTTTCTTTAAACTGCGCACAAGTTTAAAAAGGTGTCGCAAATAAATAATTTTTTTCTCCAACATAATGACTTTATCTTTTATATAGTAGTTTCATGAGAGTCTTTCGAATTTTTCTAAGATGATAGGCTTATAAAAACACCAATCACAAGGTTTCCAAATAGTCCGCCAACGGAACACCGATATTTTGCTAGAAAAAGTTTCTTTTTAGATTTCTCTTGCAAATAGCACAGAAATCACCTTTGGTGCTTAATTCTACGGCAAATGCTGTAGAGACCTATGATGGAATTTTCAATTAAAAAGTATTGGTGTTCAGGTCGCGGACCATTTGGTGTCCCTGCATTAAGAATAATCCTATACGTTTTGATATACATCTTTAAACTATAAATTGTACAGTTAAAATTATAATGCAAAATAAAAAGTAAAATAATTTCTTCAATCTGTACATCTTTAAACTGGTCGAACATCGAGCAGTACAGTTTAAAGACTTCGACGTTTTAAATATTTGTACCCCTCTAAACTGTACAGTTAATAATTGTAAGTTATTTAAACTGTAAACACAAAAATGTACAGTTTAAATATTTGTATATCTTTAAATTGTAAGCATCTTTGCACAGTTTTAAAAACTTCCCGCAAATGTAGACTTAATTTTTTTCGTAATAATGACTTTATTTTTTGAAGTAGTTAATAAGAATCTTTCGATTTCTTCAAAAATGATAAGCCACAAAAGACCTATAAAAAATAATCCTATACGTTTTGATAAATATTTTTTTTTCTAAAATAATAAGAAAAGTTTGAAAAGAGCATTTATTAGATATTGATACTTTCATAAAAACATGGCTTAAGGGGGAAGAAATATATATTTTTTTCCGAGAAAATGACCATAATGTTTTACGGAAATACATCATTAACTGAAGAAAGCTTCTTCATATATATATACATATATATATATATTGTGTATTTTCATTTAACACATTTTTTTTAAAGTATAAAAAAAAAAACAATTTTTTTTCCATTAATTATTTATTGAAATTATAATTAAAAACAAGTGAAATAGTTTCTTTAATCTCCAAACCTCATATAGCAGTTTAAAGATTAAACAGTTTAATTTTTTTTTTTTAATCTTGAAACTCTTCACATGTTTAAGGGGGCACATGACCTTTAATCTTTCAAAAAATCAGTTTTCGGTTTTTGCTTTATTCTGAAGTTTTTAAAATTTCTCAACAATATGAAAAAAACCGCATTCAAAAATCTGCATTATTTCTTGAGTTATAATCATTTGTAGACGGTGAGTATAATGGAAGGTCCGTAGATATTGAAACATTAAAACGCGTTTTCTCAGATTTGTAAATTTGGAGTTTGCGTGCACTGTTACTTTTAAACTATCTAAGCTACAGCTTAAAAAAATTAACCAAATATGCGTTTTTTTATGGTCTACAAGCTAAAACCAATAAAATTCACATATTTTTGTTATTTATTTTTTCGCATTTGAAAAACTTGAAAAAATTTCTACGATTTTTTAACTTTTTTTTATTTTGTGCTAAAATTAAATTTTAAACAAAACTTTTTGCGTATATTTTGGTTTTAAGTTAGAAGTAGGTGTGTTATGATTCTATTCTGTTCAAAAATTGTTTCCTATATGCATAATCTAGAGTTTTATCATGCGCGCAGCACTTAATCACGCATTACTGAGATGAATTTTTAATTTTAAAATTTAAATATTAATTTTGTACATACAACATTTATTTTTTTGGCTAACATAGTTAAGGATACATACTTTAGGCAGGAAATGGAAAAAAATAGCTTAATTACTTATTGTTTGTGTTTTGGTACTTTGAAAAAGGCGATGTTTTTTATTTTTTGGACTAACTCAAGGGTCCTGTGCTCCCTTAAAAAGTCGGAAATTGTACGTTAGACGTGGCAAATGAGGTACTTTGACTAATTTCATAAATATCCTGATCTTGGTACAATAGTTCATGCACTCTTATGCAAAAATGCATGAATACAAAATTTATTACGACTATTTCATATTAAATTCAGCAATACGTAAAAAATAGGAATCCAACTTAAATAAGACGTCATTAACATGCCAACTTAAGGGGGTCCGGGACACAAAAATCTTCAAATTTTAATTTTTTTTTTTTTATTGGATTAAAAATTTCTCTGCCGTTTTCTGCTTAAAATGGTGTTTAAATCATGTTTCTATCTTAAATAGAACAGGAAATATTATTTTTTTCGTTTTGGTTTGTTTTCAAAATCTGCCTTTCAAGCTATGGTTCTCAAGGAAATGAGTTCTTGTCAAATTGCGTTTTTCTTCATGATAGGTTTTTTCACCATTTCTCATATTTAAATTCTTAAAACTCGAGAACCGTTAAAGATACAGGGTTGAAACTCGGAACATATCGTTTTCAATTATTTTACTTTTCTTTTGAGCCAGCATATTTGAAAAAAATAGTTACTTTTGAAAATATTATTATTTTTTTTAAGTTGCACCACTTTGTTTGTAATTTTTTCGTTAAATATTTTAATTTTTTTTTAATTAATATTTTTTTAAAATGCGGGCTCTAAATTAAAAAATATATATTTCTGTTTATTTAAATGAAAAACAATTTAAATTCTACAAATAATATTTCGAGTTATAACGATTTTAAATTATACCACTTTTTTCATAAATTTTAAATTTTAAATTTTTTTAAAAAAGCTACGAGAAGTTTTATCATTTGATTTTGTTTACAAATGATATGGTTAACCATCACAAAAAAATTCAAAATTTTAACTCAATAAATAATTTTTTTTTGAAAATGTGTCCCGGACCCCCTTAAAACTATTACCTATCATGGGATATCATATACTTAATTACATATACTAGATTAATTTTAACACATTCCAAATGGTAAATAAATCATATTAGATGTAAATTTCCAACTGGGTGAAAAATGTCCGGACCTGGATTCGAACCAAGGATCTCCTGGCTGAAGCCGCCAGTGCTCTGCCATCTGAGCTATCCCGAACGATCTGGTGGAACTTTTTCACCCAGCTAACCTTAATGATTATTCTGTTGAGCTGAACCAGGTTTAAGAGCAGATGCTTTAATCATTAAGGTTAGCTGGGTGAAAAAGTTCCGCTAGATTCGTCCGGGATAGCTCAGATGGCAGAGCACTGGCGGCTTCAGCCAGGAGATCCCTGGTTCGAATCCTGGTCCGGACAGTTTTCGCCCAGTTGGAAATTTACATCTAATATTAATTACGTATGATGGAATTTAGCCCATTTGTGCCTAAATTTTGGTTTTCTCAAATGTTTTGGTAAAACCACTTTAAAATATTGCAAAATGAACTGGAAAAATACTAAAAAAATTACACTTAATTTTTTTTTGTATTTATTTAATAAAATGTAAAAAAAACTACATATGAGAATTTCTAGTATGTAATATGCATAATTATATGTTTTGTCTATTTTTATATTTAAAAAGTTTTTAAGTTGTATAGTATGTACTATAATTAGTATTTTTATGAACTACAACAAAAATATATTTATTTCTTTACAGAGACTAATAACGTTATAACTATTATTAATAATAAAATAAGAATAATCGTATTGCTGACTTAAAAACAATTTATTATATAAATATCTTCAAAAGGAGATTACTTAAATAACTCTCTCCTAAATGTCCAACAAAAATATGTGCCCATTTGTGCCTAGAACCCTATATTTTGGACGTTACAAAAATGCATAAAAAATAGGCTTAAACATTTAATTTCGCAATTAAAAAAAATACATATTTAAAAAAAGTCTACAAACTAAGATTATGACTTGCGATTTTGGATCCTTCATAGAAAAAATACAAATAAACTTACTTTTTTACATTTCACCATCTTGAAATATTAAAAAATTATAAACACCGAAAAAAGCCTTTATTTAAACAAAAGAATATCCACCTTATGTTGTCATTTCTCGGTAATAGATAAAGACATTTATAAATAATTATTTCATACAATTTTCATGTTATAAAGGAGAAGAAAAATTTACTTATTCATGAAAATTTGAAACGTCCCAAAAATGGGACGCTAGGGACAAATGGGTTAATATAATGACGAAAACTTTTATTAAGATTTTTTAAGTTTTGATTCCATTTTCATAAAACTTGAAATGACTCAAAAATTCTGCCACGATTATATGTAGATATTAAATTTCAAATCATTCGGTTGGGTAGTTTTCGGTTGGATGTTATATGCGTACGGACGGACGGATCAGACGACGATACATGTACTACGTATTTATATAACCCTTAACCGGAAACGTGAAAATCCCGAGCACAAACAGAACACTTAATAATTTACTAAATAGTGAACTTAAACATTTAAGCTTTAATAGTTATGCATTAACAGGACCAATATTTTAATATAACAGCATAAAAATAAGTTTGGAATGTCGGAGAGAGGCAATATTAAGGGCAGATATGTAGACGCAAACATCTCACAGATGTACGTTTCCGTTTAAGGATTAATTGCGAACGCACCTAAGAACTTGGCAATTAAAATAATAAAAAGAAACAGCAAAACACCTGGAAACTGTACATCTTTAAACTGTAAACATCAAAATGTAGTTTAAAAACCGCACAGTTCAAATATTTTTACATATTTAAACTGCACGCAGATTTATAAGCTGTACAGTTAAAATTATAAATCAAAGTAAAACTAAAATAATTTCTTTAAACTCTTTATCTTTAAACTGAAAACATCAAACTATACAGATTAACACGTTCACGCGCGGTGAGCCACACTCGACTGTCTCAGAGGTAACAGGTCTGCGGCTTTTTGGATACCAGTATTTTAATTCAGAAAATGTTGTTTTATTTAATTAGAACAATTGGGCGATTTAAAGGAACAACATTTTCTCGAAAATAACATAGTGTGCAAAGAGCCTGAGACTTGACAACGCTGAAACAGTCGAAAGTGACCCACCGCGAAGGCGTGAACGTGTTAAAATTTGTACATCTTTAAACTGCACACAGTTTTAAAACTATACAGTTAAAATTATAATTAAAAATAAAGTAAAATAATTTCTTTAAATTGTAAACATGAAATGGTACAGTTTAATGACTGTACAGTTTAAATATTTTTTATATCTTTAAACTGCACACAGGTTTAGTTCCCGCAAATAAAGAATTATTTTTTCCAACATAATGACTTTATCTTTCATGCGGTAGTTTAATAAAATTCTTTCGAATTTTTCAAAGATAATAGGCTATAAAAGACATATCAAGAGTAATACTATACATTTTGATAACTATCTTTCTTTAAACTAATAAAAAAATTTCGGAAACAACATTTATTTAATATTGCTACTTACAAAAAGACGTGACTCGGTGCAGAAAATAAATATTTTACCGAGAAAATGATTGTGATATTTTAAGAAAATCCATATTAAGAGAAGAAGGAATTTTCTTATCTATGTTTTTATGTATCTTCATCAACACCTTTTTTTTTTCCTCAAAAGTCTGAAAAATAATACATTCCTTTAACTCTAATTATCAATTAAAATTAGAATTAAAAATAAGTAAAATAATTTCATTAAACTGTGCATCTTTAACGCATAAACGTCAAACAGCATAGTTTACAGAATGTACAGTTTTAAAATTCGTATATCTTTAAACTGTACACAGATTTAAAAACTGTATAGTTAAAATCATAATAAATATTATAAGTAAAAAAAAAATCTATAAACTGTAATCATAAAAGCATAGTTAAAAGACTGTACAGTTTAAAGATCTGTACATCTTTAATCTGTACCGTTAATAACAGAACAGTTAACATTATAACTCAAAATAAAAGTTAATCATTTCTTTAAACTGTACAGTTTAACCCTTAAATGCATGATTTTTTTTTTTTTGAAAAAATTATACTATATGATTCTCAGAAAGATTTATAACACAGGAAAAGTAATGAAAAAAAAATCTTTCGTATAATACGTCAACCTTTTTTTTTTTATATTGCACACATCCAATACAAAAAAAAAAAAAAAAAAAAAAAAAAAAAAAAAAAAAAACTAAAATAATGCAAATTAGTGAATATTTTAATAATTATGAATCTAATACCTTATTTTCTATAAGTTTTTATTTTGTAAAACTTAATCCTCAAATGCATGAATTATTCTTTTATATATATATATATATATATATATATAACCATTAATTAAACAAAACCTTCCACCGTCAAATATTATAAATTAAAGCTGTAAGTATTAAAAAAAAAAAAAAAAAATTAATATAAGAATTATTATGGAAGAAAAAGAAAAAAGTGGACACCGACAAAAATTGAAAAGCTTATACATTGAATTACGTTATCAAGGGCACATAATTCAATGATATAAGCAAAATGGTTGTTTTCTGTGGGAAAAATAAGCTAAAGCTAAAAGTTATTTTCCCCTGTGCCCAAACAACCATAACATCAAGTGAATTGATTAAAAATGAAAGCAGAATAGAAACAAATAATATGAAATGGAAGAATCAATAAAACGTATTTAAATATTTATAGGATATAAAATATAAATAATAAACACCATACCGATTAATATTTCAGTATTTTACAAAAATCCACGCGCACATGGCTGCCAGTATATCAAAAAGATTAAGGTGAATAAAACAGTTAAGAAATCACAGTAAATGATACCAAAGGATGCAGTTAATACATTTTGAAATAAAATTTGAAATACCTTGTTAAACACATTTAATCTAATATAAAATAAATAGATATTAATTACATTATTTAAAATGCACTATTAAATTAATTAATAACAGTTTAACAATATCGTCAAAATTTAGCTAAAAATACCCCCTGGTGTATTAAATTATAACTGAAATGGAGGTGGAAAAATTAACAATTAGAGCTATCTTAACCACTTCACCGGCGAAGGGTATGGGGAAACAGTGCTTTTACCCCCGAGTTATCTCGGGGCAGCCGGTGAAGTGGTTAAAGAGACAAATTTAGTGCTGCCATCTAGTATTACTTCTATCAAACAACTAACGCAAGATAAATATTTGTAAGCATTTGAATGTAAATAACTGTATAAATAATTGTAAGCATTTGAATGTAAATAACTGTATAAACAGCAAAACCAAACATATCGTTATATATAGAGAATTATAAACCGAACATAAACCACACAATGTATTTAAAAACTATTGTAAATAAAATTTAAAAGCATACAATATATTCTATTAGCTGACTTATTTAAACTAAACTAAGAAATAAATAATTCTAGAACATTGATAATATATAGCATATAGCTATATGCTATAAAACAAAATAAAATTCAGTAATAATTAATATAAATAATTATATATATATATATATATATATATATTATTAAAGATTAGACACTGAAAATTGTAAGATAAATTTTTTAACTTTTTACTAGCATAATTTCGAATTCATCTTATTTAAGGAGCCTGTCATTCTTAGTAGCATATTTTTTGTACGTTTTACAGTATCCATATTTCTATACAAATATCGTAGTTGCTAAAAGCTAAATAAAAAATGATGCAAATATACATCATTATGCATTTAACCTTCTCGCTGCGTAAGTAATTCTTCGCGATGAGCGTCTTTTACAGAAGTTTTAATCTTTTTTCACCGGTTTTTTAAAGCAGAAATTTTTGACTATCGTAATCGGGGAGGGGGGAATGTCCTGATTAAATCAGACAAAGTTTTCGCTAAAACATAACTGGTGGGAATAACCAAATAGTATTAATTAGACAGGAAAATGCACGTCCGAGTATATCTCGGGTTGCGCAGCGAGAGGGTTAAGGGTTAAAGACTGAACAGTTTTAAAAACTTCCCGCAAATAAAGAATTATTTATTTCCATCATAATGTCATGTAGTTTAATGAGATTCTTTAATTTTTTTCAAAGATAATAGGCCATAAAAGACCTATCAAGGGTAATTCTATACATTTTGATGAATATCATTCTCTAAACTAATAAGAAAAGTTAAAAAAGAGTATTTATTAGATGTTGCTACTTTCAGAAAGGCGAATAAAATAGATATAAGTGATAGCTATAATAGATTAAGTGAATAAAATAGATATATATATATATTACCGAAGAAATGATTGTTATATTTTAATCCCTCGAGGGGCAAATAATTGTTTTTCTGTAATGTCGAATTCACACCGGAATCTGCAAAAAGATTTATTTCAAAATAAGGAAAAGCAATTTTACGACTTTTTTTCCCACCAAAGTTAGAAAAGTAAAATTTGATAAAATTTTTCTGGTGCGAATCTTCATTAATCGTAGGTGGGATAAAATATATCCCACCGCTCCTCAAGGAAGAAAACTTCTTTTATATGTATATTTTGTGTATTCATTTAAAACATTTTTTTTTTCGAAAATCTGAAAAATATTGTAATGTCTAACATTAATTACAGTGTTTCCAAATCAGGCGGATTTTTTATACAGAAAACTCCTAATGGCTAACACAAAATTTTGAAGATATTTTTTTTTATTTTATTCATGGCTTACAAATCCTTTGAGCAGGCGCACTTCGTTCTCTTCTTTAATTTCTAGTGACTGCACTATTTGAAATTTTAATGAAAATCTTATTCTGAGGCAAAATATGGTTATTGCTATTGTAAAGAACTTGTGACCAGGGCTTGCAAGACCCTAGCCAATTACTAGTTAATGGCAATAAGTATAAAACTGGTGCAAAAGGAAAAACCTTAGTTGTCAGAAATTTAAATCAAAGCATCTCAATTACATTGTTGGATGCTATTTAACGTATGATAAGCAAACATGAAAAAAAAAAAAGCATTTGAAAGAGATTTCAAAGACGCGTCTTTGAATTTGCCATTTATCATACGTTAACTAGCATCCGGTAGTATTGTTTCGGACACTGAAGAGAATTTAATCTTTGTAAAACCTCAAAAACGCAAAAGTAACCAGCAACATAAAACTGCTTCCAGAAAATTCCTGCTGATACAGAAACTGAAGATTTGGCTGAGTCCGAGAAAGAGGACTTCATTTTTGACGAGGAACTCTTCTCCCAAAAACCAAAGTAAAAAAAAAAAAAAAAAAACCGAAACCATTCATGGTTACTCAAATTTCTAACATGATCGAGTTTACTAATGAACTATCATCTAATGACAAGTTTATATTTGAAGCAAAATTAATAGGCAATTCTGTTCTCCTGACAGCATCTATGACAAATAGTCACTTCATGATCATTTTAAGCCGATTAACATTTAACATTATCTCATCCCTGATAAAGAAATCCCCATGAAAGTTGCAATTAGAAAGCCCTCTAGATCTCTAGATATGAACTTACTTAAAGAAACCCTCACCTGTAGAGGTTTTACTAACTTAAAAACATCTCAGCTAAAAAGTCGAAAGATGAGAATTTACTCCCACTTTACCTCATCGGACCTCCTAAAAATAAAACTTCCTACAAAATATTCAATTTTCTCTCGATCTTCAAGCATCGTGTTGAAATAGAACAATTTAGACCAGAAAAAAACCCGCAATCAATGCTATTGTTGCCAACAATTTTGTAATGTCGCTATGAACTGCTACATTTACGCTAAAGCTATCCCCAAGGCTCCCAATGATTCGTTTTTTGAAAACTATTATTTTTAAGAAAAAATTCGTGGTAGGTTATAGCTGCAAAAACGCATTTCTAGATAAGTTTCGATGAAAATTATAACGAATATATTTATTTGAAAAAAAAAAGGGGTGCAAAAGGAAAAAAAACTGACCGAGTGGCAGGCCTGTATTCCAGATCGTTATCTCAGGCAACTATTTTCATAAACTATCTGTACCACTGTTTAAGAAAATTCTTTGTTGCAGATTTCTCTAGAAATAGTATAAGTGCTGTTGAATTCTTTAAATACGAGGACAGTGAAAACGAGGAGACGGTAAAACAAGAAAGTTTTACTTCTAGAATGGTTTATCATTTCATCTATATTAAAATATTCACTCTTTATACGAGCTACAAAAGCAGGATAATGTCTAATACGAGCAAAAAAATCTGCTCTTTCAATGTAATTTTCGGCGAATGTAGAGTAATATTAGTGAACAAATCCCTTCTTTCGTGAACACTGTTATCTTTCAGCGATAATATTGCTATGTTACAACTCTTTGTCAAACTTAGTAATGTATCAGTTTTATCAGGCAAAATTTCAACCTTTAAGGGTGTCCGGGACACAAAAATCTTCAAATTTTCAATATTTTTTTTTAATTAGATTAAAAATTTCTCTGCCGTTTTCTGCTTAAAATGATGTTTAAATCATGTTTCTATCTTAATTAGAACAGGAAATACTAATTTTTCGTTTTGGTTTGTTTTCAAAATCTGCCTTTCAAGCTATGGTTGCCAATGAAACGAGTTCTTGTGAAATTGCGTTTTTCTTCATGATAGGTTTATTCACAATTTCTCATATTTAAATTCTTATAACTCAAGAACCGTTAAAGATACAGGGTTGAAACTCGGAACATGTCTTTTTCAATTATTTTACTTTACTTTTGAGCCAGCATATTTGAAAAAAACATTTACTTTTGAAGATATGATTTTTTTTTTTAAGTTGCATCACTTTTTTTGTAATTTTTTCGTTAAATCTTTTGAAATTTTTTTTTTAAATTAATATTTTTTTAAATGCTGGCTCTAAATTAAAATATATATATTTCTGTTTATTTAAATGAAATTAATTTAAATTCTACAAATAATATTTCGAGTTATAACGATTTTAATTTATACCACTTTTTTCAAAAATTTGAAATTTAAATTTTTTTTTAAAAGCTATGAGAAGTATTATCATTTAATTTTGTTTACAAATGATATGGTTAACCATCACAAAAAAATTCAAAATTTTAACTCAATAAATAAAAATTTTTTGGAAATGTGTCACGCCCCCCCCCCCCCCCCCCTCCCTTAAAGAGACCATCTACCCAAGTAAAAGCAGATGAACGGCCTGACGTCGTGAAAAAATGAAAGAAAGTTGAGAGAGATAAGGATGTTTTAAACACAAGCCCTTTGTAAGTTTTACAACTGAACCATGGAAAGCATGGAGTATAAAAGGAAAATTTTATCTGTTTTTTTCTTTAAATTAGGATGCGGACTTTATTAGCCAGTCGTTTCATGCCTTTTATTAACCTACTAGCAGAACAGCTCGGCGTTGTCCAGGCCCGTGATGAATGACCTTTAAATTAACCTCAAATTTGTATGATTTTATACCTTAACTCCATTTTATCAGAGTTTATATTTTTTAAGAAAAAATACTGAATTGTAGGTATATACTAACTGGTATTTTATTTTTTGCGTAATTTGATTTTAGTATATGCGCACCGAAAACGAACAAAACCGGGCTAAAATTCATATTTTTTAAAACCAATTGCACAATCAATTAGAAGAAGTTTCCAGTTTTAAGAACATATTTTTAAGGTGTCGGCACCTCTAAAATTACGCTATGGAGGAGCGAAAACGCGACGAAACACTCATTTTTTTATGGGCTTCGTCGAAATTTCCACGGATTTTATTTTGTAAAAAAGTATTTCTACCCGACCAAACGTTTCAAAATTTTTGTAGGTGACGTAAATCTGGCCTGTTGAAATGCTCCAAAAATTTTGTTTTAAAATACGGACGTTTAATTACTTTTAACGTAAAAGAAAATACGTCTCCGTGAGACAAGTGACTTAAGTTCATCGGTGTATTTGAAAGGGTTAAAATTCATATGTTTTTAACCGATTACACCACTTCGATTAGAAAACAGTTTAACTTTTAAGAGCATATTTTTGGTTTGTTGGTACATGTAAAATTGCGCCCTGGATGGGCGTTGCAATAAGGGAATAAAAGTTTTTCGAAAAAACGACCCTTTTTGAATTTTTTTTTCAAAGTATTAAATGGAAATTCCGACTTTCCGAATGAACTTTCCGAATATGTCTTCCGTTTTTAACCTTACAAAGCGGTTTGGCCGATGTAAGTTAAAAAATAATGACACAATCTCCCTAACCCCCCCCCCCCCGAAATTGTTTCTTTTTTTAATGATGCGTAAATAAGGCTATTACGCATGCGCTAGCGCTTTTTTGTCTCTCGCAAAGACCTAGGGGAGTTTATAATGAGGGTGCGGAGCAATTTTTAATTAATAATTCAACTAATTATTAGAATTTTAAAATTCTGAGACTTAGGTGCATCAGGAGATTTTGCTAGCCATCGCAAACCGACACACAGACAGAGAAAAACATTATTTTATTATTATGGATTAAAATAAAAAGAATATGTGAAAGGCCATTTAGTAGCTCGAAAACTGTAGTGACCGAGTTTATCTAAGGAAATTTAGTATTGAGATAATTAGAGCAATTAATAGTGATTAATAAGGTTTTCGTGCGTGTGTATGTGTATTAAGTACGCAGGTGTATTGTGTACTCTTATCTTCACGGGTATTATGAGTAACTGCTAATTCCTTGAGGGTGGTTTGAATAAAGATTAGCACCAGAAACTTTTAATTGATTTTTCCTTTTATAAATTTGGTGGAAAAAAGTAAAAAAATTGCTTTTTGTTACTTTGAAACAAAATCTTTAGAAAATTCCAGACTGAATTCAACATTACAGAAGCACAATTACTTGCCCCTGAAAGGGTTAATACGAGGGCCTTTATAGTCCACTTGCTCCTCGTATTAACCGAGTTCGACTGTTTATAACAAAAGTGTTTTTTTTTTTAATCAATGCTAATGCAGTAAAAAAATAGTGCCCAATGTCAGCCCTGCTGTCTGTCAGTGGGATGTATATTAGGGTGGGCCGAAAAAAACTTTTTTTGTTTTTTTGATTTGCTATACCGCGGAAAACTTGCCTCTAGGGTAGCTTAGCAAAATGCAAAAACAAAATAAATAAATTTTTACGTTTGGTGGTAGCGCATCGGCTCTGAAATTTGAGAAAATATGCGATTTTTATCATTTTTCAAATAAATAGCAATAAATCAAATAACTACTATAACAATTAACTATAGTAATTTTTTAGTAGAAATAGTATTAGAATAACAAATAAATGCTAAAAATATAATACATTGTAACTTTATTAGTTGCGCCTTACGTTTAAAAGACAAACACTTTTTTAAAAAATTGACAAATTTCCATTGAAACAAAAATCATTTTTCTGGTTATGAAAAATTACTGTTTGTAATGAAATAATAGTACTTTACCTGTTTTTACTTTCGTTTGGTATTTTGAAATAAGCTTTGCTTGAAAAACTGCGAATTGAAGATATTGAGATAAGTGTAGTTCTTATAAAACCATCTCTGGAATTGGAGCCAACGTCTTTTTGTGACGCCTCGGTTACCAGCTTCACGCATCGTTCTGCTGTTTGGGTGTGACATGGGAATTGGTCAAACTTACACTCAGCCGCTGTTCCACCTGATTGGACCTTAGACCAGATATCTTGATCGGTCACTCTTTGGAGCAAAGGTAATGTTGAAAGTGCAATATTTTTCCAGTGAATCCTTTCGATATATTCTATAGATAGGAAATTGGTTTTGGGTGGTTAAAAACTCTTGATTGACTTTCTTTTAGAAGCTACGTTTTTAGCATTTATAATTCTTCTGAAAACTGACTATCTTATATGATCCCTTTTATCTACTTTAATACTTAAAAGAAAGTTTTCTGGATGGGCAAAAAATGCGTTCCTCTCAATTACTGTATCAATGACTGTCAGCACGTTTTGGGGCAGGTATCTGGACAATTTTATAACTTTAAATACTTATTCTGCTCTATTTATGAAGAGTTTACTTTATTTGATTGGAAACCATACAGGCATATATAACTTTAGGAGAAATAAATGAATATATTGTGTTAATCTGGTGGGTTTCAATACTTAAATACATTCGAATGACTCTGAATTCCTTTGTTAACCACGTTGAGTGGGAAAGTGTGCTAGGTTCGCGAACAGATAAATGTTCAGGACAGCTATCTGATTTTACAGCAGATATTATGTCCAGTAGGTACTGCTGATCTTTGCTTAAAACTTTTAGGTAAATTTCTGGAATAAAACACTTAAGAATGTCAAAACGTAACACAGGGAGATTCTCATATTTTCTGAGTTGTGTGGTGCCAATCGGACCACTAAATGATTTTGATCCAGTCGTTTCACCATCTAAAGTTTGAAACAAATGCCGGAATCGCAGTTCATTGAAATGTAAGAGTAATTTCCGGTGGTAAAGTTTGACGGTGTTGAGTGTTTTATTCCAGAAATTTACAGAAAAGTTTTAGCAAAGATCAGCAGTATCTGCTGGACATAAGTTCTGCTATAACATACGGCAGCTGTCATGCGATTCAGAGTCATACGTTTGTATTTAAGTATTGAATACCCACCAGATGAACACAAGATCTTCATTTATTTCTCCTAAAGTTGCATATACCTGTATGGTTTCCAATCAAATAAAGTAAACTCTTCATAAATAGAGCAGAATAAGTATTTAAAGTTATAAAATCGTCAAGATACCTGCCCGAAAACTTGCTGAAAGTCATTGATACAGTAACTGAGAGGAACGCATTTTTTGCCCATCCAGAAAACTTTCTTTTTAGTATTAAAGTAGATAAAAGGCATCATATAAGATAGTCAGGTTTCAGAAGAATTATAAAAGCTAAAAACGTATTTTCTAAAAGAAAGTCAATCAAGAGTTTTTAACAACCGAAAACCAATTTCCTATCTATAGACTACATCGAAAGGATTCACTGAAAAAATATTGCACTTTCAACATCACCTTTGCTCCAAAGAGTGACCGATCAAGATATCTGGTCTAATGTCCAATCAGGTGGAACACCGTCTGAGTGTAAGTTTGACCAATTCCCATGTCACACCCAAACAGCAGAACGATGCGTGAAGCTGGTAACCGAGGCCTCACAAAAAGACGTTGGCTCCAATTCCAGAGATGGTTTTATAAGAACTACACTTATCTCAGTATCTTCAACTCGTAGTTTTTCAAGCAAAGCTTATTTCAAAATATCAAACGAAAGTAAAAACAAGTAAAGTACTATATTTCATTACAAACAGTAATTTTTCATAACCAGAAAAATGATTTTTGTTTCAATGGAAATTTGTCAATTTTTTTAAAAAGTGTTTGTCTTTTAAACGTAAGGCGCATCTAATAAAGTTAAAATGTATTATATTTTTAGCATTTATTTGTTGTTCTAATACTATTTCTACTAAAAAAATACTATAGCTAATTGTTATAGTAGTTATTTGATTTATTGCTATTTATTAGAAAAATGATAAAAATCGCATATTTTCTCAAATTTTAGAGCCGATGCGCTACCGCCAAAGGTAAAAAATTATTTATTTTGTTTTTGCAGTTTGCCAAGCTACCCTAGAGGCAAGTTTTCCGCGGTATAGCAAATCAAAAACACAAAAAAAGTTTTTATCGGCCCACCCTAATGTATATGTCCCAATCTGTAGTCAAAGGTTTAATTTTACGGATAAACGGTTTGCGATGCTTTAAGAAATTTACTTTTAACTTTTTGAAAAGCAGCGGGGTATTATTTATCCAACTTAATTTTAATTTCCAAATGCCACAATCACATTAGAATTTTGGAAAATGTTTTTACTTCTATAATGTACGTGAAAACCATGTACAGTCGTGAAAAAAAAAAAAGTAAACACCCCTACTAAGTCTGCAAAAAAATATCGTAGAAGAAAGTTAATGGTACCACACGATTAGTAATAAAATCTACTTTTAAAGGATGCATATAAAATTTTCTTAGGGTGTCATCTACATATTAAAACGAACAATAACTTTGTTTTTTTCAATAGCAGTACACAGTTCTGACAGCATAAATGAACTCTACACCCTTCAATTAGCCTAAAAACATTTTTTTAATGCAATTCGCACGATAAGTTTCCGAGAAATTAATTATTTTAAAACGAGCGGATTTTAGGGGCTATAACCAAATTGAAGTTCAATACTAGATTGTTGACGGAGAGAGCCCCCTTCTTGATCAAGGCACTTTAAGTGCCACTCTAGCGGTCATTGAAGTAATGGAGTTATGAATAAAGAGGAGGAGACATATACTGTACTGTCTACCAGTTGCGAGTGAAGTAACTGAGGAGGTTGTCACAAGATGGCGGCTGCTTTTTTAAAAATCAGATCTTCAGTTTCTGATTAATGCCAGGACAAACTTCCCACCAGTAAAATTCAATAGGAAATTTCTTCTTATTTAAGGCGTCTTTTTCATGGAAACTTTTCTCAAAAATGTCGTAAAATTTTCTATTTGTTTTTACTGGTGTCAGTATACCTTGTAAAACTGTCAGTTTGTTTCCCTGGTTGTCACAATATGGCGGAAACTCAAGACCTAACTACCGCCAAAGTAAACACCTACCAGTAAAAATGAAAATCTGTTTCTATCATTATTTATTACTTAAATTTTGTAATAATAAGTCGTTTAAAAAAGTTGAAATTTTCTATATAAATCTACTGGTGGAAGTTTCCACTGGCGGTAAACAACGTCAGCGATAGCGGTTACAGTTGAAGCTTCACTATTTTAAGGATATGTCAGTTCCTCTTTATTAATAGTTCCATGATTGAAGTCTGCTAGATTACAGAATAGCATACATTTCAAAATATCTAGTCACTTCTATCATAGACGGAATAGTATAATATCATAGACGGTCCCTTAAACCATCGTTTTGCCGTTTTTTAAGCATAATTTGAAAACTACTTGGAAGAAAAATGTGAAATTTTGGATTTCCATAAAGCAGGACTTAATAAATCTAAATCCATCAAAAAAATTGTAGGTTGCAATTCATAATTTTTTCGAATATTAATTTCAGAATTCAGAATTCATATCACAAAGTTATAAAAATTGCAAATTCAATGTATTTATGTTTGGGTATTTTAGTATTATTGCTACACAAAACATTAGCACATTAGGAGTATAATTTCAGGAGATGTTAATAAAAATATGAAAATGTAATTTAACTTTAGAAGTATTAAATTTTGAATATTTATAATTCAAAAACTTATCATTCAAATGACTTGAAAGTTGGTGTCTAGGCATAGTTTGAACCGAAAATTTGAAATATCTTGTTAAAATTGGATATTGCCACTGAAAATAAAATGAAGTTTGGGTTCGTTTTAATATGTAGATGGCCCTTTAGGCCAATTTTCTATACATCTATTAAAAGTAGACTTTATTTCCAATCGTTTGGTATCAGTTACTTTCTTCTACGATAGTTTATTGAAGAGTTAGAAGGGGGCGTTTACTTTTTTTTTTCCATGACTGTACATATTTTCAAATAAAATTGTTCGTAAATTATGTTACCATTCAATAATTTCAGCATTATCGATACATAAGTACTTTACCACTGAAAAGGTTACCCATTTGCAGAGCTGCCAAGTGTTACTCTTTTTTCCTACCACTAATTTTTAACTGAGAAATTTGCCTTATCTAATCATCGGATTAAATAAGGCAATTTTTTCTGATCAAAAATAGTGGTTAAAAAAAAGCGTAAAAGTTGGCAGCTATGCATTTGTATCAGTAGAACATATCGCTCACAAGAAAAGTCACACATCTCGCAAAAAATTCCTTTTGCGTTTTATTTCACTATTAGGTGTACCATATGTCTTGGTACATAAACAGTTTCATAAGCGTAGTTATACGGAAGTCTGTTTATTACGCTATATGTCCATTTGTGACAACAAAAGAGGGTTGGATTATGTGGGGAGGTAAAACTACCCAACCATCCAAAACTCATCCAACGTCTTCATTCTTAAAGGTTTTATGCTTTTATGCACGAGTTTAATCCTGCATGTAGAGACAAGTGCTATAATTTCATGTTACAATAAAATCATGCAAATTTTCTTTTGATTCTCCTACGAAATTTACTTTTGTCGAGGTGTGTCACTTTTCTAGCGGGTGAGCTATATATGAGTTCATTTCAGCAATTTGCTTTTTATTCTGAAATTCTGAATTCGTACCAGAAATTCTGAAAAGTTTTTATTTTTTTCTTTGGTTAATGACAGACGTTTCATGATTACTGAAAATAGAAATTCTTCTTTTCTAATTTCCGGTATGTATTCCTAATTTCTGAGTAAAAAATGAGTTCCTGAAATGTACCCTAATGATGCAAATGGTTTAACCCTTTCAGGGGCAAGGTACTATTCGTAGAATGTTGAAATAATTGAATGACACCAGTATTTACACGAAAATTTATTTGTAAACAAGTAAAAGTATATTTTCGCATATTTAATAAAGGAGAAATTTTCATGCAAAAATTCGGGTGCGAATGTGGAAATTAGAGATTGAAATCATGTGATTCCACAGCGGTATCAACTCCTTTCGAGGGGTTAACCCGTTAACGGTCTCATTAAATTAAATTATGGTTTATAATTTCAGATTGCTTATTGCCACCAATTTTTTTGAAAAAATATTCACCTTATTTAAAGACAGGTAAAATGATACCAAAATAAAGCCAATCATACATTATTTTATAAAACTGGTAGGAATCAAGCAATCTGAATAAAACACAAAGCCCATGAATATCACGGGAGCGAGAATTAAGGGGTTAAAAAAAGAAAATATTTTTTAAAGCATCTGAATCTTCTTTTAACGTAAAAAATTTTAAAGGTCATGAAAGATCCGTTAAAAGCGATTCGATACACTTTTATAAATACCGTTCTTTAAACTAATAAAATTGTACACTTCTTCCTGATTAGTTATGGTTACTTTCGCAAAGACGTGACTTCAGTTAAGAAAACAGATATTTATTCTACGGGGAAAAGGCTTGTGGTATTTTAAGAAAGTATATCTGTAAGTGAAGAACCATTTCTTCGTGTTACTTTTTATGCATTTATATTTAACAAAGTTTTCTTCAAAATACTACAAAACATTTTGGTTATCATTAATTTTTACTAGAAATTATCAAATACTTATTCATAAAATATACAACTATATTTGAACTAATAAAAGAAATTCGAAAATAGCGTTGATTAGATATCACTTCACTACTTTCGCAAAATCTTTCATTAAATGAAGAAAATATATATTTATTCTTGAGGGAAAGGTTTATAGTATATTAAAAAACTTATATCTGTAACAATTTTTTTTAAGTACGTACACTTTGTTTGTATATTCGTTTAACATTAAAAATTCTTCAACAGAGTAAAAAATAATAGAATAATATCCTTAAATAATTGATTAAAAATAAACATGTACAGTCGTGGAAAAAAAAAAGTAAACACCCCCTACTAACTCCTCAACAAATTATCGTAGAAGAAAGTTACTGGTACCGAACGATTGGAAATAAAGTCTACTTTTAAATGATGTATATAAAATTTGCTTAGGGGTCCACCTACATATTAAAACGAACCATAACTTTGTTTTTTTTAATAGCAGTACCCAATTCTGACAGCATAAATGAACTCTACACCCTTCAATTAGCCTAAAAACGAATTTTTATGCAATTCGTACCATAAGTTTCCGAGAAATTAATTATTTTAAAACGAGCGTATTTTAAGGGCTGTATCCAAATTGAAGTTCCGTACTGGATTGTTAACCGAGAGAGCCGCTTCCTTGATCAAGGCACCTTAAGCGCCACTCAAGGAGTCAATGAAGCGTGTTAGATTACAGTACGGCAGAATAAATTTCAAAATGTCTACTCACTTCCATCATAGACGGCCCCTTAAACCATCATTTTGCCGTTTTTTAAGCATAATTTGAAAACTACTTGGAAGAAAAATGTGAAATTTTTGAATTTCCATAAAGCAGGACTTAATAAATCTAAATCCATCAAAAAAATTGTAGGTTGCAATTCATAATTTTTTTTAATATTAATTTCATAATTCGTAATTTATATCATAAAATTATAAAAATTGCAAATTCAGCTTCTTTATGTTTAGGTATATTAGTATTATTACCACAAAAAAAAATTAGCCAATTAGGAGCATAATTTCGGGAGATATAAACAAGAATATGAAAATATAATTTAACATTAGAAGCACTCAATTTTGAATGTTTATAATTCAAAAACTCATCATTCAAATGACTTGAAATTTGGTGTCTAGGCATAGTTTGAACCGAAGATTTGAAATATCTCGTTAAAATTGGGTATTGCCATTGAAAAAATGAAGTTTGGATTCGTTTTAATATGTAGATGACCCCCTAAGAAAATTTTATATACATCATTTAAAAGTAGACTTTATTTCCAATCGTTCGGTACCAGTCACTTTCTTCTATGATGATTTGTTGAGGAGTTAGTAGGGGGTGTTTACTTTTTTTTTCCACGACTGTACGTCAGTTCTTACGTGTGTTTGAGTTTCCAGACTGAGAACTTCTTAGCTACCAGTATTTTCTTATGAAAAATCTTTCCTTAAACAAGGCAAAATTTCGTCCGTTTAAACTAGATTTAGTTTTCTATAAAAAAAATACTGATATTTGGCGTTGAAAATAACGGTACCCGTGCTAACCCTGTGTACTTTACAAATTGCTAAAATGCAGTTTTGTTTGTTCTTCATTTGGAATTTTAAGAGAAGAATTATTTCTACTTGTTACTTTTTATGTATTTTTATTTAGCAAAGTGTTCTTCAAAATTCTACAAAACATTTTGATTAGCACCGATTTTTATTAGAAATTATCAGATCAAATATATAACATTCTTTGAACTAATAAAAGACATTCGAAAATAGAGGTGATTAGATTAGATATCACTACTTTCGCAAATTCAAGCATTAAATGAAGAAAATACGAGGAAAAGTCAGTAAGTAGGACACAAACCGATATGAGAGGTCCGAAATTAGTAGTAAATTGTTTCCAAATATGCTAATAGGTGGCAGCGCTGTCCAACTGCAAGATGTTAATTTCGAATTTATGAGACAGTGGTACAAGATGAGCCGGGTGTTCAAAAGTTGTTGACGAAGAACGAAGTGGTTGTACTGTTGGGATTGCGACAGAAGAAATAGTGCGGAAGGGTGAGGAAATGGTTAGAACTGGCAGGCGAACAACAATAAACAGCATTAACAACTATAACAAGGTGTTCAAATGGTTTAGCCTACAGCCGACTGATGCAGAAGTTCAATATGAGGTACACAGATGGCTGAGAGTACAGTCCAAAGACTTTTATGCAGCATGTATTAGAAAACTCTTAAAGAGATGGGACAAATATATCAATGTAAATGTCGATTACATACAGAAATAAACATGCCTTTTAAGTATTATCTTGGTCCCCCCCCCCTTTTTTTATCGGCTTTTGTGATTTTCTTACTGATTTGCCCTCTTAGATATTCATTTTACCGGCCTCGTAAGGTTTCTTCTCAAAACAAAACTTTTAACTCCACTATTTTCAAATAAAATCATAAGACGAAAAGCAAATTTTCACCATGATTCAACTTAAAATATATAATGTGAACATTAAAATGTCCACAATCTTACTTAAAAGGCGACTAAAGCAATGAAAAAGATGTTACAAGTTTAAAATATACATTTTATTTAAAACTTCAAAGAGATGGGACAAATATATCAATGTAAATGTCGATTACATAGAGAAATAAACATGCCTTTTAAGTATTATCTTGGTCCCCCCCCCTTTTTTTATCGGCTTTTGTGATTTTCTTACTGATTTGTCCTCTTAGATATTCATTTTACCGGCCTCGTAGGGTTTCTTCGCAAAACAAAACTTTTAACTCCACTATTTCCAAATAAAATCATAAGACGAAAAGCAAATTTTCACCATGATTCAACTTAAAATATATAATGTGAACATTAAAATGTCCACAATCTTACTTAAAAGGCGACTAAAGCAATGAAAAAGATGTTACAAGTTTAAAATATACATTTTATTTAAAACTTCTTAGTACTTTCAAGTCTTCCAAGCTCATCGTCAAAGAATATCTTAATAACTAAATGTTGTTTATTTATACAAATATGTCACTTTATTTCGAAAATGAGAGAGCCAATAATTACTAGAGTTGAAAGTAGAAGTAGCAGTTTCTTGGATTGAATTTAATTAGAGGAAATGTGTATTATTATTATTAATTGCAGGTCCGTGTATTTTGTGACATCACTCTGTTTTCATACGTCACTTTCCATGGGTAGAAGAAAATATTTAACTTCCGTACTTTAAATTTTAATCCGTTACTTTGCCCAGGTTTTCAGGATTTATTTTCAGGATATTGAACCATAAACTGTGGATATTGTACGATAGGGCGTCGTCACATACTTGATTATTTTTACATATGATTTCAATGGATTCTCTGATAGTGGATGCGTAATAATTGGATGTTGGGAATATGATTTTTGCATGATCAAAATCTATTGCGATATTCTTATTGAAACTTAAACGAGAGAGGACTGTGTACCCCCTTTCCGCCTGTCGGTGTCTTTAATTTGTCTAATCTTCCTTTTAAATTTGTCCGGTTTTAATTTTTATTTTTTTTTTCAATCTGTTCTTCTGCTACTGCAGTGGTTCCCAACATGGGGCGTACGCCCCACCGGAGGGCATTTTGACTTTTTAGGGGGGCAAATCCGAATTTTTTACTTCGCCATTCATATCAGTACGTTTTGTCTTTGTTTTCCTGTTTGAAAAATAATGTTGCAGAGTAATTCAATTTTTTTGTCGCATTTAAAAAAATTTCGCAATCAAAATTTTAAAATAGGACTGTAACCAGAATAATTATACGAATAATCTTTTAAAATACTTTGATTTTTTTTACTCATAATTAAAAATCTTTGTAATTTTTGTAGCTAATTATTTTACAATTTTTCGCAACTCTTTCGGTTAGATATTGAAGGAGCCTTCTATTTCTATTCGCTCCGAAATATGTCACACGAATTTTTTTTATTTACACGAAACGACTTGAATGTGTGCATAAATCTGTCTTGAACATATTTAACATAAATAATGTTTGCCTTATCTAAACGAGGTACTATCAACTTCATAAAATTTATAAATCTTTAATAACTTTGAAAAAGGAAATGGGTAAATAGTAAATATATAGGGCCTTAGTGCAGGCATCCCACATAGTAAATAAATTTATGTCATGGTATTTACATTTTAAATTTCAAAATCAGATAATACATGGATAACATTAACATCAGATAATACAACAAACGATATTGGGAAAGGGAAAACCGAGAAAATGTGTTGTGATGTGGAATAACGTATCTTTAAAATTGATGAAAATAAGAATTTTGAAATGCTTCTTGTGTATTATATTATCCATAGAAAGAAAATTGAGTGTAAAGCTTTTAAACCAACTCTTAATAAGTTAGAAAAATAAATAATAAAATACGCCAATAAAATATATAATGTGAATTTTAATTGTTCATCGTTTACTTAAAAAGTGTCCCTAAACAACACAAATGTTAAATTCTCAAAATATACCTTTTTATTTAATATCCAAGTACTTTGAGCTAGCACCCGCTGCCTACATCAGTGAGAAAATTTTTATTAAAACCTCTTCACCGGCAGCTGGTATAAGAAAACAATGCTTTAAACCCCCGACTTATCTCGGGGCAAATGTTGAAGTGGTTAACTGCCAGGCAGTTGATGAAATTTTTCTCCCTCATGAAGATTGTGGATGCAAGTCGAAAGTACTCAGAGATTAAATTAAAGGCAGTTGATGAAAATTTTCTCCTCGATGAAAGCTACGATGCAAGTCGAAAGTACTCAGAGATTAAATGAAGGACACTTGATGAAAATTTTCGAAATAAAGGGCTGTTGATGAAAAAAAAATTTACGAATACAAGCCGAAAGAACTTTGGGATTTAAAAACAATGAAGATATTAAACTTTTCAGATTGGTGTTGCTTATGGTCACGTTTTAAATAAACGATGAACGTTTAAAGTTCACATTATATGTTTACGATTAACTCAAGGTGAAATTTTGCATTTCGTCTTATGTTTTTAAAGTCAATTTATTATCAATTTTTGTTATTATCAATTTAGTTATTATCAATTTTTGAGCTAAATGTGAGTCTCTTCAAGGCACCTTTGAAGATAAAAATGCAGACCGTATAACACTTTTCTTTAGCATTGAGGCAATTTGGAAAATAACAACAATACTCTTTTTGACCCAAAGGTGAAAATGTATAAATGCCACATACCATTAAAAGAATTATTTTAAAACCACATTTGTGACAGAAGATTCACTTTTTGATAAGTTGAAAAATGTGAATGAATAGTTATTGAGGCTCAGTTACGCTTTCACCGTGAAAATAGAATTAACTTTATAAATAGTAAAAGACATGTCTCTCAGAGTCGGGTGGGGGTACATCGGGATGTTACAGTTGTTTTGCTGGGGCGTGACCAATAAAAGGTTGTGAACCACTGTGCTAGAGTCTCTTTTACTGGCTGGGGACCTATGGGCTTCCGAAAAGAGTCGGAATAAGTAGAACAATAAAGCATCGCGGACGGAAAGAGGCCGCTCGCCGCAGCGGTATAATATTTTTAATGTTCACATTATATATTTCATCCACTATTTCGTTTTCGTTTTAAATTTATCTTGGAAATGTCAGACGAACCGACCTCGTGATGAGTTTGTTATTGCAATGTTTGTTGTAATCTGCCGTAAAAATAATTTAAAAAAAATAGTGGTAGCTAAAAAAGTGACCGATCCGAGGTCTGATTCTACAGGAAAAAGGTTTGTGCTATATTAAGAAAATATATCTTTAACTTTCTTTTAAAAAAGAATACTTTTTATGTATATTAATTTAATAGTGAAAATTCTGCAAAAGAGAACTATATCATAGATTAATATCATTAATGATTGATTAAAAATGATCATGTACACATTAATCTTTTTTTTTTTTCATTTGAAAATAACCAATTCTTCTAATATTATGAATGTAAGCGACGTTAATCATAAACGAGAAGACAAATAGATTGTAAACATTTGTAAAAATTCCGTTAAACAACATTTTAAGGAGTAGAAAAAAACTACTGTAAGTATATTTCAACACCAGGATTTGTACGGGAGCTTACTAAAATGATATAGTCTGAAAAAAGAGACTGAGCACGACGATTTAAAATTCAAGCCCTCCCAAGCATCGGTATCTTCAGGAGGCTATGGCATTGGCGATAGTTACGTCAAAGTAAAAGTGCATTCCTTTCCAGTCTCCGGATTTTTGCACACCGCATTAATTTTAGAGAGAATGTTGTTAGGTTTGCTGCTCTCTTTCACCACGCTGCAGAATTGCTATCTTTACGTCACAAAGAAGGCGCCCATCGCCCCCTGAATACTAGAACTGAGCGCTGATACAAAAATGGCGGCTGCCGAAATCGAATTTTTTTTAGCGTGTGCGTGCACGGTTCCCTGAATTTTGTCGCCAGCATTTAAATTTTTTACGCTTTATTTTTATAAGATCAAACAAGTGGAATTTTTTTTTTTTATAAAATACTGGTGTTCAAATTTAAGGGACCGTACATAAGTTTAAGCGGTCTCAGGACTCTTAAAATTGGAAAAAAAAGAAAAAAAAAAGATTATATTCAATATTTAATATCTTAAAATATATATAATTTTAAAACACAACTTTTATTGGGATGAAAGATATAAGTATGTTCTTTCCTTTCATGTATTTAAAAAATTACAAGATGCAGAATTAGCATTTACATCGAGCTCCAAACTGTCAGATATTTGACGAGCAAAAAATTGGTATAACAGTTTACGCGCAGGATTACAAAAAAAATATTGCAACTGCGATGGAAATTTTGGTGAGTACTGGTACATCAGATTTTAATAATTACCCTGGACGTAAATAAATTTGTATTTAAAGCGTTTTTATATTTTTAATACAAAGTTGTGTTTAGCTAATACAAAATTTTGAAAATTTCAACAATATAATCACCTAAAAAAAGATTTTTTTGAACAATAAAAATAAATTTTAGGTTCAGTTTAAACAGACTAACATGAAACATATGTTTTGAAAATTTCATGAAAAAATATTTAGTAGTTGTTGAGATATCCTGCGCGTTATGCCCAAAAACGTCATTTAAAGAAAAGTGACTTCAAAGTTTCGGAAACGTCGCTTCAGATATTGAGTGGGTATAACTCTGAAAGCCATAACTTCTGTTCTTATGTGAATTTGAAGGATACAATTATATCAAAATCTTCAGAAAAGATAAAAGTTTAACGTGTAAAATCATTAGATTTTCGAAAATTTTAAGCTATAAGCGTCCTGAGACCGCTTAAGCGATTATGCAAGTTCAACAGGGTTCGGACGATTCAAGGACTTTCAAGCATGTTTACCAAAATTTTTGTAAAGTCATATTTGTGTTATTTAATAAACAAAAATTCTATCTTCAGATATAGTGAGTGACCAGTACTTTACGAAATTTCTAGTACTGAAACACTGAAATTCCCCTGAATCTCTTAAAATGACAAAAAATGACTTCAAAGTTTCGGAAACGCCGCTTAAGCTATTTCGTCTTAATCTTATTTTCTTATAGCTTCTAAAAGCCATAACTTCTGTTCTTATGTGAATTTCAAGGAAACAATTATATCAAAATGTTCTGAAAAGATAGGAGTTTAACATCTAAAAATTTTTAAATTTCGGAAATTTTGAAGTTTTAACCCTCTTGCTGCTCAACCCGAGATATACTCGAGCATGCATTTTTCCGTCTAATTATTACTATTTGGTTATTCCCACCAGTTCTTTTTCAGCGAAAACTTTGTCTGATTTAATTACGACAATTTTCCCGATTACGATAGTCAAAACTTTCTGCTTTAAAGAAACGGTGATAAAATATTAAAAATTCTGCAAAAGACGCTCATCGCGAAGAATTACTTACGCAGCAAGAGGGTTAAGAGTCCTGAGACCCCTTAAAAAATCCAACTTCGGCAACCGCTGTATTTTTAGCAGCGCTCAGGCCTATTATTCAGGGAGCAGAGATGCGACACAGCCTTAGAGATATCAGGAAACCCATACCCGAGTCCGAAATATTTTGAGTTATTGGAGCCCGAGTCCTAAATCGAAAGTATGATTTAATAACAATTTAAATTTGTTTCAAGATCAGTTTTCTAATATAAAAATATCTTCTTACATAGAATAAGTTTAATCTCACATAATAAAATGAATGATAAAATGCTTTTCAATTCACGTTCTACAGGAAGCCAATATTACCGAAGCTCAAAATGCATATAAAGTTCATTATACTTGAAGTAGTGTATCATCATTAAAACACACTGCAATCAATTTTCCCACATAGATCATAATGCAACGGAACACTTTTAGTGTCCCTATAAACAAATTATAAATGCTACCTTCTTCGTATTCAACAGGAAACAATGTTATTATAAATCTCAATAACATATATCAGTTACGTAGGAATTGAAATACATTTATGAGAGTTTAACTCTTAACTGCGCGATTTTTTATTTTCTTTTGAAAAAATTATATGTGATTCTCTGAAAGGTTTATTACAAAGAAAAAATAATGAAAAAAATCAGAAATGCATTTTTCATATAATACGTCAACCTTTTCTTCTGTTGTACATCTGCAAAGCAAATAAAAACTTCTTTTCGTGTGGCTGTTTTACGCTAAAATATTGCAAATTACTAAATATTTTAACAAGTATATCTCCAAGTACCTTATTTTATAGAATTATTTATTTTATAAAACTTAAGCTTTAACCCTTTTATTCCCATGGTAGAATACGTTCTAGAAATTACGTAGTTCAGAGAATCTGACTTCACACCAGAAAGTTTCAATGATTAATTTCCCTTTATTTAAATACGGCGGTATCTGTTATTAATGAAAGCAAATATTGCTATGTTAATTTTCTGGTGTGAATTTGGTACATACGAATAAAAAAATCTATTAAATTCAAAACACTGTTGTTTACATATATGTAAAGCTGCGCACTAAAGTGTTAAGCGCGGACAGACAGCTGAACCGAAGTGAAAAATACTTCCCCACTATTTTGAAATGCGTTAAAAACTAATTTAAAAATTGAAAATTGTTACATGTTGCTATTTTTATAATGGCTATCAGCTTATCAACACAGGGAATTATGTGATAAAATTAAAGTCCAAGATACGATAGTCCATGCATTTATACTCTTATGATAAATTAAAAATGCAAGATAATGTCCGAACTTTAGAGAAAAAACCTACAAAACGATCTCCTTTTTAAATTAATATTGCAATTTAGGGATAAATTGTTTACCAGGTTGCGTATCTATACTTATGTGATAAATTTTAACCCTTTCAGAGGTAAAGAGCTTCCATTCCTAAAATGTTGAAATGAGGCTAATTTCATTAAAACTTGTCATGTCTGTCACATACTACGATTTTCATTTACCAGTATTTTAGGACAGAAAAATATGACTTATTTTATTGGAGATATCTCATCAATTGAATAACTACAGGCAAACTTTTCGAAAATACCGGTGGTCAGCAAGCATAGCGATTTTCAGCTGTGTGACAGACATGAGAAGTTTTCATGGAATTAGCCATGAATGAATAATACAGGAATTTGCAAACAGATGTAAGAAAAAAGTATATTTGAAATACGTAATAAAGCTGAAATGTTTTTACCAGAATTCTTGTGCCATTGTGGCATTAGAGAATTAAAATTAAGTGGTTTCATAAACGTACCAGCGTCTCTGAAAGGGTTAAATGAAAAGAAATATAGAAAAATCTGTAGAACAATTTTTTTTGTTCATATTACTTGATTTAAAAATAAAATATTCTATCACTCCAATCAATTATGCGTACAAGATAAATTTAAAAACACACTGTACAAATAAAGAATATCTCGAGTCGATCACATTTTTTCTTCGTTTAAACATTACTGGACTTGAAAAATAGGACAAGAATTCCATATCCCGCTCTGGTTGAGACGATTAACGAAGGAATCCGAAAGGGCGCCAAAAAGCCATTTTAACATCTTATAAATATTTTCAAGATGGCGGAAAAACATGGTCTTTATATGTTTATAAACACATATATATATATTTAATAAACGTTATATGTCACATGTTATAAAAATAAATACGATGTTTATATAAATATCTTCATTTTTATGTATATATTACATATATTTCTGTATATAATTATATAGAGAGATATACATTTATAAATACATATTGCATACACGTATAAATAAATATTATATACATATATAATTTTATATATTGCATATATTTATTATATGTGCCAAATTAAAACAAAAGTTATAAATTTTTCCAAAAAAAAAAAAAATATGCTAAATGCAAAAAATTACGCAAAAAACATATGAATAAATTCCACTGCATTAGTAAACTAGTATGTCGTGGCTATCACAATACTTTTTTCTACACTGCTCATAAAAATTAGGGGAGTAAGCAAAAACGGGAAGAGAACAGTGTAAGACACCCATGTATGGGCATAAAATGGATAGTACACGGGAACCAATGTGCAATACAGAAAAAAACCGCAAAAAATTGCAAGGGAGCTTTTATTCTTTGAAAAGATGGAATGAACATGAAAAGATGGTTTCGGGCAACAATTTGATTACATGTAAATGATAAAAAAAGTATTGTTTAGAAATAATGCAATATTTTTAATATGGCGTGTGGTCTCCTCGAACAGCTAAGACTGCTACACACGTGTTTTCCATGGATGTGAGGAGGTTATCGATAAGAATTTGGGGAATGCTGTTTCACTGCTCAGGTATTGCAATTTCCAAGTCTCGGAAAGTAAAAGGAGCCCTTGGTCTCGCAGCAATGCGTCGTCTGAGTATGTCCCAAACATGCTCGATCGGAATCAGGCCAGAAGAGCATGCTGGTCATTCCATATGCTGTACTGTTTTAGCTTCAAGCATGTTTTCCACAAGGCGAACTGTATGAAGGCTGGCATTATCATGCATGGAAAAAAGAAATCACCAATTGCTGCAACATAAAATACGACATGAGGTCTCAGTATCTCGTCTATATAACTTCAGACTGTCCAAGTACCATTCCAAATGACATGCAGGCCCATACGTCCACCCATGCTGATTCCAGCCCATAGCATAAACCCACCTCGTCTGTAATGTGATCTTTCAAGAACGAATGTGGGATTATTTTGAGTGTCTGTTTCTCTTCATGTCAAAACACATCGGATGTCATATCCAGACTGAATAGGGACTCGTCTGTAAACAGAATTTGACAACAACGTTGCCTCCAAACTCGATGTTCAGTTGCCCACCTTCTTTATGCCGCACAGTTGCTTGAGATCAACGGAATACAGACCATTGGCTTACGTGCATAGAGACCAGCCTGGTAAAGCCTATTTTGGATTGTTTGGCTGGACACCTTTCGTCCTGTGACCAAGAACAACTGTGCTTGCAGCAGAGTAGCATTGCCCGTTCCGTCTTGACGAGTTGTTAACAGGATATATCGGTCATCAGTTTTTGTGGTAGCACATGGCCGACCTTGCCCTTGTCTATGTCCACCGTTTAACGTGTCTTAGAATCGATTCCATAGCCTTGCATTGACACTTCTTGCGACCCCAACAGCGTCCGTACACTTCTTTGTGTTTATCAGATTCAACTGTTCCGATAACACGCCAAGCCATGGATTCCGATAAATGACATTGTTGGGACATTTTTAAGTCACCTTTTCTCAAAATACAAGCTGAGCAATTGAATTTTACAACTGAGATAGTGAAACAGACGTTTCTGCAAAATCCCGATTTCTACACTTATCTACTTTTTCTACTTTTCGAAGTTATAAATTTTAAATTGCATGTCAAGTTTTTTTTTATCTGTTTTCCACTACCCTTTAAATTATGAATGTTTTATTTTACGTTACTTATCGGTGTAAATATTTGCGAAATTTTGTTAAAACCATGTGCTCCCCTAATTGTTTTGAGCAGTGTATATAAATCATACCAATTAAATCATTTAAATAGTACAAGAAATTACATCAATTTAGCACCAATTGATATCAAAGTATATCGGAATACGAAGTTTGGTGAAAATTCGTGCATTGGTTCTTGAGATAGAGCTATAGCGGAAATTCTGAAAAATTTAGCATGACAACGCCACCTGTTGAGCGATTTACACTAAAACATAAACAGCGCTACACTATATGGCCAAAGGTGACCGGTCACTTGCGATTTTAGACGTTTTGTTAAATATTTAGAAAAATACTTGAGGAATCAACCTGAAACTCCAGGTGTGTAAATCGAATAGTACAGGTCATACATTTCCGTGAGGATTTTTTCCCGAAACCCCATAGGGGGCCGTAAACAAATTGTAAAAAACAAATATCTTTTGGATAAACCTGTAAAAACTAATGTAGCAAAAGCATTCAAACTCGAGATTATTAATAAGTGGCTTATTGTAATATACTGTGTTCATTTTTATGAGGCTAGCATGTATACTCGTAGATAAATTGAGGTTTTTATAAAAACAGTCTCAAATTTCGCCAAGTTTTTGCTTATAATTTGCAGAGTTCTTAATATTAAAAAAAGTTCTTTTCAGAAAATATGACAAACAACATTGTACACAATACTCTGCAATCGGAATTAAAAAATAATAAAAATTGGAGAGAAAATGATCAGGTATACTAAAAAATGTTTCACTGCGCACGCGCGAATGCAATCAAACTATAATATGCATAATGTATTAGCTAGGTATGTAGATCAACTTTTGTAAAACATTTCAAAATCATAGCTTGAAAATACTGAAAATTATCGTCGATAGAATAAGCTCGAAATTCGTTGTTCTCTAAAAGAAGCAAAAATATGAGGGGTTGTATCAAATATCTATTGATTAGTGTCAAGATAGCGTACACAATATTACACGTACTACTATATTTGTATATAACCCCTCATCTTTTTGCTTTCTTTTGGAAACAACGGATATTGAGCTTATTCTATCGACGATAATTTTCAGAATTTTCGAGCTATTATTTTGAGACTTTCATGACAGTTGCTCTATATACTTAGCTAATACATTATGCACATTATATTTTGATTGCATTCGCGCATGCGCAGTGAAACTTTTTTTGTAAACTTGCTCATTTTTCATCCAATTTTTACTTTTTTTTAAAATTCTGATTACAGAGTATTGTGTACAATGTTGTTTGTCATATTTTCTGAAAAGAACTTTTTTTTTTATATTAAGAACTCTGCAAATTATAAGCAAAAAACTTGGCGAAATTTGGGACTGTTTTTATAAAAACCTTAATTTATCTACGAGTATCCATGCTATCCTCATACAAATGAACACAGTATATTATAATAAGCAACGTATTAATAATTTTGAGTTTGAACGCTTTTGCTACATTAGTTTTTACTGGGTTATCCAAAAGATATTCGTTTTGTTCAATTTGTTGACGGTCCCCTATGGGGTTTCGGGAAAAAAAAATTTCACGGAAATATATGACCTATATTATACTGTTTTCACACCTGCAGTTTCAGGTTAATTCCTCATGTATTTTTATAGATAGTTAACAAAACGTATAAAATCGCAAGTGACCGGTTGCCTTTGGCCATATAGTGTAACAGAATCTGAAGTTTGATGAAAATTCCCACATTAGTTATTGAGATAGAGCTATATTGGAAATTCTTAAAAATGCAGCATAGCAGCGCCACCTGTTGAGCGATTTGTACTAAAACATATACAGCACTAATTCATATCAAGGTATACCTTGTCTGAAGTTTGTTGAAAATCCAAGCAATCGTTCTTAAGACAGAGCTATTGGGGAGATCACAAAAAATGCAGCATAGCAACGTCACCTGTTGAACGATTTTCACCAAAATGTATAAAACGTCAATTCATGTCAAGGACTAACTAAATCTGAAGTTTGATGAAAATCCGTGTATTAGTTCTGGAGCTTGAACTATTGCGGAAATCGTAAAAAATACAGTACAGCAGCGGCACCTGTTTAGCGATTTACACCCAAAACTAAACAGCACTAATTCATATCCAGGTATACCTGAATCTGAAGTTTGTTGAAAATCCAAGCATTAGTTCTTGAGATAGAGCAATCGTGCGAATCGCAAAAAATGCAGCACAGTAGCCGAACTTGTCGAGCGATTTACACCAAAATGTATAAAACGTCAATTCATGTCCAGGACTAACTGAATCTAAAGTTTGATGAAAATCCGTGCATTAGTCATGAGATTGAGCTATTGTGGAAATCGTGAAAAATACTGCATAGCAGTGCCACCTGTTGTACGATTTACACCAAAAACTAATGAGAACCAATTTATATCAGGGACTAACTAATTATAAATTTTTATTAAATTTCGTGCAGTAGTTCTTGAGATAGAGCGCCCACAAAATTTTGTATCACATACATACAGACAGGCAGAGAGACAGACTCACAGACAGACATTTTGTAAAAACATGTTTTTCGGAATCGCTAACCACTAAAACGTATATATCTGTCGAAAACCTAAAGTCGATCATTTTTACGAATCCAATACTTATTTCTTGAAAAGATAGAAGAAAATAAAAAGTAACCCCAAAGGTAACCACATCGATTAATTTAATGCTAGAAAATCTCGCCAAAAATATCAGAACAGGACATGGAATTCTCTCAAAAATACTTTATTTATACTAAATGTTTATTCTTATGGAATAAATTTGCAATATAAGATAACGTTCAAACGAAAAAAAAATTCTATAAAAAGTATTCTGTTGTTTAAATACCATACAGTTTATCAGACCACGCAATTATGAGACAAATTTTTCATACAAGTTGCTATTCAAGCTTAAAAAAATCAATAGAAAGATTTTTTTAAAACGATATTGTTGCATTAGAAAAACAAAAGCAAAATATATTATTAGACTATGCAGTTATACTTTTTTAATAAATTAAAAATACAAGATACTATGGAAACTTAAAAAATGTGTAGAATGGTCACTATTTTGTTTAAATACTACTACATTAAAAATATCGGTCTGTCAGCCCAAGCAATTGCACTAATTTATAATAAATTTAAAATAGAAGATACTATTCAAAGAAAAAATATCTAGAGCGAATAATGTTTATAATAATATTTTTTTTTTTTTTTTTTTTTTTTTTTAATACAATTTTCATTTGATGAAAAGAACTAGTTTTTTTGCTCATAAAATTACATTAAGTAATAAATATAAAAATACAAAACATTATTAGAAAAAAACAATTTAAAAATTCATTAGCTCACGCTGTTATGCTAATATGATATACAAGATTCTGTCTCTAAAATCTCTAATGAGTGATTATCCTCTTTTTTTAATAATAATATGGCATTAAAAATGCATCAGATCTCATAATTATCTTTAAACTTTTTAATTACAAAATACTATCGCAACTTAAAAAAATGTATAAGGAGAATAGCAGAATTTTATAGCAAAATTTAAGTTACAAGATATCTACTATGCAAATTTAAACAAAACACTATAAAACGAACTAATTTTGTCACACTCTGCCTCTTAACTTGTAATTAAAACCGAAATCTTTCTCACCAAATCTTCCCCTTCTAGTAGGAAACTAGATTCTTTTACGTAAATAACTGCCAATTAAAATTTTAACAACGTACACAGCGTGATATGATTGTCTGTTGCATTGCCTCCGTCATGGGTAGTCACTCTTTTTAACGGGCATTCACTGAAACAACAATGTGACTTCAGGCATAGCAGATGGGTTGATTTATTTTCTAGTTTGTAGAATATACAGCTTTTGTCACAGAGGATTCACACATCAATAAAAAATTAAGAGAGAGATTGTACTGCGATTATCAGTAAACGCTTCACAACTTATTTTCACGTGTTTATAAGCGTTAAGCTTGATAAATATTTAATGAGTACGAAAAGTTTAAAGAATGAGATTTTATCTCAATTATGTGCGTCATAAGACAAGGTAGTGAAATTTGGCTGAAGATAAGATAGGAAAAGAATCAACGGGTCAGTCACCTTTAAACCTTTCTCGACGAGCATCTCGTAAGCGAGACCCTTGACCCCTTCGAGACGAGCGTCTTTTACAGAATTATTAATCTTTTATCATTATTATATCACTATTTTTTTATCTTATAAAAACATTAGCTGTCAAATGAATTAAAAAAGAAAATATCGATTTGTTAAAGATTTTAAGGGTCGTATGTCCCCTTAACGCCAGAGGTGCCAAGCTCGCACTAATCCTCCGTAATGCATGGATTAATTTGACCCAGTTTAACAACGTTTCGAACCAGAAAATTTATTTGATGAATCTTTATTTATTTAATTCCAGTTTTCTATGTGGAACTTATTTAATTTCATCCCTGAAAAAAATTTCTGGTGCGAAGTGCATTAAACCAGGGTTAAATTAACCCACATATTACGGAGGATTAGTGACAACTTGGCACCTATGCCTTAACCCTATCGCTGCGCAACCCGAGATATTCTCGGGCAGGCATTTTTCCGTCTAATTAATACTATTTCCATATTCCCACCAGTAATTTTTTAGCGAAAACTTTGTCTGATTTAATCAGGACATTTTCTCCGTTTACCATAGTCAAAAATTTCTGCTTTAAAGAATCGGTGATAAAAGATTAAAAATTCTGTAAAAGACGCTTGTCGCGAAGAATTACTTACGCAGAGAGAGGGTTAACCCCTTCGGGACGAGCGTCTTTTGCAGAATTTTTATTCTTTTATCACCGGTTTTTCAAAACAGAAATTTTTGCCTAATTTAATCGGGAAAATGCTCGGATTTAATAACGCAAAATTAATAATAAAAATTTACTGATGACAATAATTACGGATTCTGAACACCTTACGCGTCACATATACCGGTCGTTCGTCCCCAAGGGGTTAAGGGCACAGCTGCCAACTTTTACACTTACTTTCTTGTACCACTAAAATTTAATAGTAAAAGTTTTCATATTTAATCGGCGAACTCTCTGATTCAATAAGTCAACAATTTATGTTAAATTTTAATGGTAAGAAAAAAGCGTAAAAGCTGGCACCTATGCTTAAAGTCCTCAGAATGTCTATCTGAACGGTAATTTTTAATTGAAAATATTGCGTTATTTAATAAAATTATTTATATGATGTAATTAGACAAGAATTTCTGTTTTTAATCCTTTATGTCCCAAATTACGAATTCATGAAAATTTCATCTTCTAAATCATCTTTCGTGAATTTTTGAAACTACGTTAGAAGATTAACACAATCATTTTATAAATTTTAGAAAAATTTTGCCATTTAAAATTAATTAATTAAATTAGAATTTATAGGGATTTTGTGCAATATTTATATCCCCGCACAAATCTTATATGTAAAATATTTTTTCTAGTATTTTGTAGAGTTCTTACAATATAACGTTCTTACAATAGAAATATAGAAATATTTCCGAACTGAATCTTTCCGCCTTCAATCCCACTTTTACTTTCATATATATTCATCTTTTAAAACTATTTGTAGTTTACAAGAATTGCATTTTTTTTAGATATGTTATAGATTCTTTCCACTTTCTCATAAACAATATTTATAATAATTTTGTACCTTATATATTTTAAAATATATGATAAAATAAAATTTCGAAAAATACATTATTTATCAAATTTATTCACAATAAAATGTATTTCCACCCACTCCTATACATAGTACGTACAAACAAAACACTTTCGCACTTTCTATGGTAAAATAAGAAATCCCAAAAAGAAACTAAACCAAAGTTTCATGTTATTCCTTATAAAACAAATTTCATAACATAATATCTCTTGATATAAAACATATCATTGCACGTCATGAAATAATGCACCGTGAAAGATATCATTTTCAAAATATATTTGATTCTCTGCCGGAAGCATATTTTTGGCCATATATTATTTTAAAATGGTGTAAATCCTCTTCTTTTAAAAACCCTGTAAGATTAGAGTATTTTTTTTTTTTTAACCTTTTTTTTTTTTTTTTTTTTTTTTTACTTTTTTTTTGTAAATATTTAACAAATTTTCGTAAATTTCCCTTTTTAAATTTTGTTTAAATTTCCTTTTAGATTATCGTTAGATCTTGCGAGACCTCATTATTTTATATACCGAGTGAACAAAAAGTTCGTTACAACTTTAAAAACTCATAAAAAAGGAAGAAATTATGATAAAGGAGTGGGTTTGCAAGAAAGGGCTCACAAGGTAGTTGGATTTTTTTTTTGCAGCAAAAGAAAATTTAGTTAAATAATCACACGTAGAGGTCAGTGCGCCTAAATGTGATGACCCCTAAATGCGATAACGTTCCTTTCCTTGTAATCTTAATGCAAGAATTATAAATAAATGCTGTATAATGAGGCATCCGATCTTAATGAACAAAACCCGAAACATTTATCTACATTTAAACGTTTTGTATTAAACAAAATCCCATTCCAATGGACATCGCTCATTTTATAACACCCCAGTGTTTCCTAAATGCGATAGAAAATCCCGAAATTGGTTCAAGTTTCTTTTCTGTTAACTTTGAAGATTAAATAAAATTACGGACGTCAATGGCTACCATGTGTGCTTGATTTACCAGCAAAGTTAGCTCGTGAAAACGCAAAGAGTTTTCAGATTTGAGTTCTATAGTTTTCCACGCATTTAGGCAACTTGTTTTCTTCAGTTGCCTATTAGCGACAAAGATAATGTCCTAAGTGCGGCATAGCTGCCAACATATTACGCTTTTCTGTACCACAAAAATTTTATAGTAAATTTTACCTTTTTAAATCTCTGTAATTTACCGATTAAGGCAAAAATTTCTGTTAAATTTTCGTAGTACGAAAGAGCGGAAGAGTGTCAGCTTTGAATGCGGAGAGACTTTCAGGATATAAACTAAGGTATATTCATAAGATATTTTCATAGATTGCAATAAAATTACGTTTAAAGCTGAACTTGTGTTTAAGGGGTCTCAGGACTCTTAAAGCTTTAAAATTTTCGAAATTTTAATTTTTTTAGATGTTAAACTCCTATCTTTTCTGAACATTTTGACATAATTGTTTCTTTGAAATTCCTATTAGAACTGAAGTTATGGCCTTTACATTTATACACGTTCAACAGCTGAAGCGTCGTTTCGGAAACTTTGAAGCCATTTTACCACCGCCCCCTGAATACTAGGCCTGAGCGCTCACACAAAAATGGCGTCTGCCGAAGGCGGATCCTTTTCAGCGTAGGTACGGTCCCTTAAATGTTTACACCAGTATTTTATAAAAGATTTCTCTACCTTGTCTATTCTCAGAAAAATGAAGGGGAAAAAACTTCAATAAATTATTGGTAGGAATATTTAAGGGGCCGTACACACGCTGAAAAAGATCCGCCTTCGGTAGCCGCCATTTTTGTTCCAGCGCTCAGGCCTAATATTCAGGGGGCCGTGCATTTTACTCCAAATGACGTTTTTGGGCATAACGCGCACGATATCTCAAGAACTTATGAATATTGTTTCACAAAATTTTCAAAACACATGTTTCATGTTAGTCTGTATAAACTGAACCTAAAATTTCCATTTTATTGTTCAAAATAATATTTTTTTAGGTGATTATACTGTTGACATTTTCTTAATTTTGCATTTTCTAAATACAACTTTGCATTAAAAATATAAAAAAGCTTTACATACAAATTTATTTAGGTTCAGGGTAATTATTACAATCTGAAGTATAAGTAGGCATCAAAATTTTCATTCTAGTTGCAATACTTATTTTGTAATCGTGCGCGTAAGCTGTTATGCCGATTTTTTGCTCGTCCAATGTCTAACAGTTTGGAGCCCCCTGTAAATGCTAATTCTGCATCTTATAATTTTTTTGCGAATACATGAAATTAAAGAACATATATATTTTATTCCAATTAAAATTGTGTATTAAAATCAAATACATTTTAAAATATTAAATGTTGAAAATGGTCTTTTTTTTTCATTTTTTCCAATCTTAAGAGTCCTGAGATAAAAATAAGTTGTGTTCAGTCAATAAATTAAGAATTTCAAGATGATCCTCCAATAGTTGTTTTCTTTTACCGCGCAAATAAACGTGTATTTGAAATGAGCAAAATAGAAAAATACTCATCTTTAAAATTTTTAATAATAATTTTAATTTTCTAATTCAGTCAGTGCACCGTAAAAAATGGTAACGTTCCGCGTTTATTCCGGGATCGTTTTCCCTTTTCATAAGTTTCTATAACAGGAATTTTTAATTTTCTTTCTGAAATATTCCTACTACTCGTATGTACGGGTAACAATTAACTCGCTAGCACGTGCATTCGCCACCAATGTATCTATTCATTTCACAAGAAGTTTACAGATTTTTCAGTAGAACGTTCCAGAATAATTTAGAAAATCTTAAGTTAGTTTAAACCATTTCTAGCATTTTCCAAATAAAGACATACAGCGCAACACAAGTGCACCCCCCGCAAACACAACTCGCGTTGGAAAAGCGTTTCAAAATGATAAATCACGGATTACGGGTGTGTCATTTTCACTTGACACCGTAAGCTGAAACACAGAGAGAGAATAAAATATCTAAACAACACTTTTAATGTAAACTGGTGGGAATATAAATTTCTATTTGTTAGTCAAATCCGGGAAAAATTATTATATCGTAAACAATTTCGAAAATTGTTAAACATTTTAAATTTCATAAAACAAATCTGTATTTTGTAAAGCAGGGGTGGCAAACCTGTTGCCAGTGGACAAACTGCCATCACTATTTCTGAAGAGCAATTTATTTAATGACAGAAATTATAGAACTAATGTTATAAAAAGAAAAAAAAAAAGAATTTTTAAGAAATGCTGCAATTCTTATAAAAAAGTTTCAAAAGAACAAACGTCTTTGGAATACACGTGGAACTTTATCATTTGTTTTCGAGTCTAAAGGTTAAAATCAGTGGCGCAGCCAGAGTGGTGGTCCAGATGCTCTGTGTACCAATAGTTTTGAAAAGTTTTCTTCGCCTTATTAGATCTGAGAATTCTCTGCTAGTCATTAATACGAAGAAACCTTTTGAATATTAGTGGTATCCAGATTATTTAGACCCCCACCCTGGCTACGCCACAGGTTAAGATGTTTCTCTGCTTTCAAATATGCTTACAATGTGATGTTTTTAATCTGCTCATGCAAATCTTCATTGCCACCAGTTTCCACTGAAAGCAATGTTAAAATATAAATTTAGTTAAGATGTTTGGGTTCGCCCTTGCCAGGTTCTAGTGTCTACCTTGAACGTGAACGATACCATCCCATGCAGGGTGTTTATTACTACGACAATGCTGAAATTTCGTACTTCGCGGAAACTGCTCCATCCACTACTTTTGTAAGTCGTTTGATGAAAACAGTTTCGCAGACAAAAAGCGAAAATCCGCAGAATCATACTTTTCTGCATGCTTAAAAACTGTAGCATAATATAGAATAACAAAAACAGCATCAAAAAATGAAAATGAGAGAATAATTAAAGCGTAAAAAATCAAAAACACAATTGTTAAAAACCTGAAGTTAGTCACTAAAACAAACTAGAAGTAAAGCTTCAACAACTTAAATCTTAATCGTATATACATCCATACCATTCAGGTATCAAAAAGAAAAATTAAGGCCTACACGGAAGGTGAAAATCAAAAATGCGTTAAAAGCAAACTTAAAATATTTGGTAAAACTTGTTGTATCAGTCATTAATTAATTCCTTCCTGTTTTATCGATGGTCAAAGTTAAATGTCCGTTAAATATGGATTTTGAAGTATGCATTATTTAAGTTAAATGTATTCAAGATTATATACCTTTATGATTTTTTATGTAAATTATTCGTTTATTCAATTGTTCAATAATAAGCTATTCAACCTTCAATTTGAGGTATTTCAACTCTTTACTAAGTAATTAAAATATGTATAGAAATTAAATGAATATTCTAAGATGAAATGGCATGTGTAAAACGCATTGTCACATTTAGGACATTGAATGTCTCATTTAGGATTTAAATATAGTAAATGCGACAAAAATGATTTAAATACGACAATGGTATATTGTTGGTTTATATTAAAAATAACGATTAAAGTTTTACGAAACAAGTTAGTTTTGAACTAGAGGCACAGTATTCAGCAATTTTCTACTTATTAAAATATATATTTATTAACAAAATCCCAAATATTCCCAAAGTGCGACAAAACTATGGGAAATCGCGTCGCAATTAGGCACAATGACCTTTCCTTGTGAGTCTTTTCTTGCAAACTGCACTCCTTTATCACAAATTCTTCCTTTTTTATGAGTTTTTAAATCTGTAACGAATTTTTGACTCACCCGATATTTTTCCATTTTGAAACCGTATATAGCAATTTTATAGCTCTTTCCAGTAAATATATAAGTTTAACAACAATACAGATGTTCGTAAAAGAATGACTGAGTTATACATTTTAGTATTAACTGTAATCGTTGCAGAGTGTTGATTCAAGGTCACAAATGAAGAGTACCGTAACTTTGGGCCACTTTTTCCTGTTTCCACTCACATTTCCATAATTAAAAAATATTATATGTGATTTTTCAACGTCGAAACAGTTTTCGGCATGTTATCCTCAGCAACTGGAGCAAAAACAATTAATGTAACAAGAACAAAGAACTTCTTAAAAGACCATCAAAAACTTTTAATTGCACTAGGCCTTTCGAAAGATCTGAGTCTTTCTTCGTCAGGCGCAAAAAAGACGTGCTACTACTATGAAAGCATTTGAGTCTTGCTGTTTCTTTCATAGTAGAAGCACGTCTTCTTTGCGCCTGACGAAGAAAGACTCAGATCTTTCGAAAGGCCTAGTGCAATTAAAAGTTTTTGATGGTCTTTTAAGAAGTTCTTTTGTTCTTATTCATTCACACCAGTTTCAACTTAATTTCTTTCAATTAATGTAACATTTTGCAACAGTAACATTTGAAAAAAAGTTACTTAAAGCATGTCTTAAGAGATTTGGTTGTATAAAAGGCATTTCTAAGGTAATTGGGGTTATTTTCGGACCAAAACAGGCCTGGCACAAATTAGCCCCGAAATATTAGTTTTCATGCTAGCTTTAAGAAAATGTAAACATTTTCTGCCAAAATAAAAAGTTAAAGGAAAAATTACGATCATACATGGATTGCAGGTTATTAAAGGTAATATTTTGACACTTACTTTATTTGTAGCTCTTATCCAGATTGTTTCATAATAGGAAGTTTGGAGATTTAAAATCTACACACGAAAACATTTGTTTACAAACCCATTCAGTGTTGCCATTAAAAAAATTAAATTACCCCCAAACTATTCAATTACCCAATAGTAGGGTATAAATTATTTTTCAAGGGCAAACACTCCTAATTATCTTGTATTGTTTGTTCAATACAAAGAATAAAATCTTTTTTATGGGCTGACCAAAGTAGCGTCTCGATCGACGGTAACTCAAACAGTTTTAGTTAAGCGCATGCGCGAGTACTGCTTGATTATTGGCTCGCTAGCAGTACCACATACCCAAAATGGCGACTCTTGAGCGTAAAGCGTTATTTCTTGTCTGAAGATTTAAAAGCCGTTAAAGTCCAGCGATTTTATCCTTTCGGGATTTATAAAAGACCGTGTCTACATTCCGCCCCTACCTCATAATTTGCCAGAGTTGAGGCACAGAATTGAAGAGGCTATTGCTTCCATTACTCCGGGCTTGTTAACCGAAGTGTGGGAAGAATTGGACTTTGTGCCATATAATTAAAGTTGCACCTATCGAACATTTGTAAGAAAATCTCGGTTAGTTTACCTTCAATTTGATGTATGATTTGTTGTAAATAGTTTAAAATAAACTGTTATAATAAACCATTCAAACTGGGACATCATTTTATAGACACACTGTATTTTATTTATTTTTTAATCTTGTTTTAATTAGCTTTAGAATGATTATAATTGGCATCATAAATAATTAAATCACACTCACCCATACAGCACTTTCATACTATTTGGGGAAAAAAAAATCCCATTTGCAAAGTAAACAGAACTTTCGTCTTGCTCCAAATAAAAAACATTTCCGAGGTAATATATCTTGTTATAAAACATATTATTTCACATCATGAAATAATGCATCGTGAAAGGTTTTATTTTGTAAAATATCTTAGATTTTCTGCCGGAAGCATACTTTTGACTATACATTATTTTAAAACGGTGGAAAATCTCTTCTTTTGAAAAATCTGTAAGAGTAGAGGTTTTTTTTCCTTGGTAAATATTTAACAAATTTTCATGCATATCCCATTTTAAATTTTGTTTCAATTTTCTTGAAGATTATCCTTACATCCTGTAGATCCTTATTACTTTATTTATTTTTTCGTATTTCGAAACTGTGCATCGTAGTTTTACTGCTAATTTCTACATATATAAGCTTTGCAATAATATTTTTAATTTTTTTTAATCAGTCTAAATTTAGGTAAATCTCTACGTAAATTTAATCCTAAGCTACTTCTGTTATTTCTCATTTAAATAGGCCTGAGCGCTGACACAAAAATGGCCGCTGTCGAACCCGGATTTTCTTTAACGTATGTACGAGCCCTTAAATTTTGAAACCTGTATTTTATAAAAGATTTTTTTGACTTGTTTAATCTCAGAAATATAAAGCGGAGAAAACTTTAAATAATTATTGGTATCAAAATTCAAGGGACCGTACACAGGCTGAAAAAAAATCCGCCTTCGGCAGCCGCCATTTTTGTGTCAGCGCTCAGGCCTAATATTCAGGTGGCGGTGGATTTAAAGCGAAGTGACGTATGTTAACAAAGTGAAGTATTAAAATGAATGGAATGGTAATTATTTTCTTCTACACAAGTTTAATCCAAAGCACTGCTACTTTAACTGCGGTCCAGCTACGCATTTAAAGACGAAAGTGACGTATGCGAACAAAGTGACGTATTGAAATGAATGAATCGGCAGTTAAATATTTTTCTTCTACAAAAGTTTAATCCAAAGTGCTACTACTCCTACTTCCAGTTTTTCCTAAGAATTATAGACTCTCCCGTTTCAATCGAAGTGACGTATTTGACATGAACAGAACTACAATCAATGAAAACATTCCCTGACGATCGTTACGGATTTTGCTGAGCGAAAGTACTAAGAAATCTAGATAAAATATTTATTTTAAGCTCATAACATCTGTAGTCTCATTATCCTTCACCTTTTAAGTAAACAGAAAACGTTGTGTACTCTGTAATTTTTCTCTTTACATGCTTTCTTTTAACTGTTTTTATCATGGAACTATGAGTAAAGAGGAATGGACATATCCTCAAAAGGGTGAAGCAACAACTGTAACCGATTTCGCAGTGGCTCATTACCACCGGGACAAACTTCCACCATTAAATTTTAATAGAAATTATCTCCTTATTTTAACGCTTTATTAATGCAGAAGTTCAGTCATAATTACGGCCAAAAACAGATATATATTTTTACTGGTGGAAATTTACTTCGGCGGTGGTCAGGGCCTACGTTTCGGCCATATTTTGACAACCTAATTATCACCCAGTCAGTGTCAGTGAAAGATATTGTAATTCCCGGGCAACTCCCACCAGTAAAAACGAATACAAATATTTATAATGTCTTATTAGATGTAAATTTCCAACTGGGCGAAAAATGTCCCGACCAGGATTCGAACCCGGGACCTCCTGGCTGAAGCCGCCAGTGCTCTGCCATCTGAGCTATCCCGGACAATTCTGGTCGAACTTTTTCACCCAGCTAACCTTGATGATTACAGCATCTAGTCTGAAACCTGGTTCAGCTCAACATTTTTCGCCCAGTTGGAAATTTACATCTAATATGATTTGTTTACCAATTATAATAATTGTGTTAATATTAATCTAGTGTAATTTCGTATCCAGCGATTTCTGGAGTTCCATTACCTGAGATTTATTCTGTTGAGCTGAACCAGGTTTCAGACCAGATGCTGAAATCATCAAGGTTAGCTGTATGAAAAAGTTCGACCAGAATTGTCTGAGATAGCTCAGATGGCAGAGCACTGGCGGCATCAGCCAGGAGGTCCCGGGTTCGAATCCTGATCCGGACATTTTTCGCCCAGTTGGAAATTTACATCTAATATGATTTGTTTACTAATTAGAATAATTGTGTTAATATTAATCTAATTTATAATGTCTATTAGAGAATTTTTATGTGAATAAGAGTCTAAAATCAGATGAAATTTTCTATTCAAAATTTACTGGTGGACGTTTCCTTCGGCGGTAATCGGAAACTATTGATCCTATGTAAAAAGTCAGCCGCCATTTTGTGACAACCTCCCCAGTTACTTCAATCGCAACTGGTAGACAATACACTATATTATGTCCTCCACTTTATTCATAACTCCATTGTTTGTATGTGTCAGTCATATCTGGAGACTTATTTTTTACCCATTCCTGCTGAGATAGAGGTTTGAAATTTTGAATATATATGTATTCCTGAGGGCAATGTAGGAATTCGACACTGATTTTTAAAAATTCGATCCCTAAGGAAGGCATCTGGGGGCAAATTTATTTACTTGTTAGTCAATTGTAGTTTGATTTCCTATGGATAAATCAGCATCTGCTTCACCAATGATTATTAATTGGAACGTACTAATGACTGGGTTACCATAATAGCGCTAAAGTTTGACCAACTTGGCGACATATCGTCAAATTTGGCGATAAAAATAAGTTGCCATATATGAAGCAAAATTGGCGATAGCTGGCTAATTCCCATTTAAATCAATTATGTCATTAAAGCCGGCTGGGAAGAAAACTTGCCATGTAAGGCGAACAAAACTTTTAAATTTGAATACCAGTATTTTATTTTGAAAATTTTCACATTATCGAGTCTAAAATTTTGAGCGATTAAATAAATCAAAATTACAATGTGCAAAAAACCGGTGTCGAAGAATTAAAAGAAATGTATTAATTGGTTAATCTCCATAATTCAGTCCAGTGAAATTTATCCGCGCATTTAAGTTTTTTTCAAGACTTTTTAACTTCTTACTGCGTTTTTAAAGAAAAATACTGTTTTACTATATTTTTGTAACTTTTAATGAAAACATGTGTTTTTTAAAATAAAATTTTTACATTTACATTTATTGAATTCTTGATTGGATTATCTTTAGATATTATATCTTTAGCATTATAAATAATTTTCTCACACGCATTCATACATAAACTTTCGCACTGTTTGTCTAAAAATAAAAAATCCCATTTGCATAGTAAACAGAAAGTTCGTGTTGCTCAAGATAAAGAACATTTCAGAACATAATATGTCTTGTTATAAAACATATTATTTCAAATCATGAAATAATGGATCGAGAAATATTTTATATTTTTTGCCGGAAGCATACATTTTAGCATTATTTTAAAACGGTGTAAACTCTCTTCTTTTGAAAGATCTGAAGTTTTTTTGAAATCTTTCAAAATGTTTAGCACCATATTTCTTATATTCTTGTTTGAATTGCGGTTAAATTTTCACGTCGAGTTGTTTTCACATTTTTTGTTGGAACATAATTTCAAAAGTAAAAGTAAATTTCAATAATATTTAGATGTTCAAAATTAATATATTAGGAGAAAAGTTAGAAATAAAAATTAATCTCACCTATACCATGGAACTATTTTTTGTAATACAAAAAAAGCCTAAGAGTTGGCAACTATGTTTAGTATATAATTTGAATAAAAAAAATACCCAAACTTGGCAACACAGAGTAATAGAACAAAGAACTAGAAAAATAAAATACGTGAATGATTTCTCGTAGAGAAACCATTTTAAGAGATACGAAAAGAATTGAAAGAAAATTCTTTTTATCTCACTACATTATATTTCGAATCATTTATTTTCATTGTAAGAGAACATAAAAAAAACTAATGCAGAATAAAAATGACTTTGAGGAATAAACTGTTAAAAGTGGGATTTACCAAAGTCAAAACATACATACTTTCTAACCAAATAGAAAAAAAAAATCCAAGTATTTTTATTATAACACAAAAGTGTTTGAAAAAAAGATTAAATTTCTGGGGAAGTTAAGTTCTATAATCTTACAATGAAAGTTGTAAAGGTGTGTAATCGTGCAATGAAATGAGAAGATTTGTCATTCCATCTTCGTTTTTCTTTAAAGAGTCGAGTATCTTTAAAAGTGTCAAATATCAAATCTTTATTAATAGCTTACATAAAATTTGACTCTTTAGGAACATTTTAAATGAAACACTTTCAAAAATCGCTTTAGAAGAGAAGTTATATCTAAAACACTTTGAGTTCTTTTTATTCGATCAAGGGGTTGTAATTTAATCTTTAACCCCTTCGCGAAGAGCCTCTTTTACATAATTTTAATCTTTTATTATCGGGGTTTCAAAACAGAAATTTTTGCCAAATTTAATCGAGAAAAAGCACTGATTAAAGAGGACAAATTTTACAATAAAAAATAACTGATGGGATTAATCAAGGATTGGGAGTCCCTTAGGCGGCACGTATACGTGACGCTCGTCCCTTAAAGGTTACAGTCAATTTTCTAAAAATGCAGATTTTGGTCACTGCTCGCATGATTCTTGCGAAATAGTTAGCAAGAATTTTATGAAATTTCAACTGAAACAGGTTTGACAGATTTGCCTCCATTTTTGTGCAAATGTATATAGTTCATACTAGGAATAAAGAATAGTATATTATGCTTTGTTTAATAAGAGACATTTAGCAATCATAAAAATAAAAATTCTTCTTTCGAAATTTGCTGTAAGAATTTGAAATTTTGGATTAAAATTGGATGCCAAACTCGCTCCTGGACTGAGGGTATAAGGTTAGTTGGGGCAACTGAGCCATAAATTTACAATGTGACTCCGGAGCTTCTGACAATTCAGCTTCAAAAAGCTAATGTTCATTTGAATTAAAGTCTGAACTTCTGTAAATGTGTTCAGTTAGGTTCGCTCTATCAGACAGAAATGCTCAAAATTACATCTTAATATTTAAAAATATGCATATTTTACCTTTCTTTCCTTATGGGTCCAGTTGCCCCATAAAAATGGGGTACGTGGACCAGGAGGGTCTATGTTCCACACGCGTTTATTTATTTTTTTTTTTTTTTCATATGGAATATCAGGTCCTGTTTGAAAAAGTACAAACAACTTAAAAAATTTTAAACCAGGCGGATCACGTAAATTATATATCAATTAAAGAGCTCTGTAAGGGAAACCTTTGCTGTCAATGTGTCTAAAAAAGCACTAAAAGTGAAAATATTAGATTTATTTATATCAAAAATATCAAAAGTAATTTATATCAAAAGTAAGTACTTATGTACTTTAGTATAGGTAATAAGTATAAAAGTCACATGGGTATTTTAAGGAATAAAATAGCAAGGTGAATCTATGAACAAACGGCTACGTAAGTACTTGAGTATTTTGTCTGTATCCAGGGGTCGCATTATATAGGAAAAAATTTATTGTTCCTACCAGAACCGTCTTAAGCAATTTGTCTAATAACGCCTGATATTCTACAAAACACTTGGTGAGAACTGGATTACTGTTTATACATTTGTCATTCTAGAAAAAGTGCACACATCGAAATCTATTGATCCATAAATCTTGGTGAGATGTTCTTTCTATTTAAGTATATATTTTTTTAATTCTAATGGGTAGTTCCGTATAAATAAGTCATAACCTTTGGATACTTTTAGCCCGGACACTCTGTATATCGCAATTAAAAAAAAAAAAAAAAAAAAAAGAAAAAAAAAGAAGAAAAGAAAGAAAAAATTGTATTAAAAAAATAACTTGTAAAATATTTTAAAACTATTGGCCTTAAAATGGCGATAAAAATTACAAAAATTCTGTAAAAATGATCTATTAGATAATGAAATATATTCTGGGAACGAAAATTTCAAGTTCCGACACACAGCATCGAGCTGGGAACTTTTTGATTAGCACACAGATGCTCGACCGCGGAGCTATCCAGCCTACCCAAAATATTCTGAAATTACGTTTCTGTTTTAAAATCTTAATCCCAAAAATGGTCACATGTCATTAAGGGGATGGTGGACGTTAAAAAGTTTTTTTTTTTTTTTTTTAATTTTCATCATCGATATATAAAATTACTGTGGATGAATTGAAGAAGTGTACCATTCAAGCAATTCGTCTAATACCTCCTGATATGCTACAATACACCTGAAGAGAACTGGATTACTGTTTAGACATTTGTCATTCTACAAAAGGTACACACGTCGAAATCTATTACGAACGGTCTATTAAAATGATCAGTCCATTTTAAGACACCCTGTATATGTGAAATTCTTTCTAAAGTATTGACATTTTTTCTTTATAAAAATTATTACTATAACAAGTACTTGGCTGAAATTTGGATAATCGATTATTCAATAAGGTTCAATGTTACAAAAAGTTTAAAAACTTCTTAGCTAAAATAATCTGCATTAATTTTAATAAATTACAATATATAACAAAAAAGTTGTTATTTTTCCCCGAAATGATTACCATCGAAATATTTACAAGTTAAATAGAGAAAATAAACATCAGTCATGCGTGGCATTTTTAAAGTAACGAAAAATAATTAATTCAATTACGTTTATTACATATGCATCTATTAAGGGCCTTTTTACTCAAAATATTCTCGTTTTTTTTTTTTTTTTTTTTTTTTACTTCATAATAGTAAGCTTTGTAAACAACGTTACATCAAATGCATATACACTAGAGTTATACAACGTTTGGTTTATTTTTAAAATATACATGACCATTTCTATTATCCAAAATGCAATACAGAGTAAAATAATGACATCTGTTTATATATTTAAATAATATAAATGTAAATTTTTTTTTAAATTATTAAAATTCAGTAAAATGTAGAAAAAGTATCTATATTTTTAAATACACTAACAAATTTGGCGTTATTTCGCCAAGTTGTCCAAAATTTGGCGCTATAGTGATAACCTTGCCGTTAGTACTTTTCAACAAATACTAATTGTTGAAGCTGATACAGATTTCTCCATAGAAAATCAAACTATAATTGAATAAAGTTTAAGTAGTGGTTTTGCGATGTCTTTCGAAAACGGAGGGCGTTTGGCGGCAGGACACACCCCCCCTCCCCTTAGGAGTAAAATTTTGACACGAAACACGTGTTTAATGATTTTAGTTATACAATAGGCATTCAAAATTTGGAGAATTTATTTCCATTGGTTTATGAGATAAGGGATTGCTTTTTGTCACCTTTTGACGGTGCTTCTATCCTTAAAGATCGAATTTTAAAGAAATCAATATATAATTCCTGTATTTTACTCCAGAAACACACATATACAGAGTGTCCGGGCTAAAAGTATCCAAAAGTTATGTCTTCTTTTTACGGAACTACCCATTAGAATTTAAACAAGTCAAAATTAGATTTAAAAAAATCAAAAAACCCGACTGCGTAAAAAAAGAACTAATTAATTATTTCTCATCAATGTGAAACTATTTTTCATATTACCAATTTTTTTTATTTTCTTCTATTGTTGACTTTTAAGTTGTGTTTAATTGTTAGTTCCTGTCTATAAACACTGTTTTGATGAGGCCTACAGATGTGTATGATGGTTAAAGTTGCAGTAAAGCTAGAGATCTCACAACTCTAGCTTTGACCTACACAAGTTCCAGGTTATACTATATTTAAACGGAGCTTCTGACTGTAAAATAGTCAATGAAACATCGTCTTCATTTTGAAAGACCTATCCAATGATATACCACTCAATATGGTGCGTAAAATTTTTTTTCGTTGCTGCCGCCATTTTTAATTTATAAAAACAAAACCTAGACTGTAACCATCGGACGATTAAGACGAATCGCTAGAGACTTCATTCATTAAACTCCATCCAGCCGTTGGGATGTTTCGAGGATATAAAGAAATCTACTTACCCAGATACGCGTGAAACATACATAGCCCTTCTTGGCAGTCGAGTAAAATATATATTTAAATAGAAAGAACATCTCACGAAGTTTTAATATCAATAGATTTCGATGTGTGCACCTTTTTTAGAATAACAAATGTCTAATCAGTAATCCAGTTCTCTCCAAGTGTTTCGTAGCATATCAGGAGTTATTAGACGAATTGCTTGAATCATACACTTCCATGGATTAACAAATACAAAATGGAGCGAGAATTAAGGGCTTAATTCAATGTAAATAACTGTTGCTAAAAATAAATTAAATTTAAAAAATCAGAAAACCCGACTGCGTAAAAAGGGAACTAATTAATTATTTCTCATCCATGCGAAATTATTTTTTGTATTACTTACCTATTTTTTTATTTATTTGTTTTGATGACTTTTAAGTTGTGTTTAATTGTTAGTTCCTATCTATAAACACTGTTTGATGAGGTCTATATAGACGTCTATAATGGTTGGAGTTGCAGTAAAGCTAGAGATCCTTTCTACACAACTTCCATGTGGTGTAATATTTAAACGAAACACCTGACTGTAAAATAGTCAATGAAACATCGTCTTCATTTTGAAAGATCTATCCAATGATATGCCACACAATAAAGTGAGTAAAAAAAAATTTCGTCTCAGCCGCTATTTTGAATTTATAAAAACAAAACATTGCCTATAACCATCAGACGGTTAAGACGAATCTATAGAGACCTCATTCATTAAAATCCATCCAGCCGTTGGGATGTTTCGAGGGTATAAAGAAATCCAGATACCCAGATACGCGTGAAACACATAACTCTTCTTGGCAGTCGGGTGAAAATCAATTAACATTGTGGCCATCACTTAGTCTAAACTTGATTTGTGTAAAAATAGATGGTAATTTTCCGTACAGTCCCTTCCTTACCGTCCCTTTTTTCCTTACCGTCCCTTTTTTTCCCTTAATGTCCCCTTTTGTTCCTTACCATCCCTTCTTTTACACCCCTTTAAGACAAATGTTATACCAAAATTTTGTACTAAAAATACTACAATATGTTATTACTTTTTATTTGAATGTTCTGTGGTTACTATGCAAATTTATTATAAGTAAAAATTTAGAAGAAAATAGAAAGTTAGAGGGGTAAAACGGTAAGGAAAATTAAACTCGCAAGTTTAACTTAAACCTCAGTTAAATAAATAAATAAAAAAAACGTCGCTGCTGACCATTTTTTCTTTATTTTGAATCATTAAGGCCTTCTTCTATAAGTTTAAAATGCCATTTTATTAAGTTTAATTTCACCAGATTTTATTCCTGAAAGTTAAAATTTTGGGAGCATGCCTCACATATTGAACATTCTTTAAAAAAAAAAGAACTAGGTTAGTTTACCTTTAATTTGATGCATGATTTGTTGTAAATAATCTTAATTAAGGGGTTCCGGGGCTAAAAATTCTCAAAAAAGCAGTTTTTTTTAAATTCGCTTAAAAAAAATACTGAGTTAAGTGTTAAATACCGTAAAACGCATGCTTTTATCTTCATTAGATCCAAAGATATAATACCTTTTGCCTTGAGAAGAAATGCATCAGCTGTCAGCTGGCGAGAACTTTAGCTCCATTTATCTCAGAATGAATTTTCTCACGATTTGTCAACTTTAAAAGAATGTATCTATAGTTCCTTGTAAGATATATGTATGAAATTTTTAACAGAGATTTTATGCTATATTTTCAATAAATTTTCTTCAGGATTTTTAATTTTGAGTGATAATCGTGAAAATATGCTAATTAACCCCTTAACGCTCGAATTAAATTACGGTTTAAAAATTCAAATTGCTTATTGGCACCGCTTTTATGAAAAAGAAGTACTCACCTTATTTAATGACAGGTAAAACGATACTAACATATAGCCAATTTTACTATTTTATAAAACTGGTGGGAATAAAACAATCTGAGTAAAAGACATAGCCCGAGAATATGACGGGAGCGAGAATTAAGGGGTTAATGCAAAACTCACTCATAAAAAAACTTCATTTTTTTTTACTTCAATTTTTTTTATAAAATTCCTTATCAATATTTTAAGAAATCCTGAAGACAAATAAAAATGACACATTTTCTGTACGCAAAAGTGTAAAAATTTTGTAAATCGAGTAAGTACTTTCAGAGTTTTATAAAAAATTAAATATGTTTAAAATTCTACAATTTATTTTTTTTTTAAATGCTTAAAAATTTTCAGATTTTTTTACATGCAATCTTCTTATTATATTAAAAGATATTTCAGAAAAATATTTCATAACAAAATCTCTATAAATAAATAAAAAAAAATAGAATTTTGAGCCCCGGACCCGCTTAAACTGTTATAATATACCATTAAAACTAGGACATTCTTTAATGGAGATCCTGTATTTTAAATTTTTAGTGCCCACTGTAGATGCTACTTGTAATGACGAAATTAGACGGTTGAGGTACGGACACTAGTCTTTGATTCAGATTGCTAATGATGTTTTTCTTGATGCTGGTTAAAGGGGGAGGGGGGAGTCTTTTATTCTTTATAATATCAGTTAAGGGGACCAGGTAAGCTGTATCTCGGCCATGTTAAAATACACTAAATTTATGTACCTTCTTCTCAGAAATGGGGAAAGATAGAGGTCTAGATTTCTTAGAGTAGTTTAAATAACATGCTTTACGTATTTTAACAGACCATTTTCTTTCTAAGCGAAACTGAAAATTATTTATTAATTATTTATTGAAAGACATTTTTAAATTAGCATTTTTCTGAAGATTTCACTGCGTAAAATAAATAATTCTCATCAAATCATTACATCCTGTGTTACAGTATGCACTATAACATAATATAATTATTTAGAAAAATCCGAGTTCTTAAGTTTAATAGATATTGAAAAAAAGCAACACAAACCTGAAAAATCAAAGTTTTGAGAAAAAGTCAATTAAAGCTGTGAAGCAGTATTGCCACTGGACTACTTTTTTTAAATTCTGATTTCTTGATTGGCACCACCTTTTTTGAAATAGTAAAATTAGCCCTATTTAATAACGTATTAATTAAGGCGAAAACAATGGAAATTTTACCACTTTCTAAAAGTGGTGTCAATCAAGAAATCAGAATTTTTAGTAGCTCACTGCTGTGAAGTGCTCGTAGAAAGAATGACAAAATCCTACACCTTTTTTATGTAGCATAGCTGCCAACCTTTACGCTTTTTTCATACCATTAAAATTTTATAGAAAATATTATCCCATTAGTCGTCGAAATCTCATGATTAAACAAAGCGAAAATCTCCTTAAAATTTTAGTGGTAGCTAAAAAGCGTAAAAGTTGGTAGCTATGATGTAGAAACATGTATATACACCGTTGAAAAGATAAAAGTTCAAACCATTTAATGATATAAAAAAGTAAAAATCGATTTTTTGGTTGAATTTCGCTAACCCGGTCCCCTTATAGAAGTGTGATTTTAGAATAAAAAAATCTGTTTAGCATAATAGTAAGGCATAAAGTTTTACTGATGAAATTAAAAACACTTAAATAAATCATCTTCTACACAGGCTGATTTTCTAATTATACGAATTTCATCAAATAAAAAAAAAAATATGTATACATACCTCGATTTATCTTTTATAACGATTTTTATAAATGATCATACGTTATACTGGAACTTGGTCTAAGAGTATTCGAAAAATTTCTGCGGTTTCAAACTAAAATTTAAGTCTGAGTATTCTAATGAGCAAGTGAAATGCGTCTTCAAATTTTAGTCAGATATGAATTGCTTGATTTATAATTTGCACTGTCGTCTTGAATTAGTAATAACTGATAATTATAAACAGTGAAGTTCATAGCAATAAATACAGAGTGTCTCATTTAAATCGATACAGCGCGAATCAATGAGCAATGTTGGAAATTTCCGAATGAAAAAACGAGAAATTTTGGAATATAGATATTTCCGCCAAGATTCGGTCCGGCCGAATCTCCTGCAGCTTTCTGCGCCGAAAATTCTTTTTCGGCAAAACTCAGATTTTGGGCCCAAAAACGAAAACTAAACCGAATTTTCGTCGATCTCTAGTTCTGGTACAAGAAATTTTAATTAGTATAGTTGTAAGGCATGAAGTTTTATTGAAAAAATCAAACATATTTACGCTATAATAGCTAATATTTATATAACTACGAAATAAATAATATATAAGCAGTAATTATAGTATAATTTTTCAAAAATCGAAATATCACCAAAGAACATAACTTTATTATCTCTAATAAATATCACATTACTTTAAAGAAAGTTTTAAGACCAAAGTTTAAGGAGTAAAAACTTTTTATCTAAAAGTATTTTTACCACATATCTCATTTTTAAAGTTCGGAGGTTAAGAATTTAAAAGTGTTAAATTATAATTAACTTTTATCAGTTATTCTACTTGTAAAGGTCAAAGGTTAACATGTTAAAGGTTAAAATTATAATTTAGTTTCATCAGATACATTATCGTAACTGTGAATTTTCATTGTATTATAATTTTTTAAATAGCAATCAGTTATTGGTTTAAATGATATAAGATCGGAACATGTTATAATAATTACAGTTTGACTATAAATAAATAAATAAATAAACAATAATTATTTGAGCTCTCAATTTTGTATTATAAAATAAAGTACGAGGTTATGCTGAAAAGAAATGCGCATATGCCATGAATGACATGAATAAAAACAAATAGCAAGATCGGGCAAAAAGTACATTAAACAAATATTCTTAAGCTTCAAACATATATTTATTCTTAAATATAGTCGCCGTTAAGGCTAACACATTTCTACCAACGTATAACAAGTTTTTGTTTTATTCCGTCACTGAAAAATTCTTCCGACGTTTCTCGAATCCAGGACTTCACAGCTGCCTTCACCTCATCGTCCGAGGTGTAATGATTACCTTTGAGGTCTCTCTTGAGTAGAGGAAAAAATAAAAATCACAAGGCGCAAGATCGGGAGAGTAAGGAAGGTGTGGAATTTGTTAAAACTTCAGGTTTGCAAAGCCTCTGCAGTCGTGAGGATCCTTGGATATGACAATATGGTTTGCGATACGCTTTTGAGGGATTCGATGATGATTTTGAATCAAGTCGTCGATGCGTTAACAAAGTTTATCGTCTGTGGTAGTGATCGGGCGTCCGCTGCGTTTTTCGTAAACAATTATTGCTTTTCCAGACTCGCAATCATAAAATTTTATTACCCATCGATTTAAAGTAGACCTATCAACATCATCGTCACCATAAACAGCCTTTAACCCTTTTAGGGTCAAGCTACTTCTGTCGCTAAAATGTTAAAATGATAGATTGACACCAGGATTTACAAGAGAATTTATATGAAATTCAGTAAAAGCGCTTTTTCGACTATGTAATAAAAAGCACAATTTAGTTTTAAAATTCTGGTGCCAATGTGGCATTTTGGAATTATAATTAAGTAGTATATATAATATACTGACGCCCTTCAAGGGGTTAAACTACGATGAATCTCAGTCGGAGTCACTTTTTCAGCTCTTAAAAATTTGAAAACAGCACGCTGTTTAACTCGCGTTGAAATAGCACTAGAATACGTCTTCATACTTCCGCTTCTCAAAATAGAATGGATGAATTCAGCGATCATAATGGTGCTGATTACTCAGCTTCCGATTTCCCCTCACTAATGTAAAGTCTATGGACATTTGATGCATTGGTATATTTAAAATACCTTCGATAGAAATTCATATTTTTAACATCTTTTTTCTGTGTACTCTTCTTAACCCTTTAAGGGGACACGGTACCTTTTAAACTACTTTTTCGATTTTGAATAATACTGTAATATACTTAAATATAATGTCACTACAGATATGAGGTACTATAAAGCAAATATAATTTCATATAATTTCAAAAAAAAATCTTGTAGAACAGCCTATGTAACTAAAATTTAAATTTAAAAAAAAATAAAAAAAAATGTTTTTAAATCCCTACTAGTTTTTTAAATATGAATATATTTGCTTCAAATTTTTTTTCCATATTCCTTAGATTATACTACATAAAACTGTGCATGGACTTTTAGATGTATGGGATATTACATTTAATATCAATGTTTTTCTCTTTTGTATAGTAAAAAATCAAGGAAAAATAACTGAAATTCTTTAAAAAAAAATAACTATAGCCTTGAATGTTAAATCCATGCACAGTTTTATGTAGTATGTTTTTAGGATTATGGAAAAAAAATGAAGCAAAAATATTCATATTTAAAAAAGTAGTAGGGATTTAAAAACATTTTTTTAATTTTTTTTAAATTTAAATTTTAGTTAAATAGGCTGTTCTACAAGATTTTTTTTTAATTATGTGAAATTATATTTGCTTTATAGTACCTAATATCTGTAGTGACATTATATTTAAGTATATTACAGTATTATTCAAAATTGAAAAAGTAATTTAAAAGGTACTGTGTCCCCTTAACCCTCGAATTAAATTACGGTTGAAAAAATCAAATTGCTTATTGGCACCACTTTTATGATAAAGAAATATTCACCTTATTTAATGACAGGAAAAACGATACTAAAATACAGTAAAACCTCGGTTATCCAAAGTAATTGGAAACCGACCCTCTTTCGGAAAATCGAAATTTTCGGATAATCGAGAATGTTTCAATTTTAAGATTAAGGAGAAATATATGCAATATTTCTTATTATGGTAACAAGTGCTTAATAAAAATAAAGCAAAATAGAAAGAAGAATTAGCTGAATTTTAATTTTGAAATTCAATACTTTTACATACATTACAAGGGTTTGAAAAAATATTTTGTTTGTCGCAGTTTCGACTGTCTTTGCTTTGAAGCTCTATCACGGAGTTTTTAAATATTATTAGTTCACCAGTATCACAGTCTGTCTGCTGCTCGAGCCATGCATAGCCTTTTGCAAAACATTCAAAAGCTTCAGAATTGCTAATATGTTCGTTTTCTTCGTTCCACTCCGAAGCTTACGCGAGTTCAAGTTAAATTCAAATGAACTCTAAGAAAGGGGATCGAAAAGATTTATACGTACTGGTAGTTCGGAAAGGACCGCTAGCACACAAGAAATATGATAGAAAAAAAAAAAAAAAAAGCTTTCAAAATGGATTTTGCACACAAGGAAAAAAAAAAAACTTTAAAAATGAATTTTGGTTAACCGAGAGTTTCGGTTAAAAGAGTTTCGGATAAAACATGTTCTACTGTATAGCCAATTTCACTATTTTATAAAACTGATGGGAATCAAGCAATTTAAGTAAAAGACACAGCCCGTGAATATGACGGGAGCGAGAATTAAGGGATTAAATGATGTCTCTTTTGTTCTTAGTTTTCAAAGTATTTCTAAACTCTATGCTGAATATATTACTTTATGTGTTATAACTGGACGAACTGTGAGTAAAATTTTAACACTTCATATAAAATGACGTCTATGAAATATTTTGAGAACTAAGAAAATAAGAGACATCTTTTTGGAAGTGTACGCAAAAATTAAAGTTAAAAATATAAATTTCTCAAGGAGATACTTTAAGTTAGTGAGGGGAAATCGGAAGCTGGATGACCAGCCTCCTTAAATGTGTGCATGCGTATAGAGGGGGAAGGTTATTTCCACTTGTCACCCGGCGCGCTTCCGAAAGTGATTTCGTTGGCACTCTACAAGCATGTGTGCATTTCTTATCAGTCTACCCCCGTACTTTACATACATTGCAATTGATTGAAAGGATACTATTGGTAAAATCAAGAAAATACTTTTTGCAGAATATAAAGTATATTTAAAATTTACTTATGAGTATTTGTTTTTAATCAAAATTCTACCTAATTTTCAGCTATTTAGATGATTAACATTAAATAATTGAATAAGCTGGTGTGGAATGATAGGATAAAAAAAAGTCTTAAAACACCATAAAAATTTTAATAAATTCGCAAGGCCTTATAACCAACTAGTCTTTCTTCATCAGGCGCAGGGAACAAGTCCTACTACTGTGAAAATAGCAGCAAGACTCTGGCAGCAAGAAAGACTTGTTCTTTCAAAAGACCTTGCGCATTTATAAAAATTTTATGGTGTTTTTAAGAAGTTCTTTTATCTTATCTTATTTAGATGATATAGTATATTACTTATAGTAATTCAATCCCTGTGCATATTAAATTAAAAAAAATTTGATGCCAACAATTTTTCATTCTAAAATCTTCATAATTAAACACAACGAAATAGTACATATATACATATATAAAAGAATTTCAAAGAAAAGCAGACAAACTTTGCAACTAAGACTAACTTTGCAACTAATTATAATATCAGAAACTTACTGGTTACAAACGATTGGGAATAAAGCTTACTTTTAACCCATTACCCACTGATGTTGCTTTGACGTTACGGTCAAAATAAATGAGCATGTTTAACCGCTTGAGGGGCACCGGTATATATCATATACCACCTACGATTAATGAAGTTTTACACCAGAAAAATTTTATTAGATTTCACTTTTTTAACTTTGGTGGAAAAAAGCCGTAATATTGCTTTTACTTATTTGGAAACAGAATTTTTCAAAGATTCCGGTGGGAATTCAGCATTTCACAAACCTAATTGCTTGCTCCTCAAGGGGTTAAATTATTTACCTACCCACCACTATTTTTCAATTATAAAAAAAATTTGCCTTACTTAAAGGGCACAAAATTTTAAGATCAAACAAAGCGAAATTTTTCTTTCAGAATATGTGGTGGCAAACGACGTACGGCTAAAAAGTTGAAAATCTCAATCTTTTAGTTTTCGCGGTTGATAGGTTAAATGATATATATAAAATTTGCTTAGAGGGCCATCTACAAATCAAAACCAGACCAAACATTGTTATTTTTCAATAGCAACATACAATTTTGACAGTATAATTTAAATCTTCGGTTCAAACTATGCCTAGAAACGAAATTTCTAGTCATTTGGATGATAAGTTTTTGAATTATAAATATTCCAAATTGGGAGCTTCTAATGTTAACACTAGAACGTCCGAGAGTTTTCCTCAACCTTAATAAAAACATTTTAACACCGGAATTTTTATTTAAAACTATTTCAGTTATTTATTTAACTAAGTTTTCTCTAGTTAAGATTTAACTGGTTTTACGAAAAAAAATCTGGTTCGAATCGGCATTTTATCATTTGATCGGTGTCAAATTAACACCAGCTGGACGTTCTAGTGTTAAATTATATTTATATATTTTTATTATTATCTCCTGAAATTGTAATCTGTATGTGTTAAGTTTGTGTGCGGTTATATTGTAAAAAACCCCAAACAAAAATACATTGAATTTTTAATTTAAAAAATGTTATATTAATTATGAAATTAATATTAGAAAAAAGCATTAATTGTAACCTACAGGTTTTTTTTTGTTGTTGTTGTTTTTGTAGATTTATATTTATTATATCCTGTTTTATGTGAATTCTCAATTTCAAATTTTTCTTCATTTAATTTTTAAATTATGCTTAGAAAAAGTCAAAATGATGGTTTAAAACTAAAACCGACGGTAAAAACGTATACCTAAAACCGCCAAAGCGTTCATTTTTGTGAAATGCTGAATTCCCACCGGAATCTTTGAAAAATTCTATTTCAAAATAAGTAAAAGCTTTTTTACGGCTTTTTTCCACCAAAGTTAGAAAAAGAAAACTTAATGACATTTTTCTGGTGTAAAACTAAATTAATCGTAGATGGTATATAATATATACCGGTGCCCCTCAAGGGGTTAAAGAAGCCATTTATCTATTTTTTTATACAGAAACAGGAGTAATTTTCATGTATAAAAAATAATATGTATACATATATTAAGGAAAAATGTTTATGCATATAAACATATATAAATAATATTAAAAGTTCATCAGGTTGGTTTTCATAGCTGTTTATAAATTTTGGCAAATATCTCAATTTCTGAAGCCCGAATTGCGCCAAGCTTTTTGAAAAAATGAAAAGACCCATAGTGGAAAAGTACCTAAATAAAAAATAAATCTCTATTATAATAGTCCACGTCATGTGAGTGTCATAAACAATTTTGGCATGGCCGCTTCCCTTTTCCTATGCAAGGCAGTCATTTTTAATCCAGATATTTTTTTTCGAATAAAACTACATAACAGTTGCCATGATCGCAAAGAGTTCGCACTTTTATGTTAGCTGACGCAATGCTCGCCAATAGCATTTTTTAACTCGCCAGCTGCATTTTTTATTTTTCGCGTGGTAAATTAAAACAATGTTTTGATGTTGAAATTAAGGGTTTATGAACTTATGGTATTAATTATTATTTTTAATTTCTTTTTTTTTTTTTTTTTTTTTTTTTTTTTAAGAATTCTTTTTTAAAGTGAAAGTCATGAATTTTAAATGTTGCAGTTTTACATTAAATTTATGTATTTTAAATAACATGAGTTAAAGAATTGTATTTTAAATTAAATTAATGAATTAAGAAAAAATGTTACGAGTGCAATGTCTGGCAATTTATCATCGGCAACCGACGCAAATAAAAATATCGTTTTCTTCATTCCTCTAATCAGAATCTTCTAATTTGGCGAAGATTTGAGAAAGTAAATTAAATTATGAATAAAAGTAAGATGATATAATACCTAGGATACATTTAAAGGAGATTAACTGGTCTCCACGGGAGGCTAGTATTCGAGGTGGCGAGTGGTCACGGAAAAACACAGTCAAAAAATAGGGAACTACCGGTATTTTCTTCTAGAAAATACTACGAATAATATAAAGGAATTAAAGAAAGCGGATTTCTCTTTTACAAAATACTGGTTTTTAACACTTTTTTTTTACTGCGTTTTTCAGAATTGATGCCTGCTAGATCAAGAAAATTACAAGACACTTGTAGAGGTTGTCGTCTAGAACTAGCTTTTGTAGAATACTTCCGTGTCATTTGGTCGAGCATGTCGACGCCAAAATTTGTAGAATTAGAGAACTTTACAGTTCCTGGTAAGTGTTTATCACCAGATTCAAATGTAACTGATGTTTGTCGAGAATTTAGAATTAAAACATATTTATTTTTCTTTCCTTGATAAACTCAACGTAATATCATCTTTGGCAAGAATTTGACTACTGTACAAAGATTTTTTTTTATTTTATGGCTTGTGGAATTTTGTTTTTCGTCCGCGATTGACTGTGTCAACAATGCTTGCTTTTCAGTGACTTCAGCTTTTCTGCAAAGGAGAGTGAAGCAAAGAAGTTATCTGTACTAATGTTATAACCTTTGTTGAAGTATGGTTGTATGAAATAATGACTGTTGCGACAACTACTAGATAAAATGTGCATTAAAATTGACAGCAGTTATTTTGACCGTTTCGGCGGTTCTAGGTATACTGCTGCTTTACTTCATAAATTTTGGCTGACTGGAAAATTTATCACTGGCATATCATAGCTTTTCGAATTATTGGAAAAGTCACGGAAACTGAAAGTTATACTCTAAATAGAAACAAATCGGTACGGAATAAAAGTTTCGAAATGGTCAAAACGACCGCCTTGGCGGTTCTAACGTTAAAGGGCCTTCTATGATGGTACGGCAGAACATGCACTTTGCATGCCAATCTGTGGAGAACAAGTGTCTCCAAAGAAACAATAACATCGGTTACGTGAAAAGCAAAGCGATATAAGTAAGCGTCCTATCTTAAATGGGAGAAGTATCCGCAAGATTAAAAGCGAGGTCACATCAATCAAGGTCATGCGCCACGTAGCGGATGGAGTGTGAACTACAGGTAGATACCCAAAGGTTTTCTTACTCACACCACTAAAATTATAAAGTTTTTTTCCACTTCATTAATAACTGAAGTTTTTCTGATAGGGCGAAGAAAACTTCGTGGTGTCAAGTGCGTCTGGATACCACACTCGCTACGCCAGTATTTTGTAATAAATGTGGCAAACAAAATTCATTCTCATGAGCGACTGAAGGTTAAGAAAATACGCGCCACATTAAAAGCCCGCGTATGTGAATTATCACTCCGTCCACAAGGTGGCGCAACTGTGTTAATTTACGCCTGATTCCAGCATTAAGTTTGTTCGCTTACTTATAACGCTTTGTGAAAAGTATCCGATTTCCTTTAACAAATCATCCTGCTTTGCCAGTCGAGGTAAAGTAATATTTATATATATATTTATAATTTACTAATTTAATTTTACGGTGTGAGATTTATAATAAATGGATATAATTTGTGGTATACCTATGTCACTGATGTCTACAAAAACACGTATTCCAATAGAATAGAATAGCTGCTAACTTTTACGCTTTCTTCCTACCACTAAAAATTTTGAGTAAATATTGTCTTACTTAATCATCGAAATTTTAAGATTAAACAAGGGGACAATCTCTATTAAATTTTAGTGGTAGCAGAAAAGCGTAAAAGTTGGCAGCTATGGAATAGATTTATGATATGCAGAAAAGCATGATTTGAAAAAAATATATATATATTTTACTCATTTTATTGAAATATTTGGGCTGGCAATAGTTGAAACAAATTATGTGAGTGAAATGGTCATATTTTCAAGATATAATACATCAATAGAAGTGAGAATGTGTCTGTACGATTTTAACAGTCGAGTACGAACTTCAATACGGATTGAAAATATGCTCATTCCCCTAAAGTGATTCCCATAAAATGTGCTCATTTTAAAATAATTTCTCTGAAACTAATCATATGAATTTCATGAAAATTTGATTTTGTGCTAATTGAAGAGTGTAGAATTTATTTATCGCGTCAAATTTGAGTATTGCTATTGCAAAAACAAAGTTTGGGTTCGTTTTGATATGTATATGACCCCATAAGCAAATTTTATACATATTTAAAACTAGACTTTATTACCAATTGTTTGGTACCAGTAACTTTCTTCCAAATTAATTTGTTGCAGAGTTAGTAGGGCTAGTGTTTACTTTTTTTTCCACAACTGTACATGCTGATATTATTTTCTAAATATATCGTTTACATCTGAATTTTCACACCAAAATAACTATTGTCAAATTTAAGAAATAAATTAAAAATTCAGATTAGAGTTCGCCTTTTCTAAAAAAAAAAAAAAAAAAAAAAAAAAAAGGTACACAAAACTAACTTCAAAGGTTAACTATCAAATAACAAAATATTTTTGTGTTAAGCAGTGAAAATAATGCTATTAAATTAAATAGAACTGTCATGGTTATTGTAAAAAAAAAAAAAAAAGTCTTAAAACAGACATATTTATTTTGTACTAAAAAGTCAGAATTCACTTCGAAGAACTGAAATTTACCATACTAAAAAATATTCTAAGAAATTCAAACTATAATTCTAGTTTTATTTGACAAAATGTAGTAATCCTTAACGGTCTGTGGCTTTAAACACATGATTTTATTTTTATATTCTAATCACACCACTATATTTTGAAAGTAAATTTTTTAGTGAATTTATCTTGCACGTCATGTTAAAGGACGTTTGTCATTTTCATTTCAGTTTGCGTTGGAGCTCTGTTGAGAGGGGTCATGTGAGGTGATTGCTCCATCACATGTTATATTTTTCGCAGTGTGAATGGCAGGTGTGGCGGTTCGTTAGAATAGTTTTCGCTCGCTATTTACTGCTGCATTATGACGGCTACTGATGATCAAGACTATTATATCAAGGAAGTTATCGACAAAATATGTAATGGAACGTTAAACAGTAATTTCAAAGACCAATTTGATAGATTTTCTTCGAACTTTGAGGACTATTCTAGGACTATACTGGGTGATTTTTACACCTTCGTAGACCAATATATCTTGGATATTAAGGCTAAAGCTGGATATTCTGACTCTGCCTCTGAACAGGAAGAGGTAAGAAAAACTTGTCTTGATGTTTTTACTTTGCTTGGGGAGCCAACCCATGATAATTTGTTAAATTCAGCTATCTTTAGTTTTTTTTGCGCTATTAAGTATAAAAAAAACTCCAAATTTTTTTCTTACTATTACTAACCTTAAAAACGAAATTTTCAATGCAGTTAAGAAAGGCGTTAAGCGTCCTCTTTCAGAGGAGAGTTCACCTATCCCTCTAAGTAATAAATATAAGAATATCGCCAATGAAGTTACCCTTACTGAAAATATAGAAATGGATGAGTCAAATGTTAGTGATAATACTCAGAATACTGTCAAAGTTAAAAATTCAGTTAACCCTTTCTACGTCGAAGTCGACAGCAATTGGGCGGCAGTAGCTCATGAAATTACGGTGTTAAACTTGGAAAAACCAAAAATAACGCTAAAAGGCGAACGCATTGTTATACAATGTAACTCTGATAAGGACTTTAAATCTACTCAGAAATGGCTAGACCGAAACAAAAAAAAATATACAACTCTTGATCCTAAAGAACTTCGACCCAAAAAAATATGCATTAGGGGCCTCCCCTGTTACACCGATACTAAAATTATTGAAGATAGTCTCAGGGAGCATGGTTTCGCAGTCACTAGGGCTGCCATGCTTAAAAATCGTAAAACTGGCCAACCAATGCCAATATACATGGTAAATGTTATCCCTCGTAAGAACTTTGAAGAAATTTACCAAATTAACAATATACATTATATTTCTGTTAAGATTGAAGCTTTTACTAGCAAAAATCGTGTAAAACAGTGTTACAAATGCCAGGGTTACGGTCACGCATCAGAAGTGTGTGGCTTCGATGCTAAATGTGTAAAATGCGGAGATCAACATTGTACGGATTGTCACCACAAGGGGCGTATTAAACCCACTTGTGCCAATTGTGGACTGGGGCACCCAGCGAATTTCCGTGGTTGTCCAAAAAATCCTTATAGACTCGAAAATAAACAGAACCGAAAAACAAGTAATAGCGTCAGCAATCTATCCCAAGAAACCCAAATCTTAGCGGATATATTTAAGAATTATAGTTATACCAAAAATACTAAAGACTCTGAAACCTCTACAAGTAATGTAGAATTAAACTCTGATAACAATGATAGTACTACCGCAAACACCCATTCCTCCCCTACTATTGAAAATTCTAATGCTCCTACTAATTACACCAATGATATTAAAGACATTCTTAATACTTTCAACGAAGTCAAACAAATCTTTCAAATCACTAAATTCCTAAAATGTATAAAGAACATCTCAACTCAGACTAAGAACCTCGATAATCCGATGCAAAAATTGATGGTTATACTAACTGAATTTGATAAACTTGCTAGTCAAATCAACATTAACGAAGATTAAGCTCTTCATTTGCTAAACTTTTTTCCTTCTTTTTGTCTGTGCTGTTTGTTTAAGAAGTTTACAAAAAAAAAAAAAAAAACCTTCTTTTCTTGTATTTTTATGCTCTTCTCATGATATTACTCTTACTTCTTTCATTTTCATGTTTTTTTCTCCTCAATTACTAGACTGGGCGGACGCCGTCCTGTTGCTGTCGTTTGATCCCCTCGGCTTTTGCATTTAACCCTCCGTCTACCAGACGGGTCCATTGGACCCGACAGGTACATACAAAATATTCATTCAAACCAGAAATTTCTTTAAAATAAACTAAGTATATAAACCAGACAAAAATAAGGTAAATAAATAAGTTAAATAGTTTTAAATAAAAATTCTGGTGTAGAACGTTTTATTAAAACTTGAATAAAATTCCCGGTAGATCTAGGGTTAACTGTTTATTTGGTTTGAACTCTCTTCACTGTAGCTTTTTCTTACATTATTATTCTTTTTTACTTAAAGTAATTTAAATTCTCTTGTATATATGTAAATACTTAGTTTTGTTTCTTTTACTCACTGTGTTAAACTTTTTTACATAATAAGCTATATTAAATGTATGGTCTCTGAATTGAGTCTTTTTTTTATGGGGCTTCCTTTGGTAGCTTTTTCGCCTGTCCTGGACATTTATGTGGATCATATGGAACTTTTTTTTTTTCCTACTAGTTCTACTAACAATTTTTTCTTAAAAATTGTCTATCTCTTTAGCTTTTACTCTCCATTTTTTCGTGGCTACTAGCCGCGTTTAAACGCTCTTTTTTTCCATGGCTCCCATTGCATTGTAACACAATATATTTTTAGCCTGGATGTAAAGTTGCCATGCAACTAGGGAATCCACACACCTGCTTGATTGTTCCACTGTTCCATGTTAAAGGACAAAAAACAAGGCTGTCACAGGCGACTATTTTTTAATTCTACCTCGCACCACCTGCTCAAACAAAAATCTTTCAGAGGCAGATTGACAACATTTGCAAGAGGTATATACAGTGAAACCTCCTTGAACGGCCACCTCTAAACAACGAAAACCTCCGAACACCGGCAACATGTTTATGGAACCAAACACGTTCGATAGCATTAACATTAGTACGAACCTCTAAATACGGAATTCTGAACAACGGCCACTCAAAAATCACGAGAAATTTTTTTTAAAGCTACTGGCACAATTTCATATTTATTTGCAAACCGAAATGTGAAGCAGATCAAACAAAATTTACTTGATATGTGAACAAACAGAAAATGAAGATATTCATAATAATGGGGAAATTTTACATAATATTCTTAGAACGACAGGCATAACTAACACAAATGCCTGATTGTTCGTATCTCTGGTCAAAAATTTGGCAGGTACTGTCACATTTGATTCCATACAGCAAATGGTGAGGGATAGAAGAGAGGAAGAAGAAATATATAATAGAATCACCCAAAATTTCCAGTATTAACACATATACCGAAGATTTGAAGAACCTTCATGAATCAAAAATTTCTCATTAAATCATAATGATGATGAGTATTAGAAAATCAAGTCATATATTTTTTTTCTTTGAAGAAAAAAAAAACAAAAAAACAAACGAAGCAACTGCAAATCACTGATTTTCTTATTAGATTAAAACAATGATTAATTAAAATGACTGTGTGTATTTCTATTTAAATTTATGTAATTTTAATTTTTTTTAAATGAAACCTCTGAATAAAACCCACCTCTGAAGAGTGGTCACTTTTCATCGGTCCCATGGGTAATCGTCATTCTGAGATTATACCGTACCACAAATTTATTTATTTTTAGTTAAGTTAATTTAAGTTAATTTACTATTAATAGTGATGCGAATAGAATAGAAAAATAGTCGCCTGGTAATAGAAAAACAGCCGCGAAGTAAAAGTGTTTCTTAAAAAAAAAAAAAAGTGTTCCTAGCGAATAAATTTCGTCGGTGCCGATGCCGGATATATGGCTGTATTTTTATGTTTAGGGTTAAACTTATTTAAAAGGCTCTGATATCAAAGCTCATAATAATCAGCTGATAAAAATAATTTACGGAACCTTATTTATATAGACAGAATTTTTACGGTCATTTCCTACAAAATAATTGTTTAAAACAGACGTAATTTCTTCAAATGTAACAGTTAGGCTATAAACATCAGCTTGCAGATATAAAGTTAATTTTGCATGTATTAAGAAAAAAGTAAGTAAAATTTAAATTACGCTTTACATTTTTCATATCGCTTAAAGTTGAATTAAAAAAGCATTATTATTCTATTAACCCTTTCCGGCACAGAAAAATTCTGTTGTAAAAGGATGACATGATTGACTGACACCGGAATTTGCAAACAACTTTTTTAGAAATTAAAAACTTGTTACTTTTAACTTTCATTTTTAAAGCAAAATTTTATTAAAATATTCTTGGTGCTGTTTGTAATTTGGAATTTAAATTAGGTAGTCCCGACGTGGGACCACTGAGTCGGATAGGGTTAAAAATATAATAAGTGACTGTTACAACAATGGAGTTATGAATAAAGTGGAGGAGACATATAGTCTACTGTCTACCAGTTGCGAGTGAAGTAACTGAGCAGGTTGTCACAATATGGCGGCTGTTTTTTTTAAAGTGAATCTTCAGTTTCTGATTACCGTCGAGGCAAGCGTGCCACCAGTAAAACTGAATAGAAAATTTCGTCTTATTTAAGCGTCTAATTCATGGAATTTTTTTTTTCACGAACGTGGCCAAAATTTCTATTTGTTCTTGCTGGTGTCAGTTTGCCTATTAAAACTGTCAGTTTGTTTCCTTGGTTGTCACAATATGGCGGAAACGCACGGCGTGACTACCGCAAAAGTAAACTGCTACCAGTAAAAATGAACATCTGTTATTACCATTATTTAAGACTGGAATTTTGCAATAATAAAGTGTTTAAATAAGGAGAAAATTTCTATATAAATTTATTGGTGGAAGTTTCCACCTGCGGTAAACAGCCCCTGAGATAGTGGTTGCAGTTGAAACTTCACCATTTTAAGGATATGTCAGCTCCTCTTTATTAATAGTTCCATGGTTACTACAGGGATGCAAACGCTGTGCCACAAATGGTTGTTTGCTACCACTAAATTTTTATAACATTCCGCACCTTACCTAAGGACAGAACTTCTGAGAAGACGATGAATACTAACAAAATTTAGTGGTGAAATTCCGCCGTTTGTGGCGCAGCGATTGCATGCCTGTTAACCCTTGCCGGTGCGGTGTCCTTAAAAAAGGACACTTAATTTTAATTCCAAAACTGATAAACGGCGCCAAGAATATTTGACTAAAATTTTCCTACTATAATGTACATCAAAATAAGCAAGTTTGTATTTTCTAATATATTCTTTTATAAATTGCGGTGCAAGTCCATTATTTCATCAGTTTATAAACAGAATTACTCCGCGCCGGTAAGGATTAAAATAAATAAATACTTTTTAATTAAATACATCTGTCATGGTTATTAAATTGAAAACCGTTTTTTAAAGCGAAAATAATTTCATATACCATTAACCTAACAATTTCAGGTAAATAATTGGTATTTGCCTTGCAAGATTTAATGCTTTTCCTTCCATGCAGCAAGATAATAAAAATGAAAACTCTTTAACCCCTTAATTCTCGCTCCCGTGATATTCACGGGCTGTGTCTTTTATTCAGATTGTTTTGATTCCCACCAGTTAAATAAAATAGTGTAATTGGCTTTATTATTGTATCATTTTACCTGTAAGGTGACTATTTCTTTTACAAAAAAAAAATGGTGTCAATAAGTAATTTGAATTTTTAAACCGTAATTTAATGCGACCGTTAAGGGGTTAAGTAGATAAATATTAAAAGGAATCTATTCTTTGTATGTGAACACATTTTTTTTAGACTAAATGAATATTAAACAGGCGATGATGAATTACTAAGAAGTTGCTGAACAGAAATTAATAACTTGATACTCAAATAACATTCTAAACTAAAGTTATCAATTTCTGTTTGTTTAAGTTAAAGTTTCCTGTTCATTTTGCAGAAATTAAATAGCTGAAACAACATATTTATATGAACGAGTTGAAAAGAACATATTTATATCAAATGCAATAATAATTCACTGATAGAAGGAGAAAGCGCTATTAAATTAAATTTTATTCTCATTGTTATTTGAGAGAAAATAGTTCATTAAACTGATCTTGATGAATATCGTTTCTTTTGATAAATTAGTTTGCGATATAGCGTCCAAAACTTGCGTGGTGAAGCTGAAGTTAAAGGGGGATTTGCGTTATTTCGGTTGAAAAAAAAAAAAAAAAGATTTTTTTTTTTTTTTTACGCTTTTTTATTATATAGTCTGTAGATTTTCTCAGGGAAACGATTTGGCCGATTTCGAAGTTCTTTCGTACAGTTAATTAGTGCTTTAGCGCAACGCTGTTTTGGAGCACTATAAACTCATTTCACGCAAAATGACTTTTTTCAAACTGATCGGAATCAGAATGCAAAAAACTGTTAAACCGATCTTGCTAATATTTTATCATTAAAGGTTATAGAATTTATTGGATCTTGGACCACTTTCAGTCCTTTTTACAAAAAAAAATAAATAAATAAATAAATAAATAAATATTTTTAGAAGCACGTTAAAGTGCGAAAAAAGGGGTCAGAAATAGACTTTTTTTTTCAAATGGTTGTCATTTTATTGATTTTCAACTTTTTGACATCAGAGTACTTGACATTTAATTGATTTTCAACTTTTTGACATCAAAGTGTTTGACATTTAATTGATTTTCAACTTTTTGACATCAAAGTGCTTGACATTTAATTGATTTTCAACTTTTTTACATCAAAATGCTTGACATTTAATTGATTTTCAACATTTTGACATCAAAGTGCTTGACATTTAATTGATTTTCAACTTTTTGCCATCAAAGTGCTTAACATTTAATTGATTTTTAACTTTTTGACATCAAAATGCTTGACATTTAATTGATTCTCGACTTTTTGAAATGAAAGTGCTTGACATTTAATTGATTTTAAACTTTTTGACATCAAAGTGCTTGACATTTAAATGATTTAAAACTTTTTGACATCAAAGTGTTTGACATTTAATTTATTTTCAACTTTTTGACATCGAAGTGCTTGACATTTAAGTGATTTTCAACTTTTTGACATCAAAGTGCTTGACATTTAATTGATTTTCAACTTTTTGACATTGAAATGCTTGACATTTAATTGTTTTTCGACTTTTTGAAATCAAAGTGCTTGACATTTAATTGATTTTAAACTTTTTGACATCAAAGTGCTTGAACTTCCGGACAGTACTATATACTTTCATAATACTTAGCAAAAATTCATTGTAAATGACTCCGGGTATCTAACTGGATCTTGCCCAATTGGGAGTGAATGGCGAGCACGCTACAGTGGTGGAAAATTGGCGCAGAGGAGGAGCCTATTGACACCACTAAATTTTAGTAGTTTTTTTCGCCTTATCTAATGACAGAATTTATGCGTTTTTATTAAGGTGAAGAATACTATAAAACTTTAGTGGTGTCAATAGGCTCCTCCTCAGCGCCAATTTTCCACCAGTGACGCTAGGACATCCACACACGCAATTTGAGCCACATCATCCGTTTTTTATTCTAAAAAAACTGAAATGAACTTAAAATGATAATAAATAACATGCAAAAAGTCTGAGCTAAAATCTTTATTTTTATTCCATGAAAAAAAGTGCTAGAAAATACCCTTTTTTGGCCTTCTAGAGGCATATCCCCCCCCCCCCCTTAATTTTGTGCTTTGTTTAAGAAAAAGAAATTTTTGAAGAAATTTAACTGAAAAAGCTCTTAATCCTTGTAGAATAACAGGAATTTATTTTTTGAATGTTAAATTTTAAATGATACATTCATGTTTATGAATCAGTTCATTAAACTCATCGCGAAGAATATCGTTCTTTTAATAAATTATTTTGTGATACAACATCCAAACTTACTTGGTGAAACTGCAGTTAATTTTCTCGTTTGTTTAAGAAAAATAATTTCTTGAACAAAGTTAACTGAAAAAAGTTCTCACAATTCTCGTAGAATAATAGGAATTTATGTTTAGAGTGTTAAAAAAACAAAACAAAACAAAAACAGGTTTAAACGTTATGAGGTTCATGAATGAATTACGATTAAATAACGCTCATGTTGGTGAAATATGTAAAATGGGTTTTAAAAGATATTCATTTAAAAAGAATTGACTAAGGAAAAAATGAAAAACATTATTTATCTAATCAGAAATTTTTTAAAATATATAACAAATTAACACCTTGTAATAATATTCTAATTTTAATTATTAAAAGGCGTAAATTAAAACTTTAAAAACAGTAAATGTAGGTTTATTCAATTGCTTATATGTTTCGACTCTACCATAGTCGTTTTCAGAACAAATAAATATAAATATTCTTAAATTGCATGGTCTTTGGCTCAAGTTATTCAATAATTACGAAAAAAAATAAAAATAAAAATAAAATAAAACAATAACGTGCATAATATGAAGGAGTACGCGGAAATTTGAATTCTGGAGTTTTGTACACTGAGCAATTTAAGAATTTTTTTTTTCCTTAAATAAGTCGGTTAGTCAAAACATGTAAACAGTTTAATAAACCTAATTTTACTGTTTTTAAAGTTTTAATTTACGCATTTTAGCAATTAAAATTAGTACATAAACAGAGATTTTATGACTTTCCTTCAAAAATAATCCATTTTCACAGATATCCTATTTCAAATGATACCACTGTGAAATAAAACTTTAGAATTTCTTCAGTAGAAATTGCATTAATTTTCTGTTATGATACAGAAAGATAAGTTAATACACATGAATTACGCTTAAATAATGCTCATATTGTTGAAATATGTAAAATGGGTTTAAAAATATATTCATATAAAAAGAATTGACTAATGAAGAAATGGAAAAAACACCATTTGTCTTAACAGAAATTTTATCGCTTTCCTTCAAAAGTAATACATTTACATTGATATCCTAACATAAAAGATATCACTTTGAAATAAAACTTCAGAATTTCTTCGACAAAAATGGTATTAATTTATCTTATGATACAGAAAAATAAATTAATACACACTTGAATGCAATGAATTTAATAATAGTAAAGTTTTTGAGGCTACGCGATTATTAAACAAACGATGAAATATTATGGAATTGAACATGTGATGAACTGAAATTAATAACTTTGTTTCGAAAAGCTATTTGAATACAAAGTAATTAATTTTTGTTTTCTAAAATGAATGTCTCTGTTTCATTTCATCGAAATGTATTAATCTGAATTGCAAGAGTATTTTTATACCAAAATACATGTTAATTGTCTTATAATGAAAGAAAGACAGCGTTGTATAATTAAACTTTATTTTCAAGATATAGGTTCTTCATATGAGAATAAATTTCACCTTGCGGCTGTACAATTATCAATCAGGTGATATAATATTATGAAATTGAACAAATTATGAACAGAAAATAATAACTTTCTATCTAAATGTTACTTGCGTACAAATTCCTTAATTTTTGTTATATAACGATTGTCATTCATTTTATAAAAATGTATAAAGCTAAGTTGAAAGCCCATATTTATACCAAAACACTGTTGACCCCTTACCGATCGTAATTAAATTACGGTTCAAAAAATCAAATTGCTTATTGGCACCACTTTTTTGATTAAGAAATATTTACCTTATTTAATGACACTATAATGAAGCCAATTACACTATTTTATAAAACTGGTGGGATTCAAGCAATCTAATTAAAAGAAACAGCCCGTGAATATCACGGCAGCGAGAATTAAGGGGTTAACCCTTTAGTGCGCAGCTTTACATATATGCAAACAACAGTGTTTTGAGTTTAATAGATTTTTTTCATTCGTATATACCTAATTCACACCAGAAAATTAAAATAGCAATATCTGCTGCAATTAATAAGAGGCATTCATATTTAAATGAAGCGAAATTAACCATTGAAACTTTCTAGTGTAAAGTCAGATTCTCTGAACTACGTAATTTCTAGAACGTATTCTATCATGGGAATTAAAGGGTTAAAAGTTAAGTTTTATAAAATAAATAATTATATAAAATGAAGTATTTGGAGACATGCTTACTAAAATATTTACTAATTCGCAAATTCGCAATATTTTTGCGTAAAACAGCCACGCAACAGTAGTTTTTACTTATATTGCAGATGTGCAACAGAAGACAAGATTGACATATTATATGAAAAATGTATCTCTGATTTTTCTCATTATTTTTCCTGTGTAATAAACCTTTTAGAGAATCATATATAATTTTTTCGAAACAAAATAATAAATCACGCATTTAACCCTTTCGCTGCGCAACCCGAGATATGCTCGGGCATGCATTTTTCCGTCTAATTCAGGGGTGTCAAACTGTGGCCCACCAGATACCACTAAAATTTTAAAGAAATAGTCGACAAGTTGAATCGCAGAAATTCGACGATTAGATGAAGCAAAGATAACTGTAAAATTTTAGTGGTATCCGGCGGGCCACAGTTTGACACCCCTGGTCTAATTAATACTATTTTGTTATTCCCAACAGTTATTTTTTAGCGAAAACTTTGTCTGATTTAATAAGGACATTTCCCCCGATTACGATAGTAAAAAATTTCTGCTTTACAGAACCGGTGATAAAATATTAAAAATTCTGTAAAAGACGCTCATCGCGAAGAATTACTTACGCAGCGAGAGGGTTAAGAATTAATTATCTTTCAAAGAACGATAGAAAGTGCTATATGATTAAACTTTCTTTCATGGTTATTCGATTGAGAATTGTTCATTCAAACTCATCATTTTTTGAAATATGTATAATTGAAATAAAATATCAGTTTTCTGACAGAACTGTTTTTTTTTTATTATTATTTATATAAGAATTGTTCGGGGGCAAAACAGGATAACTAGCAAAATGCATGTCTTGAGATACTCGAGATTAAAGTTTTATATGGAAAATTTGAAACAAAACTATTGTGAAAACCCATTCTAACACAGCTGATTTATTAGGGCAGGACCTTCAACTAAATTATGTGCAACTTTTTGGGTATGATAAATTTGATTTTATTGTACTTACGTTCAAAGGATTTCTCTGTTATTAACCCTTTGAGGTAGAGTGTCGGCAAATAGCCACCCAAGCTTTATATACATGATTCTATTTTTATTTCTATCCTCAACACTATATTTTAAAAGTACACATTTTAGTAAATTTCTCTGACAGCGAACGCCCCACCAGTGGCTGAGAGGTTCTGCTCTCGAAACTAGTAGACGGGAGGTGCTAGGTTCGAACCCAATCGCGCCCGTCGGCCTAACCGTTTCGGAGTTTTCGTGGTTTTCTTCGTAACCGTGGATTCCCATGCGTAAATACTGGTTGGGTTCCCTTAGAAAGACCCCCAGAGGGCACTCCCCCTAGGGCCTATATCCCTCTACTTGATAATTGGCCGTCAAAAATCAACCCAACTTTAACAGGGAACAGCAGAGCAGTTCAAGGGGATACCCAGTAGCAGTGATACTCCACTCCCTGTATATGAGTATGTTTTATAGCAAATCGTAGAGGAGCCATGAAAATATAGTCCAATCGTAGCACTTTAGTACTACTATATAAGAAAGAACAATTAACAAAAATGCAAAAAATGGAGAGGCTGAAAATTTATGAAACGTTAATCTAAGGATTACAGTATAAAAAAATTTCTGTAGCACATATTGTCAAAGTACAAATAAAAATGTTTCATAAAAAAAGAAGTGCCAACTGAATAAATTCGTGTAACATATGTATTTCTTGTGCAAAGGGTTAAAATTCCTATCTTAAATTTTATCTTTGATTATTACAGCACATATCGAGCAAAAAATAACCTTAACCTTGTAAAAGTTTGTCAAGATGCAATTGTTAACAAACGTAATTTTGCTTGAAAATCAGTAAAAAAATCAAAAAGTTCAGCTACCATATTTTACACTCGATTTCTTCATAGGTAGCAAAATGCGTTCGTAAAAAAAAATACATCAAATAAATGATTTTTTACATAACAAAAGATTTAACTCTGAGGCTATGAAGTTTATGTAATTTAGTTTTATCTGATATACCGTCAACCGTACTTTGGACCACTTTTTCCTGGTTCGACTTACATTTCCATTATTAAAAAAATATCATATGTGATTTTTCAACGTCGAAATGGAGTTGTAAACAATTACCCTGAAACAATGAAGAAAACGGTATGGTTTTAAGAGGATTTTTTTTAAACTATTTTTAAAGTTTTGGAACAATGTAGCCCCTACTGGGGGCTTCTTTGGTCCATTTACTTAGTTTCATACAAAATGAATACATTTCAAATGTAAATGTATCCAACACGTGTCATGTTGGAAAACGGGACCCGTCCTAAATCAGCTAGTCTTATTGTATCAAAAATGGATATATTGTGTAATAAAATCGTCGAAATAACCATAAATAAAATGAATCCGTTTGATCATTTTGTCATTTAACCCATTAACCGCTGGTGTTGCGTCCCCGCAACAGTCAAAATAAATGCACATATTTAAGTTATTTTCAGTTATTTTCATACCCACCACTATTTTTGAATTAAAAAATAGGTCTTACTTAAAGACAAAAAATTTTAAGATCATATAAAGCGAAAATATCTTTCAAAGTTTGTGGTGGAAAACAACATTCAGCTAAAAAGCTGAAAATTTCAAACTTATAGTCTTGACGGTTAATGGGTTAAGTAAAACTAAAACTACGAATATAAGAACCAAAGTAAATTCAAATATATAAATTTTTTTTCAAGTGGGTTCATTTAAGGAATCTATTTTATTTTTGTTAAACATAAAAATTATTAATAAAATAACTTTTTTAAATAATTTCAAGAAAGCAATGATTAAATTTGATATAAATAATAAATAAAACAATTAATATTTTTTATCTTTAATCTAAGACTAAGTAAAAGTGGGTGTGGTGCACGAAATGCAAGAAATGGACGCACAAAGGCGATGTTTCATTTTTTATTTGCGTTCATTGTGATTCAGACAATGATGACGACTTTTGTTTTTAAAAAATTCTGCCTTTATAAAACTGTTAACTGACAGTTTTTGTAAAATCAATAAGTAGCCATTATTTTTCTAATATATATATTTTCAAATGTTGCTTTGGTCCTTGCGCCTTTGGTCCATCCCATAAAAAAAAGATTTTATTCTCTGCATTGAACAAACAATATAAGATAATTAGGAGTTTTGCCTTTGAAAATATTTTATACCCTACTATAGGGTATTTGAATAGTTTGGGGGGTAATTTAATTTTTTTTAGTGGCAACACCGGATGTGCTTGTAAACAACTGTTTTCATGTGTAAATTTTAACTCTCCAAACTTTCTATGGTGAAACAACCTGGATAAGAACTATAAATAAGATAAGGGTCAAAATATTACCTTTAGTAACCTGTATCCCATGTGTGATCATAAACTAGTATTTCGGGGCTACTTTGTGCCAGGCCTTTTTTGATCCGAAAATTAAAACTTGTTTTAAGTAAATTTTTTTTTCAAATGTTACTCTAGCAAAATGTTACATTAATTGTTTTTGTTCCAGTTACTGAGGATAACACGACGAAAACTGTTTCTCCTTTCTTTAATATTAACAATTGGTTTATTGTGTTTTAATCCTCCTATATATAAAAAAAAGTTTTGATTTGGAAATGGACCAATTAAAAAATCTGCGTAGATACCGTGAAATGCCTCTGATTGGTCAGAGCTTTATGACGCTATAAGGGAGGTTACCAATGAGGGACCCGTCTCTCTGTCGCCAAAAGTGACGCCAACTTGGCACTATTTCCAGTATTTCGCCAAAATTAAGGGTACTTTTCCTTTATACGGACAGCATGTCAAAATGTATGCTAATGCGCCAATTATTTCAGCCCTCATCGTGAAAAGGATTTTTCTTGTAAACCATGCGAAACATTGTGATTTGTTATTTATGAAACGTGAATTACGTGAATGATTATTATTTAACCTTAACCTTGGAAAGCTTTTTAATTTGCTATTATTCGAAATAAAAATGCTTTTTTTTTTATAAAATTATAATTTACTTTTACTGCTGCGCTGAGATGGATTTTACCATTTGTCAATTACCAGATGATGAGAAAGTTGCGATAAAACTGTTTCAGGAATTTGGAATTCTTCATAATAAAAGGTTGTGTTCAAATAGCCATGAAATGAAATTATGGATGAGTTCTGGAAATCCGAAATGGAGATGTAGCTTACGATCCAGCGAAGAAAGTGTAGGAATACGACAAAAAACGTGGTTTGAAGGATCGCTGTTGTCTTTTCTTAATGCTTTGAGGTTTATATATTTATGGTGCCAAGAGTTGACATCGATTGAGCTTTGTGAGCTGCAACTTGATATGAACCACAACACAACAGTGGACTTGAATAGTTATTTTAGAGAAGTTTATGCAAATGCTTATGTTCACGACCAAATAGAAAAATCGGTGGACCTAATAAAATTATAGAAGTAGATGAAAGTATTTTTACCAGAAGAAAAAGCAACGTAGGGCGTGTTCTTCCTCCTCAATGGGTGTTAGATGGTTTATGCCGTGAAACACGGGGATGTTTCCTTACTCCTATTTCCGATCGCACAGCTGAAACTTTAATGGCGGCAATAGAAAACAATGTAGCTGATGGAAGTATTATTTATACAGGTTACTGGAAAGGATATAAACAGATGAACTGCGAAGTGCTGGTTATGATCATTTCACAGTAAATCACAAATACAATTTTGTCGACCCTAATGCTGGATGTCATACTCAAAATGTTGAGAGATTATGGGGCATCGCAAAATGGCGCAACAAAAGACATCTGGGAACAGTTCGTCATCATTTAGAGTCGTATCTGATAGAGTTTATGTGGCGACGTCTTCATTCAAAAAATGAAATGTTTACTGCAATGCTAAAAGGTATGGCACAGATGTCATATTCGCCCCATATTGACGCGATTTTTTCCTGACGCCAATGTCATATACGCAACGGGTACTTAACTGGCACCAAAGTGTCGTTATTTTGCTTGATGTGGTAACCCGGATTATGTTTTGGCACAGATGTCATATATTTATGTCATATGCATTGGCGCGATTTTTTTCCGATGCCAATTTGGCGAAAATATCAACAGCATAAACAGCAACATTTGGGTTACCATATCAAACAAAATAACGACACTTTGGCGCCAGTTAAATACCCGTTGCGTATATGACATATGCGTCAGAAAAAAATCGCGCCAATATGGGGCGGTTTGACATCTGTACCTATGTTGTTTATGCTGTTGATGTTTTCGCCAAATTGGCAACCAAAAAAAAAATCGCGCCAATATGGGGCGAATATGACATCTGTGCCAAAGAGATTTGTAATTTTATGGCAGCAGTTTAATATGATATTTTTTATATTATTACTTTATTGTATAACAGTTATTTGTTCACTTTTTTTAATTATATATTTGTGGTTTAATAAAATAGTTCGTAAAATTCTGTAATTTTCAAATGTTATATTTTTAAAATGCTCACTTTACTATCGACAACGTTTTTCTTTTATTTTTCAAATGTTTCATTCACGTGATTTTCATTTTGCGCCAACTATTGCGCTTGGCGACAATGCTGTCCGTATAACGCAAAAGTACCTTAAGCATAGCCTACTATGATATATACGGCCTACGCATTTCGCCGAAAACCGTAGAAAAAGTGAAGTCGGATTCAGCTTCAAACCCTGAACCAAAACATCACAACGTGCTCTTTTTTGTTTACATTTATACCCTGCCCAGATAGCGGATTGTTTCTCATCGTCGAAGTTTCAGAATCATTGATCGTATTTTCAGAATAATAAATTAAATACTTATATTATCCAATTTCCTTCGATTTAAAAGGATATTTTACACAGCTTGTAGTATTTTAGTGTTCACATACTTTTAAGATTAGCTAAATTACTTATTGTTTACTTGATCGTTTGGTTCATTCTGTTATTCTTTTTTGAATGTCCCGTATTTACATAAAAATAGCTTGTGTTTCATATACACGTTTTAAAATTTAAATTTGGTTTTTATCAAACTACAGTTCTCATAACTGGCTTGAAGCAGTTATTTTTGACGAATTTATTGCTACCCGTAAAATGTTTGTGTTTGATATCGTCCGAACTAAATAATAAAAATAATAGTAAAAAAAAAAAAAAAAAAAGACGATCTTCCTTAAACATTAAATATTCTTATTTTCAACCACAGAAAGAAATGGTGATCGCAGATTTAAATATCGTTGCAATATTTTATGTTATCCAAGCAATTTTGATTAAATCATGTAAGTGTATTTGTTACTTAATAAATTATATTTATTAATTATTACAAGGAAATTTATAAGTACTTTAATATATTTAAAATAAATTCCATTAGTTTTATTGTTTCAGCAGAGAAGATAGCAAATAAATTTGAGACATTGATGTTTTTAGACTATGCATGTTTTTATTTATTGGGGTGAATCGTAGAATACTCTACTTCTCCCCAACCTGGCGATAAATGCGCCAAAGTGGCAAACTTGGTATTTAGTATTAACTTGGTATTAAGTAGCAACCTTGGAAGTATCCTCCGGTCGCACCATTTATTATTCCGATAATTGTTAAAATGATAATGTTTTCTTTTTTTTTATTTGATGATTAGAGTTAATATTTTTATTAAACTCTTTTGAATCATATCTATACGGAAAAAAAAAAAATTAAACACATTGGAATTCTCTGAACCCTGCCCAGAGCGGTTTGATTGGTTCTCGTCGTTGAAGTTACGGTCAGAGTCAAATTTCTGTTTTGGGTAGCGTATCAGAGTCCTCTGGCGAGCAACTTCATACAACGCAAATCGGTCTGCCGGTAGTAGTGTCTAAGTATGCCTTGCAAAAAGTAATGCTTTGGAAATGGAACAATGAAAATCTGCGTGGATACCGTGAAATGCAACCGACTGGTCAGAGCTTTATGACGCTATAAGGGAGGTTACCAAGGGGAGACCCGTCTCTCTGTCACCAAAAGTGACGCCAACTTAGCGCGATTTCCAGTATTTCGTCAAATTTCCATAGACTCCCATTGAAATACAATAGGGTTTACTTGCATGCAGGAAATCAACAAATTGAGATACTTCAATGCAACAAAAACTAATATTAGCTTATGAATAGAGCTTAATTGAACTATTTACATTATTTTTAAGCACAAACAATAATCTGGGGTTGACTAGAAAATAGGAATTGCTTCGCTATACCGAATGCAATAGCTAAGCGATTACGCGGGGGGTTGGTGAGCGTAGCGAGCAGGGGGGCGGTGCCCCCCTAGTGTTAAAAAATAAAACATTTGTTTATCGAGTTTGCAGTGTTAATTTATTAGCAAATGCTATTGCAAGGGGGTTTGAATAAAAATGTATTCATTTACATATGAAATGTATTCATTTGTATGAAACTAAGTGAATGGACCAAAGAAGCGCCCAGCAGGATCTGCTTTGTTCCAAAACTTTAAAAATAGTTTTAAAAAAAAATTCTCTTTAAAACCATATTGTTTGCTTCATTGTTTCATGGTAATTGTTAGCAACTCCATTTCGATGTTGAAAAATAACATATAATATTTTTTAATAATGGAAATATGAGTGGAACCAGCAAAAAGTGGCTCAATGTTGATGGTATTTCATTAGTTTCTTTCTTTGCGAATTATTATTATTATTATTTAATTTACAATAAAAAATACATATTAATTAACAACCAAGATTTATTTCCTGTGTTTTACCATTTAAAGTAAGCTGGACAGTTTACACATGTACATTTTTAGTAGTCTGGAAAACTTCCCCCGCATAAGGGGCACATTTCCAACATAACATGATCAGAGTTAATCATTTGCTGTCAAAAATTATATTTAATCTTTTGAAAAATAACTTTACCAGATTGTAGATAAAGGTCTAGCAAACACATTAATATCCAGCTGATCCCAAAATAGATAAAAATAAAAATTACAAAAATAACGTTTAAATAGCTGGGAAATTTGCCCCCGTCTCCCCTACTCCATATACATTGAATTATAGACATTGAACATAGAATGATTGAGAAGGTCCTCTATTGGTAATAATGTCAAGAAAATATTATTTGCAGCGCATATAGTCTATATGAAATTCAAATATAGTTAAGATTATTTTTTATAACTAAAATTCTTGGTAAGCTTCAGATATTTTTATAATCTATATTATCTGATGTAATTTGCTTTTCTAGAAATTTAAAACTGAAAAAGAAAATGTCTGGTGTCAACAATTTTCCATTTATTAATTTCCATAACTAAGCGCAATGCATTAGTTAATATCAAAAAAGGAATTTCAAAGATTAACTCGAAACAAAATGCGTACTGATGATAATTTTTTTAAGCATATTGTTTACAGTTGAAACATTAGAATTCACATACAAGAACTAATGTCATTATTTTTTTCAAAAATAAAGAAGCAAATATAAAAACTGTGATTAGTTTTTTTATTCGTACACAATAAAATATTTCATTTTGAGTCTACAAATTTAAGATTAAAATTTTCTCGTATAATTTCAATGGAGTTTTGAATAAAGAGGAGGAGACATATAGTGTAGAGTATACCAGATGCCAGTGTAGTAACTGAGGAGGTTGTCACAAGATGGCGGTTTCTTTTTTAAACTCGGATCAACAGTTTCTAATTACCGCCGAAAAAAACTTCCACCAGTAAATTTTGAATAGGAAATTTCGCATGTTAGCAGCTTATTTATGCAAAATTTATCTCACAAATTTGATAAAAATTTCTATTAGTTGTTACTGGTGGAAGTTACCCGGTTGTTATATTATTTTTTTCACTGACACTGGAAGGGTTTTTTTTTTAAGTTGTCACAATATGGCAGAAACTCAGGATCTAACTACAGCGGAATTAAAATTTCACAAGTAAAAATAAACATCCGTTTTGGACAATAATTATGACTGAAATTCTGCATATTTAAGGCATTTAAAAATAAGGAGAAAATTTGTATCGAAATTTAATGGTGGAAGTTTAGCCATATGCTAATAAGCCCCTACGAAACCGGCAACAGTTGAAGGTTCACCATTTTGAGAATGTGTCAATTCCACTTTATTCATAGTTCCATGATACTTTTCCAAAATGTTTAAATTTAACCACTTAATCCTCGCGTTTGTGAGCTTCAAGAGCCGTGCAGGCTACTTTTTTATTCAGATTGTTTTATTCCCACCAGTTTTTTTTTGTTTTTTTTGTGAAATTGGTTTTATTCACGCATAATTTTTATCTGCCATTAACCCCTTAACAGTGGCATTTGTTTTCTTACAAAAAAATTAATAATGGAGCTGGACACCACTTTTTCCATACTAAAATATTTACCTTACTTAGTCGAAGAATATCTGACAATCAATAAAGATAAATTTACAGTTACAAATTAGTGGTATCAAAATGCTCTTAATAACGAAGCAATCAAAGTGTTACGCTGTTAAGGGGTTAAATAATTTCTACTTTAAAAATTGGTGGCAATCAAACTATCTCAATTTAAAAAAAACCTACTCTTACCGGACGCGAAACTAAGGGGTTAAAGTTGATATATTCATGTGAAAGGGCACAATGAATATAATTCACATTAATAGTATTAAATTCTTAGTAAACAACTGACAAAGGAAGAAATAACGAGCTGTTTAATTCAACAAAATTTTCAACGTTATATCTTTTAAAATGAACCGAATAAAATATGAAATCATATTCTTCATATGATAACAGATTTCATTTAGATGTCACAAAAAAACTTTTAAAGAAACTATAAAAATTTATTATGCGTTTCATGAGTAGAACTTATAATGGCATAAGTTATTTGGAAAACAAGTTATTAATTTCTATTTCTTAAGATTTCCATACTTTTTATCAAAATGTATAAAACTGAATTGAAAGTACATTATTAATACTATTATTACTAAAAGTTTACTTTTTTTATTGAAAGAACATATTTGTATCAGAAGGTATATTAATTGCCTCTACAGAACAGAAAGCTCTATTTAATTAAACTTTATTCTTATGGTTACTCAATCGAAAATGATAAACAAAAACTCATCATTAAAATGAACATTTCTTCAAATAAATAATTTTGAAGTAAAACTTTGTGATTTGCTCGTCAAAGATGAATTGTGTTTTATTTATATCAAAGATAAATGAGCTCTGGAAGAAAATTAATCAAATAACAAATATGATATTCTTCATATCTTAATATATATCTTTTTGAGGATACAATACTTTAACATTAAAGTTTTCTATTTATTTTTGTAAGAAAATATGCAAAATGATAACAGGCAAAGGACAAAGCGATATTTAATCATACTTTATTATTAAAGTTTTTCAATTGAAAGAAGTTCACATTACAACGCTTTTCACTTCTTAAAATAAATACTTTTGAAGTAGAACATTGTTTGTTGGGCAAAAGCGCAACTCATTTTTCTTTATTTTTAAGAAACATAAATTCTACGACAAAATTAAGGGAAGACACGACTGGGACGCTACGCCCACGCACATTAATTTCACTCTAACATTTTATACTTGTTTCTATTTTTAAATTCTATTAGCACCACTACATTAAGAAAATAAATTTTGTAGTATGCACTGTACATTTTGTCAAATTACAAGGAAAAGTGTTTCTTAAAAAAAAAGTGCTGTTAACGGAATAAATTCGTGTAGGAGATGATGGTCCCAAAGTCACGTGGGAATTGATATAGATCCGATAAGGGTTAAACCTTTATCTACTGACGTTACTTATAAGTACCACTCACTTTAAACTTTCATCCCATAGTGAATATCACTAATATTCTAATGGTACTTTGCAAAAACACTGTTTTAACTCCACTTTATCCGGATACATGGCAGCAGTAGTTCTACGTTTGTTATTTTAGCGAGGAGGACACTAACTTTGACATAGATGATGGGTTTTGAGCCGACAATTTGTACAGATTGTCACGCTCATCTTTTTATTGCTGCAAACACAGTATAAGGGATATAAGATAAGTGTTGGATTTTTTTATGTGTTCATTATGATCATAGAATACAGTTTGACTAGCTATTTTAGGTGAACGGTGTATGTATTTGATTTAAAAGTTGAATTACTCGGTGGTACTTATAAGTACCGTCAGTACACTGGGTGTTGGAGAAAAACTTATTGTTTTATTTTCGTCTGTGCAGTTATTCATCGTTTTCATCTGCTTTAAAATGTAATTACTGAAATGTAGTGTAGTAATGATTTCTCATGTATTTCTTTTCTGTTTAATTGTTGGTTTTTATAGGAAATTGAAAAAATTGTGGCACCGGCTTCATTTTTGCTATGCTAGAAATGGCACAGGTAAATTCATACATTGCATATGTGGAGATGCGAGAGAAGAGGGTGTCGCTGGAATATAGACGTCGCATAACTAAAGGACTGGTAACAAGATCGAAACTTAAAAAAGAAAAAAAAAATAGTTTTTTTTTAACCCTTTCAGGGGCAAAGCATTTTCAATTCTAAAGTGTTTAAATAAATGATTGGCACCGATTGCCAAAAGATTTATTTGTAACTAAGGCAAAGGCTATGTTTCACATACTTATTAAATAGAAAATATTTTCTGGTGCCATTTGAAATACCTGGTGAGTTTCCTGTTACGATATTTTAGTCATAGTGTACTGACGGTACTTTAGAGTACCACTTTGATTAGTTACCTTTAAACAATTAAATTTCTCACGGGCGAGTAAATTTTATGTTTATCCTGTAATTTTCATTGTAGTAACTGGGGAAAAATTACATGATAAAAATTGCAATAGATAAAGGGTTAAAACATTACCTCATTTATTATATGTAAATACATTTTATCCAACTATTTATACATCCTTTAATTCGTGTGTTTGATAAAGATAATAATGCAAGAATTTTACACAAGTTAGAAGTGTCTTAAGTTTTTTGGCGCTCCTTAAAATTCGTACTATTTTCAGGTCCCATTATCGCCTAAAGTACTCCAATCAATTCGATAAAAAATTGAAGATAGAGTATAAATTTTCCATTGTTCTAAAATAAAATATTTTAGTTGCAGAAAAAAAAAATCTGTGGGCCATAAGTTTTGAGCCTAATCCAGTGAACAGGGATTCAAAAAATCGGTCTAGTAGTTTCCGGGGAAACAAGTCTTATAACTACGCATATTTATCCTATGATTGCACCCAGTCGTGTCTTCAATTAACCTAAAGAAAATAGTTATTACTCAAATGATAATTATCTTCATTTTCAGGATCGAAAACTACAGATTAAAATCTTCAATTCATGTTGCCGAAATGTGTATAAATTTTGTACAAAAATTAACTACATGAAAATTTCCATGACAAATAAAGAAAGAAACACTGGTTAATTAACCCTTAAATGCGTGATTTTTTATTTTGTTTCGAACAAATTATATATGATTCTCTGAGAGGTTTATTACACAGGAAAAATAATGAAAAAAAATCAGATACATTTTTCATATAACACGTCAATCTTTTCTTCTGTTGCGCATCGGCAATACAAGTAAAAACTACTGTCATGTGCCTGTTTTACACTGAAATATTGCAAATTAGTAAATATTTTAAGAAGTATGTTTCCAAATACCTTAATTTATGTAATTATTTATGTTATGAAACTTAACCTTTAACCCTTTAGTTCCCTTGATATAATACGTTCTAGAAATTACGTAGTTCAGATAATCCGACGTTACACCAGAATGTTTCAATGGTTAATTTCGCTTCATTTAAATACGAAATGTCTGTTATGTATTAAAGCAAATATTACTATTTTAATTTTCAAGTGTGAATTAGGTATATACAAACAAAAAAATCTATTAAATTCAAAACACTGTTTTGGATATTTGCAAAGCTGCGCACTAAAGGGTTAAACCTTTTTTCTCGCGGTTATTGAATCATCCGCTCATTAAAAAGATCATTAAAACGAATTTCATTTCTTAAAATCATTGATGAGAATTCACCGACAGAAATGAACGATTGCTACTACTAAATTTGTATGGCATTTTCCGCCGTATTTAATGACAGAAATTCTTAGATTTAACCCTTTCCAGAGCGATGTCCTTAAAAAAGTACACCTAAATTTAATTCCAAAACTGACAAACGGCACCAAGAATATTTAATTAAACTTTTCCTTTTACAATGTACGTGAAAACAAGCAAGTTCTTATTTTTTAATAAATTTGTTTACAAATTCTTCTGTCAGTCCATTATATCATGAATTTATAAACAGAATTACTCCGCGCCGGAAAGGGTTAATAAAGCAAAAAATACTATTAAAATTTAGTGGTGAAAATCAATCATTTGAGTCGGAGAATTCTCATGCCTATAAAATAAATAATTTTAAGGCACAACATTAATGTTTGCTATGTTTGCTGCTAAAAATTAAAAGATGTGCGTTTAAGAAAATAAATTCATGGACAAAATTAACCTAACAAAAATAGCTATTCTTTAGATGATAATGTATTTCATTTTGAGTACCTAAGATTTCAGAATAAAATTTCCTATTCCTTTTGCCAAATGTACAAAAATAAACTTCAAGAAAATGTTAATTTCTAAGTACAGAAAAATTTATTGACAAATATCAAAGAGAAAATGCTGTTTAATTAAACTTTATTATCATTATTATTAGATACAAAATGGTTCATTAAAACCAACATCATTTCTTAAAATAAATAATTTTAAGGTACAACGTTGCGGTTTGCTGAACAAAACTAAAATATATTTTCTTTAAGTAAGTAAAAAATAATTTCTACGACAAAATTAGACCGAAAAAACGTTATTGTTCAGATGATAATGCATTTCATTTTGAGCATATAAAACTTCAGACAAAAAATTCCCTATTCATTTTGCCGAACTGTACAAAAATGAAATGCAAGAAAATATTCTATCCGAAGCACATAAAAATTTATTGACAGATAGAGAAGAAAAACACTATTTAATTAAACTTAATTCTCATGGTTATTGCATCCAAAACGGTTCATTAAATCGAACGTCACTTCTTAAAAATAAATAAATTTTAGGTACAACGGTATGGTTTGCTGCGCGAAACTGAAATAGTTTTTTCTTGACGTTGAAAGAGAATAAATTGTAGGAAAAAAAAAAAGTTATTCTTTAGATGATAATGCATTTCATTCTGAAGATCTAAAAATTCAGAATAAAATTTTATTTTCATTTTGCCGAACTGTACACAAATGAACTAAACTACAAGAAAATCTTCATTTCAAAGGACAGAGAAAAATGATCGGTAAATAAAGAAATCAATGTTTAATTAAACTTTATTATCGTGGTTATTGTATACAAAACGGTTCGTTAAAACGAACCTCATTCCTTAACCATTACATGGGCAAAGTACTTCTGGTGCAAAATGCGAAAACGATCGATTGATACCAGAAATTAGGAGAAAAACTATATAAAAATAAATAAAAGATTATCTACACATACAGTAAATAAAGCAAAAATTAAGTTTTAAAATTCTGGTGCAAATGTGGTATTTAGGAATTAAAATTAAGTGGTATATATAAATGACCGGTGCCTTTCAAGGGGTTAAAATAAATAATTTTAAGGTACAACGTTGCTGTGTTCTGAACAAAACCAAATATATTTTCTTGAAGTAGATGGAAAATAAATTCTTCGACAAAATTAATCAATCAAAAAAAAAGTTATTGCTCGGATGAAAATGCATTTCATTCTGAGCATCTATAACTTTCTCTCTATTCTAAAAAAAAGTAACTACCGCTGTCACCGCCGCCGCCGCCGCCGCCGCCGGTTTTGAATTTTTTGTAACCGGAGGTCTTTCTTCTTTAATATTAAGAAAAATAATGCATACAAAAATATGAAAATCGGTAGTATTATACAAAAATGTTTGATAAACACGCTGATGCAGACAGTTTTCAGATCGAAGAATTATTTTAAGAGATATTTAATGCTAAAGTTGGACAAAATCGTTCCACTAAAAAAGTTTTATAGGAGCAAAAACTGTTCATAGGAATTTAATCATTTTTAGATCATTTTAAGCGTTAGAATTTGCCGGAGTGCAGATTGCATTAATTTTTTTATTTTGACTAATTTTTTGAGGTTTTATTTCTATTTTAAATTCAAATTTTCAGCATTTCTAGAGATATTTTTTACAGATTTCAGAAAATTGTACTAATTTAAACTGTTGCCAACGGTATAAACAGCGGAAACAATAATGTTTGCTTCAAAATATATATATATATATATATTTATACGCGTGAATAAATTAAAAATTTATTTACACGTGACTATTATAAACAGAAAAAAACATTTGGAATTAGAATTAAATAATTATGTACAAAAAGCAGGAACTTATTAAAAATTACGTCATAAAAACTATAATTACACGTGAATTTTAAGAGAGAAAGGAATTTGTAAAACAATAAATTTATTAACATGCGTTAGAAGTCTTAAATAGGAGAAATTTCGTCATATTTACGTCACATTACAGTTATTACATAAAATGAACACAAAATAATATTGCAAAACGGTTTAAATTTAGAAATTGCGCTAGACATTTATTTGATATTTTAAGAGGATACTTTTCAACTATTTTTGTTTGGAAACCGCAAATAATATTTAATTTCTAACACAAGTATTTTCATGTGAATATTAAAAAGAGAAAGAATAGTTTGGTCAAAATTACGTCAGATTAAAAACGATTAATTTAAAATGTCTCATTTAAAAGAACTTTCTTTTCACTTTGTTAAAATATACCAGGAGACAAAGACTCTGTTTACTTAATTCCTTTTATATTAGCTTATTTTGAAATGTTGTTACACGTGTCTACGTCATCAAGTTATTTTTATTTCGATGTTTTATTTGTATTTTAATTAATGTTGTACTAATTTATTTGTTTTTTCGTTATTTAAAATAAAAATGATGTCAATTTGTATAATTTGGCGAGTGGTTTGGCGATTTATATAATTTGGCGAAATGGGTCGACGGGATAATCAAGTAGTACCGCAACGGATTTGGCGTTAAAATTCCCCAATCAAAGAGAAATGAATAGAAATCCGTTTATAGAGAGATCGCCACTGTTTTTTAAATTATAATTCAATCTTTCGAAATCTTTTTAAAGCCGATCAAATTAGCGTGCATCTAGAGTCTACGGTGTCTGGACGGGGGTTGGCGAGCGTAGCTCGTAGGGGGCCGAGCCCCCTAGTAGACTAAAATTTCCTATTCATTTTGCCGAAATGTACGAAAAGGAAGTAGAAGAAAATATTCATTCCGAAGTACATAAAATTTTATTGACAGATATAGAAAAAAAACTATGTTTAACTAAACTTTATACTCATGGTTATTGCATCCAAAACGGTTCATTAAAACGAACGTCATATCTTAAAATAAATAATTTTAAGGTACAACGGTACGGTTTGCTGGGCGAAACTGAAATAGGGTTTTTTTTTATGTTGAAGGAAAATAAATTGTAGGACAAAAAATGTTATGCTTTAGATGTTAATTCATTTCACTTTGAGAATCCAAGAATTCAGAATAAAATCTCCTATTCATTTTGCCGTAATGTACAAAAAATGAACAACAAGAAAATGCTCCTTTCAAAGTAGAGAAAAAATTGTTGGTAAATAAAGAAAGAAAACACTGTTTAACACGTTCATTGCCATAGGCATCACCGGTGGGTCTCGAAATTTTTTCATTCTGTGTCGTGAGCATAACCCGTGGGTCACAGGTAGCTTTCCGTATAATATTAAGTGAAAATCGCCCAGAATCCGTAATTATTCTCACTAGTAAGTTTTTATTGCAAATTTTGCCTTATTTAATTCGAGCATTTTCCCGATTCAATTAGGCAAAAATTTCTGTTTTGAAAAACCTGTGATAAAAGATTAAAAATTCTGTAAAAGACGCTCGTCCCGAAGGGGTTAAAACACAGTGTTGCCAGATTGGGGATTTTGTCCCCATTTTGGGGAATTTTTGGGGGACAAGAAGTTCGTGGGGAAATCTTTGGGGACTAAAAAAATTTTTGGGGAAAAACCTGGGGATTTCGTTTTTCTTACTATTTTCCGTAAAGATATCTTTTTGGTCTTGTAGAAAAACTGGATCTGTCTCGAACTCAATTTCGATTTGAAAAATGAAAATACAATCCAGAAATCGGAAATATCAATCATTATTCTCTTGAATGTGGTCGTGTTCGTTGTTTACTATGTTACACTACAGTTTACAGATATTACAGATGCATGAGACTCTAAAGTCTTAAGCAGCTTAAACCTGCACGTGACTAAATCTCCAGGATTTTAACGAAGAATTTCTTCGCCGTACTTTAAAAAAAAATTAATTTAAATATGTGCATAGCTGCCAACTTGTACGGATTTTTCCTACCACTAAAATTTTAAAAAAAATTCAGTCTTATTTAATTATCAACATTCACGGCAATTCGGTGCTTGAATTAGGCAAAACTTTCTATTTAATTTTAGTGGTAGGAAAAATCCGTACAAGTTGGCAGCTATGTATGTGGAAAGTAGATATTTTTCTCTTATGATATACAAAAGTACATCGATTGATACAGCGAAAATACTTTGCATTATGATTATGTACTTCAGTATAGGGAGGACAAAAAGAATTAAAACAGCGTACCACCTGTCATTCATTCAAATCCCAACTGATAAGAGATTATCTAAAGCTATGGAGCTAATGTAACAATAGTCCAACATTGTTAGGCAATACTTTTAAAAACCAACGTAAAATAACTTGTCACTGCAAAATATATCTCTCATTCTCTTAATGTAGCTACAGAATATGCATTCAGACCAGTTTAAAAGTTTGTTTTTTGTAAATGGGGAATTTTTTCAAAAAAAGGCTTGATTTGGGGAAAATTTTTGAGCTCAAATTACTTAAATATTTTTTATAGTGATAAATTGAAAATTTAAAAATTCCCTTTTTGAGTAAAAACTGAGTTGGGGACTTTTGCAGAAAAAAAACACTGATTTGGGGAAAATTTCAAAAATTTTGGTGAAATTGACTTTTGACTATCTGGCAACACTGTTAAAACACTTTAATTAGCCTTTTTTAGTTTGGCACCCTGGTGATCACTTTAAATTCCTATGGGGACATTGAACCTGTTAATTAAAGTTTATTACCATAGTTATTACATACAAAACAGTTCATTAAAACGAATCTCATTCCTTAAAATTAATAAACTTAAGGTACAACGTTGCTGTTTTCTGAACGAAACTAAAATATATTTTCTTTAAGTAGATGGAAAATAGATTCTATGACGAAATTAATCTGTCAAATAAAAGTTATTCCTCAGATGATAATGCATTTCATTTTGAGTATCTAAAAGTTTAGACTAAAATTTCCTATTCCTTTTGCTGAAATGTACAAAAATGAAGTAAAAAAATACGCATTTAGAAGTACAGTCGTGGAAAAAAAAGTAAACACCCCTTACTAACTCCTCAACAAATTATCGCAGAAGAAAGTTATTGGTACCAAACGATTGGAAATAAAGTCTACTTTAAAATGATGTATATAAAATTTGCTTAAGGGGCCATCTACATGTTAAAACGAATCATAACTTTTTTTTCAATAGCAGTACACAATTCTGACAGCATAAATGAACTCTACACCCTTCAATTAGCTAAAAACAAATTTTTATGCAATTCCTACGATAAGTTTCCGAGAAATTAATTATTTTAAAACGAGCGTATTTTAAGGGCTATATCGTTGCCACCGAAACACTCAAGGCCTGAGGACACGAGTTGTGACCTCATCACTAGTAGACCGACTTCTCACTAGTGTTGGAATTCAGACCGGAAAATTTTGAATAGCAATTTTCTTTTATTTTATTTGTGGAATAACTATCATCTGATAAAACAATAATAACTAGTTAAACTTACTGGTGAGAATCTGGAGTCCCCCTATTAAAAATCAACCAGATGCGGTAACACTGAGGCATTCCGCATCTGGCTGAATTTTTATTTAGGAATTCAGATTTCTCACCAGTAAATTCAAAATAGTTATTATTGGTTTATAAGATGATAGCTATTTCACAAATAAAATAAAGAAAATTGCTATTCAAAATTTTCCGGTGTGAATTCCAACACTAGTAAGAAGTCGGTCGATTAGTGATGACGTCACAACTCGTGTCCTCAGGCCTTGAGTGTTTCGGTGGCAACGGCTATATCCAAATTGAAGTTTAGTACTCGATTGTTATCCGAGAGAGCACTCTTCTTGATCAAGGCTCCTTCAGCGCCACTCACGCAGTCAATGAAGCCTGCTAGATTACAGGATAGCATAAGCAGAGGTGCCAAGTTCTCACTAATCTTCCGTAATGCATGGATTAATTTGATCCAATTTAACAACGTTTCGAACCAGAAAAATTATATGATAAATCTTCATTTGTGTAATTCCAGTTTTCTATGTGGAACTTATTTAATTTCATCTCTGAAAAAAAATTCTGGTGCAAAATGTATTAAACCAGGGTTAAATTAACCTACGTATTACGGAGGATTAGTGGCAACTTGGCACCTCTGCATTAGAAATTTCAAAATATCTAGTCACTTCTATCATAGACGGCCCCTTAAACCATCATTTTACGGTTTTTTAAGCATAATTTGAAAACTACTTGGAAGAAAAATGTGAAATTTTGGATTTCCATAAAGCAGGACTTAATAAATCTAAATCCATCAAAAAAATTTTAGGTTTCTATTCATAATTTTTTCGAATATTAATTTCATAATTCATAATTTATATCATAAAATTATAAAAATTGCAAATTCAGCGTATTTATGTTTAGGTATATTAGTATTATTGCTACACAAAAAATTAGCAGATTAGGGGCATAATTTCAGGAATTATAAATGAAAATATGAAAAAGTAATTTAACAGTAGAAGCACTAAATTTTGAATTTTTATAATTCAAAAACGTAGCATTGAAATGATTTAAAATTTATTGTCTAGGCATAGTTTGAACCAAACATTTGAAATATCTCTTTAAAATTGGGTACTGCCATTGAAAAAAATGAAGTTTGGGATAGCTTTAATATGTAGATGGCCCATAAGTAAATTTTATATACATAGTTTTAAAGTAGACTTTATTTCCAATTGTTTGGTACCAATAAATTTCGTCTACGATAATTTGTAGAGGAGTTAGTCGGGGGTGTTTACTTTTTTTTCCCACGACTGTACATAAAAATTTATTGAGGTAAAGAAAAAAAAACAGTGTGTAATTAAACTTTATTATCATGGTTAAGACCCAAAACGGTTCAACTCATGAACGTCATTTCTTAAAATAAGTAATTTTAAGGTACAACATTTCGGTTTGTTTGACGAAACTGAAATGGGTTTTCCTTTACGTTTAGGGAAAATAAATTGTAGAATAAAACTAACCTAACAAAAAAAGTTAGACTTCAGATAATAATTCAGAGCTCGCACGCTTCAAGGGCTTCAACCAGAATTTTTGTAAAATAACATTTACCTTATTTAATGTAAACAAAGTTCTGTTTTCACGTATAGCGACCAGTACTTTACGAAATTTTTGGTGCTAAAACACCTAAAACCCCTGAATCTTTTGATGCTTACGAACACTGTAATGCATTTTATTTTGAGGATTTAAAACTGGAGATTACAATGCCTTACTCAATTTGCAGAGAAGTACAAACATAAGCTACAAGAAAATGTTTATTTCAAAGTACATAAAGTTAATTGACATGTAAAAAAAAGGTTTAATTAAACTTTATTATCATGATTAATGGATCCAAAACGCTTCATTAAAACACATCATTAAAACGAACATCATTTCTCGAAATAAATAATTTTAAGTACAACATTACAGTTTGCCTGGCGAAACTAAAATAGATTTTTCTTTACGTTGAAGAGAAATAAATTCTAGAACAAAACCAAACAAACAAAATGTTATTTCTCAGATCATAATGCATTTAATTTTGAGAATCTGAAACTACACATTAAACTTTCTATTCATTTTGCAGAAATTTACAAACATAAACTACGAGAAAATATTCATGTGAAAGTCCATAAAAATTTATTGACAAAGAAAGTAAGAAAAAAAACTGTTTAATTAAACTTTTTTCTCGTGTTTATTGCATCCCAAACAGTTCATTAAAGAACACCATTAAAAGGAATGTAATTCCTTAAAATAAATAATTTTAAGGTACAACATTAAGGTTTGATGAGAAAACTGCAGTAGATTTTTCTTTACGTTGAAGAAAAATAATTTCTGGAACAAAATTAATCTAACAACAACAACAAAAAGATACTGTTCAGATGATAATGCATTTCATTTTGATAATCTAAAACGTCAGATTAAAATTTGCTATTCATTTTGCTTAAATATACAGAAATGAATTACAAGAAAATGTTCATTTCAAAGTACAGAAAAATTTATTGCCAAATAAATAACGAAAACACTGTTTAATTAAACATTATTATCATGGTTATTGGATCCAAAACGGTTCATTGAAACGAACGTCATTTCTTAAAATGAATAATTTTAAGGTACAACGTTACGGTTTGCTGAACAAAACTAAAATATATTTTCTTCAAATAGACGGAATGTAAATTCTGCGACAAAATTAATATACCGAAAAAAAATGCTCAGATGATAATGCATTTCATTTTGAACATCTAAAACTTCAGACTAAAATTCCGAATTCATTTTGCTGAAATGCACGAAAATGAAATACAAAAAAATATTCATTTCGAAATAGAGTAGAACCTCGAGTTTCCGAAATTATTGGGACCAACAATCTTTCGGCAAATCGAAATTTTCGGATAATGGAGAATTCTTCAAATTTAAGATTAGGGAGAAATAAAAAATCTTAAAACAACTAAGAAATATGCACTATTTCTTATTGTGGTAACAAGTGCTTCATTAAAAATAAAGCAATAGCAAAATAGAAACAAGAATAAATTACTTGAATTTTAATTTTGAAATTAAATACCTTTTACATATTTCACAAGGGTTTGAAACAATGTTTTGTTTGTCGCAGTTTCAATTGCCTTTTCTTTGAAGCTCTATCACGAAGTTTTTTTAACATTATTAAATCACCAGTATTTAGTTATCAGTCTTTCTTCTACTCGAGCCATTCCAAACTCTTTGCAAAACATTCAAAAGCTTCAGAATTGCTAATTTATTCGTTTTCTTCGTTTCACTCCGCTGCCTATGGGAGCTCAAGTCAATTCAAAGGAACTCTAAAAAAAGGGATCGAAAATATTTATATGTATTCATAGTTTGGAAAGGACCTCTTGCACACAAGAAATATGATAGTTTAAAAAAAAAACCACTTTCAAAATGGATTATTTTCACACAAGAAATGTGATGGTAACGAAAAAAAAAAAAAAAAAAAAGGTCTTTGGTTAACCGAGAATTTCGGTTAAAAGAGTTTCGAATAAAAAAGATTAAAAGAGTTTCGAATAAAAAAGATTCTACTGCACTTGAAAATTTATTGACAGATAAAGAAAAAAAAACACTGTTTAATTAATCTTTATTATCATGGTTACATAGGTGCCAACCTCAAACTAATCTTCTGTAATATTTGCGTTAGTTTGACCCTGGTTTAATACGTTTCCAACCAGAAATTTTTTTAAGAAATGAAATTAAGTATGTTCTAGGTAGAAACCTGGAATTAAATAAATAAGCATTCATGAAAAAAAATTTCTGTTCGAAATGTGGTTAACCGGGGTCAAATTAAACCAGATATTACGGAAGATTAGTGGAAGGTTGGCAGCTATGTGGTTATTAGATCAAAAAAGGTTCATTAAAACGAACGCCATTTCTTAAAAGAAACAATTTTATGGTTTGCTGGGCAATACTAAAATAAGTTTTTCTTTATGTTGAAGGAAAATAAATTATAGCATAAAACTAACCTAACGAAAAAAGTTAGTTTTTGAATAACAATGCATTTCCTTTTGAGGATTCAAAACTTCAAATTTTAATTTTCTTTTCATTTTACCGAAATGTACAAAAACGAACTACCAGAAAATTGTCAAGTTAATGTGCATAAAAAATTATTGATAAATATATAAATGAAACATTAATTAATTAAAATTTATTCTCATGGTTATTTGTATCCAAAACGGTTTATTAACACTAAAACGACCTGAAATTTTACTCAATTCTTCTAAAAATATTTTACACCGGGATTTTTATTTAAATTTGTTTAATATACTTATTTAACGTTTTTATTATTTGTGTGTTTTAAACTTATTTTACAAAGAAATTTCTTGTTTGAACCGAAAGAGTGTTGTCAGTGGGCTACTTTTTTTTAAATTCATATTTCTTGATTGGCACCACTTTTCTGAAACGGTAAAATTCCTCATATTTTCTCCTTAATTAATATGTCATTAAATAAGGCGAATTTTAGTATTTCAAAAAAGTGGTGCCAATCAAGAAATCTGAATTTAAAAAAAGTAGCCCTCTGGCAACACTGTACCGAAATATATTCATATGGTAGGGGTCAAAATGACCCCTCACGGTCTTTTTAGTGTTAAAGTGTACGCCATTTCTTTACACTATACAGGCCGCAAGCAGTGTTGCCAAATCTGACAGTTTTTTTAATTTAGAAATTTCGAGTTCACATCAGAAAAATTTTAGTACTAATTTTAATTTATTTACGATATATATATGTTATTACGGTAATCGTTATCATAATAACACCACTATTCCTAGGGATCTTGGCACTACTACACTTAAAAAAAATAATTAACCGGCGGACAGTGGGGTGTTTCACAAATCTGGGCGGCCAAAATTATTTTTTTCTTTTAAACTAATTTAAACGTTTAAAGCAGTAAATAAATGCATTTTTTAAAATAAATATTGTTTAATAACTAAAAATCATGGATGTGTTGCAACTTCGTACTGATTTTTAATGAACAAAATTAGTATTATAAAATAAATGATATTTATGAAAAACAGTATTATAAAATAAATGATAATTATGATAAATAGTGTTATAAAATAAATGATAATCGTGATAAATAGTGTTATAAAATAATTGATAATTATGATAAATAGTATTATAAAATAAATGATAATTATGATAAAAAAATGGAATAATGTATTTAATAATTGAATAAATTATAAAAACAGATTATTTATGATAAGAACAATTAGTTTGTAAATCCCCAAGGTGGGATCTTTTAATCAGATGATAATTCAGAATTGTAATCTGTTTTTTCATAATCAGAATCCTCTGGATCACGAGCTTCAGAAGATTCCATAGGCAGTAACATTTCTAGAGTTTCTTTAAGGAACAATTTTGATTTTTTTCTTATCGTGGGTCTCATTCCAGTTAAAACTGGATCTGAACTCAAAAGCAATCTGTTGAGAACATCACGGTTACAAGAAATTATTGCAAATTTACGCGATAGATTTTGGCGAAATAATCGAAAATGTTTGTTCCGTGCTTCAGCTGCTTCTTCAGACAATTGGCCTATTGGTAGTAAACCTTTCTCTTTCACATTGGGTCCATGGATTAATATTTTATGCATTGTGGGTGACATTGGATACCATTTATATAACTGGACGTAGAGCTCTGCTGTTTTTTCTGTATATTCCTTAACTTTATCAAGGTGAATTTTGTGGCCACTGGATATGGTTTCAAGAATAACTTTAAATCGATAGATTAAACTTTCATCAATGACGGTAATTTCTGCTGCTAGAGATGGGTCAGTAAAGAATCTTCTGCTGGTATTTCCATCATTTGTATTACCATATCCAGGCTTAGGAATATCTACAAGTAAACCTATCTTTGTTTTGAAATTTTCTTGAATGCGCAATTTTGTTTCATTAACGAGAGCATTTTCGTCTTCTGCATTCAATCTCCACTTTTTTATCGGTAGTTTGTAAGCTAAATGCAACAAATTTTCAAATAATCGAATCCTAGCATACAAAATCGATAGTCCAAATTCTAATGTTTCTGGCTTCACATTTTTTCTTTTTAGAGAGATCATTAAAATCTTTGGATGTCAGTCCACAAATGTAGCAACGCAATGTCGATTTTGTACTTATGACTGCGTTACATATTTTTCCATCGACCATAGTAAGTATCATTTTATGTTTTACTAAAAATGTATTTTCCTCTAATGTAATTTTTGAGGACTGTACAGATTTTAATGCATTTTTATGTAATTAATCTCATCATTAATAATTTCTGTTGTTTCATTTACAAATCTTATTCGCATGGGCCAGCAATAACGTGGTGATGAAGGCAATGGATTTCGCCAGATGGTCTGGTTGTTTATACTGCAAATTAGCTGAATTGGAACAAACGAGCTCTGGAATATAGGCGCATCGGAAGAGGAATCACTCTCAAATTTTTGTTTGTATTGTGCTTGTTGCGATCCATCGCAGCCCCATTTATATATAAGAATTAATGCTTTTCTTTCATCTTCTTTTAAACTTTCCAAAACTTCTTTCAAATAAATGAATAATTGTGTCACTGTTAAATTAAGTAAATCTTGAATATTAATTTCAGCGCATGTTTCAGCAATTTTAAAAGAGTCTTTGTCTGGATAGCAATCAATTTAATACCGTTGTAGAAGACTATAACAATGGCATACATTTTTTTGATATCGTCTTATAATTCCGTATTGATTCCTTGAAAGGTTAGCTTCGACGAATAATGATAACGCTTGTAAAGGCGATATTTGTGTTTTCTTTTCCGTCTGCTGAGTTCTCAAATATGCTTTTTTATATTTTGTTGCTCGCATTGGTGAACATGTTAATTCCTTTAGAACATGGGCAGTATCTCTCTTCCCTGAGGTTTCTAACTTTATCTGAGCAGCATGTGTAAGTACTTCCACATCAGTCGAGCTCCTCAAACTTTCTCCGCTTTGATCTGACACTTGATTCAGTGAAAGCTTTTGCTGGCCTTCCTGGTCGATTTACTTTTTTTGAAATTTCTACTGTACCTTCAAGCCATTCCTTATTATTTTTCACAAATTTATCTAACATATAATGGGCTTCGATCCATTTGCTCTTGAACTGAGATTTAAATTGGGAGAAATTGTGCTTGAGGTTTTTAATTTCATCATCGTCAAAATTATCACTATTAAGAAGGTAATTTTCAAGGAAATTTAATCTATGATTAATGTTTGGCAAATTCTGCTGTTGCTTAATGTTAAAAAATTCTTTTCGAGTCATTACTCTGACATTCGAAGGCCCTAAATAAAAATAAATACAAAATATGAACAAAAAAGAATGCATAATAGTTATATGCAATTTAGATAGATAACATCATTTTATACCCTATTTTTAAAAAAAAATCTCACAATCTTTCACTAACTTTTAACAAAAACATATGGAAAATTGCTTTGACTTATTTTTTAGGTAAACAAATGTTAATAACGAGCAATAAATTATTTCAATTTTGTGAAAAGTGCTTTAAAAAAAAAGGGAATGAATGCATTATTTTAAAGCAATTTTTTCCAAATTATATAAATTTAATTTTAATCAGAATGACTGAAAAATAAACAAATGTGATCACTTACTAATGAATCATAACAATTTTTTCAATATTAAAATTTATATGATGAATATCAGTTAAAAGTCAATATATAGTAATTTAGTATGCTCACTCAGAACTTTGGAAGAGCATATTTATATCGCCTTCATTTTAAAAAAAAGGACGAAGGTGGAACTACTTTAAACGAAAACCCAAATAGAAGGGTGTATATTTATTGGTACAATAAGTAACTTTGGTTGGAAATGTTTGGAAATATAACTAAACCCTCCGTGAATTGGGAAACAAGGGAAAAAATAATAGAAAAATATGCGTTATTGTAAATTAATTTTGTAAATACTAAAACTATTTCTTTCTCAATTCAAAGTTAACGATAATAATGATACATACCTGCCTCGTCACTGTCCATAACGATTAGATTTTAAATACTTCCAGAACTAAAGTTATTCACATTCAAAAATAGGAAGTCACAATGAAGAACGATTTGACACTCATATACTTAACGCAACACCCCACTTTCAACTGATAACAGGAGGTCATCGTTCTCTTAAAGGAGATAAAAATCGCATCACGTGATTCCTCAATGATTCAGTTTCAACTTATTTCCATCCGTTCGATCCTGTGCTGTACTTTATGAAATCTACTTTTGGCCGGCCAGATTCTTCAAATACCCCACAGTGCGGCGATCAAAAAAATTCTATAAAACTGTTTATAACATCAGTAAATAAATACATAGAAATGCTTAATTCATCTTTAAAAGTTAACCCCTTCGGGACGGGAGACTTTTACGAAATTTTTAATCTTTTGTCACCGTTTTTTAAAAACAGAAATTTATATTTTGTTGAATCGAGAAAATGCGCTGATTAAATAAGGCAAATTTTACAGTAAAATTTTACTGGTGAGGAGAAACAATGATTCTGAGCGCTTCATGTGGCACGTATACGTGACGCTCGTCCAAAAGGGGTTAAACTTAAACTTACACTATGTGCAAAATTACTTAAAAGATGACACAGTATTTAAAAATGTTAAATTATTTCAATACCTTAGTACTTTCAACTATAAAAACTTAGTCTTCTTCAGTGGAATATAAGAAATACAACAGTTATTGACGCCTAATTTTCAAAATCCACGTAGATGGTGACGAAAGGAGTGAAAGTGAAAGTTAATTTATAGATCCGGAAAAAATTGGGAAAAGAAAACATGTATATAGGGAAGTGGAATATTACTCGTTTTATGATTATTTAAGCAAACAGCCAAATTCTGGGTATGTTGTAGGATGAAATGTCATTGAAAACAGTATTTTCTTTAGTAATAATTTCTATTGATTCGCGGATGATTAAATCATGATAATTATTTGAAGGATATATAATTTTTGCTTCTTCGAAATTACCTTGTATATTCTGCTTCTGGTTAAGTCTTGACAGGGCTTTTGTAGGTCGGTTAAACTTTACATCTCTCAAATACTCTTTAATACGAACTTAAAATACGAAACTACGTCTCTTTATAACATCCCAAATCAAATAATCGAGAAATTACAGATTACGACAGGTTAAGTACCAGTACCGTTATTTTCAAGGCCAAATATCAGTATTTTTTTAATAGAAAAAAAAATCTGGTTTAAACGGACGAAATTTCACCTTATTTAAGGAGAGATTTTTTCATAAGAAAATACCAGTACCGATGAATTTCTTAGTCTGGAAATTCAAGGGCCTGTACGAACCCTGTATGAGGTATTCAATCCTGCTAATCGTAAACGCCCAAATATACTCTTTTACTTAATCCCAAAATTGTCGCATTACGGTTTAAAAACACAGATTGTTCATCGCCACCACTTTTTTGAAAAAGAAATATTCACCTTATTTAATGACGGGTAAAATGATACCATAATAAAGCCAATTAAACAATTTTATAAAACTGGTGTAAATCAAATAATCTGAATAAAAAACACAGCCATTGAATATCACGGGAGCGAGAATTAAGGGGTTAATGATGAAGGTTTATTTCTTCACTCTTTACCTATCCTTAACCCTCTCTCTGCGCAATCTGAGAGTTTCTCGGGCAACGTAAAAGTAGCAAAATTTGCGCAACCCGAGATTTCATCGGGGTGTGCATTTTTCCCGTCTAATTAACCCTCCTTGTTCATTCCCACCAGTTACCTTTTATTGTAAATTTTGCTTTATCTAATCGTAGCATTATCCCGATTAAATCAGATGACCGGCGCGGAGTAATTCTGTTTATAAACTGATGAAATATTGGACAGACACCGCAATTTATAAACGACTTTATTAGAAATTACGAAATTGCTAATTTTCATGCATATTATAATAGGAAAATTTTAGTTAAATATTCTTGGTGCCGTTTGTCAGTTTTGTAATTAAAATTAGGTGTTCTTTTTTAAGTACACCGCGCCGGAAAGGGTTAAATGACGCTCGTCGCGAAGGAATTAAATGCACAATTTTTGGAACTATTTTGGTAAAACAATTACGCAGCGAGAGGTTTAACCCTTTAAAAACTGATGTTGCATTATATTTGTAATCTTTTTAATTTTTTTGATACCAGTAAAAGAGAAAAGTAAAATTTGTCTTATTTAATTAACAATTTTCAGTGATTCATAAAATAAAAGTAAGTATTAACCTGATATTAAATGTATGGTCTCTGAAAGGAGCCCTTTTTTAGAAGGGACTTTTCCACGGTAGCTTTTTCATTTGTTCTTTTTTATAATTAATGGTAACGTTTAATTTTTCTTTCTCTTAGTATATTGGTAAATGTTTTTTTTATAACTAAATATACTTTCATCTCAATTTCCTTTTTTATTCACTTTTTTAATAATTTTTCTCATATGGCTACCATCCACATCTAAACATTTTTTTTTTTTTTTTTTTTTTTTTTTGTATGGCTCCCTAATGCCTCTGCAAAACAAATTCCCTCTCTACTGGATGTTGACCCTTTCGGGACTACCGATGCATATATGGACCGTCAAAAGGTGCATGCGGAATTTGTTTTTGGTACCACTAATAAATAACAGAAATAGTTGTCTTTTTTTAATCAGAGAATTTTCACTATTTTGTAAGTACAGGAAACTGTTTTAAAAAAAGCAGTGCCAACCGAATAAAATTTGTGTAAGAGATACCCAACCTGAAAGGGTTAAGTTGATAGGTCCATAAAGTTGATCACATCCAGTGTTGCTAGTGGGCTACTTTTTTAAAATTCAGATTTCTTGATTGGCACCACTTTTTTGAAATGGTAAAATTCGCCTTATTTAATGACAAATTAATTGACTTGATTGTGAAAACAAGTGGTATTTCACCATTTCAAAAATTTGATGCCAATCAAACGATCTGAATTAAAAAAAGCAGTCCACTGGCAACACTGATCACATCGTTCCATTGTTCCTATCTATATTATAAAGGACAAACATATCTGTGCATAACGCATACGTCATTCTGCGAATGGCAACACTTTGAACTTTGAAATGAATTTTCGTTTTCCAATTTTCGCTACTGAAAAATTTCAAATTTCTACACATCGCACATTTTCAGTTTTTATACCGTCGTATAAGGGGAAAAAATTACTTTTAAATGCAATTTGTTTGAAAGTTGTAACTCAATTTATTTTTGAGATATTAATTTTTTTATAATTTTTAGTACCAATTTTGTAATTGTGGCAATAGAAGTACTCCATTTCTATTAAAAGAAAAGGGAAAATGGTTGATTTACTGTACTTTTTTGTTGCCATTTCCTCATAAAAAATGAAATTAAAATACATGCTATGTCAAAAATTTAGACAACTGAGTTTTATAGAAATAGTATTTTGTAATATTAGGTTAAAATAATATTTGTTTGAGAGTTAGACTAAACAATTTAACATGCATTTTCTATTGTAACTGATTTTGTAGGTTTATTATAAATCAATGAAACAGTTCCTTCTTAAACATTTTCCTTCGTCGAAGTTCGACGGGTTCCACCTCGTCATTATAATAACTAAAAATAAATTTTTAAACTTTCTGTGGAGAATTTAGAATTTCTTAATGATAATTTTATAGATGATGCACAAATGCGTTAAGTGTTCTGTATAATGTTAAAATAAATAATTTCAAGGTACAACATTACGGTTTGCTGGGCAAAGTTGAAATAGATTTTCCTTTACGCCGAATGAAAATAAATCCTATGACAAAATTAAACTAACAAAAAAAGTTATTCTTCACATGATAATGCATTTTATTTCAAGTATATAAATCTTTCAGATTAAAATTTCGAATGCATTTTACCGGAATGTACACAAATGAACTGCAAGAAAATGTTCATGTCAAAAGACACAAAAAATTTATTGATAAATAAAGGAAGGAACACTATTTAATTAAACTTTATTAACATGCTTATTGAATCCGAAACGGTTCATTAAAAAAATATCATTAAAACGAATATCATTTCTTAAAATAAATTATTTTAGAGTACAACATAATGATTTTTTATCTGTTAATTATTTCTCATGTTAAAGGAACAAAATCAAATCAATAAAAAAAGCTGAATAAAAGACTATTCATGTAATGACAGATTTGTGTTTGGGCGCAAAAACTTTTAAGCAGGCAATGAAACAGTATTAACCAATTCAGGGGCGGTGGGATATAATATACGATTAATGAAGATTTGAACCAGAAATTTGTTTTTTAATTTTACTTTTCTAACTCTGGTGGAAAAAAGCCGTAAAATTGCTTTTCCTTATTTTGCAATAATATTTTTTGGAAGACTCATGTGAATTCGACATTACAGCAACGCAATTAACTGCCCCTGAAAGAGTTAACAGGTTCATGAATCCATTTTACATGTATAAATGTATTTAAATATAAAGTTATTAGGGAAAGATATGATAATAAGAGACAAACGGTATAAAAAGAGCCGAAAAAAAAATTTAAAAAAAGTAATTTTTTTAATAAGAAAAATGTCTATGAAAAAAGTATAATTATTAAATAAATTTTAAGAATTATTATCTATTAATCACACATCGTTTTTTATGTTGATCACTTTAAATTTGTAAAATTATATAAAAATGTAATCACATAAAGACTCAATAGGTGCAAAAATGTTAAAAATGATTTTTTCATATTAATCTGGGTTAAAAAAGTTATTTGCAAAGAAAATAATGCTAATGAAATTGAAAGACATAGCAGCAACTAGTTGAAGAAACCAAATTGTAAATAGTATCTATCAAATAAAAATGGTATTCATCCAATCAATAATAACAAATAAAATATAGTGCGACTTGTCGAAATATAAAACTATTGTAGTAGTATCATTTATGACACGGAAAATGCGCAATAAAAGTATATCAGTACTTTTAATGTTTATTGGAAAGATTTTACTCGAATATTTCCCAGCTTCTGTGCTTATTATCTGTTCTATTTCTTATATTTCTGTTAATTCTTAATTTGTCATTTATTTTAAATAATTGTACATACAGAAAAATGAATGTAAAAAAAAACGAATTTTATAAAAAAGTAAATTGTCCAATTACATTGTTAAATAAATTTAGCTGCATTAATGTATATATTTTAAAGATATAAAGTAAAAGATTTATAGACTAAAGGAAAGTAAGTGATTAAAGTAAAGATAAAAATTGCACACAAAATAAAAAGATAAATGGTGAAATTTTTACTCTCATTATTAAGTCTTCTGAATATTTAAAATAGCATATCAGTTTTCTAGATTTGAATTAATTTCTGAGCTTCAAACTATAGCAATAAAAATCGGCATAGCCATGTCCATCTACACAAATATATGTATCGTTTTGAATCAGCATTTATATAACGACATAAAATATCTTTATAAAACTTCAAATGAAATATGCATATGTATAACAATTTATATTCATACATTGTAATTAATACAATTGTCATTCATTTCGGCGATTCTCCAATAACTGGGTAATTTCACTCTGTAATTTAGTGAAAACTAAAAGTTAAATTTTATGCGATGTATTTTTAGAAATAGATAAGAAATGAAGTAGTAAGTAGTTTACAATATCCCAGCATAAACTTTAAACAGTATTTTTCTTTAACCTACCTACCTCTAATCGACCCGTTGTTATAATTCATTGCATTTGATTCAATATTTAAATAAAAGCTACGTAGAACTAAGTTCAATAAATATCTTGAATAGTTTTAAATAAAAATTCTGGTGTATATGTTTTTATTCAAGATTGAGCAAAATTTCAACAGGATAGCTCGCTGATGCAAATTCATTGAAAGTGAACAGAAGTGACAGGGACAGTAGTGACAAAATTAAGAAAATTTCTTCTGCGCTCGTAGTAAGTTATTGCAAAGTATGATATTTTGAATAAAGCAAAAGTATATTACATCATGAGAAAATCATAAATAAATAAGAATAATAACATGGAAAACTAAAGTACGGGACAGTAGTGAGAGATAATAAATACATTCTTATCTTTCTATCTATTTTGCATGTTGTAACTGCTTTTAACTACTTGAGGGGCAGTGGGGTATATTATATCCCATCTACGATTAATGAAGGTTTTCACCAGAACATTTTATTAAATTTTACTTTTCTAAGTTTGGTGGGAAAAAGCCGTAAAATGCTTTTCCTATTTTGCCATAAATAATTTTGAAAATTCCGGTGTGAATGCGAATTTACAGAAACACAATTACTTGTCCCTCAAAGGGTTAAAGTCCAGATAATTAACCCTCTCATTGCGTAATTCGAGATTTTCTCGGTGTGCATTATTTCCGTCAAATTAATCCTCCTTGATTATTCCCACCAGTTGTTTTTTTTTTTTTTTTTTTTTTTTTTTTTTTTGCCTTATTTAATCGGAGAATTTTCCCGATTAAATTATACAAAAATTTTTTGTTTTGAAAAATTGGTGGCAAAGGAGTTAAATACGCAATTTTTGAAGCTATTTTGATAAAAGAATTACGCAGCGAGAGGGTTAAAACTTGTAACCTTCCCAGCACTCAAGATTGCTACTTCTACTAAATGCGACTGTCCTTCAAATTTTACCTGGTCTCTTGACGGTCACATGAACAGTTTTGTACAAGGGGACAGTAATGACATAAACACTAGGGGACAACATTTCCCTAGCCAGAATAAATATAAAACTATTTAAAATTTACAAAAAACAAAAATCTTTATTTTATACTTTAGAATGTGCATTTGTAATTTTTATTGTAAACTAGCAGGCTGAGCCCGCTGCGCTGGGCCATTTTTCAAATAAACCTTCAATCAAACGAAATGGAAAATACGACCTTGTAATGTTGTTTTATTTAATTCGAACAATTGGGCGATTTAAAGGAACAACATTTTCTCTAAAATAACAGTGGTTTGCAAAAAGCCGGAGACTTGACAACCCTGAAACAGTCGAGTGTGACCCACCGCGCCGGCGTGAACGTGATAAAGAATGTTCAGGTTATACACTTTCGTTTGTTAGGTCTTTTACTCCGGGCTTCTCAGCTTGGTACTTTGTGCTGATCTGATAACATAAATACAACCTCTCTCTACGTTACATTATATTTGGTAATATGCGTCTTCTTTTGGCAGGTTTTCTCTACAAATTCTTATCTTCGATTTCCAGTAGAGTAAATGCAATCAAAACAGTATTTAACTTAAGTGGATATTTAAAGCGGAATCGTGTGAATGAAATTAAAGTAATGTCATTTTAACTGCCGTTTCTTTTTACACACCAGTTTTAATCATGCAACTATTAAACTAGGAAAATAACCTCGATAACTAATTCAAATAGAAAACTAAACCTCTAGTTTTCATTCAATAAAATCTTCCCAATCATCCGTAATCGGATTCACAACCAAGTTTGATGCGAAACGTTAGAAATGTTCGTAACGGTATGGCTAAAAATGTACCAGAGTTAGCTACAAAACAGGGTTAATTACGCTCCAAACTACATTCCATTAAATAATGTCAAATTGCTGTTGACTGATTTTTAGATCTTTCACTATCAAAACTCTTTGCAAATGATAAGTAAAGTTAGTTATGCAAAATTTTTAGTAGTGATCTTTTTGGCAAACCGAAGATTTTTTTCGCATTTCTCTAATGAGCGTAATAAGACGGTTGGTTGTTTTTTTGATGGCCGATTATCTACGCATGGGATATAGGCCAAGGGAAGAGTGTCCTCCGTAGGGGTCTTTCTAAGGGAACTTAACCCGTATTTACGCATGGAAATCCATGGTTCGAAGAACACCACGAAAACTCCGAACGATTAGGCCGACGGGTGCGATTGGGTTCGAACCCAACACCTCCCGTCTACCAGCTTTTAGAGCATAATCTCTCGGTCACTGGTGGGGCCGTAATAAGACGGAGAAATAAGCTTTTATTTTCAAGAGTCATTATTCATCAGTTTGTTGCCTAAATAAATCTAAAAACGTTAATTTGTGATTATGATCAGCTGCTCGGTCTGTGCATCAGCCAAAATTTCTTTATAATGATTAAAATTTTATTTGAATCTGAGGTACTTTTTTTTTTAAAACCTAGAGTAAATGAACAAATATTGTTCCATTGGCCACCTTTGGCATTTGAAAGTTTTTTTTTGTATATTCAAAGTAATGCTTTTTTAGTGATAGTAAAATAAACCTAAAATTTGTCACTACGATCAGCTGCTCGGGCTGTGCATCAGCCAAAATTTTATAATGATTGAAATTTTAATTGAATTTGAGGTACTTAAAAAAAAAAAAAAACTAGGCTAAATGAACAAATATTGTTCCATTGGCCACCATTGGCATTTGAAAAACTTTTTTTGTGCATTCAAATTAATGCTTTTTTAATGAAAGTAAAATAACTGCACATGAAAACCATCTATTAGTAAATCGTCTTTTGTCCGTTTGCTCCATACTAAAAAATCATAAATTTACTAATCGCTAATGACTAAAAGTACAAATTTCGCGTAATCTTCTGAAATCGGATTTACCGTCCATGGTTCCTTTCAAATATAAACGAATCTTCCAAAAATATACAGTAAATTCGCCAATTGTAAGGAGGCTGATTATGGAAGATTCATCCAATATCTTTTTATAACATTTCTAAAAGAAGGGAAGATATGAAAAAAAAAATGACGAATGGAATGGAATATCGAAAAGTGATTTCAGAAAGCAATTTTTATTGCAAAATGTCTTTTTTCGTGATAGAAATAACGCATAATTGCGTACATTTTCTTAAGAATAATCTTTACTACCTAACATTGCAAACATTGAACGTTTGTATAAGGGAAATTGGCGATATGTTTTTTTATTAAAAAAAGAATGGACAATATTAGCTAATCTGGCTTCGAGGTTATAAAAGTCACAAATTTGGGGAAAACAAACCGACATTTTTTCGCAGTAAAGTATGATGAGAAATTTTTTAGATGTCTAAAATTAAATTATTTTACAGTATGTATGTGCGTGTATGGGAGACATTTATACTAAAATTAAAATATCTGACTCCATTTTTAAAATATTAATTGCTATTTATATATTGTACATTTGAATTTTAAAAAATACTCAAAAAAATGCTTTCGTACACTTGCAAAATCACCTTTCTTGTAAACATCGCTTGAACCCAATTCACGCTTACATCTTTTTGGCTTAAAATCAAATTGTTTGGCGACAAAAGTGAACTCAAAAATCACAAATAAACATGTAACATGTAAATCATATGTACCATCATTTTTACAATTATATCTGCTAGTTTCGTCTGTAAGTCACATGATGGAAGAGTTAGAAATAAAAAAGAACAAACCAAAAACAAAATTGTTACCACAAGGAAGGTCTCCTTAAAGACCATACTCAAATTATTTTGAAAGAAAAATGCTTTTAAAACTACTCATGTATGTAGTAAAACATCAGTCAAATTTGGCGGCGGAATCCCAGTAAAAATCTGAAAAAAATCTATATATATTCGAGTATTTGGCGCAAAAAAGACGAACGTTCTACGCTATTTGGCTAGCCAACACATTTCCATCCCAGATGCAAGATATTTAAATGCATTTGAAAATTGCTTGTTAAATAAGTGTTTAAATGCCTAAAACTCAATGAATTTAAACTTAAACGAAGGATTAGCGTATTTTTTTTTTATTTTTAAGCGTATATAATATATACAAATTGCGTGTTGCAGTAGTTATTTAATTTTACATGGCAGGAAATGTTTTAAGAGTACTATTTGATTATTTATTTAACCAATTTCGCCAAATTATATAAATAGCCAAACGCTTCGCCAAATTATATAAATTGCCAAACTGCTCGCCAAATTATACAAATTGACAAAATTTTTATTTTAAACAACGAAAGAATAAATAAATTTGTAAACATTAGTAAAATTACAAATAAAAGTGAAATTAAAAATCACTTGATGACGCAACAAACACGTGTACCGTGTTTAATGTCAAGTGAATGTAAAATTTACGATCAGCTATTATTGGAATTTATCTTATAGTTTGGCGATAGTTATTTTGTCGACGGGATAATCAAGCAGTAACGTTTTAAATTTGTTTTAAAAGTAGCTGGCTAATTAAAAATGCTACAATTAAACATTTTATATTAAATACTTGTTTCCATGGCAACAATAACCTTCATTTCTTGTTTCTGACACTAACAATATCGAAGTCAAATTGCTAATGTTCCGAATCGGACATTAATTTTGAATTTGGAAAAAATTTAATAAACTGAAATTTTGTTTTAAACCGTATAATTACGATAATAAAATTTTAATATATACACATATAAAGGAATATAACAAAACTGTAGTAATAAAAATGCATTTATTACGTTAAACTTAATCTATCTTCGTATGAAGAGTAGAAAAAGGTTTTACTTAAAAATTATTTATCATAAAAAAAATATCATTCAAAATTTTATTGTGCCGCCAATCAGCATTAAATCGCCAAAAAAATTAAATTTTCATTATTTTTTTACAAACGCTAAATCGAGGTTCTGCGGATATTTTTTAATAAACATATTATATGTCACGAGAAGAATATTCTATATATTCCTCATGAGAAAAAATTATATAATTTTTTCAAATATTTCTGAGCATGCACTTATCGAAACTTCCTTGATATCATCCTATCAATTTTTCAGATGTATTTTTCTTAACCTGACGCAAAAGATAAATAGCCAAATCTTATTTCAATTGTAATATTTTAACTGAATAATTTTTTAAGCATTACGAACTTTCCCTTACATGTTTAAATTAAATATTTTCATTTTTTAATATTATCACTCATTAAAACGAATTTTTTTCTTCTTTTTTTCTTCGTTCTTTTTTTTTTTAAATTAAAATTAGTAACAGTTTTTTCTTTTATGTTTCGAGGTGTAATAGCTGTTTCAATTTTTTTTATCAACGATAAATTTCGCCGAGAAATAAAATGGTAAACCTTATCGTCCAAAATAACAGAACTTTCCGTCATAATTCTATAACTAATATAGGTAAAATGATGTGTTATAGCTTAAAACCTTCCCTGAAATGATACCTATCAAATGGTATAAGTTCCGTAAAAATCCATGCAGTAGAACTCGAAATCTAGGCGTTCGGAACGAAATTTCCGTTTGGATTTTATATATATAACAGATTTTCTAAAAATAGTTTGTGATTACACTTAAATTTGTTCCTGGCGATTAAGTGGGGAACAAGGGAAAAAAGTGACAATTTGAATATTTAAACTGTCATTGGAGTAAAATTTATAGCTAGTTTCTTGAAAATGATTTTCCAAATTGTAGATAGGCATAACAGAATACATTTTATGCTAACAAAAATTATATAAATGATAAAATGAAGCATGCAATCCCAGGAAGCAGAAATTACGTAATTATTTTAGAATCGCCTATATATATCCAATCTAGTATATCTATCTATACAAATGTTAATATTATTTTTATTTAAATCACTATTTATTTAACGACATACAATATCTTTTTAAAAATTAAAATTCAAAAATAATTAATTACATGACAAATTATATTCATACATTCATACAAATTGTGGCATTCGTAATTTTTTTTAATTTTCTTCCTATTTACATAAGTATTTCTTCAAAAGCGCCATCGTACTTTTGAAAGGACAGGAAATTTTATTTTTCTTTAACAGCGTAATTGGAATATACCCAGGTTAGTACAAAATGCTCAACAACTTAAAAAAAATTAACTTTCAACACACTTTTTTTTTTTTTTTTTTTTTTTCAAGAGAGAAAACTTGTTTTAACGTGAAAAGTCAATATTAAAAAATTCATGCATTATAATCTGTTAATTTTTCACACATTTTATATTTTATCAGCTATTCATATTATGTCTACATTCTCTTCAAAAACAACATATAAATATTTGAGTGAACGGTGCACTTTCAAATAAACAAACACCGACGAAGAATCCAATTTTTTATTAAAATAAATAATCATTGTTTAACGTCTGATATATGATTTAAACTTAAAAAATATATTACAATTCATCAGACATACAAGTAAAAATTACATAAATACATTTAATACAATTAAAAAGCAAACGTTTCGAGCTAAATTTTAGCCCCTCATCAGTGCAATAAATAACATTCAAATGACAGAAAACTATATATCATGTTTACAGTTAAAAATTACTAGCAGTTAAAATTAAATAAAGTATAAACATTTTAAAACAATGCTCAGTATTCAGGAGGAAGTGCACATGATTCATTTATCGGTGACGTTTTCTTACGAGTGAACACACCTTCCAGAAAAACTCTACTTTTAATATTATTGCAACCGGATCTGATAACTTTCATATTTTCAAAATCTGGGATATGGTCGGTATCTAAAGAATGCTGTACAATTTTAGACTGTATCCAGATTTGTAGGCACGTTTATGTTCGGCAAGGCGAATGGCGCAAGTACGACCAGTTTCGCCGATATATACCGAGTCGCAATCTTTAGATAGTTCAATTTTTTGTTTATCTATTATTAACTTGTTAAAATTTAAAAAATAATAACATATTGTCATATACTTAGTACAAATATATTCTCATACTTTTTTAAACGTAAGTAACAAAAATAATATATAAGCAGGTATCTCAAATGCATTTTATTTAAAACAAAATTTTTGCATTCTACGTATCTTTAAAATATCTATGCATTTCATGCATTTTTTATGTTCTTCTATCTTTGCAAAGAGAAAGTATTGGATTCGTGACAATTTTCGACTTACGGTTTTTGAAATTTACAAGTTTTAGTGGTCAGAGATCCCCAAAAACATGTTTTTACAAAATGTTTGTTTGTGAGTCTGTGACTCTGTCTGTTTGCCTGTCTGTACATGACAAAAATTTTGTGGGAGCTCTATCTCAAGAACTAATTCACGGAATTTAATAAAAATTTATATTCAGTCAGTCCCTGATATAAATTTCCCAACAGGTCATTGTGCTATGGTGCATTTTTAACGATTTCCGCAATAGCTCTATCTCAAGAACTTATGTACGAATATTCAAATAACTTCAGATTCAGTTAGACGTTAACAAAAGATGCTGCTTGATTAGTGGTTGGTGTTTATCACCAAATAGGTGGCCCTGATATGCAGGATTTTTCACGATTTTTGCAATAGCTCTATCTCAAAAACTAATACACGGATTTTTATCAAACTTCGAATTCAGTTAGACGTTGACATATGTTGTTGCTGATAATTTTAAGGTGTAAATCACTCAACAGGTGTCGCTGCTTAGCTGTGTTTTTAAGAGTTTACACGATTTTAGCGATAGTCCTATCTCAAGAAATAATGCACGGAATTTCATATCTTTAGAATCATCATGATGGGCATAGATTGCCATTTAATTTTCGCACTGTAATAGCAAATTTTGAAGTATTAATATGTATCAGATAGAAGAGGGAATATAATGTACATAGATGAGATAGAAATTTTGGGATTGACACATCCGACTAGTTAAATTCTCAATATGCCTAAAGAATTATCTTCATAATTTAAAAATCCAGCCTTGCTCTCATTTTTACCGGGATTATCCCTTGAAACTCTCATGATTAGGGATGAGAATTCTCTGTCCCAAATGGCTGATTTTCACCACTAAATTTTAATATTATTCCTTGCTTTATTAAATCTCGGAAATTCTGTCATTAAATAATGCGATAAATACTATTAAAATTTAGTGGTGAAAATCAAACATTTTGGACGGCGGATTCTCATCCCGGTGTGATAAAAACATGGTTCCAATTGCAGGAAAGGTCATGGGGCAGTGTTGCCAGATTGCTGATTGTCACGCTTTTTTGATATAGAAATATTCGGCTTATTTAAAAACAGATTAAAAATTCTGAAAAATAAGGCGAATTATACTATTTTAAAAAAGGGGTGACAGCCAAATAATCTGAATTAAAAATGTCTCCAATCTGGCAATACTGTCATGGGTGACCCCGCCAGTAGTTTACACCCTTTCTGTACTTGATCAAATTTTTGAAGGATTGCGCCATTTCAGGCGGAAATGAGGAAATATTATACGCGTGAAAATTAAATCAGACGTATATTCATACTCATACTTTTCCACTTAAAAACATTTTTCATAATCAAATGATAAATAATAGACTCGACTTAAAAAGAAAATATTATCTTGCTGCAACAGTCTTACTTCCCCGACAGCACATCCAAAAATCTAACCGGACACGCGGTTAAAAAAGAACATTTGCTTGTAAAAATATTTTCTTTTTCAAATGACAACATACATACAATTTTTTTTCTAAAATAATCATATGTCAAAGTCAAACGAAAATCAGTAAATGCTATAAAAAAGGAAAAAAAAATAATTCTTCTATCATGAAAATTTCCACTTCTTTAATGACACGATTAAAAATACTTTTAAGAAATTTATAAAATCGTAAAAAAACTATTGATAAAAAACTATTGATTTGAAAAATATAGAAGCTATTTTTCATTCTTTAAATTATATCACACGTATAATCATACTCTTACTTTACCTTTTGAAAACATTTTTCATAATCGGATGATAAATAATAGACTCTACTTAAAAATAAAATATTATCTTGCTGCATCAGTCTTACTTCCTTGATAACACAGCCAAAGATTTAACCGGACACGCGGTTAAAAAAAAAAAAAAAAAAAAAAAAAAAAAAAAAAAAAAAAAACAGCTTGTTTTAAAAATATTTCCTTTTTCAAATGACAACATACATATAATTTTCTTCGGAAAGACGGAAATCTGTCTAACCCGGAAAGATTTTCAAGTCCCTGCGAATCCACAGGCATAGAGTAAAATTTGTCTAAGGTGAAATATTGTCTACTGCGGAAATTTTTCTTGGTCCCGATCGATTCCGCCTTAGACAGAGTTTACTGTATTCATATAAAGATATTCATATGTCAAAGTTCATTCTCCTAAAATATTCGTATTTCAAAGTCAAACGAAAATTACTAAATGCTATTGAAAAGGAAAAAATATAATTCTTCTATCCCGAAAATTTCCACTTCTTTAACCATACAGTTAAAAATGCTTTCAAGAAATTTTTAAAATTGGTTATTACATTTTTTTCTAATAATTACATACATTACATATATAGTTTTATACTTTATATACTTTTGTTTACTTTATATACTTTTTATTTGCTTTTTATGCTTTATATACATTTCTACTTTATAGACTTTTCAGTCTTTCTTTCTACATAAGACATCCAAAAATCTATCCGGACACGCGGTTGAAAAAGAACTGCTTGTTGTAAAAATATCTCCATTTTCAAATTACGACATACATATATTTTTCTCTTTTAAAAAATCATATATCAAAGTCAAACTCAAATCACTAAATTCCATAGAAGAGAAAAAAAATAATTCTTTTATGAGGAAAATTTCCACTTCTTTAATCACAGAATTAAAATTGTTTTCAATAATTTCTTAAAACTGTTTACTACTTTTTTTTCTCATAATAATATACATTATATACTTTTCTTTTTTACATATTTTTATATACTTTATATACTTTTTATTTACTTTATATACTTTTCTACTTTATATTATATAATTTGCAGTCTTACTTCCCACATAGCACATCCAACAATCTAACAGGACACGCGGTTAAAAAATAACAGCTTGTTTTTAAAATATCTCATTTTCCAAATTACACACATAATCTGATAAAAAATAATGTGACATAAATCACCATAATTTTCTTCGGAAAAATCGTATGTCAAAGTCAAACGAAAATCACTAAATTATATTAAAAAGGAAAAGCAATAATTCTTCTATCAGGAAAATTGCCACTTTTTTAAGCACACAATTAAAAGTACTTTTAAGAAATTTATAAAATTGCCTGTTACATTTTTTTCTAATAATAACATACATTATATATTTTTCTACTAGAAAGTTACAATAAGTTTTCATAGTCAAATAACTACAGTAAAATTTACATTCCATCAACAAATTCTTCAGAAAGGTTTAACATATTTTAACCCCTTGAGGGGCGATGTGATATATTATATCCCACCTAAGTCTAATTAAGATTTGCATCAGAAAATTTCAACTAAGTTTTACTTTTATAGCTATGTAGGGAAAGTGTTGAAAAATTGCTTTTTCATATATTTTAATAATTTATTTTTCAGTTTCTGGTGGGAATTCAGCATAACACAAGCGCTATTCCTTGCCCCTCAAAGGTTTAAAGGGAGTCGGTACCAATATATATATATATATATATATATATATATATTCTGCAAATAACACCTTTGTCAAACTTCTTGGATCTTTCAACAAAGCAAAGTAACTACAGATAATAAAAGTCCTTAACTTGTTGATAAATTAATAATTTATTTAAAAATCGATTTTTAAAAAGAAATTCAGAAATTAAAAAATTAAAAAAATATTTTTTTTCCAATTTTGGTATTTTGAACTAAAATATTTAATCTCATACTCAGAGTACTTTAACCTTCAAACAAAATTTTGAATTTTGATAGAATTCTTAGATCGGAAGAAAAAAAAATGATTGGACGTTTATCTAATAAACCTATAAAAATCATAGGTATTTAAGTTAGGTTTTTTTTTATACAAAAATTTTAATGCTATGCAAAAATCTGTATTTAGTTACCTCTCATAGAATTTAAAGGTAATTAAGAAAAATCAGACAATTTGCTCAATTATTGGAAATATACACTTTGATAACATAGAAAAGATGAAAGAACTCGAATTGAGAGAAATCAGTTTAAACATTTTATTTACAAAATGTAGACATTAAATTTAATATAACTATAAATATTAACTATATTACTTTTACTATTTATCTGATTGCCAAGAAATTTTGGCAAAATGTTTAGAGATGTTAAGGTACATTTTAAAATAAAAATCTGAAATTCGAGTTCTTTGTCATTTTTGCCAAAAATAGAGGTACTGAGTCCATTTAACTCCAGAAAGCCCGTGATGAGTTATTTTGACCCCTACCATATGATTATATTTCTGTTCGAACCATAAATTTCTTTATAAACTAAGAATTAAAATGTCAAATAACAAAGTTAAACAGTTTTAAATAAAATTTCCGGTGTAAAATATTTTTCATAAAACTTGATTAAAAGTTTCAACTTTTCTCAAGTTAAACGAAAATTAATATATTTAAGAACAATTAATATATTAAAAAGAAATTAGAATCCTAGCCAGAACAATTTCCATTTTCTATATTAAAAATTCAAACCAGTACATATAAAAATCTGTTGATTGCCAAGAGGAATATTAGTTTTCAATATAGAATATACACGCAATTTTCTTCTTCAAAGTCAAAATCCAAATGATAAAATCTATTTAAAAAAAAGAACATAATAATTTTCTTAACTGGATAATTTTTAATTCCCATATCGCGCGATTAAAATCAGAAAGACTCTTAAATAATAATAATAAAAAGATAATATTTAAGCTCGGATTTTTTAAAATAATTCTTTCAAACATATAAAAAAGTCTATATTTAGTTATCTCTCATGGAATCTAAAGACGAACTTTTCAAAAAAATCAGACAATTTTCTTAATTATTCGGAAAGATATTCACAGATTACACATAAAGTATGAATGAACACGAATTGAGAAAAAACTGAGATTAAGAATTTCATTTACAAAACGTAGATATTAAATTTCCTATAAATGTATTAACCATATCACTTTTACTGTTTATCAGATCGCCAAGAAATTTTGGCACAATGTTTTAGAAATGTTAAGGTTCATTTTAAAATAACAATATGAAATTCGACTTCTTTATCATTTTTGTCACAATGAGAAGTTCTGTGTCCCTTTAAAACTATAAAGACCGTGAGTGATCAGTGTGGCCGTTTCCGTATGAAATATTTAGATTCGAACTAATAATTTCTTCATTAAATAAATTAAAAAGACACAAAGAAAAAAAAACAAGTAAGTTAAACACTTTTAAATAAAAATTGCGGCATTAAATATTAATATATTTAAAAGCAATTAATATATTAAAAGAAAAAAAATTAGAATCGTTACCAGAACAATTTCCATTTTCTGTATTAAAAATCCACACCGGTACATATAAAAATCGGTTGATTTCGAAAAGAACTTTTAGTTTACAATTTAGAATATACGCACAATTATCTTCTACAAATTCAAAAGTCAAACGATAAAATCTATTTAAAAAAAGAACATAACAAATAGTCCTATTTGAAAAATTTCCAGTTCCCGTATCACTCGATTAAAATCCGAAAGACATAAAAAGATATAATATTTCAGTTAGGATTTTTTAAAACAATTATTTCAAACATATAAAAAGTCTGTATTTAGTTATCTCTCATGGAATTTACGACGAATTTAAAAGAAGAATTTAAAGAAGAATTAACTTCTAAAAACGAATTAAAAAAAAAAAATCAGACAATATTCTCAATTATTGGGAAAGCTATACACTGATTACATAGAAAATATGAAAGAATTCGAATTGTTAAACATTTCGTTTACGAAATGTAGATATTAAATTTCATTTAAATGTATTAACCACGTCACTTTTACTATTTATGAGAAAGCCAAAAAATTTTGGCTCAGTTTTTTAGAGATGTTAAAGTTCATTTTAAAATAAAAATCTGAAATTCGACTTCAAAATAAGAGGCACTGAGTCTCTTTAACCCCTTAACCCTCTAATTCCCAGGGTAGAATGCGTTCCAGAAATTGCGTAATTCAGAGAATCGCAATTCATACCAGAAAATCTAATATTAACTTTCGGTTTATTTAATAACGAAATATCTGCTATTAGTTGAATTAAAAATTTCTAATTTGAATTCCGATTTAAAATTTCTGGTGTGAACAAGGAATTTCTGAATAAAAAAATCCACTAAATCGTGAACGCTGATGGTAGCAAATATGCTACCATGGGCAGTAGAGGGTTAAGCATCGTTCCCGATAAGTGTTGGCTATTTTTTAAAAAACTCAAATTGATTTTCACCACTTTTTTAAAGTAGAAATATTAAACTTTTTTAATGGCAGATAAATTGATGCGAGAATAAAGCCAATTATACTATTTTTAAAAAACTGGTGAGATTCAACCTTGGTGAGAGAACTTAAAAAAAAAATAACCTACTCTGTCTGTGAAAGTCACGGGCGCGAGAATTGAAGGGTTAAAAAATTAATATATTTAAAAACTGTTAATATATTTACAAAGAACATTAGAACCATTACGAGAACAATTTCCATTTCATAGATCCAGAGTGGTATATATAAAAAATCTGCTGATTGCAAAATAAGGTTTAGTCTTCAATTTAAAATAGATCTTCTTCAAATTCAGAAGCCAAACGATAAAATCTATTTAAAAGAAAAACATAAGAATTTTCTTAACTGAACAATTTCCCTTTTCCCGTATCACGCGATTAAATTACCAGTTTTGTACACAAATTTAAAAAATCTGACGATTGTCAGATGATTTTTTAAGTTTGCAAATTACACCTTATACATAATTTTCTACTGAAAAGAACGTTTTTCCTTATCAAAAGAAAAATATTTCAATCTATTTAAAAAGAGCGTAAAAACAATATCGCAACAACGATTTAAACAATTTGATGAAGAATATATAAAATTTCTGATTGGACAATCTTTGATGTTTTCAAATATGAGTAATAGCATATGTGTAAAATTTTTAAAAAGAGCGTACTAATTATACTGCTGTAATGATTTAAACAATTTGATGAAGAATATATAAAATTTCTGATTGGACTTTCTTTTATGTTTTCAAATATGAGTAATAACATATATGTAAAATTTTTAAAAAGAGCGTACAAATTATACTGCTGTAATGATTTAAACAATTTGAGGAAGAATATATAAAATTTCTGATTAGACTTTCTTTTATGTTTTCAAATAAGATTAATAACATATAAGTAAAATTTTTAAAAAGAGCGTGCAAATTATATTGCTGTAATGATTTAAACAATTTGATGAAGAATATATAAAATTTCTGGTTGGACTTTCTTTTATGTTTTCAAGTATGAATAAAAACATATATGTAAAATTTTTAAAACGAGCGTACAAATTATACTTCTGTAATGATTTTATGAAGAATACATAAAATTTCTGATTGGACTTTCTTTTATGTTTTTAAATATCTGTAATAACATATATGTAAAATTTTATACAACACAAAAGACAACAAAACAAAACTAAAAATTAAAGTTTATGAAAATTTTTATCAGAAACCATTTCATCAGTAATAATATATATACATAATTTTACCTAAAACAAAACAAAAAACAAATTTCAAAAATCAACTTTTATGAAGAAATTAATCAGAAACAATCAATTTGTATTGAAAGAATATAATAATTTTCTTACCGGAATAATTTTAACTTCCTCGATCATGCAGTTAAAAATCCAGCCTGGCACATTGGAACAAAAAAAAATCTGTTGACTGTCAAAATATTTTCCAGTTTTCAATGTACACCATGCACAAAAATTTCTCGTTAAACCTCTTTTTCAAAGTCAATAGCAAAACAGTAACCTATTTTTTTAAAAAAGAACATATCAGTTCTCTTACCGGAAAAATTTCCACTTCCCGGATCACGCGATTAAAATCCGGCCGGCCACATATAACTATACTGCCGGTTTCTCCCTTTGCTTGAAGTCACCGCTATGTCAAAAGCGAGGGAAAACCAAATCCTTTGGAACAGATCTGCTCCTACCGGACTTCTCAGCGATCGGCAGTCCGCTGAATGTATCCGGGGGTCCTCCAGATCGATCGCGTCGGCGCAGTGCCGCATTCCTTTTTGACGCCTCGATCCTGAAAATCGCGAAACTTTTTTCGATATCTCTATACACCTTTCTCTACTTTGAAACCATTCAAATGAGATTTAAATGCACTTGAATTTTCTGTATTGAAGGTTGAGAAATTCTATGATTATATCAATTGTTGCTAGTTTAAAAAACGAATCATTGAAAATTTTCTAGAGATTGTAGGTACAAAATTTGGAGGATTTGCGATTTTTTCATATTACCTGTTTTTGTTATTCTACAATAGATTTCCTTTTTTTTTTTTTTTAAGTTTTTTGAAAAACGTTTTCAGAAGATCATTTGACCATTGGAAATGTTTTTTCTTTAAAAGTGAAAAATATTTAAGGCTTTTAGGTAAATTACTTTTTGGTTTGGTACTCTTAAAGTTAATTCAATGTATGATATCCAACAGAAGTTTTTATCAAACTTAATTCCCTTTTGAGATAAATATTTTCTAGGCTTGCAATAACATTTACGTAATTTTTTTAGGAAAATGCATAAATTTAGAGAATTTCGGAGTTTTTATATTATTTATTTCTTATATTCAATAATATTTTTATCTCTCGCTCTCTCTTTTTTTAAGGGAATTAAAAAAAAGAAATATTTTAAGAATAGCGATCTATTTTAGCATTGGAAATACGCTTGTCTTAAAAATAGAAAACCTTAAAGTATTTTTATTAGATTGGTTTTTTTGGTCTGATGCTTTTTAACATTTATTCAATATATGATATTCAACAGAAATTTCCCCCAAACTTGATTTTATTTACTTATTTATTTATTGAGAAATATCGAGGCAGATATAAGTAATTTCTTGTCATACAATATGAATACGATAAGATATTCTTAACTGAGTTTAAATATAAATTTTATTTATGAAGAAAAATTTGCAAGAAAAATTGATTAGGCGCAGTTCCGCATTCCTTTTGGACACCTCGATCCTGAAAATCACGAAGTTTTTCGACATTTCTATACACCTTTCTCTACTTCAAAACCGCATCAGTGAAATTTAAATACACTTGAATTTTCTGTATTTAAGATTTAGAAATTCCATTAGTACAGATGCTTTTGAAAATGTTTCAATGAAAATTTTCTAGAGGTTTTAGGCACAAAATTTGGAGGATTTGGAGGTTTTGATATTATTTATTTCTGATATTGAGTAATATTTTTACATTTGTTCCCCTCTCTCTCTCTATTTTTTAACGGAATTAAAAAAAAAAATAATGAACATTTTAAGACTAGTGATTTATCCTAGCACTGAAAATGCTATTGTCTTAAGTGGTCTCAGGACTCTTAAAGCTTTAAATTTTTCGAAATTTTTATTTTTTAGATGTTAAACTCCTATTTTGTCTGAACATTTTGATATACCGTAATTTCGGGTGTATAGCCCGCGGATCAAACAATCGTGTTTCGACCCAGAATTTTTTAAAAATAAAATGTAACTTTTTAGATCCCGGTAAATATTGCTCTTCAAATACTGAATAAAATTTCTGGGTCCAAACTGAATTGTTTGATCTGCGGGCTATAGACCGGAAATTACGGTAATTGTTTCCTTGAAATTCCCATTAGAATAGAAGAAGTTATGGCTTTTAGAATTATACCCGCCCAATAGCTGAAGCGGCGTTTCGGAAACTTTGAAGACATTTTTCCCAAATGACGTTTTCAGGCATAACGCGCACGATATCTCAAAAACTTCTGATTTGTTTTTTTCATGAAATTTTCAAAACGTGTGTTTCATGTTATTCTGTATAAACTTAACCTAAAATTTCCTTTTTATTGTTCAAAATAATATTTTTTTAGGTGATTATACTATCGAAATTTTCTAAATTTTGCATTAGCTAAATACAACTTTGTATTTAAAATACAAAAATGCTTTAAATACAAATTTATTTAGGTTCAAGGTAATTATTATAATCTGAAGTATAAATAGGCACCAAAATTTTCATTGTGGTTACAAAATGTATTTTGTATTCGTGCGCGTAATCTATTATGCCGTTTTTCTGATCCTCAAATCTCTGACATTTTGGAGCCCCCTGTAAATTCTGATTCTGTATCTTGAAATTTTTTCAATACATTAAATAAAAGAACATACTTATATCTTTCATCCCAATGTAAAATTGTGTCTAAAAAGCAAATACATCTTTAGATACTATATGTTGAAAATGGTCCTTTTTTTCATTTTTCCCAATTTTAAGAGTCCTAAGACCCCTTAAAAAAAAAAAAAAAAAAAAAAAAAAAAAAAAAAAAAAACTTCTTTACGCCCTTAGCCACATAGGTGGAATTTTAGTTTTTGATAATTATAATTACTGTCAATATTAAAAAGAACAAAAATTTGATAAAAACTTATTCACTACAGAATCCCTCAAAAAGAGAAATAAAAGTTTTATGGTTTGGCTGCACTGATATATTGTTATTTCCGATGTACAGTTAGAGATATTAAAAAAGCGTGAAGTATTTTTTTGGAAGTCAATGTTGTTGGATTATTTGAACAAATCGTTAATAATTGATAAAAATAATATCACATACATTAATTATATTGAGTTTTAATAATTTGTAGAAATTTAAGAAATAAATTTAATGTTAGTTTTTCATTTTATAAGAAATATTTTATTTATGTAATACCACTAACGCTCAACGGCCAGAAATGTGGAGCTTATTGTTTTTTTGTGAATCTTTATTGTTATTCCTTTTTTCTTTCTTTTTGAATTCCTATTAATATAATATGAATAAATCGTAAAAAAAATAATAATAACATTAATTTAATATATGATATTAACAGAATTTATTTTCGAACTTGATTTTAATTACTTATTTATTTATTGGGAGATATGAAGGCAGAGATAAGGAATTTCTTGTCTTAGAATATGAATATGATAAGATATTCAAATGTGAGTTTCAATATAAATTTTATTCAGAATATTTATGCAGAAACATTTGCATGAATAATTGATTAGGCGCAGTGCCGCATTCCTTTTGATACATCGATCCTGAAAATCGGAAACTTTTTTCGACATCTCGATGCACCTTTCTTTACTTCGAAACCATTCCAATGAGATGTATAGGGGAAACTAGGGACGGTTGACCATACGGGAGGCTTGACCCACCCATCAATTTTCATATTTAAAATAATTTCAGAGTTTTATCAATAGGTGTCAACCAAAGCTACTGGAATGCTCAAACAACAGTCTTCGTTTCATTGCGATAATCGAAATAGGCGTGGAAAAAATCAATTGTGAGGCTTTTTCAACCTAAAAGTTGTGTTTTCTAGAAATATTTTTTAAGCTTTTTTCAGATAAATTATATCATAGAAATTTAAGCAAGCAGGTTTAAAGTAATGCAGAAATATCGAGCTTTCATTCCAGGCATAAAGATTGAACAGAAAGTTAGGCTTAACATAGCAATGTTCTATTATTTATAAAAGGTCTATGTAGGGAGGCTTGATCTAGTCAATGTGTGAGAGGGTTGACCGTGTGGAGGGTCCATGTGTGGTGAGGGCTCAATGCTCCCTTAATTAAGTGGTTTGGGAAATATTTTTATTATACACTGTGCATAATGAAAAGTTAATGGTTATATAAGATAAAAGAATGTAAATTTATTCTGTAAAGCTACATTAAAATGGTGTGATGGAAAAGAAACTGTTTAAAATTGACTAAAGAAAGATGTGAAAAATTGCTAGAAAATGGGAAAGTTAATAGGAACTTTGTTCAATTTAAATATTACTTACAACAGGTAAATAGAAACAGTGGGAAAGACTAAAAATAACTAGAAAGGATGAAATGAGCTATCTTAACTCTTTCAGGGGCAGTGGTATGTTTATAAAACCACTCAATTTTAATTCCGAAACGTCACAATGAAACCAGAATTTTGCTATCATCTTTACCATTTAATATGTATGTGAAATAAGGTCTTTTTCTTATTTCCAAATAAATTTTTTCGTAAATTCCGGTGCCAGTCACATATTTCAACATTTTAATACTGAAAGTACTTTGTACCTTAAAGGTTTAAATCAAGTTAATGATAAGTTAAGTGCTCATGCGGCTGCAAAAGAACATAGAATCGATCGAAAAACTTCAGGAAGGTATGTAGACAAATTTCAACATGGTGAGTACAGTGAGATGAAGCCAAACTATGTGACAACTAGAGTCGTTAGGTCGAGTGTCACAAAAAATAGGAGAAGGAGACAAAAATAAATAAATAAATAAATAAAACGGGAAAGTGGCGCTTTAGATCCGGACATAATAACATGAAACACTATGAAAACGGAAACTGTCTCTAACAGAATACTGCCTTAAATGTTAACATTCCATTTTCCCTGCTGTACAATTATACCTGCTCAGACAAAATCCTATTTTAAACAAAATTTTTCTGCTCTGACTTGCGATTGCGGCTCAACAGGTTTGTTTAAGCATCATATTTAAAAAAATATTTTTTTATAATAATTAAAGCATGTAGCATAAAGTTATTTTGCTTTTTAACCATTTGGAAAAATGGTTATTGTTCTCGTCAGGGTAGGAAATCAAAAGCATATCTGAAGGTTTTTATTGGTTTAATCCGCATTTTATTCGTTTTCTGTTTGGTCTATACAGTAATCTCTATTTCCCTTTACTTTCAACAAAGATGGATACCTTCTGTTGCCACTATGACAAAAAAGTAATAAAAACTACAAAAAAAAATTAATAACTCAGAAATAAATTGAGATTTAGCTTTCAAACAAATTGCATTTAAAAGTACATTTTTTTTTCTCTATACGACGGTGTAAAAAGTAATATTGTGGGATGTTCAGAAGTTTAAGAATGAAATTTCATTTCAAATTGGTTGTCAGATTTCTTGGAAATCTGACGATGGAAAGGCCTTTTCTCGAACAGCCAATGAAATGCTTGGATAATACGTAAGTTTCGGGTGAATAATACGTACGAGTCGCAGGCCATTTTTGTCGCTTGGAATTTTTACGTGTAATAACACTATTAATGTTTAATTCATGGCGTACGTAATGTAGGATCAACTCCGTGCGATTTTTTATGTCTTAAATTTTAGTCTTTGAAAAAATCTGTTTCCAAAATGGTCGTTGTAATTTGTTAAATTGCTTTTTTTCTTTATTTTAAACTGATTTTATTTCTCTTCACAAATATTGCAGTATAAAACAAAGTGGGTCAAGCTCATATAGTGGGTTAACCATCCCATATTTGGGGAGCCTTGATCCATATTTTTTTCATTATTAAAATCAACCATTTTTCAAATTTCTTATATATTGCACTTTGTAACAATTTTATTTTGATAACTGATTGTATAACGGATAAAATGATATATAAAACTTTATTCTACATTTAATATTTAAAAAATAAAAAATCATTTTGTAAAAAGTGGGTCAACTTTCTCTAGTCTCCCCTACTTTAAGTACACTTGAATTTTCTGTATTGAAGATTGAGCAAATGTTGCAGGTTTTGAAAAAGATTCATTGAAAATTCTCGAGAGGTTTCAGGTACAAAAATTGGAGGATTTGGGAATTTTTCATACTACTTGTTTCTGTTATACTACAATAATTTTTTTTTTTTAAATCTCTAGAAAAATGTTTTCAGAAGACCATTACCATTGGAAATGTTTTTTTTTTCTTTAAAAGGTAAAAATATTTGAGGCTTTTTGGTAAGTGATTTTTGGTCTGAAGCCCTTAAGATTATATTAATATATGATATCCACCAGTAGTTTTTATCAAACTTAATATCTTTTGAGATAAATATTTTCTAGGCTTAAAATACGATTTACGTGAATTTTTCAGGAAAATACATAAATTTGGGGGATTTAAGAGTTTTCATATTATTTATTTCTGATATTCAGTAATATATTTATCTTTCTTTCTCACTTTAAAAAAAGGGAAGAATTAAGAACTGAAGCATTTTAAGAATAGTGATATATTTTAGCATGCTCTTGTCTTAAAAGAAGAACACATTTAAGAATTTTTATTAAGTACGCATTTTTCGGTCTGAGGCTTTTTAATTTTAATTCAATTTATGATACTCAAAAGAAGTTTTATCAAACTTTATTGTATTTACTTATTCGTTTATTGAGAAATATGAAGGCAGAGGTAAGTATTTTCTTGACTTAGATCATGAATATGATAAGATATTCTTATGTGAGTTTTATTATAAATTTTATTTATGCAGAAAAAATTGCATGAACAATTGATTACGCACAGTGCGGCATCCCTTTTTCACCCTGCTATCCTGAAAATCACGATTCTTTGTTTGACATCTCAATACATCTTCGATACCATTTCGATAAACACACTTGAATTTCCTGCTTTGAACATGGTTCGTACATGAAACTATTAATAAAGGGGAACTGACATATCCTTAAAATAGTGAAGTTTCAACTGCAACCACTATCTCAGAGGCTGTTTACCGCAGATGGAAACTTCCACCAATAAATTTATATAGAAATTTTCTCCTTATTTACACACCTTATTATTGCAAAATTCCGGTCTTAAATAATGGTAATAACAGATGTTCATTTTTACTGGTAGCAGTTTACTTTTACGGTAGTCACGCCATGCGTTTCCGCCATATTGTGACAACCAAGGAAACAAACGGACAGTTTTAATAGGCAAACTGACTAGAAAATTTTCCAAATATTAATCTAGGCAAACTGACACCAGCAAGAACAAAAAGAAATTTTGGCCACGTTCGTGAAAAAAAAATTCCATGAATTAGACGCTTAAATAAGACGAAATTTTCTATTCAATTTTACTGGTGGGACGTTTGCCTCGGCGGTAATCAGAAACTGAAGATTCACTTTAAAAAAACAGCCGCCATATTGTGACAACCTCCTCAGTTACTTCACTCGCAACTGGTAGACAGTAGACTATATGTCTCCCCTACTTTATTCATAACTCCATTGGTTCGTACGCCTCCTTGAATTTTGCAGACCAGTATATTTTTCGGCACCAGTATTATCTTATAGAAAATCTCTTCTTAAAAGAAGGCGCAATTTTGCGTGTTTAACCTAGATTTATTTTCCTGTAAAAATATACTGGTAGTTATCCTGGAGAAATAACGGTATCCGTACGAACCATGTTGAAGATAGAGAAATTAGATGAGTATAGCAAATATTGTTGGTTTTGAAAATGATTCCTTGAAAATTTCTAGAGAGTTTAGGTACAAAATTTGGAGGATTTGGGAATTTTTCATATTTTTTTGTTTCTGTTATTCTGTAATAGCTTTTCTTTCTTTTTCTTTTCTTTGTTTAAAAATGTCATCTGAAAAAGAAACTGTTTTCAGACGATCATTTGACCCTTTGACCATTGAAAATGCTTTTCTTTAACCCTTTCAGGGGCGCAGTACTTAAGTAAATTAAATGTTGAAATCATTGATTCACACCGAGATTTAAGAACAAATATATTCGAAAATAAGTAAAAGATTTACTTCACCTAAATTATAAAAGGAATATTTGATTCCAAAATTCCGGTGCCATTGTGGGGTTTGGGATTAAAATAAAATGGGATATATTAGATCCCACCGCCCTTCAAGGGGTTAAAAGTTAAAAATATTTAAGACATGTAACTATTTTTTTTTGTTTGTTTGAGTCTCTTAACCCTTACCGGCGCGGAGTAATTCTGTTTATTAACTGATGAAATAATGGACTGACACCGCAATTTATAAACGAATTTATTAGAAAATAAGAACCAGCTTATTTGCATGTACATTATAATAGGAAAATTTTAGTTAAATATTCTTGGTGTTGTTGTCAGTTTTGGAGTTAAAATTAGGTGTCCTTTTTTAAGGACACCGCGCCGGAAAGTGTTAACCCAACGACCAGTGGCATATTTTTAGATCGCTATACTTAGTGGCAAGAAAGCGCTTTTCACACCAGTAAATATGAAGATAAATGCATACTTTTTTTTCACGAGACAAATTCCTTGATAAAATAACATAAAAATTACTCTCCTTTTAAAAGTGGTGGGAAATCCAAAATTTTAATTTTAATGAAGAAAATAATTCGGCTGTTAATGGGTTAACATTAATTCAATTTATGATATTCAACTGTAGTTTTTATAAAAATTAATTTTCTTTCGAAAATTATGGATGCAAAAGTAAATATTTTTTTTGTTTGCAGTATGATTTCCGTAAATACTTTTGAAGGTTTTAAGATGAAATTTTTATGTGCGGTTTACTGTAAATTTTATTTATGCTGATACACTTGTATGAATAATGGATTGGACACAGTGATGCATTCCTTTTTGACACTTCGATCTTGAAAACCGCGAAACCTTTTTCGACATCTCAATACGTTTTTTTTTTTTATTTTTAGAGATATTTTCAGTGAGGCTTAAATACAGTCTATTTTTAACAGCTGGTGTACTCAATATTTCTGCATACATTGAAATATTCTATGATATTAAAATTATTAATAATAATTAATAACATAAATAAAATTACTTAATAAAAAAATTCTATGGAAGTTTCAGATACACCTATTTAAAGTTTGAAAATTTTTAACATTAATTTTATCTATATTTTAGTACGTACAGTATCTTTTTTTTTATCCAAAGTCTGGTACATTTTGACAAATTCGATATTTGTTGTTACAGTCAATACTGATATTTATAACTATTTCACTGAAAAAGTCTTTTGAGATTCTAGGTAAACATTTCTATGGTTTAGAATTTTTTAATATTAATTTTACCTATGAGATGTTTAGTATAGCTTCATTTTTGAAATAATTCTTTTCTATTTAAAGTGTTTTATAGTTTAACAAATGTGTCATATTTGAAGCATATTTGGCTTTGAATCTGCATATACATTTTTTATGGTACTTAGCTAATTTATTAATATAGGTTAAATGTAATCGATTATCATTTGGAGGCGTACTCGAATTTTTACTTTCCTTTTCCTAAAAAAGAAAGTATTTTAATCGAATTTTTTTTTCGATTCCCGGTTTTCGACGGATTTACATGTTTTAAGGGTCAGAGACACCGAAAAACATCATAGAAAATGTCTGTCTTTTTGCCCTTATGTCCGTGTTTTTAGTACATATTTTTTGGTTGTTTCACATAGGTGTTTTTAGATCCGGTAATTACCATTATAAATTTTACGTATGATATTGCTTAATATTTCATTATTTAAGTTGGGTAAGTTTTAGAATTGTAATGTATTTCAGCACAATGGATTTTTTTTTAATTTTGAATAATTTTAATATAAAACTTTTTAGAGGTTGGAGATAACATTTTCATTCAATTTTGCGTATAATATTATTTAATATGTCATTATTTAAGTTGGGATGAGTTTTAGATTTGAAATGTATTTCAGTATAATGATTTTTTTTTTAATTTTGAATAATTTTAATAAAAATCGTTTTGGAAGTTTGAGATAACACTTTCATTCAATTTTACGTATGATAAAACTTAATATTTCATTATTTAAGATTTGATAAGTTTTAAAATTGTAATGTATTTCAGCATAATGATTTTTTTTAATTTTGAATAATTTTAATAAAAAACTTTTTGGAGGTTTGAGATAACATTTTCATTCAATTTTACGTATGATATTACTTAATATTTCATTATTTAAGTTGGGATAAGTTTTAAAATTGTAATGTATTTCAGCATAATGAGTTTTTTTTTTTTGAATAATTTTAATAGTAAACGTTTTGGAGGTTTGAGATAACATTTTTATGTTTGCTGAACGGTTAGAGACAGTTGTTGAATGTATCTGGTTGGTCCTCTGGGTAGATTGCGTTTGCGCAGTGCTGCCTTGATCCTGAAAATTGTGAAACTGTTTTTGATATCTTGATGCACCTGTTTGTACTTCGATATATTTGCAAATAATTTTAAATACAGTCGATTTTTATTTGGGGATGGACTAGAATTTTTTGAATACAGGGAGTACTATCCGTTATCAAATAGCTAATTCTTAAAAGAAATTATCCATTATCTTTAAAGACATAATTCCAATAGCACATATGTTTCAAAAGTTACTCTTCATTATTAAATCCGATTTACGTCAATATAGTTTTTTAAACTACAAATTTTTATTGGAAGTTACAAGCTTAAGGGGACCTTCTACATTAGGAGACCGAAAAAAACACTTTTTTATGATTTTTTTGTAAGAAAACTGCAGCATGGATCTTTTTGAAATCTTAACAGTTTATTGTACATATCTTAAGGTATGCTCAAGAATTTTTTTATTACATTTTATTGCTTCTACTGTAAGTCAGAAACAAATATGTTCAACTGCTTTCGAACATTTAGTCTGGTGGCAGGGGCGTAAATCCTGGGGGGGTACGGGGGGGTGCAACACCCCCCTTACGAAAAAATCAGTCGGAAAATTTCACGTTCGATCGGAAAAAGTACGTTTAGTCGGAAAAAATGGTATTAAACTATAAAAACTTATAAATTGGAAAAATGAAAAAAACAGTCGGAAAAATTCCCGTTCGATCGGAAAAAAGTAAATTTAGTCGAAAAAAAATGGCATTAACGGATAAAAACTTATGAATTGGAGAAATATTTTTGTAGTTTTTAATTAGTAAATAAGAAAAACAAGTTAGAGCGAAGAAAGCCTATAAAATTTTATTCTTAGTCGGATTTTTTCCCTTGTAATTTTTAATTAGAAAATTAGAAAAAACAATTTAGAACGAAGAAAACCTATATAAATTTATACTTAGTCGGAAATATTAAGGATTTTATTTTTGTGATTAAAACTATTCAGAAAAACTTTGACTTGTCAAATATTGTGAACTCGAAAACCTCGATATGAAGAAACAAAATATTTATATACATATTCCAGCAATGTTAATATTATTTTTAACCTTGATATTTTGATCAAAAACTTTGATATTCCGAACTTTTTTCTGTTCCCTTTGACTTCGTGATATCGAGATCCAGCTGTATTTATTTATAGTCGGAAAGTTTTTAGTTTAGTCTGGAAATTTTAAGACATACTGATTGAAGTGAAGAAACTTCTATTTTTTTTTTTTTTTTTTTTTTTTATCTAACTTTAAATTTAGTTAGAAACGTGTATCACGGAATTTAGATGATATCCGATGAAAATTCAAAACGGAATTGCAAATATTTAGTATGTATGTCGTAGGCTAATTAAGAAATCCGGCTCTTTGCAAAGAGCCGGGAAAATTGGAGAATCCATCTCCCTTTTTCCAATTAGCCTGATATTTTTCAGGCTTATTGCAAAGAACCTAGGAAGCGTTAGGCTAATTGAAAAATGACCACTTATTATCCGATCAGGGTGATATTTTTAGCTCACAGGCTATCAAAGCCTGAGAGCTTATTTTCCCGCCGATTCTGTATGTACGTGTGTACGTACGTATGTACGTAACACGATAACTCTTCATAGAAATATCCGATTTGCTTCAAATTTTTTTTCTAGGTTCATTCTGATGAGGTGCTTCCCTGATTAGTTTTTGGGGTTCATTGGTTAAGAATAAAGGGGGAAAAAGGGGGGCTATTCCGCCCCCCTTAATTTATATAAATGTTTTTTTCATGCAGAAATATTCAATTTGCTTCAAATTTGGTATACCGGTTTATTGTGTTAAGGAGCTTCCCTGATTAGATTTGAAGCTCATTATTTAAGTATAAAGGGGGAAAGGGTGGCTACCCCCTTAATTTAGATAAATCGGTTTTTCATGATGAATTATTCGATTTGCTCCAAATTTGGTATACCGGTTTATTAAGTTAAGAAGCTGCCTTGATCAGATTTGGAGGTTCATTAGTTACATATAAAGGGAGGAAAGGGGGGTGCCCCCCCCGTAGTTTAGATAAATGGGTTTTTCATGCAGAAATATGCGATTTGCAATAAATTTGGTATACCGGTTAATTATGTTAAGCAGCTTCCCTGATTACATTTGGAAGATCATTATTATGTATAAAGGGTGGAAAGGGGGCAATTGCCTCGCCCCTTAATTTAGATAAATGCGTTTTCCATGTAGAATTATTCGATTAGGTCAAATTTGGCATACTGGTTTATTATGTTAAGGAGATGGCTTGATTAGATTTGGAGGTTCATTAGTTAAGTATAAAGGGAGAAAAGGGGGGGAAGATAGCCCCCCCCCCTTAATTTAGGTAAATGGGTTTTTAATGCAAAATTATTCGATTTACTCCAAATTTGGTATACTGGTTTATTATGTTAAGGAGCTTCCCTGATTAGATTTGGAAGTTCATTAGTTAAGTATAAAGGGAGGAAAGGGGGTTTAGACCCCCCCCCCTTAATTTAGATAAAAGGGTTTTTCATGCAGAGTTATTCGATTTGCTCCAAATTTCGTATACCGGTTTATTATGTTAAGGAGCTGCCTTGATTAGATTTGGAGATTTATTGGTTAAGTATAAAGGAGGGACAGCGGCTTAAGTTAGATTACCCTTAATTTAGATAAATGGGTTTTTCATACAGATTCGATTTGCTTCAAATTTGATATACCAGTTTATTACGATATGGCTTCCTTCATTTTGTTTGGAGGTTCATTGGTTAAGTATAAAAGGGGGGAAAGGGGGGCAATCGCCCCTCCCCTTAATTTAGATAAATGGGTTTTCATGCAGAATTATCTAATTTAGTTTAATTTATTTTCAACCGGATCCGAACTTGAAGGTTCCATTTGAAGTCAACATGAAAACCGACCACAACCAAGTTTCGGATTGAGTTCAATTAGAACTTTCAGGTTGGGATCGGGTTGCCGGTGGACGGAGATTATTTTGTCTGGCTTGCATCGGGTTATAGTTCTTTGGAATATTTTTGTCGGTTAAGATTTGGTTCGGGACGGGTTTCAGGTTGACTTCGAATGGAATTTTCAGGTTCTGGTAGCGTTGCGTGTCCACGGAAACTAATTTGTCTTGTTCGGATCCGGTTATGGATCTTTGGAATATTTTTGTCGGTTATCAGATTTGATTCGGGATTTCGGGTTTTTTCAAATGGAACTCTCAGGTTCGGGTCGGGTTGCATGGAGACTGAAATTATTTTGTCTTGCTCGGATCGGGGTACGGTCTGTTGTAATTTATTTTTCGGGTTTGGGTAGGGTTATGCGTTAATAAACCTAATAAAAAGAAAATTGCCTAGTTAAACTGATGGCATTGAGCTCACATGCTATTCACACTAATTGTATATTATACTCTTATTTCAAAGAATAATGTCCCTCGACAAATAAATGAAGGAATTAGTCGCCGTTGCCCCCCTTTCTACTTAACCAAAGAACCTCGAAATCTAATCAGGGAAGCTACTTAACATAATAAACTGGTATACCAAATTTGAAGCAAATCAGATAATTCTGCATGAAAAAACCATTTCACTAATTTAAGGGAGGTATTAGCCCCCCAATTTCTCCCTTTATGCTAAACCAATGAACTTTCAAATCTAATCAGAAAAGCTCCTTATAACAATGAACCTAAAAAAAAAAAAAAACTAAATTAGATAATTCTGCATGAAAACCCATTTATCTAAATTTAGGGGAGGGGCAATTGCCCCCCTTTCCCCACTTTAATACTTAACCAATGAATCTCCAAATCAAATGAAGGTAGCCATATCGTAATAAACTGGTATATCAAATTTGAAGCAAATCGAATAATTCTGTATGAAAAACCCATTTATCTAAATTAAGGGGACACTAGCCCCTGTCCCTCCTTTATACTTAACCAATAAATCTCCAAATCTAATCAAGGCAGCTCCTTAACACAATAAAACGGTATACGATATTTGAAGCAAATCGAATAACTCTGCATGAAAAACCCATTTATCTAAATTAAGGGGGGGGTCTAGCCCCCTTTCCTCCCTTTATACTTAACAAATGAACCTCCAAATGTAATCAGGGAAGCTCCTTAACATTATAAACCGGTGTACGAAATTTGGAGCAAATCGAATAACTCTGCATGAAAAATCCATTTATCTAAATTAAGGGGGGTCTAGCCCCCCTTTCCTCTCTTTATACTTAACTAATGAACCTCCAAATCTAATCAGGGAAGCTCCTTAACACAATAAACCGGTATACCAAATTTGGAGCAAATCGAATATTTCTGCATGAAAAACCCATTTATTAAGGGGGGGGGCTAGCCCCCCTTTTCCCCTTTAGCCTTAACCAATGAACCCCAAAAACCAATCGGGGAAGCACCTTATCAGAATGAACCTAGAAAAAAAATTTGAAGCAAATCGGATATTTCTATCAAGAGTTATCGCGTTACGTAAATACGTACGTACACACGTACATACAGAATCGGCGGGCACATAAGCTCTCAGGCTTTGATAGCCTGTGAGCTAGAAATATCACCCTGATCGGATAATAAGTGGTCATTTTTCAATTAGCCTAACGCTTTCTAGGCTCTTTGCAATAAGCCTGAAAAATATCAGGCTAACTGGAAAAAGGGAGATGGATTCTCCAATTAGCCCGGCTCTTTGCAAAGAGCCGGATTTCTCAATTAGCCTACGACATATATATACTAATATCCAAAATTTTAGCGTATATGACAAAAACTTAGAAAGGGAGTATTAAATATCTTACGAAATTATTGAAGTTTATAGCTCAAATTCACAAGATAATTATGACTTCGCGTATCGTATTGAGATACTAGTTAAATAATTTTAAAGCGCTGGTGTCGATTCTTTTCGAATTATTAATAAATTTATCTAAAAATTAGGGGAGAAAGCCTATGATTAATATGAATAGGAAAATGCGGATTGGAATCAAAAACTGCTTTGTTACATAGCGTTACTAAACGTACAATATTTTATTAACTTTTATTGAAGTACTAAGAAATGGATATAAGTTTTGTTCATTCGAAAATTTTCAATCTTTTAAATTTTGACTTTTTTTATGTTGTAGACGTACATCGTACACTGGTAACAGGATTCCTTATGCTTAATTCAGAATTTGAATTTCTATCCGGAGTGGAGTCTATGTGAATAAATATGTTATACGCAGAAAAAATAAAATGCAATCAGCCCTTTATTGGTAAAAAAAAAAAAAAAAAAAAAAAAAAAAAAAAAAAAAACGGGCATCGACTCCCCAGGTCTTCAATCATCCAGTTTCATCAAATTTTGTACATTTAGAAACACGATATATCGCTATCAAACAAAGCAGTTTGGAGTTCCAAACCGCAATTTTCTACACATATTAATCATATAATACTTCACCACTAATTTTTAGAGACATACATTAATAATTCAAAAGGAATCAACATTAGCGCTTTAAAACCTATTTGACTATCTCGATACGCTCAGTCATAATTATCTTGAGACTTTCATCTATCATCTATAAAGTTTAATAATTTCGTAAGATATTTACGATATCCTTTCTTCGTTTTTATCATATATGCTAAACTTTTGGACATGAGTGTGTGTGTATATATATATATATATATATATATATTAATTATTCAGCATTTTGTTGGCAATAGTACTCGGAAATTTTCCTTCTTGGAGTCGGAAATTTATGAGTCTACACCCCCCTACGCAACCAGGGTGGTTTACGCCCCTGTCTGGTGGGCATGATAGCGCCCTGTAGAATTATCTGAAACTCAAAAATAATATTTTTTCGTAAACTTCGTGAGTATAGTTTCTAGTTAAATTAAAAGAACTCATAAATTTATTAAAAAAAGTTAAATAATGGCTGATTTAAAAGAAAATTCTTTTTTGTTATTATTTTTTTAACACAACTTTTTTTAAATAAATTTATGAATTCCTTTAATTTAACAGGAAGCTATACTCCCGAAGTTTACGAAAAAAAATTTATTTTTGTGTTTCAGATAATTCTACAAGGCGCTATCTTGCCCATCGTTCAGACGAAAATTTCCAAAGCAGTTGAACGTATTTCTTTATAACTTAGAGTAGAAGCAACAAAATCTAATAAAAACAATTCTTGTGTATACCTTAAGATATGTACTATAAACTGTTAAAATTTCAAAAAGATCCATCGTTCAGTTTTCTTACAAAAAAAAAAAAAAAAAAAAAAAAAAAAAAAAAAAAAAAAATCATAAAAAGGGCTTTTTTTGGTCTCCTAATGTAGAAGGTCCCCTTAAAATATCACTACATATGTTACACAAGCACAGTAACTAATTAACACATCTACTTGATTATAGCATCTGGTCTGAAATCGTGTTCAGCTCAACAGAATAAATCGCAGATAATGGAACGCCAGAAATCGCTGGGTACGTAATTACACTAGATTAATTCTAACACAGTTATTCAAATTGGTAAATAAATCATATCAGATGTAAATTTCCAACTGGGCGAAAAATGTACGGACCACCGGACAGTTTTCGCCCCGTTGGAAATTTAGATCTGATATACTTAGCTATAGTTTGTCTGCTTCTCTCGCTCGCTTCTCTCACTTTTTGAGGGTCACCTATTTAAAAAAAAAAATTAGTATAACCGCTTGGATACACATTTATTCGGGAAAAAAAAAAACATGCCTTTGTAACGGATTTAATTTTTTAATGCGAAACCCCAAATAAACTCCGAATTCACCGTAAGATGTGAAAGCAGGACAGGGGTATAAAATTTTGGCCAAAATAACCACGAGTACACGCGGAAAGAGGATGAACATGGCATACTCCTTGCTGAGAAAAAAAGCTGAGATTGGTACTCGAGAAGCAAGAATTCGTCTCATGAAGAAGCAAAAGGATGCCCTGGCTATTTATTGCAGATGCAGCAGGATCTTTGCTTTATGAAGCTAGAATCGAAGATTCTATGTAAGTAAAAAAAAAAAAAAAAAAAAAAAAAAAAGGAAAAGAAAAGAAACAAAAAAACTGGGAAACAGGAATTCTGCTTTTTCAGAATTTAGTGTTGCCCGCGATGAAAAAAAATATCTGTATATATAAATAGTACAAAACATATTTCAATTTTAAGACTTAAAGCACACGCTTTTCTTTTATGTAAAATGACGTCATTCGCATCCGCTTAAGAATTCCACACTTACGATCCACTCTTAAATATCTACAGTAAAGCATGCATAGGATGTCACTATCGCAAAATAATACACAAATGCAGCAAAAAGATGCCGTCATTACAGAAACTCGACAAAAACAAGTTGGAAATTGCTCGTCAAACGTGGCAAATTAGGTACGTTCGTACTATAACTAGTTTTATAATTATTTTTTGCACCCCATATTGTACTGAATATATATATTTTTTGCACTTCATAAGTGCATAGTCTCTAACATCATTAAAAAGCACTTGCAATAATTTTTTTCCCATTCCCCGTAATGAAACGGAAAACTTTTGACTGCCCCTGTAATTAAACTATGCATCCGATTTTCATAAAATTGGAAATGGCTCGACAAAATTTTGCAACAATTATATATTTAAAATTTCAGACTATTCGGAAGGCTGTAACATCATTAAAATATATTTGCAATAATTTTTCCCATTGACCGTAATGTAAAGAAAAACTTTTGACTGTCCCTGCAATTTAACTATACATCCGATTTTCATAAAATTTGAAATGGCTCGACAAAATTTTGCAACAATCATATATTTAAAATTTCAGACCATTCGGTTGGGTAGTTTTTGCTTTGTTATATGCGTACGGACAGACGGACTGAACGACGATTATAGGTGCTACGTATTTATATAATTACGAACGCACCTAAAAAGGGCTATCTAATGATTCATAGGTCTTCATTTGTTTGTAACATTTTATGATAGCTCCATGTTTTAATAGAAATTATTCGTTTATTTTTTTTTTTCAAAATAACACATATTTTAATAAGATTTTCTTTCGGTTGTTATGAGAAAATGGCAACAAAACGGTATAATTGAAATTTTTCAACTATTTTCCCTTTACTTTCTACATAAATGGAGTACTTGAGTTGCTAAAATTAAACAAATAGTGCTAAAAACTACAAAAATAATAATAATAATAATAATAATAATAATAATAATAATAATATTTCCAAAATAAATGGAGATAAAGTTTTCAAACAAATTGCATTTAAAAGTATTTTTTTTCCCAATACGACGGTTAAAAATTGAAAATGTGAGATGCTAAGAAATTTAAAAAAATGCTATAGAGCATTTAATCGTACAATGATACATCTGCTTTGTTTATTGCTGGCTTCTGTAAGGTAACGTTATTTTTTGACGACACAAATAAGCTGGGAGAAAGAAATAGCATACCGTACCGGGGGCTGAAATTTATGTTTTATTCATATTTATAAGTTTAATTGCTTTTTTTTTTCTTTTAAAGGTATTTTTGAAGTCGGCGGAAACGATTTCTCAAAAACTAATGCACCGATCTTATTGAATTTTTTCACACTTTTTCAAAATAGGATTGAACTAGTATATAAGCCCGTCAAAAATGACGAAATGTTGATCCGCGTAGAGTTTTCAGAAGATTTCACACAAACAAACATAATGTAGATTTTATTATTGAAGGGTTTGTATTGTAGAAAAGCACATTTTAAAAATGACAAATGATTTCTGCAAGTACATATGATAAGGATATTTTTTACCCAATATTAAATTTCGTAAAGTGTTCAACAATAATAATTAACAAATTGAAACGCAATTTCTGAAGATTTCACAAAACATTAAAATGAAATATTCAATGTGTTAAAGGTTTTACTTATTTAAAAAAAATATTATTTTTAAAAAAATGAATGAATTCCAATAATGAATGGCTCAATAATTCGATTTTCCGTTAGGGGTGGATCAAGGCACGGAGATAGAGATATTTTATTAGAATTCTGTGGGATTACTCATCTATAAATCTTTACGCTTACATTTCGTAAACAAAAGAACTTTTTGTTAAAATTGTAGTTTTTTTAAAGAAAATATGCAGGACGCATTGATTTAATTCAAGATAAAATTTTTAAAAGCTTCAGCTATATAACTTTAAAATTTCCTTCGGTATACTTAAAACTAAAAGTTACTCAATTATCATTATTTCTTTCGTAAAATTTTAATTTAATTTTATCAGTTTTTAAGAATTTAGCTTATTTTCATTTGAAATTAGCTTGCATTGTAAATAAAATTTATATTTAATATCAAATGTAATTAATATGTAAGGAATAATGCAATACAATGTTGTGTACTACATATATTAATTACATCAATGCAGTTAAAATTTGGATGTTTAACATAACATTTGAACATGACTTTGGAGTGAAAACAAAAATGTAATTTAATAAGTGAAAAAACAATTTTCGGCCATACTAATGCAATCATGATAACATGGATCTTATACGAGGGGGAGTCGGAAAATAAGTTTCCCCTGGCGACTGCGGACAGAGGTATGTATGAAAGACAAAAAGTGTAATGAGACATTAAAGATAAAACATAACTTTATTTTTCCACATAAGTACCAATTACATTGAGGCATTTGTCATACCGCTTTATTAGCTTCAAAAAGCCCACCAGGAAAAAACCAGGGCTTTGCATACGGACGGAGCGTTGAACAGCTATGCGCGAAAGACGACATAGCAGGTGAACTCGAACATGCAAGACACCGATACACCATTGGGTACACCATCTGCTTGATCGCGGTCGACCTCTACCCAATGGTGTATCGGTGTCTTGCACGTTCGAGTTCACGGCTATGGCCGAAAGACGACACAGCAGGTGAACTCGAACGTGCAAGACACCGATACACCACTGGGTACACCATCTGCTTGATCGCGGTCGACCCCTATACAATGGTGTATCGGTGTCTTGCACGTTCGAGTTTTAAAATGTCTCATTAATTTTTTTTTTTTTTAAGTTTTAGGTATTTTTAGGGTTCTGGAATTTTTATTATTAATATTTTTGCTGATATTTTACTGTTTATATTTCCTTTTCAGGTGCGTTGGTAATTATATAAATACGTAGCACCTTAGTCGTCGTCTGGTACATCCGTCTGTCTGTCCGTCTGTCCGCATATAACAGCGCAAAAACTACCCAACCGACTTGTTTCAAATTTATTATATAATACATTTGCAGAATTTTGCCAAACCATTTCAAATTTTCTGAAGATCGAATCAAAACTTAAAAAGATATTAATAAAAGTTTTCTTCATTCTATTAATTCCTATCATACGTAATTAATTCAATGATATCCTATGTTAGGTAATGATTCTAGATTAGTATGGTGATGACGTCCTATTTTTCCTATAGATTCATATTATTTTTGATTACTACTGAATTTAATATATAGATAATTGTAATAAATTTTGTATTCATGCATTTTTTCATAAGAGTGCAACAGCTATTGCCCCAAGATGTGAATATTTATAAAACTGGTTATGGTACGAACCTCATTTGCCACGTTTGATCTACAATTTCCGACTTGTATTCTTTCTTTTACTTTTTAAAAAAGTTTAGAACATGCAGATAAACCTGATATATTTGTACGTATTAAATGCTCATTGCTTTGAAAACGTTTTAAAAAAGTTTTTTAGTAAGATAATTTTTCGTCTGTGATTTTTATGATATTTTTAATCACGATATTCCATTTTATATATTTGCCTTTTAAAAGATGTATTATGCATTGAAGCATAGTTGATGCTATAGAATTCAAAAACATTTAATTGAAAAATTCTATATGTTGGGTATAAATTTTAGGGTTCGGGAATTTTTATTATTCACTTTTTTACAGTCATTTTACAATTTCTAGTTTCTTTTCTTTGTTCTTTCACCTTTTTCAATGTTTAGTATATATAAATAAACATGACAGATTTGGACGTACTAAATGTTCTTTGGTTTGAAAACATAAAAAAAAAAAGATTTTTAGCAAAGCGTTTAGGAAAATAATTTTTTCTCGGCGATTTTTAATATATTAAGAGTTTAGAATAAAAAGTTTAGAATATGTAGATAAAACTGATAGATTTGGACTTATTAAAAGCTCTTTGCTTTGAAAACGTTTTAAAAAAAGTTTTTTAGGACGATAATTTTTCGTCTGTAATTTTTATGATACTTTTTAATAATGATATTCATTTTATATATTTCCCTTTTAAAAGATGTATTATGCATTGAAGCATTAGTTGATGCTATTGAATTCAAAAACATTTAATTGAAAAATTCTATATGTTAGGTATAAATTTTAGGGTTCTGGAATTTTTATTATTCACTTTTTTACAGTCATTTTACAGTTTCTAGTTTCTTTTCGTTGTTGTTTTTTTCACCTTTTTCAAAGTTCATTATATATAAATAAAACAGACAGATTTGGACGTACTAAATGTTCTTTGGTTTTGAAAACATAAAAAAAAAGAGTTTTAGCAAAGCATTTAGGAAAAAAAAATTCTTAGCGATTTTTAATATATTTTTAACTATGTTATACCTCTTTATATTTTTCCATTTTGGAAGTAATATTGAACCATAGTTGATGCTTCGAAATTTAAAAATGCTTGTTTGAAAAATTATTTGGAGTTTCAGGTAGACAATTTTAATATCTGGGAGTTTAAATTTTATTTCAGATATTCTGCAAATTTCTTTTCTTCACTCTGCTTTCATACTCCTCAATTAAAGGTGGTAAATTCATAAAAAGTCGGTATATTTTGAGCATATGCATTTAACATGGAAAATGTTTTATGAAAAGTCTTTGAGAGCTTTTTGGTAGATGTTCCTTTTACCAGAAATTTCATTTTAATTTAATTTATAATTTTTTGAGAAAATTTATTTCTATCTTGGATATATTTTCAGAAATATGGGGACACAATGAAAATTGTTAGCTTTGAATATGTTGATTCTGAAAATCGATAAACTTTTTCGACACCTAAATGTCCCTTTTTCATGCTTCAAGATCTTTTCAATGAGATTTAAATACAGTCGGTATTCTGTTGGGGGTATATTTAAATTTTCTATATACGTTGAGAAGTTCAATATATTTGAGCATAGCTAATGTTGTTGAATTTGAAAAATCTTTTGAAGTTTCATGTAGATATTTTTAAAGCATGAGAATTTTTTGATCTTTTTCCTTATACGTGCTTTATATGAAATTTTTGGAGGATTCAAATTTATATCTTTATGTTCTGAAGTTTCTGTTGTAAAATTTACATATGATATTCCTATTGTTGGCAAAGGTTTTTAATAACTTTTATACTAGTGAATGGTGAATGGCATTGGCTTTGAAAGAGTTTAATAAAAATTATTTCGTAATTTCGAAGTAAAAATTGTTTTGCGTATTTAAGATATATTTTTTCGTGACCTGAAGAATTTTAATGAAATTTTATTTTTGATTTATTCAATAGTACTTATGACTATGTTACAAGGATCTAGGGTATTTACTGTTCCAGATACGAAGAATGGCTTCTGCCAATTGCCACTAGATGAAGAGTCATCGTACTTAGTTACTTTTAGCACTCCTTGGGGGAAGGTCGGGCTCCTCGTGTTGCCTTTTGTTTTGAATTGCGCCCCTGAAGAATTTCATAAGTCAATGGATGACATTTTTAAAGATGAAGAAATAAATATTAATTTTGATGACATTGCACTTGGATCAGTTACTAATGAAAAACATTGTACAGTGCGTCGCAAAAGTTTATGAACAGATTAAATGACTTTAAAAAATGATAAATATACACCGGAATAATAATAACGATAAATATACACCGCTTTGAAATTTTTACTGAATTTTTACTGAAATAATTAATTTTTTTTAAACCAAATTGCGGCATATTTGGAGCACAGTTAATATTCTTGGCTTTGAAATCGTTCTATAAAAAGTCTTTCTGCGGACCTTGGTAAATAATGTTTGATCTGAGGGTTTTCAATGTTAAATAAGTTTACTTTCAGTTTTTTACCTTAGATTTTTCCAGTGTAATAAATAACAGGAAATGAGGAAATATTTAATGGATTTTAATACTTTGGTCATGAAAATCTACACACTGTTTTCAATATCTCAATAGAATTTTTTTTTTTTACTTCGGAATTTTCTTAATGACATTTAAATACACTCGATTTTCAAATGGTTCGCACTGTGATTTTTTTGTACAATAAATTTTTGATAAGTTTGACCATAGTGAACATCTACGGTTTTTCGAAAAAAAATCAATGAAAACTTCTGGATGTTTTAGATAGGTATTTATAAGGTTTGAGATTTAGGGTAATGCAACTTTATTTCTAGTAAGTTATACTAATTTTTTCTTTTCTTGTAATTTTTTTCAAAATGCGGGGTTTATTGAAAAACGGAAAACCTAAGCCAATAATTTCTTTTGCTTTTAAAATGACTTATAAATTTTTTTTAGAGTTTTAGGTGATATGTTTTTACCTAGAGATTTTTAGTATTAATTTTATTTGTCAAAATTTAGAGTAAATGATTTCATTTGGGGTGTATTTTAAGAAATACAGGGTCGTCGAAAAATATTGCCTAGATAAAAAAAAAAATATAATGACATCGAAACCTTTTATGTTAAATGAGTAATTCTTTCACTACACGATAACTGGTGAACGCAAGTTTGGTTTTAGTTCACCAGAATTCGTTTGCGTGTCTGTGTTATGCGCGGATTAGTTGCGCAGTCGTCAAGGTCAGCCGATGCGCCAGGCTGGAGCTGCTTAGTACGATGTGGACCGGGCAACAAAAAGGACAGTACGATATTGACCGTGCAATAAAAAGCACAGTACGATCTTGACCGTGCAACAAAAAGAACAGTGCGTGATTTGGTATGTGGAGTCAAAGTCAATAGTCAGTGTACAGCGGCTTTTTCGGAGAACTTATCCAGGTCAAACTGCTCCTGGTGCTCCCATTGCACACATTTGCTCCTGGTGCACACGTTCGGTGTGCACCAGGTGCTCACATTAAAACATACTAAGGTATGAAAAAAAAATTATTTTTTTGCCGCACATTATAAGACTAAAACCAATAAATTACCTTTCATAGTTTTTTGTGACAGTTATTTAAAATCTAGGCATTATTTTTCGATGACACTGTATATTTTATATCAAAGAAGCGACAATTTGTTTATTCTTTTTCCTTTCTTTCCCTTTTGTTTCTTTTATACATGTTCTATGTCAAATGTTTCGAAGGTTTTAGACAGAAATTTTTTTGGCTAAGAAAATTGTAATTTTTTTTTTCAAATTTTACTTCATAATGTTTTTCTTTTTCTTTTTCCAGAACTCTGATACAACTTGAGAAATACGAGACATTTGTGCATAGTACATGCTTTGAAGCTATTTCATAAAAAGAATCTTTTAGAGGTTTTAGGAAGGAATTTTTCAGTCCGGGAACGTTTTAATATTAATTTTATTCATGATATTCATAAAAAAAGCTTTTTCGTCTTTGGTGTATTTGCAATAATGTGCTGCATTTAAGAGGAGTGAATATTTTATTGTATTTGAAAATATTTTATGAAAAGATATTTTGGGGATATAAGGTAGGCATTTTGAAATTCTGGAGATTTTATAGTAAATTTTATTTGTTATAGCACTGTAATATGCCATTATAAACTCAGTATTTATACGATTACATCCATTTTAGTTTTTTGGACTACCGAGTAGCAACAGCCTTAAAATTGTTGTCTAAAACAATATTCCATGTTGATGAATAATGATCTTTCTGTTAATTAAATGTTTTAAAATTTTTAAATGTCAAAGTGAAATTTTGTTTCATTAAAATGTTTTATTAATCTCGTAGATAGTTTTGACAATCGTTTTAATTTGTCAAAGATTTCAACGATTTATAGTCAAGATTTCTATTTATGTAAATTTTTCTGATTAATAGATAATCCGGATCTTTTCTTTAAGTTTCTTTCGAACTTTTAACCCTGGCTGATATTAACCCTCTCGCTGCATTGCGTAATTGTTTTATCAAAATAGCTTCAAAAATTGCGCATTTAATTCCTTCGCGACAAGTGTCTATTAAGAATTTTCATTCTTTTGTCACCGGTTTTTCAAAACAAAAATTTTCGTCTGATTTAATCGGGAAAATGCTCCGATTAGATGAGGTAATCCGGCACACTGTGCCGGAAAGGAACCTAATTTTAATTCCAAACTTACGACCGGCACCAAGAATATTTTAGTAAAATTTTGCTTTTACAATGAATGTTAAAAGTAACGTGTTTTTATTTCTACAAAAGTCGTTTTAAAATTCCGGTGTCAATCAACCATTTCATCATTTTACAACAAAAATTGTCTGTGCCGGAAAGGGTTAAGGATATGTCAGTTCCTCTTTATTGCCGAAACGTCAGTGAAGGCTTACTGTGGAGACACGAAAAGTTTTGATTTCCGTTTGTCTGTCTGTCCGTCTGTCTGTCTGTCTGTCTGTCTGTCTGTTCCGCGATAACTGCCGCAAAAAGCATCCGATCAGCTTGAAATTAATTGGGCATATTCGTGAGATACCCGGACGTAGCTGTATAGTTTTTGGTTAAATTTCGTTCATTTGTTCGGAAAATATGGAAGATTTTATTTTTCTTTATAATGCTTTTCTACGGCAAGTCAGACGATTTTCAAATTTCGATTAGTTGAAAGAAAATGGCACGTTTGATTAATGGATTTAAATGTCAAAATATGGATACTAAAATTCCAAATAAGGGTTTTAAATTATTCCTATTATATTGAAGTTTTATCAATATATCTATCAGATTTTTTTATTTACGTGTATAATGTTTTGAGGACATTTATACATGTATTCCAATAATATAAAGAATTTTTAAATTAATTTTCTTGTTTTACATGATACATATTTCTTTTTTTTTTTCCTTTTCTTCGTTGCCTAGCGACTGTTATTCGTAGCCTATCATTGCGTCAAATATGAATGAAGTTAGTAAATTACGTTAATTTTGTTGCAGGTACTATTAAAAGGCTATCACAAAAAATATTTTATCGCGCCAAATCGATGCAATTTATGCAATTAACAGTGGACACGATAATGAATTATTTTCCAGTAGATTTATAGATCTCCAGATATGCATATTTTGGGGGGCTTTTAATATGTTATTGCTATCGCATGGATTAGGATGTTTAAACTAATGTTTAACCATGCTGAAAAAAAAGTACAGTTAAAGGCATGTAAATCCTTTTTAACACTTTCCAACATGGATGAAAAGTATTTATGACTTCAGTTTTTCTATCTGTCGCCTGCCGTGTTTCGCTACGTGCTCTAACTCGCGTAAATATAGTCGGGATTACATGTAATTGATATACGTTATCGAGGTTTGCCAAAGTATGTTTGGTATTAAAAATGAAGAGTGTAGCATTCATAGCTTAATTACAGGGGCACTCAAAACTATTCCGTTACATTATAGTGTTTGGGAAAAATCGTCTGCGGTGTATTTTAATAATGTTACACAATTTTAAACGTAATGAAATTTATATACTTTATTAAGGTGCACTAGAACCTGGTTACTGTAAATTATGTTATGTGTAGCACTTACAGCATGCGTACAGGGAACTCAAAAGTATTCATAATATTACAATCTTTGAAGAAAATCCTTTTGTGGCGTTTTTTAATGATGTTACTCTGTTACAAAATAATAAAATTGATATGTATTTTTTGAAACATTTTTGTAGTATATGGGGTGCAAAGCATACGTTTTTTTCAGGGTCACACAAAAGTGGTCAATTAAAATGTGGTCTACGGGGGAAAAAAAACTCTTCACAGCTTATTTTAACACATTAGCGACGGGAAACGAGAATTCTCGTTTTTATTCAGAATACATCATTGACTAAGGGAGTGACTTCTACCTTACAGAAAAGACATTTATATTGTGTTGTCCATATTTTTTATAGATTGTAAGACATTATATATTACATCCGTACATTGAAAGATATTTACTGCTGCATAAACATGAAAAGCATATCTCAGAAACCAATTTCCGAGACACTTTCAGAAGAGGGAGGAGCTTCTACTGTTTTTAAACCCAGATTTAATTAAATTGCCTGTCGTCAGTGCGTTAATTGTGTTGCACTAATTCAAACATTATGAAATTAAATTACATTACTGTGGTTGACTACAAGAAGCTTGAATATGATTTGTAATCGTATTTATCGTTCATTTATAGGGTCACATAAAAAATTTCGGATACAGTTCTGGTCTATCAGGGATGATTGCTGAAGAGCATTTTCGATTATGGTGTGCGTTTTAACGTTAAGTAAATTTGTGCTTAATAAGTAGTGCTTAAATATTGTATAGACCATGTACAGGGATACACAAATGAATTCGTAAGTATAAATGAAAATGAGCGCAAATTGCTTCAGTGGGATTTTTTTTTTTTTTTTTTTTTTTTTTTTTTTGAGTTATGTATTTCCCAGCCCAATTACATTTAGTATACTAACAAATGTTTGCAGAATTTAAATAGAACCATATACAGGACTCCGCAGAAACTGGATATATGGTGCACACTATGCATACTAATCCCCGGAAATGTGATATGAGCAGTTTTAAGAGGGTTTTTTGTCTGCATTAAATTTAAATGTTATAGACGACGCGTAAAAATCTTCACGTAATATACAGGGCTGTAGAAAAGAATTCATGTACGTTTCCGTCTACTGGTAGAATTTACTAAAGGACATTAACACAATTAATTGATAATTACAAATGTAAATTAAATTACACTACGAAGGGGTTCAGGGGGGCAGAGCCCCCCTGAAGAAATCTACTTTATTATCTAAAAATTACCAGAATAAGTAGCTCATGTGATTTTCAGAATACCATTACATAACAAGGGGTTTAATTTAACGTTTCTAATGTCAGAAACCTTCGAAATATTTTTTCGTTTTATAAATGTTTATGTAATTTCAAAACTTTAAATTTCGTTTTTTGTAGAAAGGTTAATATTACTCAAAGGGTGCTAAACACAATGAATTGTAGAGCTGACGTTGAGGCTCCTGATCTGCAGATTTACTAGTTAATAGTTCCATGATGTAAGCGGAGCCGCGGTTGCCACATGTGCTATATTGTATTCCATGCATAAATAGACAATGGAGTTACGAATAAAGAGGAGGAGACATATACTGTACTGTCTATCAGTAGCGAGTGAAGTAACTGATGAGGTTGTCACAAGATGGCGGTTGGTTTTTTAAAAATATGGTCATCAGTTTCTAATTTGCCGGCGTAAACTTCCCACCAGTAAATTTGATTAGAAAATTTCGTCTCATTTAAGAGCCTTATTTATGGAATTATTTTCTTACAAATCTGGTAAGAAATTCTATTTGTTTTTAGCGGTGTCAGCTTATCCAAGTATTATAATATATTTCATTAACACTGACAGGAAGTTGTCTAGGTTGTCACAATATGGCGGAAACGCAGGACCTGACTGCCGCCAACGTAAATATCCACCAGTAAAAATGAATAGCTGTTTCTGCTAGTATTTATGACTGAAATTTTGTATGACTAAGCAGTTTAAATAACAAGAAAATTTCTATTTAAATATTTTGGCGGAAATTTCTTTCGGCTTTAGTTAACCTCTCTGCGAAAACGGTTACAGTTGAAGCTTCACTATTTTAAGGATATGTCAGTTCCTTTGCATTAATAGTTCCATGAAATAGACCCACATTCCATGTCCAATAAAGAATTTCTATTTTCACTCATAAAAAATGCGTTTTCTTTCATAATAAAAAAAAAAACAAAACAGATGGATCACCCGATATTATGTGGCATTAAGTTTCTTTATTCACGGTGATATTAGTGGTGTTAAGTTTCTTTATTTACTGTGGTATTGAGTGCTATTTTTCTCTCACCATTTTGAACCACTTAATGCACTTCTTAATGTTATACATTAGCTATTTCTGAAACCGTTAGTTTTAGTAATATTTTCTCAACTACAAAACTGTTTCATATATAGTTCTCCATGATATTAAAACCATTTAAGTCAATATTGCTATTATTGTAACAGTTAATCAATTTAAATTTTCTCATGATGCTTTAGTAATATAAATTTTTATCTAGAAAAACATTTTCCATGATCTAACAAGTTACAAAAAAAAAAAAAAAACACTTTTATAGGATTAAAACTCACTGAGTTATGAATTTTTAAATTTTATGAATTTTCAGCCTTTTTCATCATGAAAAGCAGTCAACGCCGGAAACTCCAAACATTAACAAATGTTTCAGCATTTGGAGGTTTGGTAGAAAGTTTCAGTTAGATATTTTTATGGTTTGAGAACTATTTATTATATGCAATATTTTTATATTTTAGAAGACTTCCTTCCTTTTCTTTTCTTTTCATTTTTAAGGCTTTTGTGACCGCTTTTTTTTTTTCATTTTTAATATAAAATATCATATATCTGAGCATAGGACATGCAACAGGTTTTAAAAATGTTTTATAGTACATCTCTTAAAACTTCTGAGTGCTTTATAAAATACTTCAAAAATGCTACAACGAAAATATCTTTGAAGATTGATATAGACTTTTGTAAAGTTTTCGAAATATTTTATAAGAATTTTATTTGCTTATTTTATAATAATTTAAAATAATATTATACAATATTTTACACTAATTATTATTTTTTATGTCTTTTTTTAATTTCTGTTTTATAAAGTACTGGGTGATTCGAATCTATTTGGAAGGCTGCGGGGGGACAAACTATGGATGTAACGTTTCAATATTTGGACACACATACAATGGAGTTTAGAATAAGGAGGAGAAGGCATATGGTGTATTGTCTACCAGTTGAGAGAATGGAGTTATGAATAAAATGGAGGAGACATATAGTCTACTGTCAACCAGTTGCGAGTGAAGTAACTGAGGAGGTTGTCACAATATGGCGGCTGTTTTTTTAAAGTGAATCTTCAGTTTCTGATTATCGCCGAGACAAATGTCCCACCAGTAAAAGTGAATAGAAAATTTCGTCTTATTTAAGCGTCTAATTCATGGAATTTTTTTTTCACGAACGTGGCCAAAATTTCTATTTGTTCTTGCTGGTGTCAGTTTGCCTATTAAAACTGTCAGTTTGTTTCCTTGGTTGTCACAATATGGCGGAAACGCACGGCGTGACTACCTTAAAAGTAAACTACTACCAGTAAAAATGAACGTCTGTTATTACCATTATTTAAGACTAAAATTTTGCAATAATAAGGTGTTTAAATGAGGAGAAAATTTCTATATAAATTTACTGGTGGAAGTTTGCACCGACGGTAAACAGCCCCTGAGATAGTGGTTGCAGTTGAAACTTCACTATTTTAAGGATATGTCGGTTCCTCTTTATTAATAGTTCCATGGTTGAGAGTGAAGTAACTGAGGAGGTTGTCACAAGATGGCGGCTGTTATTTTTAATCGAATCAACAGCTTCTGATAACTGACGGGCTAAAGCTCCACCAGTAAATTTGAATAGAAAACTTTGTCTTGTTTAAGCGCTTTATTGTCAGAAAATTTCTCTCTTAAATGTGGTGAAAATTTCTATTTGTTTTTACTGGTGTCAGTTTCCTCAGGTAATATAATCACTTTCACTGACACAGACAGTCTAGGTTGTCACAATTTGATGGAAATGCAGTGCCTGACTACCGCCGAAGTAAATTTCCACCAGTAAAAATAAATATCTATTCTACCATTATTTATGACTGAAACTTTGAATTAAAAAGGCGTTTAAATAAGGAGAAAATTTCTATTTAAATGTACTGGTGGAAAATTTCCCCGGCGGATATCAATTTCTGCGAAAGTGGTTACAGTTGAAGCTTCACTATTTAAGGTTATGTCAGTTCGTTTTATTAATAGTTCCATGACACACACAAACTGCAATTTCAATTTGAAAAAAAAAGGAAAAAAATCGATTGCAAGCACATTTAAGTGAGTTATTTGGAGTTTTAGGCTACCTCAGACAAACAAAGTTTGTACCCACGTCCAACATAGAAACATTTTGCGTAGGCTAATTTTTATGCTTTTATCCACGGAGTAAAAGAGATGGAGAAGAAACTAGTGTTAAAATTTTGCTATGCGGTTTTTTCCCGTTAGGTGGCGACACCGTAGATGGTAGGGTATCTATCGATGATTCTACAATGCTTTTCAATGGGAAAAATACTGATTTTATTTTACTTTTTTAAATAGAAAACTTGAATTTTAAGAAAGTTGTACAAGTAGAAATCTGATTAATAATAGTTTTCTTCATCAGATACATATTTTTTTAAAGGCACTTGGCATTTCAATTGCTTCTAAAGACACTTAAAATCGGAGATCATTCTGAGAAAAAACCGAACGCAGGCCATTTAAAATCATTGAATTTCGCGGATTATTCTACCGTGAAGAAATTAATGGACTTATGACTTTTAGAAATTAAATGTATTATTAAATATTTTCTGGATACATGTTAATCTCGCGTATATTTTATAACCTTTGAATAATTTAATAATTCATAACTTTTGATGTCTGTCTATGCAATTAATAAATGTAGAATTTAAACAAATTTTTATCTTAATTATTTGGGAAAGAAAACTTTCGTAAATTGTAGGTTATTGTCCAGGAACTAATTTTTGCAAAAGTCGCAAGGTATGATTTTAATATAATCTTACTTATAGGGGGGGGGGTGTTAGGACCGGAATTTCCAAACTCAGAGGAAGGCCCGCCTCGAAAGAGGAATAATTAGACTTGGTCAGGACCGGGCATGTGGAAAAACTAAAAGTTCGTCCCGGCCCGTTTTTATTTTCTCGGTTAATACTCCGGTCCCGGAAAAAAAAAAAAAAAAAAAAAAAAAAAGAAAACAGACCTAATTTAATTTCTACAAAAATTAAAGGTTTTTCTTAACATACAGTTAAGATTATTTTCTAGAATACTGCATAAATATTTATGACAAAATGTAACAGTATAGTTTAAATTAATATATGTTTTCAAGCCGGGTCATACGGATAATAGCAACATTAATAATTACTTAGGCTCATTCTGATGCAAAAATGCATGAATACAAAATTTATTACGATTCTTAAATTGAATTACGAAAATTCAGTAATACGGAAATAAAAGGACTCCGTCTTAAATAGGACATCACCACCATGGCAACACAGAATCATTACGTATCATGGGATATCAATGAATTAATTACGTATGATAGGATTTAATAGAATGAAGAAAACTTTTATTAATATCTTTTTAAGTTTTGATTCGATTCTCATAAAAATTGAAATGACAAAATCCTGCAACGATTATATATATTAAAGTTCAAACCATTCGGTTGGGTAGTTTTTGCGCTGTTATATGCTGACAGACGGACGGACCAGGCGACGACTTTAGGTGCTATATAATTACGAACGCACCTAAAAATGGAGATTTTTAAAAGTATTTCTGTGTAATTTATTAAACGATATTTCCAAATTTTCCGTTACCAAAAGTTCATTAATACTACCATTATTTCCACAAAACAAATTGCTTGCAAGACGAGGCTACTTCAGTCAGGCGAAAAGACCTGCTCTCTAATCTAAATCTAATGGCATATATATATATTTTTAAGATACCTCATTTGCATCTCAATACTATTTTTAAATGTTTTCTTTTTTTGCATTGCATAGCTGAGGTCGACTCTATAAGGACCGTTTTTAGGGTATCGTACTTAAAAAGTAAAAACGGAACCATTATATGATCAATCCTGTGTCTGTCTGTCACAGCCATTTTACTCGTAAACTATGGAAAGTTCAAATTGGGGGAAGTAACAAAGACTATTGACCCACATATTTACAGATTATTAAAATCTAAAAAAAAAAAAAAAATCATTTTTGGTAATATTAAATTATATAAGTCATACCCCCCCCCAAACACACACACACTCACACTTATCTTCACCTCCTCCAGAATACACACTAGGAAGGGGAGGAGGAGCACGGAACAGATTGAAATTATTTTTTTCCCTCGTTTTTTTCTTTGTTTGACGTCACTAGCATAACCTGTTTTGCATCCAGGAACAAAGCACTTATACCCAGGGCAATCGAAATGAGTTTTAATTCGGTTGGCGAGGAGGGGGGGGGGGACCTCAAATTGTCAAGTCAAATTTTAGCATTTGCCAACTAGTTTTATAATTTTGCCAAGTTACCACAATTAAAAAATGTAATATAGTTCTTTTTTTAAAAAAGTCTAATAATATTCCCAATTAGATTTGAAACTTTTGTCAAGTCTATCAAAAATAGAAAGTTTATTATAGTTTTTATTAAAAATTTAAACATATTTGCCAACTAAGTTTGTAAATTTGCCAAGTGTAACAGCATTCGCACACGTTTTGGGGGAGGGCTCCCCCTCCCCCCCTTAGCGAGGCCCCTGCTTATACCTCATATTAATTTATGTTATGCAATCTCAATAATGAAAAATAAACGAATAATATAAAATATTTTTTAATTCTAACAACGCGTCTTATGCATACAATCCAATGGTATTCTGCTAAAAGAGAACGGCCTACCACAAATTCCAGCGCCCGCGGTATTTACCAAAATATCGTTTGCGTTTCCGACAAGTCATGCGTATTAAGTTTCCCCTCCATAGTTCTTACTCCGTGCTTTTATCTTGCCTTTAAATTATAATAGAAAATTATGCCCCATTTAATGCGTTAAGCATTTAGCGTAACAGAAAAAAATTTAAAAGTTGGCAAATGTCCCTTTTATAAAACTACGCTGATTTACGTGTCATGCGAAGGTTTCTTTTTGCACATTCAATGTCGATTTTTAATCAGTTATATTTATTATTTTACGGATTATATTGTTAAGGAAACGTATACAAAATGCGCATGCAATTTGCTTTAGCAATGCAAGTAACTACACTTTTATAGGTGAGGTACTTTATCTTCGACAAAGCATATAGGTAGAAAATATTCAGTAATATTTCTAAATTTTATCTCTTAAAAAATAACTATCATGTATTGTAAATAGTTTATTATGCCATTCGAAGTAACTTCTGATAAAGAAAAATGAAATTTTAAAACTCCATAATTTCCTCTTTCTAAAACACAGCTTCTAATTTCAGATTATTTCATTACATTTCATTATATGATAATTTATAAAATGTATGTTATTTTAGATTAATATAAACAAAACTGCTGTGTTTGTACACATTAAAAACATGTTTTTGTCTAATATTGGCGAGTATATGTTATATATGGCAATCTTGTAGTTTCAAGTATTACATAAAGATTTATTTTTTATTTAAATTTGCTTTACTTATCATAAATGCATAAAAATCCAGAAAATGAGGTATAAATAATATCAAAACCTTTATTCATAGTTAAAATGGTTTAAAAAAGTTACTGAGCATTTATAACTTATTTTTAAAAAATTGAAACCTGTATTTACAGATTGATTCCATAGTATCTATGATTTAAAACTGAATATTGAATATGAAATTGAATATTGAATAAATATCGGATACCAAAATGAATATTTTCTTTTTTTCCAATTGTATTAAAATTTCTCAGACATGCTTTCTGCATATGTATGCGATGTAATGACACTAGCAGTTGGCGAAAATTGTTTTTTATCTGGGTTTCCAATATTATCGCACAGATGTCTTGGCGAGCTAGTTATTTAACCCTTTCATGGGCGCCTTTTGCAGCCTGCAAACGTATAATTTTAATGCCCAAACTGACAAATGGCACCACTAACTTTTTAGTACGATTTCGATCTCATATTAAACGTGAAGAAAAGCTTTTGATTATTTTCAAATACGTTTGTTCGTAAACTGCGGTGTGATTTAATTATTTGAACATTTTGTGAACAGAAATGCCTTTCCCCTGAAAGGGTTAAGAAGAAAATAGATGAGAATCATAAATGATGAAGCAGTCGAATCAGCTATTCCCCAAACTTTATTTACATATTCAGGCACAGTCCTCAGGGGAAATAAATGCTCGATTCAATCGATGATAAAAAGATTATTCATCTCAAGGTGGTAATCGGAATTTTGAAGAAAAACGGAGCTTCGATTAAACTCGAGTCTCAAAGACCATTCCATCTCGAAGCTGACACCCAAAATCTAATCTCATTCTTCCTCTCCATATCTGGCTGCGCGTCTGTATTTAACTTACTTCGGCTCAAAGTTACATTCAAGGTCAGCTGACTTCTCTTTTCCAATCATAATAGCTTTATGAGGGATATTTGTTAATAGTTCCGGTGGATTAATATTGAAGTGATTCAACTTCCTTAGCACGAAAGCGTTCTTCTAGAATTTTCTATATCCTCCGACCAGTTACACAAGGTGTAAATAAAAATTAATCTCTGTGATCGAGAATGCGGGTTAAAAATAGATTTCAGACAATAACTTTAACAGAAAAGAAAAGTGAATTTATTACCGCGGAATATATTTTAAAATATTAAATCATTCAAATATTATAGTAGACACCTTGATATTTTAATAAAAGAATGATTTTAAATAAATAGGTTTTTTTAGACGGGATAAATTATGAATTACGATATTTTAGCAATTAAATGAAGAATTTACAGGGGTTTGCCATACCGGGAAATAATAGCGAATTTGAATAGGGATTTAAATAATAAAAGGGTTTTATTTAAGGAATATAAGTAGTTAGCGCCATTTTTAGATTAAAGCAATTTGGAATAAATTTTATTAGCTGGATTAAGATCTTATACAGCTACATATGGAGACTGATAGATTTATTTAAGAATAGGATTTTAATTTAAGAAACCGTTATATTATATGGACTATTTTGAAACGAAGATTTTGTATTGAATAATGTTAACCTTGGCATTTTTTTTAAAAAAAATTTGGAATATTTATGACCATAACTTACTAAAAACCCGTTAAAAGTTTTGCACGAACACAGCTCGCTAAAAGTGTTAGGTTGTTTCGTTACTAAAAGCTTTTTGTACCATTAATTTTTAACGGTAATCTTCGCTTTATTAATTATCTAACATTTTTCGATTATATCATGCAAATATTTTTGTACGGATAAACTGGTGTTAAGACCCCAATTTTTGCTTTATTGTGGCAAAGAAACGAAACTATTAAGAGGTTAACACTAGAACCGCCAGGTCAATCATTCTGACAGTTTCGAAGCTTTCATTCCGTACCATTTTGTTTCTATTTAGAGTATAACTTTCAGTTTCCGTGACATGCCAGTCATAAATTTTCCAGTCAGCCAAAATTTATGAAGTATTGCAGTAGCATACCTAGAACCGCCGAAACGGTCAAAATGACCGCCGTCAATTTTAAAGCACATTTTATGTAGTAGATGTTGCAACAGTCCATACTTCAACAAAGGCTACAACATTACCACAGATAACTTCGTTACTTCACTCTCCCTTGCAGAAAATCTGAAATCACTAAAGATAAATTTTGTTGGCACAGTCAATCGCAGACGAAAAACAAAATTCCACTGGACATAAAATCTGAAAAAAGTCTTTGTGCAGTAGCCAAATTCTTGCCAAAGATGATATTACGTTGCGTTTATCAAAGGAAGAAAAATAAATATGTTTTAATTCTAAGTTCCCGTCATCCATCAGTTACATTTGAAACTGGTGATAAACACTTACCAGAAAATGTAAAGTTCTATAATTGTACAAAATTTGGCGTCGACGTGCTCGACCAAATGGCACAGAAGTATTCTACAAAAGCTAGTTCTAGACGATGACCTCTACAAGTGTTTTATATATTTTTTTCATTTAGCGGGCGTCAATTCCGAAAAACACAGTCAAAAAAGTGGTTAACTACCAGTATTTTGTTAAAGAGAAATCAGCTTTCCTTAACCCCTTTATATTATTCCTAGTATTTTCTAGAAGAAAATACTGGTAGATACCTCTTTTTTTGATTGTGTTTTTCCCTGATCCCTCGCCACCCTGAATATTGTATTGCTCAGGGGATAAATATAAATGTGTGCTTTCACCAGGTTTATTTTTGTTTTTAGCAATTTCTATTTCTCATGAAAAATATTTTTTACTATAAAAATATTCTTAAAATAAAAATAAATAATATATACGTATCTCAATTTAATATAATTATAACATAATAAAATATAAAATATATAATAAAATTATGAAATACAGTAAAACTCGGTTATAACGCTCCCCGCTTAAAACGCTTTCCCGCCTTTTACGCTCATTTGTGCCGATCCCTTGAACCATACCCTTAAGAACAATAAAAAAATTCATCGCTTTTAACGCTCCCCGCTTTCCCGCTTTTAACGCGCTTCTTATTGGTTCTTTGAACAAAGAAAACCCGGATATTACGCTTTCGTGCTTTGGTTTTCATCCGGAGTTCTCATTTTGTCGCCCGTACAAAGAGAGAGAGAGGATAGTGGAATTAGAAGCCAGCCAACGCCCAAAAACTATGTAAAAAAAAAACAGCCGACGCGGCGGTTTTTTTCACATTGGATCAAAAAACAAAAGAATTTATGCCGTCCATCTCAGCAGCACCTGTCTGTCTCTTACTTCACACAAACTGTTTTCGCTTTTTTCATTTACACATAAGTAAATAGCATCGTTGCCGACTCCAATTAGGTGCAACATGGAAGCTAAGAGTATGAAAAGAAAGACGCTGGCACTTCCGAAAAAATGCCAGAAAGATATTGCGTTATCTATGAATATCGCGCCGTCGCGTCGTCTCATCAGACTCTTTTCAAAACAGAAAAGATATTGAAAAAAATGCTGCGATTGGTGGCTCAAAGAAAAAGAGAGTGAAAACAGGAAAATATGAAAATTTAGAAAAAGTTATGTGCGAGTGGTTTTATAAGGCAAGACACTGTAACATACCTATCAGCGGATCCATAGTTAAAGAAAAAGCTGCAGAAGTAGTCCAAAAGCTAAGAACTGAAGATTTTACTCCATCTAATGGATGGTTAGACCGATTTCGAACCCGCCGCGGCATTGTGTACAAGAAAATTTGCGGAGAATCATCTGCCGTGAACATAGAAAATGCAGAATTTTGGAGAATGAACAGTCTTCCAAGACTAATCAAAAACTATGCCAGTTGTGATATTTATAACGCCGACAAATTTGGTTTATTTTTTAAAGCGTTGCCTGATAAATCTTTAACGTTAAAAGAAGACCAGTGCCATGGAGGGAAGCTCAGTAAATAACGTGTGACTGTGCTTGTTTGTTTCAACGCCGATGGGAGCGACAAACGCATGCCTCTGGTGATTGGAAAATCGGCCAAACTTCGCTGTTTCAAGAACATCAAACGACTGCCCTGTGACTATGCACATCAACGTAAGGTTGGGTGATGGGTCCCTAGTTCATTAAAGATGTTTCTGATTTGATGTCGAGGTGCGAAAGCAAAATAGGCAAGTCATACTATTCATAGACCATTGCGCAGCGCATGCCCCAAAAATACCAGATACTTCAAACGTCTCTCTGAAATGTTTACCTGCAAACACCTCATGCGTACTTCAACCGATGGATTAAGGAGTCATAAAGCTTTTAAAACAACATTATCGCAAACGTATAGTGAAACGATTTCTACTTGAAATGGAAATTGAAAGTAGTCGATCTTCTGTAACTCTCCTCGACGCCATGAACTACCTTAGCGCTGCTTGGAATGAAATCGAATCTAAAATAATTCAAAATTGCTTTTAAAAGGCAAGCCGCCAGATGCCGACGATAATATGGATGCAGCTGAAGAGGGGTCGGATCCTATATATGACTAGGACTGGCAAGCTGTTGGCGAGCATCTTGCAGCAAACGCACACAGCCTTCAGAACTATCTTAGCATTGATAAAAACGTTATCACAAGTAACGTTAGGATCATTGACGACATTATAGGGGACACTGTACATGATGACGCAGAAGAAGAGGACCCTGATGAAGTTGCTGATGGCGATGTTTAAACCCTTCACGGTCGCTTAATATTTGGAAAAACCATCAAAAATGTACCTATTTATTTTATTACAGAAATTGAATAATCATAAGGTTTCTAAATAAAATATGCAATTAGTTTTTTTTTAAGGCGAAAAAAAAGATGTTATAGAACACATTCACATTTGTAGAAAAGGCATCATCCAAGAATTCAGCGTCTTATTTTTTGTTTTACACCATACAAATTAATGCGAATAAGACCTCTATTTTTCACATCTTAGATCTTTATTTATCCTCATCACACAAGTTTTTACAAATAATATTTGAAATAATACGTAGACATTAAATTTTGATTATTAATAATTTTTTTCTGTGTTATATATTTCGAAACATGCAATACAAATCCCAACATTACAATCAGCGGCAAAAGCCAAACTGAAACGGTAATATTTAAAGACTTCACACTTAAATACCAGTTAAATTTTTCTGGTTTCACAATTTTTTTCCAGCAATTAAATCTCCAGCCCGGAAATATGACGGCACGAGAAATAACAAACGACACCTCAGCCAGTGATATTGACGGGAGCGAGAATTAAGGGGTTAAGAGCTCATCCAACGATAGCTGAAGTAATGGAAGCTTTTAGCACTATCCACTTATACACCGCTTCAGTAGAAACCGCCGCTTCACATAAAGATATGTAAAAGACACATAAACAAAGCAGAAAACGCTCTTTTATGTGGTCGTTTGTCCACCCGAAACTCGATGAGTTTTTCTCTAAAGCAGAATAAACAGTAAGTGAAAGTTTATAGTCCTCATAGCGGTGCTCAAGACATACAAATGTTACATTATTTAAAAAACAAAATATTATTATTAGTTTTTTTCATAATTTTATTTTAGTTTAATATAAGGATAAAGGTTTCTATTAGAAATGTTAAATATATTTTGTAGCTTTTGTTTTAATGCTAACAATTATGTTACTTATTCTGATTTGAAATAATAATACACTTTGTAAACACTATGTAAATTTGTGATATTTTAAATGAAGGAAACGTTTTTGTACGTATGCTGTGGAGTTTCTATTTTAAATAATACACAAAAATGATTCCCCGGATTATTTAAAGCAGATAATCTAATATTCTCAAATTTTAAAATGCCGAAAACCTTCTCCCGCATTTAACGCTTTCCCGCTTTTAACGCTCTTCTAGCCCGGCTCCCGGAAGAGCGTTATATCCGGGTTTTACTGTATATATTATTATATGGGCAGTGATGATAATAATAGTAATAAACGTTACTAAGAGTAAAACAAGTTGGAAATTGCTCGTCAAACGTGGCAAATGAGGTGCGTTCGTACTATAGCTAGTTTTATAATTATTTTTTGCACCCCATATTGTACTGAATGCATATTTTTTTGCACTTCATAAGTGCATAGTCTGTAACATCATTAAAATGCACTGCAATATTTTTTTTTCCCATTCCCCGTAATGAAACGGAAAAATTTTGACTGTCCCTGTAATTAAACTATACATCCGATTTTCATAAAATTTGAAATGGCTGGACAAAATTTTGCAACAATGATATATTTAAAATTTCAGACCATTCGGAAGGCTGTAACATCATTAAAATGCACTTGCAATAATTTCCCCCACTGGCCGTAATGTAAAGAAAACTTTTGACTGTCCCTGTAATTAAACTATACATCCGATTTTCATAAAATTTGAAATGACTTGACAAAATTTTGCAACAATGATATATTTAAAATTTCAGACCATTCGGAAGGCTGTAACATCATTAAAATGCACTTACAATAATTTCCCCCATTGGCCGTAATGTAAAGAAAACTTCTGACTGTCCCTGTAATTAAACTATACATCCGATTTTCATAAAATTTGAAATGACTCGACAAAATTTTGCAACAATCATATATTTAAAATTTCAGACCATCCGGTTGGGTAGCTTTTGCTCTGTTATATGCGGACGGACGGACGGACGGACAGACGGACTGGACGACGACTATAGGTGCTACGTATTTATACAATTACGAACGCACCTAAAAAGGCAAGTAAACAACAGTTGAGCATGGTAATCCACATCGGTCAAAATGACCGCTCTGGCGGTTCTAGGTATACGTTTTTACCGGCGGTTCTAGTGTTAAAGCTAATTAAATGTATTAAATATATATAAAACAAATTAAGTTCATTTTTAAAGCAAAGAAAAAGGTACTAAGTTTCATTTTCCTGCAAAAATTATTATTGAAGTATAAATATTATGTGTGTGCACCTAAAAATGGAATGAGTATGGAGTAGTGTTTTTCTGATTGCTAATTATTCGGGATTTTTTAAATATAAATATTTATTATCTCAAGAACTATTAAATATATTGTTACCAGAATTCGCATACTAAGATCTGATAGCACTATAAACACTATGAACTTTGGATGTAGTTTTTAATAAAAATATAGTGGTATATAAAATATAAAAGAAGTTGATATATAAAATATAAAAGAAGTTGCGTCAATGTATCGTTAATTTCGAGGAAACTAAAAGATTTTTGCTCTAAAATTTAATGATTTATTTTCTTTTTTGTAGTATATGTTTAAAATGATGACAGGTGGTAGTAAACTCTATCGGAGAAGCTTATTAACATTAAATTATAAATATTAAAATGTTTTAATATTATTTATACTGCGTTGTGAAAGAGCGATCTCACTGAGTTGAAACTCCTGAGTTTTGAATCGAGTTTGACTCACTTATTCAATAGCAACCTTGAATTAACTTAGACTAAAAAAAATCAGTGTACAACAGAAACTTTTCAATTTTTTCGCAATTTCCTGAAAGATATTTTGTCATAAAAAACAGATTTGCTTGCCATTTCTCACGAACGAACAGGACTCCAGTGTAGAATTCTGAGAAAACGTGGGGTATAAATTGATATGCGGTAATGTGCTTATAGTACAGTCATTCAGGGTAACTTTAATCCATGTGGTGGAACTTTGTACCACTTGCACAATTGTTTAGAGTGTATTTGTATTATATTTTACTTGTCCATCAAGTTATGTTAAAGCATTTTGATTTTTTTTTCTTTCTTCAGAATTTGTAATGTACGTAAGATTGTATAGTGATAAGTCCTGCACGTCTGGGATAAACTGGGCTGCCGCTTGTAACATTCTCGTATAACTTTGTAAGTTGTAAAATATAGGGATCTCATTCAACGATGGTTTTTCCGTCCCTGCCCCGGCATTCCTGCTCCGGATCAATTAAATATGAATTTATATGGATGTTGTGCAACATTTATAACCCCACACAAATCTTTTATTTTAAATATTTTTCTCAGTATTTTGTAGAATCAGGAAATGTTGAAATATAATGTTCTTACAATAGAAATATAGAAATAGCTCTGAATTGAAAAATCCACCCCCCCCCCTCTCCCAATGCCGAGAAAACTGAAAAGATGCAAAGGCAAAAGAAATCACTCTTTTAAAAATATTTTTTTTGTGTAACCAATAATGCTTTTGAAAAAGATAAAGTAATGTATCTATAACTCGTTCTAAACTGTATTAGTATTAATCGATGTATTAAATGAATTTTATAACAAGTTATTTTAATTGTACTTTAAATTACCGTCAGTAGGTAAAGGGTTAAAACTTAACCCATGAGTTCAAGGTTACAGTGTATATTGGGGAATACAATACATTTGAAAGTAGTAACTTTTACTGATCATGGATATAAAAGTTACCATGATATAACATCATCTGTCATAGCTAGTGTTGCCGCGTAAATCAGGGCTCTAAATACTCTGGACACCACTAATTTCTTACAGTTTATTTCACCCATTTTTAATGGCGGATAATCTGCCCTTAGAAGGTGAAGAAAATTACTTTAAAATACTGGTGTCCAGAGCATTTGAAGCCCCGATTTACGTGGACACCTGGCGGACACTAGAGCGGACGTTTTTGTTGCATTTACACGTATTTTATGCCAAACTAGCAGATCTAACCAGCTTCGCTCGTGTCAATAATAATGGTCCAACCGGGAAAAATACATTAAAATGAAATAATACGGCAGTGACAATAACTGAGATTGGTGCATTCCGTCCACGAATCGTTAAAAGACCGATAAGAAATATAAGTAAAATAGTTTTAATTGCGTCTACTATTAACTATACCATAATAATGTATATTCCAAACAAATGTCATAACATATATTAAAGTACAATTATTTGCTTAAAAAGCGTCATTTAAATAATAAAAAAACATTAAAAATATTAAAAATTTACATGTTTCGACACTTTTATTGAGTCATCTTCAGAATATATATATATAAAAAAAACTACAAACACAATGCCAATTGTGACATTATACTGATGATGGCAATGACCTAACCCATAAATTTTGACTTTACTAAAATTTTTTTAACTGATGATCATCATACAATTTCGTTTTTCACACTGTCGAATAGAAAAAGCTTCTGTCAAATGAAATTTATTTGAAAATTGTATCTCAATTTTTTCATGTGAATGGATTTTAAAGTAATTTTCAATCATGGATATTTTTGATTTGCATGCAGCCAGGGATAAGATTTCCGCATTTTTTCACACCAATATTTTGTTAGAGTAAATGATATTTCATTTAATCGGGACACTCTCTTGATTTAACAGAACAACATTTTCTTTAAGAATATACCGGCGTGCAAAATCGTGAAATCTCATCCCTACATGCAGCCCAATTACGAAAGATATACCTGTTTGCTCTTAATGCAATATTATAAAGTAAAGACATTGATGAACTATGAGTAACTCTAGCATCATATTGTTGGTGGCAACAACCTAACCCAACCATAAATTTAACTTTTACTGTAATTTGACCTTTAAACATCGCACATTTGATTATTCCAAAATATAATAAAATATAAAAAGTACTTTCAGTAATTTTTTTTGAAAAACTTATCTCAATTTACGGATTGTTTATCGATTTTAAATTAATTTTCAATCACGATATATTTTTAAATATACCTGTAACCCAATTCAGAAAGATATATCCGTTTGCTATTAATGCAACATTATGAAGAAAAGACATATCTATGGGTAACGCCTAGCACTATATTGTTGGTGGCAACGACCTAACCGTACCATAAATTACGCTTTTACTGCAATTTGATCTCTAAACGTCATGCATCCCATTATTTCAACGTCTAACAAAAAAGTCTGTGAGTCATGAAATTTTGTTTAAAAAAGAAAAAAAAGCTTACCCTAAAAAATAGTAGCTATAATTTCTATTTAATGTAAATCGTACAAAAATCGTATTTTATATAACCGTATTCGATACAAATCGTAGAATGTTATCACTGCATTTCAGGTATTAAAACATTTATCTAAATGATATAATTAAAGATTACAAAGAAATAGGGAATAAATTGTAGCATCCAGTTTTTAGAGCCAGTTTGAAATTATATTGATGACATTAACGTCATATCTAGCAAACGATTTTTTTTTTTTTTTTACTATTATCATTTTCCTTATTTGATTCTTGATATTGAAACGACTTCATTAAAATAGATTTCTTAACATTCAACTAAAGTACTTCTAAGGTCATTTTAAAACATGCTTAGTTAAAGTTTTTACATAAATATATGAAAAATGTGCATTTTCTGATTAGAATGACGTCGATTTAAAAAATGTAAAAATATAGCAGTCGAGTCTGAATTTTTATTGGCTAATAAAACAAAGTACTCGAGTTATCAATTTTTTTTAAATTATTGAGCAGTTTTTTAGATGTGTGGCAACAGGAAAGAAGCTATTGAATTTGAAAATTTAAAATGAGATATTTCTATAATGTTAAATTATGAAAGATGATAGAAAAAAGGGATAAATATTGGTCTGATGATTTTTTAAAGGTAACAGGGATATATTCCACGTTCTAAAGCCTATGTACAGCAAGTTTCGTGCAAATCGGTTAAAAATTAAAGATTTGTATAAAGGACATACACACAGAGAACGGATTTTATATATATAGATATTCTAGATGTTCGAGGCATACATTTTATAGATTTTGTAAATTTCAGTATTGTTTTTATTTATGATATTTTATAATTTCTTTTTCTTACTTTTCTTAATTTTGTTTTTATTTATGTTATTTTTACAAAGTTTTGATATATACTGAGAAGCGCGATATATTTGAGAATTAGAATTTTTTAGAATGGAATCTTTTATATTAATTTTATTTATAATACTTTCCAATAGTTATTCTTCTTCTTTTTTTTTTTTCATTGTTAATTCTGTATATTGAGAAACATGATACATTTGAGTATAGTAACTTTTCTTGACTTTGAAAATGTTTTATAAAATGTCTTTTAGAATTGTAAGGTGTCTTTTTTTAGGGAAGATTTTCGGCAGCATTTTCGCCGAAAAATATTTTTCGGTGAAATTCAGATTTTGGGCCGAAAACGAAAACGAAACCGAATTTTTGGTTGATCTCTAATTTAAATAAAGCAATACTTTCTATTAAAATTTACTGATGGAAGTTTCTCCCGTTGATAATGAAGCGTTGGCAGTATGAAAAAAAGAATCAACACGAAAAAAACTGAAATTATGAAAACGTTTACAGTGAAAGTCCCTAAAAGTTTATATTTCAGAGTTTCGTACATTATGAAGAAAGCAAACGAAAATTCAGAACTACATGAAATAGCCCAAACTGTTAAATAAGAATAAAAACTGTTGCAAGACATAAACGCGAGGAATAAAATCATGTAGAATAGAAATGTTTTAAAAGTTCGCAGTTTAGTATATCCCTATAAAATAAAGAAGGTCTGCGTTAAATTTTTGTTTGCGTTATACGTATCAGAAAGCAATATAAATGTATGCGGTTAAACCCATAAAAATGTACAATTTCCAAAACTGGCGAATTATGGAAAACATAAAGGAAATCGGTTTAACAGAAGAGCCCAAAATTTAGAGGCATGAATTGAATGTAGCAAAGAAAACAAAATGTACGAAATTTTGAAAATGTTTCCGTGCTAATATTTTCTAAAACAAGATAACATTGTGCTGAATGTTTCCTCTCAATATATTACAGAACGTTTTGTACATTTAAAAAGCATTGAATATAAAATGATCTGTACTTTTATAAATTTTCAAATCCCTACTTAAAATAGTTTTTAAATTCTCTATTTGCATTAAAATGTCCACTGTCTTATGTTTCTTAGAAATACGGCTTTTTTCTTGTAGCTTTTTTCTCTTCTGGATAATCGAGAGGATATTCGAAATAAAATGCGATGCTTTTCTTTTCTATTTTCGTTCATTTAATTGACTGAGCATGCGGACGTGCTTGCCGATTTTGAGCAAAAGAATGGGTATTCGATGAGTTTTTAACTAACAACTCAACTACTTATCAAAAAGTAAAATTCTGAGCCGCCGCCGGTGCACCAGTCAGTGTTTCCAGATTGGGGGCTTTTTTGTCCTTAGATTGTTGATTGTCACCGCTTTTTTTGAAATAGAAATATTCGGCCTACTTAAAAAACAGATTAAAAATTCTAAAAAATAAGGCGAATTATACTATTTTTAAAAAGTGGTGACAGTCAAATAATCTGAATTAAAACAGTCCCCAATCTGGCAACACTGGCATCAGTATAGGTCTTGAGCTATCTTCAACCAAATTTTCTGCCTTGTACGTGTGGTAAATTTCCCTAACCATTGCACACAAATATATATACATAGAGCGAAACTTTCTTTTATTAGTGTTGATTAATTCTGTACATTATTTGAAATTAATTGTAAAAAATAAAAGGAAATCTATTATTATTTTAAAATCAGAAATAGATTTCTAAAAGCTTCAAATAAAGGAATCCTTAATTACCGCTCATTCCGCAAAGTTTTTCTCTAATTAGGCTTAAAGACTAGTCGCATCGGATTCAGTTTTGCAATGATTAAAAATGAATTTAACCCATTTATGCCTAGCGTCCCATTTCGGACGTTTCGAATTTTAATATATTTTTTTTTATTTTCTTCTTCTTTACAACATGAAAGTTGTATTATGTAATTGTCTATAAATTTCTTTATCTATTACCGAGAGATGACAGCATAAGATGGATATTTATTTGCTTAAATGAAGGCCTTTTTTCTGTGTTTATAGATTTTTCACTTTTCAAGATAGCGAAAAGTAAAAAGTAAGTTTATTTGTATTTTTTGTATCAAGGATCCAAATAAATAAGTCATAATCTTAGCTTGTAGACTTCTTTGAAACACGCATTTTCTTAAATTGCGAAATTATATGTTCAAGCCTATTTTTTATGCATGTTTGTAACGTACAAAATATAGGGCGCAAGGCGCAAATGTGTAATATTTCTATTAGACATTTAAGGGCAGTTATTTATGTAAAGTCCTATATCAGATGCCTTTAACCCTAGAACTACCGAAAATTTTACTCAAGTTTTATAAAAATATTACACATCAGAATTCTTATTTAAAACTATTGAACTTATTTACTTAACTCATTATTGTCTGGTTTACATATTTAGTTTATTTTAAAGAAATTTCTGGTTAGAATAAATATTTCGAATGTACCCATCGGGTCCATTGGACCCGTCTGGTAGACGGAGGGTTAAAATAACTTTATTTTTTAGCCTCAAATACGATTACTCTTAATTTATTATTAATAATACTTATAATGTTATTAGTCTCTGTAAAGAAATAAATATATTTTTTAATAGTTCATAAAAATACTAATTATAGTATATAATATACAATTTAAAAGCTTAATTTACATAAATTTAGACAAACCATATAATTATGCATTTTTCCACATATGGATATTCCAATATTCAAAAATATTTTAGTGTAATTTCATTTAGTATTTTTTCAGTTCATTTTGCAACATTTTAAAATGATTAAAAATTCGGGCATAAATGGGTTAACATTAGAAGTTCCAAATTTTAAACATGCATAGTTCCTAAATTACTTATCCGAATCACTTCATATTTGATATCCGCAGGTAAAATATATCAAATATGATGTGAAAAATAGTTGTTAGTATTGAAAATTTTAACGTTTGTTTTAATTTTTAAATGCAGATGAAACTTTAGTAGAATTTAACCCGGGATTACTCGCGCAGGGTATGACATACCCAGGATGGTCATTGTTATTACATTTCTCACCACTATTTTTCGAGAAGTAATCTTCAAATTATTTTATCGTAGAATTTGTAACTAATGTCAACCTTTAAATGACATGACAATTTTAATTTTAATTTATTGGTGGCAAAGTATAAATCGTACATATACTGGATATGCGCAAGCATTCCCGGGTTAAGTAAAGTATTCATTACTAGACGCTGTTAAAAACAGTATGGTACCAGTCACATTTTTTATACGATGGTTTTCGGCAGCGTTAGTAAGTAAGGGATAGTATCTTTTTATTTAAGGGATCTCAGAACTCTTAAAGTTTCAAAATTTTCGAAATTTTAATTTTATTTTTTGCTGTACTTTGTTTTTTGTTTTTTTTTGTTTTTTTTTTTACTTTTTTGTGTATGTTTGTATATGTTAAACTCCTATGTAATTTTTTTCACACTTTGATATAACTGTTTCCTTGAAATTCCCTTTAGAACAGAAGTTGCGCCCTTAGAATCTTAGTTGCCAGTTATCCCGCGTAAATCGGGGCTCCAAATGCTCTGGTCACCAGTATTTGAAAGTAATTTTCCTCGATTCATCTAATGGCAGAATTATCTATGATTAAAGATGACTAAATAAACTGTAAGAAATTGGTGGTGGTCAGAGTATTTGGAGCACTGATTTATTGGGGACACTTGGCAACACTAGGACCAGTATTTTTCGAACTAACCTCGTAATATGGGCAAAGCTTGTTAGTTTTCTAACCAAGTACTGGTGCACGGGACCAGAAATTGTAACAAATTATAGTGAATCCTTAAACCGCGGACACCTCGGAAACGTGGAATTAGTCCGTTATTCGTAAGTAATTGAGGGGTGAAAATGTACAGATTTATAGGTGTCGGACATCGGAAAAGTGTTCCGTAAATACAGGTGTCCGTTATTCGGGAGTATCCGTCATGAAGGTTAAATTGTATAGAGTGAAACCTTCCTGTAAGGGTCACCTGCCGTTCCAATGAAAATTGGCCCTTACGAGGGGTGGCCCTTGAATAGAAGTGACCAATTTTTTCATTTCTTTTTCTTTTTATCCTACGATTTTTAAAATCTGCATATTCTTTCAGTAAGTTCTCTTGGTTTTTAACAATATTGTTTATTTGATTATTTCTGCAATTAAACTGTGAAGCCAATTTTCTTGCAGTGTTCCTTGATCATAACAGTTAAGAACTTCGCTTTTGTCATTCAAATCCAAATGTACTCTTTAACTTGATTTAGGTGCCACAATTTTAAATTTTTGATAACCCTGAGCATAAAATTTCTAGTGTAAAAATTTTGCTTCAATATGCATTCCCTGTTTTAGTAAATGTGAAATCAGTTTTTCTAGATAACATGCTGTCCTTTGTATGCCCACAACAAAGTGTCAAGTTTCCCCTCCAACCCAACCCCTACAGGTTGAAAGGTCAAACAAAGTATAAGAAACATGTGTTTGTCTCATTTGTGGAAAAGTCTGTGGTCCTTCATTGTGTTACTAAATCCTCCCCATCCCCCACCCTGTCTTCTTTTGTTGCAAGTGCAGTTGTTTGCTGAACTTTAATCTTTGGTTCAGAAATTCAATACACCTGTTTAGGATTTAAGGCGCATATGAAAAAATGGCCTTTATGAGGGGTAGGTGCGGCCCCTAATGGGAGTAAACGAGTAAATTTAACATTATTTCTATGGGAAGAATTTTCGTTTCTAAAAATATTGTCCCTTAATAGATGTGGCCCTTGAATAGGGGTGGCCTTTAAAAGAAGTTTCACTGTATATGTATATATATATATGTGTGTTATATAAAAAAATTTACTTTTACTATTCATTTAAATTATTCTAAATTGCCGGCATATTCATTATTTCCTTTTTTTAATACGCTCTATTATTTATTTCTAATTAAATTCCTATAATTTATAACGCGTATCTTAATAATAGATTTATTCCAAAACGTAATCTAAAATTTAATCCCTACATTAATTTTTATCGTCTACCAAACTGTAAAGTTCTGAACGCAGTTACTTATTTTTCGAATGTTTATCAAAGCCATTTTTACATTTTTATTCTATTTCATCTCATTTTCCCGCCTTTCATTGAATCCTTCCATTACCAGCGCCGGGATTCTTTTCTGTGACGTTTCTCCGTCGCTCTCCATTGGCTGAGTGAAGGATCGCAGTTTCACTTCGAGTTTCGTTCGTGATTTTGTTTGGCTAGCCTAAAGTTTTCATTTCAATCGGAATTCCTCCGCGCATTCTAATAAATAGCTAGAGCATGAGCTCAGTAGAGGTTTTTTGTGCTGTTGGATTGTTTACTTAATTTGTTACCCGGTGTCCTAAGCCATGTAGAATATTCATTTCGTGAATTAACATCTATTTCGCATGAGTAACTAGTTCATGCTCGAGTGGAATGCTCTGATTTCTCATCCTGTGGGAATTGTTTGATGTTAGTATGTTCTGATGGAATAAACAGTTTCCTATGACTATGTTTCCATGTTTTTAATTGGGAAAACCCCAGATTTCTTCATACGCCTTTTTTCACCACTCACGCAGCCTAATCTATCTTGTCTTCCTCATGAATAAATAAGAGTCTGATTGGACTCTACCAATATTAACATCGCTCTACAGCTGCTAGATTTTCACAGAGTTGATACCTCCACTAGCGATGCTTGTGCTAAGTGGTATGATTGCCATACAACATCACCAGCGGCTGATTAATATGTGGTACTAATCCAGTAATATGAAATAAAAAACACGACGTGATTGTTCGACTTAACCCATTAAATTGTTTCGTAATATTTATATGCTGTAAAACCTCTTAATAGCGGACAGCTCGAGAGCGTGGAATTAGTCCACTATTTGGAGGTGTTCACTATTGGAAAGCAAAAATGTACAGATTTATACGTGTTGGGGATCGAAAAAGTGTCCAGTAAATAGAAGTGTCCGTTGTGAAGGTTTTACAAGCTGATTCCAGACTCATGGTGCAAAATTTAGCTGTTTAATGGAGGACATTGTAGCTATCATTTATTCGTTTATTGTATAGGGATGTATGAGCGCAAGTGATGCGTTGAGGCACAAATATAGGAAAGAGACATGAAAGATATGCTTATTGGCAGCTTCATTGACAAGTAATATGTTTACATTAAGTGTTCAATAACCTCTTCAGTTCCGAAACTAAAATATTAATACAAATGCCTATTCATTGGTTTTTACCAAACAAAATGACATCGCAAATGACAGGAAAAATATCTTTTCGGAAATTGATCCTTTAGGCGCTTAGTAATTTAAGTTCAAAAATATGGATCTAAAACTACACACCCCTTTAAAGCATCAATTTAATAACCATTTACCTAAATTAACGCAATCAGAAATTTAAGAGCTTTACACAAGTAAATAATGTACAAATCCTCAAAATTTTTTATGGAAAAAGATTTAAGTTATATGCTTATGAAAATTTCTCACTTTCTTGGTCATACTGTCTTTTGGGCATTTTTGGTCATTTTGCAAACTCAGATGAAAATAACATTTATTTTATGTGGGAATCAGCTTTGATGTTGAAATTTATTCGTTTGCTTTGAACGCAATAAAACATTCAGCTATTAAGAAGAGATATGAAAATGTAAAAAAATCGGACATTTTAGTTTTTAAAAGGAAATGAACAGAGGTCCGCGTTTGGGGACCGAGGAACCAAAGAGGATATTGCGTCAACAAGCAATACTTGATATCTGGCAGCGTCGATGGAGCGGCTGGCGTACAGATTCAAAGATGCCAGGTGTTTTACATGCACACATGCAGCATCATGTGCAAATAAACTTATCAGCAATATGGAGGAATATTTCAGTATTTGAATGAAATGTTTCCGCCGGTCGTCAGCCCAGCATGCTCTGTAAGTTGAGCCTTGGAAATTTAACTCAAAGGTTTTAGGTCCGACTCCCAGATTTCTAATTTTTTCTTTCAGTTGGAGAATTTCAGTTCGTATGGCAGCTTTACAAATCACTATAATTTTGTTAATAAAGTCTAATAGTGCTTTCCTCATACATGTGTTTCGAAAATAAAACTCGTTCAAAAGAAAAATATTGAATTTAGTGACACGATTTGATTGTTCCTGAAAAAGTAGCTGAATGGAAAAGTATTACAAACTTTTACATACTATAATTTTCTAAAAAAGAATGCATTTCGCTGAATTTTTATATTTTAGAGCTTGTGGTAATATTGAAGAAGAATTGAATAAATTGAGATTGTTCTTTATCATGGAAGACGGTAGTATTCCGAGTGGCGCAGCCTTAAGCCAAAAATCGTACCGTAGAATTCGTAGATGGCGGAACTCATATACACGGCTAACTCGACATCAAAGAAAACGCGAAAAGCCGCCATTTTATAACTCAGCAGATACAGGTCCTACAGTTCTGATTTTTTTAGAACAGTCTTACATCTGCAGTCTAATCCTATTCTGAAATTTTTACATTTCTACGTGCAGTATATTTTGAGATCTAAATAGCCATTTTTAAAGCGAAAGCGATGGAACGCGATGGAAGAAATTTCTAATGTCAATATCTGGAAAATGGCCCGGACGATTTTCTTTAAATTGATATAAAATAGGAATCTGTTTTATGTGAAGGGAATAAGATAATATTTGTTTCCGGGGAAACTCTAATTTTCTTTTTAATTCACATTTTTTTCCTCCGAAAATGATCTTATTAAAATTAATATTTAATATGAATCTATTTTAGATGAACCGAATAAGACCATGTTTGTTTCCAGAAAGACTCTTATTCGTTTTATAATAAGCATGAAAAATCGGACTATATTTTTCCACCATTTATGGGAATTTCACCGAAGTTGCGTCTACTGTATTCAAGCGCTTAATTTCTTCTGATCAACATTTAGTGGGAAGTTTACGAACCTTCCGTAGCTCAGTCGGTTAAGTGCGGGCCTCGCAATACATAGGTCGCGAGGTCTGTCCTCTTTGAAGCAGTAGGCATTTTTTTTTTATCAAGGTAAATTTGATTTTATGTTTCAGTAAAAATGTATTTATTTATTTTGATTTTTTTCTTTAAGAGTTTCACATATCACTATTTCGTGACAATTTTTCAGACAATAAAAATACTGTAAAATCTGTTTAAGGTGGACTCTGTGTAAGCCGGAAATCTGCCTACCGCGGAAAGACTTTCAAGTCCCGGCGAATCCATTGAAAATAACATTAATACATGCTCCATAAGCTGGAATCTGCCTAACGCGGAAACGGAAAGGTTTTTAAGATCCGCCGAAAGCCAATTTTTATATAAGACGGAAAAAAGAATATTTTAAAACCGAAAAGCATTCGCTAAATGGAACTTTAAAACTGATAGATTGATCAAATACATATAATAAATAAATACATATAAATTACAAATATAAATAAAAGCACATTTTTACGCATTCATTTGTTTACAGTGAGAGAATTTTAATCTTGAAATTTTTCAGATTTAATGATAAGGAAAAGAAAATAGGCAGTTTGTATTTGTTCAATCTACAACAGTTTCTTTTTATTTACAATTTTTAACATAAATAAATTTAAATTATGCGTTTTTATTTTTTCCATTACCCTTATAATAAAAAAAGAAAAAAAACTGGCCTTAATTCTTCCATTACCTTTATAATAATAATAATAATAATAATAATAAATACATGCTGTTATTCTAACTGCAAATGGAAGACTACGAGATTTAAAAAAAAAATGTAAAATTAAAAAAAGTAAATTAAAAAAAATAACTTTTTAAATCTTTTAAATTTTTGTACTGTTGCATAAATTGGCATGCAAATAAATCGCAGTTTTATATTTTTATCTTTGGGGGTGTGAGAGGGGCTCAAACAAAGGTTTATTAAACCATCTCTTTAAATCAAAAGAGCATAATATGGAAAATTTGTGATGTAACTATTTTTTTAATATATTTAAATTATTTTTTAGTTTTATGACAACAACAACAACAAAAAAATACCTTGCAAACTTCCCATGTATTCACAGAAAAAAATAAACTAAATAAAACCTGAAATTAAATAATTCAGTTGGCTAAATAAATTATTGAACCATTGCCTAGCATTAAAAAAATTACAAAGTACTAAATATAATTAAAATCTGTTTCTGAAATAATTTAAGTTGCTAGTTAAATACATCAATAATTAAATGATTTTCTGCATGGTATCGCCATCTATTTGCTAAATTCAGCATTAACAATAAATGGGAAATGTATTCACAGAAAAAACTAAGTGAAATAAAACCTCAAATTAAATAATTCAGTTGGCTAACTAAATTATTAAACCGTTGCCTAGCATTAAAAATTTCAAGGTGCAAAATATAATTAAAATCTGTTTTTGAAGTAATTTAAGTTGCTTGTTACATGATTAGTTAAATACATCAATAATAATTAAATGCTTCTCTGCATGGTATCGCCATCTATTGGCTAAATCCAGCATTAACAATAAATGGGGGGGGATATCACAATAAAACTTTATTTTCAATAATGGGAGCAATAATAATGTATTTTATGCATTTTATACAGTTGTATCCAGTAAATCTAATATCCTACCACCCCAATACAACTATAGATTAAAAACTTACATGATGGAAAATTATTTCTTAAAAAAAACAATCAGTAATTTCCCAAATAAATTTTATTTGAAATTATTTTCTTGCTTACAATTTTATTGTTTTTTAAATAAAAAGGTTTAAAGAGTAATATTTCTTTATATTTTTCTTAAGAAAGTAAACTTTTTACATAGTAAGTTTTAACAAAGCTTTCTACATCTGTGAAACAAACCATAACCCTCCACATTTTGTATATTACTTCCATATCTTACTAAAAAGTTCTTAAAAAAAATCAAATAGCACAGCACTCTTTACGATATAAGTATGAGGTATGCTTTTTTGAGGGGGGGGGGGGGAGGCGAATTAAAGGTGAATGGAAATCACGATTATGAGTTCCTATCATTAGTCTTTAATTTTTTTTTATCTTTTTATTATTAACTTAAAAAAAGTAATGACATCAATTAAAAAAATCCTTCAAGGGTTAAAAGTTTGTGACGCAGCACTTTATCTTATTGCTATAAAAATGTTAAATATGGAACTTAAAAATAATTATATCAAATTTTATGTGACGCTATATTATTTATTTTATAATTTTATTTTTGTTTTATTTATAATTGCATGCGTAAGAATTATGTTAAATTTAAAAGGATGTATAAAAATCTATTCATTGATGCGTTATCATTCACATTTTTCATAAATTTAAACTATGAGTTTTAAAAGATATGATATCAAAATTTGAGTAACGCCTTGATGTACCCTTAAACAATTTGTTTTAAAATTCAATTTTAGTTGTTTTCGATTTGGCTTAATATATTTACACATTTAACGAAAACTTTTAATTTTCATTATACAAATATTCATTTCATCATTTAAAATTTATGTAAGTGATTTCTTTGCGCCATTGCATCCAAACTGAGCGAAATATATGCAAATGGATATTATGACGTAAAGAAATCATTTACATAAATTTTACTTTTGATTTTGGATAGCGTGGCACAAAAGATAAATCAATTTATTCATATAAATACATTACAGTGCATTGTACAGGTTCAGAGAAAGTGGTATTTTTAACAGTGTATTGAAAAATTAAAAATTTTGGTTAGATGTGTAAATATATTTAGCTAAATCGAAAAGAATTAAAATTAAATTTTAAAACAAATTGTTTAAGGCTACATCAAAGCGTCACTTAAATTTTGATATCATACCTTTTAAAACTCATAGTTTGAATTTATGAAAAATATGAATGATAACGAATCAATGAATAAATTTTTATAAATCCTTTTAAATTTAACACGATTCTTACGCATGCAATTATAAATAAAACAAAAATAAAATGATAAAATAAATAATATAGCGTCACTTAAAATTTGATATCATTATTTTTAAGTTCCATATTTAAAATTCTTATAGCAATAAGATAAATTGCTGCGTCACAAACTTTTAACCCGTTAAGGGTTGTTTTAATTGATAATATTTACAGGGATTTTATTCAGGTGAATTTGGTTTTCTATCCACAAACAAATGTACCACACATCGACTACCAGACATACAGGCATTTTTCAAAAAGAGTCAAATCGTGTTCAAGAAATCCCAATAAGATTCAATCCATTAAAAGAAAAGAGAAAAATAACGGAAGCCGAAAAATTTGCGATTCTAATACCTTTTTACTTTCTTCTATCTTTACAAGAAGAAAGTATTGGATTCGTAAGAAAATTCGAATTCCAGTTTTTGACGGATTTACTTGTTTTAGGAGTCAGACATCCCGAAAAACATGTTTTTACAGAATGTCTGTCCGTGAGCTTGTGAGTCTGTCTGTCTTTCTGTGTGTGACACAAATTTTGTGGGCGCTCTATCTCAAGAACTAACGAATGGAATTTAATAAAACTTTAGATTCAGTTAGTCTCAGATATAAATTGGTGTTGATGACTTTTTAGTATAAATTTCACAGCAGTTGTCGCAGCTTGCTGCATTATTCATGATTTCCACAACAGCTATATCTCAAGAACAAAAGCACGAATTTTCAGAAAACTTCATACTCAGTTAGTCCTTGATATAATATGATGCTGATAACTTTTTAGTGTAAATCGTCCAAAGTAGCTCTGCTATACTGGATTATTCATGATTATCGCAATAGCTCTATCTCAAAAACTAATGCACGAACCCAGGTAGCACAGCAATATCGGCCAATATCGGGAACAGCGATTTCGCAATATCGGCCAATATCGGTATACCGATATTGGCCGATATTGCATGGCAAACTTTTTTTCCAATATTGGCCTATATTGGCACCCAATACCGACCGATATCGGGACCCAATACCGGCCGATATCGGGACCCAATACCGGCCGATATCGGGACCCAATACCGGCCGATATCGGTGAGCGCCGGACCGGCCAATATCGGGGAACGCCGGACCGGCCGATATTGGTTAAAACTGGATTCGACACTATAAAATAGCAAACCTTTCTTTTTTCAATATAGAGAGATATTGATTACCTGTCTTGACATAGTATTGGTAATAAATATCTCTTTACATTAGTGAAAAAAAAGTTTGCCATTTTATATTGATGAATCCAGGTTTGAAAATATATGCATATAAATATATATTTTTTAACTATTTCATTTTTTTTTTTTTTTTTTTTTTTTTTTTTTTTTTTGCTATTATAGAAATATATTGTTTATATGTTAAATCATAGCTAAGTTCACTGCCATGATAATGTAAAAAATATTTAAAAGGAAAAATTTTCATGATTATGTTGAAAGTGATTGCTCTGAAATAACCCAAAAATTTTGGGGATTTTTTTTCTTTTATTAAAATGTATCTTTTTATGAAAATTCAAATACCATTAATAAAATAATTTATTCAAATATTTTATACATTCTGATGTTTTTTTAATTTTTCCTTTTCATGTTCAGTGTTGTACGTAAAAATATTATGGGTAAAATTAATAATTAAATTATACTTCTCTCATTAAAAATGTCATATGCAAAATTATATCTATAATACGAATTTATGGAAATGGTAAAGTTGAAAAGTGTTATATTGTATTATTTAAATAAAATAACTTTTATTACTATATAAGCAATTTTGATCATTTTTTTTTCATATAATCAATAAAAATATTCAACATATTAAAATTTAAAAAAAAATATTTAACTGAAATGATTTATTCTTTTCTGCCTTTACCATAAATATAGATGTTCAAATTTGTTTAACTGTATTGATGTATAAACTTTGCAAGGAAAAAAAAAAACTAGTAAAAGTTAGTCAAAAACAATTTATGTTAAGGGGACACAGTAACCTTTAAACTACTTTTTCAATTTTGAATAATACTGTAATATCTGTAGTGACATTATATTTAATACTATAAAGCAAATTAAATTTCATGTAATTTCAAAAAAAAAAAAAAAATAAATAAATCCCAACTTTTTAAATATCAATATTTTCATTTCAAATTTTTTCCCCCACATTCCTTAGATTATAGTACATACAACTGTGCCATGGATTTTTAGATGTATGGGATATTACATTTAATATAAATCTTTTTCTCTTTTGTATAATAAAAAATCAAGGAAATTCAACAAACTCATAATTGAAATTACAGAAATTTCTGAAGCAAAAAATATTCATATTTAAAAAAGCAGTAGGGATTTTTAAAAAGTTAAAAATTATTCAAAAAATTTAAATTTTAGTTAAATAGGCATTTTTGTAAGATAAAAAAAAATATATATATATATATTTGCATTATAGTATTAAGCATAATGCCACCACAGATATTACAATACTATTGAAAACTGAAAAATAGTTTAAAAGGTACTGTGTCCTCTTAAGTTACATATGCAAAATTCTACCTTTGTTGTTTTTTCAAACTTAACTTTAATTAATTATTCCTACCCAATTAACTCAGAAGAAAATTTATATTTTATCTGTATGGCCATCATCCTGGATCAGAGTATGAACTTACTGATTATATCGTATTGGAAGATGAATACTCTCTCTCTTATGTTCACTCTACATTCTTGTGGTTTCTCTTTTTTTTTCTTTCCAATGTTCAATGTTCTACATTGAAACATTAACTTTTTGAAAAACTCATAAGTAAATGCTACTTTCCTCATTAAAAAATCATATGTAAAATTATGTCCGTAATACCAGTTTGTGGTTATAGTGAGGTTGAAAAATTGAATATTTAAAAAAATCAGTTTATCATAAGCAGATTTCCATATTTTATTTTCACATAATCAATAAACACTTAATCATTATAAAAAAAATAATAAAAATAACGTAGCTGAAATGATATATATATATTTTTTTTAATGTCTTTACAATAAATGTTAACATAGTATTTATATGCAGTAGAAGATCTTTATAATGCAAACCAAAACATGCAACATTTTGCATTATATAGGTCATTTGACACAACATTAAAACTTACCTAGTAAATATGGCAATATACAAAACAATCGCAGTAGATATTTATATTGCATTCCTTAGGACCAAAAGTTGTGCAGGTTAAAAAATTTTTGCATAATATTGATCATTTCACATATTGTTAAATCGCCTATAAAAATTATCCAAACATGCTGGGACAAAATCATCTCATTACTTAATCCCAAAATTTTTACATTTAATAATAGTAATATTTTCATTTAAAAAAAATCTGAATTAAGGAGATAAAGATGAAATAATGTTTGAAATTTAATCCTCTAAAAGGTGTCAATATTTTTGCAATACGGATTACAGGTGCTTCTTAAGTACAAAATTCAGAGTTTACATCTCAGAAGCTGTGCATTATATAGGATTATAAAGATCTTCTACTGTATAAATGAAATGTTACCCCCCTCTCTCCACCACACCTGAAAAAAAAATTGGTACTTTTTGGTTAGCCGGGCACCAGTGTTATATTTACATACATGTATATGTACATATATGTGTGTGCGTGTGTACATATATATGTATGTAAATATAACACTGGTGCCCGGCTAACTGAAAAATGCAAGCAAAATTTGGTTGAAAAAAGTAAATCCACCTGTTGTTTTTTTTTATTTATTTAACCAACTTTATTTTAGTTACTCCTACATTAAAAATTATTAAAACATTAATTTATATTTTATCTTTATACTCCCTTCATTCTGAATGAGAGTTTGAACTATACTACTGGGGGATAAACACTTCGATGAAATTTTTTCATTAAATAAACACAATTGCCAGCAAATATTGAGGCAAATATTTATATTACAAGTTTTAATGGCAGTGTAAAATTGAAAGTGCAACTGAAATGACCATTTAAAAGAATAAAAAAATATGTTACAAACAATGTCATTAAACTAAGCGAGAAAATCTATTCTGGAACTAAAATTTTAATAGTAAGTTTATTATTTCTATTTGTAATGTATTCATATGAAGTAAAAATAAAATCTTTCTATTTTTAATGTACATACGTACATTCAAAAAATGTATATTATTTTATATTTTCAAAGAAAATTTAGCAGCAAAAAAGCTCTTATTTGTATTAAAAAAAATCAATTTTTACAGAAAAATGTTTTTTTTTTTTTTTTCCAACACTTGAATCTTTCTAGAAATTATACATCCCTACAAAAAGTAGACTAAGATGACATTAAGGCTATCTAAATTCCATTTCAGAATTTACAATACCTACTTAAGTTTTTGTAAGCAGAAAGAAATTGTGACTAATAGAAGGTAGAAAATTTTTTAAATATATTTCAGGACATTTCCCCACCCCTCAAAAAAAATAATAGATAAAAAACACTTTGAAAATATCAGAAATTACATAAAGGACAAAATAGCTAATTTTCTTTATATGTTTTCTCTTTTGAGTCAGGAAGGGGGGGGGGGGTGAAGCTATAAAATACATTTTAGAAATTCAAATTGATAGATTCTCTCAATTGCACATAAGTAAGGCATTTGAAATAATTAGAAATCGAAAAACCACTAGCATTTAAATATCATCATAATTTACACTTCGTTAAAAATTCTAATTTTAGATAGATTTTATATGAGTCAATTTTTATCAACTGTTTTTCTCTAAGATAAAATTTACAAGGTGATTTTAGAAGTTTGTAAATTTATTTTATAAATTGTATTTTATTGAAATATCTTAAACATTGGATACTAGTTTTAAAAATGATAATACAAAAATTAGAAGTCAATTCTCAGAATTTAAATAAAAACTTACCATGTATAACAAATAAAATTTATTAATCACAAAAAAGAATTAAATGTTTTTTTATTTACAAACTATTATTAATCATATTTATTATTTAACAAAAATTTTTTTCACAAATCATCTATTTCTTGTTAGTCATCTTCTTCTCATTCAAAAGTGTTTCTATCCCTGTCGTCAAATTCTGCAAGCACCTTTCCAATGCAGCTAGAGATAGCAGTGGTTTCTGTTCCTTCAAACTTCATTTCCACACTAGCTAGAAAAGTACAATGAACCAAAATCACAATCAGACCAAGTACATTTTTGCTATAACAATTTATAATTTGCTATATCTTTTTTTTTTTTATTTCATAAACAAATTTTAAATGGGAGATTTGAATTTATTCACCAAAATTTCAGCTTGAAAATGAAATATTTTTACTTTATTATATTAATACAGTAGAACCCTCAAATCCACACAGCTTGGGACCAGAGGTTGTGCGGATTTCTGGCCATTGCTTTCTTTGTTTATATTTTTTAAACAGTAATTTGAATGTAATAATGCAATCGAAATTATAATGAATGGTTACTTATAGTAAAATATTAAAATAATTAAGTAAAATAGTAAATTGAAATAATAAAAATTAAGATAATTTTAAAAATAATTAAATTATTAAAAGTAAATAATGCATAATTAAATATACATAATAATAAAGATTATATACATTTTTCTTGAATTATTCAACCAAACTTGCCTCACAAAGGTACTCTACTAATTCATATCAAAATCATAAAATAAAAAAGTTTTATTTCAGATTTAGGCAGACTTAATAACCAAAAAAGCTTGATTAATACATAAATATACTTGGTAAAAAGATTGCAATTACCAGTGATATCAGCAATATCTTGAATTTTTCAGAAATAAATTTATACTATTTCCTTCATGAACAAGCAAGAGTTCAGTCACATTAACACATATTAAAATACACATGGAATTATATAAAAATAAAAAAGTCTGTAATTTTGTCCCTACATCTGAACTGAAAGTTCTATTGTTTACATATTCGATGATGTGCGGATTTGAGGAAGTCTACTGTATCCAATAGTTAGTGCTAAAATCACACAGTACTCACAACTTTATCGTTTAATGGTTTTATAAATCAGAAAACAAAATTGCAAACCAACTACTTAACTTACAAACTGCAAACTTACAATATTAAAATTTTACTTTAGTTTTTTTTTCCTCTTACAAAATTTGAACATAATATTCAAAAATGCATTTTCGAATTAAAGTGAATTTTCAAAAACTCTTTCCGTAAATAATAAAAGAAAAAATAGTTCTAAAAGAGTACACTTTTATAAGCATTCAATGTTTATCTTGAGAATCACACCTAATTTCATGACTCCAATTTATGTCGTTAAAAAAAAAAAATCCGTTACAATGCATTAATTTTACAAAGAGCCCAACTATGAAAAAATCACTGCTTTGATGTATTTCTTGATAAATAGCACGAATACGTGAATTTATTTAAAATATAATATTTGTTCAACTTATCTTTTAAAATATTGTAATAGGGGAAAAAATTATTCTTTAAACTGTTATACAGGATTTCTAAACTATTTTTTTTAACATATAATCATAAATTTATTACTATATTGTACTCACGTGTAAATAAACACCAAAATTTTAAAGGAATGAAAATCATTCCATTTTATTATCAGTATTTTGGAATAGTTTTCATTGCCCTATTTGATTGCAGAATTCATATTAATCTTCCTTGATTAAAATTAAATTAAAACCAAGATTACTATTGTTATATCTATTGTTGTTGTCTATTATTAAATATTGTTATTCAAACGGATGGACATGTTATATATCTCAAATTTTGGGGTTGACTAATATGAGAGTATATACAGTAATAAATTATAAACAAGGATTTTTTTAAAAGAAATATTAAAATTAAATTAATAAAATAAATTATTATTAATAATTAAAAATAATCAATAAAAATTAGGAAACTTAAAAAATAAAAAGCTATTTTCTTCATATTTTTTAATTTTTAATGTTCCAAATATTTCACTGTGTTGCAGTTTCACAACCACTAAACATATTTTGATGTAAATGGTTTGGTGCATAATTAACTGCATTGTTTTTGTAGCTCATAAATTGTTGTAATAATAAAGATTATTTGGAGATTTATCACCTGCGGCTAGGTACGACAAAAATGCCTTAAAATCAATTTATAATGAAGTTCTAAAAATATTAAAATGGCATATTGTCATTGGAAATACACAGGCATAATTTTTATAATTCTAGAATATCAAGAAAAGAGCGAAAAATCAATTACAAAATTCCTTCTTTACATATAAAAACCAAGTTAAATAAAAGAGTGTAAAAATACAATATTGACTGCAATATAGAGACCCATGCTATGTGCGTTAACACTCAATCTTACAACATTTTTGAGGGCATCTCTGGCAGACAGCACAGAGGCAGAAGCCCCTCTGTCCCTATGGGCCCACACAAACCAGGAAATATATGTATGAATGATTAAAAAACTGACATGTTTCAATATAATACAGTAGACTCCTTCAAATCCGCACAGCTTGAGACCAGAAGTTGTGCGGATTTCTGGCCATTGTTTTGTTTACATTTTTTAAACAGTAGGTAATTTTAATGCAGTAATGCTATCAAAATTATAATTAATGATTGTGATATTGTAAAATATTAAAATAAGTAATAAACTAAAAGGATAAAAAACAAGGTAATTTAAAAACTGATTAAAATATTAAAAGTAAATAATTAATAATGCATATTTGAATATGAAAAAAAAAAATGAGATCATTTTCCTTCAATTATTCAATTTGAGGGAGTCTACTGTATTAACAAACTTTACACAAAAAGCATCTTATACACTTTTAATTCTTCAATACCAGTTGACAAATTTTTTCTTCTTGTAATTATTACTTAATCACTAAAATTGGAGGTTGCATAAGAAAAAAATTTCCGTGCCAAGGGTGAATGCAAGGTTTTTCTTTTGGCCCGTTTAATGTGAAACGAAAGTTTTGTGAAAAATAACATTACATAATAGATGACGAATTCAAATTAACCCAAATTCAATGATGAACTTATTACATTTAGTTTGCCCAAGAAGAATTTAACAGGTAGAAATAGTTTATTCAAAAAATCTTAAATTTTTGGGAAATTTGCATTTTTTAATGTTTTCCTAATAGACATCAGATAAATAATAGTGCTTTAACATAGCCATTATAAAATTCATGACAAGAGTTCCATAACATGTGCAATGTGCCAGAAAACTTTGAAAGTTATTTTGGGCGATAACTGCTTAAGATGTGGTTGTTGCAATCTTTTGGCGCTTGGTAAGATGATTTGGTAAATTTAAAAATAAAATATTACAAATAATATTAATAAAATATAATTAAAATAAAAATTTGGTAAGATGCTAAAACAGACTTTTGACAACATTGCTTACTTTTTTGCCAGTCGCACCAAGTGGCACAAGATAGGGAACTCTTCCCAAATGATTAAATTTCTGTATATGACTTAAATAAGAACACATTATGCAAATTAAAGATAAACAAAATAAGGAGTTTAAAGATTTTTAACTGTATTGGTGGTAGGAAGAAGCATCATACAGAATCTTGAAATCTTAGCCCCCCCCCCCCACACACACACACACACACTAGATAATTTATCAGTAGAAATCTTTTTAAAAAAATCACAAATGATTAAACTTAAATAAGAGGAATCAGCTTTAACAATGTACTATCAAATTTTTATTTTTGGATGGAGTAAAAAATAAACCAATAAATAAATAAATAACAAAGTAAATATAAAAAGAATAAACAACCTTTGATTGTAATTGTTTGATGACTGATTTTGAGTCTTTTAACGATTTTTATATTTGGAAAATTGTGTTTAAAGTAGCAAGTATGACAAAACAAAAACAAAAAATTCTATACTCTCCCTTATAAGGGAAGAAAAAAATTCCTCACACTTGAATTAGGATATCTGAAACATTTATTCCAAATTCTAAGCCAAGGACCTCAAGGTTATATAAATTGCTCACAACTTTAATTGTACTTGTGCCATTTAAGTAAGTAAATCGTTTCAGTTACGTACAATATAAAAATAAAATCACGTTTTAATATAAATAAGAATAAAGTAAACGGACAATTTAATTAATATATAAACAATGAAAAAGTGTTTTGGTGTTACTTAAACGGTTAAATAATATACTGATTCAAACACTACCAAAAGTTCATGTGCATTGTTTACTATCATTAGTGAGGAAAATCTTTAAGGATAATATACATTCCGAGACAAGTATAAATATGATATGAACAGAAAATACACACTACACAAGACTATGGATAACTAATCAAGTAATAATACCAATGTGAACAGAAAACAATATTTAAAAAACAAGTTTGAATATATGAAATGAGTCTGATTATATGTATTCAATAAGCAAACATTATATGAAATATAAAGAGCACTTACCCGTTTCACATAAAGATGTGACTTTTGGATTTCACGAATGACACACCTCACTTTTCCATACTACCATCACTATAAATATTCTCGTTTTTAATCTGCAACAGCCATGAAGGTAGAGTAGATATACGGCGAGAAATGCGGCGGCCATGTTTGGTACTTGTCTTGTATTTGATTGGTTGGCTGACTGGCACATCCTTGTGCATCATTGCTCCCGATGAGACCCGATATCGGGCAACGTCGGGCAATGTTGGTCAATGTGAGTTTTTCTACATGGATTTACAGAACTTAAAATGTTATTATAATTGTTTCCTGTTTTCTACCTTCCCACAAAAAGTACAATATGTGAATAAAAAATTTAAATATTCATGATTCCAGAAGTTTTAATGTTACAAATCCAACATCGGACAACATCGATCAATACTGGCCAATGCCGGTAAACATGACCGGTCTTTGCCGATGCACACCAAGATTGGCCGATATTGGGCAGTGTCGGGCCGATATTGCTGTGCTACCTGAGAATTTTCACCAAATTTTAGATTCAGTTAGTCCCTGATATAAATTAATGTTTTTTAGTTTTAGTGTAAATAACCCAACAGGTGGCGCTACTATGCTGCATTTTTCACGATTTCCGCAATAGCTGTATCTCAAGAACTAACGCATGAATTTTCATGAAACTTTAGATTCAGTTAGTCCCTAATATAAATTGATCCTGATACGTTTTTGGTGTGTAAATTGCCCAACAGGTGCCACTACTATTCAGAACTTTTCACAATTTCCGCAATAGCTCTATCTCAAAAACTAATGCATAGATTTTTATCAAACCTAAAATTCAATTAGGAGTTGACATAAGATGTTGCTGATTAGATTTTGGTGTAAATCACCTAGCCGGCGGCGCTGCTATGCTGCATTTTTCAGGAAGTATTAGCATGTATGAGATAGTAGAAAGTTTTGGGATTGCCACATCCGACTAGTTATTATCTATATAGAAGAAAATAGTTATTCTATCATGAGAGGGTTAGGGAATGAGAAAAAATTTTGCAGAAAAAATAAGGGAGTTAAAGAGATTACAATAACGCCTAAGACGAAAAGCCATAACAAATTTTTTCTACAACAAACATAATAAAAAACGCAAAATTATGCGTGCAGAATAGCTTATGTAACACATTCCAGCACATGCAGAATACAGTAACAAAATTTCACAGTTTAGTAAAGAGAAACATAATGTCTAAATATATAATTTGAAAAATTCATAACGCATTTGAAATCTTAACTTCTGCTACTATAATCAATGGTCGGAAAATATCCTATTTTGTGTCTTTTTGAGAAGTCCTGTATATGATCTATAGATTTGTACGCATACTACATAGTATTCTAAAAGTTAGTTCAGTTAAACGAACACACAGTTGAAATTTTCCATTCTGAAATTTTCGTAAATAAACGCAAATGTATTTGAGAATTTTGTGCAGTCCTGTATATGATCTATAGAATTTATGCACACCAAGTAATATTTAAAAATATATAGTTCAGTTTAAAAATGCGGACAACATCTGTAAACGAACTTCCAGCAATTATTGTTCACACGCTTCAATAGTTCAATTTCTTCTGTAGCCAAATTCTTATGTGTGTCCCTGTAAATGAACATTAAATTCTATGCACACGCTATTCTACAGTTAGCTCCGTGCAATACCATATTAGGTAACTATATTAGACCAAGTCCATTTTGAACAAAATATGAGATAGTCCATTTAGAAAAGGTATAAAATCTGTTTAATCCACTCCCACAGTGAACCAAGTTTGTTTTCACATACTTTCTCATACATGTCATATGTTTACAGACTTGGTTTACTGTGGGAGAGTGTAAAACAGATTTGATGAACCTTTTAAATGGACTGTCTCTTTTTTTTTTCAAAATTAATTTGGTCTACTATGGTTGTGAACCACTCATATACAAATTTCAGCATGTTTAAAATAGTGTAATATCATTAAAATATATCGCAAAAGATTTTTCCTCTAAGACCGTGATGTAAATGAAACGTAAATTCTACACACTTCATTTTCAATACCGAACATACATTAGTTATACCCAGTAACATCGAGAGATTTCACGGCAATAGGGCTATATTTAAGCAAGTTAGAGCTCGGACTGACAGACAGACAGATGGCAGATAGACAAACAAACAAACAGACAGATAAAAAAACCGAATTCATAAACACAGGTGTTAAAAACACCTTTAAGCAATTCACGCTTATTCTCATTAATGGTTATGAATTCTTTTGTGTAGCCCTGTATACGGCCTTTAGATTTTATACACACTCCGTAGTCTGCAAAAATGTAATTAAACTTAAAAAGCTTACCATAAATGAAAACGTCATGTCAATTTCATTATGTTTGTAATCGAGTAACATCGTTAAAATATGACGCCAAACGATCTTTTATGGACTATAATATAAAGGAATACTTTTGAGCTTCCCTGTACGCTTACAGTAAGTGTTAAACATAGCACAATCGATATTAACTATCTTCTAGTGCACCTCAATAATGTGTATAAATTTCATTATATTTAAGCTTGTGTAACACTAATAAAGTATACAGCAAATCATTTTCCCCTATACGCCATAATGTAACGGGGTACTTTTGAATGCCCTTGTAAATGAACCATTAATGCTACACACTTCGTTTTGAATACCAAACATGCTATAAAAAATGTCAATAACGTATATCAATTACATGTCGATCTGAGTATATTTATTCAGAGCTCGGACCGCCAAACGGCAGATAAACAAATCGAAGTCATACACAACCATTAAACTATTTTGAAAATGTGTTTTAAAAACTGTAAATAAACATATTTGGCGGATAATAGTAAAAATTAGTTGTATTAGTTGAACAAAAGAAAAGAAAGCATGCGAAAAGGGAACATTTAAAAACTTTTCCATATAAATATATCAGAAAAAGTGTGTGTTGAATTTTTCTTTGCATTATATATCAGAGCTAATGGAAACAATGGAAGTGTAAAAGAAGTGCTGAATTCTTGTTTGCATTATATAACAGAGATAATGGAAATCTATATATTATAAATCAGAGAGTAAACGAAAACTCATAAAAATATATTTTCTTGAAGACTATTGAAATATTGAAGGTATAAAGTAAATTGCTTCATAGAATTCAACAGCATGATTTAATCTCTAAAAACATAATAAGCTGTATAAGATTATTCGAAAATTTTCTTTGCTAGTATTTTCTAACAAAAATGCAATGTGCAGAATTTTTAATTGCAGTATATTTTAAAGCGTGTTCGGCATTAACCCTCTATAGGCAATATAATTATGTTTCTAAAATGCTAAGGTGATTGACTGCCACCAGAATTTACCAACAATTTACTTTCAAAGCAAGTAAATGCTTTTCTTCGCATGCATTATTACAGGAAGATTATTTTCGAAATTTCTGGTACAAATTTGGCAGTTGGTAATAAAAAATAAGTGGGAAGTATAGATCACACGGCCTATGAAAGTGTTCTCTAATTCCCATGATAGAATACGTTCTAGAATTTCTGTAATTCACATCATATAAATTGACATTAGAATATTTTAATAATAAATTTCGTTTTATTTAATGACGGAATGCCTGTTTTTAAATAAAGCAAATATATTGCTATTTTAAATTTCTGGTAGGAATTTGGAATATATGAATTAAAAAATCGACTAAATTGTGAACACTGGTGGTAGGATTATGGCACCATGGACTTTATCCCTATCGCTGCGTAATTGTTTTATCAAAATAACTTCGAAAATTGCACATTTAACTCCTTCGCGGCGAGCGTCTTTTAAGAATTTTTATTCTTTTGTCACCGGTTTTTCAAAACAAAAATTTTTGTCTGATTTAATCGGGAAAATGCTCCGTTTAGATAAGGCAAAATTTACAATAAAAAGTAACTAGTGGGAATGATCAAGGAGGGTTAATTCATAGCTGCCAACTTTTACGCTTTTTTCCTGCCACTATTTTTGACAAGAAAAATTTACCTTATTTAATTCTATGTTTTCGAGGATTAAATAATACAAATTTCTCTGTTAAAAAATAGTGGTAGATAAAAAGCGTAAAACTTGGCAGCTATGGTTAATTAGACGGAAAAAATGTATTCCTGATGAAATCTCGGGTTGCGCAAATTTTGCTACTTTTACGTTGTCCGAGAAACTCTCGGGTTGCGCAGCGAGAGGGTTAATGCGTTAACCTTTTCTGGGGCAAGGTACTTCTATTCGTAAAATGCTGAAATGAGTGAACGACAATAGAATTTACAAACAAATTTATTTCAAAATAAGCAAAAGCTTTTGACCACGTAATTAAAAAAACGAAACAATTTCATTCCAATATTCTGGTACCAACGTTGTGTTTAGAAATTAAAATTATGTGGTCCAAAAATGAACCACCGCCCGTGAAGGGGTTAAAGAAGTATGTATTAAATAAATTGAGTTATTTCTTAATAATGTTTGCCGGGACTATATTCGTTTCAATTTTGTTTTGCATCAGTTACTTGCAAAATTGTACAAAACTTTAAGCAGATTGTATTGATAATCTGTACTGATGAGAGATTAGTATTGATGAGCAAGCTTGTATAAAGATTGAAACATCATCTTTAATAGGTTTTACTATGATATATTATTCTTGTTTTTTTTAGTTTTATTAAAATAGAACTTTAAAATGTCTTTTTAATCTAATAATTGATTCAGACGTTATTATCATTGTTTAGTTATTAGAGATTAAAACGAATTTTTAAGTAAGTAAAATGGTTAAATAGTTTGTAAAAGTAAATAACCATTTGAATTATATCCCCATGGGGACGAGCAACCGGTATACGTGTCCCGTAAGGTGCTCAGAATCCTCGATTATTCTCACCAGTAAATTTTTATTGTAAATTTTGCCTTATTTAATCCGAGCATTTTTCTCGATTCAATTAGGCAAAAATTTCTGTTTTGAAAAACCGGTGACAAAAGATTAAAAAATATGTAACAGATGCTCGTCTCGAAGGGGATATAAATTTTAAACAAATGCTTTTAAATATATAAATTTTGGATACAACTACCTTTTTCCATCGTGAATAATCAATAGCCTATTGTCATAATGTTAAAACTTTTCATTGTTTTAGATTTTTATAATTAGTAAAGTATACCATCAAAGTGAGAATAAAAGTAACAAAAACGTGGATGTTAAAAATCCGTATATATATATATTTTTTTCAATAAACATGCAGAAGTACACTGTATTTTAAACAAATACTCTAATTTCCAGAGTACAGTGTAACTTTAAAAATCCGGCATCATCGTGACCGAGACTATGCCAGATTTTTGAAGGAATATCAAAACTAGTAATTAGGAATATCAAAAGTAATACCGTCGAGTCTCTCTATAACGAAACTCCATACATCGAATTTCTCTATATAACGAATTTTTAGTAGGAAGGGTCTCTTTTTTCCCATGATCTTATTAAAAACAGTCTCCATATAGCGAAATATCTATCTCCATATAACGAATTTTTTCATGAAATATTCTTTATTTATTGTTTTAAAAAAGCTTCCAAATCACATGGAATCAATTTTCCATCACCGATTAGTGATTTATTGTTCAGCGCTGAGTTTTTTATCTTACTTTTCTACCTTGAATCTCCTTGTTTTTTATTCCCAACGAATTCATCTCGCTCTCCCCCACCCCTTCCCCTCCCAACATACTTCTTAAAACACACATATAAGAGCGGGATCAGAGAGGTAATTGAAGTTTAAGGTGAATGAGAATTCAAATGGAGGAAAATGTTCCCGATACAATTTTTCATTCCTTGCTAAAGTGTGAAAATTTTTTTCGAGAGTGTAACAATTTTGAAATTAAAACACCGAAAGATTACAGATTTCTTCGTCTAAAATTAATGTAAGTTTTCCTGATGTGATTTTTATTATGCTTAATATAAATGTCTGTTCTCTTTTTTGAAACTGTTTAAATAATTCAGAAATGCAATATTAGGTTAATATTTATAGTTAAACGTTTCAAATTCTTAATTAAACACCTCAAAATTAATTTTTGTTCAAAATTTACACATTAAATAGGAATTTTTACTCATTCTCTATATAATGAATTTCTCTATATAACGAATTTTTTACTGGGATTTTTACTGGAACAATGGATTTCGCTATATAGAGACTCGACTGTATTATATTCTTAATGGTACCTTTATCCATAATTTAATTCATTATTAAGAGATAATTATGTAAGAAGAAGAGAAAATTAAATTAAAAAAAACTTACTTTAATTGATATTTTCAATGTTACAGAAAAAAATCTAATAAAGACCTAATAAATCTAATAAATATCAGCTCATAAATTGCGGCCTTTACACGGGAAATGTGACAGCCTGAAAATTTATCCTCATCACTGAGATCGCTGTTGCCGAAAATTCGTTCTGGCCATATATTGTGCCTTACATTCGCCAAAGTATCCACCAAAAGTTGTCTCCGTTGATAAGCAACGGTGCAGCTCCCAGAAAACTTTTCAGAAAATAATCGCCTCTGTCAAATGAAAAAAAAAAAAGTAATACATTCTTTTTTTTTTTTTTTTTTTTTTTTTCTTATTTGCTTTTTTGCTTTCGATCTTGAAGTTTTTAATACAAAAGAAATGCTATTTTGCTTCTCTCATAACGTGAAAGTTTAAAAGAAAAAGGAATGGAAAAGTGTTTTTGATGCCGTATTTTGGAAGTTGTCGGATTTTTGAAGTCACACTGTATACACCACGGCTCAAATAAATCTGATCTCTACCAGAAATTTTCTTTAAAAATGTAACTTATTTCTGCTTGGTAATTATTTCACTCTATTGATTAGATAAAATTTCAGGTAGAATTCAGATTTATTTGAGCGACGACTTATACGTCAGAATTTACAGTACTTAAAATTTCGCATGTTTATTTAGGTGTAAATTTACCATAAATTACGGTAAATGGATTTGATATATATGCATAAATATGGAAAACTGTTGCACGTTTTAAATGTAGAAAAAATAAAACGATAAGGGAGCATTTGAAAACTTTCCCGAACTAAGTTATAAAAGAAAAATATATTGAAATTTCTAATGCATTATATATCAGAAAAATGGAAATCTATGCATCATATAAAGAGAGTATTCGGAAACCTCATAAAAATATGTATTTCCTTGAAAACCGACGAATTATGGAAAATATGAAGTAAATCGGCTCAATCGAAAAGAAGGAAATTTAGTGGCATGATATGAACACTATAAAGAAAATAAGTTGAATGAAAACGTTTGAATGTTTTTCGCGCTAATATTTTCTAAAAAAGATTGCACTGTGCTACTTTTTTATATTCTTTATATTTCAAAGCGAGCTGTGCATTAAAGAAACATTGAATAAATTGAGATTTTTTTCCCCCTTATAACAACTCAAGGTTACACTCCTTTCGAATTTTTATGGGGTCTGGCACAACTACTTCTGATTAGAAAATTTCTATTTAACGCATTATCCGCTGTTGCCACGTTAAAGTAACAGCAAAAATAAATGCGCATGCTTCAATTTACTATCAAGCTACCACTATTTTTTTAAAAATTTGGTTTATTTAATAACAGAAATTTTGACGGTTAAATAAACGTAAAATTGTTTTACAGATTTTACTGATAATATTATTGGCTTGCACTTGCTCCCTTGATGGGGTAAACAGAACTTCTTATCAACAAAAAGGTGACCAACGTTTTCCCCATTTTTTTACTATTAACATAACGATTATCACGTCGAACATGGTTTCTCTAACAACGTACTATATTCACATATCGCAGAAGAATTTTGATGTCGAACCTTGGAATGACCAATATTTTGGAAGGAAAAGATTTTAAAATTACGTTTTAAAAATACATTTGTATTTTCATAAAAATCGATAACAGACTAAGAAAAAAGTTAGTAAACTATTTTGAGGCCAAAAAATAAAATAAAATAAAATAAAATAAATAAATAAATAAATAAAATAAAAGCAAAAAAGGAAAATTTTGGTTCGATGAAAAATGATAACAATCACAAAAGACAACTCCCGTCCCCCGAGATATATCTGTTACGATATCAAGTGCCAGACCCTCTCCCCCTAAAGTATAACGTTATATATCTACAGCCCCTTATAGTTTCTTCGGTTAATGGGTTGGCAGTTATTTTGCTGACTTCGGATTTTCCCTTTTTAACTGAAAATCTTGTAGCATTTTTCTCCGATTTCATTACAAGAAATATTATGTTAAAATTTGGTGGTAAAAATGTTAGAGCACTAGTAATATTTACCAGGATTTTAAGTAACTAGGAATTTTATTTTGCACCTGTTTTTTATAACATTCCCTCTTCCTATTATTATTCTCTGTTGCATAGATAAGCTATGTTATTTCGATAAATATAAGATTACAAACAGTCAATCATCGTTAAATATTTTTCGAGCTGCGAAGTTCGTACGTATTAAAGTGGACTGAAACAATTTTTATAATGACAAAATATTTATTTCAAGAAAATCCAGCAAACGTCAGGATTTCAACGCTAGGAAAGTGCATTATTTTTAATTTAAAAAAGCTTGTTTTTCTAATTTATAAAACAGACAGTTTAGCAGATTTTTCGTTTGCATTATATTTCAGGAAGGAAATTTATTTGGTATAATCCATAAAAATGTACTTTTGTTCAAAACTAAAGTTATATACTAAGCATTGGGTAATTCAGTTCTATTGTAGAGAGTGACATTTACTAGTATGATTTGAACGCCACAAAGAAAAAATATTGTTTTAAACCAATTGGAACAGTTTCCATGTTAATATTTATAAAATATATCTCATTGTGCTGATTTTTTTTTCACAATATTACAGAATGTATTGTATATTAAAGAAGCATTGAAAAAAATGAAGTTTTTCTTTGTGTATTCTCGGGGCTCTTATTTAGATAAACTGTATTTTGCATAAGTTTCATTTTAAGGGCAGTTGGAAGTCCGTATACCTACCATGTTAAGGGGACAGTTCCCTTTCAACAGGTCAAAAATTCTAGAAAACTGATTCCATTTTCATAACTTTTCACAAACTAACTAATAAAGCAAATTCAATGAAATTTTTTGCATTGTTAAGTATAACTTTACTTGTTACAATAAATAAAACAAATTGATGAAACATACTTAAATTAATTAGAAAATCTTAATTAGGTAGCCTACTGTTTTTTTGTTTTCATAATTACCATATATCACTGCGCGCATGATATCTCGTGTTCATTTTAATTTACTAACTTAAAATAGATGTTAATTTAAAGATAATACTTTGCTTAACACAATGAACTAAAATCTTTTAATTATCTTCATTTATAATAATATTTATAATTAAGAATAAAAAGAAAAAAAAAAAGAAAATCTGTAAATGTTTTCGCATATTTTTTGCAATAAAATTTTTATTATGTAAGATAATTCTAAGATTTTAGTTCATTTTATGCAGAAGTGTAATATTAATGCACTCCAAAAATTTCAACCCATTATCTTTAGTAGTTTTTGAGAAATCATGCGCGTAGCGATATATGGCAATTACGAAAAAAAAAACAGTAGGTTACTTAATTAAGTTTTCCTAATTAATTTAAATATTTTTCATCAATCTGCTTTTTTTATTGTAACCAGTAAAGTTACACTTAACAATTTAAAAAATTCATTGAATTTGCTTTATTAGTTAGTTTGTGAAAATGTATGGAAATGGAATCAGTTTTCTAGCATTTTTGACCCGTTGAAGGGGAACTGTCCCCTTAAAGTCATGTACACGTAATACCTCGACTTACGTCAGCAATTCGTTCCAAAACTAGCGACGCAAGTCGGAGTACATTTAGATGAGCAAAAAAGGATTGGGTAAGGTGCCCTATAATCGTCCCCAAGTCACTTTTAGGCCCTTGGAAGTTGTAATTTTCAGTGAAAATCTACCAAATTTGGATTTTACATAGACTAACTACCCACGCACATAGGAACATAGACAAATATCGTACAAAATTTTTAACAATGCGAAAAGTACTTTTTTTCAAAAGTATCAAAAAAATGAAGAAGAAAAAAAAAAGGGTCCAAAATTCGTCCCTCCAAAAAATCCAACGCGCCGAGGCTTAACTTATAACTAAATCAAAATTTATTTCTAAATAAGTAAGTAATTTAATTTACATTAAAGTAATGCACAAAGAAATGTACTAATTATCAGTGGAAGAATAACATAACGAAACATTAGCCATCCAAACATGAGGAAAAAAAAATTAAAAAGTGTCATGAAAAAGGCATTCCTAATTTCGTCCCCGGGACGAAAAGAAGAATTGCAAGGGAGACGAAATTGGGACCACGCTCCTTCCCAATATGACGGAGCTTTAGTTCCCGTAAGATGAACTGAGCGTTCTAAAACTCACTGTATGCTACTGTCAGCATCTTACCAACGTAAAATACATGTAATAAATAAGAAATAAATACTTACAGTACAGTAAATAACGTTCTACAGACGACGTAATAAGAACTCAGATCTTCTAAAAATAGGATATTCGCCGTCTTTAATCTATGTATGAGTCTTGGCAAACGAAACTTTCAACACTGACCCCTTTTACCTTCAGTCTCCTGTGCCTTGCGTCATAAGCTGAAGCGGCGAAGTTAAGGGGGACAAAATTAGGAGAGGGGACGAAATATGGGCACTTTACTCTAAGTGATAAAAATTCACCAAAATCTAATGAACACATTTTATTGTATTTAGGGATTATATTATACATACATTTAAAATTAACAAAAAATGCTTTTGCAATAATTGAATTTGGGATAAATCAATAAGTTGCTAACTTACAATTTATTGTTCTTCTAGCTGCCCCGTTCGAGATTTTGAGCATGTGAAAAATATATTGCAATGAAGTTTGAACGCACAATTTTTTTTCTTATTTTAGAAGCTCTTTGTAACAGCAGAGTGAGTTTTCTAAGCTTTTTCTAATCGACTTTGTCTTTTGAATCAATAGTTTCAAGAACCATCATTCCAGCTTCAATAATCGTCGGTTAATTTTGTAATCTTCATAATCTTTCCCCTTGTTCAACAACATCTTCAGCATCTATCTCTAAGTTGAATTCTCTTCCATTTTCGAAGATTTCATTAATTAAGAGAAATACAAAATAACAATTTTTTACACGTTTTCTTGGTCTTTGCGAAGGAAAAGTGCACAGTCTTTTCCAAGCATCTATCTGTTTGATTTTTACTAAACTTCACTCCATTAATCCCGCAAATGGAGTTATGATTAAAGAGGAGGACACATTTAATGTACTGTCTACCAGTTGTGACTGAAGTAACTGAGAAGGTTGTCACAAGATGGCGGCTGCTTTGTTTAGATGGGATCTTCAGTTTCTGATTACCGCAAAGGCAAACTTCCCACCAGTAAAATTGAATAGAAAATTTAGTCTTATTTCAGCATCGTATTCGTCAAATTTTTTTCTCGAAAATGACATAAAAATTTCTATTTGTTTTTACTGGTGTCAGTATATCTTGTAAAACTGTCAGTTTGTTTCTCTGGTTGTCACAATATGGCGGAAACGTAAGGCCTAACTATCACCAAAGTAAACTCCTACCAGTAAAAATTAAAATTTCTTTCTACCATTATTTATGGCTGAGATTTTGTAATGATAAGGCGTATTAATAAGTTTAAAATTTCTATATAAATCTACTGGTGGTAAGCAACGCCTGCGATAGCGGTTACAGTTGAAGCTTCACTATTTTAAGGATATGTTAGTTCCTCTTTATTAATAGTTCCATGATCCCGCATGGCTGTGAATGCATATGCGATGTTAAATTTCTTCCAAAAGTCTCCAAAAAATTTCTAAGTGCTTCTTAATTAAGGAATTTTTTTCTTCAGGCCAGACGATTTAAATGATGGGTGACGTATGTATAGGGGACGTAAGTCTGGGTACTACTGTACCTTTTCTCAGAAACTATCAAAGATATCCTCTTGAAATTTTTATATACATAATATGAATAATTCCTAATAAAGTTAACTTTATAAACAGACATTCTTTATTTGTTATTTTTTAATTGGGAATAAAAACCAATTTTAAATAACAAAAAACTTTTGCGCATATGTTTATATTAACACGTTCACGCCGGCGCGGTGGGTCACACTCGACTGTCTCAGAGTTGTCAAGTCTCCGGCTTCTTGCACACCACTGTTATTTTAGAGAAAATGTTTTTCCTTTAAATCGCACAATTGTTCTAATTAAATAAAGCAACATTTCCTGTATTAAAATACTGGTATCCAAAAAGTCGGAGACTTGGCAGCTCTGAGACAGTCGAGTGTGACCCCCGCGCCGGCGTGAACGTGTTAAAATTTCACTTCAGATCAGGGGTCGCAGCATATAGGACACATTTTATTGCTCTTACCAGTATCTTTTATCGATAATCTTCAAGAGACATTTTTATAAGATATCCGATAGGAATATATCATGAGGATTATTGATCTCTATATTGTACTCTATATTTTGAGTGTTTATAATTGAAAACTTATAATCCAATTCATTTGAAATTCCATTTCTAGGCATAATTTGAATCGAATATTTGAAATGTATTGTGAAAATTGGTTGTTGCCATTGAAAAAGACTTTGGTCTTTTTCAATGGCAACACCTTTGTTTTTTTTTATTTGCAGATTGCCCCCTAAGCAAGTTTTAGATACATCATTTAAAAAAGACTTTTCTTCTAATCGTTTGGCATCAGTAACTTTCTTCTAGTATGATTAGTTGCAGAGTTAGTAGGGGGTGCTAATTTTTTTTTTCAACGATCGTACATTGAAGTTCAAAAAGAAAGATTTTAAGAAAATTGAGTTTAAAGTTTATGTACGTAATGTTTATGTATAATGTAAGCAAACTATATTACTTAAAAAATTTAACTTCTCAATGTTATAGAAACAAAAGTACCATTTGAAGGGGGGGGGGATGAAGGATTCAAAATACTTAAAAAAGAAAATAACCACTTTTTTCGCAAATTTTCTTTCCAACTGCCCTTAAATTATAATTATTTTTCTTCATTTTTTTTCACACAGATAAACACTGCTAATCGAAGGAGTATAATAATGATTGTAAATATTTAATCACGATGAAACCTAGTAGTATTCTAATATTGATAATATTAATGATCAACATTGGGCCGATATTAAGTTTTCCGTTACTTCTTCAAATGGAATACGTTATTAATAAAATAATAATTTGACTTGCGATGAAACGCCACATTGGTCAGAAAAGAAATTGCATTTACAGTGGAAATATTTCCAATGAAACGCCAATTTTGGAGAAATAATCGTTTTATATTGAAATCATTGATAATAAAATGGTGAAATATTTCTTCCGTATATTGCACCCATATATGAAAAAGGTAAACATTCTAAAGTTAAGGCAATATTTCATACTAACATTACTACTATTAACCAGGAGATAATCATTATAAACAATATTGAGGTTCAGTGTTGCCAAATCTGGTTTATTTTTTATTCAGAAATCTAAAATTAAGTTTTTATCACAAATTTTAAATAACATAAATTGAGCTTTATATAATGATAGAAATTCTGCGACGAAGCAATAAAAAATCCAAACCAGTGTTGCTTGGGCTACTTTTTTTAAATTCAGAATTCTTGATTAGCATCCCTTCTTGAAATAGTAAAATCCCCCTTGTTATCGCCTTAATTAATGTTCCATTAAATGGCGAATTTTACCACTTTGCAAAAGTGGTGCCAATCAAGAAATCCGAATTAAAAAAAATAGCCCACAGGCAACACTGAGCCAAACAACGACAAAAAAAAATTAACGAAATCCTATTACCAGCGGAAAGTTACGGACTTGGCATAGAATTCCCGAAATTCTAATCCCGTAAATATTGATATTATCTAAATAATTGAGTTTGCATCGATGAAGAATTTTTGTGAACCGTCACTTCTGGACCGAAACGTACGAATCACCGCCCCCTGAATACTAGGCCTGAGCGCTGGATCAAAAATGGCGGCTGTCGAAGGCGGATTTTTTTCAGCGTGTGTACGCCCTCTTATATATTCCTACCAATAATTTTTTTAAGTTTTTTCCGCTTCATTTTTCTGAGAATAAAGAAAGTAGAGAAATCTTTTATAAAATACTGGTGTCTACATTTAAGGGACCGTACCTACACTAAAAAAAATCCGCCTTCTGCAGCCGCCATTTTTGTGTGAGCGCTCAGGCCTAGTATTCAGGGGGCGGTGGTACGAATCATCAGATATCCAACAAACTAAAGGCATCCCTAGTTCAAGTAGGATAAAAAAACAGCGAATGTTAAAAGTTTAGAAAAGCGCACCCAATTGCTAAGTTTCATCGCCTTCTGAAGTTTCAATTTCTAGATACATTTATTGGGCGAGATTCGTTCACGCAGAGAAATTTGTCCCAGGCCCATTGAAACAATTCTTCGTATCGTCGCCAATTTACCCTTCACTGCGCATATTTTTGCCTTTTGGAAGTATGATTTTTTTTATATTCCTAATTTAGGATTAGATTTCCCAAATTTAAAAAGTAATAATTCTTCACCTAATTTAATAGCAGAATTCGGTTATTAAGTAAATCAAATACTTCCTTTGTACATACAGTTGCACTTATTTTTATTTATCAGGTTGATGAGAAAAATTTTTCCGGGTTGAAAATTATATTTTAAAACTAGCAAAATCCTATAGAAATTCAAACTCAAGGAGGAGATCCGTGTCCATTCAATTCTACAGTCTTCTGCCAATGTTTTGATAGCTTGTAAAAGCCATTCCTCCAGAACTGCATTGATCGCGGCATAAGAAATGCTTCAAGCTTAGAAATGATTTTCTACAAAATTCGAAATTGAACCTTGAAGATGAAGTCGTCGGTGCGAAAGCAGATAATAATCTGAAAGAGGACATGTCTGTGCTGTATAGAGTTGCCAGATGTCCCGCGTAAATCAGGGCTCAAATGTTCTGGACACCACTAATTTCTTACAGTTTATTTCGCCATTTTTAATCGCAGATAATTCTGCCATTAGATAAGGCGAAAAAAATTAGCTTAAAGTACTGGTGTCCAGAGCATTTTTAGCCCCGATTTGCGCTGGACACCTGGCAGTACTAGCTGTAAGATTGATGTGCCATTAGATGCCACAGGTTGTATAGCTTTCGTCTGGTAATTACACGGGTATGAGCTCTAGCATTGTAATGATGAAGATAACTGTCTTTCCTCAATGCGCTTTTCTTTCGTGTCCAGTTTAACGCAACCTGAACTTTGTTAAGCACCTCACAATAAGCATCACTATCAATCAGCGTTGGCGCATAGGGCGGATTTTTTTTTTTATTATAAATAATGAATTCACACTATAAAATTTTGAATAGCAACTTTTTTTTATTTTATATTGAAATTCAAGTACATCGCTCGGCAAAAAATATCGCGCAATGCTATCGTTGCCAAAAATTTTTTCCTTAAAGCGCTTATTGCCAATTAAATCCTAAATGCGTGGGATGTGGTCGACCACACCTTTCCCCAGAATGTGATGTGAAAAAAGCTGCCTCTACTGGAGTCCCTAAACCCTCGCCTAAATGAGCTAACTGCTCTATAGAACACCCTTCATCTTACAAGGGATGTTCGCAATTTTCCCTTAATGGGGCTGGTAACTCATCTTCGGAATTCTAATCCGCAATAATAAGTCTATAAACTTTTGGTGCATTCGTATATTTAAAATATCTTCTCAGGAAATTCATATTTTTAACATATTTTTCTGTGTATTCTTCTGAAAGGATGTCTTTTTTTTTCTTAGTTTTCAAAATATTTCTAAAATCTACGCTGAATTTAATATTTTATGTGTTAAAAGCAGGCGAACTGTGTGCAAGAGTTTAACACATCCTATAAAATTATGCCTATACTTTAGAAATATTTTGAGAACTAAGAAAAAAAAGATACATCTTTCAGGAAGTGTACACAAATATTAATTTCTCGAGGAGATATTTTAAGTATACGAATGCATCCAATGCCCATAGACTTTACATTAGCGAGGGTAAATCGGAAGCTGAGTGATCAGCCCTCTTAAGTCGAATTTCGAAACTCCCTATGCTAAAGTCGCTGCAGCGTCAAAAAATGAAATTTCTCTTAAGTAAACCCCAGACAAAAACGTATTCCATTATCAACTGGTCATCCGACCAATTAAATTCTTCTGTAACTAAAGCCCCGCCTCCTAGTCACCAGCTCTATGAATTGCTCGAATTCTGATATTCTATCCCTTCGTAGCTGAGATATTACTTAATACCAAACAAGAACTTGACGTATATTTATTTCAAGAAATTCACATCAAACTCAACAGTGTCCTCGAACAACAGTGTCCAATGATATAAAGACCGTATATCTAAACTTCTTGCAGCCAGCGAAATGTTGACTGGTAATTTTAAGCTTTCTTCTAATAGCGAGTCATAACTTCGCTTATGGCTCCTACCCTTTATTCAAAACCATATCCTTGTAATTTTAAAATGTACGGTCACTGAAAAGTGTTTTTTTGTTAGGAAAGGTGCTTTGCTTGCTCTTTTCGGCTATTCTGAACTTTAAACAAACTTTTCTATACTATCCTTCGATTTTCTATTACGGTCTTTACGATTCAGTGAGCCCTCGCCCTCCTTCTTTTGGATTGGCTATGGCTGCTCCTCTCTTTTCCTCTCTCTTTTTTTGTTATCCTATCTTTTTTTTTTACACTTTCTCATACGTAGTCACTTTTTGCTGTACAGCTATACATTGTTTACTTCTTTTTCATAATGTGCTCGACATTTACGCATCTACAGGGTGTGGATTTGCTTTACAAATGAGGAGCCAATTGAAATGTCTACTGTTCACTGTTCACTGTTCTATCATCTTATAAAGCAAAAATAACTATTAAAAGTTACTGATGAGAATTCGGAATCCCTAAATATAAAATCAGCCAGATTCTGCAAAACTGCTATCGACAGTCTGACAGCATTTCTGATACACTTTGTAGATGATTCCATGACAATCCTACCAGATACCTTATAAAAATGTTCTTCCTCTGGATGACCGATCTTATTACGACGTTGCCTGCAGGCTCACTCAGTTCAGACCATTTATCTTTTCTACTAGTATTGTTGTAATCACCGATTTCCATATATATCAGGATATCTGTATTCTTATTCCTCAATATGATTTCCGGCAGTCAGTGCCGAAGGATAAATACCGGGAGTCGGCTAAATAGACCATCACCTCATCTAGTTGACAGCCGAAATTTTAGAATAAGACAGATTTTGAACAGCATATAAAATGCAACAGGTCTGCCAATTCATGACTTGGGGGAAACAACATGCAGAGTCGATTTTAGTGGTTGATAGGTAGGTTTATCATTGCGTTTTCGTGCACTCAAAGGTGTGAAAACATGGGGGAATGGGAGAAGGAAGAAAACATTGGTATACCTACCATTCAACTTCTGAAATCCGGCTTGTAGATGCATTTCCTCAAGATATGACTTGGCAGACCAGTTGCGTTTTAATATGCGAATCAAGTTTTAACAAATTCTGTAATTTTAGCCATGGACTCGATGAGGTTTGTACAGCCACCTCCGGTCTAATACATTGACGATAGTTTTAGTTCAGATTCATGGGAAAACATGTGTTTATCGCATTGCCTTACATGATTAGAGAAATATTAATTACTTAGATTATCATAGCTTAATTAGAGAAGCATAAATTACAATAATAGCAAATGAGAACACTAATGTTGATAATGACGCCATTGACAATAGGGACTATTTTATATCTCTGTCTTACATGATTCATTTGGCTTGCAAATTTCCGACCGAAAAATGGAAAATCCGACCGAAAAAAAATGGTTGTTTGTGATGCATCTGGAGGAGCTTCTATAACAGAAGAATTCAATTCTGCGTCATAGTATTTCTTGAGTTGCGAGTGTTCCCAAGTGTCCCGCTTGAATTGGGTCTCCAAATTCTCTGGATACTAGTATTTTAAACTAACTTTCTTCATTTTATCGAATGGCAGAATTATCTGCGATTAAACATAGCAAAATGAACTGTAAGAAATTACTGGTTTCCAGAGCATTCAGAGCTCTGAATTACCCGGGGCACCTGGCAACTTTAGCTCGCGGTGTACACTTCTGGCAGGAGGGATTCGACAAGTAACCAAAATGTTGGCAGAAGATCGTAGAACTGTGTGCATATTACAGGGCTTCGAAATAGTCTGATAACTGAGCGCAAATATTTTCTTAGAAAAATTTTCTTTTTAGATTTATCTCTCAAATTGTGCAGAGACCACCTTTGGAGGTTAACCCTTAAATGCGCGATTTTATATTTTGTTTCGGAAAAATTCTATATGATATTCTGAAAGGTTTATAAGACAGGAAAAATAATTTAAAAAATCAGAGATATATTTTTCATATAATACGTCAATATTTCTTCTGCTGCACATCTGCAATATAAGTAAAATCTACTGTAGTGTGGCTGTTTTACGCTAAAATAATGTAAATTAGTAAATACTTTAATAAGTATGTCTCCAAATACCTTATTCTACATAACTATTTATTTTATAAAACTTAACATTTAACCCTTTAATTCCCATGATAGAAAACGTTCTAGAAATTACGTAGTCTAGAGAATCTGACTTTACATCAGTAAGTTTCAATGGTAAATTTCGCTTTATTTAAATACGGAATGTCTGTATTTTAATTAAAGTAAATATTGATATTTTAATTTTCTGGTGTGAATTAGGTATATGCGAATAAAAGAAGTCTATTAAATTCAAAACATTGTTGCCTGCATATAGGCAAAACTGCGCAATAAAGGCTTAAGCAAAACGCAAATGTTGTAAAAATCTACCATGAAATTTTCTGTCAAAGAATATTGGTATCCAGTTGGCGGGCCATTTCCGTTGGGGCGCCATTTTTCTATGCTCATTAATTTTTAATTTGTATAATTTTCTTTTCCTTCTATATATATATATATATATATATATAAAAGTAACGATTTGGAACTAAACCAAACGATTTGGAAATGGACCTATGAAAATCTGCGTAGTTACCGTCTCATTGGTCAAAGATTTCTGACTTTTCTAAGCGGGAATTGTGCTTGGCGAAAACCATGAAAGTAGAGAATTTGGATAGGACGGGTTGTTAAAGGGAAGAATTTTCTACATTTCGATAGACTTATGTTTTGGGGTTTTTTTCCAGTGGTCGATGGCAAAAGTAATTTTTACAGAAAAAAGATGATTTCCATTAACTAATGAGAAAGGGGGAGTGGGTCATCTGTGTTTAGCCTTCTGCTATTTTTATGAGGGCAGGTATGTGGATTATTTAATTAATATTACCGCCGCAGGTTCTGTATTTACGTATATACGTATGTATGTACGTAACGCGATAACTCTTGATAGAAATATCCGATTTCCTTAAATATTTTTTATAGATTCATTCTGATAAGGCGCTTCCCTGATTAGATTTGCAGTTTCATTGGTTAAGGGGCCGCTGCACTGAAACTCCCCGATCGCGGAATCCCATGTTATCCTATGGGAAAACTTCGAAGCGCGATTACTCATTACCTAATATAATTACTAAAAAACCGTTTACACTATCAGAAAGGAGGCGGCAGATGCTGATGATGTGCGTTTTTAAATATTGTCTCAGTAAATCAGTTTAACTGGGCCCTTTTCTTTTTATTTTAATGGTTTTATATTTAATAATTCTTATAATTATAAAACTCTGTAAGCTCTACAGATTATGTGCTTGCAGGTAAGGAAATAAGATTGTCAGGAGTTGGGGAGGAGCGCGTTTCTACCAAGTGGTTTCTAAAAATTGAATGCATGGTAAATAATGGATCGCGAAGCGATCCAGAAAGGAAACGCTAAACAATTACGACTGGGGCTGGCTAGAAATAGGGATTACTTTGCAATTACGCGGAGGGTTGGTGAGCGTAGCGAGCAGAGGGTCAGAGCCCCCCCTCCCCCTAGTACCTTTAAAATAATATTTTGAATCAGGAAAAAACTTTTTCGCCGACTTGGTACTTATAGAAGGTTAAATTTGCATTGTTTCATACACATAGATGTACATGTATCATTTCGCACTACAAGATTAAAAAAATAAGTTAAATAGTTTTAAATAAAATTTTTAGTGCAACAATTTTTATAAAACTTGAGTGAAGTTTCTGGCCATTCTAATATTAAAGAAATATCTAGTGTTTAAAAAAAAAAAAAACTTTATTAATCAATAATAACTTTTGTAAGTAGTAATAGTAATCAATAGACAAATATGTAAATAACAACAAAATAATTAACATATTAATAAAAGCCAGATAACTAACATTTAATTTATTGATCAAAAGAGTATTGTTTATGCGGTGATTATAAATATACATAGTTTCTTTTTAATGCATGTTTACCTTTACTGTAAATTAAAATTATCTGTAAAAAATTAACGTTTATCGTTTGTTTATGTAAGTGCTGAAGGTAAAGTAAACAATACGTGAAAAACACAGAGTGTACATAAATTTGGATATAAATTGTTTTTTAAATATACATTATTAAAAATGACTAAAATCTTACGAGAATCATAGTTTTTTATTTTATTTTTTAAGATTAAAAGCAAAGTTTGTTATCTTTAAATATTTGTTTTAAAAATATGAAAATCATGACTAATTAACGATTTATTTTGGTTTATTTTAAAGTTTCAGTGACACGTAGAACTTCATTATTATCAAACTAGCAATTTTTCATTAACGTAGCCTGTTAAAACGTTTCCCTGAACAATCTGTTTAATTTAAACGACGGGATGGTAAATTATAAAAAGAGAAACATACTGTGTTTTATTTTACTGTTCATTAAACTTTATTAATTGTCCAATTTCCCAGTGGAATTTCTATTTTGCTTTCCTCTTAAAAGATAGGAAATATTGCTATTTTCCTTATATCGAGACGTTAATTGATTCCAAACACAAGTGTTGACACAAATGTTAACGGGTAAACTAACTAGAAACAGGAATGGAAAAACTAATGATATGTGCAGCTAAACAAAGAAACTGAATACTGATTTATATATTAATACATACTGATTTTATATTAATAATATTACTGAATGTTATTTATTATTATTTTTAGAAGAATTTATTAAGAAGGAAAAAATAAAACTTTATCAGTTGCTTTTAATATCTACATTGTTTATTTAACTCATTTTTGGTTGATGGTAGGAAAATGTTTTTTTTTTTCCAATGACAAGTTTATTTATTTTTAATGCAAATAAATATTTGTATCTACAATGATATTTTTTTAAAAACCAGAATGTATTGGGTCGTTCGGAAAGTCGTGTCCGTTTGGGAAAATCAATTCGTACCGGAAAATTCTATCATTTGATTATTAGACATTGATTCCTATATATAATGTCTTAATCGGGCAGAATTTTTCGGTACGAATTGATTTTCCCAAACGGGCACGACATTCCGAACAACCCAATAAATAATTTTTTGGTGTCGTCATGTAAATTTTTTGGATTTAAAATTCGAAATTATAGATTTAAACTTTTTTGAAGAAAAAAATTAATTTGACTAATTATGCTAAGTGCTTTGAAATACTTCATAAAAAATCGCAATTTGAATTTCCATAATTTTTTTCACTTAAGAAAAATAAAATTAAAAATCACATAAGTCATATTTAGTTTTTCCTGATTTATCAATATATGATTAGATCTAACATTTTAAACTAATATATAAAAAGATCAAAACAACAGGTCAAAACACCTGTTGCAGGAATTACAGATTATAAGAACCATAATATTAGAGCTGATTTTAGGATTCAAAGATTTTAATTTAAAATGAATTTTTTTTATAATATTATATATACATATAATATATTAGTACTGAAGTCATTATACACATAAATATAATTTGTATTATTGGGTTGATCGGAAAGTCATGTCGCATTTTGCTAACGTATGTCGTTAGTGCGTTTTTTGGAGTAGAAGCGCCATGCGCACGCACCTCACTGAAATGCAAGATAAAGTCACACTTCTAACCAATGGAGTTATGAATAAAAAGGAGGAGACATATAGTGTATTGTCTACCAGTTGCGAGTGAAGTAATTGAGGAGGTTGTCACAATATGGCGGCTGCTTTTTTAAAATCGGTTCTTCAGCATCCCACCAGTAAATTTGAATAGAAGATTTCGTCTTAAAGAAGCGTCTTATTCATGGAATTTTTTTTTAAAAAATGTCATAAAAATTTCTATTTGTTTTTACCGGTGTCAGTATGCCTTATAAAACTGTCAATTTGTATCCATGGTTGTCACAATATGGCGGAAACTCAGGGTCTAACTACCACCAAAGAAAACTCCTACCAGTAAAAATGAAAATTTGTTTCTACCACTATTTATGACTGAAATTTTGTAAAAGTAAGGCGTTTAAATAAGTTTAAAATATCTATATAAACCTACTGGTGGGAGCTTCCACCGTCGATAAACAACCCCTTTGATAGCGGTTACAGTTGAAGCTTCACTATTTTAAGGATATGTCAGTTCCTCATTATTAATAGTTCCATGTTCTAACCCATTCAATAAACAGGAAATTGTTCGATTCGAATGAGTTGGATGGATTTCACACGGATTTGAAAATCGATGGAAAAACTGTTGGTTTTCGCTATATTTTGCTTTTTTATTTCCGCAAAGGCAAGAATGCGAAGCAAGCTTCCGAAAAGTTGCATAAAGTTTATTGAGACGATGCTCCAACGATACGTCAGTGCCAGCGGCGGTGGTTAGCAAAATTCCGTTCTGGTGATTTTCATGTCAGTGATGCACCTCGGTCAGGAAGGACATTGGAGGCTGATGATGACGAAATAAAGGCAACGGTTGAGTCTAACCCGTGGTACACGGCACGAAAGATTGTAGAGGCACTGCACATTGCTCAATCAAGCGTTGTTGACCATTTAAAGAAGCTCGGATTCGTAAACAAGCTTGAAATTTGGGATCCATTTGGTGAAACGTTTGAGCATCTGCCGTTCCCTTCTTTAACGTGAAGAAAACTACCCTTTTCTGAAGCGTACGGTCACTGGCGACTAGAAATGGATTGTTTACAATAACGTCGTACGCAAGCGGTCTTGGATAAAGCGGGATGAACAACCTCAATCAACGTCCAAAGCGAACATTCACCAGAAAAAGGTCATGCTATCAATGTGGTGGGATTTCAAAGGTTTTGTGCATTTCGAGCTCTTACCACAGAAGCAAACGATTAATTCAGCTGTGTACTGACAGCAGATGGACAAATTGAACAATGCAATCAATCAAAAGTGGCCAGAACTCTTGAATCGTAAAGGCGTTGTGTTCCACCACGACAACGCGAGACCACACATGAGTTTGGTCATCCGCCAAAAGCTGTTGAAGCTTGGTTGGGATGTGTTGCCCCACCCACCGTACTCATCTGACCTTCCACCTTCAGATTACCATTTGTTTCGCTCTTTGTAAAATTAATTGAACCGTAACACATGCGATTCCAATGAGGCTATAAATCGGCACCTGGTACAGTTTTTCGCTTCTAAAGACAGTCATTCTACAAGCGTGGAATTATGAACCTTGTTGGGCGATGGCGAAAAGTCATCAAACAAAATGACCAATACATTATTGATTGAATTCTTATTTTTATAGGAAGAAATCACCTTTGAAAAATATAGTAAAAATACGACATGACTTTCCGATCAACGCAATAATATTTTGGTACATCTTGCTTATACGGGCTTTGACGAGATATAGAATAAAGCTTTTAAGCATATAGATTTTGGCAATCTGTACACTGCTTCACCAAAAAGGCAATAACTTCAGTATGTGTATAGTCTATTTATTATAAAGAAGTCAGTTATCTATTTTTATATAAAAGCGAAATTTATTTATCGAATACATGTAATTAAAAGCGATTTCTTAAACACGTACATAAACAAACGTAATATTCATTGAAACTAAATTTCATCTGGTTTGTTTTCATTGCTGTTTATATCATGAGACAAGAAATCTCATTTGCTGAAACCCGAATGTCTCAAAAATAAAAAATAAAAAGCGTCAAGGCCCTTATAACAAGTACTTATATTTTTGTAAGAAATGACTGGTTTTTTTTTGTTGTTGTTGTTGTTTTACTCTAAAATAAACCGTTTTCTTAAACAGTGAACTTGAACGCTTGTAACATTTAAAATTATTGCAGCTGATTTTAATATTTATTTCAATTTCATTCACAAGGTGCATACAATTCTATCACAAATTTTAATAGATTTTTTACCCTTATTTAACCGCAGTTAAATATAACAAATTTTGAAAATATACGATTAGTTACGAATTACGTCATTTAAATATTACATATAAATTTTCTTATATTAAATGGTGGTGGCAGTCTCCTTGGAAATTCAAAGAAGTGTGCTGTGTACACGCCTTGCATTCTTTAAAGCAAAGAATAATATAGGGTGAGCAGAAAACTGTATACACATTTATTTTACTACGGGAGACGGCTGCAGAGACCATCACCTCATCGAGTTGATGGCTATTCACCGGCTAATGACGGACAGAAGCTACCCCTGAAATTATCAAACTATCCAGCTTACATATTTTAAATTGGCCATGTGGAAAAACTATTTTTTCAGAGAGTAAAATCTTCTTCATAACATTTCTTCTACCGTTACATTTATTCGACATTAACCCCTTAATTCTCGCTTCAGTGATATTCACGGGCTGTGTCTGTTATTCAAATTGTTTGATTCCCACCAGTTTTATAAAAAAGTGTAATTGGCATTATCATTGTATCATTTTACCTGTTATTAAAAAAGGTGAATATTTCTATTTCAAAAAAGTGGTGCCAATGTGCAATTTGAATTTTTAAACCGCAATTTAACTCGAGCGTTAAGGGGTTAAACTTTAGAGAACGTGCTGGGGGTGTGGGGAATAGAACTTTCATGCACATTCGTTTAGTTTTGCTACCAAATTGAGATTCATTTATTCAAAACACCTGCATTATAAAAAGCTTACATTGCAAATAATTGATTACTTAGAGCTGTTTACTCTACCAGATTTTCGTAAAATATATCTGTTATAGTACTGAATGCCGACTTCATTAATAACATTAATCAAATATTATGTTCATGACCGACTGTAAATGTTTGCGGGAAATTTAAACGCAAATAGTATTTATGCAAAATTAAAGAATGTTTTTCTCAGGTTTGAAATAAATATTACATGAAATTTAATAAAATGATGGTTGCTGAATGTTTTTGTCAGAAGCATTTGCTAATTTTTAAACATTTTTAGAGTATTTATAGCGGGAATTTTTTAACTTAACCCTTAAATGCCTGATTTTTCAAAAATCATTGTAATAATGTTTTTCGGCTTTCATTTTTTAAATAAATCATGGGAAAAATACTTTAAAAAATCATATTTTGTTTTAAGTGTGGTTTATGGCTAAAAAACAGTTAATACTAATCGGCAATACTGGTCTTTAATTGAAAAAATAATTTTTCTTGATAAAATACTATAGTATTAAACCCACAAAAATTATTTTAGAAACTATAATAAAAAAAATTTTACTTGCTCACTGCAGAACAAAATAGAGTATTTCGCAAGCTTTCAAACAAAACAAAAAGAACAAATAGCAACAATTGAAAAAATAAATCTATCTTTATTCTTAAACAGCACAAGTGTTCCCATCTACATGTTGAAAATCGATTTAATAATGTTTTCAGAATGTATTTTATTGGCAACATTAGGCATTATAGCTTCAATATTATTCTAATAGTATTTTAGAGCCTAAATTGGGTATGTTGCCGAAAAACAACACCTGGCATTTAAGGGTTAAATGGAAATATATTATACCCATAAAATATTTCGAATTTCCATATATTAAATACTGTGTCTCTGGCAAATTTCCTATTTACAATAATGTAAATAGTTCAAGGAGTCCTAGGTCTTTAAACCCTTTATGTCCTGACGTTACTTTTAAGTAACATTAAAGAAAATTCAATGCAAAATTTCGTCTTTTAATAAAAGTAGATTGCACTTTTTATGCAAAATAATTTGCTCAATCCTATTTAGAAAGCACGGCGAAACAATCGAAGCTAAATATTTTTTAATATGGTTATTTTCACTACCATTTATCTAGGTGCAGCTTTTATACGATTGAAAAATGTTATACGAAAAATTTGCAACTACAAAACACTTTTCTGTTACAGATAGGATCGCGATAGAATTATTTACACTGTTCTTATAAAAAATTGTGAGATTTCCATAACAGTATTTTTTTGTTAATTTATCTAATTATTCTTGTAAATAACTTGCAAAACGAGCTCTAACTACCAATCTTTTAAATCAGTTTTACTTAAAAAGTTATCTAAAAATCAAATTCTTATTATATATGTTATTCTGGATATCTTAGACATTAACGTAAATAATTATTCTGGTGAAGAAATTTTTGTATTCAAAATTCAGAATATAAAGGGTTAAAATAACGAAAACATAGGTGCCAACCTCAAACTAATCTTCCGTAATACGTACGTTAATTTGACCTTGGTTTAATACGTTTCGAACCAGAATTTTTTTAAAGAAATAAAATAAAATATGTTTCGCGTAGAAACCATGAAATAAATTTTCTGGTTCGAAAGTGTTAAACCTGGGTCAAATTATTCCGGATATTGCGGAAGATTAGAGAAAGGTTGGCAGCTATGCGAAAAGCGAATAAAAAAAAATGGTCATTTTTGTCATTTTAATTCTTTGAACTCTTTCAGGGGCAAAGCAATTCCATTGCTAAAATGTTGAAATTAATGAATGACACCGGAATTTGAAAACAAATTTATTGATAAATAAGAAAAAGCTATATTTAGCATATATAGTAAACCAAAACGTTTTTTACCAAAATTCTGGTGCCATTGTGGCATTTGGGAATGAAAATTAAGTGGTTTCTTAAAAATACCACCGCCCCTGAAGGGGTTAAAGCATACATTACAGAAACTCAATTTTTGAAGATGGTAGAAGGTACACGATTCTCTTTCATTTAAAATCTTAATGTCTATTTCCATGCGAACTTGTCATGTCTGTCACACAGCTGAAAATCGCTACGCTTGTTGGCCACCGTTATTTTCGAAAAGTTTGCTTCGGATTATTCAATTGAGGAGATATCCCCGATAAATTAAATCACATTTTCCCGTTCTAAAATACTGGTAGCCAAAAATCGTAGTATGTGACAGACATGATAAGTTCGCATGGAAATAGCCTAATGGGGAAAATTAGTTGTTATACAGGTATTTAAACTTAATCACTGGTTGTGCGCAAGATTACAAAAGAATATGTGCATATAAAAGCAGTGTTGCCAGTTGGCTACTTTTTTTTAAATTCAGATTTCTTGATTGGGACGACTTTTTTGAAATGGTGAGATTCGCCTTATTCAATGACGTGTTAATTAAGCCATTAATCCCTTGAGGGGCCAGCAAAAATGCCTCTAAATATTGAAAGCTCACCGGAATAATCGAAAAATTTTATTTTTAAATATGGAAAAGCAATTTTACAGCGATTTTTCCCCAAAGTTAAAAATATAAAATTTAGTTAAAATTTTCTGGTGAGAATCTTCTTTAAATTAGGTGGAATACTTTTTATCCCACCGCCCTTCAAGGGGTTAACGACGAGCCTCATTTACACGTCTTTAATTCTGGCACACCATTTTTTGCCACTTTGTAATTTGCAATTTGCAATTGTTTATTCAATCGCTCAAAATCTGAGATTAAATAATGTGAAAATTTCCAAACTTAAATACTGGTATTAAAATTTAAAAATTTTGTACGCTTTACCTGCAAGTTTTCTTGGCAACCAACCGAATTTAATGAGTTAACCCTTTGAAGGGCGGTGGGATAAAATATATCCCACCTAATTTAAACAAGATTCTCACCAGAAAATATTAACTAAAATTTATATTTCTAACTTTGGGGGAAAATCGGCCAAATATAGCTTTTCCTCATTTAATAATAAAAATTTTCGATTATTCCGGTGAGAATTCAACATTTAGCAGCATTTTTGCTTGACCCTCAAGGGGTTAAGGCGATGACAAGGGGAATTTTACCGTTCCAAAAAAGTGGTGCCAATCAAGAAATCTGAATTTAAAAAAAGTAACCCACTGGTAACATTGTATGAAAGAAAAGTTTTCGTATCTAATTATATTTGAGGAACATGTGCTTACACTGAACCTGAAATAACTATTCATATATAGTGCTTTTATGTTTTAAAAATAAAACTGTATCATGCTGTTATAAAATTTTTGAAATTTTAGCAATATAACTACCAGACCCTTTTTTTCAACAGAAAAAGATGAAAATTTAGGTTTCCTTTATAGTGCGTACTAGCGATGGACAGAATGAATGATTTTACTATTCGAATGAATTATTCGGTCATGCGCAAAAGAATGGCTGCCAATCATTGTCTTTTTTTTAATTCAAACTCTACCAGAAATTTTGTATTGAATTTTGTTTTTCTTCTTTTAGTTAGAATTAGTTTAAAAAGTCCATAAAAATACACAAATTATAATATACAGCCGAACCTCTTTATCCCGTTACTCTAATGACCAGGAAAATGTGTCGTCATAAGCGGAGTGTCGCGGTAACCGGAGTTGGAAAAATATGTTTATAAAAAGCTGTGTTTTTAATGAATATAAGAAAATTTTAAATTCATAACTGTTCTTCCAGTTTTAAGCAATAAAACATTATTATTAAACAAAATAAACATAAAAACAAAATTTAAAAGAATAAAAATCTCATTTATGATGACTTGTTTTTTATTGTTACATGAAATATTGATGAATTGAGTTTTACTTATCCCTGTATGTGCTTCCGACAGCTCTTCTTTCAATATTATACAATGAATTGTAATAGATGTTCGTTGTTTCAAAAATGGATGTTAGATAATTTCTGATCGTTTTAATGCAATGCAATGCTTTGATTTTAGTCGGGTGAAAAAAGCCGTATAACAACAAGAAAGCGCCGTCTCACCAGAACAAAAAACCCGCGAGTATAATTATACATCTATCTGGAGCATAAGTAGGTTGTTTATATTGTACGGATTTATTTATTCAGATAAAAGTTTGAAGTAAAATTTCTCATTTATCTCAATGGATATTTTTGACATTTGTGTTAGAATTTGTCTAAGACATTTCTTACCGCTTAATTTCAGTGCTTATAAGACGGATTAGGAAAAATCGAAATTTTTCCTAAACCGTCGTGATATCCGGAGTTGAAAATTATTCACCGACGTAAAATCCGGAGTTTATTTACATTAAAATCATATACAGAAAATCGGTACTTTGAAAAACTGACGTGATAAGCGGAGTGATGTGAAAACCGGGTGTCAGGATAACGAGGTCTGACTGTATATATATTACAATGTATATAAATTCTTTTCATCTTCAAAATTTCTGAAGATAATTTATTACAAAAACTGCAGAGTCTGGAAACTATACTTTTGATTCTTTTTCTGGTACTAATTGACTAAAAATATATAAACAGGTTGGAAACTATGTTTTTGCGCATGCTCGAATGATTCATTCGATAGTAAAATTATTCATTCTACTAATCACTAGTGCCTACTTTACACTATATATCCTAAAAATTTCGTGGAAAAATATCTAAAAGTTTTTTAACTACCTTTCGAGCAATGCCCGAAAATCACATTTAAAAAAAAAATGACTTCAATGTTCGCTGTTTGAAAATATCCCATACTAGAAAGATAGCCCGTCAAAGATGACGGAAAATGATATATACAGATATACAGCAAATATAAAAGAATATGAGTTTTTCTCGCTTGTTCCGCAGAAGAGACATTTAGTGATAGATGAAAATAGCACATTTTAAAAACGCAACACATTTATGAAACACTATGTGTATAATGAACACATAAAGAATGCAATTTAAGTACAAGTTAACATTTGGTTATAAAACCTCAGGCTATACCATGTTTTTTGTAAAAACTCTTACATTATTTAAAAACTGATCTTGCAATATCTTCGACATAAATTTTTAACTGCAGTTAGGAGCTTATATAGTACAGGTGCCGTCTAGTGGCGGCAATTTCATTAGTAATGGGGATCAGGATGAAGATGCAAAAACGTACATTTTCGTATATTACACTTTAAATTCTGACACATAGATTTTGAAAAATTCCTTAAGTGCATGAAAGATTAATGAGTTTCAATGAGAACTTTGGCAAATTAGCCAGCTATCGCCAAGTTGGCTTCATACATGCAAACTTATTTTTGTCGTCAAATTTGGCTGTATTTTGCCAAATTTGATGATATTTTGTCAAGTTGGTCAACATTTGGCGCTGTTATGGTAAAAGTGCTATTAGTACTTTTCAACAATTTGTCATTGCTCTAGCTGATACCGATTTCTCCAGAGGAAATATAACATGTCCGCGATAAATTAGGTGGTTCAACCGGAATTGTGAGAGACACACAGAGACTTGTATTTTATATAAAAAGATTTAACAACTATTAACTGTTTCATTCTTTCGTTTTAAGTGTTCAGAAATTATTACACTTTAATATATATTTTTTTTTCAAAGAACGAATATTTTGATGGTTTAAAAGTCCCTTGACCTCTTAACCCCTTGAGGGGCACCGGTATATATTATATACCACCTACGATTAATGAAATTTTACTCCAGAAAAATTTTATTAAATTTTGCTTTTCTAACTTTAGTGGAAAAAAGCCGTAAAATTGCTTTTACTTATTTTGAAATAGAATTTTTCAAAGATTTACCGCCCCTCAACGGGTTAACCCCTTGAGGGGCGGTGGGATATATTTTATCCCACGATTTGAAGATCTGCATAAGAAAAATTTTATGAAATTTTACTTTTCTAACTTTGGTGGAAAAAAGGTCATAAAATTGCTTTTCCTTATTTTGAAAGAATTTTTTTTTTTTAATTTTCCGGTGGGAATTCAGCCTTATACAAACGCAATTGCTTGCCCCTCAAGGGGTTAAAGACTCTCTTATAAAATTACTTAAGTATGAATGACTGAGAAGGTATGGTATTAAATTTCCGTATAACTACGTTTTAGCAACTGCTCCAACATTATCATTCAGCGATGGCATTTAGTGTCCATAGAGAGGAATGATAATTATTGAGTAGTTATGCTGTGATATCTGTGGATATAATACCTGTATTATAAACAGTTAAATAGATTGAATAAACATTTATATGAATGCATAATTGATGACACTGTTTGTAATATACGAATGCTATCGTAAAGTATTATGCATTGGTTTAGCCTTAATATGTCATCTATTTAAACACATTTTGAGACTTCTGTGCAAATTGCTTCGTATTTGACGCTTACTTAATATCATGATATCTACAGCAAAATAATAAAAAATCAAACTTTAAACATATTATTAAATAATTTTATTGTCATTTCGTTCAGTTCCTTTTATTTTCCAACTAAAAACATTATCATTACAAAACCATTATTTTTTTTATTAAAAACTTAATAAAGATAGCTTTCTAAAGATTTTTTTACAATCGTTGTCGAAAATATCTTTTCTCATTTTAGGGTTCCGTAGTTAAAAAGCGAAAACGGATCCATTACTATAAGATCACTCGTTCGACTGTATGTCCGTCTGCCATAGCCGTTTTTGTCGAAAATTATGTAACGTGGAAAATTAAAACTTGGTAAAGTTATAAGTTCTGTTGATCAACATATTTTTAAATTATTAACCATTGACAGATATTTGTAGGAATTGTGGTTGGGGGTGGGGTCTAATTAAATTACTTGATTTTTTTCTGATTTTTTTTCTTTGTTTTCTGGTGTGGGGTATTGTTCGAATGATCTCTTAATATCGAACTCAAAAATATATTTCTTTTAATTTTGGGTATTTTTTTCAGACATATCATCAAAAAAGGTATTGCAAAAATATATCCCCCACCCTTTCCCACCATTTCCGAATCTACTGAAGCTAAAATTATGAAAAAAATTAGGGGTGGTAGGAGTATTTTTAACCCTTGCATGAAAACTATAGCGATTATCCTAGGTGTCATATTTTTAACCCCTTCACGGTCGCTTAATATTTGGAAAAAGCATAAAAAAGTACCTATTTATTTTATTACAGAAATTAAATAATTATAAGGTTTCTAAATAAAATATGCAATTAGTTTGTTTGTTTTTGTTTTTTTTGGCGAAAAAAAAAGATGTTATAGAACAAATTCATATTTGTAGAAAAACCAGTATGCGAGAATTCTGTGTCTTAATGTTCGTTTTTCACCGTACAAATTAATGCGAATAAAACCTTTATTTTTCACATCTTAAATCTATATTTATCATCATCACATACATTTTTACAAATAATATTTGAAACAATATACAGGGTGTTCCGTTAAAGGGGTCCAATATTAATACGGGTAATAGAGGAGATCACACGGAGCATAAATCAGTATATAATGCCTGGCCGGATCTCAATAATTTTCAAGTTACAGCAAATAGAATGAAAAATCGGAAATTTGTAAAAAAACCCTCATTGCTAAACTATCGATAATGCTACATAAAAACGAAGCACATATTTAGAAAGAGCAGAAAAAATCCTACGAAATGACATAAGTTGTTTTAGAATATTGAGAATTAATGGCGAGTTACAAGCTCTGAAACAGTGAAAAAATACAAAATCAAATATTTAGCAAAATAGTTAATCGTTAATTCCAAAAATGCAACTCTACCTACATCAAGAAAAATGTTATAAAATTTGGTCCATTCCGAAAGCTTTCGAAGAAGCTGACAATAAACCATATCAGTTTAATTGTATGGGAGAAATCAAGCAGTTCCCTAGTTACAACTCTGTACTGTTGCACGCTCGGAAAGGGCGAAACTCCGCCCATGACGATTGTAAACACCCCGTTTTAATATCTTTCAATTATACATTTCTGATCAACCTCTATCAATACCCTTTCATTATTCAGTCTGGTCAAGTGAATGACATATTGTGCAGCTCTCGCCTTGTCTTAAAGCAAACTCCGTGACTGCTGCGTTTCCTCCATGAACTTTCAGGATGATGAAGAAGAAGTACTTTTTATGCAAATTTTCTATGTGTATAGGAAGAAAAGTGTAATAAAACAGCAGTCATCAGTGGGCGTTATGTTAAAGGGAGGCTGTTGTAAGTGGGATTGTAGTAAGTTGATGTATAATAATTATGCCGGAATACTCTAACGAAGAATATGCGGACATGCATCTGATGTACGGGCAAGCTCATGGAAATGCATGTCTAGCACAGCGCATGTACCGTGAGCAATTTCCAAGGAGACGTTGCCCAAGTTCGAAACTCTTCATAAAAATCGATAGACGATTACGGGAGACTGAATCGTTTAATACAGCAAGCATTGATGCAGGGAAACATCGACATGTACGAACACCTGCAATGGAAGAAGATGTACTGAATATTTTTAAAGATAACCCCTCCACGAGTACACGAGCTGCTGCGTCTGAAGTCGGTGTTTCTCACCAAAGTGTGTGGCGTGTTCTGCGTGCAGAAAACATGCACCCCTTTCATGTGCAGCGGGTACAACTGTTATCAGTAACAGATTGTGCTCAGCGGACAGAATTCGTACGCTGGTTGCTTAATGTAACAGAAAATAATCCACAATTTGTGGAAAATATTTTATTTACTGATGAAGCAACATTTACGAGAGAGGGCGTGGTAAACACGCACAATATGCACACATGGTCATATACAAATCCGCACACTGTTTTCCCGTCGAACGCACAACAAAAGTTCAGTGTGAACATATGGGCAGGTGTCCTCGGCGATTATCTCATATCTTTTTTGAAATAGAAATATTCACCTTATTTAATTACAGTTAATATGATACCGTAATAAAACCAATTACACAAGTTTATAAAATTGGTGGGAATCAAATAATCTGAATAAAAGACACAGCCCTTGAATATCACGACAGCGAGAATTAAGGGGTTAATGAAGAATTTATCTAGACAAAATCGTAATGTATGAAAACGGCGTCGCAACTTTGGGACATTTTAATGAAGTGCCCTTGGCACAATGCCAAGTTTTAACTTTGTACAAAGTATTTGTTATACGAAACTCTTTGCGTGCAAGTAAAACTCGCACTTGCACTATTATTTATGGATAAATATAAAAAATTGCCTTAATGAAAATGGCATTTTCTTATTATCTTTAATGAAAGTGAATATTTTTAGCTGAAAAAGATCATTTTTTTAAAATTCACATCAATTGATATTTTTTTAATATTACTGCATGTTTCGTCTACTTACAGCATAATTAGTTTGAACAACAATAGTTCTTATGGATGAACAGTGAGTTATAATGAAGTTTATTTTTATTTATTTATTTGTTTTTACATTTAAAATTGTTTTTTTTTTCAAAATTTCTTTTGAGTTTCTCTATTAATGAAAAAAAAAACCGATTTGCTGAGCCCAATTTCTACGTAATTATATACATGAGCATTCGAAATTTTTTTAACCCTTTCCAGCACAGAAATTTCTGCTCGTAAAACGATGAAATGATTGACTGATACCGGAAGTTACTACTAATTATTATTATATTTACCTCCTTTTTTAGAAATTAAATACTTGTTATTTTAAGCTTTCATCGTAAAAGCAAAATTTTATTAAAACGTTCTTGGGTAAGTTTGTAAGTTTAGAATTAAAAGGAGGTGGTCCCGACATGGTACCACTGTGTCGGAAAGGGTTTATGGATGCTGCGTAGTTACAAAGTATTCCAATTTTGAGTACCACTACTTCCTGATGTTGAACTGCAGACTTCTGCGATTAAATAAAGCGAAAACGTTTATTAGGAAATAATAGTATTAAACAAGCCCGAAATTGTACGGAATTAGGTGCGTTCGTACTATAACTAGTTTTATAAATACCCAGATCTTGGTGCAATAGCTGGTGCCCTCTCATGAAAAAATGTATGAGTACAAAATTTGTTACGATTATTCAATAGTAACACAGTAACAGTAACACGATTCAGTAACACGGAAAAATATGACTCCATCTTAAATAGGATGTAATAACCATGGCAACCTAGAATCATTACCTACCTATCATGGAATATCACTGAATTAATTAAGTATGATAGGATTTAATATAATGAAATAAAACTTTTATTAATATCATTTTAAGTTTTTATTCGATTTTCATACAATTTGAAATGGATCGACAAAATTCTTCAACGATATTAAATTTCAAACCATTCGGTTAGGAAGCTTTTGAGCTGTTATATGCGGAGTAGACAGACAGACAGACGGACTGACCAAAAGACGACTATAGGTGCTACGTATTTATATATTTAAGAACGTACCTAAAAATTCGGAGACTTGGCAACTAAGAAAAGTGAATTAGATATTTAATGTTTTGTTTTCCTTCTTTGTCGCTTTCCTCATCATTTACGCTAAATTCTGTATCTAACTACCTAGCAAAAAATAAGATTAAAAAAAAATCAAAGCAAATATGTTAAATATGGTAATTGTGTTCGACTATTACGGTAAAATAATTAGCGTGTGCCCATGTCATCTGCTATTATAAGAAGCGTTGGCTGCCATTCTTGCTCAATGCATACGCTGACTGGATAATTTTATGATGCACCCAATACATATAACAACAGTCCCCACACAATAAAATCTCGTTACAAGGAATCACTGGAAATTACCGATTAATTTCGCTATACTGAAAATCGTTAAAGTAAATATTTTTCTAATGAGATAGCATAATAGAATTTTTTCTCTAACTATCCAAATAATATTCGCTAAACTGGAAAATTCGTTAATATGACTTTCAGTACAACGAGCTTGTATACTCCTTTTGAATGCACAATTTTTCGTGTATCCACATTGTAAAATTCCGTAAAAACATGCGAATTATAATAGGAATCAGGTTATAAATATAATTATTCTTTTAAAATATGAAAGTGATTTCTTATACCGACAAAACGGATAATACTGATTTGATTATATGGATGGCATGCGTTTCCAAAACTTTTATGTCATTTTTCTCCAAACGACATTTTTGGCCATAACACGCAGGATATCTCAAACTTCTGAATATTTTTTCATGAAATTTTCAAAACAGATGTTTCATGTTGGTCTGTATAAACTGAACCTAAAATTTCCTTTTTATTGTTAAAAAAAATATTTTTTTAGGTGATTATACTGTTAAAATTTTCAAAATTTTGTATTAGCTAAATACGACTTTGTATTAAAAATATACAAATGCTTCAAATACAAATTTATTTAGGTTAAGTAATTAGTATAATCTTAAGAATAACTACGCACCAAAATTTTCATTCTAGTTGCAATATTTATTTTGTAATCCTGCGCGTAAGCTGTAATCCCAATTTTCTACTCATCAATTGTCTGACAGTTTGCAGCCCCCTATAAATGCTAATTCTGCATCTTGCAAATTTTTAAATGCATAAAATAAAAGGAAATACTTAGTTCTTTCATCCCAATAAAAATAATGTTTTAAAATCGTATACATTTTAAGGGGTCTTGTACCTTTTAAAAGCGTCGAAAATTAACGAAAATCTTCAAAGTTTGAATTAGTCTATCTTCAAAACCTTTTTATATATAAACATGAAATTTTGGATATTGATTAAATAGATTGTGCTTTGTAATATACTACCAACAGAAATTTATTAACCCTTTACAGAATTTGTGTATTGTTGAAATCAAAATAGCTCTTTTTTTTAACCCATAAGTCATTGCGCGCATGATATCTTGATAAAGTATGTATGGCTTGTCATGAAATTTGTAAATATACTAAACAAATATGTGTGTTTAAAATGATCTACTTTTAAGTATTTACAATGGTAATATTTTCAGTTATGACTATTTTTATTCATTAAAAATACAATTTTTTTATCTTTTTTTACGAAAATATTTTTTTTTATATAGTTAATGAAATAATTTTAGCCTAAGAGTAGATCATTTTAAACACACATATAAGTTTAGTATCTTTACCAAATTTCATGCCAATTCATACATACTTTCTCAAGATATCATGCGCGCACTGACTTATGGGGTAAAAAAAGAGCTATTTTGATTTCAACAGTACACAAATTCTGTAAAGGGTTAATAAATTTTTAATGATAGCATATTACAAAGTACAATCTGTTTAATCAATATCCAAAATTCCATTGTTTATACATAAAAAGGCTTTGAAGACTTTTAATTCAAACTTTGAAGTTTTTCATTAATGTTCGACGCGTTTAAAAGGTACAAGACCCCAAGATATTAAATCTTGAAAATGGTCTTTTTTTTTCTTCTAATTTTAAGATTCCTGAAACCCCTTGAACAAATAACTTAAAAATAGCGGAATTTGTAGTAGCATCCGGTTGTCAGCACAATTTTCATATTTTACCGAATGTTTTTTTCATTGTTTCTACGATAAAGTTTACGTCCAGTTTAACTATAGAATAAATGTATGTTTATATACATTACGTCAAGTTTATATATTACGTCATATATTACGTCATACACATTAGTACATGTATTACGTCAAGTTTAACTATAGAATAAATGTATGTTTTAATAAGTAACATTTGCTTCACATTGGTTTAAAATACAAATTTTAAAGTTCAGTTTTCAATTACATGACATCGTCTTTCAATTTTTTCTCCGATACTTAAACGAGCATTTTAAATTTATGAAAAGCAAACTTTAATTTATTATTGAATGATAACACTAGTCAACAAATTGTAACTTTTTTTCTGTATCTGGCTTGTAAATGAGTGCATTTAATTAATTTTAGGGTGCTAAATTCAGTGAAATATTCAGATTCTCTCAGTACCGTCACATTTATTATATACAGTGCAATTAAGTAAAGAAAAAATTAAATATCTGACAAAAATTGACATTTTGAAATACAAACAAAACATAATATTCATCAGTAAACCTGATTTTTTTTTAATTACTTAACACAAACTATGAACTTATACGAGCACGAAACTATTGCACAAATGCCCTTATTGTTAATGTTAATAATGCTATTTTTCAAAACAAGACGATGTATTTTTTGATGACAGTGCTGAATGCTTTGATAGTTACTGTTACAGCAGAATGCATACAAAGAAAGGTTTTTAACTATTCTGTTTTAAGTAATTAATGAATAACAATAGGCTCGACGCAGCAACGGTCGTTTGGTAGCTTTAAAGTTCGAGCTTTACCTTTCTGCTTTTCGGGATCTTTAATTTCTGTAATTTCCCTTTTAAATTTGTCCGGTTTTAATTTTTAATTTTTTTTTACATGGCTTCCGTTAGAATCTCTTATAACCGGGACGTGGCTAGTAGGGTGGTGCGAAAAAAGTCAAGTTGATATTTCCGAGTTGCTATAGTGCGGAAAAGTTGCGATTGGTAAATACAAGAAAAACAAAAACAAAATTATTTAAATCGGACTTTATCTTCCGATCCCGCAAACCGCCTAAAAATTTAAAAAAATTGAAAATTTCCGATTTTTTCAGAATTTTTTTCTTTTTTTACGTATATATATATTTTATCGCTATAGTGAAAAATATTTTCAGATTGTAATATTTAATAATAATAAAAATAAACAGTTGCGTTTAAAGAATAGCTTCCGATCACGCAAGCTCAATACAAATCGGCAAAAATTCAATTTTCAGTGATTTTGATGAATAAAGAAAATAATCACCTGAGATCAGTTTGCGTTCCAATATTAACATTTGCATATAAATTGTACAATGTACAACTCTTTGCTTGTTTAGATATTTTATAATGTTTAAACAAACCAAAACTCACCACGTTAAGGTAGCTGCACTTCGAGTTCAAACCGCACCCTATCCTCCATCCGACCAATGAGGGTATTTGCTATTTACATTACTTAAATATATAGTTTGTTATAATAGAATCAAAACACTGTATTAAAAAACTAGTTTCGTGACAGTATAAGATATACAATTTGTTATGTCATCTGTTTAAGTCTGACTTTTAGACGCAACTTTGTACTGCGATTTGGTGGTAATGTCTGGTATTATGGACATTGATGTCAGTGTGGTCCTGATGCTCTCTTGATTGGGACCCACATACCTTAAATGATGCTTCCGTTACCGATTTAACGCACCGCTGGACATCTTACGTGTAGTTGGGAAACTTTTTATCATCCCAGCTGAGATATGACCTGATTGAACGAAGAAATGAATTTCTTCATGGGTTATTCTCCGAAAAAGAGGTGGAAATGTTAATTTTGCTACATTACAATCAATTAATTCTGGATTGTAGGAGTGATAAAGATTCAGATACCTTTACCCTTTGAAACATTTTGCCTGGCTTTTAATACTCTTCTTAGCCCTAGCTCTCTTATGTGCCTCCTCTTATAAAAGACCATTGCCATCAGTAGGATTTCCGGGTGAGCAAAGAACGAGTTTCGTTCAGTTTCAGGGACTACACTTTCTTCAGGTTGTAACGAAAGTATCGAGATGTTTCAATTGCTTTGTACAGATGAATAGGCCCGTTTGTAATGAACTTACAGCATTTTATTTCAAAACAAACTGGAAAGTAAGATTTTAAAATAAATGTCAATATGGCTTTAAGGCATTCGATGAGTTTTCCACGCTCGCGTAAAGTCGAAGAGCTCTATTTGCACAAGTGAGCAATCTGGCATGTGAAATTGGGCCGGAGTCACACTTTAATAAGTCATTTGGAAAGTTGCCACTTTTAATTGCTTGACTTATGCCAAGAAGATATCTTTGGTCCTTACTCAACAGTTGTCTGTCCACTTCTGGAATTTCACAACCAGTCAATTGAAAATTTATCACCGAGAGCTTTACACAACAATGATATTGTGTCCAAATGGTGTACTAAATGACCTTGGGCCAGCTGTTTCAACATTCAAATGTTGAAAAAGATGGCGGAAAGGTAATTCAACAAAATGGAATAAACAAACAACTTACTGCAGTGGTCGTCAGAGATGAACTTCAAGCTTTCTGATAGCACCACCTTTCTATCCAGTATTGGTATTTGTACCATCACAGCCTACCAAATCTAAGTATTCTAGTGAAACCCTTTGCTCAGTAAGACATGATACTATGAAAGCTACAATGTCCTTAGCAGGCCCGGAGTTTGGAGGCGCATGCCCTAAATAAACTGAGCCACGTTCTTTTATGACAGGAAAGTGTTCCTCTTTAATAGTTCGACGAACCTGTTTAGATGCAATCCTTTCTTTAACTTGGGTATCGTCCTTTCTTCCATCAAAATAGTATATGCCAAGCAGTTCATCTGAATCCAGTTGACTTTTCTGTAAATTTTATGGAGTTAGGTGAGACTAGGTGGGAGCGCGCACGCCGACTTCAGCGCTGTTTTCCAACGTGGCTAAAGGCAGTTGGGTGCGCTACTAAACTTTTCAGACCTGAAACGAACTCTTCGTGGTAAGTTCTAGGTTGTTTAAAAATAACTTAAATATGCTCAATAGTATCAATTAACATTTAAATCTTAACCTGAGACTGCAAACTGACCTCAGTTGATTATATTCTTAATTCACGAAAATCACTCAAAATTGAAATTTTGCCTATTTTTATTGAGCTTGCGCGATCGGAAGATATTCTCTAAACACAATTATTGTTATTATTATTATTAAACAGTACAAATTGCAAATATTTTCCCCTATAGCGATAAAAAATATATAAACGTAAAAAAAAAAAAAAAAAAAAAAAAAAAAAAAATTCTGAAAAATCGGAAATTTTCATTTTTTTAGAATTTTTAGGCGGTTTGCGGGATCGGAAGATAAAGTCCGATTTGAAGAATTTTTTTTTTTGTTTTTCTTGTATTTACCAATCGCAACTTTTCCGCACTATAGCGACTCGGAAATATCAACTTGACTTTTTTCGCACCACCCTAGTGGCTAGGGACCTATGAAACTGACTTTCGCAAAAGAGTCGGAATAAGAGAAGAAAAGCTTATAGGACCGTGGACGGAAAGAGGCCACTCTCCATGGCTGTTTGCTGACATGGCGGTTTCATATTTCGACCTCTTCTGCGTCGAGTTTATTATTAGTCTCGGTCGGCGGTTGGGGTGGGTGGGTCAATCGCCGTGGTGAGCGGCCTCTTTCCAGCCGCGGTTCTTTAAGCTTTTCTTCTCTTAGTTCGACTCTTTTGCGGAAGACAGGTTCAAAAGTCTACAGCCATGCCCTGAGTATAAGAGACTCTAGCGGAAGCCATGTTGAAAAAAAAATCAGAAATTAAAGCCGGACAAATTTAAAAGGGAAGTTACACAAATTAAAGACACCGAAAAGCGGGAAAGGGTAGGGCTCCAGGCTCTGAAGCTACCGAGCGATCGCTGCTGCGCCGAGCTTATAATGACTTAAATTAGAGCTTAATAAAGTCATTCATCTCCTTATTAGTTGACCAGAAAATACAAATTATAATTTACATTTCACCTCGTATTTTACAATGTATGCATAAATAAATTCTAAAATTTTATAAAGCCCTTACATGATAGAAAATTTCTGATAGCAAATTCTGATTCTACATGCAAAAATACATAATCTTTTTTCTTTTTACAAATCAGATACAAAATTGGCTGTTGACGGGTGTAATTAGAGCAGAAAATGAATTTATTTTCTAAATATGCAAATAATTTTTTTCAAATATTTAGTAATGATGTTTTTATTAAAAAAAGATTAAATTAATTATATTAATAATTGTATTAAACAAGCATATTAAACTTTATATGATTTGAAACTATTTATTAAAGATATTGTAAGAAAATTTTACAATTCACATCCCTTATTTTATAAGTTAAGAACAAAATGCCTGTGTAAAATGAAAAAAATATATATACAGGGTGCAATATGTTATCTATCCCCGACCTTTAATTTCTCAACCGTTGGCCGTAGACATATAGTTCCAGTTACAAAAACGTTTCAAATGAGCTAAATATTCATGCTGTGGCATTATTTAAAGTAAAAAATCAATTTTATAAAAATTACGAAATCTAACTTTTTATACGGTTCCCCAGTCCCTATAGTTATGTTTAGTAAAAGTTTAGACATATCATTATCAGATGTAATTGGGAATTTGCTCATATCGATACCTATGTTCGATTTTACTACAGGAAATGCCTATATCGATACCTACAATCGCTTTTGACCATAGATTATATCGATTTGACCATAGATTGTATCGATTCTATCGATTTTGCTCATATCGATACCTATGTTCGATTTTACTACAGGAAATGCCTATATCGATACCTACAATCGCTTTTGACCATAGATTATATCGATTTGACCATAGATTGTATCGATTCTATCGATTTTACTCATATCGATACCTATATTCGAGTTTACTACAGGATATGCCTATATCGATACCTATATTCGATTTGTCTATCGATATAGGCCTATATCGATACCTACAATCGATTTGACCATAGATTATATCGATTTGACCATATTTGACTAAATAGTCATGCTGTGGCATTATTTAAAGTAAAAAAACAATTTTATAAAAAATACGAAATCTAACTTTTTATACGGTCCCCCAGTCCCTATAGTTATGTTTAGTAAAAGTTTAGACATAGCATAACAGATGTAACACAAAACGTTTGACATCTGTACTACAAAAATGACGCAGTTATTAAATTTCAAAGTTTGAGATTTCTGCACATGATTTTGTCTTTCATTGAGGGATCAGTTAAAAGATGAATTAAAGGAATTCGAGATCATAATCAGGGTGCAATGTCCTTTTTACAGCGAAACCACCTTTAGCCGGTATCGCCAAATCGGGGAATCACCAAAGAGGGTTATTTCATCTAAAAAGGACATAGCCGGATAAGCATTGGAGACATGCCTTTCAATCAAACTTTCTGATTTTTTTCTTCAGATGTGGCTACATATCTGACAATATATTTCCCCTATTATCATTCTTTAAATATTGATATTTAATGACATAAAAATGTTTTTTCGATTTAAAAAAAAAAACGCATTTTCTCAAAAACTGCTACGCGGAATTTCATGCCATTAACTCGGTATATATAGACACCAAGGATGCATAACTGGTAATTTTTGTATAATTTTCTGTTTAAAAAAACTGTGTGAAATAGCGAAATAAAAATTCAAAAAATAAAAATCATATCGTATGGTTATCCGAAAATTACCATTTTCTTGTAAAAAATTCCTCATATGTGTCCGTATATTCTATATAAATGCCGAAAGTTCGCGTTGGGTACTACATATAAATACTACATATAAATATTTACAAAAATGTATATTAAAATTATCGAAATTCATTTTAGGGCGTTATTTGGGATGGAGCTACTTAACTTCAACAACCGAAGACTTTTTAGAACAAAATCAGCAGACAATATGTCAACTGATGTATTTTAGATTCCATTAAGCATATAAGCCTTGTTTTTCACCATCACGTTCATTTTGATATCGACAGTGTTCAGAATGTTGCTCATTTGTTCATTAAAATTTAAAATACATCAATTCTGTAACTGTTTATCCCAAAAATTTTTCGAGTGTGGAAGTTGCGTAGCTCCGCCCAAAATAACCCGTTGAAATGAATTTCAATAATTTTAATATACATTTTTGTAAATATTTATATGTAGTACCAAACGCAAACTTTCGGCATTTATATAGAATATACGGGCACATATGAGGAATTTTTTACAAGAAAATGGTAATTTTCGGATAAACATAAGATATGTTTTTTTATTTTTTAAAAATTTTATTTCGCTATTTCCCACAGTTTTTATAAACAGAAAATTATACCAAAATTACCAGTTATGTATATTTGGTATCTATGTATCCTCAATAAATGGCATGAAATTCCGTGCAGTAGTTTTTGAGAAAATCCGTTTTTCTTTTAAATCCAAAAAACATTTTTATCTCATTAACACGATCACGCCGGCGCGGTGGGTCACACTCGACTGTTTCAGAGTTGTCAAGTCTCCGTCTTTTTGTACACCACTATTTTTTTAGAGAAAATGTTGTTCTTTTAAATCACCCAATTGTTCTAATTAAATAAAACGACATTTTCTGCATTAAAATACTGGTATCCAAAAAGTCGGAGGCTTGGGAGCTCCGAGACAGTCGAGTGTGACCCACCGTGCCGGCGTGAACGTGTTAAATATCAATATTTATAGGTTGATAATAGGGGAAATATATTGTCAGATATGTAGCTACGTCTAGGAAAAAAATCAGAAAATTTGATTAAAAGGCCTGTTTCCAATGCTTATCCGGCTATGCTCTTTGAGCTAACTTCTATGGGTTGAACAACATTCAAACGTCAAAGTAGGTAGAATCGTCAACCGGAAAATAAAACATACTCACTAAGGACTAGATAAATGGCAGCTAATTTCACCCTGATTTTGATCTCGAATTACTTTAATTCATCTTTTAACTGATCCCTCAATGAAAGGCAAAATCATGTGCAATAATTTCAAACTTTTAAATTTAATAACTGTGCCAATTTCTGTAGTACAGATGTCAAACTTTTCATGTTGTACCTGTTATGATATGTGTAAACTTTTACTAAAAATAACTATAGGGACTGGGGGGCCGTATAAAAAGTTAGATTTCGTAATTTTTATAAAATTGATTTTTTACTTTAAATAATGCCACAGCCTGAATATTTACCTAACTTGAAACGTTTTCGTAACTGGAACTATATGTCCACGACCAACGGTTGAGAAATTAAAGGTCGGCGAAAGATAACATATTGCACCCTGCATATACAGTAACGAACTGCAGCAAAGGCGCTTAAAGGTTAGTCTCGAATGTATAAATAACAACTTAAAACGTCTCTTTGATTTATGCATAAAGCTATTATACTTCATAAAGTTTTATGGAAAATATTGATACAGTTTATCGCAGAGAATTTTCTTATAAAGATGGCATTTTTATGATCTCTCCAAATTTTGTGATCTTCATAACATTTATGATATGATTTATATATTTGGAAGCTTATCAGTTTACGCATGAAATGTAATTTCCCGATAAAATAGAGTAGCATTTTAAGTTTGTCAGAAATGTTTATACTTATATAAAGATATACGTAAGAAAGGAAAAATATGTAAATCGAAAAATTCCATTGGGGAAAATACGAAATGTTTTAAAAATTATGTGAAATTTAATTAGTAATTTAAGAGACCAATCGCTTAAACATGTTAAAAAATACAACAGAAAAATATATCACACACTTACGTAAAATTTCTTTGCAAATATGTATATTACAGAATAAGATGTTTTTTTAATGTAATACATTTTGTTTAGAAAAAACTGTTGAGGCTATTGTATATTTATTATGCATTTACTGAAAATTAAAATTATCAGAGATAAGCAAGTTAGGTACAGTAATTTTCCGCGTATAAGCCGCGGCTTATTTAAGTCTTTTTCAAACCGAAAATTTTATTTAAAAAATGAAGTCAAATAAATGCCAAGCATAAGTAAGTCGCAGTTTATTTAAAACAAATTCTGGTAGAAATTGAGTTATCTGAGGTGCGGCTTATACGCCGGAAATTACGGTACGTAAGAATTACGTGGAATACAAGTCAATTAAATTGACCAATGTGTTTCAAAATTAAATCGACTAATAATTATGAAATATTTTTTAAAATTCGTTAATTTGAACAATATTTTTACATTTCAATATATATTTCTTTTGTGTAGTTTTTATTTTTACATTGAATTAAGCAATCTACTAACTTATCATCTAGAAAACATGTTTGCATTCTAAATAAAGTATTTTTCTGTATTTGTGAATTAAATATATCAGCAGCGCATGAAAAAGGAAAAAAAAATCATCTTCACTCCATTTTTAATTAATGTAAATATAAAAAAACACCATTTTAATATTTATAGATATCTCTATAACTGTCTGCAGCTTCTTTTGTTAGAAATGAGACATTTACATATTAACACTTAACTCTGTTTTCTCGAATGATAACACTAAATTCTGACACTGTATTCAACTTCCATTACGTTAAAACAGAAGGGAAATATAGTTGTTTATGCAATTTTGCACTTGCACATGTAATTAAAATTCCATGATTCTAATATAGCGTTTACATACAAACGTCTCAAAAAAATCATACGCTTAAAATGTTTATTATATAATGAGATTATAAAATTATAATATACATTATATACATTAAACATTATATACATTAAACTATCCAAACATGTTTGAAAAATTTTTTAATTAAAAAACATATTTATCTATTAATAACTTAATTTTTAAATATAAAAAAAAATAAAGAAAAATTCTATAAAATCGTTTTTAATACGCAGATAGCTTATTTAACTTTAGAATTTCTTCGGTTACTAAGCGAAAGTTTCTGGTAATTTTCCTTTTAAAACCTTAATTTCATATTTTCTAAATTTATGGCTAACGAATGTCTCTAACGATAGTACAAAGGTTCCAAAGGAAACAAAATTTTCCTTGTATCCAGTACCTGGTTTCCAACTGATCAAACTTCTACCAGTAAAATGGAACAGGAATGTTGGCCTTATTCGTGGCTGTATTTATGCAACAGGCAACAGCTTATCTGCATTCTAGGGATTACCTAGTTGCAATGCAAATTTACTACCTGTGCTGTGCAGTGTTGTCAGTGGGCTACTTTTTTTAAAATTCAGATTTCTTGATTTTCACCATTTTTCTGAAATGGTAAAATTCCCGTTGTTTTTGGTCTTAATTAATATGTCATTCAACAAGGCGAATATTAATATTTCAAGAAAATGGTTCCAATCAAGAAATCTGAGTTTAAAAATAAGCAGCACACTAGCAACACTGCCCCTGTGTATGAGTAATTCTGTATTGGGTCGTTCGTAAAGTTGTGTCCGTTTGGGAAAGTCAGTTCGCACCGGAAAATTCTGCCAGGTAATTACTAGACATTAGATATCAGAATCAATGTCTAATAATTAAATGATAGAATTTTCCGGTACGAATTGATTTTCCTAAACGGACATGACTTTCCGAACGACCCAATAACATATCTTAGAGGAACCTTAAAATAATTTTATAGCCATAGTACAATAGATGTACTATAATATAATTAAACATGTTGGGATTTGCACGTCAAACGTGGGAAAAGCTATTGTATATTTATTATACATTTACTGAAAATTAAAATTATCCGAGATACAGCAAGATAGGTACCGTGATTTTCCGCGTATAAGCCGCGGCTTATTTAAGTCTTTTTTAAACCGGAAATTTTATTTAAAAAATGAAGTCAAATAAATTCCAAGCATAAGTAAGTCACATTTTATTCAAAACAACTTCTTGTAGGAAATCGAGTTATCTGAGCAGCGGCTTATACGCGGGAAATTACAGTACGTAAGAATTATGTAGAATACAAACCAGTTAAATTGACCAATGCGTTTGAAAATTAAATTGACTAATAATTATTAAATATTTTTTAAATTCGTTAATTTGAACAATATTTTTACATTTCAATAAATATTTCTTTTGTGAAATTTTTATTTCTACATTGAAATAAGCAATCTACTAACTTATCATCTAGAAAACATGTTTTCATGCTAAATAAAGTATTTTTCTGTATTTGGGAATTAAATATATCAGCAGCGCATGAAAAAGGAAACAAGTAAGTAAAATCATGCGTACAGCATAGATGATGAAACACTTTCCAACACTCCCTGAAAGCCTTAACGAAACTTCGTTACTTAGGGAAATATGGTAAATAAGATAACTAATTAAACATTTAAAAATCTGATTTCAGTAGTTACCGCCCATAGCCAAACATGTATTCCAATTCTTTTGAACAGCCCTGTATTCGATCTATATGTTGATATATATACTATATAATGGAAAAATTTAGTTTAGCAAGAAAATGCATAACAGGTTGAAATTCATCTTTTAGCAATTTATACTACTAGATGGAAACATACTTGAATACTTTCGTACAGCCCTGTAGTTTACCTGGTACCTTTATTACATGCCACTATTTAGCTAAAATTTAATTCAAACTAAAACACTCTTAAAACTACTGACATTACATTTCCAGAAATTATCACCCATAGACGGCCATGTATCCAACTCTTTGCGTGGCCCTGTATATCATTTTATCTGTATTCTACAAATATTTCTTAGTACACTAAATTCAGTTCAGCGTAAAAATGCATAACTCCTTTAAAACCCACCTTTAAGCAATTTATTCTCATACTCAGTAACCTTTACGATTTCATTTCTATAGCTCTGTATATGAACTATAGCATTTATACGCATCTTATAGTATGGATAAATATAGTGAACAAGTAGGTAAGTGTGGTCACAGATCGTACAGAGGGTTTCGATTAATATTCCTGTCAGAACACTTTATCCTTTTAAAAAATCTGTTAGTTCCACATTTCGCAACCAGGGGCGCATTCTATTCTAAACAATGAAACAATGAATCCGAATGAAACTCCGTTTTATATACTATCCGTAGATATATTAGTCGAGGTGATTGGGCCGACAGCACCCGAGATAATAAGGTGCCCCTGGCGGTAAAAAGTGGAACTAAAATATGTAAGTCTATGGTGAATAATACGAAAGAATGGTCAAAGAGGGGGTGTCGGGAAAAGTTGGAAAAGTGCTCCCCTGGTGAAAAGGGCGGAGGTTAGAAAAAATACACACGTTAGAGCCCGGGGGAGTAAATAATATAAGACTTTTTGAAAATTTTATGATTTGCCGTGTGGTCTGACGTATTCAGCTAAAAGTATGCAAAAATTCATGTCTCCAACATAATTAGGGCTCTCTCAGAAAGAATTGCTTAATATACATGTGTGGTAGCTCAAAGGGTTAAACGTAAGTCTTTTTCAAGATTTTAAGATTTGTTGCTTGACCTCAGGTGTACGCAAAAGCATGCTATAAGTATACAAAATTTCAAATCTCCAATTTAATAAGGGGCTCAGTTAGAAAGAATTGCTTAAAATACGCATGTGGGAGCCCAAAGGATTAAATGTACGATTTTTTCAAAATTTTATAATTTGTCGTATGATATGTGTTGTTCAGCTATAAGTATGCAAAATTTCACGCCTCCAACATAAACAGGGGCTCACTTAGAAAGAATTGTTTAAAATACACATGTGGGAACCCAAAGGGTTAAATGTACGACTTTTTCAAAATTTTATGATTTGTCGTTTGATGTGAGGTGTTCAGCTATAAGTATGCCAAATTTCACGCCTCCAACCTAATTAGGGGCTCACTTAGAAAGAATTGTTTAAAATACACATGTGGGAGACCAAAGGGTTAAATGTACGACTTATTCTAAATTTCATGATTTGCCGTAGGATGTGTGATGTTCAGCTATAAGTATGCAAAATTTCAAGTCTCCAACATGTATAGTTTCTGAGAATGGGCTCTGTGACAGTCGGACAGACAGACAGAGGAGCGAGACGAATAGGGTTTCGTCAGATGAACGAAACCCTAAAAAAGCGCATATCATAATTAAAAATGCATTTCGAGCAATCATTATTATCGAGCAATCATACAGTAATTCGGATACAATATAGTATCTGAAATCTTTTCAAATACACCGCAAACAATTCCTCCTATACCATTATGAACGAAATTCTTTTGCGTGGCCCTGTAAATGAACAGTAACTATTCTTTGCACCGGATATTCAACAGAATGCACATTTTAGTGGGCTTAATCAATGAATATCAATTTTACTATGTTTGAAAGAGTGTAACACCAATAAAAATCATTTGAAACGAATTTTCCCCATTGGCCGTAATGTAACGGAAAACTTTTGACTGTCCTTGTAAATGAACTAAGCATGCTACAAACTTCATTTGAAATAGGGAACGTGCTATGGTAGAGGTCACTAACATCCAAAAATTTCAGAACGATTCGAGTATATTTACGAGAGTTAGAGCGTGGACAGACGGACAGACAAACCGAAGTCATAAACACTTTTCAACTTTGTTGGAAAGTGTTAAAAAATGATCACTTTCACTCCATTTTTAATTAATGTAAATATAAAAAAAACACCATTTTAATATTTATAGATATCTCTATAATTGTTTGCAGTTTCTTTTGTTAGAAATGAGACATTTACATATTAACACTTAACTCTGTTTTCTCGAATGATAACACTAAATTCTGACACTGTATTCAGCTTCCACTAGGTTAAAACAGAAGGGAAATATAGTTGTTTATGCAATTTTGCACTTGCACATGTAATTAAAATTCCATGATTCTAATATAGCGTTTACATACAAACGTCTCAAAAAAATCATACGCTTAAAATGTTTATTATATAATGAGATTATAAAATAATAATATACATTATATACATTAAACTACCCAAACATTTTATAAAAATTTTTTAAAAAACATATTTATCTATTAATAACTTAATTTTTAAATATAAAAAAAATTTAAAAAAATTCTATAAAATCGTTTTTAATAACGCAGATAGCTTATTTATCTTCAGAATTTCTTCGGTTACTAAGCGAAAGTTTCTGGTAATTTTCCTTTTAAAACCTTAATTTCATATTTTCTAAATTTATGGCTAACGAATGTCTCTAACGATAGTACAAAGGTTCCAAACGAAACAAAATTTCACTTGTATACAGTACCTGGTTTCCAACTGATCATACTTCTACCAGTAAAATGGAACAGGAATTTTTGCCTTATTCGTGGCTGTACTTGTGCAACAGTCAACAGCTGATATGCATTCTAGGGATTACCTAGTTGCAATGCAAATTTACTCCCTGTGCAGTGTTGTCAGTGGACTACTTTTTTTAAATTTCAGATTTCTTGATTGGCACAATTTTTCTGAAATTGTAAAATTCCCGTTGTTTTTGGTCTTAATTAATATGTCATTCAACAAGGTGATTATTAATATTTCAAGAAAGTGGTTCAAATCAAGAAATCTGAGTTTAAAATAAGCAGCACACTGGCAACACTGTCCCTGTGTATGTGTAATTCTGTATTGGGTCGTTCGTAAAGTCGTGTCCGTTTGGGAAAATGAGTTCGTACCGGAAAATTCTGCCTGGTATTTACTAGACATTAGATATCAGAATCAATGTCTAATAATTAAATGATAGAATTTTCCGGTACGAATTGATTTTCCCAAACGGACTGACTTTCCGAACGACACAATAAAATATCTTAGAGGAACTTTAGAATAGTTGTATAGCCATAGTACAATAGATGTACTATGATATAATTAAACAAGTTGGGATTTGCACATCAAACGTGGCAAAAAAAAGTGCGTTCGAACTATAACTAATTTTATAAATATTTTTTGCACCGAATATTGTACTAAATGTATATTTTAGTGTACTTCATAAGTGCATAACAATTTCATTCTGATCAAAAAGCTGTAATATCATTAAAATGCACTTGATATAATCTTTTCCTATTGGCCGTAATGCAACGGAAAACTTTTGACTGTCCCTGTAATTAAACTATACATCCAATTTTCCTAAATTGTGAAATGACTGGGCAAAAATTTGCAACAATTAAATATTTAAAATTTCAGACCATTCGTTTGGGTAGTTTTTGCTCTATTATATGCGGATGAACAGACAGAGAGATCGATCGAACGACGACTATAGGTGTTACGTATTTGTATAATTAGTAACGCACCTAAAAAGGGTAAAGGAAATAATGTGTCTTTATCGCGAGAGATAGAAGACGTAGAAAAGATTAAAAAGTATATTATCTCATTTGAGCCGCTTCACACCGGTATTACTGAAAGGAACTTGGTAAATTTTGCAAAATTATGAAGGATGGTGACTAAAAAAAAAAAAGATTTTTTTTTTTTTCAAATGTAATCTCGTATAATTAAAATACATATAAAATAGCAAAAATAAATGTACAAAAATTACTTCCTGGTGTATAGATATAATATAAAAGTATTTAAAACATATTAAAAATATCTTAAAATACATTAGAAAAACGCAGAACATGCGTTTTCAGCCATTACAAGGCCGTCATCAGTGGTAGTTAATGTTGTTATTATTTATTTTGCGCTTATTCGAGAATTGTCTAAAAGAAAACATTGTAATTTAAAGGTTGTACATGAGATGAGACAATTCTCGAATGAGCGTAAAGAAAATAATAACAACATTTAAACCCTACTGATGACGGCTTAAAATAGCTGAAAAAATTCTGTTTTTTTCTAATGTATTTTAAGATATTTTTAATGTATTTTAAATACTTTCATATTATATGCATGTACCTGAATGTAATTTTTGTACATTTATTTGTGTTTTTTTATATGTATTTTAATTATTTAAGGGACATTTCCCCTTCAACCGGTCAAAAATGCTAGAAAACTCATTCAATTTCCATAACTTTTCAAACATTAACTAATAAAGCAAATTCAATGAAAATTTTTGAATTGTTAAGTATAGCATTACTTGTTACAATAAACAAAACAGATTGGTGAAAAATATTTAAATTAATTAGGAAACCTTAATTCGGTAACCTACTGTTTATTTGTTTCTGTAATTAATATATATCACTGCGCATGATCTCTCAAAAAATATTAAAGATTATCGGTTGAAATTTTGTGTGTGCATTAATATTATACTTCTGTATAAAATGAACTAAAATCTTAGAGTTTTCTTGAATAATAAAAAAGTTATTTTAAAAAATATGAGAGAAAGGGCATAGCCGGATAAGCATTGGAAACATGCCTTTCAATTAAATTTCCTGATTTTTTTCCAGATGTGGCTACGTATCTGACAATATATGTCCCCTATTATCACTCTATAAATATTGATATTTAATGAGATAAAATTGTTTTTTCGATTTTTTAACCCCCTCACTGACAAGCTCGTGTTAATACGTTCACTAAGCTCCAGGTTTCACTGCAATACAAGCAATATTTAAAGTAATATAATTCTATTGATTTAATGTATTTTTAATACATTCAACAATGATTAGTACTTCCAAGGATTGCATTCCTATTCGTTATTAAGTTTTTTTTTATAAAATGTTCAAAGAATCATTTTTTTAGCATTTAAAACAAAATGCAGAGAAAACAACATTACAATTTTGCCCTTTTCCAAGCCAGTCGGAGGGTTAAAAACAGATTTTCTCAAAAACAGCTGCACGGAATTTCATGCCATTAACTGAGGATGTATAGATACCAAAGATACATAACTGGTAATTTTTGTATAATTTTCTGTTTATAAAAACTGTGTGAAATAGCGAAATAAAAATTCAAAAAATAAAAATCATATCTTATAGTTATCCGAAAATTACCATTTTCTTGTAAAAAAGTCCCTATATGTGCCCGTATATTCTGTATTAATGCCGAAAGTTTGCGTTTGGTACTACATATAAATATTTACAAAAATGTATAGTAAAATTTTTGAAATTCATTTTAAGGCGTTATTTGGGGCGGAGCTACTCAACTTCGTCATCCGAAGAATTTTTGGAACAAAGTCAGCTGACAATATGTCAACTGATGTATTTTAGATTCCATTAAGCATATAAACCATGTTTTTCAACTTCATGTACATTTTGATATCGACAGCGTTGAGAATGTTGCTCATGTGTTCATTAAAATTTAAAATACAGCAATTCTGTAACTGTTTATTCAAAAAAATTTTTAGGTCATTTACTTAGGTATATTTTTTCTTATTTTGATCTAACCGTCTTTGTGTTAGTCTATAGTCATTATCTGAAGCATATTGTATAACTAAACGTTAACCTTTTAGGGTTATCTTAGGTTTTTCAGTATTTACCTCGGTAATTTGACGGGCTAGCGCTGCCCAATTTTTGTCGACTTCTATGTAGAAAGGGTTAGTAGTTTTTTTCAAGTTACCGGTTTCCTGGGAGGTGTTAACACTATTACTAAGTTGCTCCATGTGAATATTTTCGCTTAGATTAGCTTCGGTCTCAATATTATTGAATTTATTACTAAGAGGGATAGCAGAATTCTCCTCATTTAATGGACGTTTAATTCCATTTTAACAGCGTTAAAAAATTCATTTTTTAGGTTAGTAGTAGTGATAATTAGGTTTGGGGCTTTCTTATACTTAATAGTACAGAAAAAACTAAAGATAGCAGAATTTAACAAGTTTTCAATAGTTGGCTCCCTTAGCAAAGAGAAAGCTTCATGGCAAGTTTTTCTTACCTCCTCTCGGTCGGTTGGAGAAGTAGAGTATCCAGTTTTGGCTTTCAGATCCAAAATATATTGGTCATTGAAGACGTACAAATCAGTCAGAACATTTTTAGCACAGTCCTCAAAATTTGCCGAATTACTAGCAAATTGTTCCGTGAAATTGCTATTTAGCGAACCGTTGGAGATATTATTAATAATATCCTCAATATATCCAGAGTTTTCCATAGACGCCATACTGCAGCTCAAACAGCAATAAAGTTATTCATACGAGCCAACCCATCTGCCGCTCAACACTGCGAAAATGTAACACACGAAAGAGCTAACACTTCATACGACCTTCTCCCTCCAAAGCTCCAACGCAACTCGAATGACCGATATGATGAAAAAAAGCTATGTTTCATTTACTTATTAAGTCGAAAATATTTCATTACAATTCTAGTGCAATTTGAAATACCTTGCGGGTTTTCTGTTACGATATTTTAGTCATAGAGTACTGACGAGACTTTAAAGTACCAATTTAATTAATTACCTCTAATTAATTAAATTTCTCACGGGTGAGTATTTTTTTATGTTTATCCTTTAATTTTTATTGTAGTAACTGAAAAAAATTACATGAAAAAAATTGCAGTAGACCATAATAAAGGGTTAAAATAATCCACTAAATTCGAAACCCTTGTGGTAGCATATAAATGCTACCATGGACATTGGATGGTTAATTCTCGACCCCGTGACTTTCATAGGTGTTGTAGCCTACTTATTTTTATTCAGATTGTGTGATTCGCACCTTTTAAAAAAATATATATATTGTAATTGGCTTTATTCTGGCATAAATTTCATCTGCTATTAAATACTGTGAATTTAAAAAAGTGGTGGTAATCAAACAATCTGAATTAAATAAAATAGCTTACACTTATCGGGCACGAGGCTTAAAGGGTTGAAAAACTCTGTTCAACAAGAATGCTTCAGTCATGATTTCCTTATAAATCAAGGGAAACTAAAGCAGTTTCCGATTTATTTATTTCGTTTTATTGTCATTTAGATTAAGTATATATTTTGGTACTTTGCTGCGTTTTAACACTTTGCGGCGCGGAGTAATTCTGTTTATAAACTGATGAAATAATGGACTTACACCAGAATTTATAAACGCATTTATTAGAAAATACGAACTTGCTTATTATTATAAGAGGAAAATTTCAATTAGATATTCTCATTGCCAATTGTCAGTTTTGGAATTAAAATTAGGTGTCTTTTTTTAAGGACACCGCCCTCGAAATGGTTAACGGAAAGGTTCAAATTGGCAAATTTTGTTTAAATGCGATGACACAATCTATGTAATGTCCGTAGACTTGATGACACATCGAACTGAATTCAACACATTATAGGAAGTATTTGAAGATTTATTGAATTTAACAAGGTTTAAATGCAGTATTGCCAATAGAAGAAGGAAACTTTAATATTTTTTTTTCTAAAAAGAGTGTTCGGTGCTGCAAGAAATTTGCCATTCGAATATCTTGACAATTGCGTTTTGAATAAAGAAGTAAAGAGAAGGACACATATAGTATAGATTCTACCAGTTGCGAGCATGGAACTATTAATAAGGAGGAACTGACATATCCTTAAAAAAGTGAAGCTTCAACTGTAACCGCTATCGCAGGCGTTACATACCGCCGGTCAAATCTTCCACCAGTAGATTTATATAGAAATTTTCAACTTATTTAAACACCGTATTATTGAACAATTTCAGTCATAAATAATGGTAGAAGCAGATTCTCATTTTTACTGGTAGGACTTTACTTTGACGGTAGTTAGACTCTGCGTTTCCGCCATATTGTGACAACCAGGGAAACAAGCCGACAGTTTTACAAGGCACACTGACACCAGTAAAAACAAACAGAAATTTTTATGTCATTTTCGAGAAAAAATTCCGTGAATAAGGCACTTAAATAAGAGGAAATTTTCTATTCAATTTTACTGGTGAGATATTTGCCTTTCCGGTAATCCGAAACTGAAGATCCCATCTAAAAAAAGCAGCCGCCATCTTGTGACAACCTCCTCAGTTACTTCAGTAGCAACCGGTAGACAGTACACTAAATGTCTCCTCCTCTTTATTCATAACTCCATTGTTGCGAGTGAAATAATTGAAGAGGTTGTCACAAGATGGCAGCCGATTTTTTACACCTCAACAGTTTTTGATTACCGCCGAAGCAAACTTCCACCAGTAAATTTTAAATAGAAAAATTCGTCCTTTTTTAACGGCTTATTTCGGCAAGATTTCTCCCCCAAATATGATAAAAAAATTCGATACTTTTTTACTGGTAGAAATTAGCCCGGTTATTATAAGATCTTTCTCTGACACTGACTGGAGGTTAAGTTGTCATATAATATAAGGAAAAGCAGTGCCTGACTACAGCATAAGTAAACTTCCACCGGTAAAAATAAATATTTTTGCCATAATTACGACTGATATTCTGCGTTGGTAAGGCGTTTAAATAAGAATAAAAGTTCTATTCTAATTTGCTGCTAGAAAGTTATCCCAATGGAGTTATGAATAAAGAGGAGGAGAGTGTACTGTCTACCAGTTGCGACTGAAGTAACTGAGGAGGTTGTCACAAGATGGCGGCTGCCTTTTTTAAATCGGATGAGCAGTTTCCGATTACCGCCGGGGCAAACGTCCCACCAATAAAATTGAATACGAAATTTCCTGTTAATTAAGCGTCTTATTCATAATAAGCTTTTCTCAAAAATGTCATAAAAATTTCTGATTGTTTTTACTGGTGGCAGTATGCCTTGTAAAACTGTCAGTTTGTTTCCCTGGTTGTCACAATATGGCGGAAACGAATGGCCTAACTACGGCCAAACTAAAATCCTACCAGTAAAAATGAAAATTTGCTTCTACCATTATTTATGACTGCAATGTTATAATAATAAGGTGTTTAAATAAGTTGAAAATTTCTATATAAATCTACTGGTGGAAGTTTCCACCTGCAGTAAACAATTCATGCGATAGCGGTTACAGTTAAAGCTTCACTATTTTGAGGATATGTCAGTTCCTCTTTATTAATAGTTCCATGGTTATCCCGGTCTTAATGAGCCACTACGAAACCGGTTGCAGTTGCAGCTTCACTATTTTGAGGATATGTCATTTCTTCATTATTCGTAGCTATATAGTCTTCACTTGTTGAATAAAACGATGTTCGCAAGTTCCTTATAAATAATGAAAGGTGGAATAAGCATCAATTAAGTCGTTTCACTACTGATCATATTAAGGGTATTTTAGGACTGCCTTAAAATGACAAGTTTTTGAAAGAAATAACATCATTTACTGAATTCTTTGAATTCGCCTGTAATTCAAAATGACATCTTAGTGAGTATTTCAAGATTTAGCGAATTCGACAAGTTTCAAAATGCAGTGTTGCCTATAGAGCAAGGAAATTTTTAGTGTTATATTTCGCAAAATAATTTTTGATGTTGTTAATGCCTTGGAATTTTAACTTAAAACAATTTTTGACATTTTCATTTTGAATCAATAATAATAATAATAAAAATATTGCTGATTAACCTACTTCATTTTACTGTTGGTAAGGTTAAGTATATGGGTCATTCTCTGAAAAGTGGCTGATTAAAAAAAAAAAAAATGTGCCCCAGTAAAATTGCCTCAAAAATCTCAAAATTTAGCCTACAAGTACCTTATTGCTATATTTATCAAAAAATAATATTAACTAAACTGTACCTTATAGATCTTCAGAGATCTTACTTTCAAAGCACTTCCATTGCTAAAATGTTCAAATAGATGATTGGCACCGGAATTTAAGAACAAATTTATCTGTAAATAAGAATAATGCTATAATTCGCATACATGTTAATTAGAAAAAAATTATAAAAAGTCTGGTGCCATTGTGACGTTTGGGAATTAAAATTAAGTGGTTTCATTCACCGCCCTTGGGTTAAAAAAAGAAAAGAAATTATAATTAGAAGTCTTACAGTCAATAAATAATTTATTTTTTTACTCTATGTCAATTGAAAAAATAAAGATAAAGCATTAACATTTAGCAGAGTTATTGTTTATTTGAATTAGTACATTTTTTTTTTTTTTACTTCTCTATGTAAAATAATAAAAATTTAAAATGTATTATCTTTACTTACGCTAATTAAAAGCCATGAATTTTAAATGTGTATTTTGTTGCATTAGATTTTCTTATTTTACTGTTTAGTACATATATAAATGGATTTAGATCGTTCTCTCATATATTAAAATTATGAGAGAATGTCGAAATACTACTGTAAACCTTTTTATACAAAAATGATTAGTCTAACGTATATTTTCAGTTACTAAATATCTTTTGAAACATATTTCTAATAATATAACAACATAAAAAAGATATTTCATTAGTTTTTATTAAATTTGTAATAGATGAGGGAATGATGGATAATAAAAATACTTACTTTGATCTAGTACTTTAAAGCTATGTGCTAGCTATTCAGGAATGTTTTTGAGCAAACAACAAGATAGCTGCTTCACTTTACTCATGTACTGTCCTAGATATATATAAACGCATGTGCTGTTTCCTACTAAGTAAATAGGGGCAGATTTATACTTATGTGAGGGAATGATGACAAATACTAGGGACATCATTAAAAAGTGCAATAATTCTTTCATTATTTAAAATATAAATATAATTAAATGGCTAAATATTTATTTAAGTATGTTTAATGGATTGAGAACAAAATAATTACAAACATACGTGCAGGAATGGCAGAGAAAGCATTTTCTTTCCTGTGAATGGGGAGGTAGTGAGGGAATGATATTTGCATTTATTTGCATTGATAGCTAAATACAATTTTGTATCAAAAGTATAAAAATGCTTTAAATACATATTTATTTAGGTTCGGGGTATTTATTGCAATTTGAAATATAAGTAGGCACCAAAATTTTCATTCTAGTTACAAAACTGATTTTGTAATCCTGCGCGTAAGCTGTTATACGAATTTTCTACTCGTCAAATGTCTGACAGATTGGAGCCTCTATAAATTCTAATTCTGCAACTTGCAATTTTTTAAATATGTGAAATAAAAGAACATACTTATATCTTTCATTTCAATAAAAATTGTGTTTTAAAATCACATACATTTTACGATATTAAATATTGAAAATGGTCTTTTTTTTCAATTTTAAGAGTCCTGAGACCCCGTGAACAAGTTGGTTCTACGTTCAGATAATGCTTAAACAGATCTGGTGATTATGTGAAAAAGTGATCCGAAAGTATTCCTCTTAATTCACTTTTATCTTTTGCTAATAAATAATTTTTTATTACCCTTGTACCCTTTTTAACCTTTTCATAAACAAAATAGCAAAATTACTTCTGAATGTACTACGATGAAATCAAATCAACGAGATACGGTTCACTATCGTATGTAACTTGTCTTCATGAATTTTAATTTCGACTATATTTTTCACCCAATAATGTCTTTATGTTGTTCTTAAAGCAATTGTATAAGTAAAATAAAAATTGAATTTCCTTATAAAAATTGCGTGCTTTTAAAAATCGCATTGAACAAATTTGATGATTAAGTTAATTCTGAGGAAAAGAAAGTATTACTAACCTATCAAAATTTTGTCACGAAATTTATCAAAACGTAATCTTTTTATAATTTTTGCCGGCAAGAAATAATTATCTTTTAATTTTACTGCCGGAAACAAATTCTTATTCAACTTATAAATTAGTATATAATGATTAAATTTGTTACGTAATCATCACATTAAATCAAAAATCCCTCCACTCAATGATCATTTGCGTAATCATTTTGCTCATGTAATGTTTAGTTTCATACCAAGTAAAATGCCTCTGGAAAGTTTTAAGTAGAAATCTTTTTCTATCGACCAATATAGCAAACAGCCCGAAACACTTCATTGAAACTGCTTAATATATAATATATGATAATCTTTATAGTTTCCAAACATTAAAGGAAGTGTTTTAAAAGCGGGAAGAAGAATTTCAAGTTATCGATAAATATTTAAAAGGTAGTTGTAAAACAGTAAGTGAATTTTATAGTTGGCTTTGGATATTCTTCTCAAATTATTCTGGCTAAATTTACATGTTTATGTTAGCTCCATTTTAAAGCGTATATTATAATGTTAATTTTTGGTGCCTCAGATAACATATTTGACAAGGAAAAAAGTTCTAGCTGATAATGGGAATCTATATATACTTATATAGTAAGTACAGTAGAGCGCCGATTATCCGAATATGTTGGGACCGGCGCTAGTTCGGATAAGCAAAATTTCGGATAAATGGATAGACAATTTAAGGGATGTTCCTGATATACTAAAACCTTCACACTTTATCCAGGCTTAGGACTGGCAGTACCAGTTAGTGCTGGCGGGTTTAATTTTCAACCATTTGGAAAAATGGTTATTGTCCTCTGTCAGGGTAGGAAATCAAAAACATATCTGGAGCGCTTTATTGGTTGAATCGGCATTTTATTAATTTTCTGATTGGTCTATACAGTAATCTGTATTTTCCCTTTACTTTCAACAGAGATGGATACTTCTGTTGTCACTATGACAAAAAAGTAATAAAAACTACAAAAAAAAAAAATCTCAGAAACAACTTGAGATACAGCTTTCAAACAAATTGCATTTAAAAGTACATTTTTTTCTCTTTACGACGGTGTAAAAAGTAATATTGTGGGAATGTTTAGAAGTTTAAGAATGAAATTTCATTTAAAATTGGTCCAGGAATATTAATGTTTAATCCATGGCGTACGTAATGAATGACCAGCTCCGTAGAAGTTTAAAAATTTACAGTACCGAAAAATGTAATCCATGGCGTGCGTAATGTATAATCAACTGCGTGCGATTTTTTATGTCTTAAATTTTAGTCTTTGAAAAAATCATTTGCCAAATGGTCGTTGTAATTTGTTAAATTGCATTTTTTTTAAAAACTTTAAATCGTGAGCTACTTTTACCGTAATTGGTTTAGCAGTTTTCTTTTTCTGTTTTGTTTGTTTGTTTACTTTTTTATCATGTAAAATTTTCTTTTTCTCTTTTAATCATTTTCTAAACTCCAGAGATTATAATTTAAGCAAAGAAATTTTCGATTGGAAGACATTCTTTTCAATGCTGCCATACCTCGGAATTCTTCTTAAATACGTTAGTTGAATATGATCACCGTTCTTCTGCCGTTCGAGCCATTTCATAATTGTTTCCAAACACTCAAAAACTTCGTTATGTAATGGACCTGGGTCATTCACAGAGCATTCGTTTTCATTTCCTTCATTTTCTTTTTCATCTTGAATCTCATACACAATCTCATCATCATTTAAAATCTGATATCCAGGGTCATTTACGTCACTATTTAACCCTCTGTCTACTGATGGTACTTATAAGTACCATTAAAATAACTTGTTATAAAATTCATTTAATACATTGATTAGTAGTAATACAGTTTAGAATGAGTTATGTCTTACTTTATCTTGTTCCAAAAGCATTATGTGTTACACAAAACAAAAATATTTTTAAAAGGACGATTTCTTTTGCCGTTGCATCTTTTCAGCTTTCTTGGCATTTGGAAGGGGGGGGGGGGGAATATTACAATTCGGAAATATTTCTATATTTCTATTGTAAGAACATTATATTTGTACATTTCCTAACTCTACAAAATATTATGAAAAATATTTAAAATAAAAGATTTGAGTGGGGATATAAATATTGCACAAAATCCCTATAAATTCAAATTTAATGAATCCTTCTAAATCCTCCAATCCTTCTAAAATCCTTCTAAAATTTATTAAATTATTATGTAAATCTTCTAATGTAGTTTCAAAAATTCACGAAAAATGCTTTAGAAGATAAAATTTTCATGAATTCATAATTCAGTACATAAAAGATTATCCAGAAGATTAGAGAAATAGGCTGTTTTTGATAGAAATAGATTGTTCGGATAAATGTAAGTTCGGTTAATTGGAGTTCCGATAATCGGCGCTCCACTGTATAGTAAATGGTTTCAATAAACGAAACAAAAAATACACTTTTTTACACAGAAATTGTATGTCTTAACCCTTAACTGCTGCCAGCTGTCTCACAGACCAGTGCTTTTTCCAACGTTTGTAGTTAATTTGTAATTTCAGTTTAAAAATGGATAATAGTGCAATATTGTTTTGTTTACTAGTACTATCGTTAGGGACGTCTGAATAGGTGAATGGTAATTATATAGGGTGTATCAGGAATGATCGTTCAAATTCGAGGAGGATATTGAACTATTAATAAAGAGGAAGTGGCATATCCTTAAAATAGTGAAGTTTCAACTGTAACCGCTTTTGCTGGAGTTCATTACCACTAGACCAAACTTCCACCGGTAAATTTAAATACAAATGGCGTCCTTATTTAAACGCTTTATTATTGCAAAATTTCAGTCATAAATAATGGCAAAAACACATATCCATTTACACTGGTGAAAGTTTATTTCGATTGTAGTCAGGCTCTGCGTTTCCGTCATATTGTGACAACCTAGACAACCTCCTCTCAGTGTCAACGAAAAGGATCTTAAAACTTGTGCAAACTGCCACCAGTAAAAACAAACAGAAAATTTAACCATATTTATGAGAGAAATATTTCGTGAAAAAGCCGTTAAAATAAGGCAAAATATTTTATTCAATTTTACTGGTACAAGTTTGATCCGGCGGTAATCAGAAACTGCTGATCTGGTGTAAAACTTTAGCCGCCATCTTCTGACAACCTCTTCAGTTACTTCACTCTCAACGGGTAGAGATTACACTACATGTCTCTGCTCTTTACTCATAACTTAATTGGTGAGACGATAGAAAAAAGCAAAAGAAGACAATATCACATAGGAAAGTATCAGCAAAAACGAACGCATGAAGTTGTTTAGGACACTGTGTAGCCACAATTTCTGCTCACTCGCAAAGCTCTCTGAAAAGTTCAGCAGGTCGACATTCGAGAAGGTGACTTTACAGAAGTAACACGAGACTTTATATGATAAATGAATATGAAGATACACATCTAATTTACGGCGTGATAGAGTATAGTGGTCGGATAGGTGCAAATAATGTATGCAGAAAACTACTCCAACTGGCGCAAACCTCTGGACCAATGTTTGCACGTGCACATCAACAACTGTGCGAAACTGGACCGTTACCAGTACCTGTAATGATAGAAGAGGCAACCGATCGACACGGATAATTCCAATAGAGTCAGCTATATTACAGTGTTTTGCATACATTTGCGCAGCATTCCAACTACTTTCCATTATCGCCCAGTAAATTAGATGCATAACTGCACTTCATTTAACATATAATGACTCCTTTTACTTCTGAAAAGTCACCTTGTCGAATGACGGCCGACTGGAATAGGGGATATTCCATCTACGTCCTGATCACGTGGTCAAGGCAAAAATGTCTAGAGTAAAGAAGGGAAGGCTCCGTAGACGTAATGTCAATCCTCGTTAGCCAATAAAACAGTTCATGGGGGAATGCAGTAGTGCCTTCCCTTCTTATCAGTTAGAAGTTCTTTGAGTAAATTACCTATACCATGTGATTTTTTTCAGCTTCGAACCCATATTTGATATATAGTCCATTGTCAGAGAGCTCCACATGTCAGCAGAAATTGTGGATACACAGCGCCCTAACAAAGTAATGCGTTCGTTTGCACCTATATTTTCCTATTTGAAATTGTCTTTTTCTGTTATTTTCTAATTCCCCGTCGAATTTAAACAATAATTCCGGATACACCCCGTAGTAATCCTGTACATAAAGTACAGTACATAAACTGTATCTTATCTAGTTGTTGGTGACTATTATTCATCTTCATTCATGACTATTATTCATCATGAATATATTTCGGACAAGCGGTCTCAGAGACCGCTAGAACGTTTGCGCGAAATTTTGCAACAGTAATAAAGTGTTAATTAATTAATATTTTTTCATAGCCTTTTAAATCTAAAGATACATAGACAGTATTTGAAGGTCTTTTATAAGGAAATGATGAATAGTTTTTCGATTTATAGGAGAGAACTAACACTATTTATCTACCAATTTTAAGAAAACTTTATCTCTTCATGATAAAATTTAATAGAATTTAAGAGAGTATATTTTTCCCTTTTTATACTCGAATAAAAGATAAAAACTCTGATGGATTCCTTTCTTAAATTGTAGTAAATTCAAGTCCAATCAATTTATTCGCTACCTTATCATAACAAACAATGTCATTTATCGAATCTAACATTCAGTCTCTCTATCGTCTTAATGATTATGATCGTGTAAGTTCTAGTTACATAACCACTAAATGTCTTTTCAAAACTTTAATTAGAACTCTGATTCGATCGATCAATGAAACAAATGCTCCGAAATTCTTCATTAAAATGGCTGAAAATATAATGTACGTTATCATCGAATTTTGAGAATATAAAATAAAGCGTATTAATAAAAGGAAGAATACTTTCCTACTTTCAATATATTCAAACTCTTAATTATTTAGTGTGTTACGAATAGCATTGTATGCGTTTAGTAATTAACCCTTTGTAACTCAGAAAATATATATTCAAATGTACAAATACTGTTCAAATTAACGAATTAAAAAACTATTTCATAAATATTACTCGATTTAATTTTCAAACATATTGGTGAATATAACTAGTTTGTATTCCACAAAATTCTTACGTACCTATCTTACTTTATCTCGGATAATTTTAGCCTTCAATAAATGCATAATAAATATACAATATAGACTTCACAACAGTTTTTTCTAAACAAAATGTATTACATTTAAAAACTTCTTATTCCGTAATATACATATTTACAAAGAACTTTGATTTAAGAGGTTTGACATATTTTTCTGTTGTATTTTTTAACATGCTTAAGCAATTGTTCTCATAAATTACTTATTAAATTCCACATAATTTTAAGAACATTTCGTGTATTCCCCAATGACATTTTCCGATTTACATATTTTACCGTTTCCTATCTATATCTTTATATAAATATAAACATTTCTTACAAACTTAAAATGCTACTCTTTTACCGATTTAAACATGATTTACTAAGATGTTAGAAAACATCAATTTAGGAAATTAAAAAAAAAATAAAAGATTTTAGAAAAAGAAATTAAAAAACATTTAACATTCTGATAACATACCATAGTTAATTCGCAGCAGAACTCATGGAGCGCGGCGTTCCGCGTGCCTGCCCAATGTCTTTTCACTACCTTCTTAACACTTACCACTTTGTGAAACTTGACAGGACCGAAAAAAAAGAAATAACTAGTCGGATGTGTCAATCCCAAAACTTTCTTCTATCTCATACATGTTAATATTTCCTGAAAAATGAAGTATATCAGTGCCACCGGATAAGTGATTTACACCAAATTCTAATCAGCAACAATTTATGTCAAGTTGTAGCTGAATCTGAAGTTTGAAGAAAATCTAGTTTTTGAGGTAGAACTATTGCAGAAATCGCAAAAAAATCTACATAGCAGCGCCACCTGTTGATCGATTTACATCAGGGACTAACTGAATGTGGAGTTCGATGAAAATTCAAACATTAGTTCTTGAGATACAGTTCTTTCGGAAATCGTGATGCATGCAGCCGACCTGCGCCACCTTTTGATCGATTTATACTAAAAACTAAACAGCACTAATTTATATCAGGACTAACTGAATCTGAAGTTTGATGAAAATTCGTGCATTAGTTCTTGAGATAGAGCTATTGCGCTAATCATGAATAATGCCGCATAGCAGCGCCACCTGTTGGGCGATTTACACTAAAAAGTAATCGGCACCAGTTTATATCAGAGACAAACTGACTCTAAAGTTCCGTTCATTAGCTCTTGAGATAGAGCGCCCACAATATTTGTGTCACACACACACACAAATAGACAGACAGACAGACATTTTGTAAAACCATGTTTTTCGTGTTCTCTGAGCCCTAAAACGTGTAAATCCGTCGAAAACCGGAATTCGAAAATTTTCCTGAATCCAACACTTTCTTCTTGTAGAGCAGTGTTTCCCAACATTTTATTGGTCACGCCCCACCAAATCATCTGTAAGGTCAGTATTGCCCCCCTCCCCCGCCCCCCCCCTTAATCTGTAAATTATGTCTCTTATTATTTAAAAAGTGAACTCTATTCACAGGATGAAAGCGTAATAAACCCTTAACAATAACTATTTCACATTTTTTAATTTATCAAAGAGGTGATTCGAGGTGATTCTTCTGTCACAAATGTGTTTTTAACATAACTTTATAAATGCAATGTACCACTTTGACATATTTTTCTGTTGTATTTTTTAACATGCTTAAGCAATTGTTCTCATAAATTACTTATTAAATTCCACATAATTTATACATCTTCCCTATTGCGCCAAAAAGAGTTCTATTGTACGTTTCCAACTTCCCTCAATGTTAAAGATAAGCGTCATTCGGTCTGCATTTTTATATCACAATGTATTATGAAGAGAGGCTGAACATTAAAATTGATAACATTTACACATTTTATAATTCATTTTTGTAACCTATTAAGTGTTTGTGGAAAAGCTTTGGGCACTAAATTTTCTTTCTGCGGATAACAAAATACACAAGAAGCTTTTCAAGATTTTCATCTTTATCAAATTGAAGTAGCCATTATTCCCCATCACAACACATTTTCTCTGTTTTCTTTTTCCCAATATCGTTAATTGTCTTCCGTTTATTCTATCATTTAAAAATTTAAATTGTATGTGTCATCATATAAATTTATTTACTGTTTTAGATGCCTACACTAGCTCTATAGATGTTTACTATCTTACCTCTTCCCTTTCTAATCATATTTAAGATTTTTAAGATACGTTTTATGGTAGTAACTCGTTCAGATACTTCATATATTTTAAAGATTAAATATGTTAAAGAGAGTCAAATTCATAGAATATACTTTTAAGTAGTTTCACATGTAGAAGAATTTTCGTGTGACATATAGCAGAGCGAATATAAATAGAAAGCTCATGCAAAACGTAATCAAAAGCGTTACAAAAAGTTGTAAAATTCATCCCAGAAAAATTATAATAGTAAGATTTAGTACTACATAAAAATAAAGATGTCAAAAATATTTTTCATATAATTATTCATATAATTATTTTGGTATTAAATTTATTTTGAACTTTTCATTGGCAATATTTTTAAAATTAAATTAAAAAAACTGTTTTTTCATAATTTGCTTGTAATCTATTTACTTTTAGTCAACAACATTATTTAAAAAAAAGACTAAAGAAACTGACAGCCAATGAATGAGTAACAAATTTCAAATTGTCCCCCAGTAGGGCGTTCGCCCCACGTTGGGAACCATTGTTGTAGAGATAGAAGAAAGTAAAAATTAAAACGTTGAAATTTTAAAAGCAGCAATCATCAAAATAAAGACCCTGAAGCTATGAACGATGGTTGCGGCTTCGAGCTTAATATTCATCGCAGTAATTTTTTTCCATATCTTCAACAAACAGAAAATTACATATTTCTCAAAAATATTGTCATTTGTTTAACACAATTGCAAATTATACGAGATTACAATAAATGAAAGTTAAAATTTCAGTGCTAAATTCATCTTGAGTTAAGGGGACATTTCCCTTTCAAACGATCAAAAATGCTAGAAAACTGATTCAATTTTCATAACTTTACACAAACTAACTAATAAAGCAAATTCAATTAATTTGCGGGGTATTATTAAGTATAGGATTACCTGTTACAATAAGCAAAACAGATTGATGAAACATGCTTAAAATGATAAGAAAAACTTAATTAAGTAACGTACTGTTTTTTGTTTTCGTAATTACTATATATCACTGTGCGCATAATATCTCGTGTTCATTTTAATTTATTAGCTTTAATTATATTTTAATTTCAAGATAACACTTCGCTTAACAAAATGAGGTAAAATCTTTTAATTATCTTCATTTATAAGATTTATAATTAATAATAAAAATTAAAAAAAGAAAATCTGTAAAAGGGCATAGCCGGATAAGCATTGGAAACATGCCTTTCAATCAAATTTCCTGATTTTTGATTGAAGACCTTGAGACCTAAGAAAATATGCAGTAGGGGCCTCCCCTGTTAAACTAATCTTAAACTAATTGAAAATAGCCTTAAAGAACATGGATTTGTAGTCACGAGGTCTGCCATGCTTAAAAATAGAAAAACAGGTAATCATATGCCACTCTATATGGTTAATGTTATTCCACGTAGTAACTTTGAGGTACAAAGTAAATGAGATACATTACATTTTAGTCAAAATCGAAGGTTTTACTACCAAATACAAGGCAAAACAATGCTACAGGTTTGAAGGGTACGGGCATGCCTCAGAGGTATGTGGCTTTGATTCCAAATGTGTTAAATGCGCAGAATTACACTTGAGCATTGCCTGTGAACACAAGGGCAGAATTAAACCTAAATGTGCTAATTGTGGACTGGGACATACCGCAAAAGTTACCGCGGTTGTCCAAAAAATCCATATTGACTGGAAAATAAACATAACCGAAACATTACAAGTAATAGCGTCAGCAATCCCTCCACTGAAAATCAAATTCTTGCTGATATTTTTAAAAATTTCAACTGCACCAAAAAACCTAAGCCCACTGAACCATCAACTAGTAATAACTTGTTAAGTTCTGAAAATAATGATAGCGAAACCTCAAATACCCCTTCCTCCCCTACTACTGAAATTTCAGATATCACTCAAAATTTAAAATTCCCTATAAATTACTCTAATGACGTCAAAGATATACTTAATACTTTTAACCCTAGATCTACCGGGAATTTTATTCAAGTTTTAATAAAACGTTCTACACCAGAATTTTTATTTAAAACTATTTAACTTATTTATTTACCTTATTTTTGTCTGGTTTATATACTTAGTTTATTTTAAAGAAATTTCTGGTTTGAATGAATATTTTGTATGTACCTGTCGGGTCCAATGGACCCGTCTGGTAGACGGAGGGTTAATGAACTCAAAGAAGTCTTTCAAATCACCAAATTCTTAACCTGCATAAAAAATATCTAAAATCAAACCAAAAAATATGATAACCCCATGCAAAAAAAGATAGTTATTATCAACGAGTTCGACAAACTTGCTAACCTTCTTAACTTAAATGAAGAGTAATTTTATCCCCAGCTAAACTTGTTGCCTTTTTTCAGTGTATTGTTTTGTCAGTTTTGGTATATAAGAAAAAAAAACTTTTTTTACTGTTATATTTTGCTTTTTTCTCGTGTTTAAATTGTTTTACCTTACTATCACTTTGTTCTATTATCATAATATGTTTTATGATCTTTTTTCATCGAGTTTCCAGAGTGGGAGGGCGCTGCCGTCCTCTCTTTTCCCCATGTTCCCCTTAAAATTCTGCTTTTTTCTGCTCAGTTAGTCTGAACTCTCCTCAGTTACGTTTTTTATTACTTTAACTTGTGCATTAATATTCTTTTAATATATATGTAAATATTGTTTGTTATTTTCCAACTTTGTTTGCACTGTGCTTGCATTATTTTTTAAGTTAATCTTTGTATGGTCTCTGTAAAGAGTCTTTTTTTTTTATGCTGGGGCTTCTGTTCGGTAGCTTTTTCGCCTGTCTACGGACTGTTAGTTTTTTAATCATATGGAACTTTTTTTTCCTTATAGTTATACTAAAATTTTTTATTAGTAAGTTCTCTTACTCTTAAATTCTTCTATTTTTTGTGGCCACCAGCTGCGTCTATACATCTTTTTTCATGGCTCCCATTGCATGTAAAACACATTACATCTATACTGGATGTTAACTTGCCCAGCAACTAGGGAATCCATTCACCTGCTAACGTTGTTCAATTGTTCAGCTTTTTTCATATTTATAAATAAATTGTTTGGCAAATTCCGGTGCCAAGCCAATCGTTTATTTCAACACTTTAGCACTGAAAATGCTTTGCCCTTGAAAGGGTAAAAAAAACTATTTTTTTTTTTTTTTTTTTTTTTAAGATTTAGATCTTATTAGCAGTACTTTAGTTATGCGACGTCTGTATTTCATTGACTGCATGTTCTCTCGCATCTTCACATATTCAACATATGAATTAACATATGCCATTTCTAGCATAGCAAAAAAGAGCCAGTGCCGCAACTTTTTCGATTTTTATGAAAAATAATAATGAAACAGAAAAGAAATACTAGTAAAATTATTACTGCATTACATTTTAGTAATTACATTTTAAAGCAGATGAAAACGATGAATAATTACACAGACGAAAAGTAAACAAGAAGTTTTTCTCCAACAACCAGTGTACTGAGTGTACTTCTAAGTACCACGGAGTAATTCAACTGTTAAATTAAATACATACACCGTTCACCTAAAATAGCTTGTCAAATTGTATTTTAAGATCATAATGAGCACACAAAAAAATCCAACACTTATCTTATATCCTTTACTGTGTTTGAAGCAATAAAAAGACGAGCGTGTCAATCTGTACAAAATGTCGGTACAAAACACATAGATTGTTTCAAAGATACCCTCCTTCCTCACTAAAATAACAAATCTAGAACTACTGCTGCCATGTATCCGGATAAAGTGGAGTCAAAAGAGTGTTTTTGCAAAGTACCATTAGAGTATTAGTAATATTCACTATGGGATAAATGTTTAAAGTGAGTGGTACTTAAAAGTACCGTCAGTAAATAAAGGCTTAATGGGATATTCGAAATTCATACCAGAAATTTTAAATAGCAATATTTGCTTTATTTAATAACGTACATTCCATATTTAAATAAAGGAAAATTAGTTACTGAAATTTTCTGCTATGAATTCAGATTCTCTGAAGTACGGAATTTCTGTAGCGTATTCTAGTATGGGGATTTGAGGGTTAAGGGGTTAAAAACGTTAAAACATGAACTTTCAGATGGTGAAATAAGTAATTTTGCAAATAGAAATTTAAAGGGAAATCTTAGTACCTACCATATAAAATTTTACTGGATTTAAAATGTATAAGAAAAACTTATGTCAGTTGCATTTAAATGCATTTAAATTTTTTACGAGGTTCTGAAAATGAATCAGAAATACCATGATAACCATTTTCTTTTGGAAAAATGTATCATTCATTTTATTAACGTAGCTAAATATCGTTTCGCTATACATTTTTCGACCAAAATTAGTGCGTAGAAAGACAATTTTTTCATAATTAAAAGTTGAAAAATAAAAATCTCAACTTTTCAACTTTCTTTAAGATGAACTTGATCCACATGGTTTATCCAGTCATTAATGTAGGACTTTACGATTTGACATTATAAATAATCATTTATTAATGAATGTATGATCAACTAAATGTTGAATTTCAATCAGAGTTCGCCAGCGGACCATCGAACTTTATTTACATTATTTATGTTCTATTAATAATAAAACAAAACCTAGTCGGATGTAGCAATCCCAAAACTTTTTTCTATATCATACATGTTAATACTTCCTGAAAAATGCTGCATATCAGAGACACCGGTTAGCGGATTTACACCAAAATCTAACCATCAGAAACTTATGTCAACTTCTTTCTGAATCTAAAGTTTGAAGAAAATATGTGCATTAGTTTTTTAGATAGAGCTATTGGGGAAATCGTAAAAAATTCTGCATAGCAGCGCCATTTGTTGTGCGATTTACAGCAAAAACTAATCAGGACCAATTTATACCAGGGACTAACTGAATCTGAAGCTTGGTAAAAATTCATGCATTAGTTCTTGAGATAGAGTGGAAATCGCGAAAAAAGCAGCATAGCAGGTAAGCCTGTTGGGTATGACACTACAAACTAAGCCGAACTAATTTATATTGGGGACTAACTGAATGTGAAGTTTGGTGAAAATTCGTGCATTAGTTTTTGAGATAGAGGTATTGCGGGAATCATGAAAAAAGCATCATAGCATTTCTCCACCTGTTGGGAGATTTACGCCAAAAAGTAATCAGCACCAGTTTATATCAAGTTCTAATTGAATCTAAAGTTTTGTGAGACTCAGTGCATTAGTTCTTGAGATAGAGCGTCCACAAAATTTTTGTCACACGCACGCACACAGCGTGACAGAATAACAGACAGCGTGACAGACAGACATTTTCTAAAAACTTTCTAATGGTGTTCAGGATCTTCTAAAACGTATAAATCCACCGAAAATCAGAAGTCAAATTTTTCACGAACCAATATATTCTTCTTGTAAAGATAGAAGAAAGTAATGATATCCTGAGAAATTCTTATCTTTGTGAAATTTTATAAGTTATTTTTTGAAATTTTAAACTACAGTAAGCGTTGATAGCGTTAATAAAGTTTTTTTTTTTTTTCAAAGCAGATAATTTCACAGCTACCAACATCTTACGGTTTTTTGTACGGCAAAAATTTTGTAGTACGTTTTACCTTTTTAAATCGCCTGATTTAATCTGATGTTTAAATAAGGCAAAAAATTCTATTAAAATTTTGTGTTACAAAAAAAGCGGAAGAGTTTGCAGCTATGTAAATTTTAATTTTTTGTCTCTGCATAACAGGGAATTATCACTTCTGAATGAAGAAGAATTGAAAAGTTTAATTCAGTTTTCAAATCATATTTGTGTGAAAATGAATTTTCATTTGATACAATATACGAAACTCAGTACCGGTGCCTGCTTGAATTAAAACTTCTCCCTGCCTTCCAAAACCTCATTTGGATTCAAAAGTCCATAAATGTATTATATAAAAAACGAACAAATACCACGCTAAAATGTGTAGTAGGTACTTAAATGATCTTCAAATATTTTCTACTAATTAATTTATCTTTAGTAATTTTGATAGAATAAAACTTTTCAAGATTTTGTTTTATTATTAAAATAGTATCTACGATTTTCTTACATTTAAGGGGGCACAGGACCTTTGGGTTTGTCGAAACGATAAAAAACACCGCCTTTTTCAAAGTACCAAAACACAAATAATATGTTCTTTAGATCTGTTTTCCCGTTTATGCCTAACGCATACATTCTTAGCTATATTATCCATAAAAAATAAATTGTAAATACAAAATTAATATTTAAATTTCAAATTTTAAATTCATCTCACTAATGTGTGAAATAAAATTAAGCGCTGCGCGCATGATAAAACTCTAAATTATGCATATAGAAAACAATATTTGAGCAAAATAGAATTACAACACACTTACTTCTAAATTTAAACCAAAATATACACAAAAAGTTTTATTTAAAATTTATTTGTAGCACAAAATACAAAAAAATACAAAATTTTCAAAATGTTTTTCAAGTGCAAAAAAAATAAATAATCGAAATATATGATTTTTTTTTTTTTTTTTTTTTTTTGGTTTGAAGACTATAAAGAAATGCATATTTGGCTAATTTTTCGAATGTGTAGCTTATATAGTTTGAAAGTAATAGTGCTCGCCAACTCTAAATTTACTAACCTGAGAAAACGACTTTTAAAGTTTCAATATGAACGAACTTTCAATTGTAATCACCGTCTATAAATGATTATAACTCAAGAAATGATGCAGATTTTTGAATGGGGTTTTTTGCGAATTGTTAACCCGAGATTTCTCGCGCAGGGTATGTCATACTCACACTGGGCACGTTTATTACATTTCTCACCACTAATTTTCAAAAAGTAGTCGCCAAATTATTTTTGTGAGCAATGTCAACGATTAAATAAAATGACGATTTCTGTTTGAATTTATTGGTGGCAAAGTGTTAATCGTTCATATCCTGGATATGCGCGAGCATTCCCGGGTTAATAAATGCTTAAAAATTCAGAATACAACAAAATTCGAAAACTGATTTTTTGAAAGTTTAAAGGACCCTGTTCCCCCTTAACTCCTTAACCCATTAACAGCCAAAACTATAACACAGGGATCTTCAGCTTTTTGGCAGAAGAATGTTTGCCACCACAAATTTTGAAAAATAATCTTCCCTTTATTTAAGGATCAAAGTTAGAGTTATTAAATGAGGCAATTTTTTTAATTCAAAAATACTGGTAGCTTCATAGTGAATTTGAGCATGCTTATTTATTTTTACTGTTGCGTGAACGCAACGCCAGCGGTTAATGGGTTAACGGTCGCATTAAATTACGGTTTAAAAATTCAAATTGCTTATTTGCTCCACTTTTTAAAAAAAAGAAATATCCACCTTATTTAATGACAGGTAAAATGATACCATAATAAATCTAAGTACACAATTTTATAAAACTGGTGGGAATGAAGCAAAATCTGAATAAATCTAAACAAGTTGGAAATTGCTCGTCAAACGTGGCAAATGAGGTGCGTTCGTACTATAGCTAGTTTTATAATTATTTTTTGCACCCCATATTGTACTGAATGTATATTTTTTGCACTTCATAAGTGCATAGTCTGTAACATCATTAAAATGCATTGCAATAATTTTTTTCCCATTCCCCGTAATGAAACGGAAAAATTTTGACTGTCCCTGTAATTAAACTATACATCCGATTTTCATAAAATTTGAAATGGCTCGACAAAATTTTGCAACAATTATATATTTAAAATTTCAGACCTTTCGGAAGGCTGTAACATCATTAAAATGCACTTGCAATATTTTTCCCCATTGACTGTAATGTAAAGAAAAGCTTTTGACTGTCGCTGTAATTAAACTATACATCCGATTTTCATAAAATTTGAAATGGCTCGACAAAATTTTGAAACAATCATATATTTAAAATTTCAGACCATTCGGTTGGTTAGTTTTTTCTCTGTTATATGCGGACGGACGGACAAACGGACTGAACGACGACTATAGGTGCTACGTATTTATATAAATACGAACGCACCTAAAAAGACACAGCCCGTTAATATGACGGAAGCGAGAATTAAGGGGTTAAATAAGCATCTATAATGTGTTATTAAATTGGAGCATTTCATATTAATAAAATGGAAATTGTCTAATTCTAATCATTATTGTACAAATGTTTTCAAGTTTTTTTTTTCTTAAATGCTATATCACTGGTCCCCGGGGATTTGAGAATGTGATTTTGGTGGTCCGTGACATTCAAAAGGTTGGTGACAGCTAATTTAAATGATATTAATGTGAAAATTACATTGGATGCTCTGGCTTCAAGAAATAACCTTAAAAAAAGCAAATGGGATCAACCATGCCTTACATTCCTTCAGAACTTGAGATAAATTTTATTGAAATACGTAATATGAAAATATATATATCGCGTAATAACATGTGATTTACGATTTCAGACTTGTTTCATATTTAGAAACAAACACTGAAGTTAGAAGTATTTTTATCTCTTAAAGCGAACTTTCATATATTATGTAGTTAGACTTTCTACTATCATGTTTAAAAAATTTCTGATGCAACAACTGTGTCTTATTTTATTTTATCCTTTACGAAACACCGAATTATGAATACAAATGAAAACATGAATATTTCTTTCTTTTTAAATTTCGATTTCAATTTCGTATCTTGCATTTTCTGAGGAGAATGTCCTTGTTTATTTTTAGAATAAATATTGATTCAAACATTCATGCAAGAAAATTTAAGCGTTTATGCGAGACCCTTCTGCATACCCATTTGCTCTCTGAGTTTTAAAAATTATGAAGTGTCTAAAATTTTATATTTGTCTATTTTTTATTTAATTTTACATTTATTTTCCTAGAATTAGATTATTTCTTCTAAATTAATTCAGTAAGCATTTCACAATTTTAGCTAAGTGGAAATCCAAATTTCAATATTATCTATAAATTTTAGTGTAAGGGCACGTACTAAAATTTCTGTTAGAGTCGAAATTTGGTAGAGAAGTGAATTCGAGATCTGCATTTATATTTTTCAGTCAATACATTGCAATGAATTACTAATTTATATTAATTAATTATATGAAATTATTAGTTTAAAATAATATTAGTAATATAATAGAATTACATTGCAAGGAATTTTTAATAAATTTAATTAATGAAAATAGAAGCAGTAATTATAAAAGTACACATAATTATTAAACAAATCAAAAATAGTAGTCAACCATGGCAAATGAGGTGCGTTCGTATTATAACTAGTTTTATAAATTATATAAGCAAAAATATTACGTCTGAATTCCATCTTTAAAATATTTGCATTTAAATCACAGACAACACATTAAACAATTAAAATTATTACATAAAAACACTAAAAACACATTAAAAATTGGGACGTTTCGGATCATCACGATCCCTCCTCAGCCAATTATAAACGTTGAGTCAATACTATCAACAGTTACAAGAAAAACACAACAGAAAGTCATCAATTTCAGGTTACAGTTAAAATAAAATAGAATACTCGGCCGGTACAGATGCAGCTTCGTTAATCGCTAAATCCTTGGTTTTAGTATGCCAGGCCTCTAAAAACACTCTCCCTGCGTAATTGTTGCAGCCGATCGGATCACAAAAGCTTTATTAAAATCTGGAAAATGGTCGGTTGCAATAGTATGCTGAACGATCTTTGAATTCAAATTTCTACATCTAAATGCCTGTTTATGCTCTTTAAGCTGTATTTCAAGTGTCCTGCTAGATTCACCAATGTAAACCGCTTCACACTGCTCACACGGAATTCCGTAAACGATGTCTTTAACCCTTTCCGGCACAGGCAAGTTTTGTTGTAAAATGATGAAATGACTGACTGACACCGGAATTTTAAAACGACTTTTTTAGATATTAAAAACATGTTACTTTACATGTTGATTGTAAAAGCAAAATTTTACTAAAGTATTCTTGGTGCCGTTCGTAAGTTTGAAGTTAAAATTAGGTATCCCGACCCGGGTACACTGTGCCGAAAAGGGTTAAACTGCAGGATGGAATATCTATGTTTAAAATTACATAACAGATTCTTAAGAGGATTTTGGGGAATGAAAGATGTATGAATACCAATTGATTTCAAACAATGCGAAATCTTTTCAGAAATGCAGCTATAATAAGGAATGCTTGCGTAAACATTTGGTTTTTAACGCTGGAAGGGTGGAGGGGTATTCATGTGTGCTTGGAGAATTTCTCTGAGAATTCGAAGACACAAAATTCACAAAAGATTCACAAAAGATTTTTCAAACTTTTCATTTGTCAAGCAACACCTGTATTAGATTTTTGTTATGTTAAATTATCTAAATGCAACCTCAGATCATATATTGACGTTTAACCATTTCCGGCGCGGAGTAATTCTGTTTATAAATTGATGAAATGATGAATTCACATCAGAGACGAATTTATTAGAAAATATGAACTTTCTTATTTTCAAGTACATTATAAAAGAAAAATTTTATTTAAATATTCTAGGTGCCAGTAAAATAAACATTAGGTGTCCTTTTTTAAAGTCACAGCCCACGAAGAGGTTAAAGGTTAAAATTTTTTTTGCACAATATGCTAAAAAGGTAACACAGTCCGCGACTAAGTTTCAAACATATTTTCTGCATAATTTTCCGGTTCGGCATTTTTTTTTCTGACTTGTATTCTACTTATGATGCTTTATTTATCACTACAGGGTGTTCGAATATTCATGTGAGAAATTCAGAGGTTTGTTAGCTGACGTCAAGAGAACAAATATTGCAATGTAACATGGTTTCGTAAGTCAGTTATTTAATCAAAAATACAAGGTTTTTTACCGTAACCCAACTTGGGTTAACGGTACTAACTTTCAGAAAACTTAAGTATAATACAATTATACTTTTAATAGACATGCTCATCTTTGTTGTAAGTGTGATAACACGAGAAAATGTGGTAGAAGTTTCCATTATACACGTCCGCAGTATGTGCTGTACAGTCGTGGAAAAAAAAGTAAACACCTCTACTTACTCTGCAACAAATTACTGTACAAGAATGTTACTGGTACCAAACGACTCGAAATAAAGTCTACTTTTAAAGGATGTATATAAAGTTTGCTTAAGGGGCTGTATACACATCAAAACGAACCAAGTTTTGTTTTTTTTAAATAGCAATACCGATGTTTCGCACCATAAATAAATTCTACACCCTTCAATTTGCCTAAATCCAAATTTTCATGAAATTCGTAAGGTTAGTTTCAAAGAAATTAATTATTTTAAAATGAGCCTATTTCAGGGGCTGTATCCAAACTGAATTTGGGTACTCGATTGTTCAAATGCTACAGAATGACTATGACTATGTCACTTCTGTTAATGTATTATTTCTTACCGATATGATACTTTCACTCGCTTAATAGATTTCGACTATTACCCGCCTAAATTTTTCAATAAAATGATTTTCAAATTATTTTTATCTGCTCACCATAGACGGCTCTTAAACCATCTTTTTGAAGTTTTTTAACCATAATTCGAAAACTACGTGGAAGAAAAATTCGAAATTGAAAATTCGTATAAAACAGATCTTAATAAACATTAATCTATCAAAAAAATTGTAGGTTGCAATTCATATTTTTTTCGAATACTTTCAAAATTTATAATTCATATTATAATTTTTTTTAATTATAAATTCAATGTATTTATGTTTGGGTTTTTTATTATTATAACCGCATACAAAATTATCACACTAAGATTATAATTTCAGGAGATATTAATAAAAATATAAAAATGTAATTTGACATTAGAAGCTCTAAATTTTGAAAATTTATAATTCAAAAACGTATCATCCTATTGACATGAAATTTCGTTTCTAGTCGTTTTTGAAACGAAGTTTTAAAATGTATTGTCAAAGTTGGGTGTTACCATTGAAAAAAAAAACTTTGGTCTGGTTTTGATTTGTAGATGGCCTTCTAAGCCAATTTTTATACACCATTTAAAAGTAGACTTTATTTTCAATCGTTTGGTGCGAGTAACTTCATTCTATTATAATTAGTTGCAGGGTTAGCTGGAGGTGTTTACTTTTTTTTCCCTCGACTGTACTTGACGTTCCACCTTTTGGAGCGCGATTACCATTTCATACGGTATCATCTATTTCCTGAGCACCCAGTTTTTACAGAACTCTTCGTGATGTTGTCGCATTTTACACAAAACAAAGTACAGTCGTGGAAAAAAAAAAGTAAACACCCCCTACTAACTCCTCAACAAATTATAGAAGAAATTTGCTGGTACTGAATGATTGGAAATAAAGTCTACTTTTAAATGATATAGATAAAATTTGCTTAGGGGACTATTTACATATTAAAATGAACCATAACTTTGTTTTTTTTTCAATAGCAGTACACAATTCTGACAGCATAAATGAACTCTCTACATCCCTTCACCCTTCTCTGCATCTCTACACCCTTCAATTAGCCTAAAAACAAATTTTTATGCAATTCGTTCCATAACTTTCTGAGAAATTAATTATTTTAAAACGAGTGTATTTTAAGGGCTGAATCCAAATTGAAGTTCAGAACTCGATTGTTAACCGAGAGGGCCCCCATCTTGATCAAGGCACCTTAAGAAGTCAATGAAGTCTACTAGATTACAGGACAGCAGATGAAATTTCAACCATCTAGTCACTTCTATTATAGACGGCCCCTTAAACCATCATTTTGCCGTTTTTTAAGCATAATTTGAAAACTATTTGGAAGAAAAATGTGAAATTTTGGATTTCCATAAAGCAGAACTTAATAAATCTAAATCTAACAAAAAAAATGAAGGTTGCAATTCATAATTTTTTCGAATATTAATTTAATAATTCATAATTGATATCATAAAATTATAAAAATTGCAAATTCATCGTATTTATGTTTGGGTATATCAGTATTACTACTACACAAAAAATTAGCACCTTAGGAGCATAATTTCTGGAAATATAAATAAAAATATGAAAATGTAATTTAACATTAGAAGCACTACATTTTGAATGTTTATAATTAAAAAACTTATCATTCAAATGACTTGAAATTCGGTGTCTAGGCATAGTTTAAACCGGAGATTTGAAATATCTCGTTAAAATCGGGTATTGTCATTGAAAAAAAATGAAGTTTGTATTCGTTTTAATATGTAGATGGCCCCCTAAGCAAATTTTATATACATCCTTTAAAAATAGACTTTATTTCCAATCGTTCGGTACCAGTAACTTTCTTCTACGATAATTTGTTGAGGAGTTAGTAGGGGGTGTTTACTTTTTTTTCACATGACTGTACATATCGTTCACATTTTCACGTTTTTTTATTTTTGCCAAAATCATTACAGGCTAGTTCCATGGGTTTTTGTAGTGTAAGTCACATAGCTGATAACTGTTATGCTTGTTGTCCAACTTTATTTTCAAAAAGTTTGCATCGACTTATTCAATTAATCAGATACCTCTGATAAAATGAGTCAAATTTTTCCGTTCTAAAATACTGGTAGCCAATAATCGTAGCATGCGACTTACACTACACGTACTCATCAAAAAGCTTCAACTGACAAGGGCTGATTGGATCCAGTGGAAACTTCCCCCAGTAAATTTATATAGAAATTTTTTCCCTATTTAAGGGCCTTACTAATGCAATAATTTCTGTCACAAATAATGGGAGAAACAGATTTTCATTTTCACTTGTGGATGTTTACTTTTGCGGTAGTCAGGCCCTGCGTTTCCGCCATATTGTGACAACCGGTGAAAATAACTGACTGTTTTACAAGGCAAACTGACACCAGTAAAAACAAATAGAAGTTTTTACCACATTTGTGAGAAAATATTTCCATAAATAAGACGCTTAAATAAGACAAAATTTTCGATTCAATTTTACTGGTGGAAAGTTTGCTTCGGCGGTATTCGGAAACTGTAGATCCCCTTTTAAAAAAATCAGCCGCCATCTTGTGACAACCTGCTCAGTTACTTCACTCGCAACTGGTAGATAATATACTATATGTCCCGTCCTCTTTATTCATAACTCCATTTCATTATACTGCTTAAAGTTATAAACAATAGTTATGTTATGAAAATAGGACACACTGAATTTTTGAGTGGATAAATGCATTACGGATCTTGTTTCTTATACAAAAAATCTTTATTGTAATGTACTCTACGACTTCTAAATTTCTGATAACTCAATATAAAAAGAATTGCATTAAAAAGAAAAATATTAGAAAAAAATCTTTTCTTTCTGAAATACACAATATATAGATAAAGTTATCTAGATTTTACTCGGCAGACTATATCCGCTAAAGACACGAATACTTGAAGAAGATAAAGTACATTTTTATGGAAACACATATTCATGTTTAAAATCAATTGAAAAATAAGCAGTTACGAGCATATTTCGAAATGTAATACTGTTTTTTGTCTACTTGACAAATTTAAAACACCAATCTTTAAATGAAAAATCACGTATTCTAAATTTTTATTTCGGTATGTAGAAATTTAATCAAAATTCGTATTTTTGCATTCACTTTCCACTTTATACATTAAAATATGGCACAAAATGTAATATGTTCTTATAAAAGTATTATATTTCAGCTTAAGATTAAAAAATAAATTATAAGAAACTTTATTTTTTTTTCAGTACGAACTACCACAGGATTATATAGATTGTAAGAAAATTAGTTCGTTTTGTTACAAAAACATAGATTCTTCGTCATAAAAAATGCAAATAAATCTTTTTTTCCTTTCATTACAGTGTGCTACAAAAATATATGTCTAATTTTAATAATTAGAACGCTGTTTTCTAATAATACTTCTTTCATTTCGAACACTGAAATGGAATTACCATAATGAATGTTTTTAATAAAATTAACTTCTGTATTAAGATTGATTACTTTTCTAGTCCAGGAACTGCTGATAGAATGAAGGAATAGAATTGCAAATATCGACCTGCAAGTTTCACATCTTTTGCTTGGTTTGTGGATGCAATGCTGCCAGTGGGCTACTTTTTTTACATTTAGATTTCTTGATTGGCATCATTTTTTGTAATGGCAAAATTCGCTTTATTTAATGACATATTAAGGGGAAAACAAGAGAATTTTACTATCTCAAAAAAGTGGTGCCAATTAAGAAATCTGAAAATTTTTTTAACGTACCCATTGGCAACACTGTGTGGATGACCGCGGGCTTCCTGGTCGATGCTGGTGAACATATGGAACAGTTCCAGTTGTCTCAAGTTTATCTCTAATTTTAGCTATTGTAACACACTTAGGGGGAACTATTTGAAACTTTATAATTGGATATCATTTACACTAAACTTGTCAATCAGATTAAATCATTAAGCTATATAAGAAGAGCCATAAGTGTAATATTAATCTTTCAAATTATGTCAACCCTGTTCCCACGAGCATCAATTACCCTTATTTTAATTTATTTGCACCAATTTTGTTTTGAGAAATTTTTGTTTTATTTTATTTCCGATGTTTTGTGAATAAATAACACAAATCATTTAGATCAAAAGTGCTGGTCTTAAACCTTTAACTGTCTTGCCCGAGTGCCACTCGTGCGAAAAGAGTTTGCTGTCTTCGATACAAAAAGCTTTTGGATACACTTAATTTTAACTGTAATCTTTGGTTTGCTAAATGGCATACCTTTTTTCGATTGTACAAAGCCAAATATTCTAGTTAAAAAAAAGTGATGCCAAGTCCTTATTTTTAATTTATTGTGTCAAAAAAAAAAAAAAAAGATGTTAAAATTGAAATATTCTGCGCACATTATACAGCATGCATGCTTGTACATGTCGCTGAGGAGTTAAAGTGTTAAGGACAGACAGATGTTTTATAATTTTCCTAATATTCTGTGAAAATTTCGAGTTGATCCAAAGGATAGGCATAGAGGTATCCTCTAATTACCATAGGACCTTCTTATTATTGACAGCCGTTAGCTGACGGCAACTGTTACTAAATGGTTTCTACCAGCATATCGAACACATCGAAATGTATTGTTATGTATTGTACAAGATTATATTTTATTATAACCGTGAGCATAGAGTTATTAATCTTTCTGAATGATTATAATAAAATATATACTAGTACAATGCATAACATTACATTTTGATGTATCGAAGAGGAATGAGAGTGTTCCAACCCAAATGATTGATTCCTACTACTAAATTTTAATAGTATTTCTCGCCGTATTGAATGACAGAATACATGAGATTTAATAAAGCAAAGAATACTATTAAAATTTATTGGTTAAAATCAACCATTTGGGTCTGAGTGCTCTCATTCCAGATCCAATGATCTATTCAACGTATCAATGTATTCAATGAATTTTGATGGACATCAATCATAATAGAGCGAAACTTTAACCTTTGCACTCCGTTGTCTCCGCTGCGAAGACATAATCTTTCTTTGCAAAATTTATTTTTGGCACCAGTAAAAAAGGAAAATAAAATTTGCTTTAATTTATCAGAGCATTTTTAAAATTGTGTACTTGAAGGAAACTTCCTTTAAAAAGGGGGTGCCGACTGAATAAAATTTGTGTAAGAGACGTCGGAGTCCAAAGAGTTAAAGGTGTTTTTCAGAAACTGCGTTTTCAAAGACGGTTACTACTATATTTTTAAAAACACTTTACGGATTTAAATAAAATTTAAACAGCATATTCTAGGCATAAAAAGCCAGTGATTGATTGAAGAATTTTTGAAACCGTACTTTTTTTTAGAAAGAATAAAAAGGCGCTTTTTTCCCTTAAAATTCATAAGTAAACTTTCAACGTAGCCAATTTGATTAATCTAAAAAAAGATCTTCAATTAAGCACGAAATTTTAGGAATCATCTTGTCATTACACTCCTTCCAATTGTCCAATTTCCAATAGTCCAAGAGCTGTTAAACATTTTAGGGAAGGTATTTGAGGCACCCTGAAAATTTGTGCAACACTTCTTTTGTAATGGCTGAATACAAAATCGAATGTCTGGCTGAAGGATCGTGGCCCAAAAACTATGCCAGACACGTGTCAAGTGCCATTTTTTGACTACCCCAAAAAAAGGTATTTGAGGCACGCTGAGATTGAGACAGAATAATATTTATACTTCGAAAAAAATATTTTGAAAACGACAGAGACTTTAGTCGGCCCAAAAACTGTGCCAGACACGTGTCAAGTGCCATTTTTTGACTACCCAAAAATGTATTTGAGGCACCCTGAGATTGAGGCAGAATAATATTTATGCTTAGAATAAAATATTTTGAAAATGACAGACACTTTAGTTGGCATAAAAACTGTGCCAGACATTCGATTTTGTATTCAGACATTACAAAAGAAGTGTTGCACAAATTTTTAGGGTGCATCAAATACCTACTCAAAAATGTTCAACAGCTCTCCTACTATAATCTTTGCAATATTGATTACAATACGGGTAGATTTTCAAGCAGAACTGAAATAAACCGTCGCAGAATGTGCTGTAGTTTTGGATTACCATATTTGAATCTTTTAGAAATCAATTTCTGTTAAAAAAAATATATACATTTTAATTCATAATTTTTTCGAAAGTTGCTTTCAAAAAATTTATTATTTTCGAAAATACATATATATGATTTCTTGCACAAAATTGAAAGAATGGTATAGAATGGTAGCATTAACATTTGTATAAGTAGTAGATAATGTTAGTAAATTATTTAGATAATGCAGTAGTGGTAATGTAATTAAGATTAATAACAAATGTTGATAGTGATTGTACCTGTATATAATGCTGGTAATAGATAATGATAATAATGTGGATACTGACAGTAATGCTAGTACTAATGGTAGTATAAGGATATAATGAAAGGATTTGCTGTACAAAACGTTTTTGTCTTGTCGTGTATTGTCACCCATTAATATTTGTAAAATGTTTTTTGAGATACTCTTTAACCCCTTGAGGGGCGATGGGATAAAATATATCCCACCTAATTTTAACAAGATTCTCACCAGAAAAATTTAACTAAATTTTATATTTTTAACTTTGGGGAGAAATCGTTCATAAAATTGCTTTTTCCTTATTTAAAAATAAAATATTTCGATTATTCCGGTGAGAATTCAATATTTAGAGGTATTTTTGCTTGCCCCTCAAGAGGTTAAAGAAATGCAACGAAAAAAAAATATCCACGTACCGTATTAACACATATATATATTTCTTGCTCTTCTACTATTCATTAACAAGTTGGATGTGTTAATCCCACCACTTTCTTCTATCTCATAAATCTTAATATTTAAAAAAGTAGATAGAGATGTTAATACTTCATTATTATTAGCAGTGTTGCCAGTGGGCTAGTGTTTTTAAATTCAGATTTCTTGATTTGCACCACTTTTTTTGAAAGAAGTAAAATTCGCTTAATTTAATGACATATTAGTTAAGGCGAAAACAAGGGGAATTTTACCATTTCATAAAAATGGTGCCAATGAAGAAATATGAATTTAAAAAAGGTAACCCACTGGCAGCACTGATTATTAGTTCAATGCTATACCAACTTTGACTTTCATCTTAAGGGGACCGGGGTTCAAAATTCTATTTTTTTTATTTATAGAGATTTTGTTATGAATTTTTTTTCTGACATATGTTTTAATGTAATGTATTGCATGTAGTAAAATCTAAAAAATGTTAAATATTTTAATAAAATAAATTTTAAATATTTAAAAAAAATTAAATTTTAAAATTTTAAACATATTTTATTTTTGATATAGCTCTGGAAGTGCTTACTCGATTTACAAAATTTTTACACTTTTGTGTACAGAAAATGTATCATTTTAATTTGACGTCAGGATTTCTTAAAATATTGATTATGAATTTTATAAAAAAAAAATTAAGTAAAAAAAAATGAAGTTTTTTTATGAGTGAGTTTTGCTTTAATTAGCATATTTTCACAATTATCATTCAAAATGAAAAATCCTGAAGACAATTTGTTGGAAATATAGCATAAAATCTCTGTTGAAAATTTCATACTTATATCTTGCTTCTCAAGGCAAAGTGTGTTATATCTCTGGTTTTAATGAAGATAAAAGCTTACTGTTTGCGGTATTTAACGCTAAAAATGCAGTATTTTTTTTTTAAGCCAATAAAAGAAATAATGCATTTTTTAAAGAATTTTTAGCCCCGGAAACCTTTTAAATTTGTGCTTCAGTCAAATTATCGGAGTAAAACCGAGTTAGTCTCGATCATAACATTTATTCAAATCAATAGTTTTTTGTTAACCTATTGTACATCAGCTGTTCGCGAATATTATACGGCTTAGTAGGATTCGAAGTTCCCGTCGCTTTACGAGCCGCCGATGTACAAAACAACTACAAAAAATTGAAAAAAATATACAAAAATCGCTATTACAGTGCCCCTTCCGGCGGCAGTGTTGCCAAATGGGCTACTTTTTTAAAAATTCAGATTCTTGATTGGCACCACTTTCTTGAAACGGTAAAATGTGCATTATTTAATGCCATATTAATTAAGGCGAAAACAAAGGTACTTTTACAGTTTTTAAAAAGTAGTGGCAATCAAGAAATCTGAAATTAAAAAAAAGTAGCCCACTGGCAACACTGTCCGGCGGAATATTTCTAAATTCAAGGAGGACCTGCTGGCCATAGCCAAAAATAAACACAAAAAATTTAGATCAATTCTATGCATAACTTCATACACTTTTCGATGATATAGTAACGAAAATGGCACAAAAATCACTATTAAAGCTCCCCCTTCCGGTGGAATATTTTCAAATTGTAGGAGGACCTGCTGATCATAGCCAAAAACATACACAACATTTTGGCTCAATTATAGGCAAAACTTCAGACACTTTTCGATGGTGCTATGGCGACACACGGACAGACAGACATTTTGTATAAACATGTTTTTGTGATTTCTTACCCCTAAGACCGTCAAAAACCCGAAGTCGAAAAAAATTTCGATTACAATACTTTCTTCGATTGAAGATAGAACAAAGTAAAAATGTGAAAAATGTGAATAAAAAACAAAGATTTGCGTAATTTTCGAATCTAGAAAAAGAGATAATTTTAGACAATAAAACTGCATTATAGCCTCATATCTTCAATATTCGATATTTAAGTTTGGTTATTCAGAAAAAATCGTCCATTTTCGTATTGTCTTCAGCTGCACAACGGCTGTGTGCAGTATAAACCATTTGTGCAGATGGTATAAAAACTGATAATGCGATATTATCAATAATGAGATACGTAAGTGCTGATTTGTTTACATCGAAAATTTTAAATTAATTTAAATATGTATGGTTGACTGTTTCGATAAAGAAAACAGTTAAAGGACAAATGGGGTGAATTCGCAGTCCATGAAACGCTTAATTTATTCTAGGCTAAACTGTAATATTCACTAAGAAAAACAATTATAAGTAAATGAGAATTTTGTGGCCACTATTCTGAGATTATAATATAAACTAAAGTGCTGTCATTTAAAATAACAAAAGATTTAGTTATATTACAAATTTTCTATACAGTCCTTATAAAGTGCTCTCTATATTCGCTCGCTAACTAAAAGTCGGTTTCTATTTTTAAAATTTTTTCATTGGATGTTCTATAAAACTAAAAAGGGAGTATATAATCCCAGTTCAAAAAGTATCTACGAATTTTTGAAATTGTTAATTCCTTTAATCTTACTTCATCATTTATTAAAATGTTATATTCATCTCATAGATATTCGTTTCTCTCCAATTTAACCCCTTAAAGCTCGCATTAAATTACGGTTTAAAAATTTAAATTGCTTATTGGCACCACTTTAGTGAAAAAGAAATATTCACCTTATTTAATGACAAATAAAGTGATACCATAGCAAAGCCAATTACACTATTTCATAAAACTGGTGAAATCAAACAATCTGAATAAAAGACATAGCCCGTGAATATGATGGGAGCGAGAATTAAGGGGTTAAGTTACTCAATAAAAACATTTAAGTATGTAAAAATCAAAGTTATGATTTATCTTACTAAAAGGGTGCTAAAAATACATAAAATAAGTTTTTAAATATAAAAACCGTCGAATATGTTAAAAAGTCAACAGCAAAGCGATTTCGACTCATTCAAACAATCATCATCATTTTGAAAAATTTTAAGGTGTGATTGTTCCTGACTGACTGTTGGTTAAATAACTGGAGACGAGCCTATTTCATAAGAAGGAAGAGGGGAGGGGTGTTCATTAAATCTTCTCTGTCTAGTCCTATAAATGTCAATGATTTGTTGGGACACGTCAAAGTTATCATCACTCATAACTCTCGCTAATTCTCCATATAAAGTATATACTTTAAGAACCCCCCCCCCTCTTCCTTATGAAATAGACAGGTCTCTAGATATTTAACCAATGGTCATTCATAAACAATCACATCTTAACCCCCCCCCCCCTGATAATGACTGTTTGAATGAGTCGAAAGCGCTTGGATGTCGACTTATTAACATCTTCGACGGTTTTAATGTTTTTAAAACCTATTTCGTGTATTTTTATCACCTTAGGAGGATAAATCATAATTTTGAGTTTTTGTATATTTAAATATTTTTAATACCAAGGTGAAAATGACGTTTCGAAAATTATAGTTAAGCTATATTTTTGAATTTAAATTACTTAAAAAAAAAGTATTACTACAGAAAAACGTGGAATTTTTTTCGTATCCTTATCTTTAGAACCGAAGAAATGGTTAAAAAAATCGAAACATACACGAGTATATACGAGAATGGACTTTACCCACGAATGGCAACATTCATGTCTTTTCGGGGGGGAAAACCCTCTGAAAAGGACTGTTTATTGGACGAAGACGGAGCAGTGTTAAAATATTCTTCACGCCTATTGGTGTTTTTATTCTGCTTACCGGCGGCTGACGTCACATGGGTAAAGTCCATTCAGTAACGATAAATATCCTGAATAACTGAATGATAATATATTAGGTCTATCGGAAATTTCTGTCCGATAAAGTTATTTCACGAGTACTTTTTTAAAATTCAGATTTCTTCACTGGCACCACTTTTATATAAATGGTAAAATTCCCATTGTTTTAACATTTCACATAACCCCTTGAGGGGCGGTGGTATATATTATATCCAACTAAGTTTAATTAAGATTTGCACCAGAAAAATTTAATTAAGTTTTACTTATATAACTTTTGGGGGAAAGAGTTGAAAAATTGCTTTTCCTTATTTTGAAATGAAATTGTTCTAAATTTCCGGTGGGAATTCAGCATTACACAAACGCAATTGCTTGACCCTCAAAGGGTTACGGCGAAATCAATGGAATTTTACCATTTCAAGAAAGTGGTCCCATTGAAGAAATCTTAATTTTAAAAAAGTAGGCGTAAAATAACATTATCGGACAGAACCTTCCGGTAGACTTAATACAATGAGTTATTCAATGAAGAATGAATTAATTTAACCCTTTAGCGGCGATGTCCACAAAAAAGGACACTTAATTTTGCGCGTACTGGTACCAAGAATATTTAATTAAATTTTTCCGTTCATAAAGTACGGGAAAATTTGTAAGTTTTTATTTCCATTAAATTCGTTTGTAAATTTCTGAATCCTACCATTTGATCATTTTAGAAATAGAATTACTCCACGTCGGAAAGGATTAACAAGCAAAACAATCAGAATGGAAAAAGTAATCAATAACGCTTCATTATTACAATTTTATCATAAATTACGTTTTCTTTTTATTGTTAAACTTTTCATGTCATCGTATACTCCGATACAAATATGTTCATTTCATTAATTATATCAAATATTTAATACTAATATCATATTTTTACATTAGAGAAATGGCTTTTGAAAACATCTCATCGTTATATTCACACCAATGAGCACTTACATTTGCATAAATAATTAACGTAAAAACTCCATTTTCATGTGACGCATTTGCAGTTACAGCGAACAATGTGGTATTTAGAGAATATAATTATTTGTTTTATTTTATTAGTTGATTTAACCCTTTCAGGGGCAAGGTACTAGCATCCGTAAAATATCGAAACAATTTAATGACACCAGTATTTACAAGAATATTTTTTTCTAAACAAGTAAAAATATGTTTTCGCGGACTTAACAAAAGTGAAATTTTCATTAAAAAATTCGGGTGCCAATGTGGCAATTACGGATTAAAATTATGTGATGCTATAGATGCCGTCCTTCAAGAGGTTAAGCTAGTAATTGAGAGAAAATTTTGATGCTGTTCGAATGTTACACGGTGAAGTATTTATAATTATTTTGGTATTGACCGAAATCTAAAACAAAATGTATATTTTGTAGAAATCAGCCGAAAATTTGGTTTCATTTTCGGCTCAAAATCGAGTTTTTTTAAAATTCGTTTTCCGCGAAAATGCCGTCCAAAAATTCGCCCGGATCGAAACTTCTGTACCCAAACACGTGGTTTCTGCAGTTTCGTCCTCGTAACTTAAATGGTAGAGCACTTGGAGAACTATTCAAAGGGTCCCGGGTACAATTCCCGGCTTGGACATTTTTCACATTGTTGGTTCTACGATTCGTTAGCAATGCGATAATTCATGTATTATATATCCAATAATTTCGGCCGTAATTTCACTGCTGAAAATTAATTAAAAAATTATATATGTGTTCACTGATGCTGCGTTTGTTTGTGTCTCATGTTTCGCCGCAGGATTGTGTGCTCATGAAGACTATTCCATCTTGTGCTGCAGTTGCAGCCTTACCAACATATGTGGGAAATGCTAAGCTGGGCATCATCCTCGTTTCTTAAATGGTAGAGCACTTGTAGCGCTATTCCATGGGTTCGATTTCCGGATTGGACATTTTTCACATTGTTGGTTCTACGATTCATTAGCAGTGTGATAATTCATGTATTATATATTCAATAATTTCAATCGTAATTTCACTGCTAAAAATTAATTGTAAAATTAATTAAAAAATTATATATGTGTTCACTGATGCTGTGTTTGTTTGTATCTCATGTTTCGCCGCAGGATTGTGTGCTCATGAAGACTATTCCATCTTGTGCTGCAGTTGCGCCTTACCAACATATGTGGGAAATGCTAAGCTGGACATCGTGCTCGTTTCTTAAATGGTAGAGCACTTGGAGCGCTATTCCATGGGTTCGATTCACGGCTTCAACATTTTTCACATTGTTGGTTCTACGATTCGTTAACAATGTGATAATTCATGTATTATATATCCAATAATTTCAACCGTAATTTCACTGCTGAAAATTAATTGCAAAATTATAAAAAAATATACATATGTGTTCACTGATGCTGTGTTTGTTTATGTCTCATATTTCGCCGCAGGATTGTGTGCTCATGAAGACTATTCCATCTTGTGCTGCAGTTGCAGCACTACCAACATATGTGGGAAATGCTAAGCTGGGCATCATCCTCGTTTCTTAAATGGTATTCCATGGGTTCGATTTCCGGTTTGGACATTTTTCACATTGTTGGTTCTACGATTCGTTAGCAATGTGATAATTCATGTATTATATATTCAATAATTTCGGTCGTAATTTCACTGCTGAAAATTATTTATACAATTATATATATGTTCACTTATGCTGGGTTTGTTTGTGTCTCATGTTTCGCCGCCGGATTGTGTGCTCATGAAAACTATTCCATCATGTGCTGCAGTTGCAGCCTTACCAACATATGTGGGAAATGCTAAGCTGGGCATCGTCCTCGTTTCTTAAATGGTAGAGCACTTGGAGCGCTATTACATGGGTTCGATTTCCGGCTTGGACATTTTTCACATTGTTGGTTCTACGATTCGTTAGCAATGTGATAATTCATGTATTATATATTCAATAATTTCGGTCGTAATTTCACTGCTGAAAATTAATTAAAAAATTATATATCTGTTCACTGATACTAGGTTTGTTTGTGTCTCATGTTTCGCCGCAGGATTGTGTGCTCATGAAGGCTATTCCATCTTGTGCTGCAGTTGCAGCCTTACCAACATATGTGGGAAATTCTAAGCTGGGCATCATCCTCGTTTCTTAAATGGTAGAGCACTTGGAGCGCTATTCCATGGGTTCGATTTCCGGCTTGGACATTTTTCACATTCTTGGTTCTACGATTCGTTAGCAATGTGATAATTCATGTATTATATATCCAATAATTTCGGCCGTAATTTCACTGCTGAAAATTAATTGCAAAATTATTAAAAAAATTATATATATGTTCACAGGTGCTGGGTTTGTTTGTGTCTCATGTTTCGCCGCAGGATTGTGTGCTCATGAAGACTATTCCATCTTGTGCTGCAGTTGCAGCCTTACCAACATATGTGGGAAATTCTAAGCTGGGCATCATCCTCGTTTCTTAAATGGTAGAGCACTTGTAGCGCTATTCCATGGGTTCGATTTCCGGCTTGGACATTTTTCACATTCTTGGTTCTACGATTCGTTAGCAATGTGATAATTCATGTATTATATATCCAATAATTTCGGCCGTAATTTCACTGCTGAAAATTAATTGCAAAATTATTAAAAAAATTATATATATGTTCACAGATGCTGGGTTTGTTTGTGTCTCATGTTTCGCCGCAGGATTGTGTGCTCATGAAGACTATTCCATCTTGTGCTGCAGTTGCAGCCTTACCAACATATGTGGGAAATTCTAAGCTGGGCATCATCCTCGTTTCTTAAATGGTAGAGCACTTGGAGCGCTATTCCATGGGTTCGATTCCCGGCTTCAACATTTTTCACATTGTTGGTTCTACGATTCGTTAACAATGTGATAATTCATGTATTATATATCCAATAATTTCAACCATAATTTCACTGCTGAAAATTAATTGCAAAATTATTAAAAAAAATATATATGTGTTCACTGATGCTGTGTTTGTTTATGTCTCATATTTCGCCGCAGGATTGTGTGCTCATGAAGACTATTCCATCTTGTGCTGCAGTTGCAGCACTACCAACATATGTGGGAAATGCTAAGCTGGGCATCATCCTCGTTTCTTAAATGGTATTCCATGGGTTCGATTTCCGGCTTGGACATTTTTCACATTGTTGGTTCTACGATTCGTTAGCAATGTGATAATTCATGTATTATATATTCAATAATTTCGGTCGTAATTTCACTGCTGAAAATTATTTATACAATTATATATATGTTCACTTATGCTGGGTTTGTTTGTGTCTCATGTTTCGCCGCCGGATTGTGTGCTCATGAAAACTATTCCATCATGTGCTGCAGTTGCAGCCTTACCAACATATGTGGGAAATGCTAAGCTGGGCATCGTCCTCGTTTCTTAAATGGTAGAGCACTTGGAGCGCTATTCCATGGGTTCGATTTCCGGCTTGGCCATTTTTCACATTGTTGGTTCTACGATTCGTTAGCAATGTGATAATTCATGTATTATATATTAAATAATTTGGGCCGAAATTTCACTGCTGAAAATTAATTAAAAAATTATATATTTGTTCACTGATACTAGGTTTGTTTGTGTCTCATGTTTCGCCGCAGGATTGTGTGCTCATGAAGGCTATTCCATCTTGTGCTGCAGTTGCAGCCTTACCAACATATGTGGGAAATTCTAAGCTGGGCATCATCCTCGTTTCTTAAATGGTAGAGCACTTGGAGCGCTATTCCATGGGTTCGATTTCCGGCTTGGACATTTTTCACATTGTTGGTTCTACGATTCATTAGCAGTGTGATAATTCATGTATTATATATTCAATAATTTCAATCGTAATTTCACTGCTGAAAATTAATTGTAAAATTAATTAAAAAATTATATATGTGTTCACTGATGCTGTGTTTGTTTGTATCTCATGTTTCGCCGCAGGCTTGTGTGCTCATGAAGACTATTCCATCTTGTGCTGCAGTTGCGCCTTACCAACATATGTGGGAAATGCTAAGCTGGACATCGTGCTCGTTTCTTAAATGGTAGAGCACTTGGAGCGCTATTCCATGGGTTCCATTCCCGGCTTCAACATTTTTCACATTGTTGGTTCTACGATTCGTTAACAATGTGATAATTCATGTATTATATATCCAATAATTTCAACCGTAATTTCACTGCTGAAAATTAATTGCAAAATTATAAAAAAATATATATATGTGTTCACTGATGCTGTGTTTGTTTATGTCTCATATTTCGCCGTAGGATTGTGTGCTCATGAAGACTATTCCATCTTGTGCTGCAGTTGCAGCACTACCAACATATGTGGGAAATGCTAAGCTGGGCATCATCCTCGTTTCTTAAATGGTATTCCATGGGTTCGATTTCCGGCTTGGACATTTTTCACATTGTTGGTTCTACGATTCGTTAGCAATGTGATAATTCATGTATTATATATTCAATAATTTCGGTCGTAATTTCACTGCTGAAAATTATTTATACAATTATATATATGTTCACTTATGCTGGGTTTGTTTGTGTCTCATGTTTCGCCGCCGGATTGTGTGCTCATGAAAACTATTCCATCATGTGCTGCAGTTGCAGCCTTACCAACATATGTGGGAAATGCTAAGCTGGGCATCGTCCTCGTTTCTTAAATGGTAGAGCACTTGGAGCGCTATTCCATGGGTTCGATTTCCGGCTTGGCCATTTTTCACATTGTTGGTTCTACGATTCGTTAGCAATGTGATAATTCATGTATTATATATTAAATAATTTGGGCCGAAATTTCACTGCTGAAAATTAATTAAAAAATTATATATTTGTTCACTGATACTAGGTTTGTTTGTGTCTCATGTTTCGCCGCAGGATTGTGTGCTCATGAAGGCTATTCCATCTTGTGCTGCAGTTGCAGCCTTACCAACATATGTGGGAAATTCTAAGCTGGGCATCATCCTCGTTTCTTAAATGGTAGAGCACTTGGAGCGCTATTCCATGGGTTCGATTTCCGGCTTGGACATTTTTCACATTGTTGGTTCTACGATTCATTAGCAGTGTGATAATTCATGTATTATATATTCAATAATTTCAATCGTAATTTCACTGCTGAAAATTAATTGTAAAATTAATTAAAAAATTATATATGTGTTCACTGATGCTGTGTTTGTTTGTATCTCATGTTTCGCCGCAGGCTTGTGTGCTCATGAAGACTATTCCATCTTGTGCTGCAGTTGCGCCTTACCAACATATGTGGGAAATGCTAAGCTGGACATCGTGCTCGTTTCTTAAATGGTAGAGCACTTGGAGCGCTATTCCATGGGTTCCATTCCCGGCTTCAACATTTTTCACATTGTTGGTTCTACGATTCGTTAACAATGTGATAATTCATGTATTATATATCCAATAATTTCAACCGTAATTTCACTGCTGAAAATTAATTGCAAAATTATAAAAAAATATATATATGTGTTCACTGATGCTGTGTTTGTTTATGTCTCATATTTCGCCGTAGGATTGTGTGCTCATGAAGACTATTCCATCTTGTGCTGCAGTTGCAGCACTACCAACATATGTGGGAAATGCTAAGCTGGGCATCATCCTCGTTTCTTAAATGGTATTCCATGGGTTCGATTTCCGGTTTGGACATTTTTCACATTGTTGGTTCTACGATTCGTTAGCAATGTGATAATTCATGTATTATATATTCAATAATTTCGGTCGTAATTTCACTGCTGAAAATTATTTATACAATTATATATATGTTCACTTATGCTGGGTTTGTTTGTGTCTCATGTTTCGCCGCCGGATTGTGTGCTCATGAAAACTATTCCATCATGTGCTGCAGTTGCAGCCTTACCAACATATGTGGGAAATGCTAAGCTGGGCATCGTCCTCGTTTCTTAAATGGTAGAGCACTTGGAGCGCTATTACATGGGTTCGATTTCCGGCTTGGACATTTTTCACATTGTTGGTTCTACGATTCGTTAGCAATGTGATAATTCATGTATTATATATTAAATAATTTGGGCCGAAATTTCACTGCTGAAAATTAATTAAAAAATTATATATTTGTTCACTGATACTAGGTTTGTTTGTGTCTCATGTTTCGCCGCAGGATTGTGTGCTCATGAATGCTATTCCATCTTGTGCTGCAGTTGCAGCCTTACCAACATATGTGGGAAATTCTAAGCTGGGCATCATCCTCGTTTCTTAAATGGTAGAGCACTTGGAGCGCTATTTCATGGGTTCGATTTCCGGCTTGGACATTTTTCACATTCTTGGTTCTACGATTCGTTAGCAATGTGATAATTCATGTATTATATATCCAATAATTTCGGCCGTAATTTCACTGCTGAAAATTAATTGCAAAATTATTAAAAAAATTATATATATGTTCACAGATGCTGGGTTTGTTTGTGTCTCATGTTTCGCCGCAGAATTTTGTGCTCATGAAGACTATTCCATCTTGTGCTGCAGTTGCAGCCTTACCAACATATGTGGGAAATTCTAAGCTGGGCATCATCCTCGTTTCTTAAATGGTAGAGCACTTGTAGCGCTATTCCATGGGTTCGATTTCCGGCTTGGACATTTTTCACATTCTTGGTTCTACGATTCGTTAGCAATGTGATAATTCATGTATTATATATCCAATAATTTCGGCCGTAATTTCACTGCTGAAAATTAATTGCAAAATTATTAAAAAAATTATATATATGTTCACAGATGCTGGGTTTGTTTGTGTCTCATGTTTCGCCGCAGGATTGTGTGCTCATGAAGACTATTCCATCTTGTGCTGCAGTTGCAGCCTTACCAACATATGTGGGAAATTCTAATCTGGGCATCATCCTCGTTTCTTAAATGGTAGAGCACTTGGAGCGCTATTCCATGGGTTCGATTCCCGGCTTCAACATTTTTCACATTGTTGGTTCTACGATTCGTTAACAATGTGATAATTCATGTATTATATATCCAATAATTTCAACCGTAATTTCACTGCTGAAAATTAATTGCAAAATTATTAAAAAAATTATATATGTGTTCACTGATGCTGTGTTTGTTTATGTCTCATATTTCGACGCAGGATTGTGTGCTCATGAAGACTATTCCATCTTGTGCTGCAGTTGCAGCACTAGCAACATATGTGGGAAATGCTAAGCTGGGCATCATCCTCGTTTCTTAAATGGTATTCCATGGGTTCGATTTCCGGCTTGGACATTTTTCACATTGTTGGTTCTACGATTCGTTAGCAATGTGATAATTCATGTATTATATATTCAATAATTTCGGTCGTAATTTCACTGCTGAAAATTATTTATACAATTATATATATGTTCACTTATGCTGGGTTTGTTTGTGTCTCATGTTTCGCCGCCGGATTGTGTGCTCATGAAAACTATTCCATCATGTGCTGCAGTTGCAGCCTTACCAACATATGTGGGAAATTCTAAGCTGGGCATCGTCCTCGTTTCTTAAATGGTAGAGCACTTGGAGCGCTATTCCATGGCTTCGATTTCCGGCTTGGACATTTTTCAGATTCTTGGTTCTACGATTCGTTAGCAATGTGATAATTCAAGTATTATATATCCAATAATTTCGGCCGTAATTTCACTGCTGAAAATTAATTTCAAAATTATTAAAAAAATTATATATATGTTCACTGATGCTGGGTTTGTTTGTGTCTCATGTTTCGCCGCAGGATTGTGTGCTCATGAAGACTATTCCATCTTGTAATGCAGTTGCAGCCTTACCAACATATGTGGGAAATGCTAAGCTGGGCATCGTCCTCGTTTCTTAAATGGTAGAGCACTTGGAGCGCTATTACATGGGTTCGATTCCCGGCTTCGACATTTTTCAGATTGTTGGTTCTACGATTCGTTAACAATTTGATAATTCATGTATTATATATCCAATAATTTCAACCGTAATTTCACTGCTGAAAATTAATTGCAAAATTATAAAAAAAAATATATATGTGTTCACTGATGCTGTGTTTGTTTATGTCTCATATTTCGCCGCAGGATTGTGTGCTCATGAAGACTATTCCATCTTGTGCTGCAGTTGCAGCACTACCAACATATGTGGGAAATGCTAAGCTGGGCATCATCCTCGTTTCTTAAATGGTATTCCATGGGTTCGATTTCCGGCTTGGACATTTTTCACATTGTTGGTTCTACGATTCGTTAGCAATGTGATAATTCATGTATTATATATTCAATAATTTCGGTCGTAATTTCACTGCTGAAAATTATTTATACAATTATATATATGTTCACTTATGCTGGGTTTGTTTGTGTCTCATGTTTCGCCGCCGGATTGTGTGCTCATGAAAACCATTCCATCATGTGCTGCAGTTGCAGCCTTACCAACATATGTGGGAAATGCTAAGCTGGGCATCGTCCTCGTTTCTTAAATGGTAGAGCACTTGGAGCGCTATTCCATGGGTTCGATTTCCGGCTTGGACATTTTTCACATTGTTGGTTCTACGATTCGTTAGCAATGTGATAATTCATGTATTATATATTAAATAATTTGGGCCGAAATTTCACTGCTGAAAATTAATTAAAAAATTATATATTTGTTCACTGATACTAGGTTTGTTTGTGTCTCATATTTCGCCGCAGGATTGTGTGCTCATGAAGGCTATTCCATCTTGTGCTGCAGTTGCAGCCTTACCAACATATGTGGGAAATTCTAAGCTGGGCATCATCCTCGTTTCTTAAATGGTAGAGCACTTGGAGCGCTATTCCATGGGTTCGATTTCCGGCTTGGACATTTTTCACATTCTTGGTTCTACGATTCGTTAGCAATGTGATAATTCAAGTATTATATATCCAATAATTTCGGCCGTAATTTCACTGCTGAAAATTAATTTCAAAATTATTAAAAAAATTATATATATGTTCACTGATGCTGGGTTTGTTTGTGTCTCATGTTTCGCCACAGGATTGTTAGCTCATGAAGACTATTCCATCTTGTGCTGCTATTACAGCCTTACCAACATATGTGGGAAATGCCTAGCTGGGTATCGTCCTCGTTTCTTAAATGGAGCACTTGGAGTGCTATTCCAAGGGATCGATTCCCCGCTTGGACATTTTTCGCATTTTTGGTGCTACGGTTTGTTAGCAATGTGATAATTCTCGTATTATATATTTAATAAAAAGTTTCTGGTGCAAATTTTAAGGGGGAGGTGGACGTTCAAAAATTTTTCTTTTAATTTTCATAATAGAGATTTGAAATTTTGTGCAAATATACATTCCACCATAAGAATATCAAGGATGAGAGCGCTCCGACCCAAATGACCGATTGCTACCAATAAATTTTAATATTATTTTTTGCCGTATTTAATGACAGAATTTCTGAGATTTAATAAAACAGAGAATACTATTAAATGTTTATGGTGAAAATCAAACATATGGGTCCGAGAGCTCTCATCCCTGGTATATAGAACAACACTTTAAAAGAAATTTCCAATTTTATTCTAATTTTAAGATCTTTTAAAAAATTTAAAAATTTAAAATGCTCCCTATTTCTTAAATTTTTAGATATTTCCTCGATTTTGGATTTTAATCACGTAGAACTCTATTACAAACAAATCTATGCATCGATTTTGTAATCCCTTAACCCTTGTAATCCTTTAATCCCTTAACCCTTTTGTAATCCCTTAACGAGCTACGCTCGGGCATGCATTTTCCCGTCAAATTAATAGTATTTGGTTGTTCCCACCAGTTATCTTTTAGCGAAAACTTTGTCTGATTTAATCAGGACATTTTCCCCGATTACGATAGTCAAAAATTTCTGCTTTAAAGAACCGGTGATAATCGATTAACAATTCTGTAAAAGATGCTCATCGCGAAGAAATACTTACGCAGCGAGAGGGTTAAATAATTAATGATTTAGAGATACTTTTCTGAATTCCATATGGATTTTCATAAAAATTCTGCTTTATAATAAGTTAAAAATCAAATTTAACTGTCTTAATGAAGTCGAATTTTAAAATGAATACACAGTTTCTTTTAAAGCAATATCAGGATTCTTCCTTATCATTTTCATGAATATTGATCAAAAACTAAGCATAGCAAGGAGCATTTAAAAAAAAAAAAAAAAAAAAGGTGAAACATCAGTATTGAGAAAAAGATATTTAAAGTATATTAAAAGGCCAAATAATTGTTTGTGAACAAAATTAAAACACTTGTAAATTTGCGTGAAATATTTTCATCTGCGTGCGGTTTTCCACGAATGACGTAGTACAGATTTGAGAATAATAATACACACGAAAAGAAATGTCAATTTTTGGGTTGAATTTTGCTCCAATAAAGGTCAACTGTTCCCTTAATTAAACTTAGGTGAGATATAATATATCACATATAATGTATACCACCGCCCCTCAAGGGGTGAAAAGGATAATATGAAGATTGTTTTAATTAAAAATCCGCTACGATGGGAGGACAAAAAGCTTTAACTCCAAACACTCATTTGTGAAAAACAAAAAGAAAGTTTCATTTCTCTATATGTAACACTGCATTTTTCAATTGTGAAATTCGCCAACTCTCGAAATACTCCCTTAAATGCCATGTCGAATTGCTGACACATCTAAGGACATTTAGTAGATGGTGTTATCTAACTTCAGCTAAATTTGTCAGTTATCCCTATATCAAGACAATGAATTACCGAAAAATGTAACACCACTATCGGTAAAGCAAAGTAATTAAATTAGTAATTTTTCCTTGTTTCTTGATTTGTAAGTACAATACGAACATTGTTTTAATTGAAGAGCTTAGTGGAAGAACATGTTACAAAAAGCTTTAACTCCAATCACTCATTTGCGAAAAACAAAAAGAAAGTTTCATTTCTCTATATGTAACACTGCATTTTTCAATTGTGAAATTCGCCAACTCTTGAAATACTCACTTAACACTAGAACCGCCGGAAATTTTACTCAAGTGTTATAAAACTATTTTACACCAAAATTTTTATTTAAAACTATTTAAGTTATATATTTAACTTATTTCTCCGTGGTACATATTTAACATATTTAAAAAAAAAAAAATCCTGGTTCGAATCAAAATATTTTCATTTTTTACCGGTTAAAATGACCGCTATGGCGGTTCTAGTGTTAAATGCCAGGTCGAATTGCTGACACATCTAAGGACATTTAGTAGATGGTGTTATCTAACTTTAGCTAAATTTGTCAGTTATTCCTATATCAAGACAATGAATTACCGAAAAATGTAACACCACTATCGGTAAAGCAAAGTAATTAAATTAGTAATTTTTCCTTATTTCTTGATTTGTAAGTACAATACGAACATTGTTTTAATTGAAGAGCATAGTGGAAGAACATGTTACAAAAAGCTTTAACTCCAATCACTCATTTGCGACAAACAAAAAGAAAGTTTCATTTCTCTATATGTAACACTGCATTTTTCAATTGTGAAATTCGCCAACTCTTGAAATACTCACTTAACACTAGAACCGCCGGAAATTTTACTCAAGTGTTATAAAACTATTTTACACCAAAATTTTTATTTAAAACTATTTAAGTTATATATTTAACTTATTTCTCCGTGGTACATATTTAACTTATTTAAAAAAAAAAAAACTCCTGGTTCGAATCAAAATATTTTCATTTTTTACCGGTCATAATGACCGCTATGGCGGTTCTAGTGTTAAATGCCAGGTCGAATTGCAGACACATGTAAGGACATTTAGTAGATGGTGTTATCTAATTTTAGCTAAATTTTTCAGTTATCCCTATATCAAGACAATGAATTACCGAAAAATGTAACACCACTATCGGTAAAGCGAAGTAATTAAATTAGTAATTTTTCCTTGTTTCTTGACTTGTATGTACAATACGAACATTGTTTTAATTGAAGAGCTTAGTGGAAGAACATGTTACAAAAAGCTTTAACTCCAATCACTCATTTGCGAAAAACAAAAAGAAAGTTTCATTTCTCTGTATGTAACACTGCATTTTTCAATTGTGAAATTCGCCAACTCTTGAAATACTCACTTAACACTAGAACCGCCGGAAATTTTACTCAAGTGTTATAAAACTATTTTACACCAAAATTTTTATTTAAAACTATTTAAGTTATATATTTAACTTATTTCTCCGTGGTACATATTTAACTTATTTAAAAAAAAAAAAAAACTCCTGGTTCGAATCAAAATATTTTCATTTTTTACCGGTCATAATGACCGCTATGGCGGTTCTAGTGTTAAATGCCAGGTCGAATTGCAGACACATGTAAGGACATTTAGTAGATGGTGTTATCTAATTTTAGCTAAATTTGTCAGTTATCCCTATATCAAGACAATGAATTACCGAAAAATGTAACACTACTATCGGTAAAGCGAAGTAATTAAATTAGTAATTTTTCCTTGTTTTTTGACTTGTAAGTACAATACGAACATTGTTTTAATTGAAGAGCTTAATGGAAGAACATGTTACAAAAAGCTTTAACTCCAATCACTCATTTGCGAAAAACAAAAATAAAGTTTCATTTCTCTATATGTAACACTGCATTTTTCAATTGTGAAATTCGCCAACTCTTGAAATACTCACTTAACACTAGAACCGCCGGAAATTTTACTCAAGTGTTATAAAACTATTTTACACCAAAATTTTTATCACACAACCAACACTATCACATAACCAACAGCTGAACGGGTTTGATACCTGGTATCGAGGATGTGACCGCCTAATCGCCGCGTAGCGTCAATAAATCTGAGGAACGCCTAGATCTTCATCCTATCGGCTGTGCCTAATGCTTATTAGTGAACTTATTTAATCAGGTTACTTAACATTTTGACCTTGTTGTTTGGCATCTGCGCTTTGCTACTCAAGTTGGCCTCGTAATTTAGAACCTCGATCAGGTTACTTCACCTGGCAAGGCACGTACGGAGATATAATTCACGGGTAACTTGGAGGCCTTTACACCTACGACGGATTTTACATGCACCAGGTGCCATTAGCGTACATGGTGGACATCGGCTGTCTCCAAACCGATGACCAAACCCCTTGCTGCCAGATTTCCCTAGCCGAACGAGCATACCTGTCTGGCATGGGGGTGGTTGTTCACTTGACCGCCACGTGGCGGCCATCCAGTAGACCACCGCCCCGGCCGACCTAATTGCAGAGCCTGTTATTTTACTCATTTCTCTGTTGTATCGCTTGCTTAACTAATTGACTTTGTTGATTTGACTCATGCACATTACACATACAAATCCTGTTTGGGGAGTAGGGAAATCTGGCTGTTAGATGCCTAATCGATGGTGGGTACTTGTCGTGAAAAGTGGTTCATGAACCAATTTAAAGGAAGGGACAAAGAAAACATTAGGTGTCTCTGAAAGACAAGTATCACCATAAGAAATTTTGGGGACGATATGCAAAGCAAGCTGACATTGCTGGGGGAACGAGACTCCACCTATATACCGCACTCCACCGGGAAAAAACTGGCTCCCTAGGCTGTCCTATAGAAGCGAGTGCGGTAGCTCATGCAGGCCTATCTGATTCTCCTTCTGTGACAAAAATCGCTTATAAATGAATAAGTATAATACTTATCAAAAATGAAAAATGCTATTCGATTTCAAATCATTTCAATAGTCTGGCCTACCAATGTTATGTATTTATGTTTAAAAATAATTCAGAAAATGTTTCAGAAAGTTGCGCATTGGTGAGCAAGGAATTTGGAAGCCACCCAGCTTAAATTCTTTTTTTAGTAGATGTGAGACTGAAAATTTTACTCAATAACATTTGTTGTATGGAACTTGTTGAAAGCACATCTCTTCATGTTCGTAATAAGCATACTAATAACACATACTGTATATGAAAAGAAATTTTCTGAAATGCATAGTTTATACACAAAGTTATCAAGTGTTCTATCACTAGACTATATCCGATAAAGAGACGAATATTTGAAGAAGATTAAGTATATATTTATGAAAACACATTTTCATGTTCAAATTACTTCGAAAACGTAAAGCATTTATGAGAATATTTCGAAATGTAATGCACTTTCCTGTCTGCTTGACAAATTCAGAATTCGAATCTTTAAATGAGAAATACTATACTCTTATCGTTTCATGCCGGTATGTGGAAATTTTAGTGATATTCATAATCTTGTATTAGTTTTCCGTATTACCCATTAAAGATATTGTACAAATAGTAATATGTTAGCATGAAAGTTTTAATTTATAGTTTAAATGTTTAAAAAAAAAAAAAAAATTTTTGAATCAAACTACTTCTATTTAATACGAAATTGATGAAGGTTATATAGACCTTTAGAGGATAATTCGTTTTAGTTACAGAAAACATATCTTTCTTATAATAAAAACTAATATTTTTTTCTTTCAATACCGATTCATACAAAAATTTTATAGGTGAGGTAGGGGAGGTAGGGGAGGTTTGATACATAGGGAGGGTTGATACATTGACCATTTTTCTCAACAAATGGCATTAACAGCTATTGTAACAGATGTAAAGTCTTCTATTACTAGCAGAGGTCATCATTAGCTGAACTTAGCAGTGAAGAACTGACACATTTTTTTTTAAATTTTAATTTTGATGACTTTTGGAATGTCAATGTAAATTTTTTTTAAATACTGATTTTCTTTCATAACTCTTATTATTGTGAAAATAATATCTTGAATTTTTTTTTTATTTGTAAAGCACATTGTTAGGGTGAGTTTTACTACAAAGCATATTGGCATTTTGTAACTGCATTTATACAAAATGATTGAAAATCCAATAAGGCATGATATGGAGCAATGATACATCAGTGCTGGGGAGAAATTATACACTTGTATAATTGAAATTTAATAGTTTTTTTAAGTTCTAAACTAGTATATGACTGTAATATTCATTATTTTTTTACAGCAAGAGCTACTGAAATTGGTAAGGAAGAACAAAAAGACTATTCAAAGACATTATGTAGGTTACATAGAAAAGCAGTGCGACGATAGATGGTTAGTTCGCTTTGCTCGACATGTAGAAGGAAAAAAGTTTAAATGGCCTGAAAGGGAAGATGTTTCTATAATTGACGAAGAGCAAATAATAAAAAAAAAAAAACATTAAATCCATCCGATTTTACTTATAAAAATGATAGAGTTATTAGTTATTTTTTAAACCATTTCGGGGGGGTGGGTGGCATGTTTATGAAACCACTTAATTTTAATTCCCAAGCGCCACATTGGCGGCATCATTTTGGTAAAATATTTTCCATATAGTATGAAAGGGAAGAATAGCCCTTTTCATATTTCCAATTGAATTTGTCGGCAAATTCCGGTGCAATTCATTTATTCAACACTTTAGCATTGCAAATGCTTTGTCCTGAAAGCGATAAAGAAATCTTAAATGGGCTAAATTTATGTTAAATTGTTTGCAAATCAGCAATGTTCACTTCATTTTTCCTTGCAGCAAGATCTCTAAGAGGTTTTTTTTTTCATTATTTATTTTCTAAAAGGTGTGTTAGTAGAATTGTTTAAATAGTAGCAATTGTTTAAATATTTTTGTTTAAAACATTTCTGAAATAAAAATATGTCAATGTCATTTCTTTTTAATTTTTACTATTTCAAGATTTATCATAAAAAATTGTATGACACATAAATTGAATTGTCAGCATTTTTTTTTTCAATTTACATAACAATGTATCAAACCTCACTTGCTGGTGTATCAATCCTCCCCAGCAATGGGGAGATTTGATACAGTAGAAACCATTCGCAATAATTGGGATATATTTTTTGAATGATTATTTTTTAAATTCACAATATTTTTAATTAATGAATAAAAGCTCACTTTATAAGAAAACACGAAAAATTTGTTTAAAAATAGGTTTATAAGGGTTGTAAAGAATTAGTAAAAAAAAGTGTATCATACCTCCCCTGCACAATTTAAATGATTATCGCGCAGTTTTTTTATTGCTATACCTTTATTTGGATTTGTAAAACACGGATACAATAATGAACGTTTTATAAAACTAACGCATATATTGAAACAGATGGTCGTTGTTCTCCAGGCGCTGCTACCCTTTCGAGGGCGGTGTCCTTTAAAAAGGACACCTAATTTTAATTCCAAAACTAACAAATGGCACCAAGAATATTTAATTAACTTTTTCCTTTTATAATGTACGTGAAAATAAGCAAGTTCGTATTTTCTAATAACTTCGTTTATAAATTCTGGTGTCAGTCCATTATTTCATCAATTAATAAACAGAATTAGTCCGCGCCGGAAAGGGTTAAGGTGGTGCTATAGAATAGCAAACATCGTTTAGTGGATCCACTCCATAATCGGGGTTTGTTGATCGTCTACATGATGAAATATTTATTACGATGCGTATTAAAGTCATAATATAAATTGAGTTATAGCAATTGTTCCAAACTACATTGTCATGAGGTTACCGTGATGATTATGAAATATTAATTACTATGAGTATTCAAGTGATAATATAAAATTAGTTATAGTACCAATGCATAGCTGCCAACCTGTGCGGATTTGTCTTGCAACTAAAATTTAATAGGAAATTATAACTTATTTCAACGTTAAAAATTTCGTGATTTTCGGTGATTCAATTAGCTAAAATTTACTATTAAATTTTAGCGGTACGAAAAATCTGTACAAGTTGGCAGTTATGCCAATAGTTCCCAAACTCCATTGTTATGCGGTTACCATGATGATGATGAAATATTAATTACTGTGACAGGGATGAGACTTCTCCGACCCAAATTACCGATTGCTACCACTAAATTTTAAGAGCATTTCTCACCGTATTTAATGACAGGATTTCTGAGATTTAATAAAGCAAAGACTACTATTAAAATTTCGTGGTGAAAATCAATCAGTTGGGTCGGAACTCTCTCATCCCTGTATGAATATTCAAGTGATAATATAAAATGAGTTATACCAATTGTTCTGAAACTACATCGTTTTGCGGTTACCATGATGGTGATGAAATATTAATTACTATGAATATTTAAGTGATAATATAAAATGAGTTATACCAATTGTTCCCAAACTACATTGTTATGCGGTTATCATGACGATGATGAAATATTGATTACGATGCATATTCAAGTCATAATATAAAATGAGCTATACCAATAGTTCCCAAACTACATTTTTAATCGGTTACCATGATGATGATGAACTATTAATTATTATGAATATTCAAGTGATGATATAAAATTAGTTATACCAATTGTTCCCGAACTACATTGTTATGCGGTTATCATGATGATGATGAAATATTTATTACGATGCATATTCATGTGATAATATAAAATGAGTTATACCAATTTTTCCCAAACTACATATTGTTATGCGGTTAACATGGTGATGATGAAATATTAATTACTATTAATATTCACGTGATTATATAAAATGAGTTATACCAATTGTTCTCAAACTACATTGTTATGCGGTTATCATGATGATGATGAAATATTTATCACGATGCACATTCAAGTTATAATATAAAATGAGATATAGCAATTGTTCCCGAACTACATTGTTATGCGGTTATCATGATGATGATGAAATATTTATTACGATGCATATTCATGTGATAATATAAAATGAGTTATACCAATTTTTTCCAAACTACATATTGTTATGCGGCAGTGGCGTGGCGTCCGGTCATCGCTGGATGCGGAGATGACCAAGCAATATTTTAAAACTCTTAATAAGCTTTTAAAACTCTACGATCCAGTTTTAGCAGAACATTTGGAGTTCATGTATAAGTGAAGGTAAGATTTAAAGTTTCTTTTTTGAACATTCAACCATTGAATTTTAGAGTTAATAATTTTTCACCACAAACTTAAATAATTGCGATAACTACCGAAAATTTTCACGCCACGCCACTGTTATGCGGTTAACATGGTGATGATGAAATATTAATTACTATGAATATTCAAGTGATGATATAAAATGAGTTATACCAATTGTTCCCGAAGTACATTGTTATGCTGTTATCATGATGATGATGAAATATTTATTACGATGCATATTCAAGTGATAATATAAAATGAGTTATACCAATGGTTCCCAAACTACATATTGTTATGCGGTTACCATGATGATGATGAAATATTAATTACTATGAATATCCAAGTGGTAATATAAAATGAGTTATACCAATGATTCCCAAACTCTGTTGTTATGCGGTTACCATGATGATGCAGAAATATTAATTACCATGGGCTAGTTGCATGAGTACTTGTAGTGTAAGTCACGAATTTCGGCTACCAGAATTGTAGAACAGAAAATGTGATTTATTTTAATCCCTTCGAGGGCGGTGGTTCATTTTTGGACCACTTAATTTTTATACCTATATGCCACATAAGCAACAGAATATTTACATGAAAAAATTATTTTTATTAAGTACGTTCTGTGGTGAAATATAGAACTATTCATGGGAATGCCAGTATCATAGAGAATGGAACAGAGATCAAGAAAGAAAATATTATGATCAACTTGGTGACAATGGACTACCCAGATTATGGAGCTCTCAGTAACATTCATATCACAGATAAGGATAGTCGTGAATATCAGGGAATTAACATGCCATTAATATATACAGATGGGTCAAAAATGGCCAGTGGAGTAGGCGCCGCATACACAATTTTTGTAAATGGTGAATGTATCTTGGATTATAAGATCTCTTTAAATATTTTAAATAGCATATATCAAGCTGAACTGACTGCGATAAAGTATGCAGTAGATTGGGTAATAAACTCGAATTATAACAGTGCTGTCATTTTTACTGACAATAGAGCATCAACTTTGGTTATACAGAGAAACTTTCCTGCAAACGCCATTGTTAAAGAAATCTATGATAATATGAAAAGTCATCCGGAAAAAATGGTCACTATTGGATGGACCAGAGCACACGTTGGAAACGTGGGGAATGAAAGAGCAGATCGTTTGGCGAAAGAGGCAACAGATTCATCAATGGCTGACATAACTGCTGATGTATTATTTCCAATTTCTTTAGTTAAGAGAATCTGTAGTGAGAATACCATTAGACAATGGCAGGAAGAATGGACATCAAGTACCAAGGGTAGAGACACCTATAAGGTTATCAGGAAAGTAAATACCGATTATGTATGTACGAGTCAAGTTATGCAGTATTTTATAACAGCACATGGTAGTTTCCCAGAGTTCCTTTTTAGGATTGGAAAGAGAAGAAATGCACTTTGTGACTGTGGCACAGTGGGTAATGTACTGCATTATTTGTATGGACGCTGTCCTTTTGTCCCACATTTCTTCAACTTTGACAACTCGTTAAGCATCAGGCAAAATCTCAGGAGAGTAATCTTTGACAAAGACAATTATAAGAAACTTTGCAATATATACAATTCTTTAAACGAATTATATTCGTTTATTAGGTATAAATTCTGAGGCTGTAATTAGCTAGAATTGCGTTAGAAATTGAGAACATTGTCTTTTGATTCAAGGTAGCATGTGCAATTGAACACTGAGCAATTCAATTGAACACTGAGCTTGATTTTCAATAACCTTGATACAAATATATATCTTGTTGAGGAACATTTTGGAAAAGTCAACATATTTAATGTCTGAGAAGTACCAGCATTTCAAGTGACTTTAATTTACAATGTGTCTCTCTCTCTGTTCTGTGGTGCTTTGGGCATTTCATATACTTAATTCCATTGTGATATGGACCTTGAACATTGATGCTTGCCTTACAGTATGTTGTCATTTCAGTGTACTTCAGTGTTATTTTATGAAGTTCTTCATAAGTTGTAGGTTACCTATAAACATTTCTGGCCGTGTTGGCAATCCTGTTTTAATGTTATTTGGTCTATATTTTAGTTGTTGATCGTAACCTGTAAACCATCTGTAACTATTCCTGTAAACCATCATTTTTGTTATTTTGTTGCATGGCTACCTTAAACATGCGTATTTTGTATTTTGTATTTTGTAATTTTTTTTTTTTTTTTTTTTTTTTTGTAACATAGCGAGTTTTTATTTATTAGCATATTTGAATATGCCATTTCTTCACTTTAGTAAGTTCTAATGTTGCCGTTGTTCGGGTCCGTTCGGGCTGTGGTAGAGCTGGATACTGGTGCGTTCTTTTTTCCCGCCAGGACATTAATTCCATTAATCTCGCGGTTGGCGTCCTGGTTGGGTGTCCCAAGTACGTGAACAAAAGCTATTGCTTATTTTGAAATAAATTTGCTTGTAGATTGTCGTTTGATAATTCCTTTATCTATATATCGTAATTGGTTTTTAAAGATGCACCACGTATTCGTTAAATTGTTTCAGCGGATAAAATTAATAATATATTTTAGAAGAACTCATCGATCATTTCGGGACCTACTTGTGAGTCGCAACCTAACAATTCCTTAACATTAATTCTATTAAATATCCTATTGCTAGTATAAAATGAATTATCCAATGAACAGTGGATTCAATTAACAAAAGGAATGGACATAATTTCGAATAAAGAAATCAATAAATCTTCATTATTATCATAAATTAAGTTTTCTATTATTGTTAAAATATTTAGGTTATGCGATAGAGATATGTGCAGTTGAATATTAATTCTACCGTACATATTTAATAAAGACAATATTATCATATTCTCATATAAGAGAAATGACTTTTGGAAACATCTTGTCATTATGTTCCATTCATTGAACATCTACATTTGCATTATTAATTAACGTGAAAACTGCATTTTCATGTGATGACATTTGCAGTTGCAGCGAGAAATGTGATTTTTAAAGAACAAAACTACATGTTTGTTTTATTTTTAACAGTTTGTTTTGTAAGTAATTATGAGAAGACTTTAGTGTCTTTTAAATGTTAAACGATGCGTCGTTAAAATTTGGTATTTTCCGAAACACCCAGAAATAAATGTTTTAGAATATTTTTTAAAAGGCAATAAGTTAGAAGAAAAATCTTTCTTATTTAACACTTCCCAAAGTAGTTGAAAAATGTTTATGAATTGGGTTAGTCTGTTCACGCTCTAACTCGTGTAAATATACCCGGATTGTTATGCAATGGTATATGTTAGTGATGTTTACCATGGCATGATCGGTTTTGAATAGGAAGCGTGTAGCATTAATAGTTTATTTACAGGCGCACTCAAAAGTATTCTGGGAACTTGTTAGTTATCCCGTCGACCAAATTACTGTTGCTAAATTGTAAGATTAAATGCCAATAATAGTTAATCGCAAATGTCACATTCACTTGACTTACACGTGTTTACATCATCATGTGATTTTTATTTCGACGTTTTATTTGAATTTTAATTAATGTTACACTAATTTACTTGTTCTTTCGTTATTTAATATAAAAATTATGTCAATTTGTATAATTTGGCAAGTGGTTTCGCGATTTATATAATTTGGCGAAATTGGTCGCCGGAATAACTAACAAGTACCTAATTCTATTACATTATGTTTAATGGGGAAATCGTTTTCAGTGTATTTTAATGGCATTACGCTATAGCAAAAGTATTGAAACTGACACAAATCAATGAATTTCCCTACAAGATGATTACTCTAGAATAGGGAATTCATAGCATTTATCATTCATTTACAAGGACATCCAAAAGAAGCCGGCTATATTAATGTCTTTGAGCAAGAATTACTGGAAGTGCGATTACAATTTCGGTACGTGCTTTCAAATGTAACTAATTTTTTACATTTTACTCGTTTTGTATAAATTATATACCTCGTATACAGGGCTGCAGAAAAGAATTTAGCATTCTCCTTATTAGCAGAAATTGCTAAAGGGGAATTTTCAACTGTGGTTAAGTATTTCTTAACTGAACTACATTTTTGCATGCATGTCGTTTTTGGAAAGAAATCTATATATCAGCCCTGTATATAGATATCTTTGGAAAGAAATCTATATACAGGGCTGCGCAAAGAATTCGAATAATTTCCCTACTGTAGATGGGAATTGCTGAAATTGGATTTTTAAATGTGATATGCTTTTCTAAATGGTTTAATTAGACATCATATTTCAATTTAATGAACGATGAAGTTTTGTTACATTATTCAGAATGTGTTAGAAAGTGTTTCATAATAAATGCTTGACGCAGAATTTTTCTTTCTTGCTAGAACGATATTATGGTCTGAAAAATTCATGAAACCACTTTGAAATGTAACAGAAACTGATTTATTCTTCTTTGAAAAGTCTATGAAAAAACAAGAGTTATGATAAAAATGAGGAGGCATAGTGTATTATTTACTAGTTGCGAGTGAAGTAACTGATGAGGTTGTCACAAATTGCGCCTGTTTTCTTCATAGAACTATTAATAAAGAGGAATAGGCATATCCTTAAAATAGTGAAGCTTTAACTGTAACTGCTATCGCATGAGCTGTTTACTGCCGGTGAAAACTTCCACCAGCAGATTTATATAGAAATTTTCAACTTATTTAAACGCCATTTTATTACAAAATTTCAGTCATAAATAATGGTAGAAGCAGATTTTTATTTTTACTGGTAGGATTTTACTTTGGCCGTAGTTAGGGACTGCGTTTCCGCCATATTGTGACAACCAGGGAAATAAACTGACAGTTTTACAAGGCATACTGACACCAGTAAAAACAAACAGAAATTTTTATGACATTTTTGAGAAAAGTTTATTATGAATAAGACGCTTAATTAACACGAAATTTTCTATTCAATTTTACTGGTGGGATGTTTGCCTTGGCAGTAATAAGAAACTGAAGATACGATTTAAAAGAAGCAGCCGCCATCTTCTGACAACCTCCTCAGTTACTTCACTCGCAACTGGTAGACAGTACACTATACTCCATTGTTTTCTTAAATCGAATAAACCGTTTCTAATTACCGCCGGGACAAGTTTCCAGCAGTAAATTTGAATAGAAAATTTATTCTCATTCTCTCTCTTTTTTCTTGTTTTCGTTGTCTGAATATGGCGAAAACGCAGAACCGGACTAATACCGAAGCAAAATTGTACCAGTAAAAGTGAATATCGTTTTTTACCATAATTTATGACTGAAGTTCTGCATTAATGAGGCGTTTAAATAAGGAGAAAATTTCTAGTTAATTTTTCTAGTGAAAGTTTACCCAGACGGTAATTAATCACAGCGAAAGCGGTTATAGTTGAAGCGTCACGATTTTAAGGATATGTCAGTTCCTCTTTATTTATAGTTTCATGGAAAAAACATTGCGGTATACAGTAAAACCTCCCTAAAGCGACCACGTTCTGTTCCAATAAAAACTGGTCGCTCCAAGAGGTGGTCTCTTAATGGAGGTCATGTTTAAATTTATACTTTAATTGCTGAAAAAAGGTAACAATTAACGTTATTAAAATATATTTTCGCATTAGGAAAAAAATAGAAAATTAAGTATCTAAATAAAAGTTAATTAGATAAGTTAATTACTGCAGAGTTTAAATAATGAATACATTAACATTTGCTTTGATTTTACGGTTTTATCTTTTATAATTTTTATTTCCAAGTTCTATCGAAGTTCAGTAAATAATTGCAATTTTTTTTTGGACAAAAACAAATAATTGTGATTTCATTAATTTATCTATTTCTTTGAGAGTTTCCTGATAGAATAAAGGACGGAAGTTTATTGACTGTCATTTTTAATTTGTCATCAGAGTTAAATTCATTGCCTAAAAAGGCACAAAAGGGTTTAAACACTTAAAAGTTCCCAGAATATATATATATAAAAAATCCAATCTTAGTTCAGAAATTCGATGAATAATGCGCTCTCCGGAATTATTTTTCCAATAAAGCCTTCTTCGAGAGAACAGGAAAAAACGGAATTTGTTTCATTTTCTTCGAAGAAATTTTTCGATCATGGAGGGAATACTATTGGGATGGTCTCTGAATGGATGTAAAATTAGTACTGAGCTTATGGGAATAAGTTTCGTCCCATGAAAAAATGGTCGTATAGTGAGGTGGTCGCATAGAGGGGTTTCACTGTATTGAGAAAAAGACTGTCTACAGTGAGACAAAAATTGAGTGCAATGCATTTTTAGAAGAGGCAGTGCCGTAATCACGAGACATGGTTATTGCAGGGAACGGTAAGCAAATTAAAATTATAGGTAGGGAGCCGGTAACATCGAAAGTCCCATGATGGCGGAATGGAAAATTTTTTATGTAAATCGACAGTAAGACGTCATACCAATGAAATGAGCTAGGCATGGCAAGCCAACAATATGTTTAATTAAATTATTATTAAAAAGCCATAACATTTTACCATTACTTATATATTATAACTTATAACTTACTTATAAAAAAACTTAAACTTACATATTTACTTGTATATTTATTGTTTATTTTTATTATTTATTTTTTATGTATTTATATTTATTATATAATATATATTTACTTATATAAACTTATATATTTACAGCCCCTATTCAACTTCACCTGCACAATCGAGAAGGATGCGCAGCACGCCAAAATAATTCGTGTTTACAAACGCGAAAAAAACCTATAAAAAAGTAGTAGGTATGAAAACATTCTCTTATTTTGGCGTACTGCGCATCCTGCCCGAGTGGAAATGTCATGAATTGACCAATTCGTTGATAGTAGCGTTTTTCTTCAAATGCAAACAGGGAAAGTTACGAATATTTTAGCAAGTTGCTAGCATTATTTTTGTTATAACTCAAAAAGCGCATTTCGATTTTAACGAAATTTTTTTTCTTAAAAGTACTTACTTTGAGCATTATTCTGTAATTTTTTGGTTGGTGTAAGTATAAAATTACCATCTGAATACTTATAAAACTAATTATAGTACGAACGCACTCATTTTCCATGTTTGACGTACAATTTCCGACTTGTTTGATATTCAAAGCCCAAAGTCATTGTTCTCGTGATCGGTAAATTTTACTTTGATACCCCATGCATTCAATTTATCGACAGTAATAAATACCAAAGAGTTAATTTATTCGTTTGTCACGCATGTCATGGTGAACGATTCTATCTAAAAGTTCTATTCCTACATACATCGCGATTTTTTACTTCCACAGTTTAATTTACTTTTGCAGTTGCTATAAAACAGTAAAAAAACAAAATATTGGTGGCTCGAATCACAATCAAACATTACCATCTCTCTGATTAGTCTAACAATCAAATACAGCTCATATTCAAAATATTAGAGTAATAGAGAAAAAAAAATAAGAAAAATTTATTTTTCATTTATTTATTTTGATACTAAGTAAATGCAATTAAATTTCTTATAAATTAAATCTGGGATGTTTAGATAAGATTTTAACATTTACAAAATACAAAATATAGTACAATAAGATAGGTATACAGCTTTCTGAAGCACATCAAAATATTAGAATAAAAATTAGATTGGTTCAAAATATTAGAATAGTTTATTTTACGCAACAGTATTACCTTATGAATATAAAGTAAATGGTAGTAATATTTTGTAGCATCCCCTTTAGCTTTCATAACAACGTACAATCGATCTTGGATACTATATACAAGGTGTTTACAAACATTTCTATCAATATTAGCTCAAATAGACTTTATACGTGCCACTAACTCAGTTTTAATTGAAGGAGGATTTTCTTGGAGTTTTTTCTTCATTATACGCCACAGGTTTTCGATGGGATTAAGGTCTGGTGAGTTTGGTGGCTATGGAAGTACCTTAACGTTGCGTTGGCAAACCAATTCTTAGTTGACACCTAGGTATGCAGTGACGCGAAATCTTGTTCAAAGATGAAATCATCTTCAAATAAATCTTCTGATGATGGAATCATGTAATATTCCAAAATGTCTTGATACATCTGAGAGTTAGCCTTTTCGTAGACGATGCGTAACTTTCCAGGTCCTTCTGCACTCATGCTACCCCAAACCATGATACTAGCAGCAAATTTTACAGAACGTTTAAGGCATTCTTTATCAAATGCTTCTTGCTTCATTCTCCAAACTCGAATACTCTGATTACAATATGAAACACAAAACATACTTTCATCACTAATTAATATATTTTTCAAATCTTCCTCGCTCCATAAACGTCTTGATTTACACCAATTCAATCTTATACGCTTTTGTTTTGCATTCATGAGTGGTTTTGTTTTCGGTACATGAGATTCAAACTTAATTGTATGGGGACATCTTAATGTTGTCGATGTATAAACTTCAACTCCTTCTTCTTTCCATATTCGGTGCAAGAATCGCACACTTTTAAAGCAGTTTTTCTTAACTATACGCTTCAGTTCCCTGTCATCTCTAGCATATGTTTTTGGTTTGCGGCCGCCATTTCAGCGATTATTTTGAAACTTACCATTTTTTTAAATATTGTGTTAGTATTTTACTAACGCTTGATTGAGAACAATGTAAATAATTCGCTATATAACATTGATTTTTACCGTGCCGATACAAATCAACCATGCGAAGTTTAATAGATTCAGGAATATCACTCACCCGACCCATTTTAAGACGAAAAAGCAAACAAACTGCAAAAAGAATACTGATTTTAAATAAAATCGTCTGAATTTAATCAATGATGCCACCAGTTATGAATTGGTGGTGATAATTAAAGGAGAATTAATCTCAAATATTCTAATAATTTGACTTTTCAAAATAATTTTTTCTAATTAATCTTTTCGAAAATGATATTAATTTTAAGATAACAAATAAGTTTAATCAAAAATAAGTTCTTAACTCCTTCCCGCTCGAATTAAATTACGGTTGAATAATTCAAATTACTTTTTGGCACCACTTTTATGAAAAAGAAATATTCACCTTATTTAATGACAGTAAAAACGATACTAAAATATAGCCAATTTCACTGTTTTATAAAACTGGTGGGAATCAAACAATTTGACTAAAAGGCACAGCCCGAGAATATGACGGGAGCGAGAATTAAGGGGTTAATAAAAATATCGTTTGCATATTTGCATTAAAAGACATTAAATTACCAAACGATATTTTCAATTTTTTTTTAAATGTAATTATTCTAATCTATCACAAAAAATTCAAAACCGGCGGCGGCGGCGGCGGCGGCGGCGGCGGCGGCGGCGGCGGCGGCGGCGGTGACAGCGGTAGTTACTTTTTTTTAGAATAGAGAGATAAGAAATCATAAATATATAAATATTTTAAAAACACTGAATTTATCAACAGCTTAATATTTATTTACATATTTGTATATATTCATAATTTGCAGATTAGAGATCAGATTTGTGTATTGTTTATATATAAAAAAACTAAAAAAAATCTTATTTATATTGTAAAGTGTATTTTCATGTCAAACTTAAAATCCAATCACACTTAATAATGAATAACTTGTATGCTGCTTTTCTAGATATTAATTCAAAATTATCTAAAATATATCTCTCTATTAAATATTAAGCATTCATTTCGATTTCCAAAAAAATAAATAAATTACAGAACTCGTTTGTTATAAAATATATATATCCTCCTGAGACCATTCTGTTGGACATTTTTATTTTTCCTTCTATATATAAAAAGAAGTTTTGATTTGGAAATGGACCAATGAACATCTGCGTAGATATTCCGGGTAGATCACATCCAATTTGAATGCTTAAGCATGGCCTTTCATCGTTAATATTAAAAGAACTGTTGCATACAAAAATATGAAAATCGGTGGTATTATAGAGAAATGTTTGATAAATACGCTGATGCAGACAGTTTTCAAATCGAAGAATTATTTTAAGAGATATTTAATGCTGAAGATGGACAGAATCGTTCCATTGAAAAAGTTTTATTGGAGCAAAAACTATACATGAGAATTTAATCATTTTCAGATCATTTTATACGTTATAAGTTCCCGATGTGCAGATTGCATTTAGTTTTCTTATTTGACTCATTATTTGATGTTTTATTTCAATTTTAAATTCAAATTTTCAGCATTTCGAGAGATATTTTTTACAAATTTTAGAAAATGTTATTAATTTAAACTGTTGCCAGTTGCATAAACAGCGCAAACAATAATGTTTACTTCAAATTAAGAATTTATTTACACGTGACTAATACAAACAGAAAAAAAACTTTAAAATTAGAATTAAATGATTACATGTTAAAAGCAGGAAAATTACGTCATAAGAACCATAGGCACAGATGTCATATACGTGCATTTTGGCGCAATTTTTTTCCGCGCCAATGTGTCGTTATTTTGCTTGATGTGGTAACCCGGATTATGTTGTTCATGCTGTTGATGTTTTCGCCAAATTGGCAACAGAAAAAAATCGCGCCAATATAGGGCGAATATGACATCTGTACCCATCGGGGTTACCATATCAAGCAAAATAACAACACTTTAGCACCAGTTAAGTACCCGTTGCGTATATGAAATTGGCGTCAGAAAAAAAATGCGCCAATATATGACATCTGCGACGAACCATATTTGCACTTGAATTTTAAAAGAGAAACAAAATCTTAAAATTAAAAAAAAATCATTATTATGTGTTAAAATTTGTAATTTGAGGAAATTACGTCATATTTAAAATGGCAAAAAATATAGCAAAACAATTTAAATTGATAAAAATATATTTGTGCGAGATATTTTGAGATAATCTTTTCAACTATTATCGGGAATTCGAAGACAGCGCAAATAATATTTCCTTCTAACAACAAAAGTATTTTCACGTGAATATTAATAAGAGAAATAAAACTTTGGTGTAAATTACGTCAGATTTAAAACGATACATTTAAAATGAATTATTTAAAAGAACTATCTTATAGCGCTGTTAACAAATACCGGGAAACAATGACGCTGTTTACTTAATTCATTTTACATTAGCTTATTTTCAAATGTTTAACTAATTTTTTAATTAAATACGAAAACCGCCTTTGTATCTCTTAACAGCAGCAGATTTGGTCTTAAAAATCCCCAATCCAAGGAAAACGAATGGAAACCCGTTTACAGAGAGATCGCTACTGTTTTTTTAAATTTTAATTCAATATTTTTAAAGCCGATCAAATTAGCGTGCTTTTTGGACTTTGAACGGGGGTGCCTGAACGGGGGTTGGCGAGCGTAGCTCGTAGGGGGCAGAGCCCCCTAGTATATAAAACACTTAATTTCATTTGGAATTTTTAAATACTTGCTGTCCATTATATTAGACGAGGTGGAGCCCGTCGAATTTCGACGAAAGAAAATGTTTACAAAGGAAGTGTTGCATCAAATTTATAATACATCGACAAAAAATTATTAGAATAAAAAATCCATCTTACACTTGTTAATTTAACTCTTCAAAGACATATTTTAACCTAAGATTAACAAAATACCTGTTTCATAAACTTCAACTGTTAAAATTATTGAAAAATTAAACTTTATTCATATACGTATACAGTAACACATAATCAAGATAAGTAATTTTGATTAAGTTATTAATTGATGCTTGATTACGGAATGAAAAATCCGCATAAATGATTTCACCTTGACATAATCATAGAATTTTCTTCCTTTACATCTAAACCGAATCAAGTCATTTTCCACGTTTCACATCCATATTAACCATTTTTAACGCGCAATAGGTTATTAATAAATATTTTTTCAAGCTTGAAGTCACGTTTGTCAACTATTACAACTTTCCATGTTAAAATTCCCACTCTTGATTTGAGGTCTTAGTATAATATCTGTACCTGCGCGTAAAAATTCCAGAAATTTATAACTTTTAGATGTATTCAAGGGGAAATATCTCGTTTTATCAAATAAAATTATCGTTTACTTTTAAATATGACGTCATTTTCATTCGCTGAAATATTTTGCCTATTGTCTCAAACTCAATATCAGCAAAATGAAAAAAATAGTGAAATATAAGAGCATCATCAGGGAAATTGTGTCTTTTTTAAAGCATAACGTCATTTTCTGTTCAAATTTTTAAAAAAGATATTTTTAATTGTAATGAGAAAATGGCATCAGTAAGAATATAATCAGTAAAAATAACTAATCCACTTTTAATAGAAATGAAGTACTTCAGTTGCCACGATTAGAAAATTGGTATTAAAAACTATAAAAAAATTAATATCTCAGAAATAAATTGAGATACAGCTTTCAAACAAATTGCATTTAAAAGTGTATATTTTTCTACATACGACGGTGTAAACATTTAAAATGTGGGATGTTTAGAAGTTTAAAAATTTACAGTAGCGAAAATTGCAAAAGCGAAATTTCATTTCAAAATTCAAAGTGTTGCCATTCGGAGAATGACGTATGCGTTACGCACAGATATGTTTGTCCTTTATAATATAGATAGTCTGGTGCTGCTATCTGTACACCGAAATAATAAAAATATTGCAGCTGATTATGTATTTCAATCATTTGAAAGTAGCAGGGAACAAGGGAAAGACTGTTGAAGGTAAGCCGACAGATTTAACGCTAATATTATATATATTTTAAAAATATTTTTATACTAGTAAATCTGCCGATCAGGAGACTCAACGTCAGCTCTACAATTCATTGTGTTTAGCACCCTTTGAGTAATATTAATCTTTCTACAAAAAACGAAATTTAAAGTTTTGAAATTACATAAACATTTATAAAACGAAAAAATATTTCGAAGGTTCCTGACATTAGAAGCGTTAAATTAAACCCCTTGTTATGTAATGGTATTCTGAAAATCTCATGAGCTACTTATTCTGGTAATTTTTAGATAATAAAGTAGATTTCTTCAGGGGGGCAGAGCCCCCCTGAACCCCCTCGTAGTGTAATTTAATTTACATTTGTAATTATCAATTAATTGTGTTAATGTCCTTTAGTAAATTCTACCAATAGACGGAAACGTACATGAATTCTTTTCTACAGCCCTGTATATTACGTGAAGATTTTTACGCGTCGTCTATAACATTTAAATTTAATGCAGACAAAAAACCCTCTTAAAACTGCTCATATCACATTTCCGGGGATTAGTATGCATAGTGTGCGCCATATATCCAGTTTCTGCGGAGTCCTGTATATGGTTCTATTTAAATTCTGCAAACATTTGTTAGTATACTAAATGTAATTGGTCTGGGAAATACATAACTCAAAAAAAAAAAAAAAAAAACCACTGAAGCAATTCGCGCTTTTTCATTTATACTTACGAATTCATTTGTGAATCCCTGTACATGGTCTATACAATATTTAAGCACTACTTATTAAGCACAAATTTACTTAACGTTAAAACGCACACCATAATCGAAAATGCTCTTCAGCAATCATCCCTAATAGACCAGAACTGTATCCGAAATTTTTTATGTGACCCTATAAATGAACGATAAATACGATACAAATCATATTCAAGCTTCTTGTAGTCAACCACAGCAATGTAATTTAATTTCATAATGTTTGAATTAGTGCAACACAATTAACACACTGACGACAGGCAATTTAATTAAATCTGGGTTTAAAAACAGTAGAAGCTCCTCCCTCTTCTGAAAGTGTCTCGGAAATTGGTTTCTGAGATATGTTTTTCATGTTTATGCAGCAGTAAATATCTTTCAATGTACGGATGTAATATATAATGTCTTACAATCTTAAAAATATGGACAACACAATATAAATGTCTTTTCTGTAAGGTAGAAGTCACTCCCTTAGCCAATAATGTATTCTGAATAATATTCTGAATTCTCGTTTCCCGTCGCTAATGTGTTAAAATAAGCTGTGAGGAGTTAGTTTTTTTCCCCCGTAGACCACATTTTAATCGACCACTTTTGTGTGACCCTGGAAAAAACATATGCTTTGCACCCCATATACTACAAAAATGTTTCAAAAATACATATCAATTTTATTATTTTGTAACAGAGTAACATCATTAAAAAACGCCACAAAAGGATTTTCTTCAAATATTGTAATATTATGAATACTTTTGAGTTCCCTGTACGCATGCTGTAAGTGCTACACATAACATATTTTATAGTAACCAGGTTCTAGTGCACCTTAATAAAGTATATAAATTTCATTACGTTTAAAATTGTGTAACATTATTAAAATACACCGCAGACGATTTTTCCCAAAGTCTATAATGTAACGGAATAGTTTTGAGTGCCCCTGTAATTAAGCTATGAATGCTACACTCTTCATTTTTAATACCAAACATACTTTGGCAAACCTCAATAACGTATATCAATTACATGTAATCCCGACTATATTTACGCGAGTTAGAGCACGCAGTAAAACACGGCAATCGACAGATAGAAAAACTGAAGTCATAAATACTTTTCATCCATGCTGGAAAGTGTTAAAAAGGATTTACATGCCTTTAACTGTACTTTTTTTTCACTTATAGCATGGTTAAACATTAGTTTAAACATCCTAATCCATACGATAGCAATAACATATTAAACCCCCCCCAAAATATGCATATCTGGAGATCTATAAATCTACTGGAAAATAATTCATTATCGTGCCCACTGTTAATTGCATAAATTGCATCGATTTGGCGCGATAAAATATTTTTTGTGATAGCCTTTTAATAGTACCTGCAACAAAATTAACGTAATTTACTAACTTCATTCATATTTGACGCAATGATAGGCTACGAATAACAGTCGCTAGGCAACGAAGAAAAGGAAAAAAAAAAGAAATATGTATCATATAAAACAAGAAAATTAACTTAAAAATTCTTTATATTATTGGAATACATGTATAAAAATGTCCTCAAAACATTATACACGTAAATAAAAAAATCTGATAGATATATTGATAAAACTTCAATATAATAGGAATAATTTAAAACCCTTATTTGGAATTTTAGTATCCATAATTTGCCATTTAAATCCATTAATCAAACGTGCCATTTTCTTTCAACAAATGGAAATTTGAAAATCGTCTGACTTGCCGTAGAAAAGCATTATAAAGAAAAATAAAATCTTCCATATTTTCCGAACGAATGAACCAAATTTAACCAAAAACTATACAGCTACGTCCGGGTATCTCACGAATATGCCCAATTAATTTCAAGCTGATCGGGTGCTTTTTGCGGCAGTTATCGCGGAACAGACAGACAGACAGACAAACGGAAATCAAAACTTTTCGTGTCTCCACAGTAAGCCTTCACTTACGTTTCGGCAACTAGTAAATCTGCAGATCAAGAGCCTCAACGTCATCTCTGCAACTTATTGTTTTTAGCAAATTTTGCTTAATATTAATCTTTCTACAAAAACAAAATTTAAACTTTTAAATTACACAAACATTTATAGAAGGAGAAAAAAATATTTCGATGGTTTCAGACATTAGAAGCGTTAAATTAAACACGTTGTTATGTAATGATATTCTGAAATTCTCACGAGCTACTTATTCTAGTAATTTTTATATAATAAAGCAAATTTCTTCAGGGGGGTGCCCCCCCCCCTGAACCCCCCGTTGTGTAATTTATTTTGCATTTGTAATTTTCTATTGATTGAGTTAATGATTATCCTATATCTTAGATTCATTTTTACACTGCGATTTATAAGTATAAGCAACAATTTGGTCAAGCATTTTACGTTATCCTAATATCCATACAGCAGTATTTACTTGCCTGCTAACCACAAACATCTGTATCTAATGGATAAAGAAATTTTGGAAATGTAAACTGAGACATCTAATTTAGAAATCTAATAATAATTTTGATTACCATTCTGCAATATTTATATCTAAGATCTAATCTAAATATCTAAAAATGTACTCGATAGCATTAACTTACTAAAATCACCCTAAAGTAGGGGGAGTTCTAAACCTAACGGTTAATAATTCATCATCGTGTCCACTTCCAATTGACTAAATAGATAAACGTGATATGGCGCCGTTAAGTATTTTTTGTGATAGCCTTTTAATAGTATCCACATTTAATTTAAAATCGTGATGTTACAAACACCGTTGAAATTTGATGCATACCTGTGTTCAGGTCAAATTACGAAAGGTTAACTAACCTTTTATTTCCCTTAGCCGGACATTTTGTTTCATTTTTCGTAATAGGGATTATTTTAATAATTTATTTTACACTCTACAAGCTGTTACACGGTACGTTGTTCACGTAGCATTAAAATAGAGATAAATGCATTAAATAAAACATTTCACTCACCACCAGACATGGCAAGTCTCAGGCTTTTTGCACAACACTATTACCTTACAGAAAATGTTGTTCTTTTAAATCGCGCGAATGTTTCAATTAAATAAAGTAACATTTTTTGTATTAAAATATTGGTATCCAGAACGCCGGAGGCTTGGCAGCTCTGCTCCTCTTAATAGAAACATATATAGTTAACCAACACTTTATCACATTTTATAGGAAACAATACGGAATTTCTTATTTGTATGGCCTTACATATACCTCAGTCATAAAAAATGTAAAATTTTGTGCCAATTAATATACGCAATTGCGAAAATGAAATCGCAACCAATGAGAAAAGGAAGGCCAAGTAAAATCGTGTAAATCGAGGAATCTTTCTTTGTAGTGTGGGAAAATACCACTACAAAAAAATCCCTGCCGGCCCGGCCTACAGGCAGAGGTAGATTTCGAAGTTAAGTATACTAATTTCACCAACAAAAACTAAATCATTATTAGATATAAATCCACTTTAACAGTTTTATCCGTCTGCTTTTGACGAGTTTTTTATTTCCTTTTTATAAAATAGATGGTTTTATCAGAATCATGTTCAGGCGATATTAAAAAAATATTTTTCCATACTCAACAACACGAAATTTTCTGGCACATTTTCAGATTAATTTTTAATAAAAAAAAAATATATATATGAAACATGCTGACGTGATTTTTGAAAAGATTTATAAGCGACCTGTGTTTTTATTTTTCTTTCAATTAATTAAAACTTGATTAATAAACAATTATTTTCTCAGTAGGGCAATATTTTTCGTTTCTAACACAATCGGTTCGGGAAATTCTGTTCAAAATGCCCATTTTGACATCATTTTTTGAAATATATTCTACCTCTATCAAAAAATCGATCATTACTGTACATTATATAGTTTCTGAATAAGAGAATCTAGCAATTGGATGCGTTTGAGAGCAAAAATGGATTTAAAAATGAGTAAGAAAATAGACAGTTTGGATTTGAATACACCCTTACTTAGATTTCTTTTTTCAACCGCTATGTATTTTTAATTTGTTTTTTCTGTAAGAATTGGTCCTATCCAAAACTTGTCTATCTAGATGTTGTAGACAATATTAAGAAGATATATGATAAATTTATGTTGATTTTATATCTTTTGAATTGACGGAGTTATGAATTTTTTACTTCTTCAATCCCTCTTTTTGTTTTCGTTTTTAATTTTTTTTGCGGTACGAATTGGTCCTATCAAAAACTTGTGAATATAAAAGTTGTAGATAATATTAAGGAGATTTATAATAAAATTAATTGGAATTGATATCTTGAGAATTGACGAAGTAAGGCATTTTTTTCTCCCCAAAACCCTATTTTTTGCGCCCCTTGAGCCTATTTTAAATTTTATCAAAAATCTGTGATGCATGAATTTTTGGCGCTATTTTTAGAAGTAATAAAAACTTTAAACTGGTTTGATATGTACAAAAATTAAGAAGTTATGGGTTTTTTTTCGGTTTTCACAAAACCCCTCCCTATTTCCATCCCCTTTGTCCGATTTTGCCCATTAACGAACTTGACCGAGATTTTATGTCCCTTGATTTTATGTATCAGTTTGGAAGAGATTTGTGCAGAATTGCGGAAGTTATCGTGTCCAGAAGAAAGTGATAACACAATTGCTTCGGGAAATTCCGTTCAAAATGCCCACTTTGACATAATTTTTTGAAATATATTCTGCCTCTATCAAAAAATCTATCATTGCGGTACATTATATAGTTTCTGAATAAACGAATCTACCAATTAAATGCGTTTGAGAGCAAAAATGAATTTAAAAATGAGTCAGAAAATAAGCAGTTTGGATTTGAGTGCATCCTTAATGCAATGATTTTTCCAACACAATCCGCTTCGGGAAATTCGGTCCAAAATGCCCACTTTAACAGCATTTTTAAAAATATATTCTGCCTCTATCAAAACATCGACCCTTACGGTACATTATATAGTTTCTGAGTAAGAAAACGTACGAATTGGAAGACTTTGAGAGCAAAAATGAATTGTAAAATGAGTCAGAAAATACGCAGTTTGGATTTGAATACATCCTTACTTAGACGATTTTTTTCTTCAACCGCTATGTATTTTTAATTTGTTTTTGCTGTAAGAATTGGTCCTATCCAAAACTTGTCTATATAGATGTTGTAGACAATATTAAGAAGATATATGATAAATTCATGGGGATTTTATATCTTTTGAATTGACGGAGTTATGGATTTTTTACTTCTTCAAACCCCCTTTTTGTTTTCATTTTTAATTTTTTTTTGCGATACGAATTGGTCCTATCAAAAACATGTGAATATAAAAGTTGTACATAATATTATGGAGATTTATAATAAAATTAATTGGAATTGATATCTTGAGAATTGACGAAGTTATGAATTTTTTTCTCCCAAAAACCCTATTTTTTGCGCCCCTTGAGCCCATTTTTAATTTTATCAAAAATATGTGATACATAAAATTTTGGCTCTATTTTTAGAAGTAATAAAAACTTTAAACTGATTTGATATGTACAAAAATTAAGAAATTATGGGGGGTTTTCTGTTTTCACAAAACCACTCCCTATTTCCATCCCCTTGGTCCGATTTTGCCCATTAACGAACTTGACCGAGATTTTATGTATCAGTTTGGAAGAGATTGGTGCAGAATTACGAAAGTTATCATGTCCAGAAGAAAGTGATATATATATATAGATAGATAGATAGATAGATAAAGTTTTTTACTGAGGGTGGTTTTGGGTTCTAGGAGTCATGATCGGTGTAGATCTGCAAAAATTTTTCAGAAATTCCAACATAGGAACGATCCCAATAGGTAGTATTTCATACGAAATCTACCTAAAATTAATTTAGGTGGTATTTGGTGTGAAATGTTTATATGTATTCATTCCTGTCCTATTTATCTTTTTTATTATTTGTAATTTGCTGCATTTTCCCTTTGCACGGGAAAATCTTACAAATTAAAATGAACTCTTTGGGAGAAATTGTTATTCCCCTTTTTTTTTTTGGCAACAATAAAGTTTATAAAGTTTAATAGAATAATGTCAGTTTATTCTGTATGAAAATAACGAACTTTTTCCTTTATAATCAAAATAGTTGAATACATAAATAAAGATATTATTCTATATAGTATATAAATACTATTTTCATTTCTGCGTTTAAATCAATCTATATGCAAATATCTATACAAAGGCATTCATTAATTCATTCCTTTTAACTTTGATTTGACTTTAAAAACCATACATACTTTCACATTTATGATATTTTTAGATGAGATATAGTTGCTACGCAACGGTTAAAAGAAAAAAAATGAAATATAAGTAAATTCATAAAATAAAATGTTTTATATTATTCGAACACATGTATAAAATTCCATCATAAGTTATACACCTAATTTAAAAGCTCTGACAAATGTTTTGACAAAATTGCAAACTAATAGGAATAATTTACTACTCTTATTTAAAAATTTCAGCATCAAAAATTTACCATTTAAATCCATTTTTTTATATGAGCCATTTCTTTCAACAAATGAAAATTTGAAAATCGTCTGACTTGTCATTGAAAAGCATTACAGAGCAAAATAAAATGTTTTATATTTCCCGAACGAATGAACCAAATTTAACCAAAAACCATACAACTAAGTCCGAGTACCTCATCAACATGCCACATTAATTTCAAGCCGATCGGATGCTTTTTGCGGCAGTTATCGCGGAACAGACGGACAGACAGACAGACAGACAGACAGACAGACAGACAGACAAACGGAAATCAAAACTTTTCGTGTCTCCACAGTAAGCCTTCACTGACGTTTCGGCAACTAGTAAATCTGCAGATCAGGAGCCTCAACGTCATCTTTGCAAGTCATTGTTTTTTAACACTCATTGCATAATATTCAACTTCCTACAAATCGCTTTTTGAAGTTTTCAAATTACATAAATATTTATGAGCATACAAGATACTTCGTAAAGTTTCAGAAATTAAAAGTGTTAAACAAGTGGTTGTACATTGATGTTCTGAAATTCTGATGAGCTACGTATTCTGGTAACTTTTTAAATAAAAAATTGCATTTCTTCAGGGGGGGCTCTGTCCCCCTGAACCCCCCGCAGTCTATGTAAATTTACATTCGTAATTTTTTATTGATTGTGCGGATGGTTATAGTATATCTTAGATTTTTTTACGCTGTGATTTATAAGCATAAGTTTTTTTTATAAATTAATAAAATTTAAATTTAAAATAAAATATTCATGTTAACCGTACACAGACAATAAATCTTGAAGTGACGCCAAAAATGTAACCCTAAAATCCGCTACATTCGGCACAACACAACGACGTGCTTAAACGGATGAAGTCAAAGAATTTGGTCCCTGTTCCAGGTGCTTGTTTTGTTTGGGCCGAATGGGGGCATTTAAATCTGAGCGATAACGCACATCGTATTGCAAACTGTTTTTACGGCATACTGCATCTCCATCTATCTCTTTCCTCCGTGAATAATAGTTAATTTTATTTTACCCAAGATCTTTTTATTCCAGCATCTTTGTTTTCGATAAATGACGTCTAATTCACCTGCTATGCGTACTTACTCAAAACTTTTCATCTTGTTATATTAAGAAATACTCGAGAGTTTTCTTTTTATTTTTAATATGCCGCCATATTAATTTTTCTAAACTTAATTTTATTTTTCATTTTCCTGTTTCACGACAAAACATTTCAAATGAAAATTGTTTAAAAGAAAATATTATTCCGGGTTTTGATTTTCTTGGCAACAATTAAAGAAATATTGGTAAATGTTATGGGAAAATATTACGTTATTCTCTATGAAAATAATGAACTTTTGTATTTTTAAGCAAAATATTTCAATAAAATAAATGAAATATTGCCTATTATTATTTCTGGGCTAAAATCCTTCTATATGCAAAGATACAAATGCATTAATTCATCTGTTTTGACGTTGGCTTTACTCAAGCATTATACACGCAATTATACTAATATTATTAGGACCAAATTCGTTGCTAAGCAACAGAGAAAGAAAAGGAAAAAAATGAAATATGCATTATGTCAATTTGATAAAACAAAATCCTTTATATTATTGGAAAACATGCATAAAATTCCCCCCAATATTATAAACCTAATTAAAAAAATCTCGCAAATATATTGACATAATTTATTGGACTAATTTAATGTTATTTAAAAATTTCAGCATCAAAAATTTACCATTTAAATCCATTTTTCATATGAGCCATTTCTTTCAACAAATGAAAATCTGAAAATCGTCTGACTTGCCATTGAAAAGCATTATAGAGCAAAATAAAATGTTCCATATTTCCCGAACGAATGAACCAAATTTAACCAAAAACTATACAGCTATGTCCGGGTACCTCATCAACATTCCCAGAGAATCCCAAGCCGATCGGATGCTTTTTGCGGCAGTTATCGCGGAACAGACAGACAGACTAACAGAAACCAAAACATTTCGTGTCTCCACAGTAAGCCTTCACTGACGTTTCGGCAATTAATGCGACACACATCTAATTTTGAATGTTTTATCATTGAAATGATATCGCAGTTTAAGTAATCTAATGTATATTTTAGAGAATAAACAAAAAAAAATTAATGTCCATTCTATAGGGCGTTGGGTCTTCATCAGTTGTTTTTATTCACATTAGACTCTTTTTGTATATACTAAAGAGAGGCATTAGTTTACTTAAAAATCAAAACAGTATTGAAACAAATAATAGATACAGGAGTGGATAATATATTTTCTTAAATAAGTAAAACAAAAAATATATATTATCCTAAAAAATATATGATTTTACTGATAAAATGCTTGTTCTAAACCGGTACATGCCAATTCCATGAAAACTTGTCATGTCTGTCACACAGCTGAAAATCGCTATGCTTGTTGGCTACCAGTATTTTAGAACGGAAAAATGAGACTTATTTTATCGGAGATATCTCATCAATTTAATAACGCGAAGCAAACTTTTCGATAATAACGGTGGCCAACAAGCATAGCGATTTTCAGCTGTGTGACAGACATGACAAGTTTTCATGGAATTAACCTACAGCAGTGATGGAAAATTGGCGCAGAGGTGGAGCCTATTGACAACATTAAATTTTTATGGTATTATACAGTTTAATAAAAACTCAGAAATTTGATCACTAGACAAGAGGCAAAATACTACTATAATTTAGTGGTGTCAATAGGCTCCACCTCTGCGCCAATTTTCCACCACTGCTACAGTGTTAAATTTTTGATTTCAGTTAAATATATATCCATTTTTTGCAGCATTTGGTAAATATAGATATTTATAATTAAGCTTTTATTATGTTTTATTCTTATTCATTGTAACTATTTTTGTATTATTTTTCTGTTAGTATCCTATTTATAATTGAATTAATAAATTTAATTATATTTAATTAGCAAAAATTTTTTTAAATATATAATTAAAGATAACAGCATAAAATTATAAATAAATTCATTTTGATTTCTTTTAAATTACTTCTTGGCATTTACTTGCCAGTTGTGATAGCTGTTCCGCTAATTATTATCATTATTCTCACAAACGATTGTTTGATGTTGAGAAGAGTTAAAAACAAAACAAAATGTTATTAATTTTTTTTTTAATTATAAAATTGGTCAATATGTTTTTTAGTTAAAGTACCCTTTTTCTATTTGATGATGTAAAAATCGAATTTATGTTATATTTGGAAGTGACGTATAAACGACGAAACCATACTTCTGATGCCAACAAACTTTGTAATGAAAGAAATAGGAACTTGATGCTAAATATCTGCTTTTTGAAGCCTATGTAGCGATCTTATCTTACTTGATAACTATAAAATAAAATAAGGTTGTGTGCATGAAATGCAACTTGTATTTGTATATTCAATTAACTCTAAAAAATAATTGCAGGCTTTTTATATTACTTTACTGTTCATATGTTGTTTATAAATCGAATTTAAACAGAAATAAAATTTTAAAGAAAATGTAACTGAAGATAATAATTTAAGATTATAAATAAACTGCATTTTATTTCTTTTTAATTTCCTTTTGTCATCCAAATGTCAATTGTGATAACCGTGCCACTAACTATCTATATTTTTTTAGAGAACAAACTTTATTGATGTGATAATTATTTTTTAATTCCCTTTTAAAAAACTATTTAAAAAGTCACTAAATTGATTTATGCTTTTCAAATAAATTTCATCCAAAAATCTTTTCTATTTGATAATGAAAAAATTAAAATTGTGCAATATTTAAAAGTGATGTATGAACGATAAAACATTTATAATGAAGAAAAAATTTTAAACAGAAATAACAATTTTAAAAATATATAATTGAAGATAAAAATTTAAGATTATAAATAAACTGGTGTTATGTTTCTTTTTAATTTACTTTCGGCATCCAATTGTCAATTGTGATAACCGTGCCACTAACTATTTATAATTTCTTTTAGAAAAAAACTTTTATTGATGTGAATATATTTTTTTAATTCCTTAAAAAAAAAAAAAAAAAAAAAAAAAAAAAAAAAAAAAAAAACAATTTATAAAATAACTAAATTGATTTATAATTTTCAAATGCATTTCATCCAAAAATACATTTTATCTTTGATAATGAAAAAAACTAAATTGTGAAATATTTAAAGGTGATGTATGAACGATAAAAACACTTTTATAATAAAAGAAAACTTTGCAATTAAGAATTTTTCATTCAGAATCATGTAATTCAATAACATATTTTTCACAGGAGTAAGACCCAATGTGCATTATATTGGACACGCCAAAACTCTATATATTTTTTAGTTTTAAAACTAAATGAATATATATTAACTTTTCTAGCCCCCCAAAAAACCTTAATACTAAAAATGGTAAAATATGTGCCAAAATTGTGAGTTTGGGTCTCAAGAGGATATATAAAACAATTAAGTGTTATTCATCAATGGACAAAGTTCTTTCATCAAAAGAGAAAGAAGTCATACAAATTCTACGGCCAATACTCTATAAAACAAATCGCCGACTGTGAATAGCTGGCTTAGTAGTTAAAATTACGCATTTCATGAAAAAGGTCTCAGGTTCAAACCCAGTGGGAGGTACATATGTCAGAACTCTTTACGATGCCGTCAGCTCTCTTTGGCTTGCGCAGTATGATAATTTACCAGGAGCGTGAGTATTGTCTGATTTCATACAAATCACATCTATGTGCACATCTATTTATAGCAAGAATAAAATAAAGTATGTTTTAAGGATAATATTTTAAAACTAATAAATATTAAATAGAAAAATATATAAAAATAATTTCCATCACAATAATACTTCTTGCACTTTGTATATAAGACTTGTTAAGACTTGTTCTTGCACTTTGTTAAGAATGAATTTTTAAATTCCTTATGTGACACTGAAGTTTCCCAAATTCCACCTATTTCTCTACCTGAAATCTTTTCTATAACTTCCTGAGGAGGAACATAAAGGAGGTCCTGGACATTTTCGGTTCCTGAGGACCTCCTGAAGACATTTTTTTTGCATCTTTCAAGATTTCTCGAGGATAATGCAGGGCTCGCACAATTTTACCACTAAATTTTAACAGAATTTTCAAAGTATTTCACTGTCGAAAAATATTGAAAAATCTGTGAATAAAGGCTGGGTTTGCGAATTCTGTACTTTAAAAACTAAATGTAAATTTTCTTATCATTAATATTGGTGCCAGAGTCCTTGGAAATTCCAAGGAGTGTGCGAACCTTGATAATGGTGTTTCACGGTCAGTATTTCTCAGGATGTCCTGGGGAAGCACATATGCTATATGGGATCATGTTAAATTTGAAGAACTTTTAACTGTATTTAAAATTAGTTCGTTAAAAAATAGTATCAAACAATACGTGAAATATTTTCTAAAATACAAATTTAAAAGGCTGTAACAAGCAAATTTAATTACAAATTTATAAGCTTCTAAAATACAAATTGAGAAACAAATTTAAGCCGCCATCTCATGTAGCTTATGCCTATTTTTGCAGTAAACGAATCTTTAAACAGAGATGAGATTTCCGCTTTTTCTTCTTTTGCATACCAGTATTTTATTAGAGAAAATGTTCTCATAAAACGCAAAAAATGTTCCGATTAAATAAAATAACACTTTCTCTATCGAAATACTGGTGTGCGAAAAAGCGAAAATCTCATCCCTGTTTAAAGAACGCATAACAATGATATGGAACAGCAATAATCAACTTTAATTTTCCTCGTAGGCCGCAAACATACATTTTCTACGTTAGGTAAACCACTCTAAATATACTTACATAATAGATTAAATTAAAAATTGAATTAAAAAAATGTTATAAGAAAGGTTATATTTTAAGTTATAATTCTGTAAAAAAAGTTTTTAGAATAGTAATGTAACAAAAGTAATACAGAAGAGTCTGGAAAATCCGAAGTAATTGGGGCTGACACCACCTCGAATTACTGAAAACTCGGATTTTCCGAAAGGGTACAAAATTCTTACCAATTATAATTTTACTCAATTAGGATGACAAAGAATGTAATGATATTTATTAATGCCTTTGTAATAATATACAGGATACTCTACAATTAAAAGTAATTTCAATTTTTTGCTGCTTTAACACATTACTTCTCTTTTTGGTTGCAATATCTAGCCAATACTTAACCCTTTCATTCCCAGTGAGTCCAAATGGAATCATGATATTCTTTATTTTTTTACTATATATCTGGATTATCTCATATTATTTCAAATGACGGAAATAAAAGCTACATATAATCCCTAATAGATAAATATTTTTGTTTGTCTTCAACAGATGGCAGCACTATGCAAAAAAAATATTTTAATATTTCTAATATGAGATTCTGTTCATTTCGCAAACCGAGCCATGAATAACAATCTTTTTTATAAACTTTATAATTAATAAATGTTTTTATTTTTATATATTATATTAAAATATGCTTCAATAATTTATTTTGTCTAGTTCATATAAATATTTCATGAAAAATTTTGTTTGAAATGCTTTTTAATAGTAATAATGTAATAAGTAATCTAATGTGTAAGTTTTAAGTAATAATGTAATAAGTATAATATTAATATGTTATACTATATGTTAGTATATACTATATGTTATACTTATATGTTAAACTATATTATTTAAATTGATCTTCAAGTTGTTATTAAATAATTTAAGAATTTTTGTTATTAGAAAACATTTCCATAATGTTGTATTAACAATAAAAAATGTTTAATTATATATATAAACTACTCTGATTCACAGTATAAATTTCCTTATATAAATTTTATTATACGTCATGTCCCAATGATGCCAAATGGCGTTGTAAACTTTTTCGATTGACGTGTTATTTAACTCCCAATGATGCCATTTGGAATCATTTAAAATTTTAATGAAAAAATTAATTTTTTTTTGTTTTATTATTTCTTATATTGAGCATAAAAGTAATCTATTTTATGAATTTCAGAATTTTAGCATAAACAGGTAATTTATGGGACTGAAAGGGTTAAAAAAGCATAACGTCAGCAGGAGTGGCTTCATTTTGCTGTTCTACACATTTTAAAGCCTGTTCTAAAGATGCAGCACCTTCACTTTGAGAGATTTTTTTTTTCAAATGGCACAGACTCGTTTTCTTCTGTATCATTACATTTCTCCTCATCTTCTATCCTTTATGGAATAGTCGATTCAGTTATTTCCAGCATTTCATCACTATTTACCCTTTCTTTAACGTCATCTGTATTAAAATTTTCACAGCCTGGTATTCCTTCACTAAGTCTTTCAAAGCAATGTTTTCACCATAGTCGTCATTAAAATTCTCAATGGATGTTACCAATTTAGGTAAAAATTTCAACCACGATTTATTCAGTGTTGTAGATTTAATTTATTCCCAAGAATCACCTATACAGTAAACAATCTCTCATGTTTACACTCTTCAAAAGGAAGCAGGACGTTTCGGTCCCGCCATTTCGGTCCCGCCGTTTCGGTCCCAAGACATTTCGGTCCCGAGACATTTCGGTCCCGAGACATTTCGGTCCCGAGACATTTCGGTCCCGAGACAATTCGGTCCCGAGACATTTCGGTCCCGAGACAATTCGGTCCCGAGACATTTCGGTCCCGAGACAATTCGGTCCCAAGACATTTCGGTCCCGAGACATTTCGGTCCCGAGACATTTCGGTCCCAAGACATTTCGGTCACGAGACAATTCAGTCCCAAGACATTTCGGTCCCGAGATATTTCGGTCCCTTCTCCAGCAAGCTGAAATTTTGTGCACTTGAAATAGGTGACAATTTTATAGGGGACATTGTAGAGTTTTTTAAATAATGACCTTAAAATTTTAGTAAACACACACAAATTTCGTATGGTAATCATTTTAAAAAACAAGGGGGGGGGGATTGACATTTTCTATATTTTAGTGTATCATAAGTATAAGGATCTGATAAATTAAGACATTTATAACTCGATCTATAATTATCGCAAAACACTCATATTTTGTATGGTAAACGTAATCTTTATAAAAGGAGGGACATTATCAAATTTTTTAACTGAACTCCCTAAATTTTAGTATAACTCGAATATAAGGCCTCGAAAACGCAAACACTTATAACACAGATCAAAATTGTCGCAGCCCACACAAATTTCCTATGATAATCATAATCGTTTTATAAGGCAGGGGTGTGGGGGGGAGAGGGGCTCTGTTGACTTTTTATATATTTTAGTGTATCTTAAGTATAAGGTCCTGATAAATTAAAACATTTATAACTCTCTCTGTAATTATCGTAATCACACTCATATTTTGTACGGTAAACGTAATCTTTAAAAAAGGAGGTACATTATAAGATTTTTTAACTGAACCCTTGAAATTTTAGTATAACCGAATATAAGGGCCCGAAAACCGCAAACACTTATAACTCGCAATCAAATTGTAGCACCCCATGCACATTTTATATGGTAGAAGTAATCGTTTTCAGGAGTGGGGGAAGGGAGCGTTCTGTGGATTCTTTATAGAAGCTCCTCATATTTTAGTCTATCATAAATATAAAGTCCAGACAATTTAAAAATATTTATAAGTCGAGCTTTAATTTTCATATGCAAATGCCCATGCCAAAATGCACATATTCAATTGTATATAATTTGCACACTATGTGATTAATAATGAAAAAATCTGCAAATATTGTTACAAATCTTTATTTTATCCTATTATTTAACGGCGCATCAATTTTAAATGTATTGCATTTTACATATTTTTTAAAAAGGGGGTTCTTAACATGGAATTGTGATAAAGACACATTATTTTTTAAATTCTGCACCGGAACAGACTAGAACTTTCTATTTTATTTTAATAATTATTTTAATTTATTATTTTTTGAAAAACTATTTAAAAGTTTGCATTAATCTTTTTACATATAACAATAATATTACCGCTATTTCTACCGGTGTCGAATGACAAGTTTAAAAATATTTTTAATTTTGAACCACTTCATCGTTTGCCCCGAGATAACTCGGGGATAAAAGCACTTTTTCCCCATACCTGTCGACGGTGAAGTGGTTTGCAACAATTACAAATCCTTTTTAATATATTTAAGACTTTTATATGCTTATTACATTCAAAAACTACGAGCACAGTAAACATAAATCAAAATTTTAAAATTTCTATTGTCATAAAATATTCTTTTCGTATTTAAAATTAATTCTGTATTTCAAATATTTCTTTGTTATTTATTTGACTTATATACTTAGAATTAAAGCAGCCTACATGTTTTAATATGACAAATAAAAAATAAAAATGAAAATACAAAAAAATAACATAAAATCTCAAAATAGTAATGTATAGTGAATCACTTTTACGTAAAATTTCATTTTAAATTAAGAAATTTTATAAATATATCACAATGAAGAAATTTGGAAATTTAGAAAACATATTTGGCTTTTCTTGATATCTATATGTTATTCTTTCAAAAGAATATTATACATGTATACATATATGTCAAGTGTAGATGTCCTGGCTTCCCCCATTTGATTATGCTAAATAAAGATCCAGATAGAAGAATTATTCTACTCGCGCTCTCTTTGTTCTAGTCAGCCGGCGCTTTTTGTGGCCACACGGCATTTTTCATCTTTAATGGCTTAAAAAAACCGGGACGACATGCAGTGGCGTAGCCAGGATTTCGTTTCGGGGGGGGGGGTCCAGAATTTTCCCTTCATGTTATATATATAGTAAAACCTGTCAAGATGAAATTGTAAATATTGGTGGAAAATTCCGTTTTACACAGGTTTCCGTGTTATTTGGTGTATTTGTATAGTATTCTTTTCCGTAGCACTATGGAACATTTATGTTTAAGACAGAACTTCGTTATAGGCAGGTTCTATTTTTAAAAGTTTTGTGTATTTATATAAATATACTTATTTATATCATATGAATAGAATAAAACTTGTCAAAATAGTAATTGTCTATAACAGAATCCTGTCTTTAACGTAAGCGTTACATGGTCTTAATATGAATTGCGATACAATTAAATTTGCTGAAAACCTGTCTGAAAAGGGGATTTTCACCCTTCTTTAGTGAAGCATAGTGAAACCTGTGAAAGCGGAATCTTTCTATAACGGAATCCTGTCTCAAACGGAAGAGTTTCAGAATCCCTGCGAAACGAACAATAGATCTTATTGAGGTAGTGTATCTTAGAAGTGTAATTAATTACACTTCTTCACATGGAAGCCTGTCTAAAATGGAGCTTTTTACCAGTCCTTGGAATCTTGTCTTGACTGTGTATATATGATAGAAGTATTTCGAGTAACTTTAAGAATTTAGGTATATCCTTATTTAATTTCTTAATTAAAAAAACAAACAAAACATGGATAAAAAATATAAGGCCAATTTCTATAACTGCAACTAATAATACATTCAGGTTACATTAATATTTACCAGTGAAAAAGATTCACTTATCATGTAAAAAGCTGAGCGCATACTGAAGAGTTAAATTTAATTAACCCATTCGCTGTCATTCACGAGTATACTCGTGGCTTTAATTTATTGATTACTTTGTCACCACTATTTTAGAATTTAAAAAAAAATGCCTCATTTATTGGCAGAAATTTCGCTGTATTAGTAAAGCGAAATTTATCTTTCTGAACTTGTGCTGGCAAACGACCTTCAACAAAAAAATTGAAAATTCTTAGTTTTGGCAGCGAATGGGTTAAATCAAGTTTCATATTACATAACATTTGCCAACAATAAAGTTAGGGCCAAGTGGTTAAGTGTAAAACAGCAATTTTCATGTTTAATTTCTTGCCATTGAATTAAGAATTTGTGCTGTAATAGATATTGGATAATGATTTCACATAAGTGTCAATCGCATGAGCCGTTCATTCGATCCGCCGCGCTCCCCATGGAAATTTTTGAGGTAACCCAGATAGCATGAACATTAGCAGAAAGTTTGATATTTTCTGATATTATCTTGCCGTGACAAATTTGAATTGAGAAATTCGCAGCAAATCTCCCGCAAGGTATACCATAACCCACTTGCATGAGTAGTTTTTTGTGAAACTGATGGCAAGACTGTCTTTAATTCACGAAAGTCACGAAAGCAAAAAATATCTCTGTTGAGAGACTCAACAACAATGAGAATCACCACATACGCAGAAATTGCAGAAATTTTATTCGGTAGGCACCGTTTTTTCTAAACGCTATACTTATTGAATACCAAAAAATGCTCGAAATGAAAAGTACAAATATTACCTAAACTTGTTTATGGTGATAAAACCTATGCATGCGCCTTCTGACGGCGCTTTCGCATCAATAGACCTGATCAGGTCTATTGACCCCTTCGAAGGGGTTAAACTTATAGTGTGATATGGAAGGGTTACTACTTTGCAGTAAGTTTGCGGTATTTTTGATTACTTGTTTGCCGTTAGTTTGCAATAAATTTGATACAGCATGAATTTAACTTGCACGACAAGTTGAAAACACTCATAGTTATATTGTTAAGTAAAAAAAAAAAATTCAAAAATTAAATTGTTTTTATTAAACGTATTTATCAATTCAAAATTATTTTAATTATTAATTGTTTAGATAACTAATTTATCAATTGCTTGTTTAAAAACTATTACATGAACTATATAATAGTTTTTATAGGTTAAATGCAAATATATATATTTTTTATTTTCGGTTATTATAACTTTATTAACTTCATTAGGATGTATAAAAGTGATAAGGGTTCTGAAGATAAACATGTTGTTTATTCATTTATTAGTTAGCTTATAATATTATTTTTGCTCTTTAATTATAATTAATTAATAATTTCTTACTTTTTGCGAAATGTAAATTATAACTGTACTTAAAAAATTAAAATCTGCATAATATCACCTAACACTGTTAAAAGGTTTTTTTACGTATTTGTACAATGTTGCATTATTATTATTATTATTATTATTATTATTATTATTACGTTTAATTAATTAATCAATTATTACTTAGACTTTATGTTTTTGACTGATTTTTCAAAAAATTCCTATATTATTTTTTGGAAATTATAAATTAAAACTTTTGAATAAAAACTTTAAGTGCTATTAATAATTGGTACTAACAATTGCTATTAAGTAATTCTCAAAAAAGTTAGGAATTTTAGTATAAAAATTAAATTAATATTTTATTAAATATATTTTTTATTTAATGTATCCTTAATTTATTAAATTAATAACATTATTAATATACATTAAATTTTTTTACTTTAAAATAAACTCAATACATAATACATTTTATATTCAATTTATCATACAGTAGTTATAAACTGAAATTTATCTTTTACATGTTTATTTATTTTATATTTAAAGTCACCGAAATTTAAAACTATTAATATAATTAATATTAAAACTAAAATAAAAAATTATTAATTTTTTTTCTGGGAAAGTGGGAGGAAAAGGGTAATATTAAAAATCAATAAATAAACGACAAATACAACCAAGTTGGAAATTGCTCGTCAAACGTGGCAAATGAGGTGCGTTCGTACTATAACTAGTTTTATAATTATTTTTTGCACCCCATATTGTACTGAATGTATATATTTTTTTTTTTTTTGCACTTGATGATAGCCTGTGACATCATTAAAATGCACTTGCAATAATTTTTTCCCATTCCCCGTAATGTAACGCAAAACTTTTGACTGTCTCTGTAATTAAACTATACACCGATTTTCATAAAATTTCAAATGGCTCGACAAAATTTTGTAACAATTATATATTTAAAATTTCAGACCACTCGGAAGGCTGTAACATCATTAAAATGCACTTGCAATAATTTTTTCCCATTGGCCGTAATGTAACGGAATTTTTTTTTACTGTTCCTGTAATTAAATTATACATCCGATTTTCATAAAATTTGAAATGGCTCGACAAAATTTTGCAACAATTATATATTTAAAATTTCAGACCATTCGGAAGGCTGTAACATCATTAAAATGCACTTGCAATAATTTTTCCCATTGGCCGCAATGTAAAGAAAAACTTTTGACAGTCCCTGTAATTAAACTATGCATCCGATATCCATAAAATTTGAAATGGCTGGACAAAATTATGCAACAATCATATATTTAAAATTTCAGACCATTCGGTTGGGTTGTTTCTGCTCTGTTATATGCGGACAGACAGACGGGCAGACGGACGGACTGAACGACGACTGTAGGTGCTACGTATTTATATAATTACGAACGCACCTAAAAACCTTAGTTTTGTCAGTTAAAAATTGAAAATAAAATTAATTAAAATAATACTTACACTATTACATAAAATAAAAAATAATCATCTTATTACAAAGAAATAGGCCCAGTTTCAATAAAATTAGTTCACAAAAATCGTCTGCAATGGGTGAGAAGACTGTTAAAAATGCAACCAATAATTATTTTTTAAAAAATGAAGCGGTGGGTGGAGTTTTCTGACAACAAAATATTTTTCGTGGCACACCTAATTACCAAATCACTATTGTTTTCCCAATGTTTATAATGGTAAAGTAACTTATGAAAACAAAATTATAACTTTGTATTATAAAAGTAATAAGAAAAATTAAATATTTTTGCTTCAATAAATATATCTCATTTCTGAATTATTAAAGGAGAGGATGTAGAAGAATGATTTGAGGAAATATTTACCTACAATAGCTTATAAGTGTCCAATTGAATTATTGAAGACATTTATTATTAATCTAATTGTAAGAAGGAGAAAAAATAAGAACAGTTTTTTAAATTATTTAATTAATGATGATAATTTAAAGGTTCTAAAAAACGTATGAAAACAACCAAAAAATCATCTATGGCAGTTTACAGTATATATAAAATACCTAATATTAATAACAAATAATAAAGATTAAAAAATCCATTTTGTTAAATAATAATAATAATAAAAAGACAATGTCCCCTGTAAAATTATGTCACATTGTTCAAGCAAACAAATTTTCAGCTCGCTGTGATTTCATTATCACGAGTTATAAAAGTTTAAATTTATCGGGCTGTTATATTCAGCTTTTTTTTTTTTTAATTTGGGGTGGTGGGGGGTGTTAAAAAAATTTAAAAAGGTCCGAAATAATGTTTAAATTACAGCGTTTGGCGGCCCACGACAATTAGAATACGAGTTATAAGGTGGTGGGCACCGAAATGACAAGGGACCGAAATGGCCAGGGACCGAAATGTCTCGGGACCGAAATGTCTCGGGACCGAAATGGCCAGGGACCGAAATGTCTCGGGACCGAAATGGCCAGGGACCGAAATGTCTCAGGACCGAAATGGCCAGGGACCGAAATGTCTCGGGACCGAAATGGCCAGGGACCGAAATGTCTCAGGACCAAAATGGCCAGGGACCGAAATGTCTCGGGACCGAAATGGCCAGGGACCGAAATGTCTCGGGACCGAAACGGCGGGACCGAAATGGCGGGACCGAAGTGTCGGGACCGAAATGTCGTGTACCCCTTCAAAACGTTCATCAATGACGTTCCTTCCGGGAAGAAACGAAAAGAACTGGTATTCTTTCCGTCGAAGAAAGAAAATAGAACTTTCTGACCTTTATTTTTGACGCCTCGAATTAAACGGAACCTCGGACTTCTGAGACTCGGATTTTCGGACTCTACTGAATAACAAATTTAATATAATAAGTAATAGCTGTGTAATACGTAGAAAAAGTAATGTAAAAATGAAGAATTTTCAAGTTCTAAAGGTAAAAAATAAGAAGATTTGCTTTAGTAAAACTGACTTTTTATCAGTGCAAAAACGATATAGGTTAATTCCATGAAAACTTGTCATGCCTGTCACACAGCTGAATATCGCTATGCTTGTTGGCTACCAGTATTTAGAACGGAAAAATGTGACTTATTTTATCGGAGATATCACATTAATTGAATAACTCGTAGCAAACTTTTCGAAAATAATGGTGGCAAACAAGCATAGCGATTCTCAGCTGTGTGACAGACATGACAAGTTTTCATGGAATTAGCCTATAACTCTTTAACCTTTTCGTGGGCGGTGGGATATATATGTCCCACTGAATTAAAATTACCAAATGCAGCAATAACACCAGAAATTTTAAACATAATTGTACTTTATAAACTATTTGAAGAAAAAGCTTTTGCATATTATGAAACAAATTTTTTCGTAAAAAATGGTGTCATTCAATCATTTCAACATTTTAGCAACTGAAATATTTTGCCCATGAAAGGGTTTAACCCTTTAAGTACTGAATTAGGAATTTGTGAATATTTTATCTTCTTAAGCATTTTTCATTTATTGTTTAAACTACATTAGAAGATTTACATAATCATTTAATAAATTTTAGAAGTATTGAAGGATTTAGAAGGATTATTTTAATTTGAATGTATACGGATCTTGTGCAATATTTATAACTTCACTCAAATCTTTTATTTTAAATAATTTTCTTAGTATTTTGTAGAATTGGGAAATGTACAAATATAACGTTCTTACAATGGAACTATAGAAATATTTCCGAATTGAAAAATCCCCCCCCCCCCCAAACACACAACACCAAGAAAGCTGAAAAAATGTAAAGACAAAAGAAATCATCCTTTTAGAAATATTTTTGTTTTGTGTAACCAATAATGCTTTTCGAACAAGATAAAGTAATGTATGTATAACTGATTCTAAACTGTATTACAACTAATAGATGTATTAAATTATTTTTATAACAAGTTATTTTAATGGTACTTATAAGTGCCGTCAGTAGATAAAGGGTTAAAATGAAAAAATATATAGAGCAGGTTTACTTAATTTTAGATAAAGTTTGGTTAGTGTTGGAAATTAAAGACTATATACATCCTTGAGATGCAAGCAAGACTACATGTAAAAACAACTCTTGTCAAAGCAAATGACGTTTAGGAAGTTTTAACATAATTTTAAAATAGATAATAAATAACATGACAGATTTCGTTTTCCGATAAATGTATTAAAAGCAGTAGTGAAGGTCACATTTTTTATGCGCATGTAAAGTGTTTATAAATATGGATTAGTAATTTTATGTCTCGGGAAACAGGTTAAATGTGGCTGGTATAGAATATTATTTTTGCAGCAATAGAATATAAAAAATCGTTTAAAAAATCCTAATATTCTTTTTTGAATTTCTGGGCAAGTCAAACTAATCGAACGAATCCATATCAGTTAATTTGATAAACTCAGTATTACAGTCAATCAGGGTAACTTTGTACCACGGGGTGTAACTTTACACCACCTCCTATTTTTCAATATTTTTGGCTCTAAAAGTCTAAATAAACTCCAGAACTGTGCTCTGTTGGCAAGGTTCTAAACTGGAATTTCTACTCTTTATTTTAGAAAATATATTAGCAACATTATGCGCAATTAATTGCATCATATATTTTTGTGAAGTACTGTTTTCGAGTTAATTTTGAATGCTGTTTTGAAGTTGTTATAATCCAATTAAATTTTCATAGTAAGTAACAATATACTCGTTTATCAGACATATTATTATCTAAATGTTGTAAATGTGCTAATATTTTGTGATTATTTATTTATTAATAGTTAATAAAATGTAAAATAAGAAGGCACTAGCATTTTACCGCATTTTCAGCGTAACTTTCAGCCGGCTCAAAGTTACACCGATGCATATAATTTACTGATTATAGGTGCTACTGTCGAAAATTACCCATATTTGCACGTATATTTTATATAAATTCCGAAAGTATGCATTAGATATGGCATGCAAATATTTTTACAAATATGTGTAAAATACATAGAATTCATTTAGAGGTGTGATTAGGGGCGGAGCTACTCAAATTTGACATTTCATACGTTCGACGTTTTTTTATTCTTGTTTGAATAATACTAGTACTTGCATGTATTACTGTAACTATGGATATATTATAGAGTTAAAACGTTGAAAATTGTTTTTCACTGCATTTTTATGTTTTATATGATCAATAAACAGGTTTTTTTTTATTTCTAAATTTTCATGGTTCTCTTCTTCCACTTTTCTTATGCCTGATATTTGTTGTAATATTATAAATTATACAAATCGTGTGATGTTGGGAAATGTAAATTCGCAGTCTTTACATATTTGGAAACCATTTTTTGGTGTTTAAAGTTGTCCTCACTACAATACTTTTTTATAATTAATTATTTTATATAAAAATTTATCATTTGGTGCAAAGTTACCCTAAATGGCTGGGTAAGTTTGAACCAGGCTAAAAATCCATTTTTTATTGCTTTTATCCTTATTATTCCTTAATATTTTATAGTCAAACAATAATTTAGGATCATTTCTTCTCTTTTATGCCCTTAGTTGCGACAATGTTCTTCAAATAAGAGTGTGGCATATGAAAATAGAGAAAATGCGGATCAAAGTTACCCTGATTGACTGTAGCCTATTTCCTAATTTTGTTTCGGATTTTGGGGTTTCTGAAAGAAGTTTTTCAATGATCGTTTAATTTAGGTTGTTTTTGTTTAAAACTCTTTTTTTAAGAAAAAAAAATGCACTTCTCATCTATTTTTAGAGGGATTTATTTCGAATTATTTGAAAAATATTTTCCTATTTTTCACCGAATTCAGATCAACGAGTCTACCAAATCACCTTACAACAACAAACTAGGTTGCATAGTTGGGATTATTATTAAAATAAAGCAGTTGCTGTTCCAAAATATAAATTGCCTAGTTTTCATCGCACTCAGCCCAGTCAACTTACAAAATCAATTTGCAACAACATGCTAGTTGTTTCCATGGAAATATGAATAAAGAGGAACTGCCATACATTCAAAACGGCGAAGCTTTAACTGTAATCAGTTTTCCAGTGACCATCGGGGAAAACTTCCACAAGTAAATTTGAATAGAAATTTTCTCGTTATTTAAACTCTTTATTCTGCATAATTTCAGTCATATCTATGGCCAAACACAGATATCCATTTTTACTGCTGGAGGTTTACTTCGGCAGTAGTCGGGCTCTGCGTTTCCGCCATATTGCGACAACCGAAACAACCTCCTGTCAGTGTCTGTGAAAGAGATTATAATATTCAGGCCAACTTCCAGACAAGCGTCTAGCGATCACACTTTTTCATTCTGATCCTGTGATCCTAATGGAGTTATGAATAAAGAGGAGGAGACATATAGTGTATTATCTACGGGTTACGAGTGAAGTAACTGAGGGGGTTGTCACAAGATGGCGGCTGCTTTTTTTAAAATCGGATCTCCAGTTTCTGATTACCGTTAGGACAAACATCCCACCAGTAAAATTGAATAGAAAATTCCCTCTTATTTAAGTGTCTTTTTCATAAAAATTTTCCTCAAAAATGTCATAAAAATTTCTAATTGTTTTTACTGGTGTCAGTATTTCTTGTAAAACTGTCAGTTTGTTTCCCTGGTTGTCACAATATGGCGGAAGCGCAAGAGCTAACTACCGCAAAGTAAACTGCTACCAGTAAAAATGAAAATCTGTTTTAACCATTATTTATGACTGAAATTTTGTAAGAATAACTCGTTTAAATAAGTTGAAGAATTCTATATAAATCTACTGGTGGAATTTTCCACCAGCGGTAAACAACGTGTGCGATAGCGGTTACAGTGGAAACTTCACTATTTTAGGGATATGTCAGTTCCTTTTTATTAATAGTTCCATGGTGATCCTGCGGGATCAGCGTGCTCCGCGCATATCGTTCCGCGCATGGCGTAGCGATGTTTGTGTAAAATAATATTCTAGGCAAAATTCGTTAAGGAGCTTTATGGTGTAGTGCTATGACGTTCAACTTCAGATTAGATGGCATGGGTTCGATTTCTTACGGAGCTAAATGAATGTCAAGATTGCTTTCAAAAATTAAATTTCTTTTGAAGATAAAAATTGAAAATTTATATTTTTCAATATTTGTACCACTATTAACAATTTTTTTGTATTGCGAATTTTCCAAATATTTGATATGGTGATCGTAATTTTAACAGATTTAATGCGTTTAGTATCGCCATCTACTGGTGTAAAGATAAGCAAATCATAAAGAATGCTTTAAATTTAATAATAATTAAATATTTTTTCATAATTTTAAATTTAATAATTTTAATTTTTATCATCATTTTAAAAGAACTTTTAATTTTGAATAAATAATAATTGTTAATATATTTTTCATAATTTTAAATTTTATAATGATTTAGTAATTTATTTTTTTTAATCAACTTTAAATGCACTTTAAATTCTGAATATAATAAATTTTATAATGATTTAGTAATTTAATTTTTTTTTAATCATTTAAAGGCACTTTAAATTCTGAATATAATAAATTTTTATATGTTTCTAGTAATTTTATGTTTAATAATTTAAATTTAATATTTTTTCATAATGTTTAAATTGTATTTTTCAAAATTTTGAATTTAATAATTTCGGTTTTTTAAATTTAAATTTAATATTTTTTTCACAATGTTTAATTTTTTTTTTCAAATTTTTGAATTTAATAATTTCTGTTTTTTAAATTACAATTTTATAATTTTCCGTCCTTTTAAAATAATTTTAGAGTTTAATTAATTTGAATCAAAATAAAATACTAATAACTTAAAAACTAACTAAGTGGCATTAAATCTGAAAACTACGATCATCAATTAAGTATTTGGAAAATTCAATATAAAAAAATTGTTAATAGTGGTACAAATATTAAAAAATATAAATTTTCAATTTTTCTCTTCAAAAAAATTTAGTTTTTGAAAACAATCTTGACATTCATTTTCATTCAGCTCCGTAAGGAATCGAACCCATGCCATCTAATCTGAAGTTGAACGTCATACCACTAAACCAGAAGGTTCCTTAAAGAATTTTCTTAGAATATTATTTTACACAAACATCGCTACGCCATGCGCGGAACGATATGCGCGGAGCACGCTGATCTTGCAGGATCACAGGATCAAAATGAAAAAGTGTGATCGCTAGACGCTTGTAACTTCCAGCATTTTAAACGAATAAACATTTTTGCCACATTAGTGTGAGAAATTTCACATGGATGAGTCGCTAAAATAAGGAGATATTTTCTATTCAAATTTTACTGGTGGAAGTTTGCTCCGATGGTCATCAGAAATTGTTGAGAAAATGTAAAAATTAGCCGCCATCTTGTGATAACCTCCTCAGTTACTTCACTCGCGACTGGTAGACTGTACACTATATGTCTCCTTCTCTTTATTCATAACTCCATTGTTGTTTCATACTTCAGGGATTAGAGCGCTCCGCCAAAAACGCTTGATTTTCGCCTCTAAATTTTAATAGTATTTTTTGCTTTATTAAATCTCAGAAACTCTGTCATTAACCCCTTGGGGACGAGCGACACGTATACGTGCCGGAAATAGGCCTAAGGATCCTCGTTTATCCCCACCAGTAAAATTTTGCTGTAAAATTTGCCTTATTTAATCCGAGCATTTTCCCGATTTGAATAGGTACAAACTTCTGTTTTTTAAAACCGGTAGCAAAGTAATAAACATTTCGTAAAAGGCTCCTCTCGCGAAGGGGTTAAATAAGGCGAGAAATACTATTAAAATTTATTGGTAGCAATCGATCGCTTGTGGCGGAGCACTGTCATTCCTGGTAGTTGTAGATTTATTGGGTCGTTCAATAAGTCGTCTCCGTTTGGGAAAATCAATTCGCACCGGAAAATTCTATCATTTAGTTATTAGACATTGATTCCGATATCTAATGTCTAATAATTACCAGGCAGAGTTTTTCGGTACGAATCGATTTTCCCAAACCAACACGGCTTTCCAAATGATCCAATATGTCGTTGTCGACAAAAAAATCAATAGTTCTCGCAGAATATAAAATTGTCTACATGCTGTCACCGCATTTACCTCAATTAACTTACTAAATCAGCTTGTAATTACATCCTTTATACAATAGTTCTAAATTTGTTTCTCTATCAACAAACAAATGAGTCATTGTTGAACAATAAAAATTATTCACATGTTTTCATCGCACTCGGATCAACTAACTTGCTAAATCTCGCTTGTAATAACATTCTATAGATATCGTAGTTGTAGACTTATTTCTCTGTCTGCAAACAAAGCATTCCCTGTCTCAGGATATAAATTGTCTACATGTTTTAAACGCATCCAAGGCAATCCGCTTTCAACAATATCCCGGATATCATAGATTTATTTCTCTGTCAAGAAATGGTATTCGATATTGTAGAATAGAAATTTATTCACTTTATTTCTTCAGACACAAGTTCTTGCTTTATCAAATTTCACAGTTCATAAATTTCAGTTTTTTGTTTATCCCTTTAATTCTTGGATTCGCAATAAAACAAAAGTCTGGTCAAACTCTATATATGGCATTAAATAGAAATCATAAAATAAATTATATTTATTCTGTAGATTTATTTTTCTGTATACAAACAAAGCATCCCCTGTACCAAGATATAAACTGTCTAATATTTTCAGTGCATTCAAGTCAATCAGATTGCAACAGTATTCCAGATATCACAGGTGTAGATTTATTTCTCTATCAAGAAATATGGTATTCAATATCGCAGAATAGAAATTTATCCACTTTCTCTCTTCAGATACAAGTTCTTGCTTTATCCAATTTCACAGTTCATTATTTTGAATGTTTTTTGTTTATCCCTTTAATTCTTAGATTTACAATAAAACAAAAGTCTGTCAAACTCTTTACATTGCATGAAATAACAATAAAAAAAAATTATTATTATTCCTTCCATACAAGAAATATCCTTGTAGATTTTTTTTTCTGTCTACAAACAAAGCATTCCCTGTATCAAGATATAAATTGCCCATTATTTTCAGCGCATTCAAGTCAGTCATATTGCAACAATATTCCAGATACCACAGGTGTAGATTTATTTCTCTGTCAAGAAATATAGTATTCGATATCACAGAATAGAAATTTATTCACTTTCTCTCTTCAGATACAAAGTTCTTGCTTTATCCAATTTCACAGTTCATTATTTTGAATGTTTTTTGTTCCCTTTAATTCTTAGACTCACAATAAATCAAAAGTCTGTCAAACTCTTTAAATGGCATGAAATAACAATCATAAAACAAATTATAATTATTCCTTGCATACTATTTTCGGTTGAAAAAGTTGTTAAAGGCCACAGAAATGTTTACTCATATAGATGAAACATTTATGAAAGCTCAGTTAAATAGAGTAGTTACAAAAATTCTGGAATCATTTGCTTTTCATCACAATCCTTGAGGATAACAGCCAATCGAAATCTACAAAAACAAACAGATTTTTTGAAATTAGCAGAAAAGTTTTCTCAGAAATTTATTCGCAGAAAATGGCATTTTTATTTCTGAATTTTTTTAATAAAACTCGACTTTAGAGATCTTCCAGGTACTTACTTAACCCTTTAGTGTGCAGCTTTGCATATATGCAAAGAACAAAGCTGAATATTTCTTTTTCAAAAAAGTGATTCAAATAAGCAATTTGAATTTTTAAACCGTAATTTAATTAGACCGTTAAGGGGTTAACCCGTTAGTGCGTAGCTTTGCCCATATGGAAACAACACTGTTTTGAATTTAATAGATTTTTTTATTCGCATATACCTAATTTATACTAGAAAATTAAAGTAGCAATATTTGTTTTAATTAAAAAACGGACATTAAGTATTTAAATAAAGCGAAATTAACTATTGAAACTTTCTGGTCTAAAGCCAGATTCTCTGAACTACATAATTTTTAGAACTTATTCTATCATGGGAACTAAAGTGTAAAAGGTTACGTTTTATAAAATAAATAATTATATAAAATAAGGTATTTGGAGACACGCGTATTAAAGTATTTACTAATTTGCATTATTTTAGAGCAAAACAGCCACACGGCAGTAGTTTTTACTTCTATTGCAGATGTGCAACAGAAGAAAATATTGCCGTATTATAGTAAAAATGTAGCTATGATTTTCTTTCATTATTTTTCCTGTGTAATACACCTTTCAGAGAATCATATATATTTTTTCAAAACAAAATAAAAAATCGCGCATTTAAGTGTTAAAATGTTGCAAAGATTAAGTAACAATTTCTGACATCGTAGATAACGCCTGAATTTCAATAAATCTTTATAAATGTTTGTGCTAAATCAGGAAAAAAATTCGCGATTTTTAAAGTAATCTATATGTTTAACTATGATTGAATTTTAAAAATCTATTATTGCATATTTAATTAATTTATATAAAATAAAACAAAGTAAATATATAACAAATTAACACTTTGTAATAATACACTACTTTTAATTGCGAAAAGGAGAGTTCGCACACTATTAAGCCACGCCCCATTTTGTAATGACCACCAGTATACTACAAGAATAATTTCCTTCCTAAAAAGTTGACTATTCATTAGCTAGAAGATAGTTTTATGCGATTACTGGTGAAAGAATCCTTACAAAATGAGGCGTGGCTTAAGAGCGTGCGAACCCTGTAAAAGGTGCAAATTAAAACTTTAAAAACAGTAAAAATTGACTTATTCGACTGTTTACATGTTTCGACTCTACCCGAGTCATTGTAAAACAAACAAATAAAAATATTCTAAAATTCCACAGTCTATGAAACGCCATCATTCAGTTTTTCACGTACTCTTTCCTATTATACTAAAGAATATCATATGCACTAAAATTGACCAATTAATTTTGAGAATTATTCAGGAGTATATGTAATACCATTTATTAGAGCAGACGGATCAAAGAATAACTATAATGGTGTGACTAGCAGTAAATTTAAGTATAGAAAAAGAGAACCATGCAGCTGATATTAAAATTTCAACCCTTGGGGACGAGCGACCGGTATACGTGCCGCGTAAGGTGCTCATAATCCGTGATGATTCTCGCCAGTAAATTTTTATTGTAAATTTTGTCCTATTTAATCTGAGCATTTTCCCGATTCAATTAGGCAAAAATTTCTGATTTCAAAATCCAAGGATAAAAGATTAAAAATTCTGTAAAAGACTCTTGTCCCGAAGGGAATAATAGAAAAACCACATCACTTTCAAGATTATATCAAGAAGAAACCATCTAAATAAATTTCAATGAAAGTAAGATAATTTTCCCTCAAGTCTATACTATCCAGCCATTATAACAGATACAATAGAGATTTTAACACGTACAAATTCGATATGTAATGATGCAAGCATCATTTAACTTGCCCAAAATTATGGTTCGAGTTGGCGATGGTAACGAAAATATAAAAAACACCCAAGTAAAATAATAAAAAATATAACGTTCATAATATGAAAAAGTACGTGGAAAATTGAATGATGTCGTTTCATAGACCGTGCAATTTTAGAATATATTTATTTATTTGATTTGAAAATTATACGGGTAGAGTCGAAATATATAAACAGTCGAATAAACCTGTTTTGGTGCGACCGGAAAATATTCTACTTCTTGGCGCGATTTCAAAAATCGCCAAATTGGCGCGTTTTTGCGTAATATCTCCCGGATCTGCAACATCGGGGGGCAGCACGCAAAATTATTATTTGTTTTCTCTTCTCGTATATTTGGAAACTCGAAAGGTTAAAATAAATATCAGATCGGTTATTTTTTACCTGTATTTTGGAGTGAAGATAAACAAATACTTAAAATTTCAAATTGTTTCGAAATAATTATTTAAAGGAATACATTTTATCAAAAATACCAAAAAACAATTTAAATTGGTTCGAAATACATTTTTTAAAGAAATAATTTTATCAAAACTTCTAAAAAACAAAATTTTCAGTTACCCAAATTATTAAAAAAGGAACGTTTGTTAACAGTAAGGGGAGCAAAACAATGTTGTTGTTTTTTTAATCAGAGGGCCCTTACTTTTTTTTTTTAATCAGGGGGCTCTGTTCCCTGAACCCCCGTTTTTTTATTCATAATTATACCTTTTACTCTAGGATGTCATTCAAAAGCATTGCTCAATCTATCGTTTTTAGTCATTCATATCTTGAAACAATCAGCCTCTCTTTCATACATAATTCAATCTAAGCTCAAAATTACAGGTAAAAATAAGAGAAAAATAACCAATCGAATATTTATTCTCACCTTTCAAGCATTTGTACTTGTTTCCAAATAAATGAGATTAGAAAACGAATAATAAAAAATCACTCGACTGCAACAGATAGAACTTTTCAACTCGAAATCCATTGCAGCAAGCAATATCAGTAACGTATTTCTAAAAAAATTCAAACTGTTCACTGATTCTTCTCTTTTGTCCAATAAGAAATCATTTTACAAAAAATAAGCGTCCAATTAGAAAGCAGTTTATAAAACAAAGAGTTTAAATCATCAACAGCTCTCTCAAGAAAAAAATTAGGGTTGCTATAGTGTAATACCAAGGTTTCCACATTGGCGCGTTTATCGCCCATCGGGGGGGGGGGGGAGGAGTAGAGTACTCTACGATTCACATCCCCTGTTTTTACTGTTTTTAAATAGAGCTTTTATCAATTTAAATTAATGGCTAGTTCCATGAGTTTTTGTCGTGTAAGTGACATAGCTGTTAACTGCTATGCTTGTTGGCCACCGTTATTTTCGGAATGTTTGCTTGGCCTTATTCAATTAATGAGATATCTCCCATAAAATAAGTCACATATTTTCATTCTAAAATACTGATAGTCAAAAATTGTAGCACGTGACTCACACTTAGGGATGAGATTTCCACTTTTTTGCACACCAGTATTTTGTTAGAAAAAATGTTATGCTATTTAATCGGAACGTTTTTACGATTTAACAGAACAGCATTTTCTGTAGGAATATACTGGTGTGCAAAACAGCGGAAATCTCATCCCTGCTCACACTACAAGTGCTTATGACAATAGCCTAATGTAAAACAACGCAGTTTTATGCATTATATATTTGAAATTATTATAATTAAAACATTATTATTGAAAATTTAAATAACAGCAATGTTTCCATTGCTTTCCGTATATTAAACATATTTTAAAGTTACGTGCAATATATGAAGCTAATTCTCAAGCATTTAAGCATATAATTAATTTAAACGCTGCACCATTAATCCGCTTAAATTAGTATTACGGATTTAGATTACTGTAATATTTACTAAGCGCATTAAGTTCGCTTAAATGTGACACAACTCGCCTTATATTTTCCTGTCATTTAAACCGTTATATCCTGACGGTATTGTCGAGTACCATTAAAGAAAATTCAAAGTAAAATTTATTTAATTCGTATACTAATAAAAGTAGATTGCACTTTTCATACAAAATGATTTGCTCAATCGTAGTTAGAAAGCACAGTGAAACAGTCGAAGGTAAATATTTTTTAGTGTGGTTATTTTCTCAACCATTCACATAGGTGTAGATTTTTTCTTATTAAAAAATGTTATGCGAAAAATTTGCAACTTCAAAACACTTCTCTGTTACAGATAGGATCCCAATACATTTATTTACACTGTTCTTATAACAATTGTGAAACTTCCATAACAGTATTTTTTGTTAGTTAATCTAATTGTTCTTTTAAATATTTAGCAAAGATAGCTCTGACTACAGGTTTATTAACACTAAACGTACCAATATTTTTTTATACGTATTCCTACCGGAAGGGATCAAATGATCCCTATATAAAAAGTTATCTATTTTACGATGTTTTGCAAAATATATACCAGTTGGCACACTTAGGTGTATGAATAATACATTTTTTTTTTTCAAATAATTATGAGAAATTGTTTATTTATTAAAGTAAAAAAAATATAATTACACAAAAAGAAAAATTAATTTAAAATTAAATTAATTCTTAAAATTAATTAAATTAATTTTAATTAAAAATTAATTAATTAAATTAATCAAAATTAATTAAATTAATTTTAAGAAAAATTAATTATTTCAAGGAATTCGAAAATTTAATAAACAAATATTGTGCAAATTTGTTTAATGTTCACCACACATTTTTAAGATTATTTCGTTCTCGATATAACCGGAAATGTTCAAACTAGAATCTCACTCGGAGTAAAGGATATTTCTAATTATACCATCACACGCTAACCCGTTCGAAGGCTTTGTCCTTAAAAAAAGACACCTAATTTTAATTCCAAAATTGACAATCGGCACCAAGAATATTCAGTTAAAATTTTCCTTTTATAATGTACTTGAAAAAAAAGCAAGTTCGTATTTTCTAGTAAATTCGTTTATAAATTCTAGTGTCGGCCCATTATTTGATCAGCTTATAAACAGAATTACTCCGCGCCGGAGAGGGTTAACAAATATGATGTAATACAGTAGAATAAATGATGTAATAGCAAAAATACGCAATTTACTAATGTTCTTACGAAACAAAACATTTATATATTTATAATTTCACATAAATTTATTCAGGGGTCTAATGACCCCTTGCGGTAGTTAAGCCTAAAATATCTTTTTCTGGCCAAAGGAAGGCATTTTAAGGAATAATATGATCATATATTTTAATAAAAGCCGTGAAATATAAAGAAATTTCGTAATGTTTTATTTTAAGAAATTCAAAAAGAAAATTCAAAAAGGGTCATTTGACCGCCACGCGATAGCTTTAGTGTTAAATCAGTTTCTATAAAAAAATTATCCAAAAATAAAATTATTATTATATAATGTTGTTTCGGATATCTTAGACATTAATGTAAATTATTATGCAGATGAAGCAATTTTTTTATTAAAAATTCAAGATATAAAGGTTTAACAGTAATCCCCAAAATGCAACTAATTTTTGTAATATTTAGAAAGAAATACCAAAAGTAATTAATTTATTTATCTTATTGCAAACTTTCATGCGTTATGCAAATCGATAAAAAAAAAACAGGAGTGCGTGTTTCGAACGTTGATTTATTTAACCCTCCGTCTACCAGACGGGTCCATTGGACCCGACAGGTACATACAAAATATTCATTCAAACCAGAAATTTCTTTAAAATAAACTAAGTATATAAACCAGACAAAAATAAGGTAAATAAATAAGTTAAATAGTTTTAAATAAAAATTCTGGTGTAGAACGTTTTATTAAAACTTGAATAAAATTCCCGGTAGATCTAGGGTTAACAAAATCAAGTAATAGAAATAAAATATAAAACAATACTTTCAATAATTAATATAGGAATTAAAAAATGACAGAAAGTGTTTCATTGCTCTTCCTACATTAAACGTATTTTAATCCTCTAATGTCCATGTTAGCAAATATGCTACCACAACTGTTTCGAATTTAGCGGATGTTTTAATCTGCATATTCCAAATTCAACCCAGAAATTTAAAATAGCAATATTTGGTTTATTTTATTACAGACATTCTGTCGTTAAATAAAATAAAACTTATTATTAAAATTTTCTGGTGTGAATTCAGATTCGCGGACTAAAGGAATTTCTAGAATGTATTCTACCCTGGGAATTAGAGGGTTAAAATTACGTTTAATATATAAAATTAATTATTATAAATCTGTCCTTTTGTTAAAGTTTATTGGAATAAAGGGAGCAGAAAGAATATTTAAATTTTTCAGTTCATTTTTCTTAAACTCTGAAAAAATAACGAAAATGTAACATATAAGGAAACACAGTAACCCCTTAACATTCGCAAGGGTTAGGATTCACGGAAATCTCCGCAAATGTAAAAATCTCGATTGTGGAGACTATCTTCCCGTGCATAAAACATGGTTCGTACGCCTCGTTGAATTTTGCAGCCCAGAATTTTTTTTTGGCATAAGTATTATCTTAAAGAAAATCTCTTCTTAAAAGAAGGCGAAAGTTTGCGCGTTTAACCTAGATTTCTTTTTCTATAAAAAGATACTGGTAGTTTTCCTGGAGAAATAACGGTATCCGTACGAACCATGTAAAAGTGGGTATAGGTTTTATAATTTTTTTTAAAATGGAAAAGAGCAATTGAAATTCAAAAAGTACATTTACTAAGCATTAAGCATTAAATGTACATGCTTTAACGGGACCGGGTAAGCTAAATTCAACCAAAAAATCGATTTTTCCTTTTTTATATTATTAAATAGTTTAAACTATTATCTTTCCAACGGTTTATTACACATGTTTATATATTAAAAATAGTATTGGATTTTTTCATTATTTTTAAGAGCACTTCACAGCAATGGGCTACTTTTTTTAAATTCAACTTTCTTGATTGGCACCACTTTTTGAAGTGGTAAAATTCACTTTGTTTGCGCCTTAATTAATATGTTGTTAAATAAGGCGAATTTTACTATTTCAAAAAAGTGGTGCTAATCAAGAAATCAGAATTTAAAAAAAGTAGCTGGCAATACTGCTTCATAGCTTTAATTGCCTTTTTCTGAAAACTTCGATTTTTCAGATTTGTGTTCCTTTTTTTCAATATCTATTTAATTTAAGTACTCAGATTATTCTAAATTAGGGGTGCACAACCTTTTTAACAGAAGGGCCACTTTCAAAAATGTCTGGGTTGTCGAGGGCCACATCTGTCACACGAAGAGAATACTATTTCGGAGACGTGTGTGTGTGTGGGGGGGGGGAGATTACCCCTCTAAGTTCCCCTACCCAGTCAACATATCCAATTCAGTTGGCAAGGATATATCAACAGTTTACATTTGTATATAAAACAAGGATTAATTTGAAAGAGTGATGATATTCCTGGACATTATTCGGGGGAAAAAATTTTGTTTTATGAAAAGTGCTAAAAAACAAACATAGGCATGAAAATGGCTGGTTCAAATAAAAATTGCGAACTTTATGAACGAAGGGGGCAGGAAGAGCCGATCAACAAGATTTGATATTTTTACGCGGCTGATCAACGAAATTTGTGATTTTTCAGTCCCCGATCGACAAAATTAGCGATTTTTCCGCACCGGATTGGCGAAATTCGCTATCTAACCGCATCTGGTCGTCGAAATTCCTATTATTATGCACCCGATCGACGATATTCGCGATTTTTTCGTGACCGACCAACGAAATTCGCGATTTTTCGGATCCCGATCGACAAAAACTCGCGATCTTTTCGTGCAAGAACGACGAAATTTCAGATTTTTCCATCCCTGACCGACGAGATTCGCGAATTTTCCGCAAACAATCAACGAAATTCAGGATTTTTAACTGATTGTGATGAAATTTGCGATTTTTTCAAACGGTAAATTGACGAATTTTGCGATTTTTTCTCGCGAAAATCTGACGAAACTCGCGATTTTCCCGTAGCCAATCAACGAAATTTTCAATTTTTCCGCGATTTTTTTTCTGCCTGACAACGAAATTTGAGATTTTTCCGAGCGTGATCGACAAATTCGCAATTTCTTCGTGCCAAACCAACGAAATTTGAGATTTTTCTGAGCCCGATTGACAAAACTCGCGATTTTTCCGTGTCCGTTCGAGGAAGCTTGCGATTTTTCCGAGTCCGATCAACGAAATTCGCAATACTTAACTGACTGACGAAATTCGGAATTTTTCCCGCGGCAAATTGACGAAATTCCGGATAAACAGACGAAACACGTGATTTTTCCGCACCTAATTGACGAAATTCGCGATTTTTCCACACTCGATAGACGAAATTCACGATTCCTAACTGACTGGCGAAATTTGCAATTCTATCACGCGGCAAATTAACGAAATTCGTGATTTTTTTTCACGCAACTTACGAAACTGACGATTTTTCCGCAGTCGATCAAGAAAATTCGCAATTTTTTCGCGTATTATCAACAAAATTGACGATTATTTCGTGCCCAATCAATGAAATTCGCGATTTTTCCGAGCCCTATCGACAAAATTCGCTATTCTTCCGCACCCGATCAACGAAATTCGCGATTTTCCGCGCCCGATCTACGAAATCCTCCAATCTTAACTCACTGACGAAATGGGCAATTTTTTCCCGCGGCAAATTGACGAAATTCGCGATATTTACTCGCGACTGACGGAACTCACGATTTTTCTGCAGTCGGTCAAGAAAATTTGCAATTTTTCCTCGCATCATCAACAAAATTTATGATTTTTTTCGTCCCCGATCAACGAAATTTGCGATTTTCCCGCCTGATCGACAAAATTCGTGATTTTTCCGTATCCGACAAACGAAATTCGTGATTTTCCGTGACCGACCAATGAAATTCGCAATTTTTCCGCACACGATCAACGAAATTCGCGATTTTTTCACACCCGATCAACGAAATTCGCGGTTTTTCCACACCCGATCAATGAAATTCGCAATTCTTATTTGATCAACAAAATTTTCACATTTTCCCGCGGCAAATTGACGAAATTCACGATTTTTCCCTGCGACATTTGAACAAAAATTGCAATTTTTTCCAGTTATAAATTGACGAAGTTCGCGGGCCACACGTTACCCCATCGCGGGCCACTTTTGGCCCGCGGGCCACAGGTTGTGCATCCCTATTCTAAATACTTATATTATGCTATAGTGCATACTTTAACACAGAGACTTAATGATTTGCTGAGAATTATTTATTTTAGGCAGTGAAATCTTACCAAAAATACTAATTTAAAAATGTCTTTCAATAAATAATTAATAATTAATCTTCAGTTTCACTTAGAAAGAAAGTGGTCTGTTAAAATACGTAAAGTATGTGTTTCAAACTACTCTAAAAAAAACCTAGACCTCTATCTTTCACCATTTCTGAGAAAAAGGTACATAAAATTGGTGTATTTTAACATGACGGAGATAGAGCTTACTCAGGCACCTTAAATAAATTTGAATAACTATAAATTTATTGTACCAAATTTATTTGACAGTTGATGGCGGAAAAAAATTAGAGTTGTGCGATTGTTTGACAAAAACAGATCTTTTCTTTGTCAATTTCTAAGGAAAACTAAGGAAGGACTAATGAATAAGGAAAAATTATGCCATCGATTTCTATTTTTATATTTTAGACTCCTCATCAGTGAATAATCGCATTCTATTGCTTTTTCAACAAGTTGTTGTTGATGTTTTAAAATTTAAAATTAATTGAAAAAAATTTTAAGAAAAATTTAAAAATAAATGAATAAATAAACAGTGTTTGCAGAAAATATTTCACCAGCATTAAAAATTTGAAATTTTAGAAAATTGAAAAAAATTGAAAATAAATCTGAATGAAAAATAAAGGAAATTACTGCTGTGTATCTTCCCTCAAGACATGGGCTAAAGTTCTTATAAATTAGTGTCCAGTGTCACGCAGTTCATTGGATTGGTAAAACAAAGTGACTTTACTTTGTAAAAAAAATATTCTTTATAAAGCAAATTACGGGAATACGCAAGTTAAGTATTCGCGAGTCTTAAAATTCTCTGCCTTTTCTATTAGGTGGACCGGAAAATTCTGTCGTTTAATTTTTTTTCGCGGCTACTTTTTTAAAATTCAGATTTCTTCATTGGCACCACTTCTTTGAAATGGTAAAATTCTCACAGCTTTCCCGTTTCACATTAAGATGAAAACAATGGGAATTTTGCTATTTCAAAAAAGTGGTGCCAATGAAGAAATCTGAATTTTTAAAAATTAGGCGTGAAAGAAAATTAAACGGCAGAATTTTCCGGTCCACCTAATATTTCGCGAATAACAGGGCTCGCAGCTTTCTTAAAATTTTCGTACTTTAGTACCACTAAATTAAAACGATAATCTTTGTTGTAGATGTATTATAGATGGAATATAGATGTTAAAGGAATCTGCCACGAAGAATTCTTTTTCAAAATACTGTACTACCACTAAATTAAAACGATAATTATTATATTTGGAAATTTTTCCTGAGAGAAACATTCGCCTTGCATACAATATTTCAAATGAAAATCAAATTTCAAATTAATTGCTTAAAAGGAGCAAAGGCCAACATAGTGAAAAAGATTCCATGTCGGGACTCGAACCCGGGCTATCAGTGTAGCGCACTGACATTCTACCGACTAAACTACATGGAACGATACCCAGCCTGGAAAATTTCTCCCCATTATTACATGTTGGCAAGGCTACAAACGCAGCACAAGATGGAATATTTATCGTGAGCCACCGGCATGGGCCAAACACGAAACTTAATTAAATCCACCATCGATTAAACTATATTAATACTTGGACATTTTTTCCAGAGAGAAACATTCGCCTTGCATAAAATATTTCAAATGAAAATCAAATTTCAAAATAGTTACTTAAAAGGCGCAAAGGCCTACATAGTGAAAAAGATTCCATGCCGGGAGTCGAACCCGGTCCATCAGTATAGCGCACTGACATTCTGCCGACTAAACCACATGGAACGATATCCAGCCTGGAACTTCTCACTATTACAGGTTGGCAAGGCTACAAACGCAGAACAATATGGAATATTTTCCGTGAGCCACCGACATGGGGCAAACACAGACTCATAATTAAATACAGCATCGACTGAATCTATGTATTATGTATTTAAAATTTTTCATTTGAAATATTGTATTCAAGGCGAATGTTTCTCTCTGGAAAAATTTCCAAATATTAATTTAGATTCAATCGATGCTGAATTTAATTATGAGTCTGTTTGCCCATGTCGGTTGCTCATGGAAAATATTCCATCTTGTGCTGCGTTTGTAGACTTGCCAACCTGTAATAGTGAGAAGTTCCAGGCTGGGTATCGTTCCATGTGGTTTAGTCGGTAGAACGTCAGTGCGCTATACTGATGGACCGGGTTCGAGTCCCGGCATGGAATCTTTTTCACTAGGTTAGCCATTACGCCTTTTAAGCAAATAATTTGAAATTAGGTTTTCATTTATATATATATAAACTCAGTTTATGGCGTCAGATACCGCCATCCGAAGAATCTTCAAGAGTCTTCTTCCATTTCTTCCGGTCAAGGGTCCATTCCTTTTCCAGACCTCTATCCCTCATTGCCTTTGAGATATCATTCATCCAGGTCTTTCGTGGTCTTCCCCGTTTCCTTTTTTTGTTTGTTTCATAGTTGAATGTTATTTTGGGTAGTCTTTCATTATTCATTCTTTTGACATGACCATACCATATTAATTGCTTTTTTTGAATATCATCTAGTATGGTTCCCTTTATTTTCATCATTTCCTGGATTCTGTCATTTCTTACTCCTTCTATTCTTGATATCCTGCAGGATCTTCTTAGGGCGTCCATTTCTACTGCCGCTAATTTCTTTCTTTCTGTCTCCATAATTCTCCATCCTTCTGCTCCATATAACAATATGCTCTTTACAATAGAGTTTTATATATTATATTTTCTTTTCCCAGAAATCTCCTTACTCCACCAAATAGAATTTAATATTTTACAGCCTTTTCCCCTGACAAATTCTGTGTTTAATTTCCTGTGAGTCTCTTCCTTCTCTATTAATGTCTACACCTAAATATCTATAATGCTTACAGCTTTCTATTTTTATGTTATTAGTTAGATTTAGGTCTGTCTCATTTCCTCTTATACATAGGTATTTGGTCTTGCTGACGTTGATTTTAATTTTAAATACGATAATCTTTGTTGTATGATTCTATTACAGATGTTAAAGGAATCTACCACGAATAATTCTTATTTAAAATACTGGTAGAAAGGATTGAAAATTTTAGGTTCGAGCTCTGGAATAATTGAAACTCGCGAATGTTTACCTCCTGAGATCCCGCGTCCATTATATTGGACATTTTTATTTTTATGTAAAATACTTAATTTCAGTTTAAACTTTTAAATACTTGCTGTCCATTATACTAGGTAGTCTAGTGCTGCTATCTGTATGCCGTAATAATAAAAAAGTTGCAACTAAATAAGTATATCAATCATTTGAAAATGGTAGGGAACAAGAGAAAGGCTGTTGATGGTATGCATACAGTTTTAACGCTAATTTTATATATTTTTAAAAGTATTGTGATATTAATGCTATAGACATCTATTTTTAAGTGTTGTATCAATGAAATGACATCGTCGATTAAGTAATATAATGTACATTTTAGAGAAAATATAATATTTTTTAATGTCCATTCTACTGGACGTTGGGTGTTCATGAGTTGTTTACATTCATATTAGAATCTATGTATACTGAAGAGATGCATTAGTTTTTACTTAAAAACCAACACAGTATTGAAACAAATAATAGATACAGAAGTAGATAATATATTGTCTTAAATAAATAAAAAAAAATATTTAAATATTATCTTAAAAATGTATAACTTTACTGACAAAATGCTTTTTCTAAATCAGTAGATTGTTAAATTTTTGATTTCAGTGAAATACTTTTCAAAATTTGGTAAATATAGATAATTAAACTTTTATTATGTTTTATCTTTATTCATTGTAACTATTTTAGGTATTATATTTCTGTTAGTATGCTCTTTATAATTGATAATTAATAAATTTAATCATATTTGATTAGCAACAAAAATTTTAAGAAAATATAATTATAGATAACAGTATAAGATTCTAAATAAACTCATTTGATTTCTTTTTTAATTTCTTCTTGGCACTTACTTGTCAATTGTGGTAGCTGTGCCAATAGATATTATCATTACAGTCCTCAGCAAAAGTTTAGACACTGGTGATTTTTAACCTTTAAATAAAAAATACGACCAATTGGGTTATACAAATGGCTGTACTTATTTTTAAATATATTTTAAACGTTTTAGGGCAGAAATAACGGTTTTAATGTAGGATATTATTTAATTTAACTAAAAAAAGTTAAATTTGCATATTGCAAAAGTTTAGGCACTTTTGTGATTTTTTGGCAACTGTTCACGGAAAAACGCAAATTTCAAACTTATGACGCCACATGCATGAAGTACTTAAGTGCACCTCGCGATAGTATCGGTTAGTGAAGATGCCGCGAGCTAGAAATTTTCAGTCAGATAAAGTAATTAAAGCATGGAAGCTGAAATCGAAAGGGAAGACTGTTGCAGAAATTTCAGCTACTTTGAATCGACCAAAGAAGTCTGTCTATTAAGTACTGTCTAAGGGTGACTCTTTCAAAGCAAAACATAAATTTGAAAGCCCTCGTGTGGCCAGAAAACGAAATTATAGAAGGATCCATAAACTGGCATCTAGACAAATGATGACTGCTAATCGCATTAAAAGTGAGTCAGGGCTTTCTGTGTCAACGGATACTTTCGTAGATGAATTATAGAAAGATGTACATTAGTTTACATGAAAATGATAAAACAACCAGCCTTGAAATCTCACACCAAATTGACCCCTTTCTGTTGTGGAGTAATTATGTTTATAAAACTCATAAAATAATGGTCTTAAACAAGATTTTATAAACGAATTTATTAGGAAATACGAACTTGCTTATTTTCACGTACATTATAAAAGAAAAATTTTAATTAAATCTTCTTGATGCCGTCTGTCAGTTTTGGAATTAAAAGATGTCCTTTTTAAGGACACCGCCCTCGAAAGAGTTAATGATTTGGGCCTCATTTTGTTTTAATTCTCAAGTATCTCTGGAGTTTCTCAATGGTCGCCAAACAGCGTAAGATTACATGCATACATTGGAAAACAATTTACAGCCATTTGGTAAACTTTTAGCTCTTCCAAAGTATGTATTTGAACAAGATAATGCGTCTATTGATGTGGCATACAATTCAAAAAATTGGTTTTAACTTCCAAACTATTACTGTTCTCGACTGACCCGCATATAGCCCTGATCTGAACCCAATCGAAAACTATTGTGGCATCATATCTCATACGGTCTATGCAATTTTTTGACAATACTCCTCTGTAAATGAATTTCGATCTGCCCATGAACGTGTCTGGTACGAAATAGACCCCCAAGGGGTGCAGGATTTAGTTTCTTCGATGGGAATTCGCATTTTTGCATTAATAGCAGACAATGTAGGTGCAGTTCGATTTTAATTTATGGATATTTTTCTGTTAACAGACAAATTGTCTATACTTTTGCAACAATGTTAAATTTGTTTTTTGTCATTATATATTATGTAAAGTGTATATATTAAAATTTATTGTTTGTGCATGAAAGATAAGTCCAGAGTAATATATTACAGTTGCGTTACAACAATTTGTTACATATTTCTCAGTACAAAAGCATAATTGATCATTTTCTAAACTTTTGCTGAGCACTGTATGTAAGGCGCTGGGTTCGAAATTTCAAAGAGGGAAGGGACTTTCTTCGGAAGTTTAAGTGGGAGGTATTTGACCACCAACTCTCTAGCCCCAACTTGGCTCCAAGTGACTACCATTTCTTCATTAAACTTAAGGATTTCTTGCCAGGAGAACGTTTCCAAAGCGATTATGACTTAAAAGAAGGGGTACAGCATTGGCTGGCTACATTGGCGGAAGAGGTTTACCAGGAAGGGGTAAAAAAATTGGTTTCAAGATACGACAAATGCCTCAAAAACGGCGGTGACTACATTAAAAAAATGCGTAAATGTATTGTTTTCATTTAAATAAAATCATTATTTACTTTCTTTCATTTTTGTTTTAATTATATGTAAACTTTTTCGACTAACGCTTTGTCATCGAAATACTCACGGCCAGAGGACACGAGTTGTGACATCATCACTAATCGACCGACTTTTCACTACTGTGGGAACTTACACCGGAAAACTTTGAATAGCAAACTTATTTTATTTTATTTGTGGAAAATCATTATCTTTTGTAGACAGCGTGTGTGTAAGCTCCGGTTCTGATTGCTTTTCGCTCTGACTTTACATGAATATCGCTGACTGATGGCTGCAAAGGGTGGGGCTGGCGGCTCCTCTAAGCGCTCGAGTAATGGTATGGGACGTTCTCCTTCCACTTCCTCTATTGCTTCCACTGACACCCATAGGAGCTTAATTAACAGAGAAACTCTCTCTAATAGTGGTTTAAGTAATGTTCTTAAAGCTCTTAGCTCAAATGAGAGTGATATTCAAAATTTAAATTTCTCTACTAAAAGTAATGTAACTAGTGACCAAAAGGACATTGATGAGGGCTTTACCCCCGTTACCCCTAAATCCAGAAAACGTAAAAGTAAAAAAAAAACGAATAGAGTTGCTACTAAACCTGAAAAAACCCGTAAAATCACCTCTGAAAATGTTAACGACGACGTCGAATTCCATTCTGATGACGATGCGGATATCGCTTCCTCTAGCGAACTTGAAGAAAATGTTCGTGAAACTCCAAAGAAAAAACCTAAGCCTGTTATGGTGACTGAAGTCCCTAATATTATACAATTTCTCAATGAACTATCCTCATTGGACAAATTCAAATTTAACGCCAAGCTTGCTGGTGAATTCATTAGAATTTCACCTGATACCATCTGTGACAAGCTAATGCTGCATGAGCATTTCAAACAAAATAATATTCAACATTGTATTATTCCTGATAGGGAAATCCCCCTTAAAGCCGTAATCCGTGGACTTCCTCGTAATATTGAAATTGAAACTGTCAGAGAAACCCTCGCTTATCGAGGATTTACCATCACTAAATTTTCGCAAATAAAAAGTAAAAGACACGGGAAACTCCTCCCTCTCTACTTGATTGAACTTCCTAAAAATCCCACTAGCTTTGAAATATTCAAAGTACGCTCTGTGTACAATCTTAGAGTTGAAATCGAAAGATTTCGACCGACTAAAAAAGCCACACAATGTTACAAATGTCAAAAGTTTTTTCATATAAGTGCCAACTGTCACATTAATCCTAAATGCGTAGGGTGCGGTGGCCTGAACCTATCTACAAACTGTGAAAATAAAAAACCTCAGGACTCTGATGTTCCTAAACCACCACCGAAATGTGCTAACTGCTCTCTGGAACACCCCTCATCTTACAAGGGTTGTTCATTATTTCCAACGAAACCCCAGTTTCGATAAACATATGCTAATGTAACTGATAACGCAAAAAATCCAATTTCTGCAGACGCAGAGAAAGGAAAAAAGAAAAAAACCAGCGATTCTACTGCTTCTAAGATAAACCCACTTTTCGACCAATCAAATTCTTCCAATATTATGTCACCACCACCTCAGCAACTCTATGAGTTACACGAATTCTCTGGTGTTATCCCTGCGATAGCCCAGACCATAAGTAAAATTAAAGAAGAACTTAACATAGCTGCCAACCTTTACGCTTTTTTCATACCATTAAAATTTTATAGAAAATATTATCTCATTCAATCGTGGAAATCTCATGATTAAAAACGGCGAAAATCTCCTTAAAATTTTAGTAGTAGCCAAAAAGCGTAAAAGTTGGCAGCTATGACTTAATGTCAGTTCTTTTTCGGAAATTCCCCAAAAACTCAACCATGTCCTCAAAAATATACAAAGTAAAGGAGATTCTCTCTCTAAATTACTTGCCTTCTCTGAAATGCTGGTAAATTCCGCTAAAAATCCTAGTAGCGAGTCGTAAGTACTCGGCTCCTACACTTTATTCAAAATTTTCTTTATATTTACTTATTATTTTAATGTATGGTCACGTTAAGTATCTTTTTTTTTTGTTTAAGGATTAGGCTTTGCTTCTATTTTACGATTGTTTCGAACATGCGAACCCTTTATTTCTCATCTATTCTAACGCTTTCCAACATTTTTCTCTTCTGCGTGCTTCACTTGTTGAAGCCACGCCTTTCTACTCTCCTGATTTTCGGATTGGCTGACCTGTTCAGCCACTTACGTAAATAGACTTTCTCGCTCTTTCTCTCCTCCTTTCGTGTCTGGTTCTCGGCAGTAATGCTGGGAATCTTAGACTCTCTCTCATATAGTGGCTTTTTTGCCGCGCTTAGACTAACAACTCATGTTTTTCTTAGGATGTGCTCATACTATTTACTCATATACAGGGCGTGGATTTGATTCTCAAATAGGTAGCCCCTGGAACTGCTCTGCTGTTCGCTGTTCATTATCTTATAAAGCAATATCAACTATTTAAATTTACTGCTGAGAATTTGGAATTCCAAAATAAAAAATCTACCTGATGAGGCAACACTGTGGCATTCCGCAACTGGCTAAATTTTTGTTTAGGGATTCCGAATTCTCACCAGTAAGTTCAAAAAGTTATTATTGTTTTATAAGAGATAGATATTCCACAAACAAAATAACTGAGAATTGCTATTCAAATTTTTCCGGTATGAATTCCAACACTAGTGAGAACTCGTTCTATTAGTAATGACGTCACAACTCGTGTCCTCTGGCCTTGAGCATTCCGATGGCAACGACTAGCTTCCTATTAACCCTTTCTAAGGCAGATTAATTTTGTTTAAAGAATGTTGAAATTTTTTAATGCCACCCGAATTTATTAACGTATTAATTTGAAAGTACCGTATATACTCGCGTATAAGTCGACCCCTAAATTCGTGAAAAAAAGTATGTTGCATACCAGTATTTTCTTCTCGCCATCTTCAGCTTATTTAATATTAGCAAATTCTGCAATTAGATAAGACTGAGATAACTTTTTTAAAATACTGGTATTCAGTCTTTTATTCCTCCCGAATTTGTGGTCGACTTATACGCGGGTATATACGGTAATTAAATGCTTTTAGTCACGTTTATTATAAAAGTAAAATTTTGTCTAAATTTATTGCGAATTTTGTATATAGGGATTCAAATTACGTGGGAAGTATAATTCCCGCTGTTTTTGAAATGGTTAGAGATTAAAATTAATTGGAAAATATAATTCCCGCTGCTTTAGAAAGGGTTAACATAATATGAAATGTTTTTTGTTTTTGATTTAATACGAATCATTGTACAGGGAAATGATATCTTCATGACATTTATCCTAAAGGACTTTATTATAAATGAGTAATATTATCATATCATAGCTGCCAACTTTTAAGCTTTTTTCTAATCACTAAAATTTAACAGTACATGTTGTCCCATTTAATCGACGAAATCTGCTGATCAAAAAAGATAAAAATTGCTATTAAATTTTAGTGGTAACAAAAATGCGTAAAAGTTGGCAGCTATGTCATATATTTGAATATAATACAAATGCAATCAAACATTCACAATGACTATCTTGTCCTCCGGAGTACCATAGTTCACGCTGGCTAAGATTAAATCCGCTGTCGCCGCTGCGGCGACATCAACTTTCTTTGCTAAATTTGTTTTTGGCCCAGTAATAATGGAACATAAAATTTGCCTTATTTAATCAGAGCATTTTTAAAATTGTTTACTTGAAGGAAACTTTAAAAAAAAAAAGCTGTGTCGAATGAAATTTGTGTAAGAGAAGCCGGAGTCCAAAGATTTAATCATACTCAATAAGTTCTTATCTATACAATAAGCAGAGAAGTAAATGATGGTCCTTAAACATTTAATTCTCGCTCCCGTGATATTCACGGGCTATGTCTTTTATTCATTTTATTCTTTTTTGTAGCGTAATTAGCTTTATTATGGTGTCATTTTACCTGTCATTAAATGAAGTGAGTGTTTCTTTTTCAAAAAAGTGATGCCAATAAGAAATTTGAATTTTTAAATCGTAATTTAATGCAACCGTTAAGGGGTTAATAGTAATCAATATGGGACTAGGTTTGATATCGCATTAACCCTTTGAGGGGCAAAGAACTTCGGTTGCTAAAATGGTAAAATGATTGGTTGACAACAGAATTTACAAGAAAATTTATATAAAATTAACTAAAAGCGCTTCTTCGAGTATATATAGTATAAATCAAAATTTAGTTTTAAAATGCTGGTACCAATGTGGCATTTGGGAATTAAAATTAAGTGGTATATATAACATACCGGTGCCCTTCAAGGGGTTAAAAGTGTCCCCTGCGACTTGAACATTTTAAAGAATACCATAGAGCAATCATTGACTAACAATATCAATGAAAGAAATATTAAAAATAATAATAATCTATACTAATATTATAAAGAAGTAAAAATTGTTTGTTTGTTAGAGGTAATCTCTGGAGCTACCTAACCGATTTCAAAAGTAATGGTATCAAAATGATGGTTTAGTCCAACTTAGAACATAGGCTATATTTTATGTTGGTGTCACTACCCCAAAAGGGGTGTAGGTGCAAAAAACGTTCTAAAAATGCGATTTTTGCGTTACTGAAGGGCCTAGAAATATGAAATTTGGAATATTAGTTATAAGATATAAGTGATGTCTAAGAAAAGTTCTTAAACAATTCGAAATTTAAAAGGGGTGAAAATGCACAAAAAGCGTTCTAAAAAACGTTCTAAATGGTAGTTTCTACACAATCTCAGGAAATACAAAACCGATTTTTAGAATATTGGTGTCAAAATGATGGTGACAACGCTTGCTCCAAGATATGCTGTATTTTATGTTGCTACCACTACCCCAAAGGGAGTGCAGGAGCAAAAAACGTTCTAAAAATGCGATTTATGTGTTATTGAAGGGCCTAGAAATATGACATTTGAAATATTAGTTACTTAATAAGATATAAATGATGTCTAGGAACAGTTCTTAAACAATTCGAAATTTAAAAGGGGTGAAAATGCACAAAAAGCGTTCTAAAATACGTTCGACATGGTAGTTTCTACACATTCTCAGGAAATATCAAACCGATTTAAAAAATATTGGTGTCAAAAGGATGGTGACAACCCTTGCTCCAACATAGACTATGTTTTATGTCGGTACCACTACCACAAAGGGGTGCAGGAGCAAGAAACGTTCTAAAAATGCGATTTATGTGTTACTGAATGGTCTAGAAATATGAAATTTGAACTATTAGCTACTTATTAGATATAAAGTATTTCTAAGAAAAGCTCTTAAACAATTCGAAATTTAAAATGGGTGAAAATGCGCGAAAAGCGTTCTAAAAAACGTTTTAAATGGTGGTTTCTACACAATCGCAGGAAATACCAAACCGATTTAAAAAATAATGGTGTCAAAATGACGGTGACAACCCTTGCTTCAACATAGGCTATGTTTTATGTCGGTGCCACTACTCGAAAGGGGGTGCAAGAGAAAAACACTAAACGTTCTAAAAATGCGATTTTTGCATTACTGAAGGGCCTAGAAATATGAAATTTGAAATATTAGCTACTTATTAGATACAAAGGATTTCTAAGAACACTTCTTAAACAATTCGAAATTTAAAAGGGGTGAAAATGCGCGAAAAGCGTTCTAAAAAACGTTCTATATGGTGGTTTCCTCACAATCTCCGGAAATATCAAACCGATTTAAAAAATAATGGCGTCAAAATGATGGTAACCACCCTTGCTCCAACATAGGATATGTTTTATGTCGGTGCCACTACCCCAAAGAGGGTGCAGGAGAAAAACGAATTAAATTGAGGTTTTTGCGTTACGTAAGGGCCTAGAATCGTGAAATTTGGAATGGTAGTTAGTTATAAGATATCAATGATCTCTAAGGACATTTCCTAAAAAAATCGAAATTTAAAAGGGGGGAGTCAAAATGCGCAAAAAGCGTTGTAAAAAACGTTCTAAATTGCGATTTCTATACAATCTCAGGAAGTACTGACCGATTTCTAATATAATGGTGTAAAAATGATAATGACAGATCTCCAAGATAGGCTATATTTTATATCTGTTTCCACTACCCCAGAGGAGATGCAGGAGCAAAATGCGCGAAAAGCTTTCTAAAAACGTTCTAAATGCCGATTTGTCAGCAATATCTCACTAAGAATCAAATTGATGTCAAAAGTAATGGTAGGAAATTGATGCTGACAGCTTCTGCTCCAACACAGACGCTATTTTATGTCGGTATCTATATCACCTAGGAGAAAAAAAAGCGTTCTAAATTTCGATTTTTGTGATCGGTAGGGGCTAGCAACTTAAATTTAGGCAAGGTACATATTTATTAGATATAAATGATCTTTATGAACAGTTTCGAAAAAATTGAAAATTTAAAAAGGAGTGAAAATGCGCGAAAAGCGTTCTTAAAACGTTCTAAATTGCGATCTCTACTCAATCTCAGGAAATGCTAAAGCTATTTCAAAAGTAATGTTTGCAAATCAATGTTGACAGTCCCTGCTATAACATAGGTTATATTTTATGTTGCTGTCACTACCATCTGAGGGTTGTAAACGCAAAACATGTTCTAACTTACGTTTTTTGCACAACTGAGGGGTCTAACACTTTGAAGTATGGCATGGTATTTACTTACAAGATGCAACTGCTTTCTAAGTACAGTCGAAAGAAAATTCCAAATTTAAAAAGATTAAGTGAGCGAAAAGTAAGTTTATCAAATACCAAACCGATTAAAAGTAATAATGATAACAAATTGTTGGTGATAGAACCTGCTCAAACATAAGCTATATTTTATGTCTGTGTGACTACCTCCAAAGGGTTGCAGGAGCTAAAAACTTTCTAAATTGCGATTTATGTGATACTGAAAAGGCTAGAAACTTTAAATATGGCATGGTAGTTTCTTATAACATATGAATGCCCTCGAAGGACTGACGAAAATAAATTCGAATTTAAAAGGGTTGAAGCGAAGGGGAGGTCCTAAAAAAGTCCTAAATTACGATTTCTATGCAATTTCAGGGAATATAAATCGACTATAAAAGTAATAGTTGCGAATCAATCGTAACAGTCTCTAATCCTACACAGGCAATATTTTATGCCGATGATTCTACCACCTGGGGTTCACAGGGACAACAAACGTTCTAAAAAAGGCCTTTAAAAGCTTTCTAAATTACGTTTCTGTGGATTATTAGGAAATAAACCAATTTCAAAATTAATGTTGGCAAATTAATGGTGACACTTCCTATTTCAACATAGCCCTTTATGTTGAGAGAGGTGGTAGGACTTGGAATTTGACATAATGGTTAATTTTAAGATGTAAGAAGATGGTTTCTAAAAAATTCAAAACTTCAAATGAAATAATACGTATTAAATAAGCGTATTAATTGAGCATAAAAGTTTCAAAATATTTTCTAAATTATCATTTATTTAGTTTTATTTCTTTTTATAAATTTAAGTGTAATTTCTGCCTAATGCAGTGTAATAATGAAGTTTAATCAAACTGTGTTTTAAATTGTAATTTTTTAATCATTCCTAAAAGTAATAAGTACCTTATAATAAATAAAAACCTTTTAATAAAATAAAATATTACCTTTTAATAAAATAAAAATTTAATTAAAACCTTTTAATAAGAATTAGACATATAAATATCACTTGGCATAATTCAAATATTACGCGAGCAAAGCCGCGGGGTTTGCTAGTAGTATATAATAGCATACTTGCCAACATTCAACTTAACTTCCGTAAAATGTCGGTTTCATAAATGTACGATGCTTATTTAGTCCTTTTAGGGGAAAGAACGGCGTAATTTTTAATTGGTGAAGATTATTTGAAAAAAAAATTTCAAAACTAATTCTTCAGAACTTTAAATAAACTTTATTCGAATAACAATAGTAAAATAAAACTATCGATCACCGTATTTTTGTCATATTTAGAAATAAACACTAAAGTTAGCAAATACTTTATACGCTTACAGAGAAATTTCATATATTAAGTAGTCAGACTTTGCACTTCCATGTTTAAGATATTCTGAGAAAACGATTGAATTTTATTTTATTTTTCCTTTACGGAACATCAAATTATGAATACAAATGAAAACATAAATATTTTTCTTGTTAAATTTCTATTTCTATTTCATGTGTTGCGTTTTCTAGGAGAATATTCTTGTTTATTTTTAGAATAAATATTGATCCAAACATTCATGCAGAAAATGTAAGTATTTTACCGACATCCTTCTGTCATATTTTTTTCGGACTGATTTTTTTCTTTACATTATGAAGAGCCTCCACATTTTCTTTAACCCTTTCCACCACAGCCAAATTTTGTTGTAAAATGATGAAATTATCGACTAACACCGGAATTTACATACGACATTTTTAGAAATTAAAAACTTGTTACTTTACACTTTCATTGTTAATGCAAAATTTTATTAAAATATTCCAGGTGCCGTTTGTAAGTTTGGAATTAAAATTAGGTATTCGAACCGGGGACACTGTGCCGGAAAGGGTTAAATTAATTTTCATATCATCAATGCGTGGCATAGCATCAATGTATTTTAAATTGATGTTACTGAGGAATCTGAAAATCGGATGTTTCCTCTGTATTTTAATGTTTTGCATAGGTTAAGCACGAAAAAATTTTTAACGCAGGATTTAACCCCTGGGCGACGAGGAACCGTTATACGTGCCACTTAACCCCTTGAGGGGCGGTGGGATAAAATATATCCCACCTAATTTAAACAAGATTCTCACCAGAAAATCTTAACTAAATTTTATATTTTTAACTTTGGAGGAAAATCTTAAAAAAATTGCTTTTCTTTATTTAAAAATAAAATTTTTCGATTATTCCGGTGATAATTCAGTATTTAGAGACATTTTTGACCCCCTCAAGGGGTTAAGGTGCTCAGAATCCTTCATTATTCCCGCCAGTTTTTTTTATTATACAGTTTACCTTATTTAATGAGAGCATTTTCTTGATTCAATTACAGAAAATTTTCTGTTTTGGAAAACCGGAGGTAAAACATTAAAAATTAAGCAAAGGGCTCCCGTCGCAAAGTTGTTACAGTTATTGATTTTTTCAGGCTAATTTCATGAAAACTTGTCATGTCTGTCGCACAGCTGAAAATCGCTACGCTTGTTTTCTACCACTATTTTAGAACGAAAAAATATGACTCACTTTATCGGAAATATCTCATCAATTGAACAACGCGAAGCAAACTTTTCGAAAATAACGGTGGCACAAAAGCATAGCGATTTTCAGATGAGTGACAGACATGACACGTTTTCATGGAATTAGCCTTCAATAAAATCATGCATTAAAATAAATGCATTACTTTAGGATTTTTATACTAAACAAAATAGAAGCTGCTATTCAGCGTATACTTTATTCATAAATTTAACGCTAGGACCGCCGTAGCGGTAATTTTGACCGCTAAAAAATGAAGATATTGCGATTCGCACCAGAATTATTTTTTTCTAAAATAAGTTAAATATGTACCACGGAGAGCTAAGTTAAATATATAAGTTAAATAGTTTTAAATAAAAATTCTGGTGTAAAATAGTTTTATAACACTTGAGTAAAATTTCCGGCGGTTCTAGTGTTAAATACGATGTAAAAATAAAAACACACGAATAAAACAAGTAATATAAAAACTTTTTTTTAAAGTCAATTCCTACTTAGGTCATCAAAGAAAAATTTAATATAATCCTTTAAGCTAATATTAGTTTTTGTTGCATTAAAATATCTCAATTTGTTGATTCCCTATAAGCAAATAAACCCTATTGGTTTACAATGGAAGTCTATGGGAATTTGGCGAAATATTAGAGAAATCGCCAAGTTAGCGTCACTTTTGGCGCCTCATTTTGGTCTTCAAATTTGGCCATATATCGCCAAGTTGGCGATAACTGGACGGTATTTGGCAGCAGAACAGGGTTTCCCCTATGGTAACCCCCCTTATGGAGATGCATTAAATGCTGTTCAATAACCAATGGCAGCAATTGTTTCTCCCATATAAAACTAAAATTAATTAATTAAATTTAATTAATGAATTAATATTTGAAAAAACTGTATTAACATCACGTGTCACCCACTACAAGTTTATAAATGTGCATTCGAACTTGAGTGAATGAATAATAAGTATTTTATTAACGATTGAAAATTTAAACAAGATATATACAGGTAGAGTGTTAACTAATACTGGAATTGAATAAAAGCCTACATTTCAGTTTAATCTTCAAAACCACCAGCAGCAGTAAAAATTTCCAAAAACGCAAATAGGCAGGAAACAATTGACTTTCTACACTATCAAAAGTTTAAGTCTAATTCAGTGTTGCCAGATTAGCGACTTTTTAAATTCAGATTATTTGGCTGTCACCAATTTTTTAAAATAGTATAATTCGCCTTATTTTTCAGAATTTTTAATCTATTTTAAAACAGGCCGCATATTTCTATTTCAAAAACTCGGTGACAATCAACAATCTGGTGACAAAAGAGTCCCGAATCTGGCAACACTGCTCAGTTTGGAAGAAGTAACGGAAACATTAAAAATCCTTTAAAAACAACTCAGTGGCGCCATCTCTTATTCAAAGTGAATAAAAGAAGGGAAGGCTGGAAAAATATGGAAACGTCACAGTTCATTCAAAATTGAAGAGCTAAGTGGAAGAACATGTTAAGTAGCGAAAATTACATTTGAAGAAATTTGAAGTGAAAGTTTTTGCTGTAAATTTTAAGGATTTATTTTCTATTTGATACCATGTGTTTAAAATATTAACAGGTATGGTACTAAACTCTCTCTGAAAAACTTATTCATATTTAATTTTCAAATATTAAAAATTATTAATTTTATTGACATTATTAAATATTAAAATGTTAAATATTAATGAATAATGTCTTAAATCATCAAGACTAAATGGAATGTTAGTATTTTAGCTTCACCATGTGATAGGATACCCCATAACGCTTTCATTCAGATGATAAAATTTTTTTTTAGAAAATGTAGCATAAGATGTTCATCCACTCAGCTCTTCAATTCTGACCCAGATTTCCGGAATAAGAAATGACACACGATCGTTACATATTTCTTGGTTCCTTAAACGAATTTTCATAGATTTAAGAATTACTGCTTTAAACGGAACATCTTGCTAGCCCCCGATATGATATTTCTTTCTCCCAGCAATGAAAGTGTCGCCTCCACAAAATAACCTTCCGTTGTATAAGCCAGCCGTAAAACAAAGCAGATGTATCATTGTACTGTTAAATACTCTACTGCAATTTTTTTAACTTCTAAGCATCGCACATTTTCAATTTTTATACCGTCGTATTGGAAAAAAAAATAGAAATTTTAAATATGCAATAAATATTACTATTAACGCTTTACACCCGAGGGCTCCGCTGCGGAGACATAATCTTTCTTTGCAAAATTTGTTTTTGGTACCAGTGATAATGGAAAACATAATGTACCTTATTTAATCAGAGTATTTTTGAAATTGTGTGCTTGAACGAAACTTCTTTTAACCCTAGAACTACCGGAAATTTTACTCAAGTTTTATAAAAACATTCTACACCAGAATTTTTACTTAAAACTATTTAATTTGTTTATTTAACTTATTATTGTCTGATTTATACATTTAGTTTGTTTTGAAGAAATTTCTGGTTTGAATAAATATTTTGAATGTACATGTCGGGTCCACTGGACCCTTCTGGTAGACAGAGGGTTAATATGTGGTGCCGATCGAATAAAATTTGTGTAAGAGACGCCGAGCGCAAAAGGTTAATAAACAGCTGAATGGCTTCATTTAACACGTTCACGCCGGCGCGGTGGGTCACACTTGATGGTCTCAGAGTTGCCAAGTCTCCGGCTTTTTGCACACCACTATTATTTTAGAGAAAATGTTGTTTCTTTAAATCGCCCAATTGTTCTAATTAAATAAAGCAACGTTTTCTGTATTAAAATACTGGTTTCCAAAAAGCCGCAGACCTGTCAGCTCGGAGACAGTCAAGTGTGACCCACCGCGCCGGCGTGAACGTGTTAATAAACTGATTTCTGTTTATTTTTGATTCAGGGCGATATAATATCTGATAAGGAATAAGCTAATAATAATAATAATATTCTTTGGTAGATTATTTGAAAAAAAAAGGCCCAGACCTAGTATTTAGGGGGCGGTGGAATGTGTCAGCATTTTTTCATTAAGCGCTAAAATAAATAACTGCATAGGAAGGTAGTCAAGTAAGGAGGTGTTTAATTTTGAAAGTCTTGTTTAGATCTAAAGTAGAAGTAAAGTAAAAACATTTACTTTTCCAGTGGAAAAGACCAAGGGAAAGGATAACGTAAGCAGTGCATAGATCGTTGAAATATAGGGATGTAACATAGTCACTGAAAATGTATTTGACTGGTTAATAGTAATAGTAATAATAATAATAATAATAATAATAATAAAATAATAATATTAACAATATTACTTGGTATATAATTTGATAAAGATGTCGAGGTGTCGCCAACGTACGTGACGTTACGTTGCCGACGTCCGTGTGTTGAAAAAAACCCAGAAAATGTAAAGAATAAAATGATGATATTAAATCTTACAACACAGAATATTTTATGAAAAAGATTTATCAATCAGACAATAAAAATATTAATTACAGTTTTTGTTACAATAGAAATATCTTAAACATTTATATGACATACATTTATTAAGTATCATATAAAAATTCATATTAACCCTCTAATGCCCATGGTAGCATATATGCTACCACCAATGTTTCGAATTTAGTAGATTTTTCAATTCGGATATTCCAAATTCATACCAGGAATTTATAATAGCAATACGTATATACTTTATTTCATGATTAACATTCGGTATTTAAATAAAGTGAAATTTATTATTGAAATTTTGTTGTATGAATTTAAATTCACTGAATTACGGAATTTTTAGAACGTATTCTACTATGGGATTTAGAAGGTTAATATCTATTAACCCTTACCGGCGCGGTGTCCTTAAAAAAAGAGACCTAATTTTAATTCCAAAACTGACAAACGGCACCAAGAATATTTAACTAAAATTTTCCTATTACACTGTACATGAAAATAAGCAAGTTCGTATTTTCTAATAAATTCGTTTATAAATTGTGGTGTCAGTTCATTATTTCATAAGTTTATAAACAGAAGTACTCCGCGCCGGTAAGGGTTAAATAAATATTTAGTTAGAAATATCACTTTTAATTCCGAATAATAATTCAAATATTCGGAAGAAGATATAGAAGATTCTATCCAACAGTTACCAAATGCAAAATTATATATTTAATGATCTGAATATAAATTGCTTAAAACATTTACAAACTGTTAGGCAGTAGAATATGCGTGACATCTTGTATATGAAATGTCATCATCGATCCTTTAATTGATTTCTATTCCCTCTGCTTGGTATCGAATTCTACCAGTAAATCCACGTTTCCAGATTGTGAGTCTAATAAAAAGCAACAGTTGATAGCAGCAACAACTGCTGTAATAAACACATACCGTGCAATCGATAATTGAATGGGATTATTCTCTGAATGATTTATATACAATATTTCTTGGATTTCTCTGTTAATTGTTTTCTAATACGATAATTCAGAAAATTACTTAAACAATGGTTTTCAAACTTTTATGTCTTGTGTAGTTTTTGAAGAAATGATAATTTCGAAAATTTCCTTCTTAACTCAGAATAATTATTCAAATATTCCGACATAGAAGATTCTGTTCAACAGTTATCACATGCAAATTTATATTTTTAATGATCTGAATATAAATTACTTAAAACATTTACAAACCGTTAGGCAGTAGGGTATGCGTGACATCATGCATAGGAAATGACATCATCGATCCTTTAATTTATTTCTATTCCCTCTGCTTGCTATTGAATACTAGCAGTAAATTCACGTTTTCGGATTGTAAGTCTAACAAATAGCAACAGTTGATAGCAGAAACGGTTTCTGTGTAATATACAAATAGCGTGCTATCGATTATTGAATGGGATTACTCTCTGAATGATTCATATAAAATCCTTCTTAGATTTCGCTTCTATTCATTTCTAATACTAAATTCGAAAAAAAAAACTTAGACAATGGTTCTCAAACTTTTGTTCCTCGTATAGCTCTTGAGGATGTGATAATTGCAAACATTTCCGTCTTAAGTCCGAATAATTATTCAAATATTCCGACATAGAAGATTCTGACCAACAGTTATCAAATGCAATATTATATTTTTAATGATCTGAATATAATTTTCATAAAACATTTACAAACACTTAGACAGTAGGATATGCGTGACATCATGCATAGGAAATGATAGCATCGATCCTTTAATTTATTTCTATTCCCTGCTTGCTACTAGATACTAGCAGTAAATTCACATTTCCGAATTATGAGTCTAATAAATAGCAACAGTTGTTAGCGGAAACAACTTCTGTGTAATAAACAAATAGCGCGCTATCGATTATTGAATGGGATTATTCTCTGAATGTTTTATATAAAATATTTCTTAGATTTCGTTGTTCATTCTTTTCTAATGCAATAATTCAGAAAATAACTTAGACAATGGTTCTCAAGCTTTGTGCCTCAAATTTTTGTGCTCTTGGAAAAGTGATAATTCCAAAAAGTATAGTCTTAAATCAGAATAATTATTCAAATATATCGACATAGAAGATTCTGTCCATCAGTTATCACATGCAAAGTTATATTTTTAATGATCTGAATATAATTTACTTAAAACATTTACAAACCCTTAGGCAGTAGGATATGACATCATCGATCCTTTAATTTATTTCTATTCCCTCGGCTTGCTATTGAATACTAGCAGTAAATTCACGTTTCCGGATTATGAGTCTAATAAATAGCAACAGTTGTTAGCAGAATCAACCTCAATGTAAGTTTAATAAACAAATAGCAGAGTTTCCATCGATTATCGAATGGGATTATTCTCTAAATTATTTCAGGGTTCATACGGGTACCGTTATTTTCAAGGCGAAATATCAGGTTTTTTTTAAAACAAAAATAAATCTCGTTTAACAGCGTGAAATTTCGCCTTATTTAAGGAGATATTTTCTATAAGAATACCAAAGTACTTTATATATACAGTACTATATATATAGTACTATATATATAGCACTATATATATAGTACTATATATGTAGTGCTATATATGGACCGAAGTCTATAAGTACCGAATAATTTCTTTGTCTGGAAATTCGAGGACCGGTACGAATCCTGGATATACAATAATTCGGAAAATTACTCAGGCAATGGTTCTCAAACATTTTTTCCTTGTATAACCTTTGAGGATGTGACAATTCCAAATATTTCCGTCTTAATTCCGAATAATTATTCAAATATTCCGACATAGAAGATTCTGTCCAACAGTTATCACACGCTAAATTATCTGCTTTTTCAAGATCTGACTATAAATTATTTAAAACCACATGCGTGACATCATGCATTCAAAATGTCATCATGAATCCTGTAGTTGATTTCTATTCCCTCAGCTGGCGGTTATTACATACTTTTATTAAGAATAATATAGAAATGCATGTGAATATCTATTAAATAAATATTTAGTTAGAAATATTACGCTTAGTTCCGAATAATTATTCAAATATTCCGACATAGGGGATTCTTTCCAATAGTTATCCCACGCAAAATTATCTTTTCATGATCTGACTATAAAATATTTAAAACCATTACAAACCGTTAGACAATAAGATATGCGCTACATCATGCGTTCAAAATGTCATCATGGATCCTGTAATTGATTTCTATTCTCTCAGCTTGCTGTTATTACATATATATATATTAAGAATCAGAATGCATGTAAGAATATAGAAAGTAAGAATATAGAAATGCATGTTAATATCTATTAAATAAATAATTAGTTAGAAATATCATGCTAATTCCGAATAATTATTCAAATATTCCGAAGTAGAAGATTCTGTCCAATATGTTATTACATGCAAAATTATATTTTTAATGAACTGTATACAAATTATTTAATAGCTTCACAAACATTAGGCAGTAGGATTTGCGTGACATCATGCATTCAAAATGTCATCATCGATTATTTTCTTCATTCATATTCACCTTGCTTGTTATAGTATTACTAGCATTATAATCAGGTTTCTGGATTGTAAAAGAAACACTTGATAGCAAAAACAACATATCTCAAGGAGTAATGCACGGAATTTAATAAAAATTTATAATCAATTAGTCCCTGATATAAGTTGGTGCAAATTGCTTAACAGGTGGCGCTGCTATGCTTCATATTCACGATTTCCGCAATTGCTTATCTCAAGAACTAATGCACGTGATTTTTATGCAACTTCAGATTCAATTAGTCCTTGATATGATTTGGTGTTTACTGCGTTTTGCTGTAAGTCGCCCACCAGGTGGCACTGCTATACAGCATTTTTCACGATTTCCGCAAGGGATCTATCTCAAAAACTAATGCACTGATTTTCATCAAACTTCAGATTCAGTTAGAATTTGACATAAGTTCTTGCTGAATAGGTTTTAGTATAAATCATCCAACAGGTGTTTCTGCTATGCTGCATTTTGCGGGAGTTACATGGTTTTAGTAACAGTCATATCTTAAGAACTTATGCACGGACTTTCATGTCTTTAGAAATCTCATGATCAGCATAGATTGCCATTTACTGTTGACACTGTAATAACGAATTTTGAATTATCAACATGTATGAAATAAAAGAAAGTTTTAGGATTGGCGCATCCGACTAGTTTTGTAATATAATAGTTCAGAAAATAACCTTGACAGTGTTTCTCAAACATTTGTTCCTTGTGTATCCTGTGAAAAAGTGCATATTTCTGTCTTACTATCTCTTTTTATACTTATATGAGTCGTGCATAGAAGAAGTTAAACGACTTCCTTGCTAATTTTTCCGAAAACCAATGACAGTAAAAGAAACTTTGATAAATGTTTCTTTAAATATCGAAATTTATTAGTTTCTGAAGTTTCCAATGATAAAGAATGCTCCAATTATTGTTTGAATTAAATGAATATGCGTTGCATAAAACCTTTGCAAAGTATTTCAGAAACACGAAATAGTAGGATAATTATTTTCCATTATAGTTTTTCTTACAATAAAAATATATGAAAGATTTATGTTACGTACATTTATCAAGAACAGTATTGTCAAATCTGGCTGTTTATATTTTCTGAAATTTAGCTTTCAATCCAGAAAATAATATTAAAATTGAGCAGGTTTACTAAATAATGATTCATAGCGCATGACCGAATGTGATCAAAATATAATTTGCATAATGTGTTAGCTAAATGCATAGCTCCCAACTTGTACGGATTTTTGCTACCAGTAAAATATAACAGAAATTTCTGCCTTATTTAATTATCAACATTCACTGCAACTCGGCGATTGAATTAGGCAAAATTTTCCATTAAATTTTAGTGGTAGAAAATCCGTACAAGTTGTAAATGAATAGAGCGCATTTTTGTGAAAGTCTCAAAAACATAGTTTGAAAAGTCTAAAAATTATCGTTCATAGAAAAAGCTCAAAATCCGTTATTCCCAAAAGGAAGCAAAAGATACGGGGTTATATCCAAATACAGTAGTGCGTGCAATATTTTGTATGCTATATTGACACTAATCAATGGATATATGGATACAGCCCCTCATCTTTTTTCTTCATTTTGGGAACAATGGATTTTGAGCTTATTCTATCAACGACAATTTTCAGAATTTTCAAGCTATAAGACTTTTACAAAAGTTTCTGTACACATTTAGCTAACACATTATGCGCATTATATTTTGATTGTGCAGTGAAAAATTATTTATTAAACTTGCTCATTTTTCATACAATTTTTACTATATTTTAATTCTGATTACAGAGTATTGTGTACAATGTTGTTTGTGACATTTTTTAAAGGGACTTTTTTTATATTAAGAACTCTGCAACTTATAAGCAAAAATCTTGGCAAAATTTGAGACTTTTTATGAAAACTTGAATTTCTCTTCGAGTATACATGCTATTCACATAAAAAGGAACTCAAATTATTGCAATAAGCCATTTAATCATAATCTACAGTTTGAACGCTTTTGCTACATTAGTTTTTACAGGGTTATCCAAAAGATATTCTTTTTTTTCAACCTGTTGACGGTCCCCTATGCGGTTTCTGGAAACCATCTTTGCGGAAATATATGACCTAAACTATACTCTTTACGCACCTGGAGTTTCAGGTTAATTCCGTAAGTATTTTTCTAGATATTTTACAAAACGTCTAAAATCGCAAGTCGCCGCTCACCCTTGGCCATATAGTGTATATGGCAACTGTTTATAGCAGAAACAATTATATACCTTTATATGAACATAGGGACATAAGTAATGTAAAATTTGATCCTTTCATACATTTTTCGACAAAAGAATGATAATGAAAATACAGAATTATTAAATTAAATCCTAATCACATGGATTATTTTTTTAAACGTTGTCGCATTTGTGAGTTAAATATAAATATTTTATTTGGCAAATTTAATAAGATAGCTATAAAAAAGATAATATGAGCTCTATGAAACAAAGTTTTTATATACGTTTCAGCAAAATTATAGAAAAAGTTAACTGTCATTGTGAAGATGGAAAAAATAATGTACACGAAAATCATTAATGCAGCGATCACTATGAGTATATCGCATGTATGAAAGAATTAAAGCATTTCTTTTTTTTCTCGCTTTTCTATTTTTTTTAATACGATAGTTAAGAAAATAGCTTAGACAGTGGTTCTGAAACTTTTGTGAAAATTATTTATTTGTGCCTCATGCATCGCTTGAAATTGTGCATATTCCTGGCATACTATATGTTTTCATACTTATAGTTTTATATACTAATAGTATTACTCATATTTAAAATATTACATACCATATGTGTCACGAATGAGAATCACATATGAGACGGGAAATAAGTACTCGGTAACGTTTCTGAAAATAATTGGCGGTAAAATAAAGTTTATTTTTATAAATCATATGTTATAATACGAGCAAATCATGTGTGTATGTGTGTGTGTATGTGTATGCAAATTTTATCTCAAAAACGGCTTTAGTGATTTTGACTAAATTTTGTATGCAACGGATTGGGATACGAGAAGACCATTGGGCTGTGACATATGTTCCAGAAAATTCGATTAGTGGGTCATTTTGGAGTCACTACGGGTCAATGCATGGCAGTGGGAGTGGAGGCTGCAACGGTTATTAAGTTGTTGAACAGTTGGCAGTAAACGAAGTCGCAAAGTTGGCAACAATTCTCCAAATTTGACAATTTTTGGCAAAATATTGGCGACATTGCCGAGATTTGGCGGAAAAATCGACTTTCAAGATCACGACTGCCAAAACACATGATTAGTGCCAAATTATAGAATATCGCCAAATTTACCGATATTTGGCGACGTTTTGGGAACAATTGGCGAAAACATTGGCTGTGAGAGTCACGAAGAATTGTCTTGAAATTGCCAATAGGAGTAGAGATACAGGATTCGACCAACCAGATTCCAATTAAAAATGTAGTTCGGAAGAATGCCCTTTCGTTGCAAATATATAAATAAAGTAAAATTTAAAAATATGTAAATAGATTTAACATTGATTGTTTCTGTAAAAATAATGTTGTTATAAAATATAATGCTTTATAGCAGCAATACGAGATGCTATCGGAAAGTCCCGTTTGTTTAAACTTACCTACTTTTGGCTACTTCTCTTTCAAAATAGACACCTTGTGAACATATACACCGATTTCATCGTGTTTTACACTTCTCAAAAGCACTCCGGAAATCATTTTTTCAAAATCTCTCAAGCACCGATAGCGATTCTCGTTCAATATCGGACACAGATCCAAAACGTCATTCTTTCTGTTTCCATTCCAAATTTGGGAATAACGCAAAGTCACAGGTAATGATTGGGGGGGGGGGGGAGAGGGGTGCAACAACCATGTTGTTATGACCTAAAAACTGTGTTGTGCATAGGACTCGGTTGTCAGAAAACTTGGAACAAATTTTGCACCAATGCGCCGCCTGTTCAAATTCTCCATTAAGATTTCTTGCAAATTCCATAACCGATTCCAAATTCTTGGATAGTTAGGCGACGATCTTCTCATATGAGTTTTGCAATTTCTTCCACATCTTCATCTGTTTTACAGGTGCTTGGTTGTCCTGAACGCTTGTCATCTTCAAATGAATTACTACCCACTTTGAAACGCGAGTCCCATTTAAAAACCGTTGTCCGATTTAAGGGGGTCCGGGACACAAAAATGTTCAAATTTTGTACAAGACATTTTATTGCATTAAAAAAATTTCTGCTCAAAATAACGTTTGAATGCTGTCTCTATCTTAATTAGAACAGAAAATATTACTTTTAATCGTTTTGGTTTGTTTTCAAAATCTAGCTTTCAAGCAATGGTTGTCAAAAAAACGACTTCTTGTGAAAATACGTTTTCTCTCATGATGTGTTTTTTCACCATTTCCCGTGTTTAAATTGTTATAAGTCAAGAACAGTTAAAGATAAATGATTCAAACTTGGAACATGTCTTTTCTAATTATTTTACTTTAATTTTATTCAGCAACTTCAAAAACAATACTTACTTTTGAAAATATGATTTAAAAAAAAGTTACATCATTTTTTTTTTAATTTTTAATTTAAATATTTTGAATTTTCTTTTAAATTAATATTTTTTAAAATGCTGAATCAAAATTAAAACTTATATATTTCTCTTTAATTAAATGAAAAAAAAATAAATTCTACAAATAATATTTCGTGTTATAAAGATTTTAACATGTTAAGAGCCACGTCAGCCACCGGTGGCTGACAGCGAACTTTCCGTTTAAAACACGTCATTCACCGATGGCTGACGTCTAAAATATGATACAAAACTGAAAAATATACATTGTTTTAAATAATTACTGAACAGATATTTAAAATTTATCTACCTTTTATTTATTACAGGATTATACTTTCTTAAAAATTACTTTGAGCATTGTAAATTTTCAGCGCTTCAGTGTCAGTCATCGTAGCACTCAACGTGTTAAATAACACCACTTTTTTAATAAATTAAAAAAAAAATATGAGAATTTTTATCATGTGATGTTGTATACAAATGACATGGTTAACCATCACAGGAAAATTCAAAATTTTAACTCAGTAAATAAAAAATATTTTTAAATCTGTCCCGGACCCCTTAAAGCTTCATCACCAAAAGCCGTATGAAGCTTTTCAAGAGTTTCGGTTGTAGACTTACTCAGCTTTACGCAAATCTTAATGCTGCTCGATGTTGCTGCCCACTGCTAAATCGCAAACAGTCCAAAACGCGAAGTTGAAAAAAATTTGTATAAACAAATTGCGTGCTCACACCTGGAAATCAAGCAGTGAAATAAGTAGAGGAAGGATTGGGGAATGTGAACTTAACCCCTTAATTCTCGCTCCCGTCATATTCTCGGACTGTGTCTTTTACTCAAATTGTTTCATTCCCACCAGTTTTATAAAATAGTGAAATTGGCTATATTTTAGTATCGTTTTTACTGTCATTAAATAAAGTGAATATTTCTTTTTCATAAAACAGGTGTCAATAAGCAATTTGAATTATTCAACCGTAATTTAATTCGAGCGTTAAGGGGTTAACCTATTTTTGCCTCTGAATTAACTCAGAGAGTCACAGTAATAGAATTCCGGGACCATTCTTATTGTACATCGTACAGCGTGAAGTTATTGTTATTCTGAGTTAAACACAAAGCTAATTTTAACAGAGCGTAGCTCGGTTTTCCTGACCCACCAGGTCCCCACAGCTGGTCGTTCGACAAGGTGACTTTGTAGAAGCAACACGAGTAATTGCGCAGATATCGTCGGTACCATGTTAAACTAGCCAATAAAAAAACAGTGGGCTACTTTTTTACAACTCAGATTTTTTGATTGGTACCACTTCTCTGAAACAATAAATTCCATTGTTTTCTCCTTAATTTATATGTAATTAAATAAGGTGAATTTTACTATTTCAAAAAAGAGGTGTCAATCAAAAAATCTGAATTAAAAAAAAAGTAGATCATTATTTTCATATTAGATAGTATTACATGGTACCGACGATCAGTGTTGCCAGTGAGCTACTTTTTTTTATTCAGACTTCTTGATTGACACCACTTTTTTGAAATGTCAAAATTCACCTTGTTTTCGCATTAATTAATATGTCATTAAATAAGGCGAATTTTACCATTTAAAAAAGTGGTGCCAGTCAAGAAATCAGAATTTAAAATAGCAGCCTACTGGCAACACTGCCGACCGTATGCACCTAATTTACGGTGTGATAGGGCAAAGTGATCAGAGGGCTGCACAAATGTATGCAGAATGCTTTAAGATAGCTTCCTCGATTAGAACTCTGCGCATGGAACGGTTACCTCCTCTATCATGACAGGCACTGGTAACCGATCCAGTTTCGGACGGTTGTTGATGAACACGTGCGAAAACTGGATCGAGAGCTGGAGTAGCATTCTGTATACATTTGCACAGCTGTCCAACCACTTTCCCGTATCGCACCGTAAATTAAATGCATATCAACCTATTCAAATAACATATAACGACTCATTTCCTTTATGCAAAGACAACTTTTCGAATGACGACCGACTGGACTTGTCAAAGAGCTTTGAGCCTGAACAGAAATTGTTGATACATAGCGACATCTACAACGTCATGCGTAAAAATCCTTAGAAGTCAAAATCACAGAGAGAGTCACAGTAATAGCATTCCGGGAACATTCTTAAAGCACATAGTATAGCGCGAAGTTATTGTTATATCGAGTTGAACACAAAGCTAATTTTAACAGAGTGTAGCTCGGTCTTCCCGACCTACCAGGTCCCCTCGGGTGGCCCTTCGACAAGCTGACTTTGTAGAACAAAGTTCGTACGGATACCGTTATTTTCAAGGCAGTGTATCAGTATTCACTTATAAAAAAAAATTAAGTTCGAACGCGCAAAATTTCGCCTTATTTCAGGAGAGATTATCTATAACAAAATACTAGTATCGAAGAAATTTCTGGTTTGGAAACTCCAGGACCTGTACGAACTCTGTACAAGTAACACGAGTCATTATATGTTAAGTGAATGTGCAGATATGCATCTGATTTACGGTGCGATAGGGTAAAGTGGTCTGAGAGCTACACAAATGTATGCAGAACGCTGTAAGTTAGCTTCCTCGACTGGAACTCTCCGTGTGGATCTTTTGCTTCCTCTACCATGACAGGTACTGGTAACTGATCCAGTTTCGCGCAGTTGTTGATGAACATGTGCTAACCTGGATCGACACTTAGATTAGCATTCTGTATATACATTTGCACAGCTGCTCGACCATTTTTCCTTACGCACTACCGTAAACTAAATGCATATCAGCCTATTCATATAACATATAATGACTCATGTCCTTTCTCAAAGTCACCTTTTCGAATGCTGACCGACTGGACTTGTCAGAGAGCTTAGCGCCTGAACAGAAATTGTGGATACCCAACGACCTCTACATTATCATGCGTAAAGATCTTTAGAAGTTTTAAAAAATGCAGTAAAAGTTAAATTTTATCTTCTGGATTAAATAGGCCCCATACAGCATTATCAAGATTAGCTCAAACTCAACCTATAAAATTAGGTTTTAATAAATCAAAAAATATTTTTCGTACAAATAATTGCCAGGAAGCCATCATAAGAGAATCAAATGAAATAATTACTAATAAAGATACAGCTTGTAACGATGCACTGTCATATGATATCCAGGGTGTTTGGAGATATTTGTTGCATAACAGATGAAAGCACGTTTTGTTGAAAATTTGAATAACTTTATCTTGCATTTCATCTGACGTACAACAATTAAATTTAAATTACAATGTATTCTTCTGGACAATTTTCGAATAAGCGCAAAGAAAATAATAACAACATTTAAATCCTACTGATGACGGCCTTGTAATGGTTGAAAACGTTCTAGGTTTTTCTGATGTATTTTGAGCTATTTTAAATTTGAATTTTAAATATCTTTGTATTATATGTATGCACCTGAAAATAATTTTTGTACAATTATTTGTGCTATATGTATATTTTAATTATCGTCTGGTCTTGTCATAGTTACAATGACGTCATAGTCACAATGTCCGTTACGCACGGACACGTTTGTCCACCGACCCCTGAATTCTAGGTCTGAGCACTGATACAAAAATGGGGCTATCATAGGCGCTTTTTTTAACGTGTGTGCGGTCACCTAAATTTAAACACCAGAATTTTATAAAAGATTTCATTGACAATTTTAATCTTAGAAAAATAAGGCGAAAAGAACTTTAAAAAAAGTTTTAGTACGGAAAATTAAGGGATCGTACGCACGCTTAAAAAAATCCGCTTTCGGCAGCCGCTATTTTGTGTCCGCACTGAGGCCTAAAATTCGGGGGGCGGTGGTTTGTCTTTTATAATACAGATAAATAGCTAAAAGATATTCTTTGTGCCCTGACATTTCAGCATTCATTTAAAATTTACGATAATTTTAGAAAAAAATGTTTTTCAAAACGAAACGATTTCTTTAAATCGGAAGCAGCTTTTATAAATCTAAAATAAGTTCAGTCGAAGAAATAACGTATCGAAGTGAAAGTAGAAATATTTACTTCTTTGTGGGGCATACAAATTGTGCTTAAAGTTACGCAGCTTCCAGATTTCACATCATCTCTTTAAAAAGGCATGGACATCTAGAGAACATAAAAAACATTCTTCTGTAATGTCTCTAGGTTCGAATTCTTTTGTTAGTGTAAAAACGGAAAATATTATCTACTTTTGTATCTGCTTGCCGGATTCGTTGCAAATAAGCATTTCACTCGTACAAGAATAAATGCTTTATTATTTTCTTCCGTCTTTACAAGGAGAAAGTACTGGATTCGTGAAAATTTCCAACTTCTGATTTTCGACGGATTTACATTTTTTAAGGCTCTGAGATCTCGAAAAACTTGTTTTTACAAAATGTTTGTCTGTGAGTCTGTGGATCTGTGACTCTGTCTGTCCGTTTGTCTGAACGTATGTGACTCAAATTTTAATGGCACTCTATCTCAAGAACTAATGCACGGAATTTAATAAAAGTTTATATTGAGGTAGCCCCTGATATAAGTTGACACTGATTAGTTTTTGATGCAAATCGCACAGCAGGTGGCGCTGCTATGCTGTATTTTTCACGATTTCCACAATAAATCTATCTCAAGAACTAAGGCATGAATTTTCATCAAACTTCGCATTCAGTTACACATTGAAACAAGTTATTGCTGATAAGGTTTTGGTGTTGTTCACTCAGCAGATGGTGGCGCTGCTATCCTGTTTTTTTCTTCACGACTTTCGCAATCGATTTATCTCAAAAACTAAAATACAGATTTTCATCCAAATTTAGTTAGACGCTGACATGATGTACTGCTGATTAGGTTCTAGTGTAAATCGCACAACAGGTGGCACTGCTGCGCTGCAGCTACCTTTAGAATTCTCATGATGGGCTTAGATTGTCATTTATTTTTGGCACTGTGGTAGCGAATTCTAAATTATTAATATATATGAGAAAGAAGAAAAGTTTGGGATTGGCACATCCGACTAGTTTTATTTTCGCACATAATTTTTTTTTAACAATTTTAACCTTGAATTAATACCACAGAAATTCCCGCATAGCTTCTGTGAGAAATCTCTAATTTCATTTGTTGAAAATATGAATAAAATGAGCAATTAGAAAATTTTTTCTTACTTATTTTCCCTGGCTGTAATCAACACATGCTAAAGCGGTTATAGTTACTGCTTCACTATTTTAAAGATATGTCAGTTCTTCTTTATTAATGGTTCTATGATTTTCGGACGTCTACATATCTTTAATTTGGACAAAATTTTCAAAGTTAATTTTTGCAATATTGACGAGGCTCAAATGATGAAAAAAAAAGACTTTTGGCAGGAAACATTAACTCGCAAGGAAGGTCTCCATACGGGCTTCCGAAAAATCTGATAAAACTACAGAATATTCTTCTCATGTGGATATATATGTTTATAAAAAAATTTTTGAGCGGAACCTCGATAGAACGTTCGTAAAAAAATAATGAAAATTTTGTTTATTTGGCGATTTATCCTCGGTTGTCGATGAAATGAAATTTTGAAAAATACTTTTTTATGTCGAATACTCTTTAAGATAAAAATGTTTCATATTGAAATTGTTTAAATAAATTTAATGTAAATAACTTTAGTTTTGTCAGTTTTAGTTTGATTTAACTATAGTTTTGTCATATATATATATATATATATATATATATATATATAAATAATGAAAGTTAAATATCAAATTTTATAAATTAAAACAAATTATAATTGTTTCAATATTTCAAAATTAAGTCCAATTGAGCACTGTCAATTCAATTTTGTTGCTATGGAAACGACGAATTCTTTGATATTGAAATTAATTACTGGTAAATTAATTCTTTCCTTTATTTTGAAATACGCTTAAATAAATGAAAGTATTTTTTATATATGAAACTGTTTTTAAAGTAATAAAATTAAATAACAAGCAACATAAATATGTAATACAAAAAAATGTATTTATTAAACTTTCTCATTGTTTATGTTTAAATTCATTAAATACTTTTTACGCGCATTCTAAAAATCAATTAACAAGCAATTTTCTGGTGCATTAAAATCGTTTGCTTTTGGCGAAGAAATGTACTGCTCGCCAAATCGCATGACGCTTTCGTCTTTTCGCGCCAAATACTCGAAAATATTTTATTTTTTTACAGACTTTCTACTGTAATTCCGCCGCTAAATTTGACTGATCATTATTACATACATAAGTAGTTTAATTGGTATTTTTGTCAAAATATTCAGAGTATGCCCAGTAAGGAGACTTTCCTTGTCAGTAAAGCCGTCTGTTGAGAATTCTATATTGAATTTATATAAACGGATGTGTTGGGAAAAAGTAATAAATAAAATCATGTTTTAAATCTTACTGTGTAAGTAACATTGACTTTTGCTTTTGTTGCAAACCTGCAACATGTTTCCGCATAGTGTTAAGTTAAAAAACTCTAAGAATTTTAACGAGAATATTTTTATTTGAAGAAAAAAAAATTCTTTATATTGCAAACATCTTTTCTAAACCTAAAATACATTCTATGGAAAGACACACTGAAAAAACAAACAAATTTATCACTTCATTGTGAAGTATACAAATTATGTTTAAAGTTACAGAAATTTCAGACTTTGGATTATATCTTTGGAAAAGAGTAGACTATCTGAATAGCAGGGAAAAGCATTCTTCAGAAAGCGCTCTGTGTTCGAATTCTTTTGAAAGTGTGAAAAAGGGAAAAGAATGAAAGAAAATATAATCCACTTTCGTATCTGCTTTAAGAATTCATTGCTAAATCGAATTTCATTCTTGTAAGAAAAACTGTTTTATTTCACTTGAACTTTTAAACAGTATCAAACTTATAGTATTTATAACGAGATTTTAAAATAAAGTTTTATGAAACTATATAAAAACTCTTTCTAAAAAACTTTTTAGTGATTTAGGGCAAAGGTTAATTTTTAAATGTAGTGCAACAATTGAAATGGTATTTTAATTTTAAAATTACACTAACCTGCAACATTTGGGTTCTGTCATGTTTTTCAGCTTTTGGTAAAGGTTTTTTATGTATTTTGTAGCGCTGATTACAAAAATTATCTTCATTTTTAAACATCATGTCACATTTTTCCACAAATCGTAAATTTCAAAATTAAAAAGAAAAAAAAAAAAGCGAAAATCTGTTACTGTAAAATAGACACGATAGTTGTGTTTTTATCCTTTTATAAGCTATTCTTGTGCATTTTGTAGTGCTTAATCCGAAAATAATCATGATTTTTTACTATCATGTACGGATATTTCGCAAATCGCAAAATTTTAAATTTTTAAAAAGTCGAAACTTTGCAAAAATCTGATATTATAAAATAGACGTAAAATTTTTAATTATACTAATTTATTCATCTTTTGGCTTATGCTATTCATTTTTAGATCTATAGGTCGATTCTAAATTCATGGTACAATCTTTAAGGGTTGGTACAGGATACTGTAACAATTATTTATTTTATAGGAATGTATGGACGCAAGTGACGCGTTGACATATAAATACAAGGGAGCCCATTTAGCCACTTTTTTTGTTTCAAAATTTCTCATTCATACCAGAAAATTCTCATATTATTCTTTTCTTTATTTAAGACAGGCATTTCGTTATTACATAAAGAAAAAAAAATTCTTTGAAAATTTCCAGTATGAAATTGAAAATTTTGAATTAAAAAAACTCCATTTCTATTTCTTTTCATGTATTTCTTGTGTTTGATTTTTAATTCAAAAATTTCGATTTCACACTGGAAATTTTTAAAGAAGAATTCTTTCTTTTTGTAATCACGAAATGCCTTTCTTTAATAAAGAAAAGAATAATATGTGAATTTTTTTGTATGAATGAGAAATTTTGAAATAAATAAGTGCTAGATTGGCCCTCTGGTGTTTGTATCTCAACGCGTCACTTGCGCCTATACATTCCTATGCAATAAATGATTGTTACAGTGTCCTGTACTAAACCTTAAAGTCTGTATCATGAATTTAGAATCACCCTGTATACATGTAAAAAATTGTGTATTTAAAAGCCTTAAAATTTTATTCCACGTGTGGAAGTTTCTTTGAACCTTTCCTGCTCTGCCTCGTGCTTTTCCTTTGATAATATCTATGGAGTTTATCTCGGAGTCCCCTTTTATTTTGGCGGTTGATAAGAATGGAAATTCCCAGATAGAATTTTTAATTTTCAGAAAATTTGCACAGTCTTGCTTTGAAAACCTGCAAAGTTGCAGCAAGCTCAGCATGACAAGACTGAAAGTTCATAACAAGACTGCAGCAAGATAATGCAAACGCCGAAGTCACCACACTTTGATCTTGCGCTAACTTGTCGTGCAAGTTAAATTCATGCTGCATCAAATTTATTGCAAAATAACTGCAAACAAGCAATCAAAAATTCTGCAAACTTATTGCAAAGTAGAAATCTTTCCACACCCCACTATCAGTTATAAGTTCCCCTCGGAGGGGTGCATAGACCTGATCGGGTCTATTGATGTCAGAGCGATTATACCGGGTGTCCCAAAAAGAACTGACTGATTTTAAAATTCAATAACTTCTAAACGGTGACAGATATTAAAAAAATTCTTGCAGGAGGGTTATGAATAAAGTCAAAAGTTTTTTTACAGAGATTTTCGATTTTAGTTCGAATTACAAACAATAGATGGCACTGCGATCAATAGAGGCTAAATTCAGGCTCGATTTTTGGTACTTCGTGGCCCGGATAATACATTTCCATCTCCTTTTTCTGCATGGAACAACAGAAAGGACCCAAAATCGAGCCTGTATTTAGCGACTATTGCTTACAGCGCCATCTATTGTTTGTAATTCGACCTAAAATCGAAAATCACTGTAATAAAACTTTTGACTTTATGCATAACCCTCCTGCAAGAATTTTTTTAATATCTGTCACCGTTTGGAAGTTATTGAATTTTAAAATCAGTCAGTCCTTTTTGGGACACCCGGTACTTTGAGCGTGTTCAGTACGTGTTAATTTTGTTAGCGCGCACTAGCGCCTCCTTGCGGCCGGTGTGCAAAATAGTAATAACCTACAAACGTACATTATTTAAATTATTTTGTTCGGATGCATGAGCTCCACTCCCTTCTCCCAGCACGAGTTATCAATAAAAAAACCACGGAGGGAATCACAATGGCTACAAGTTAATCTTAGATTACATACTCCATCACATTGATTTTAGTTCATTGTTAGTTTTCGATCATAGTTCCACGATTCATCCACTCATTTTAGGTAAATTTTGGATTAATATTTGATATTTTCTCTTTTTAAGTTTTCTGGTGTCAATTTTTCATTTTACTGTATGCAAAAAGTACACTAGACGTTAGGGGGCGCTATTGTCACCTTGCGAAATTTCTTCCATTCAACTGATAAGGTATAATACTTAATGGCTTTAATTGACGCGAGCACGTCGTCAGAAGGTGCATGGATTGTTTTCATCACGTCAAACAAGTTAAGGTAATACTTGTATTCCTCAATACGAACCTTTTTTGGTATTTGATAAATGTAGCGTTTAAAAAAAGCGGTGCCAACTGAATAAAATTTTTGCAATTTCTACATATGTTCTAATTGCTTGTTCCCTCAACAGAGGGATTTTTTGCGTTCGTCACTTTCGTGAATTAAAGACAGACTTGCCATCAGTTTCACAAAAAACTACTCATGCAAGTGGGTGCTGGTATATATAGCTGCCAACTTTTACGCGTTTTTCCTATCACTAAAATTTTATAGTAAATGTTGACGTATTTAATCGTCGAAATCTCTTCATTAGACAAGACGGAAATATCTATGAAATTTTCGTGGTAGTAAAAAAGCGTAAAAGTTGGCAGCTATGGGTATACCTTGCAGGAAATTTGCTACGAATTTCTAAATTCAAATTTGTCACGGCAAGATAATGTCAGAAAAAATCAAACTTGCTGCTAATGTTCATGCTATCTGGGTTTGTTGCAGACACATTTCAACCATTTGCTGTCTCTTGGTAAGTCTTTGACAAATTGCTTTCATAGATTTTCGTTATTTTTTTACCTTTTCATCTTTGAAATGTACGATTTGCGAAACATCCTGACCTGATGGGGAGAAATGAAGATCATTTTCGGATTCAGTGCTAAGAAAGACATAAAAATCAGTTATCAAAAGTTGCCTTTCATAAATCATGTCACGCTTGGAGGGAGGGATGAGGGGGTTCGTGAAATTGAACAATTTGGGTGACAAGGGGATAGGAGGGGGTAAGAAGAACTGTGACATCCCACATTTTGATTAAAATTAAAGTAGGGGAGACTAGGAAGGGTTAACCATATGGGAGGCTTAACCCACCCATCAGTTTTCATATTTAAAAGAATTTCAGAGTTTTATCAATAGGTGTCAACCAAGGCCACCGAAATGCTCAAACAGCAATCAATCTCAGTTTCATACAGATAATCGAAATAGGTGTGGAAAAAATCAATTGTGAGGTGTTTTCAACCAAAAAGCTGGGTTTTTTTTATAAATATTTTGTAAGCTTTTTTCAGATAAAATATATCACAGAAATTTAAGTAAGTAGCTTTTAAGTAGGGGCGCACAACCGGTGGCCCGCGGGCCACCAAGATACCACTATTTTCATACAGAATAATTTTTCTTATTAAAGGACAGAAACTTTGCTATAAAACATAACCTTTTAAATATCGTAGTGGCAAACAACTTTCTTGCAAAAAGGTTGTGCAGCACTACTTTTAAGTAATGCAGAAATATCGAGTTTTCATTCCAGGCATAAAGATTATACATTAAGTTAGGCTTAACATAACAATGTGCTGTTCTTTAGAAAAAGGCTATGTGGGGAGGCTTGACCCAGTTAATGTGACAATTCTCGTTTTCAATCAAAATACATCATTGACTAAGGGCGTCGCTTCTACCTTACAGAAAATACATTTATATCATGTTGTCCATATTTTGTTAGATTGTAAGACATTTTATAATACATTCGTTCATTGAAAGATACTTACCGATGCATAAACTTAAGAAACCTATCTAGAACACCAATTTACTAAAGACTTTCAGAACAGGGAGGGGCTTCTACAGTTTTAAAATTCAGATTTGATAAAAATTGCCATCGGTAATGTATTAATTAAGGAGTTCTGGAATTTTTTTTTTATTATACACTGTGCATGATGAAAGATTAATGGTTATATATAAAAATGAATGTAAATTTATTCTGCAAAGGTACGATAAAATAGGATGATGAAAAAGAAAACGTTTAAAACTGATTAGAGAATGATGTAAAAAATTGCTATTTGCACTGCACGAAAAAAAAAACTAATGAAATATAAACGCGAAAGTTTATATGAACTTTTTCCATTTAAATATTACTTACAACAGGTAAATAGAAACAGCAGAAAAGATTAGAAAGTACAAAAGCAGCAGACTTAACCATTTCTGGGGCAGTGTTAAGTTTATGAAACCATTTTATTTTAATCCCAAACTTCACAATGGCATCAAAATTTTGATAAAATCTTTTCAATTTAATACGTATGGGAAATTTTACCGGTGTGAATCATTTATTTCAACATTTTAGTTCTCAAATTACTTTGTCTCTGAAAGGGTTAAAAGATGTTAAAGATAAATTAAGTACTCATGCCGCTGAAAAATAGCATAGCATGGATTGAAAAACTTTAGGAAGGTATGGAGACAAATTTCAATATAATGAATAGAGTGAGATGAAGCCAGTCGAATGTCACAAAAAATAGGATAAGGAGACCAAAAAAAAAAAAAAAAAAAAAAAAAGGCAGGACATTGGCTACTAAATCCGAACATTATAATGCATGAAACCTTATGGAAAGGGTACCTGTCTTTAGTGGAATTTTGTCTTAAATGTTAAAATTTCATTTCCTTGATGTTCAATTATCCCTTACCGGCGTGGTGTGCTTAAAAAAGGACACCTAATTTTAATTCAAAAACTGACAAATGGCACCAGGAATATTTAACTAAGATTTTCCTATTATAATGTACATGAAAAAAAAGCAAGTTCATATTTTCTAATAAATTCGTTTATAAATTGCGGTGTCAGTCCATTATTTCATCAATTATATAAACAGAATTACTCAGCACCGGTAAAGGTTATACCCTCTCAGACATAGTCCTGTTTAAAACAATTTTTCTTTCCTCTGACATGCGATTACGCCTAAACAGGTTTGTTGAAGCATCATATTTTCAAAAAAAAAAAATAAAAATAAAAATAAATAAATAATTAAAACATCTAGCATAAAGTTATTTTTCTTTTGTTAAACTGATTTTATTTCTCTTCACAAATATTTCAACATATAATAAAGTGGGTCAAGCCTCCCGTATAGTGGGTCAACCTTGCCATATGTGGGGAGCCTTGATCCATTATTTTCTGATGATTAAAACCAATCATTTTTCTAATTTCTTATATATTACACTTATGTATCAATTTTATTTTGATAACTGATTGTATAACGAATAAAATGATATATAAAACTTTATTCTACATTCAATATTTAAAAAATAAAAAATCTTTTTTGTAAAAAGTGGGTCAACCCTCCCTGGTTCAAACTTGGAACAAGTCTTTTTCAATTGTTTTATTTTAATTTTAATTCAGCAAATTAAAGAAAAAGTTTACTTTTGAAAATTATTTTTTTTTAAAGTTACATCACTCTTTAAATTTTTTCTTAATTTATATATTTTAAATTTTTATTTAAATTAATAATTTTAAAACTGTTGAATCAAAATTAAAACTTATATATTTCTGTTTATTTAAATAAAAAAAATAAATTCTACAAATAATATTTCGAGTTATAACAATTTTAATTTACCCCACTTTTTTAATAAATTTTAAATTATTATTTTTTTTAAATATGAGAAGTTTTACTTTGTAATTTTGTTTACAAATGTTCAAAATTTTAACTCAATAAATAAATATAATTTTAAAATTTGTCCCGGACCCTCTTAAGAAATGAATACTACACAAGAAAGATGAGCTATTCATTTTTTTTCTGGAGTTAACAAGTTGTGCTAACTATTAAACAGTCTTAATAAAATACAAATACCGTATATACTCGCGTATAAGTCGGGGAATTTCTGACAATTTTTGGCAAGCAAATTTGGGGGGGGGGGGGTCGACTTATATGCGAGTCAATTAAAAAATAAAAAATAAAACTTCGAATATTGCAAAATTCTGACTGTTTATGTGTATGAATAATAAAATATTACAGAAAATATACAAATAATAATAATTTAACATTAAAAAATTTTTCAATGATTTATTTTTATTTACTTACTACTTTTTCGCATAGGCAAGTGAAATATTTGGTTTGATTTTGTGCAAAATTGAAGTAAAAATTTAGGGGGTCGACTTATACGCGAGTATATACGGTATTTAACGAACATAACTTAAACCTTTCTCTAAAATCACCATCTTAAAATCTTATGAAAGTGTGAAAAAAGAGAAATGTCTGGTACTTTATTCTACTTTTCTAACTGTATACTAAAATCGTTGGAAAACAAAATTTAAACAGCATAAGACAGTGAAAAATTTTTCTTTTTGTGAAAAGTATCCCCACACCACTATTTTCGAAAAGCGATATTCGCTTTATTTGATGATAGAAATTTTGCGAGTAGGGTAACTCTAGGTTATGGCCACATTTTTTAAAGATTGAAACAAAAATTCTTAGAATGCAAACACAAGGAACGTTTTTAAATATTTAAAATTCTTATACATATGCTCATCATATTTTGGGCAAAAAACAATTAAATATCGAGAACAAAAAATAGGAAACAAAAATGAAATTAAAATGGCAGATCGCCATCTCTCCTTCAAACCGAGGAGAGATTGCATGCAATACAAGAAAAGAGAAATTAAGTTAAAATAGCAAAAAATAACACATTTCATATACAGTGAAACCTCCCTAAAGCGACCATGTTCTGTTTCCATAAAAATAGGTGGCTCTGAGAGGTTGTCTTTTAATGGAGGTCATGTTTAAATCTAGATTTCAATTGTTGAAAAAAAGGTAACAATATTACTAAAGTTTATTTTTCACATTAGGGAAAAGTATAAAAATTTAAGTATCAAAACAAAAGTTAATTACATAAGTTAATTACTGCAGAGTTTAAAAAATGAATACATTGCCATTTGCTTTGATTTTACAGTTTTATCTTTTATAACTTTTATTTCCCAGTACTTTCGAAGTTCAGTAAATAAATTCAAATTTTTTTGGACGAGAATAAATAATGACGATTTCATTCATTTATCTATTTCTTTGAGAGTTTCCCGACAGAATAGGGCAGGGACCGTAGGGAATATTGACCGTCATTTTTAATTTGTCATCAGAATTAAATTCATTGTCTAAAAAGGCACAAAGGGGTTTAAACACTTAAAAGTTACCGGGATAAAAAAATCTAAAATTAGTTTAGATGTCTGATGAATAATGCACTCTCCGGAATTATTTTTCTAATAAAACTCTCTTTAAGAAACTAGGAAAAAACGGAATTGGAATCAAAGAAATTGGTCGCTCATGGAGGCTGTTCAACTGGGATGGTCTCTGTTTGGAGGTAAAATTAGTATTGAGCCTATGGGAATAAATTTCGTTCCATGAAAAATGGTCGTTCAGGGAGGTGGTCTCACAGGGAGGTTTCACTGTAGTTATCATGAAAAACATATAGGAGTTTGTACAAATGAAATTATATCACATAAAATGAATGAATAAAATTCAAATAAACAAAATTTGAAGTAAAATTTCAATCCTTCACTTGTAAAATTTTACCACATTTTTGACAAAGGTCTTGATAGCTTGTACACGTTTCATGGAACCACTTCAGGTACATTATGCATTGTATTCAGTCATCCTTTTTGGTTGTGGTATTATATTCTTCTCCACAACCAACACAATGATTCTCATCCAATACTGCTCCCTTGGAACCTGTAAAATCTGATAATTTCAAACGAATTTCATCTTCTTCACTGCTAGGAGTGTTTTTTCCCTCGCGTTTATTTTAGACTTTTTCACGATTTTAAGTCAATTTATAAACTTTATCTGTTTCTGGGACGAAAGTTTTGAGGTTTTTCAATATTTTCTGAAAAAAAAAATACATCGTTAGGTCCTATTATATTATTATTATAGAAATACCTGGGCATTTCGAAAAGTAAAGATACAATGGCTCGCATTCCTTAAAAAAACATTTATTTAGCAAACGTAAGTTACATCTTATTAACTGTATTATTTATTGCTTTTCGACATAATCACCCCCGTTATCCAAACATTTGTTAAGTCGGAGCACAAGCTTTTGTATACCACAGTCATAGAAGGTTTTCGCCTGTTGTCGGAACCACATTTCAACTTCATCTTTGATCTCATCATCGTCGTGGAATGATTTTCCACTTCCGGTATGATCTGATGCAATTCTTTCAATTTGAGACGTCTATTCGCACGAATTGCTTCCTCCGTTCTCTGAAGAAGGGCATCAGAGATCACAGATGGCCGACCTGTTCTTTGTTCGTGTTGAACATCGTTCCTACCTTCAGAGAAATGACTACACCATTTCGTTACATTTTGTCGATTCATAATGTTCCCATAAACAGAAACAATTTCTTTGTGAATATCCGCTGGTCGCTGACCTCTTGCATGAAGAAAACGTATGACGGAGCGCACTTCGCATTTGGCGGGATTCTGAATCGGCGGAACCATTTTAAACACGACCTACTCCAACCAGAATCAACGTTGAAATGCCGAACGACCGCGAGGAGGAAGCTAACGGTTCAAGGTTAAAACCTGTGTTGCCAACTTGCTTGCCAAAACTTTTCTTTTCCTCCGGCGTACGGTGTATCTTTACTTTTCGAAATGCGCTCGTATTTATATTAGTTAAAATTTAAACATTTATATCAATTAATATAATTTTAAACATAAAAGTTATATAATTATTTAAAATTTAATTATCATTAGTTAAAATCCTCACTTCATATAATTTTGAAATGTTGATTAGAGGTGACCAGCTGTCCTCGATTTGATGTGGCCATCAATCCTAATCTTGAAGGACAGATGACAACCCAATTTAAAGCGTCACTCCGCCAATGTACGAGGCTAACGAGAAAGACAGGCTACCGCGGTGGGTCCGATGCTTCTTTTTTTACAGACCGCTGGAGTCATGTGATGCTCTTTTCGCACGCCTTCATTGGTGCATTCGAGCATCACGTGATTCTAGCGGTCTGTAAAAAAAGAAGAATCGGACCCACCGCGGTAGCCTGTCTTTTTCGTTAGCCTCGGCCAATGTACGTCTTTGTTTTAGCCATAAAAGCAAAAATCGGATTATGTACGTGACTTAAAAGTACGTATAGTAAAAAGAAAATATTAACGTACGTACTGCAAAAGATTCAGATACCTAACGCAATAAAAATATTCGACCACTAAATTAAATAAACATTAAAACTACACTTACTTTTTATAATCTAAAAACACAAATGTACGTCGTAATGAATGAACTCTTTGAACTATTTATTATGAACATAGTCTATGCTGAAATCTATGGTCAAGTTTTGGAAATATTTAGACTGGTCATCTCTCCTCTATGGCCATATATCCTAGAATTACCCTATATAAAGTGAAGCTTTATATACATATTTTTGAAATGGTATTTCTGCAGCACATTGGCCGAGTAGTGAGTACCCCTGGCGTAATAAAACTACCTTTTTTTTATTTGTGTTAACTTGCCGTAATTTTAATAATAATAGCATAATTACAAGTTTTTATTTTATTTTATCGTAGCTTACAGTTGAGTGATATAAATAATGAGTTATTTTAACACATTATATGCGGGGCACGTAAAAATAAGTTTCTGGGAATTGGAGGAACAAATTATTATTGCTACCGTAAATTTTGCAAGGAAGAAAAAGCAAGTTGTAATCCAAACATTTTTGCTTCCGATTTGTTGTCAGCATGTTTTAATTTACAGTGGCACATGTAAACGTAATTTTCACGCTCATTTTCGAAAAGTTACCCACGTACAATGTATTGAAATATTAAATGTCGCACCCGATATTTAAAGACTACTTTTAAAAAAAATCTGATTGTTTGAGTGCCATCACTTTTTTGAAGTAGAAATATTCACCTTATTTAAATGGCAGATAAAATGATGCGAAAGTGAAGCCACTTACACCAGTGTTGTCCACTACTTTTGTTCTTAAATTTCAAATTTCAATCAGAAATTGCGAAAAAAGAATTTTTACTTATATAGTCACAAAATATCTCTTATTCAATAAAGCAAAAATACTATTCTTAAAAACTGGTGCGAGCTCGAAATTTCTGAAAAAAAAAAATGCAACCCAAAATGGCGAACCTGAATTACACTATTTAAAAAAAAAATGCTGGGAATCAAACAATCTGAATGAAAAAAACAGTATTCTACACTGTCCGTGAAAGTCACGAGTACGAGAATTAAGGGGTAGGATACCTTTAAACCTGCAAAATTTTCGAAAAATTTTTAATACATATATTCATTCCGTAATCATTTCTGAACAATATGCAAAAAACCGCATTAAAAAATTCCCATTAGTTTATTAATTACGGCTGTTTTATTAAGACTAAATATTAAGACTACATAGGATAATTAAAATTTGCATTGCGTTTATTCAAAACGATGAATTTTGAAACTGCGCGCAGTGTTACTAAAAAACTATGCTTGGCAATCAAAAAAACTTTTCACCACATATTCATTACTGAATTATCTACACCTTAAAACTAGAAAAAGGTAAGATTTTATTTTATTTTTGGTTCTTTACTTTGAAAATAATCTTTGAAAAAGTGAAAATATTTTTAGTTAATTTTTTTTTGTTTAGTCAATATTTTTTACAAATATTCTGGTTTTAGTATAAAGGTAACAGTATTATGTATTTATTTTCACTAAAAAATTCTCTTCATATGCATATTTTCAGATTTTATCATGCGCGCAAGATTTTCTTCTCTCATATATCATATATTTTTAAACTTATCATTTCAATATTTATTAAGGAATTTACAAGTATATATATATTTTTAAATATAAATATAAATATGAGCTTCATATTTAAATGATGTTTTATTTTTGACTTATTACACAAGTTTTGAAACTTGGAACATAGTGGTATATTTTCCTTTTTCGACGTGTTCAAAGGTATCCTACCCCGTTAAGAAGTCTCAGCAATCTTAAAGCTTCAACTTTTCGAAAATTTATCTATTTATTTATTTATTTATTTTTATGTTAAACTCTTATTTTTTTTTTTTTTTTTTTTTTTTACATTTTGATATAATTTTTTCCCTGAAATTCCAATTAGAACAGAAATTATGCCTTTTAGAATTCTACCTATATATATATAATTATTAATAGCTGAAACGGCGTTTCTGAAACTTTGAAGTCATTTTTCGCCAAATGGCGTTTTTGGGCATAACGCGCACGATATTTCAAAAACTTTTGAGTATTTTTTCATGAAATTTTCAAAACATATATTTCATGTTAGTCCGTATAAACGGAACCTAAAATATCCTTTTTATTGTTAAAAAAATTCTTTATGTGATTATATTGTTAAAATTTTTCAAATTTTGTGTTAGCTAAATACAACTTTGTATTGAAAATATAAAAATACTTTAAATCCAAATTTAATCCACTTTTCTCTCAGTATATAAAAATTATTGCAAAATAGAATTTCGATCGCATATCTAATTTTTACTTTATTTTATCTTTACAAGAAGAAAGTATTAGATTAGGGAAAATTTTCGACTTCCGGCTTTCGATGGCTATATACGTTTAAGAAGGTTCTGAAGACGATTTCACTGTATAGTCCAGGCAATAGGAAATTTTACCTAGCAAAATTAATGGTAGTTCTGGAAATCGGCTTACTTTATATTTTTTGGGTCGCTGGATCCGAATTTGTAACTTCCCACCAAAATTTCCCCCGGTAACCTCCCCCCCCCCTAAATTTTGGTAAAAAGCCCCCCAAAAAAGGTTTTTATTAAAAAAATCAATTTTTTTATTGTTTTAGGGGGAAAGTATCTAGAAATTCAGAAAGCAGACAAAATCTGCAACAAATTAGATATATGACATTATGACTTAGGATGAAGGGGAAGGGGGGATCTTCCTCGGAACATGCGCGCGGTGCTGCATGGACTAAGTTGCGCAATTCTACTTAACCACTCACACGTTTACATTCGCCCTCCCATCTAAATGTCTATTAACATAATCAGAATTTAATTAAAAAATTGGAAAATAAACTTCAAAATAGTATACAAATTTTAAAAATGATTGGATTCTATCGATAATGCCTGCAAAAGATAAATAAACAAAACAAACAAATATTGTTTTTCTGTTTCATTTTTCTTTCGTTTACCTACCGAAATCATATAAACTATTATGAATTTAATTCTGGGGCATAATTTAAATAACATATTCTGAAATCATGAAAAAAAAGTTTCGCTAAATATATCAAATAAATCTGTAGTAATAAATAGCATTTTTACAAGACTAGATTAAGCTAGAATTTTTTAGACTCGATTGCTTTTTAAAAGAAAATAATATTTAAAATTTTTCTATTGAAAAACATTAATCCTTTCTTTTTATTTGTATTTATAGCTTATTATGTTTCATATTATAATATTAATACTTAGTATACGCAAGAACAGAAAATAAATTACAAAACTGTGCTATTAAAATGTAAACAAATAACTATTTTACTCGATTTTATTTTTCTTCTGTTACCTATGATTCCTAAAATTACACCATTAAAATTTAATTTAGAAACATTGAATACCTGATATACATTTATATCATGCAAAAAATGCACCTTTACAAAATATATTATAAAAATCCCTAGTAATAAGTAGGATTTTTAAACAACACTGTATTTGTTTTTAACCAATAATAATTTTCTCGATTTTAAAAGATATTAAAAACTTCTTTTTCATTGCATTAGAGGTTTATAGTGCTTTGTAATATAATATTACCTGATACTACTTAGCTTATACAAGACTAGAAAATACAGGGTGTTTATAAAGTCCCGGACCCATTTTGATGTTTAATAACTCATAAAATAATAAAGATAGATTAAAATTAATAACATAAATGGTTAGATAGACTCAAAACGTTTCATGACCCTTGTCAATGAACTTCCACGTGTGCCCCCTTCGTCACACGGAGAATATCAAGTCGATAGTCAATTTCACGCCAGGTAGCGGCAAGCATGTCGGCATCCACAGAGGCTATTGCTGTTGTAATTCTGGCTTTTAAGTCATCAATATTCGACACTCTCCTCCTGTAAAAATCGTCCTTTACAAATCCCCAAATGAAAAAGTACAGCGGCGTTATATTAGGCGATCTGGGTGGCCAAGGTATTGGACCTCCTCGCCCAATCCATCTTCCTGGAAAATGGCCATTCAAAGAAGTACGAATGATGGTACCCAAATGAGGTGGTGCACCATCTTGTTGTAAAATGACATGTGGCTGAAGCTCTTCTAGTTGTGGAAATACGAAGTTTTCCAACATGTCTAAGTATACGACTGATGAGACCGTCTCTTCTCTAAAAAAGAAAGGCCCAATGACTCGGCCGTGTATTAGTCCACACCACACATTAATCTTTGGGGAATCCCTTACTGCCTCACGGTATTCATGGGGGTTTTCAGATCCCCATATGCCCACATTATGGCGATTAACAATGACAGAAACATGAAAGGATGCTTCGTTGTAGAGAAAAATGCAATTAATAAGCAGGCGATATTTAGAAAAGTACAGATATTTTGACTGGAAAATGAAATTATCTGAAATTAACCACACGCGCAGACGATATTTATCAAAGTAAAGATATTCAAACCTGAAAAGGAAAATACATGAGTTATTCCATCAATAAATGCCATAAGTTTGTTTATATCTTCATTATTTTATGAGTTATTAAACATCAAAATGGGTCCGGGACTTTATAAACACCCTGTATATTATAAAGTTTTATTATTGAAAAGCACAGAAACAACTATTTTCTCAACTTGGTTTTCCTACCACTTAGTTATGATTTCTAAAATCATATTAATTGTTATAACTTTTATATTTTAAAAGGAATCGTATGCACACAATAGTATACAGTACAACGCCGATTATCCGAACTCCAATTAACCAAAATTCCAATTATCCGAACAGCCAATTTCTCTCAAAAAATATTTTTAACTGAACTTCCAATTATCCAAACAGCCTATTAGACCTAGATATCAGATTTTAAATGATGATGAGATTGTGGATGATATTCAAGACGAAACAGAAATTGAAAATGAATGCTCTGAAAATGATCAAGGTCTATCACATAACGAAGCCCTTGAATGTTTGGAAACAGCTATGAAATGGCTCGAACAGCAGAAGAATGCTGATCCTATTCAACTAACGTATTTAAGAAGAATTCGAGATATGGCAGCATGGTAAAGAATGTCTTTTTTGAAGAAAGCAACAATCGAGAGCTTTTTTGCTTAAATTATAATCTCTGGCGTTCAGAAAGTGATAATAAAAAGTAAACAAAAAAATTAAAAAGACAAAAATCAATTTTTAAACATGCCAGCATTAACTAGTGCTGTGAGTCTAATGCGTGGATAAAGTGTGAAGATTTTAGTATAGTCAGGTACATCCGTTAAATTCTCTGTCCGTTTATACAAACTTTTTGCTTATTCGAACTAGGGTCGGTCCCGACTTGTTCGGATAATCGGCGCTCTGCTGTAATTAGGATGAGCGAAGCGAATCCTCTACTTGGATAAACAAATTACATTTTGTCGTACACTTTACAAAAAACTATTTAGTATTTTGACTTGAAATTAAAAATAAAAATAAATTATAATCTGTAGATTTCCACAATATTATTATTTTTTTTTTTGCAGAATAACCTTAAAAAAATTAATTTATTTTACATGTTTTTCCATTACGGACGCATTTTTGCAAATAAGAAGTGAAACACGTATATTTTCAGAAGAAAAGATTAAGAAGAAAAAATCATGGAGTTAGTATTTATCGATAGAATCATGATTAATTAAATAGTTTCACGATCTCTTATATGACATTTTTATAATACCTGTTTTTATCAAAATTATAGCATACTTTTAATGAATTAAAATTTGTGAAAATTCAATTATTTACATTCAATTATAAAAATATTTTTCAGTGTTAAGAATTCAAATGCACAATTTATTCTTATTATGTGAAATCACGCAGACGATACTTACGCATTTTAAAAGAATTATATTATGATTTTTTTTGTAAAGTGGCAACAAAAGAATTGTAAACAAATAAAATTAATTGTTAAATTCTTTATATCATAAATAAAAAATTCCAATGAAATTCTTAGTTATTTGGCTGAATTCACATTTCTAAAATTAAAATGCGCTGAAACATAAAATAACATTTTTCCTTAATAAAGATGCAAAAATAATATAAAAAATATTGTTACTTTCAAATATTTATCTTATTAAATAATGCTTCGCGAATCCAAACAAAGCATGGCTTTTGCTAGTAATTTATATAGTTTGGTAAATTAAATCACACTTTCTTAACCCTCCGAGCGTCTTGCAAAAGGGTAAAATTGTAATGTTGTCTTCTTTGCATTTTGTTTTAAATGCTAATAAAATATGATTCTTTCAACATTATAAAAAAAAACTCAATTACAAATATGAATATAATCCTTAAGAGTATTAATAATTCTTCAATGTATTTAAAATTCCATAAATCTATAGAATTATATTATCTTAAATATTGCTTGTATTGCTGTGAAACCTGGAGCTTAGTGAACGGAATAATACGCCCCAAACACTTAGAGGGTTAATAAAATATAAAATATACTTACTTACTTTTACTTCTTCCAGGATCAACACAATTCTTACAAACGTTGATTGATTGGGAGCTAAACTTATATTGGCTAATTCCATGTGCTTTTGTAGTGTAAGTCACATAGCTAATAACTGTTATGCTTGTTGGCCACCGCTATTTTCAAAATGCATGCTTCGCCTTATTCAATTAATGAGATGTGTCTGATAAAACAAGTCACATTTTATAGGTCTAAAATACTGGTAGCCAAAAATCGTAGCCTGTGACTTACACTACAAGCACTCGTGGAACTAGCCTATTATATTTATGTGAAGATTGATCAGATAAGCTTTTCTACGAGTGCAAATCAAAGCTGTGTATAATATGTAAAGAAATAACAAAGTTCATTTCCAGAAATTTCTATCTATTAGGTCTAAGTCTGTTAGATTCGCAGTCTTGAAAACAAAGACAAACAAATTCAGCCATAAATAATATATTCAAACGTTGGCGGTAATAATTCTTCTGAATAAAAAAAAATGTTGAATAAAACTGGTCCGAAACCATGTTGTCCTCTATTTTTACAATCAAATGCAGAAATAACACAAATCAGCGTACATACAGAAAAAAATGCCTGTTGACAGGTTCAGTATTTTTCCAGTTTACTTTTCTAAACTGACGTCTATATTTTGCATATACATATATTTTCGATACGAATACGGATTCAGGAAGTATTTGAGCAGGTGGTAAAAAAAAAGAAAAGAACGTAAAAAGAAATCAATCGAAGTATTTCCAGCTTGATAGGTGAAAAATAGATATAATTTGAACGCATGTGTTTTTTGGTCACTAATATTCTTGTTAAAAATATCATATCGTTTTGATCATAAGCTGTCATCTTTTAGTGAAGTTTTCCCCTTCAGATTGGAAAAAATTAAAACTCTGAGTTTTTCTCGAAATTGTTAAGTTATTTATCAGTTACTGATCATGGATTTATCCAAAACTGCAATTTTTAAGAAGAGACATTCTGATGATTCTGTTTTAAAACTATTTAGTCATTATAGCTATTCAAGAAAATATTTGAGTCTTACATCAAACGATACGATTCAACACTATTCGACAAGTCACCGGAATATTTATTTGGCAACTTTAGCAGCTCAACTGTTTATTATGGCAATGGGACTTGTGAGCTCATTTGCGTCTCCGGCGCTAGAGGATATGTTGAAACCGGGAAGTCGATTTACTTACCTTACATGTGACCAAATCACTTGGATTGCAAGCTTGCCAAATTTATCCGGAGTTATTGGAAATATATTATCGGGTAAGTTCGTTATTTTCCTATAATCTCGGTATGTGTGTAGTCAAAAAATAGTCGGGAAGAAATTTAAGTAACACACATATTCCTAAAATGACGCTACTCAAAAAATGTAATTTTTTATTGAACTTCTTTAACACTTTCCAACGTAGTTGAAAAGCGTTTATGAATTCGGTTTGTCTGTCTGACTGACTGACCACGGTCTAACTTTAATAAATGTACTCGAATTTTTCAGGCAATTGATATATGTTAAAGATATTTATCAAGGTATGTTCGGTATTGAATATGAAGTGTGTAGCCATAATAGATTACTTACAGGGGAACTCAAAATAATTCCGTTACATTATCGTCAACGGAAAAAAGTCGTTTGCAGAGTATTTTATTGACAATGGCTATTTTAAATGCATTGAAATTGATATAAATCACTGAATTTTGCTACAAGATTATTAGTATAGAATAAGGCGATCTCATCATTTATCGCTCATTTACAGGGATACGCAAAAGAAATCGGTTACAGTACTGTCTCTGAGCCATAATTGACAGAAGTGCGTTTACAATTTGGGTATATGCTTTTAAATGTAAGTAATTTTTCTGCATGTTACTCGTTGAGTATAAATTATAAATGTAGTATACAAAGCTGCACAATAGAACTCACTTACAATTCTCTTTATTTGCGGAAATTGCTGAAAAGGAATTTTCAACTGTAGTAGGGGAGACCGGGGCTAGTTGGCTACAGGGGTAAGTAAGCGCAGTCCTCATAAATCGCCTGTTTGTGGATAAATTTAGCAACCACTCATAGAGTACCTTTCTTATTGCTCTTTACAATGTCCGTTGCAGTTTTGCAGCGTTACCTATGTGCAGTGGACATTTATTGCGATTTTTCTGTTTTTTGCACTCATAAGTAATTTTTTGTTGCTTCATTCTTTTTCTGATTTCTAACACTTATCTTAATAATTGCGATTTAACTTGTGCAGTTTTTCTTAGTGTATGATTAACTGTACCTACTCCATATGTGATTTCATTGGATTATTTATACTTAGAGGATTACGTATCCTTTTTGTGAAGAAATTTATTATGAGGCTAGTAGGCGCACTGAACACGGGGCAAGTTGGCTCGGTGTTTGGTGTATGCTGGTAGCTTGAAAAACAGCAAACAATAAGAAAAGTGGTTGCAATGCAAGATTTTGGGCACACGAGGCTTGCCCAAACGGAGACATTTGATTTTTTACTTATGACAACTGTAACTCTGATGATGATATAGAGTAGGATAGAAGTTACTCAATGTTAATGTTTTATTCATTATTTTTATGTCTGTATAATTTAGATTTTACATTGTACGGCTATAACGCCTTTTTTTAAACTTACTGGTAATAATGAAATTGATTTCGCTTAACTGCATTTGAGCTTCATTTAAATTTTTATAAAGCGTGTGCCAATTTTCCCCATAGGTATAGGCAACTTGCCTCGTGAAGGGGTAGGTTGGCGCACAATTTCCCCTTTACTTTAGGCTTCCGCTAAACATAAATTAGAAAACCTACAAACTCAAAACTCCGGGGATTTATAGCCCAATGTCTGTTCTTTAAAAGTACAGTTAAAGTTTCATAAAAAGCTTAAACAAAAATAAATAAAAATCAATAACTGAAAACTGCGCCTACTAGCCCCGGTCTCCCCTATGTATTTCCTAATTGAACTAAATATTTGCATGCATGTAGTTTATGTAAGTCGCCACTTTCTAATCTTTTCTTTGAATTATATAAAGATTGTTCTCAAATGCAAAGGAGCTACTTTCTGACACATTTTCCTTCGGAAACGCATGAAATGGGCAGGTGTTGTTATTCAGTAGCTGTATAATCAAAAGGCGTTTTCCATTTTTTTCTAGGCGCAAAAGATCTTTCAGAAAATAGTGTCAAAGTTAGCATTTTTAACCGAGTTTCTGACGCAACACCGTGAGAAAAGAGAAAAACGGGTCGTCACTTGATCACAATTGCTTATGACTCGATAAGCAATTTATTTATCAAAAAATGGAAAACTCCTTTCGATTCCGAATCGCTTCAGTAGTCAGTCCTGCCCATTTTATGGCATTACGTTTAAAAATGAGAGCAAAAGACTTGAGAACCGCCTTAAGGCTCCTGTCCTGACAGTCGTAGAGTAATGCTCAACCTATGGAGAGGTATTTTGCCATTATCTCGTTTGCATTTCAATATTTTAATTTTTTTTTCTTTCATTGGACAGCTGAAGTTGATCCCTACTGTAGACCTTTTTTTTTTTACTTTTTCGATTTTGATTGCAGTTTTTTTTTTATGATGACACTTTCACTTTCGGAACCGGTTCCGAAAGTGAAAGCAACTTTATAAAAATATCTAATAATTTTTACTGTGCTGTGTATAATATAAGCTCCGTAGAGGTCAAGAAACCCCTGATGATGGCTTGTTAGAATAAGTCTGAAAAGTAGGGTGTCTTTTCATTTTTAATGTGTGTTTAATATTGTTTTTTATAAGTAGCACACTGATGAGTATCTTAAGTGTTTTTAAGAATTTTATTGGTCTTATATTAGATAAATAAGCCTTTGAGGAAATTCCAATCATCCCCGGAGCATCGAACTGATCTGTTGATTGGGAATGAAGATTTGGAAATACAGTAAAACCTCCCTAAAGCAACCACGTTCCGTTCCAATAAAAATGGGTCTCTCCGAGTGGTGGTCTCTTAATGGAGGTCATGTTTAAATCTCGATTTTAATTGTTAAAAAAGTGTAAAAATTAACTTTACTAAAATTTATTTTTCACATTAGGAATAAACATAAAAATTTAAGTATCAAAACAAAAGTTAATTACATAAATTAATTACTGCAGAGTTTAAAAAATGAATACATTGACGTTTGCTTTGATTTTACGGTTTTATCTTTTATAATTTTTATTTTGAAGTCCTTTCGAAGTTCAGTAAATAAATGCAATTTTTTTTCGACGGAAACAAATAATGACCATTTCCATAATTTATCTATTTCTTTGAGAGTTTCCCGACAGAATAAGGCAGGGGAGTTTATTGACTGTCGTTCTTAATTTGTCTTCAGAGTTAAGTTCATTGCTTAAAAAGGCACAAAGGGGTTTAAATACTTGAAAGTTACCGGAATAATAAAAAAAAATCTAAACTTAGTTTAGAAGTTCGATGAATAATGTGCTCTCCGGAATTATTTTTCTAATAAAACCTTCTTTAAGCGACCAGGAAAAAACAGAATTTGTTTCATTTTCTTCAAAGAAATGGGTTGCTCATGGAGGGAGTTCGACTGGGATGGTCTCTGAATGGAGGTAAAATTAGTATTGAGCCTATGGGAATAAATTTCGTTCCATGGGGAAATGGTCGTTCAGGTAGGTGGTCGCTTAATGGAGGTAGTTTCACAGGGAGGTTTCACTGTATACGCGATATGACATTTCCCGTAGGAGGATTGTACTAACGATTTTTTGAAACAGTTGAGAACATATCGGATGACTGATAAATGAAAAGTCCTCCTTCAACGGGGGAGGAATGCTTCAAAATGTTATGTTGCGTAATTTTGAGGTCACGGGCATCATCTACCAAGATTTTTGTTGTCCCAAACCATAATTAGCTCTTCGGTGAACCTTTTGATGAACTCAGGGGTTGCGAACTTTACATACTGACTTGTAACTCCCTCTTTCTTTTTTTCGTTAAACATATTTGTTTGAAATTCTCTATAAGAGATCGTACTTGAGATGGCTGTAGTGTAGCTTTACGAATATATATGTAAGCAAATTACGATGCGTTTGAAATAATGCATAAGTGGAGAATTTCCTCCAAATCTGATCTCAAATCCCCCTCTGAAATATTTTACTGGCTACGATCTTGGTTTATAGATACAACTATATATATATATATATCCTCCTGAGACCCAAACAAAATATAATGCATATATTTTTTTAATATCAGTTTTTTTCAACAAATAGGCATAAAAAATGATGTTTTTTAAAGAAATTAAAAATTTCGATTTTTTAATTTCGTTTTACAGCACATCCATCTAAATGGATGTTCAGGCCATAACTCTCTTTAAAATAATTAAAAAAATGCTAAAAGTATGAGAAAAAATAGAATTTATTATAAAGAACATGAGGCAAGTATTAACATCTTCTATTAAAATTGCAAAAAAAAAAAAAAAAATAAATAAATAAAAAAAAAATAATTTAAACAAATTAAAATAACATAAAAACGAAACTTACCAGCAGAACGTAGAATTCCAACATGACTCATTTATTACGCCATTTTGAAAACAAAGTAGTTACCGTTGCCAAAATCCAAAAGCTGAATATTGATTTTTGATAATACATTACCATGCAAAACTGGTTTTAGATTGCTACAATAAAATTTAACGCAATAGAAGGAGAAAGCAATACATCCATTTAAATGGATGCCAGGTCTATGGAAAATATATATACAGGCCCGTAGTCAGGATTTCCTTTCGGGAGGGGCTCAATCTTGGATTTTTTTCTGATCTGACAGCAGTTTGATAACGTCTTTCTCACGTTTTGACGCAGAACTAAATGTTTCACGAAAGATTTCCATTGTATTTTCGGTTTCTGTAAAATAAATCAGCTTTAGCATGAGTAAAAGCCTATATCATGTCACGAAATCTTTCTTGAAGAAGAACTGACAATGCCTTTGTCAGACTGAAAAACTTGTCACAAACAAACAGGTTTATGAGTAAATCCCTCTTCTTCATGACTGCCAAGAAAGCTGTAGCAGTTGAAGAAATCTTCCTTGGGTTTTCACGAAATATTTTCTAAATTAATGCAAGTGCATTTAAAGAGCTCAACAAAAGTTAATATGTTATTATGCCCTTCGATAAATCTTGTGTTGCAAAGCCGGAGAAGATTTTTTTTTTTTCTGTTTTCTGGGGCATGTGATGAAATTGCTTCTTGAAGGACTAAATTTGCCTTGGGGCGATTTCTAAAAACATTCGTCACTTCATTAACAGTTCCAAGACAGTTTTGGATGGCAAGAATCAACATGCTGTTGGACAATGCAAGGTTTAACCGGCGAATTGCACAATGGGCATTTCTAATTTTTTGGATACTTCCGAGGAATTCTAGACTGGAGCTCACTAACAAGATCAGATATCGGCCCCTCCATCATACGCCTATGTGACCCATTTAGACATGTCAAGACGTAGTTCCCAATGTTGTAATATTACTTTTGTAAATTTTTCGGCGGGCAAGTTATTTACTAGGATGAAACCCAAAAATATTCCTGAATTATTGGAGATTATGAATTTTTTAAATAGTCCACATATCTAACACAAAGGACAAGTTGTTCTGCGCTTGTAATGTCTATAGTTTCATCAGCAATTAAGTTCAAACAGATCGCGTTATTTATTTTGGTAATTATTTCTTCAGTAACTACATCCGAGCACATTTGATTGATTTCATTCTGAATGTCTGGGTTGAAGTAAGTAGCATTTCTACGGCTGTTTATAATATGTTGTTTCAATTCATCGTATCTAAACTTGGCTCTAAATCTTAGATGAACTCTTAGCTTACAGTCTTTTTTTATCGATTTCTTTAACGTTAGATTACTGCTATCATGATAATTTATAAGTGACATTTCTTTCTCAGCACAAAATAAGATTGTTTCAATTAGTGGTCTAGGAGCTGCTCTGTTTTCTTTTTTTTTCTGAATCTCTTTGGGAATCCAACAATGAGATAATATCTTTCTGTTTTTTTAAAGAAATCTCAAGAAATTTGTTTTATATCGTAGCACACTGTTTGTGATAATCTAATTGCATATGTCTTAAGAAAAGATATTTAGCCTTTTTCCAATTTCTGAAACATGTAGAAACTAGTCTTCCTGGTTTTTCATGACTTCCTTTACCTATCCCTTCATGGAAAAACAAAAAGCAAAGTTTACAATGAATACCATCTTGCTTTCTGGAATAAGCAAGAAAAAGAAATCCTATTTCTGAAACTTTTATCCATTTCTCTTGAAAACTTCTCTTTTGTTTATTTCCTTCAGTCATTGGAAAGTTGTACGGCTGTTTAAGAAATAAAACGGAATCAAGATGTTTTTCTTTGTGACATCATCTAAGTCATCTCTAGTTACAGCACCAATATCGAATTGAGTTGCTTGATATGCTGTAGATTCACATGGATTTACTTGACGGATCACCACCAGAGTCAATGTTTTCAAGAATTCTAACATAACAACAACAACAAAAATAAAGACTTACTTAACAGTTTCATTATTTCTTTTGAACTTATTAAATAATGATTCAACGGTGGACTAAACTTTTTAACCAGTTTAATTTTTGAGACTGCTTTGTCACTTTTAACGCTCTATCAAAAGACCAGTGTTGTCAATTGAATTTTTACCATGTCCCTAAACACAGCTCAAAATATCCCTGCACTGACTATAAAAGCAGTGTTCCAAGAAAACTCTGTGACTTTGAGATGAAAAGCGGCCAACAAATTCTTACATAGGGGTATCCATACATATTGATAATTCTTCAAAAGACAAAGAAATATTTTTAGACACACTGTATTATTTTCTTTCTGTTAAAGATTCATTCGCAAAATATTTAAAACAAATTTGTACAATGAAAACACCGGAGGACGCCACCGTGGCGTCTTTGGTTTCTCGATATCCTGCCGTTTTACTTCACAAAATCCCTTTTCAAAATTTCCTGCTACTATATATATATATTTTAAGTAAAAAGCCTTTTACACTTATAACATTATTTTCAAAGATACTTTCTTTAAAATCATTAATTTTCACATTATTTTACATTATAGCCGGCTATTAAAATTTTTGGAGCCTTTCTCTGGAAAATATTTTAATATTGACCACTCTAAGTTTCATTATATGCGTGACATAATGAGTGTAGAGAAAATTAAAGAATATCATAACATGCAAGTAAATGTTTTATATTTTACTCCTAATTTAAATTATACGTCATACGTGTATTCCACTTACTTTTTCTTAGTCAATAATGATACGGAATTAAGCTTATCGAATTTTAATGTGCATAAAGATTGTTAAATTTGCGTTTTAAGAAGAACTTGCATTTATAGAGTGGCAGATACGAATAAAGAACAATATATCCGAATGAGAGATATACGAAGGATAACTATAAGTGTAATTGAATAACTTTATATTTTTACAATTAAAAATGTACATAATTTTAATGTAATGGAACATAAAAATAAGAAAAACATTTTCAATTTTTATTATCATTAGAGATAGCTTTTTAAATTACTTTTGAACTTTCGGGAGGAGCTTCAGCCCTCTTAGCCCCCTCCCTGGTTACGTGCCTGTATATATATATATTATGTACAGGGCTGCTCAATAAATTCGAATAATTTTCTTATTATAGATAGGAATTGCTGAAATTTGGTTTTCAAATGTGCTATGCGTTTCCAAATGGTTCAATTAGATAGCATACTTCAAATTCTTAAACGGTGAAATGTTGTTTATATTATTATGGATATCTTTTGAAGTGTTTCATAATCTATGCTTGAGGTATTTTTTTTCTTGTTTTAATTTTACCACATGTGCAGTCAAAAAATATTTGGAATGAAATTTAAAAAGCGCACATATTCCTGTGTGACGCAACAACCCCGATTTTAAAAATATTTGCTCAGCTGTTAGAATGCATAATTATAAGCATGTAACTAGTTGGATGTGCCAATCCCAAAACTTTCTTCTATCTCATGTCAATATTTCATTTTAATTTGTTTTATTAGTATTTTTATTAGAGTTATGTATAACTTCATACACTTTTCAATGGTACAATATTAAAAATTGCACAAAAATCGCTGTTACAGCGCTCCATTCCGGCGGAATTTTTCCAAATTCAGGGAAGAACTTCTTTCTGTTGCCAAAAACATACACACAAAATTTAGTATGCATTTTAGTATGTATTTTAATTCTATGCATAACTTCATGCACTTTTCGATGGTATAATATTCAAAATGCACAAAAATCACTATTACAGTGCCCCCTAACGGCAGATTTTTTCCAAATTCAGGGAGGACCTTCTTGCTATGGACTAAAAATATGCACAAAAAAATTGGTTCAATTGTATGCATAACTTCATGCACTTTTCGATGGTACAATATTCAAAATGCACAAAAATCACTATTACAGTGTCCCCTACCGGCGGCATTTTTTCAAATTCAGAGAGGATCTTCTTGCTATAGCCAAAAACTTGAAGGGGTTAAGGAATTTTAACATTCGCCATGTTTTCACGTAATTGTATCTTAAAGATACACTATATGGCCATTCAATTTTAGACATATTGTCGAATATTTAGAAATATACTTGACAGATTCTTCTGGAATTTCAGGATTAAAAACAACAGGTATGACCTCATATTCAGCAATGTCGATTTGATAAGGGGGTCAATTAGGAGGCCAACATAAAATCAAAGAAAGAAAATACTTGGAGTCACACTGTAAAATAAAATGCACGAAATGATCTAACGCTGCCGAATATAAATAAACAGACATTGTGCAATATGTGTATTCTTTTGTGTAAGAATAGCACGTATATTAATAGAGATATAGCGATTTATTTAAAAAACTTAAAAAATTCTTGCATGTTTTTTTGCTTATAACAAGTAGGATTTTCAAAGAAATTTAACGCCAGTTTCAGAAAAATTGACAAAATGTTGTAGAAACAATATAGTGCAATTGGAATATAAATATATTAAATATTTTAGGAAGTATGAGCAGTTGTATGAAATAATGTTTATCTGCGCATGCGCGAACGATAGCAAGGATTATTTTACATAATTTAATAGTCAACTTTATGGAGCAACTTATTTAAAAAAATTAATCAAATATCGTAAAAATTCAGAAAGATATCGGCGTTACAGTGAGCAAATTTTTAGTTGTTCTCTAAAAGCAGCTCAATGAGTCCAGGCAATAGAGACCGTATAGGGGCTCTACCTAGCAAAATTCATGGTAGTTCTGGAAAAAGGCTTACTATATGTTTTTTGGGTCGCTAAATACGAATTTTTAACTTCCCACCAAAACTTCCCCCGGCAACCCCCTCGAAATTTTGGTAAAATGCCCCCCCAAAAAAAGTTTAAAAAAAAAATCACTTTTTTTATTGTTTTAGGGGAAAAGTATCTAGAAATTCAGAAAGTCGATAAAATTTGCAACAAATTAGATATATGACATTATGACTTAGAATGAAGCGGAAGGGGGTCTGCCTCGGAACATACGCGTGGTTCTGCGTGAACTAAGCGGCGCAATTCCACTTAACCACTCACACGTTTACATTCGCCCTCCCATATCCTCTCCGAACTTTCTCTATAAGGTTTACTTTAAGTTTTTTGGGTCGCTGAATCCGAATTTTTAACTTCCCCCCAAAATTCCCCCCCCCCCCGAAACTCCACCTCCAAATAGTTGTTTTTAACTTAAATTTCTTATTGTTTTAGGGGAAAAGCATTACGAAATTCAGAAACTAGACAAAATTTGCAACAAATACAAAACAATACAGAAATTGAATTTTTTAATAAAAACTTTTTTGGGGGCGTTTTTACCAAAATTTGGGTGGGTTGCCGGGGGAAATTTTGGTGGGAAGTTACAAATTCGAATTCAGCGACCCAAAAAACATAAAGTAAGCCGATTTCTTGAACTACCATTAATTTTGCTAGGTAAAATTCCCTATTGCCTGGACTATAAGGTATTTTCCACAAATTGTCATTTTTAATTTTTTAAATTATCATTTTTACTTTCTTCTATATTCAATAGAAGAAAGTATTGTAATCGATTTTTTTTCGACTTCCGGTTTTCGACGGATTTACACGTTTTAGGGGTCAGAGATCCCCAAAAAACATGTTTATAGAAAATGTCTGTCTGTCCGTGTGTCTGTCGCCACTGTACCATCAAAATGTGTATGAAGTTATGCATAGAATTGAACCAAATTTTTATTTTAAGTTTTTGGCTATGGCAAGCAGATCCTCCCTGAATTTGGAAAAAAATTCGCCGGTAGGGGGCACTGTAATAGCGATTTTTGTGCGATTTTGAATGTTGTACCATCCAAAAGTGTATGAAGTTATGCATAGAATTGAACCAAATTTTTATTTTAAGTTTTTGGATATGGCAAGTAGGTCCTCCCTGAATTTGGAAAAAAATCGCCGGTAGGGGGCGCTGTAACAACGATTTTTGTGCGATTTTGAATATTGTACCATCCAAAAGTGTATAAGTGAGGGGCTCCTCTCACTGGAACTTTTTGGGGCCCTTCCATCTTGAAAAATTAGGTACATTTATAATTTTAAAATAATAGATATTCAAAACTTAATTACAATAATTACTTACAAATGAATTAAAATGTATTCAAATCGTTAAGGATTAATTACACAAAATTCATTTTATGTTCAAATTATATCAGATTATTTTACATGAATTTAGATACTGTGGCGGATAAATGCGCTAAAATTATGTATCTTATCTTCCTTTCATTTTTTAAGAACATAAAATGATAATTCAAACTTCAAACCAAGGTAAATCAGAAACTAAGGAGACAATATTTTAGTGTCTTCTGAGCTATAACTCAAAAACTCATTTCGCTTCTTTTTGTTTTTGGCTCATTTATGACAAGAAATAAGATCTAAATGTATGGGGTTTTAATGCATGGGACTGCAGCGGCCTGCACTGCGTCTCATTGTCTTGCTTGCAATTTTAATTTCATTTAATTCAATAAACGATTTCAGAAATCAAATAAATTCATCAAGTATAATCAAATTAAATTATATTTTCTTCTTTTCGTTACATAACTGGGTTCTTAGAATGACATTTGCTTTCCAGATGTAAAAAGAATTCGAAGCTCCGCAAGTTATTTTAAACCCATGTGCACTGAATTTTTATATAAATATATTTCTAAACACTGATTTAATTAACTAATCTGTATATAGGTTTGTAATTAAGTGTGTCTTAATAACGAATTCCATAAAAAATGGCCCCAAAAATGTAAAAGTGGCACTTCCATAACTGCGATTTGCGAAAAATCTGCTAAAACGGAAAAAATTCCTATTGAGTTTAACTATGGAGGACATTGTCTTTGACAGTCATGATATATCTCATTGTCGTGTGTCACTTTTGATCTGGATGTGGAGAATTTTTTTGAGAAGGTAAAAGTATGAACAATGCAATAATAAAACTTATGCAATAATAAACGATGCAATAATAAAATAGTGATTACTAGCTGACCCGCCCTGCGTTGCTTGGGCCCGTTATAATAACCTTAAACAAAACTAAAATATGCATGATTTTATATCTTAGTAAAATTGGGGCACCAATGCCTTTGGCAGCGTCTAGTGTGTTCCCAACAAACCTCTTTTCGAACGAACTTGTGACCTGGGTCCCCGCGGCGGCCTAAGGCAGCGTATATCGGGAGTGTTCCGCACGCGCGGAAGACAATCGAAAACCAAGTTGAATGGCAAAAACCCTGTAGTAATCGGGTCCATAGAACCTGAGACAAGAATGTGCCTTTGGCGGGGGAAAATGGAACTAAAAACTGTAAGACAAATGTAAGCTAAATTGAATGAACCAATTTTCGTTGAAATCGAACCCATAGAAACCGAGAAAAGAATGCATTGTTAATCTTCGAAAATGGTGGTAAAAGAAGTCCAAGATAAACTTATTCACAATATTGAAATATTTATTTGCTTAAATAGGATACAATAACAATGGAACAATAAAGCAAGTGTATGGATTCCCTAGTTGCTTGGCAACTTTACATCCAGGCTAAGAGTAAATCGTGTTACAATTCAATGGGAGCCTTAGAAAAAAGAGCGTTTAAACGCGGCTAGTAGCCACGAAAAATAGAGAGTAAAAACTAAAAAGATAGACAATTTTTAATAGAAAAAATTGTTGGTATAACTAGTAGGGAAAAAAAATGTTCCATATGATCCAAAAATATGTCCAGGACAGGCGAAAAAGCTACCAAAGGAAGCCCCGTAAAAAAAAAGACTCAATTCAGAGACCATACATTAGTTTAACACAATTATAACAAAGTAAGATACGAAAATGTATAAAAAATGAAATATTTACATATTTGCAGAAAAAAAAGAGAGAGATTAAAGTTTATAAGAAAATGCACAAAAGATAGGAAAATACAATAATAAAAAACAACATTGAGGAGAGTTCAGACTGACAGGACTGAAAAAAGCACAAAATGTATAGGGGAACAAGGGGGAAAAAGGACGGCGCCCGCCCAGTCTGGTAACTCGATGAGAAAAGGTTATTTAAGGAGACCATGATAGTGAAATTAAAGCACAAAAAGGTAAGACATAAAGAATTTGAAAAGCATAAGAAAAGCAGCTTAAAAGTTTTTTTTTTTTTTTTTTTTTTTTTTTTTTTTTTTTTTTTAAAGCACACAAAGACAGAAATACAGGGAAAAAGGAAATAGTTTAGCAGGGAATGAAGTTATTCTCCATTTAAGTTGAGAAGGTTAGCATGTTTATCGAATTCATTGATGATCACCATTACTTTTTGCATAGGGTTATCAATTTTTTTGGTTTGAGTTGAAATGTTTTTGATGCAGCTTAAAAATTTTGTAATTTGAAAAACTTCTTTTATTTCATTGAAGGTGGTAAGTATATCTTTAATATCATTAGAGTAATTTACTGGAATTTTCAAATTTTGAGTATTGTTAGTATTTTCAGTAGTAGGAGAGGAAAGGGTATTTGAGGTATCATTAACATTAGTTTCGGAATTTATCATGCTAGTACTGGTTGAGGGATCATTTGTCAAAGGTTTTTTGGTGTAGTTATAATCTTTAAAGATTTCGGCAAGAATTTGTGTTTCCGAGGAGAGATTGCTGACGCTATTACATGTAGTTTTTCTGTTATGTTTATTTTCAAGCCTGTACGGGTGTTTAGGGCACCTGCGGAAATTCGCGAGATGTCCAAGGCCACAATTAGCGCATGTAGGTTTAATTCTACCTTTGTGCTCACAAGCAGTGCTTAAGTGTGATTCCCCACATTTGACACATTTGGCGTCAAAGCCGCACACCTCTGAGGCATGTCCATACCCTTGACACCGATAGCATTGTTTAACTTTATTTTTTGAAGTAAAGACTTCGATTTTAACAGAAATATAGTGGATCACGTTAATTTTGTAGATTTCCTCAAAGTTTTTTCGTGGTATAACATTTACCATATAGATTGGCATGGGATGCCCAGTCTTTCTATTTTTAAGCATGGCAGCCCTAGTGACTGCAAATCCATGCTCGCGAGGGCTTTCTTCTATTAGTTTAACATCTGTATAACAGGGAAGGCCCCTAATGCATATTTTCTTCGGTCTTATCTCTCTGGGGTCAAGAGTAGTGTATTTTATCTTATTTTGATTTAGCCATCTCTGTGTTAGTTTATAGTCATTGTCTGAAGCACATTGAACTACTAAGCGTTCTCCTTTAAGAGCTATTTTTGGTTTTTCAAAATATTTCTCGGTAATTTGTTGAGCTAGTGTCGTCCAATTTTGGTCGATATCAATATAGAAGGGATTAGTAGGTTTTTTAGAGTTACCAGGTTCCTGGACGGAACTATCATCAGAATTGGATTGCTCCATGTCAGCATTACCGCTTAAATTAACTTCATTTGCGATATTTTTGAATTTATTAGCAAGAGGGATAGTAGAACTCTCCTCTGTCAAGGGACGCTTAATCCCCTTTTTGACTGCGTTGAATAATTCATTTTTAAGGTTAGTGTCATTAATGATTATGTTAGGTGCTTTCTTATACTGTATAGAACAGAAAAAGCTAAAAATAGCAGAGTCTAACAAATTATCTATAATAGGCTCCCTTAGCAAAGAAAAAGCTTCAAAACATGTTCTTCTTACCTCCTCTTGATCAGTAGGCGAAGTAGCGTAACCATCTTTAGTTTTCAAGTTTAAAATGTATCTGTCCACAAAGGTGTAAAAATCAGTCAGTATTTTTTTAGAATGGTCCTCGAAGTTGGACGAAATATTATCAAATTGTTCCTTATAGTTGCTGACTAACGTTCCATTTGCGATGTTTTCAATAACATCCGCCATATAACTCGTATTCTTAATAGATGCCATGATACAGTTCAAATAGAGATTAAACTATTCTAACGAACCGCCCCACCTGCCATTCAAGCTGCGAAAAATATAACTTGCGAAGGAGCAATCACCTCATACGTCCACCTCACAACAGAGCTCCAACGCGAGATGAAAAAAGATATATACCTAGGATACAATATTTCTCGGTGTCTTTAATTTGTGCAATTTTATTCTTAAATTTGTCCGGTATTCATGTTTGAATATATTTATTTTTTCAACGTTGTTTCCGCTAGAGTCTCTTATACTCGGGACGTGGCTGGGGGCCTATGAACCTTGCTTCCGCAAAAGAGTCGGAATAACTAGAAGAATAAAGGGCTGCGGACGGAAAGAGATAGTGATATAGTGATCGCGAAAATGTAGGGCACGATATATGATTACTTGTTTATTTTCGATGATTTTTTCCATTTTTCATATGCATTTGTAATTTTATGTTATACATTCTGAAGACGACTCAGAAAATGAGTTGAAACATGTAAATATAGATTTTTAATTTACTTTTAATGTGTTTTTATAACGTCCTTTAAGCAAATAAATATTTTAATATTGTGATATAGTTAGTAGTGGACGTAATTTAGACTTACTACTCGCACTTCTTCTAGGAAATACCTAGAAATCATCTTTTCCAAAGCAAGAAGAGATGAGAAACTTCTAATACAACATTGTAACGAAATAAATACTAATTCTCCTGACAGAATGGAAAAAAATGCAACAAAAGATAGATGTCCTGCTAAGACAGAATGATGAATTGTCATTAAAGCTTAAAGAAAGCACAAAAATAGAAATTAAGCTTGAGAAATATTTGGAAGAACTGAAACAAGAGAATAAACAATTAAAAGACTCCTTGACTGAGGTAGAACAAAGTAAAGAACAAATTAATGAAAGTTTAAAGAAGAAATTAATAAATTAAAATGTCAACAGAATCAACTTAAAAAACATATTAAAGAAAAATTTACACAAACAGAAACTAAATTAAAAACAACAACAACTCAAACAATAATGGAAGAAAGATCGATTGCAGAAATAAAACTTGAAAAATATCTGGAAGAATTGAAACAAGAAAATAAACAATTAAAAGAATCTTTGGCCAAGGAGGAACAAAGTAAAGAACAAATTAATGAAAGCCTTAAAGAATAAATTAATAAATTAAAAAGACAACACAAGGAATTAAAACCATATACTAAAGAAAAAATTATACAAACAGAAGTCAAATCAAAAACAATAACAACTCAAACAATAATGGAAAACAAAGATAATGACAGCATAGAAGATAATGATGAAGGCGGGTTTATTCAACTATCAAACAGACTACAAAAAATTGAGGAGTTGGTGACACGAAACCTGGAATACTCAAGTAGGGGCTGAAAAGTATGACGAAAATTCCATATCTAATGTCATAAGTGCGGGTAAATACCAATCCAATGATACCCCATTCATCGTTGACACGCCGCATATTAGTTTAACCCATTTATGCCTAGAGTACCATTTTTGGGACACCTCGAATTTTAATAAATTTGTATCATTTTCTTCGTATTTATAACATGAGAACAGTTTGAAATTACTATCTATAAATGTCTTTATCCCTCTGTTACAGAGATGACAATATAAGATGGATATTTATTTGCTTAAATAAAGCTTTTTTCGGTGTTTATCGATTTTTCATTTTTCAAGGTGGCGAAATGTAAAAAGTAAATTTATTTGTATTTTTTCTATCAAGCATCCAAATAAATAAGTCATAATCTTGCAGACTCCTTTGAAATACGTATTTTTTTAATTGTGATGTTACATGTTCAAGCCTATTCTTTATGCATTTTTGTAACGTGCAAAATATAGGTCGCTAGTCTCAAATGGGTACATATTTTTGTTAGCCATTTAGAAAACAGTTATTTATGCAAAGTTCGTTTCAAGATGTTTTTGAAATAAATTGTTTTAAAGCCTCAAATACGATTATTCTTACTTTTATATTGACAATACTTATAATGTTATTAGTTTCTGTAAAGAAATAAATATAATATTTTAATAGTTCATACAAATACTGATTATAGTATATAATATACAATTTAAAAGGTTATTTTGTATGAATTTAGACGAAACATATAATTATGCATATTATATTATTATAAATATTATGCATATTCCCATATTCAGTAAGTTTATATTTTATCAAATAAATGCAAAAAAATAAATAAATAAATAATAAAAAAAAAAATAGCGTGGTTTTTTGTAGTAGTTTTCCACTTCACTTTGCAACGTTTTAAAGTGAATTTAGCAACAAATTTGAAAAAACAAAAATTCAGGCAAGAATAAGTTAATTTAGTATCCGATATCAGAAATAAACAAAAAATCTCATTCAATGATACTTCACTCATTGTTGTACACTGAATATTACTTGAGAAAAAAGGATCTTGATGATATTTGTAGATCTAAGTTGATTTTTTCTTCAAGCGCTTACACTATCATTTCAAAGAAATAAAAGTTTCGCATTGTTTAAGAAAAAGTCCGATAATATATTTTTATTATTTTTTTTAATTCCAATATTTATACAGTTGTAGCTCAAGGTACAGTTATGGAATATTTACTAATCTGCTCTAAATAAACATTCCGTTACGCCATCTAATAATATCACAGACTTCTTATTATAACTCTGGTCGTATTTGATTAAATGCTATATTTTCGGAATGACCTTCATATGCATGGCCATATGCAGGAAGATGCAGCGAAAGCTACTCCTACCTGATATTGCCAGATCCAGTATCACCGACAGCGAGTCAGGGGATCAAAAGAAGCGGGAAAACGGTTTCTAAATGAAACATAAGATGCAGTAAACACTATTAAAATGGAATCTGTTTATCACGGAATCCTATCTTAAGGCTGTTCTCAAATCCAAAAGGGCTGACACTTTCTGACATAAGTTTTAATTTATTTTTGTTCAAAAATGCATGAAACTAGCCGGTGTTGTTGTTCAGAAACAATGTCATTGAGCTGTTTTTTCCATTTTTTTGCAAACGCAATAGATCTTTCAGAAAAGAGTGTCAAAGTAGGCGTTTTGAACCAAAGGAAGAAAAAGCACTCAAGAGCGGGCGAAAAATGTGTTTGTCACGTGATCCAAAACGCTTATAACTCAATAGGTAATTGATTGATCCAAAAATAGAAAAAACAGTTCAATTCCCAACCGCTTCCATTGCCAGGCTTTCCAATTTTATACCTTTCCGTTAAAAAAGGAATTTGTAAATGTGTAAAAACTTTTTGCGCTTGTTGAGCAGAGCAGTTAAGAACAGCCTTAAATGTAAAAGCATTATTCAGGGATGGGAGCGCTCCGACCCAAATAGTTGATTTTCAGCATTTAATTTTATTAGTATTCTTCGCTTTATTAAATCTGTTATTTTCTGTCAATGAATACGGCGAGAAATACTATTAAAATTTAATGGTAGGAATCGGTCGTTTGGGTCGGAGCGCTCTCATCCCTGTTATTAGTTCTACGGTAAAATTACCATAACGTTGAGATAAAAACCCGTTTAAAATTAAATTTCCCTCTTGTATTTTGCGATTCCGTCTTAGCATGTTTTACTGCACTAAATAAGCAGAATTATCTTATAGAGCTATGGTCAGCAACAAGCTGCCATAGCTGCCGCCTGTGGACCGCGGTCCACAGGCGGACTGCTGAAGGACCGCCAAAAGTCTGAACCGCCAAAAACTTTCAATTTGAATAAATAATTTATTAATATTTACATATAATATAGGGGAGACTAGGGAGGTTTGACACACTTTTTATAAAATGATTTTTTACTTTTTAAATATTTAAAGTAGGATAAAGTTTTATATATCATTTTATTCGTTATACAATCAGTTATCAAAATAAAATTACTACATAAGTGTAATATATAAGAAATTTGAAAAATGGTTAATTTTCATCATGAGAAAATATGATTTTACGATGCTTATTTTTATGCTTATTTTACGAGAGAGAGCACTTTAGATGTTTTCTTATACAATCCCTCGCTTTTAAATAAAAGTACATGTATATTTAATTTCACCGGCTACACTGAGCCCGGACTCATGACTAAATTAGGGCTAGTTTGTATTTATAAAGGAAGTTGCAATTTAATCAGGTGTAGCCTCATCAATTGTGAAGCATATCTAGACGTAATTTATTTATTTAATTTTTTGCATTACGCTTTTTTGAATAGCATTGAAAAATATCACAGAATAAAACTGAGGAAATATTTTGCGCATTTTTGAGGTGAGCATGTGTGACTTAAAAAAAAAAAAAAAAAAAAAAAAAAAAAAAAGTTTTCGAAGTTATTTTACCTCATCAAAGTCCTGACAATTGTTAGCGATAAACAAAGATGTCTGCAAGAATGTCGCTAAACGTTGGGTGTAACTCTATATAACACTGTAAAAATCTTCAAACAAAGCCGTAAGAATAGCTTAAGTAAAATTGTAATCCAATAGAAATTACATATTTTTCTTAAAAGTTTGCCTTTATTACAAGAATAAATCTAATTTTGTGTAAGAATCACAATAGTTAATATGCATTAATTTGAGCTCAGTTCATTCAGAATACGCCATTTTTCCAAGATTCATATCGGTCAGTCGCAGATTTAAATGGGAGTTATGCCAAATTTGCCATTTAGTTCCAAATTGGCGTCGTTTATAACAACTAACTTTTAGTTCAAAATTTGTGGATATTTTAGTGCGTGAGTGCGTATGTATAAGTTTTTGCATATACTATGTTGAGCAAAAAGTTCTGGGAAATTTGTTAAAGTTGCGTTGTTATCGCAAGTTAACAACAAAAGCAACAAAGACTATTCTTCAAAGTAGAGGCCATCATAGTCCACGACTGACTCTCATCATTCTGCCAGATTCCGGTTTGCTGGAAGTACCATGGCGACTTCTTGGAATCGAAAAACTCTTGACATGCTTCTTCAACTTCATTAAAAGATTCAAATTGATGGCCCTTAAAAAAGTGTTACATCGATCGAAAGAGGCCATAATTGGATGGAGTCACGTCTTGAATATAGGTGGGGTGTGGGAGAATTTCGACGCTGTCCAACTGTGCAAACTCGTCCTTGGTCCTCTGGGACACGTGCCGTTTGGCATTGTCCTGCTGAAACAAAACGCGCTTTCGGCGGACCAATCTTGGATACTTCTGTACCAATTTGTGGTAGACGCGATCCATCTGCTGGCAATAGAGGTCGGCATTTATCGCACGACCATCATATACGATAAATTCTGGTAACTATTAGATTAAAAATTTCCCAGAACTTTTTGCTCAACCTAATATTTACACGCAAACAACTAAATACGTAAATATATACTGAAATGAAATGTTCTTTGCCAATAAGGGAGTTTCCAAATTTATAGGGTATCATCAAGGAGTAACATCATGACCCACACCGGAAGTGTGGCGTATGCTTCCGTTTCTTCCATCGCTCTCTAAATTCTAGACCTGCGTGCATGCATAAAAATGGCTGTTGTCGTATTCGGAATTTTTTCATAGACTCTTAAGTCTTAATACCAATAATTTATAAGCGTTTTCTCCGCCTTAATTTTCAGAGATTAACTAAGGCAAAGAAAACTTTTAGATAAAGCTGGTGTTTAAATTCAGTGGACCGTACAAAAGCTTAAAAAATCGACTACGATAACCGCCACTTTTGTGTCAGTGCATAAGCCTTGTGTTCAGATGGCGGTGGTTTTCTCGTATTTATTTATTTATATTAATTTTTCAATTCCTACTATTAGTTCACACTCTCCCTATATTTATTTATTTATATATCTGGTTCAAATTTTCAATCGTTAATAAAATACTTATTATTCATCCTATCAAGTTGAAATAATTTTTTTTAAACTTGCACTGGATGACAATTGATGTTAATACATATTTTTCTAATATTAATTCATTAATTAAATTTTAATTAATTAATTTTAGTTTTATATGGGAGACAAAAGGGCGGCCATTGGTTATTGAACTGCATTTAATGCATCTTCATATCTATAAGGGGGTTATCATAGGGGAGACCCTGATCTGTCGCCCAATACCGCCAAGTTTGTCACCAACTTGGCGATATATCGCCAAATTTGGCAATAAAAATGAGTTGCCAAAAGTGACGCCAACTTGGCGATATTTCTAATATTTCGCCAAATTCCCGTAGACTTCCATTGTAAACCTACTTGCTTATAGAAAATGAACAAATTGAGATATTTTAATGCAACAAAAACTAATATTAGCTTAAGGGATTATATTAAATTTTTCTTTGATGACCCAAGTAGGAATTGACTTTAAAAACAAAACTTTTATATTACTTGTTTTCTTCTATTTTATTTCAGGTTATTGCTCCCACAGATTTGGTAGAAAATGTGTCTTGATGTCAATTTCAGTCTCGTACACCTTTGGTTGGCTTCTTATCGCCTACGCCCCGACTGTAGAATTCATCTATGCAGGTCGACTCTTGTCCGGCTTCAGTTCTGGAATGTGTACTGTAGCTGTACCGGCATACGTTGTTGAAATATCTACAGTAAAAATCAGAGGCTTTCTTACTGCAGGTTTCCAAGTGGCATTTTCATCAGGTGTTTTGTTGATGACAGCATGCAGCATTGTTCTACGTTGGTCGTGGTTAGCTATTCTTGGAGCCGTAGTTGTTGTATCCGGGTCGTGCCTCCTGTATTTCATGCCTGAATCTCCCCTTTGGCTTATAAAAAATAAAAGGCTTGAGGAAGCTATGAAAGGAGTAGAATTCTTAAAAGGCGAAATTTATAATGCGGAAGAACAAATCAATCAAGTTAAAGAACATATTGCTCTTGAACCAAACGGTGGATTTAATTTACGAGAATTGCTTACTCCAGGTTTATTCAAGCCTTTGTTCATAACTTTTGGATTGATGATTTGTCAATCTTTTAGTGGTTCCCCGGCTATCTTGGCAAACATTGTTCAAATACTTAAAGAGCAAAGAAATTTCATAGATCCAAATGTTGCTTCAACACTCATTGCTTTGGTACAAATGCTATCAACAATTATGAGTAGTTTACTAATGGATAGAGTAGGTCGGAAATTTTTGTATATTATCTCTGGAATTACTATGACAATCAGTTTAATAATACTCGGGATGCACTCTTACATAACACAAAATTGTGACATGATGAACTTTCCCTACTGGAACTGGATTCCATTAATTTGTTTTGTGATATATATTTCATCGTATTCTTTAGGATTTGGTCCTGTACCTTATGTAGTTATTCCAGAACTAGTTCCTACTCGCACTAGAAGTTTTCTTATGGCTGTAGGGTGCGCTTCTGCATCTTTCCTAGGTTTTCTGGTGATAAAATCCTTTGTTGTTATACGAACTGCTATTGGATTTTATGGATTATATTGGCTATATAGTTCTGTTACACTTTCTGGATTTTTAATGTACTGGATTTTCATACCTGAAACAAAGGGCCGTACCATTCAAGAAATAACCGAATTATTCTCAAGAAGCTGAATTGTGGAATATATAAATTGCTACATTATTTTATTTTAAATAAAGTTTTCTTATTTATATATCTTTTTCAGTGTTATTGGAAATTAAATGCTTATTTATACTGTAATATAATTTACAATATGTAGTACAGTCGTGGAAATAGTGTAAAGAACCTCTACTAACTCTGTAACTAATTATAATAGATGAAAGTTATTATTATCAATGGATAAAAATATCCATTGATATCAATCTTTATATTGATATCAATCATAAAGTCCTCTTTTAAATGATACATACAAAATTTTCTTAGGTGGCTATCTACAAATCAAAACCAGACAAAGTTTTTTTTTAATGGCAAAACCCAATTTTGACACTGTATTGTTAATCTTCTACTCAAATTATCTGTAGAAATTAAATTTCTAGCCATTTGAATGATAAGTTTTTCAATTATAAAAATTCAAAATATAGAGTTTCTAATTTTAAATTACAGTTTCATATTTTTATTACTATCTGCTGAAATTATCAATGCTAATGTGATAATATTTCCTCACAAAAGATTATACACTAAATCTTGTATATATATATATATATATATATGGTTATAATATTAAAAACTCAAACATAAATACATTGAATTTATAATATTAAAAATTTTATAATATGAATTATGAAATTAATATTCGAAAAACATATGAATTGCAACCTACAATTTTTTTGATAGATTTATATTTATTATGATCTGGTTTATTCGAATTCTCAATTTCAAACTTTCCTTTCAGGTAGTTTTGAGATTTATCATTATAAAACGTCAAAATGATGGTTTAAGGTCTATGAAGTGCAAAAATGCATAACTTGAAAAAATATATTTTACTCATTTTATTTAAATATTTGGGCTGGCAATAGTCGAAACATATTAAGCGAGTGAAAGGGTCATATTGGCAAGAAATAATAAATTAATAGAAGTGATATAGTCATTCTGTAGCATTTCAACAATCGAATACCGAACTACAATTTCGATACAGCCCCTAAAATATGCTCATTTTAAAATAATTAATTTCTCGGAAACTAATCGTATGAATTTCATGGAAGTTTGGATTTAGGGTAATTGATAGGTGTATAATTTATTTACGCTGTCAAACTTGGGTATTGATATTGTTAAAAGAAATTTTGGGTTTGCTTTAGTATGTAAATGACCCCTTAAGCAAATTTTACATACAACATTTTAAAGTAACTGTATTTCCAATCGTTTGGTACGTTTCTTACACGATAATTTGCTTCAGAGTTGGCAGGGAGTGTTTACTTATTTTTTCACGACTGTACATTAATTATTAATTTACACCAAGGAAACTTGAGATAAGTCTTAATATATTTTTAAAAAATCTCAAAATGTTTGAAATAAATGTGCATGCTCTAGTATTGAATCGAGAAGTTTTAATAACATTAATGTTAAGTTACCTGAAATCACATTACTAACTTTCTATGGTAAATATGAAGAGTGGTCAATTTTTAAAGTACAATTCACTAATTTAATTATCAATAATATTCATATAAACGACGTACAGAAGCTCTTTTATTTGCGAGCATCGCTAAAAAATGAAGCAAAACAATTAGAAAGTGCTACCATTTCCCTTGATTCATTGTTTACAGCACTTACTGAAAGATTCGAAAATCAACGTTTGCTCATCGGCACTCATTTATCAGCCATAATTAATTATGAAAAAATACATTATGAGTCCCCTAAAGAATTGTGATCCTTTATTGATTATGTAACTAAAAATTTAAGGGCTTTAAAAATATTAAAATATGAACAAAACAAACTGTCAAATGCTATCCTTATCAATATTATATTACAAAAGTTAGATTAGGAAACAATAAAATTATTTGAATATTCGATCAAAGAATGAGAGTGCCTGTAATTCTGAGAGTTAATATCATTTTTAGAAAACCGAAACCGGAGTTCTACTCTAGAAAGCGTAAATAAATATTCTGCTTCAAAACCCTTAAATAAAAACATTTCGATTACAAACACAACAAAAAATTTTATGCTAAATTCGAAAGATAAATCAAATGGTAAAACTTGTATTCTGTGCAAATTGGCTTTTCATAATTTGAACAAATGTTCTCAGTTTATAAAAATAAATGTATCGGAACGATAAGATTTTCTGAAAAGAAATAAACTCTTCACCAACTGTTTGAATAAAAATCATTTTGTAAATTCTTGCATTTCAAAATGTAACTGTAGTACTTGTGGATTGCGACACTGCTCAGCGCTCCTTCGAGATAAAGAAAATGGATCAAAAAATGAATTGCCCGTTCACACTTTTTTCCAAATTTTATCCCCCCCTGTCGCCAGCTGCAGTAAATAGAGAAAGAAACATTTCGGTAAATAATGATGAATCACTGAAGGCCTTGAATATACATGTAAAGAAAAAAAAATTAATTTTATTAAGTACTTGTTTTCTTTTTATTGAAGATAGTTTTTGGAAATAGAAAGAAATACAGTCATGTTGGATTCAGCGAGCAGTGTAAACATTTTAACTAAAGATTGCGCTGATGCATTGAATATAAGAAAAAGGGCAATTAATGTCCCTGTAAGCGAACTGAATGGTTATTTGCATAATATAAAAAATAAAATTTCCGGTGTCATTTCCAATGCGAATGAAAATTTCAAGGAGAATAGGGGAGAGTAGGGAGGGTTGACCATAGGGACGGGTTAACCCACCAATCAGTTTTCACATCTATATATATTACAGAGTTTTGTTAATAGGTGTCAACCAAAGCTCCTGGAATGCCCAAACAACAGTCTTTGTTTCATACAGATAATCGAAATGGGTGTGGCAAAAATCAATTGTGAGGCGTTTTCAACCTAAAAGTTGTGTTTCTTAGAAATATTTTGTAAGCTTTTTTCAGATAAAATATATCATAGAAATTTAAGTAAGTCGGTTTTAACTAATGCAGAGATATCGAGCTTTCATTCTAGATATACAGATTGTACAGTAAGTTAGGCTTAACATAACAGTGTGCTTTTCTTTAGAAAAGGCCTATTTGGGGTGGCTTGACCCAGTCAATGTGAGAGAGGATTGACCAGATGTTCAAGGCTCACTTAATTTAGTGGTTTTGGAAAATTTTTTATTATACACTGTGCATAATGAAAAGATAAAAGTTATATATATATATATATAAATATATAAATTTATTCTGTAAAGCTACAGTAAAATGGAATGATGGAAAAAAATGTTTAAAACTGGTTAAAGAAAGATGTGAAAAATTGCTATAGTACCCACTGCAAGAAAACATTTAATGAAATATAAGTAGGAAAGTTGATAGGAATGTTTTTCCATTTAAATATTACAATAGGTAAATAGAAACAGTGGAAAAAGACTAGAAAGTATGGAAGCAGCAATCTTAACTCTTTCAGGGACAGTGGTATATTTATGAAACTATTTAATTCCCAAACTCCACAATGGTACCAGAATTTTGCTAAACTCTTTTCCATTTAATACGTATATGAAATATAGCCGTTTTTATATTTTAAAATAAATTAGATCGTAAATTCCGGTGCAAGTCATTTATTCCAACATTTTAGTACTGAAAGTACATTTCCCCTGAAAGGGTTAATGATATATTAAGTGTTCATGCGGCTGCAAAAGAACATATCATTGATCGAAAAACTTTAGGAAAGTATGTAGAGAAATTTCACTGGGATGAATACAGTGAGATGAAGCTAAACTATGTAACAACTAGAGTTGTCCGGTTGAGTGTCACAAAAAGTAGGACAAGGAGACAAAAAAAAATGCGGGACAATGACTCCTAAATCCGGGCATAATAATACATGAAACCTTATGAAAACTTAACCTGTCTCTAACGTAATAGTGTCTTAAATGTTAAAACTTCATTTTCCCTGCTCATACAAAATCCCGTTTAAAACAAATTTTTTCTCCTCTGAATTGTGATTGCGTCTAAACAGGTTTGTTTGAGCATTATATTTTCAAAAATATTTTTTATAATAACTAAAGCATGTAGCGTAAAATTATTTTTGAATTTTTTAAAACTGATTTTAGTTCTCTTCACAAATAATTCAATATAAAACAAAGCGGGTCAAGCCTCCCATACACTGGTTCAACCCTCCCATATGTAGTGAGCGTTGATCCATTATTTTCTCATGATTAAAATTAATAATTTTTCAAATTTCTTATATATTACACTTCTGTAGCAATTTTATTTTGATAACTGATTGTATAACGAATGAAATGATATATAAAACTTTATCCTTTGTTAAATATTTAAAATATAAAAAATCATTTTGTAAAAAGTGGGTCAACCCTCCCTAGTCTCCCCTATACATTTCTTAATTGATCCCAAAATCACGGATGCAATTCCACCAAAAGAATTAAATGTATTAGACATTAATTTACCGAATATTGTGGAATTGGCAGACTCCACATTTTTCAAACCGTGAAAAATTTATGCATTAATTAGGGCTAAACTATTTTATAAATAATTAAAACATAACTGAGTTAAAATTAACGATAAACTTTTCCTACAAGACACCGTTTTTGGATGGATTCTAACTGGTGCGCTAGAAGAGAAAACGTTAAAAGATAACATTGCTATGTGTAATTCTGTTAGCGATTTCGATGAAATAAATTATAATTTAAAACAGTATTGTGGACTTGAGTCTATCGGCATTAAACATGACGGTACAAAAATAATCAGAAACTGATTAAGCGCAACAAATTTTGAAAAACTATCAAATTTGTAAACGATCGGTATGAAGTTCAGTTACCTTGGAAAAGTGACTGGAAGGAATTAAACGAAAACTTTAAGGTTGCGAAACAGCTTTTAGAATATCTAAAAAGAAAATTTTATCGAAACCCAGAACTTTTCCCTCAATATACGGAAATAATCACGGATAATTTAATGGAAGGAATTATAGAGCGGGTGCAAGAAAATGTACCTGTTTTAGACAGGGCATATAATTATTCGCCTCATCATGCGGTCTGTAAAGAAGATAAACTTACTACAAAGATCCGAATCGTCGATGCCAGCTCTCGTGATAACAATGATTTGCCCATTAACCCTCTCGCTGCGCAGTCCGAGATATGCTCGGGCATAAACTGGTACGTCAAATTAAGACTATTTGGTTATTCCCACCAGTTATTTTTTAGCGAAATCTTTGTCTGATTTAATCAGGACATTTTCCCCGATTAGGATAGTCAAAAATTTTTCTTTAAAGAACCGGTGATAAATGATTAAAAATTCTGTAAACGACGCTCATCGCGCAGAATTACTTACGCAGCCTGAAGGTTAATGATTGTTTATTGCCGGCACCAACTTAAATCCACTTCTGTTTGATATTTTAATCCACTTCAGATTGAAGATAATTGCCTTTTCTTCTGATATTGAGAAGGCGTTCCTTCAAATCTCCCTCGCAAAAAAGATCATGACTCTGTCAGCTTTTTGTGGTATGATGAACATTTAATATCTTTCAAGGTCTTCAGATTTAAGCGTATTATTTTTGGAATCAATGCTTCTCCATTCCTAATATCAGCTACCATAAAGGAGCACATCAAGCGGTTAAAAAACCTCCGTCCAAGACCTGTTCACCTACTGGATAAGTATGTTTGCGAAGACGATTTTATCTCTGGCAAAGATACTCTGCAAGAAGCTCTTCATGTTACCCTGAATGCTAACAAAATAATGTCTGAAGAAGGACTCTTCAAAAATAAATAACCAATGATAAGGCGTTGTTGAAGTGCTGGCAATGCGAAGGTTTAAATATTCAAGCAGAACATGCTACAATAAGCCTAGGATGCAATCTAAGCAAGGTATTAGGAATGTCCTGGAAATCAGAAGATTGTTTGACATTCGAAGTCAAAAGCCTAATAGAATTCTTGTCATCGCAAAAAAAGCTCTAAACGTCTACTATTGCAAGCAGTTGGTCAAATTTTCGATGCGTCAGGCATGTGCACGCCATTCACAATTAGATTCAAATGCCTATTCCAAGAATTATAGCTAAGGAAGACATCATGGGATGAACAGTTGCTAACTAATGTACAAGAAAGGTGATTAAAGTGGTTCGAAGGACTTTCAAATTTAGCAAAACTAAAAATTTCACAGAAAATTCTTGGTTGCTCAGAGATGAGAGCTCTCCGACCCAAATGGTTGATTTTCACCACTAAATTCTAATAGTATTATTTGCTTTATTAAATCGCACAAATATTGTCATAAAATAACGTGAGAAATAACCATTAAAATTTAGTGCAGCAATCCGTCATTTGGGTCAGAGCGCTCTCATCCCTGTTGCTTGAATCAAGTAATAGCTGTGGAAATACACGACTTTTCTGATGCTAGTAAAATAGCATATGGCTCTGCTGTTTACCTAAATATAAAAAGAGAGAGCGGAGTTGAAGTCAATATCGTGATCTCAAACAGTCGTATTGCCCCGATAAAAGAGATAACCCTACCTAGGCTGGAACTTCTCGGAGTCTTATTGAGTGCAATATTGACCAATAAAATAAAACCAATCCTAGATCAGAAAATCGCATCTACAGTGTATTACTGCACTGATTCCAAAATAACTCTTTACAGGGTCAAAGGCTCAACAAAACTATCGAAGCAGTTTGTGGCAAACCGTGTCATAGAGATCAATGCGCTGACAAATTTGAACTCTTGGTATCACTGCTCAAGCAAGGATAACCCTGCCGTTCTCTTAATATGAGGTGCGAGAGTTAATTCCATTTTCGAGAATTCAAAGCGGTTTAAAGGACCAAAAATCCTAGCAGCTAATGACCTAGTGATTGCGCAAAAAACTATTTCTATACCGGAAACAGACTTTAAACCAGATACTAAAGTAAAATATAAAAATAATAGTAATGACTCTAATTCTAATATTTTCCTTCTCTTCCTGGGGGAATCCTGAAGAAGTCAATTTTTTACTCAGCGTAAGAGATAAATACTATAGTATTATTTGCATAGTGGCTTACGTTTATAGATTTTTTCACAATTGTATACGTATGGCAGCAGACCGGCGCATTCACCACCCCAGATTAAAAAATTCAGAAAATTCTCTAATCAGACTAGTACAAAATTCGGAATTTCAGGAAGAAATTAAGGGTTTAAAAAAGGAATCAAGGATTCCCCTTCCAGTAAAATTAAAAGTTTATCCCCCTTTTTGGATCAAAATAATATCTTAAGGAGTTGGCGGTAGATTAGAAAATTCAGATTTAAACTTTGATGAGAAGCACCAAATCATTTTGCCTAAAACGCCATAAGCTCACAAAACTCCTATTTGAGTATTTCACAGGAAGTATTTTCATATTGGTCCCCAACGTTTAATATATTATGTACAGTCGTGGAAGAAAAAAAGTAAACACCCCCTACTAATCCCTCAACAAATTATCGTAGAAGAAAGCTACTAGTACGGAACGATTGGAAATAAAGTCTACTTTTGAATGATGTATATAAAATTTTCTTAGGGGCCATCTACATATTAAAACGAATCCAAACTTCATTTTTTTCAATGACAATACCTAATTTTAACGAGATATTTCAAATCTTTGGTTCAAACTATGCCTAGACACCAAATGTCAAGTCATTTTAATGATAAGTTTTTGAATTATAAACATTCAAAATTTAGTGCTTCTCATGTTAAATTACATTTTCATATTTTTATTTATATTTCCATAAATTATGCTCCTAATGTGCTAATTTTTTTTGTAGCAATAATACTAACATACCAAAACATAATTACGCTGAATTTGCAATTTTTATATTTTTATGATATGAATTATGAATTATGAAATTAATATTCGAAAAAAGTATGAATTGCAACCTATATTTTTTTGATGGATTTAGATTTATTAAGTCCTGCTTTATGGATATCCAAAATTTCACATTTTTCTTCCAATTAGTTTTCAAATTAATTATGCTTAAAAAAAATGCAAAATGATGGCAAAAGGGGCCGTCTATAATAGAAGTGACTAGTTATTTTGAAATTTCTTCTGTTGTCCTGTATTCTAGCAGACTTCATTGACTTCTTAAGGTGCCTTGATCAAGATGGGGGCTCTCTCGGTTAACAATCGGGCTTCAATTTGGATAAACCCTTAAAATACGCTCGTTTTAAAATAATTAATTTCTCAGAAACTTATGGTACGAATTGCATAAACATTTGTTTTTAGGCTAATTGATGGGTGTAGAGTTCATTTATGCTGTCAGAATTGTGTACTGCTATTGAAAAAAAAACAAAGTTTTGTGTTCGTTTTAATATGTAGATGGTTCCCTAAGCAAATTTTATCTATATCATTTAAAAGTAGACTTTATTTCCAATCGTTCGGTACCAGTAACTTTTTACTACTATAATTTGTTGAGGAGTTAGTAGGGGGTAATTTAATTTTTTTTCCCACGACTGTACGTATGCAGTTTTGGCCCGTAAGTGGGGAAAATTTAGCACATGATTGCGTTGTCTGTTTCAGGAACAACCCAGTTACTGCTAAACAAATCATGGGTGACCTCCCATCAGAAAGAGGAACTCCAAATTTTACTTTTAACTATACAAGAGCTGATTTTTTGCGATCCTATTGGGATTAAATATAAAAATCAAAGAAAAGGGATTTCTCACAAGGTTTATGTCGAGATCTTCCTTTGTTTAGCGAAAAAGGCTATTCATTTAGCAATAGTAAGGATGTAACGTCTGACGCGAATATCACCGCACTTAAATGCTTTTTTTCAAGGAGAGGGAAATACGCTTGTATTATAACAGGCATGGCTACGAATTTTAAGGGTGCTAAATCAGAATTGCACAAACTTCATAAGTTAGTTCGTAGACTGAATGAAAAATTAATTATTTTACTTCAGAAAGTGTTGAATGGAAGTTCATTCCTTTTAGATCGCCAAATTTCGGCGGTTTATGAGAGGCTGGTATAAAATCTTTTAAATATTACCTTAAACGAACATTAAGGGTATTCTCAAATCCAAAAAGGCAACTTTCTGACATAAGGTTTAATTTATTTGTGTTCGAAAATGTATGAAACTTGCCGGTGTTGAAACTATATAATTGGTTCAGAAACGATATAATTGAGCTGTTTTTTTTTTTTTTTTTTTTTTTTTTTTTTTTTTTTTTTTTTTTTTTTTGCAAACGCAATAGATCTTTCAGAAAGTAGTATCAAAGTGGGCGTTAGGAACAGAATTTTCGCGCGAATTAAAAAAAAGCACTCAAGAGCGGGCAAAAAATGTATTTGTCCCGTGATCAAATTCGCTTATAGCTCAATAGGTCAATCAATTGATCCAAAAATGCAAAAAACCGCTCAATTCCAAATTGCTGCCATCGACAGGCTTTCCAATTTTATACCTTTCCGTAAAGAAATGAATTTGTAAATGTGTCAAAACGTTTTGCGCTTGTTGAGCAGAGCAATTAAGAATAGCCTTAAGGGGTACTAGATTGATGATGGAACAATTGAAAACAGTTACCATACAAATCGAAGGGGTACTAAATTCACTTCCCTTAATTCCATTATCGATAGACATAAAAGATTTTAATGCATTGACACCAGGCCATTTCCTAATTGGTCGGTCTATCGATGCAATTCCAGAACCTCAGTTAGTTCATATTACAGAATCGAGATTTTCTACGTTCCATAGAACCACTAAATTTGTCCAATTAATTTGGAGAAATTGGCAATTAAATTACTTGAGTCATCTCCAAAATCGTTCAAAATGTTAAGTAAAAGGGGGAAATATCAAACCAGGGGCGATGGTAATAATAAAAAAGGGCGATTTACCTCCCTGTAAGTGGATACTAGGGCGAATCTTAGAGGTTATACCAGGTAAGATGGTAATGTTAGGGTTGAAAAGGTAAAAATAGCCTCGAATATCTTCCTTAGATCCACATCTAGATTGTCTGTCTTACCCATTAATGAAATCTAATGTATATCCTTATCTTCTCATTGTTTACTTTTCTTAAAGTGCATCTAAGAATTATATGTTATTTTACGTACAACTTTTCTTAAGCACAATATAGAACTATTTAATAAAAAAATCTTAACTTTTCTAACCTAGAATTTCTTTTATTGTATTGTATGTATAGTTCTTGTTATTGCAACTTATCCTTATTGTATTTGTATTGTAATATTATTTCATGGCATTGGTATTTTACTTAGTTCTTGTATTTAAAGCGTATGTTTTAAATTTTTGAATGTGCTAGGCACGTTGCAACGTGGGGCGGCATATTCGGACCTTGTACGCATGCCGAACGAGCTCCGCAGTTTCGCGGTCATGTGACCCAGGGTGGTTGTGCTTTAGCTGCCATTGTGACATGTTTTTTTTTTTTTTTTTTTTTTTTTTTTTTTCAGCGGGTCTTATCCCGAAATATTCTATTTGCTTATACCGGGAATATTCCCCACAATATGTTTTTCGAATGGCATTTCCTCTAATAGGGGTTATTACCCCAAAGTCACCAAATATTTTCATGTCTTTATCAGTGTTTGTGATTGTAACAATTGTGTATTGTGTGATATAAAATATGTGAAGAAGGAAACAATGCTTCGTCTTCAATCTTAACGTTACACACAGTATTCACAACAATTTGAATAAGACGAAAATTTCTACCTAAATTTTTTGGTTGATGTCAGCCCCAGCGATAATCAGACCCTGTCCTTACGACATTCTCTAAATTTCACGAGTTTTTGATGAATGGTTTTCTTTAACCTTCTCGGAAATGCATAATTTGGGACGTCTTGTGTGAGTATATAATCGTTCTGAGACGCATAAAAATTTACGAAAACAAATCGCGAACATCTATGGCTGCAATGTTAAAATAATAACCCGTATTTTTGGATTATTTAACGATTTTTTTTTATTGGAAGTAAAGCCTCTTTTAAGGAATAGCCAAGAAGAGCTACATGGGTGAAAAAAAAAATTATGTTATATTCCCATTTTTTTTTCTTTTTTAAGTATGCTGTTTTCACCAAATATTTTTTTTTCTGTGTTTATATACATACAACCTTTAAAAAATAAATTCCAGCATAGAAAAATTCATAGTTAGGATAAAAATATAGTCACCTGAAAATGCCTTAAAGGTGAAGATTGTACGGGTCAACATCCACTCAATTTACAGCATTTATATTTCTATCAAAATATTATTTCTAGTGTATTATATCATCATTACTGCATTAAACTTCAATATGTATTTTTATATTCAAATGAAAACAGTAATGCGGATTCATTTATATAACAATATGTAACCACTGTTACTTATATTCAAGATTAAAGCCAAAATTTTTAATGCCCTATACTAAATATATTTTTAAATGGTCAAACATTTTTAGTACATTAAAAGAAGAGATGCCTTTTGATGTTTTAGGAACATTTTTCAAGAGCTACTCATATACAACAAGAAAAATATAGAGAAAAATTGCGAGTAAGAGGAATTATATATGTAGTAACAGGGGTTACATTTTTGTAACATAAGTTACATTGAGCAACAAAAATTAGACAGTAGACGTGTATTTACAATATTGTAAAAACAATGACCCCACTGATGTCCTTTGATGGACTTTTATTATGCATATGAATTTTAAACATCATTTTTGTTAATTTATCTACACTGTTACAAGTTTTTAGTAACAGCAGTTACATGAAACTGTGTTTACATTTAGCAAGGAAAAATTGTATTTTCTATAATTTTATAAAAAAAAATATGTAAATATTGCACTTATTTAAATTAAATTAACTTAATTTCATATAATAAAAATAAAACTTTAATTAAAATAACAATGTTTAAATTTAAAATTTATGTAACAGAGTTTACAAACAGAAAGCATACTAACCTGGAACTCAGATGTTTCATTTCACTGACCGCATCTGTGCAGAACAAATTAAAAATGGCTAATATCTTTTCTAATATTTTTACCTAAAAGTAAGCACAATAGTAAACTCTGTTGGGAACAATGGAAGCCATTTCTTTGGTTACGCTACGAAATTTGGTTACCCGGTTTGGTTAAGAAAAGTTACAGTAACAGAGGTGAGAACATATAATGTACAAAATTTAATCTTAAAATATAATAATAAAAAATAAATGTTTTAGTGTTTCGGGCCTAACTAATTAAAATACAGGTTTTATCATTACATAAAACTAGTAAAAATGATTTTAAATCTTATTGGTTAAAAATTTAAATTGAAAGCTATGCTTACAGTTATCTGGACATGCTGTTTTGTTACTCAAGATGAATAAAAATGGATAATTTAAATTAAATATATATATATATCTTTTTAAACATTTTTTAAATGAAGTCCTTACTGATTATTTAATAGAAGCAAAAAAATAAAAAGGGATTTTTTCCATTTTAGCCAGAAAAAAAGAATATTATAATTGTGGATATGAAAAGGACATAATTTAGTTTCACCCATATGGGTCAATATCTGAAAATTGGACAATTTGCGTCCACTGCCAATAATATTCGATTAATTATACTAAAACCCAAAACTGAAAAATGTAATACATTGTGACATTTGTTACAACAATTACAAATAATAAATGGACATATCGCTCACCCTCATGAAAAGTGACACATCTCGGCAAAAGTAAATTTTACAGCAGAGGCAAAAGAAAATTTGAATGATTTTACTGTAACATGAAATTATAGCACTTAGCTCTACATGTACGAATAAAAGCTTGCATAAAAACGTAATAGCCTTAAGGAGTCTCAGGACCCTTAAAATTGGAAAAAATGAAAAAAAAGACCATTTTCAACATTTAATACCTTAAAATGTATTTGCTTTCAAGACACAATTTTAATTGGAATAAAATATATAAGTATGTTCTTTCATTTTATGAATTTTAAAAATTATAAGATGCAGAATTAGCATTTACAGGGGGATCCAAACTGTTAGACATTGGACGACAAAAAATCGGCATAACAGCTTACGCGCACGATTACAAAATAAGTATTGCAACTAGAATGAAAATTTTGGTGCCTACGTATACTTCAGATTATAATAATGACCCTGAACCTAAATAAATTTGTATTTAAAGCTTTTTTATATTTTTAATACAAAGTTGTATTTAGCTAATTCAAAATTAAGAAAATTTCAACAGTATAATCACCTAAAAAAATATTGTTTTGAACAATAAAAAAGAAATTTTAGGTTCAGTTTATACAGACTAACGTGAAACATATGTTTTGAAAATTTCATGAAAAAATATTCATAAGTTTTTGAGATATCGTGCGCGTTATGCCCAAAAACGTCATTTGGAGAAAAATGGCTTCAAAGTTTCCGAAACGACGCTTCAGCTATCGAACGTGTATAAATGTAAAAGCCATAACTTCAGTTCTAATAGGAATTTCAAGGAAACAATTATATCAAAATGTTCAGAACAAATAGGAGTTTAACATCTAAAAAAAATAAAATTTCGAAAATTTTAAAGCTTTAAGAGTCCTGAGACCCCTTAAGAATGAAGAGGTAAGACGATGTCTAGAGGGTTGGGTCAATTTACCTCCACACAGAATCCACCCCTCTTCTGTGATCACAAATGGACATATAGCGAAATAAAGTAATTTTCGGAATAGCACTCATGAAACTGTTTTTGTAGCAAGATGCACTTATAAAGAACCTATTAATGGAATAAAACGCAAAATGAATTTTTGCGAGATGTGTCACTTTTCTTGCGGGTGAGCGATATGGAATGATGTACAAATAATTAACTTTAAGTTTTAAACAAACGAAGTCACCATTTCAGTCCCTGTCTCCAGATACAAATATTCAATATTAAATGAATGCTGTAAAATTTTTTATAAATACTTTTAACTTTTTCTATTATATATTTACAGCTATATATATCTATATATATACAGTATGGGAAAATATAATGCTCCTTTACTAGTATAGATTGTATAGTAAAATACTGTAGTAAATATATTTGTCCCTGAGGTTGACCATAATTTCAGTCCCTCTAACCACACATTTATGTTAACAGACACTAGGTGCCGCTGACAGAATTATTTCCGTTGCAACAGCAACTACAGCTCAACTATCCATCATGGATGAAGGTTAGTTGTTCTTCTCTTTGTTTCATTTTTAGAAATATTTAGTTTTTGTTCTGAAAAGGGATGTATATTTTATTATAGTATCATTCATGTCCCCATATTTAACTTTTTATCTATAAAAAAGCTTATTGCAATTTTATTTATGTAATATGCAAATGTCACGTGGAATATTTAATAATTTACATGAGTTCAAAATTATTCAATAAAAATGGCTGTGCAGCTGTTAAGACAAAAACATCACCTCAACCCCCATCATCTCATTCTCAATTATTTGATACTGATTATGGTGTTAACAGACACTTTCTTCCATAAAAGATTATGATACGCGTAAAAAATACATCCTTGATCTCAAAACACTACAGCATTCAAATGACAAAACATGTATCACAGTATATAATTGTATTTGGAAGTTAGTACATTAATTAAAAATATATATAAATTCTGGAGTGAAATTGTTCAATTTTCAGATATTGACCCATATATCGATTGTAACACAATTTTACAGCAGTTAAAAGGCGCCGAGATATGCACCTCCACCTAATTTTATTGTAATCGTTACGTTGGGGCACATATATTGGGGTTTAAAAACGCCATAAAAAGGATTTTTGGATAAAGAAATGCCTTCATCATCAGTATTCCTTCCATGTTTATAAAAATCACACTAGATTTTTTTAAATGTCTATAGAAATTAGTTTACCAAGTGTTTAGATTACATAATACCCCTGCTCATTGATGTACAATGTTTCCAATAAGCTCATTCATGTTTAAAAAATTAACAAAAATGTAGTAAATTGTCTTATCGGAGTACCGTTTGAAATTTTATGATGTTCATATAATCGGATTTTTTGTAGCAATAAAAATAAAAAAGTTCGAAGAGCTTCAAAAGTAATCAGATTTTTAAAAAAATCATCCAAATTTAAGAATTTGTTTTAATCGAAGAGCAATTTATAGTACAAGTCTTGTAAAAAGTGTGACAGTTTTTATGCCAAAAGAAATAAAATATTTCAAAGAATGCCATAAGTGTGTGCACCCTTCACCAACTCATAAAAAAATAACAAATTGTTAACGAACTATGATTGTAACATAACACTTGCCAAATAGTAGTCTAAATTTCTGTCCCCCCCCCCCCCCCTCCAAAAAAAAGATTAAAATATTTGAACTACATTCTTTGTTTACTAACAAACATCAGGCAGTCGATGCTACAATTTGCAACTTTTTCATGAATTTTTTAAATGCGTAAGCATTTATGGGACTCATTGAAGTACTTTGTTTCTTTTATCACGAAAACTGTCATATTTTGACAAGCCTTATGATATAAAGTGCACTACGATTGCAAAATGTATTAAATTTTCATCATTTTTTTTTAATCTGATTCATTTTGCATATATTTTAAACATTTTTATTTAATGAAAAAAAATCACTAGAAAATTTAAATGCAAGTTAGGCCATAAGGCTTTTCAAAATATGGCGTTTTTTATTGCAAATGAAACAAAGTCTTTCAAAGAGTTCTGTAAGTCCGTGCACGTTTCAAACAATCATAAAATCTTACAAAATTGTGTTAACAGAGTGCGATTTGCACTATAAAAATCAGTCAGTAATCAGCTGTTTGTAACAAAGAAAGTTATAAACATTGATTTTTACTTAAATGATTTTCTTAAATTGATCCTTTATTAGTGAAAACTCTTGTAAAAGGTTAAATCTAATTTAAAAATCTATTGTTTTAACAGCTACATATCATCAACATTTGTTAAAACTCTCACAAATACTTCATAGTAAATAATTCGGCTGAAGGAGTTTAAATATTGGAAACTGTACTTACTGTATTTAAACTTTTATAAAATAGTTATTTGTTTAGTTGGATTTAAACTTTTGAAAAAAAAATGCATATGATAAAAGATATTTTTAATTATAGATACTTTATGATATCTAACATTTTATATAATTACTATTCCTTCGACTGTATTAACATCAGCGTAAACATTATTCCATTTCTTAGAATTTCATGAGACTCAGATATGTTGTATATTACCTTGATAAAACATGATTTATAATGTATTATGTGACAAAATGTGCTAAACTTCTATGTTTCTAAATCTAATTTAAAAATATATTGTTTTTATAGCTACTTACCATCAACATTTGTTAAAACTCTCATAAATGCTTCATAGTAAATAATTCGGCTGAAGCAGTTAAATACAGTCAATCAGGGTAACTTTGAACCACGGGTGTAACTTTGCACCACCTCCTATTTTTCAATATTTTTGACTCTAAAAGACTAAATGAACTCTAGAACTGTGCTCTGTTGGCAAGGTTCTAAACTGGGATTTCTACTTTTTATTTTAGAAAATAAATTAGCAACATTATGCACAATTAATTGCATCATCTAACTATTTTTGTAAAGTACTGTTTTCAAGTTAATTTTGAATGCTGATTTGAAGTTGTTGTAATCCAATTAAATTTTCATAGTAAGTAACAATATACTGATTTATAAGACATATTATTATCTAAATGTTGTAAATGTGTTAATATTTTGTGATTATTCATTTATTAATGGTTAATAAAATGTAAAATAAGAAGGCACTAACATTTTACCGCATTTTCAGGGTAACTTTGAGCCGGCTCAAAGTTATACTGATTCTTATAATTTACTAATTATAGGTGCTACTGTCAAAATTTCCCCATATTTGCACGTATACTTTATATAAATGCCGAAAATGAACATCAGATATAACATGTAAATATTTTCACAAATATGTCTAAAATACATAAAACTCATTTAGAGGCGTGATTAGGGGCGGAGCTACTCAAATTTGACATTTCATACGTTCGATGTTTTTTTTTATTCTTGTTTAATAATACTAGTACTTATATGTATTACTGTAACTATGTATATATTATTGAGTTAAAACATTGAAAATTGTTTTTCACTGCATTTTTATGTTTTATATGAACAATAAACAAGTTTTTTTTTTTTTTTTTCTAAATGTTCGTGGTTCTCTTCTTCCACATTTCTTAAGTCTGATATTTGTACTGATATCATAAATTATACAAATCTTGTGATGTTCGGAAATGTAAATTCGTAGTCTTTACATATCTGAAAACATTTTTTGGGGTTTAAAGTTGTCCTGACTACAATACTTTTTTTATAATGAATTATTTTATATAAAAATTTATCCTATGGTGCAAAGTTACCCTAAATGGCTGGGTAACTTTGAACCAGGCTAAAAATCCATTTTTTATTGCTTTTATCCTTATTATTCCTTATTTTTTGATAGTCAAACAATAATTTAGGATCATTTCTTCTCTTTTATGCCCCTAGTTGCGACAATTTTCTTCAAATAAGAGTGTGGCATATGAAAATAGAGAAAATGCGGATCAAAGTTACCCTGATTGACTGTATTGAAAATTTGAATTACTGTATTTAATCATTTAAAAATAGTTATTTGTTTAGTTGGGCTTCAAACTTTTGAAAAAAATACATATGATAAAAGATATTTTTAATTATAGATACTTTATGATATCTAATATTTTATGCTATAATTGCTATTCATTCGACTGTATTAACATCAGCGTAAGCATTATTCCATTTCTTAGAATTTCATGAGACTCAGATATGTTGTATATTACCTTGATAAAACATGATTTATTATGTATTATGTGACAAAATGTGTTAAATTTCAATGTTTCTAATTCTAATTTAAAAATTTATTGTTTTTATAGCTTTTTATATCATCAACATTTTTTAAAACTCTCACAAATGCTTCATAATAAATAATTCGTCTGGAGGAATTTAAGTATTAGAAACTTGACTTACTGTATTAAATAATTTAAAGAATAGTTATTTATTTAGTTGGACTTCAAACTTTTGAAAAAAATGCATATGATAAAAGATATTTTTAATTATAGATAGAGTAGACCGGGGCACGTTTACGCATGGGGCACGTTTATTAGTTCACTTTTTCCGAAATGAGTTATAACTGTCGCGCCACCAGTCATGACAGATTGATGCTGCTCCCTAGCGCATATTCTCACACGTTTTTAAGGGTCAGTCGAGCTTCGGTCTAGCATGCGGAAAGGATAACCTGTTTTTTTTTTTCAAGGTGAGTAAATTTTGTGTTGAAGTTATTGAAACTTATTGTGAACTAATAATACTTAGTTAAGGATAAACAAATATATGAAAATTAGCAGAATTTTATCCTTTTTTGAGAACTGTATTTGTATGAACAGGAATGTTATTAATTTTCGTTGCACGTTAAAAATAAATCCAAACATGGCGACTGGGTACGTTTACTCATTGACAGCGGGGCACCTTTACGCACGTTTTTACTGCATAAACGTGAACAACTGAGACCATTTGAAAAGGCAAGACCAAGGCTTGTCACCAAAATAGGGAAGAATAGAGGAATATCCTAACTGATACTCTGGTTAAAGAAACCCTCATACAAGAGCAGTTAGAAGCGAAAAAAAAAAATGATGACACAACAAAACAAAAAGAAGAAATTACGTAAAAATTTACCAGTTTCTATGCAAGCAGAACAAGAAGACAGCAAAGGAAAAAGTATGAAACCAAAAACTGCAAAAGGGAAAAAGTTGGTACACTCTGGAAAAAAGAAAACAGTGAATGAATCTGACGACGAAGATAAAAACTGTGTGTGTATTTATTGTTTGAAATCATACAACCAATCCAAAAAATGACAAGACTGGGTTCAATGTCTTAGATGCAAAAGGTAGTCCCATGATAAGTGCAGGGCTCGCAGCGTTCCTAAAGTTTTAGAACTTTTCTACCACTATTTTAAAACGATAATCGGTATTGTATAATTCTATTACAGATGTTAAAGGAATCTACCACGAAGAATTCTTATTTAAAATACTGGTAGCAAAGTGCGGAAATTTTAGGAACGCTGCAAGCCCTGCAAGTGTTCAAAAGGAAATACTTTATTTTTTGTTTGTAAAAAGTGTAACAGTGATGATGAAGATGTCTAAATAGTTTCTGTTTTTAATTAGCAATAAGCCCTATGTTTTCAGTTTAGCCTATAAAATGTTCTTTAATTAATTCTCTTTCATTTTTTTATTTTTAAACAACGTTTTAATTTATAAATAAAACGTTTCAATTTGATTAAATATTTATTTCACTTACCCCTTGATATCACATAATATTCGTAAACGTGCTCCACTTGATGCGTAAACTTACCCCATTTCTGGGGCAAGTTTATGCAAAAGACTTGGACATAAAAAAAGTTTTTTTACGGTTAAAAACACAAATAAGGCAACAATTGAATACACAAATTTTGACTTTATTAACTGCTGTATAAAACCACAATGTCTAAAATTTCCTAAGTTAAAACATAAAAATTAGAAAATTCATTGAAAAAAACCGCGTAAACGAGCCCCGGTCTACCCTACTTTATGATATCTAACTTTTTATATAATTACTATTCCTTCGACTGTATTAACATCAGTGTAAGCATTATTCCATTTCTTCGAACTCCATGGGTCTGAGATATGTTGTAATATTACCTCGATAAAACATGATTTATAATGTATTATGTGATAAAATGTGTTAAACATCTATGTTTCTAACGGTTCTAATGAAGATTTGGAGAAAAGACAATAGAAATGGAAACAAAAGACAACATTCATTTTCGAAGTATTTAGCTCTTAACCATGAGCAGATTTAAGTTAATGGTCCTTATCAATGTTATACTTTGCGCTGGTATATAATAAAGTTACTTATATAATATTCTAAAAATTGTAATTCGTCTGATTTAATTAAAATATCCGTATTTTGACTTGCCATGATTTTATGAAAATAAATGAGAGGACAACTATTTAAGGGTCATAGACTTTTACAACTCTATACTTTCCTGAATATTATTAAAGTTCTTTTAAATTATATGTTAAGTTTGTGTGATATCTCAAATTTTGTACAATTATTATGATTTTACGATGTAATATATTCTAAATAAACATAGGTGGATTTCGCGAAATTTTATATGTGTCAGAGTAGTTGTCATGATAGTTTGTGAGTACCATGAATTATTATACACATGTGTGAGGGTATGTTAAATTACTGCGATACACAGATGCAAATAAAAGACAACGAATTAAAGATATTTTAAGTTTGTAAGGTATTTTTTGTGTGTGTCTGTAGAAAATTGTAGTTTAAAGTTATTTAACCCTCCATCATTATTAGTCTAAGTTAATGGATTTAAAAAATTATATAATTTTGCGTTACTTTATAAAGAAATCACTAATATAATTATCATGTGTATACATCAGTATTACACATAGCTATGTATATAGGGAAAAGTGGGGACAGATGCCGCAGTTTTGCTTTTCTTGTTGTAAAATGTACAATAAAACAAAGAACAACAAACTAAGTATCAGAAATCATTAATCAAACACTTTAGAATTTAATTTCTATGTTAAGCATATTAAAACCCTCTTAATAAAATAGGCATAATTATTTTCCCAAATGTCATTTTTTGACATCCTTTTTTATGTTCTGGGTAAAATGCCGCATGGGATATAGTACAGATGCCGCATGCAGAAAAAATCTAGGCTTTTATTTTTTTTTAAGCAAAACACATTTTTATTTTCTCAAGCTACTTAAAATGAAAACAAATAACTGTAAACTTACAAAGATTATATATATCACAAAATTGTGAAAAATTTAACGAAAAGGCAAAAGTGTAAGCTCTATAAATAAAACTTAAGACAAAAAATGAAAATGAAAAGTAAAACATTTGAATTTACATGAATGCATAGCATAATTACTGAAAACAATAGCCAGCATAATTACAAAAAAGGTAAAAATCACTGGTTTACATCGAGGCGAACATTGCTCCTTGCTCTTAATGTAAGTATTAGTTCTATTCTATTTAGGTCCTAGTCTGTTTATTTTTGGCCTTTCTTGTCATTCTTTCAATTTTTATTTCCATTCGACAACAATTAAACCCCACTTCCCGTTTCAAAAGTAAAGTGAGCCTTTTTCATGCAGCTATCGATTGAATTTGATGCATTGAATCCTATCCGCTTTAGATTTTCTTTCTTGAAAACTCTCCAGACATTCAGCACATTCAGAGTCATCAAATTCCAATCCAGTTCTGCCATCAGAATCCGTAAGAGGGACAATTTACTCATTGTCGGAAGATGACTCATAGTTTAGTTTCTTCCTCAAGTAAAGTGTTTTCAAGTTGATCTTTCCCTTCCTTTTTTTACATATTTTACTTCCGCTAAGCTGTCGTTTTTCGACACTTTCTAGTTTCTTTTGCTTTTTATTTTCTTCTTCTTTTTTCTTGTTTATAAACTCTGATCTTGTAATATTTGTATCTTTTTGCTTTCTCTTACTTGGTTGTATAGGTCTTTTGACCATTGGGATGGAAGATATTTCGTTTAACAGTTTAGATGGTGAGAATTATAAACGGCATGCGTTTTCCTTATTCACACATGGTGAATCAACAATGTCGCTGAGAATATTTTGATAAGTAGCAGAATGTGCTAATATACGTTCATTTAAATGTTAGTACTACTTTAATCGCAGTATTGAATTTATTGAACCGAAAGACAAAAATATATTTTGCGGCATCTGTCCCATAGTGGCGCGAAAGATGCCGCGCCGCCATTTTGTGTCATGTGAGTGACGCGGGAGAAAGGCAAGCACATGTCAGTATTCTACGAGCATCTAATCAGTGTTGCCAGTGGGGTACTTTTTTTAAATTCAGATTTCTTCATTGGGACCACTTTTATGCAAAAGTAAAATTCGCCTTATTTAATGACATATTAATTAAGGCGAAAACGATAGGGATTTTACCATTTCAGAAAAGTGGTGCCAATCAAGAAATGTGAATTTTAAAAAAGTAGCCCACTGGCAACACTGCATCAAATCTACAGTTTCAATCGGTTTTGGGATGAAATCTCAGCTTATTTGACTTAAAATATATAATAAAACTAATAATCGAATAATTGTAGCAACTTACCACGCAGGTGCGAACCATGAAAACTGACATAAATATGTAAATACTGACAATTAAGCGGTGGAGACGCATACAACACAGCCCACAGTATAGAAGAACACTACGAATTTCTTAAATTGCTCTAGGGAGCGCTAGTGTCGCTCGCACAATCTCTGCGGCATCTGTCCCACCGCGGCGTCTGTACCCACTTTACCCTAGATATGTATAGAGAGTTTGTTAGAATAATGAAATTTTTAGAAACTCGTTTACATAACTGTAAAGAAATTTATCTTCGAGAAATTCCAAACTTTTATTATTAGATTTCTAATATAATGGCAGTACAAAATTACATAATTAGATTTCTAATATAATATCATTCTAAAATTACATAATTATGTTTCAAATATAAAATTTTTCCAAAATTACATAATTAGATTTCTAATGTAATGTCATAAGGTGTTTGAATATTGTAAAAGTAGTTGCGAGTAAGTTCGTAGATTTGTTTCATTTTAAAGTTTTCGTAGCATTATAAAATTATCATTCATATTTCATAGTAATTGTTTCGCCCGAAGACATTTAAATACACTTAACTTTACTTGCCGTTTTTTTTCTTTTTAAATACATTAATTTGTTTATTGAAAGAAAGTGAAATATCTCGTATGATTCAAGTTATTTGTATATGTGATATCTAACATTTTGTATGATTATTACAGTCCTTCTGAATTAAAGTCTGCATAAGCCTAATTACATTTTGCCTAACTTCACGGTTGTCAATGTAGTTGTCAGGTTATCCTGCAATGAACATGATTTATAATCAATTCGCGACACAATATGTTGAGCTATTTAGTTTGTAACTCTTATAATGAAGATTTGCAGAAACGGCAATACATATGGGAACAAAAGTCAACAGTCATTGTCGAAGTTATTTAGCTCTTAATCATCATGAGATTTCAGTTAATGTTTATTATCAGTTTTACACTTTATGTTGATACATAACAAATTTATTTATGTAAAATTAAAAAAAAATAATTCGTCTTAAAGGGGGAGAGGTCACCTTCAGCAGCTCGATATTGTTTGATTTTAGCATGATATTTTAAATTTTTTGGAGCTGTAAATATTTCTTCAAAAAAATTTTTAAGTAAATTCTACAAATCTTTGTTAACATAATTCTTTAAATACTTTTAATGAAAATAACTAGAATTTAGTTTAATTAAGACATACTGATTAAGGATTTTTAAAAAAGTGGTTTGACATCCATGTGTTTCGCGCAGGATTATTAAAAATATATTCAATATATCTACTTATTATTATTTATATGTACTAGAGGGCGCTTCACCCTACGAGCTACGCTCGCCAACGCCCGTTCAGGCACCGCAGACTCTAAAAGCACGCTATTTTGATCGGATTTAAAAAGATTTCGGAAGATTGAATTATAAGTTATAAAACAGTGGCGATCTCCCTATAAACGGGTTTCTATTCATTTCTCTTTGATTGGGGAATTTTAAGACCAAATCAGCTTCTGTTAAAAGATACAATGGCTGTTTCCGTCTTTGATTAAATAAAATCAGTTAAACATTTCAAAATAAGCTGATATAAAAGGAATTAAGTAAACAGAGTCGTTGTCTCCCGGTATTATTTAGCAAAGCGAAAAGAAAGTTTTTTTTTTTTTTTTTTTTTTTTTAATAAGACATTTTAAATGTATCGTTTTTAATTTGATGTAATTTTCACCAAACTTTTCTTTCTCTTTTTAATATTTACATGAAAATACTTTTGTTAGAAATGAAATATTATTTGCGCTGTCCTAATAAAAATAGTTGAAAAGATCATCTTAAAATATCAAATAAATATCTCGCGCAATTTTTAAATTTAAACTGTTTTGCAATTTTATTTTTTGTTCATTTTACGTAATAAGTGTAATGTGACGTAAATTATACTATTTAAGACTTCTAACGTATGTTAATGAATTTATTATTTTACAATATTCTTTCTTTTTTAAAATTCACGCGTAAATATAGTTTTTATGACGTAATTTTCAATGAGTTGTTGCTTTTTATATTTTCTGTTTATAATAGTCACGACTAAATATTTTTTTTTAATTTGAAGTAAACATTATTGTTTGCGCTATTTATACAGTTGGCAACAGTTTAAATTAATACCATTTTCTAAAATATGTAAAAAATATCTCTCGAAATCCTGAAAATTTGCATTAAAAATAGAAATAAACCCTCAAAAATGAGTCATATTAAAAAAAATGAATGCATTCTGCACATCGGGAAATTCTAACGCATAAAATGATCTAAAAATGATTAAATTCCCATGTATAGTTTTTGCTCCTACAAAACTTTTTTAATGGAACGATTTTGTCCAACTTTAGCATTAAATATCCCTTAAAAGAATTCTTCGATTTGAAAACTGTCTGCATTAGCGTGTTGATCAAACATTTCACTATAATACCACCGATTTTCATATTTTTGTATGAAATATTTTGCTTAATATTAACAAAGAAAGACCTCCGGTTACAAAAAATTCATAACCGTCGTCGGCGGCGGTGACAGCGTTAGTTATTATTATTATTTTTTTTAGAATAGAGAGATTAATAAAATATTGTACTTTAACAACAACCTAAAATAACAATCAAGTTTAAAGATAAAAATATTTTTTCAGGCAATTAAACCATAAAATCAAAATTTATGATAAAATTTCAATAAAAAAAAATAAAAATTTAATGAACTTACTTAAAAACAAGTAAACGTTATTAAACTTATAAAATACAATATAATGAAAATATTAAGTTTCTATGTTACTTAATTGTGAAAATATGATGCGCGCAATGTGCAAAATGTCCGTTTTGAAAAAAATGACTTTATAGTTCAAACTGACCTTGAGTTCAATAGATATCCCTCCAAATATTTTATCATAAAATCAGTTCTAATTGGAGTATCATCATATATTTTTTTCAGTTTGGTAACATGTTAGTCTTTAATAATAGACAACAAAAATTTTTCTGACATTTTAAAAGTTTTAAGGTGACACCCCTCCCCCCATAATAACTTAAAATATCTGTAATTTGAATTACCATGTTTAAAAAAAATTAATAATACAGCAATCGTTTAATGAGGGTTTGATCATTAGCAAAAGTATACTTTATTGCATATAGCAAATTTCACATACCTCTAGAAATTTCCACGGATTCTGTCGAAACTATTAACTCTATAAAAATTTCTTTGAAATTTTTAAATCACACAATTCGTAACGACCATGTTCATTCATAGAGTTTATAGTATTTTTATTATAAGTTATATAAAGTGTAATATTCTTTGAAAAAACAGAACTGGATCAAAATCGTTCCATTAAGAAAGTTTTATAGGAACAAAAACTATACATAGGAATTTAATTATTTTTTTCGAGGTAGATACTTCATAAACTTGTGGTGTACAGATTGCGCTTATTTTTTTCCGTTGACTATTTTATTTTTTTTTTTTTTTTTGAGCAGTTCAAGAAATAATTTTTTTATATTTAGAAAAAGTAATTTTTTTCTTATATTGATGCCAATTTGTAAAACAGCATAAATAATTATATTTCTTCTCATAAAAAAATATTTATGCCTGACTATTAAAAACAAAAATGAAAGTTTAAAATAATGATTAAATAATCACGTGTTAACAGCAGAAAATGGGAAAATTACATCATAAAATTGTATTAAAAAATATTAACGTAAATTTTAAAAAAGTAAAAAAAAAATAAGTAAAATAAGTAAATTATTACACGCGAAATACATTTAATGGTAAGAATTTTATGTGTCATATTTGAAATGCCCAAATATTAAAAACCTTCATATGAAAAATGTCTAAAATAACTATAATATTACGTGTGAAAAACTTTTAATGGTGAAAATTAGTTCATATTGAAAAAGCTCAAATAATAATTTTCCCAAACACTTTTAAATTCAATAATATATTTAAACATTAATCCTAAAAGAGGAAAAAAACTTTAAAATCATTAAATTCTTTACGCAGAGCGCATTTAATGGTGAAAATTACGTCATATATTAAATCAATACGTCTAAAACTATTTTCGTATGGACAATACTCATGTGACATCACATTGGGACACATATGGTGTAAAAACAACGCAGCTAGCCAATTTGTTTACATAGTTCATCAGTTTATGCAGTATAAATACAGGTATGGTCGAATTTCGATTTAACGAATCGCTCGGGATTAGCAATTTTGTTCGTTAAATCGAGATTATTCGTTAAATCGGGATAATCAAAAGAATTTTTTTATACAACAGCGCAAGTTAAAAAATGGCTATAAATAAAAAGAATATTGCTCAAATAACGCTCGAATTAAATTGCGGTTGAATAATTCAAATTACCTATTGGCACCACTTTTATGAAAAAGAAATATTCACCTTATTGAATGACAGTAAAAACGATACTAAAATATAGCCAATTTCACTATTTTATAAAACTGGTGGGAATCAAACAATTTGAGTAAAAGACACAACCCGTGAATATGACGAGAGCGAGAATTAAGGGGTTAATAACGATTTTAACCATTTGTTGCTTTACAAAAATACATTGTATAAAAATTCACTCTTTATTTTTTTATGCACCGCTATAAATCCCAATAATTTTAATCAAGAAAAGATCTCATTTATTCAAATTTTGTAGATAAATTATAAGATATTCTTTATAGATGTTTGATTGCTGTATTTCAATTTTGTATTCCAAACTTATTTATCGATTTTTTCCTGAAGCTGTGAAAATAGTATTATCAACATTATAAGCTATCAAAGTCCGTTTCAAAGAATCTAAACTGCTAAATGCTTATTTGGATGTTGAAGGCTTCATCTCTATTTCGCCTGCTTCATCCGATCCGCTACTAGTGCTATTAATAATCTCGCTCTAATGTACATTTTTGGATGTAGATATTTCGGTATCACAAGATACGTATTCAGAAAATCTACAATCAAGAACACTGAAAATATTTTATAAATATCAGAAAATTTCTTCAATTTTTCCCTTTCTTTACACAGAAAGTTACTCATTAAATCAGGATTATAAATTCGTTAAATCGAAGTATTTTTGTTCCATTTTCGCAGGGAGCATAAAAAAAAAAATAAAAATAAAAAATAAAAAATAAATAAATAAAAATCGCTAAATCGAGAAATTCTTTAAATCGCGATTCGTTGAATCGGGGCTCGACTGTAAATGCATGTACAAATTACTTTCGATTTATTTTGTACGAATTATTGTTCGATAAATAGTATTAGAAGATTTGTATAAACTTATTAATCAAAATAAATAATTTAAATTTTGAAAATAACATAAAAATATGCATGATTTTGCATTAAAATAGAGAAAATAATTCCTGCATAGATTTTATCTGTTCCCGAGAATATATAAAACTCTATCAAAACATAAAATATAAGAGCAACATTGCTTTTCAACACCGATATTATCCATAGAGTCGTTATAAAAGTATGAGAGGCAGCGACACTTTTAACTTAATCGTTTTATGCAAGCTGATTTTCAAATGTATAATTGATCATACTTATCAATCCCCAAAACAGCCATAAGCTATCAATGGAGTTATGAATAAAGAGGAGGAAACATATAGTTCACTGTTAACCAGTTGCGAGTGAAGTAACTGAGGAGGTTGTCACAAGATGGTGGCTGCTTTTTTTAAATCGGATCTTCAGTTTCTGATTACCGCCAGGGCAAACATCCCACCAGTAAAATTGAATAGAACATTTCTTCTTAATTTAGCGCCTTATTCATGTAAATTTTTCTCAAAAATGTCAGATAAATTTCTATTTTTTTTTACTGGTGACTGTATGCCTTGTAAAAGTGTCATTTGTTTTCCTGGTTGTCACAATATGGCGGAAACGCAGGGCCTAATTACCGCCATTGTAAACTCCTACCAGTAAAAATTAAATCCTGTTTCTTCAAAAATAAGGCGTTTTAATAGCTGAAAATTTCTATATAAATCTAGTGGTGGAAGTTTGCACCGGCGGTAAACAACTTCTGCGATAGCGGTTACAGTTGAAGCTTCAGTATTTTAGGGATATGTCAGTTCCTCTTTATTAATAGTTCCGTAAAGCTATCGCGATAGCTTCACGGCTAGAGGTTGGATATTCCAATCCCTGTTTCCTTCGTCAAGCGTTTTTATAAGAGTAACATTATCACGAGGTGGACTAATGATTGGAAAATTAGTGAAAAGGGTAGGGATACCTTCCTCATCTTGCGTTCACCGGACGTTTCTTATTTGTGTTATTCAAGGGTAGTAGCCTATTTCATTTCCTCGCATGGTGCTTTTCCAGTGTATTTATTTAAGATTGGCAAGCGACCAACAGATAAGTGTGATTGCGGTAACGTCGGCGACGTTAAGCATTTTATTTTCGGCAAGTGTCCTCTGATGCCTCTGTTCTTTAACTTTGTGCGAAATAGAACTCTGTCTTGGAATTTGAAAAATGTTCTCTTGCTGAGATCGAATTATTATAAACTGGCAGTTATTTATAATGAACTGAATAAATTGTATTCATTCATAAAGTACAGATTTTGATTATTTTGGTGTAATTAAAGAATTTTTGGTGGACTTTTGCCGGACTGTTATCCACGTAGTGCTTTGCTAATCTTTCTGCCTTCACGCATTTTTGAGTTGTTTCTGGACTTTCAGGGTCTGATGGTCTTTTGTAATTTGAATTGACCTAAAATGTGTTATTGGCTTAATGTTTTATCTTGTCTTGATTATTAGTGCAAATCGTACTTAGTTTTAAGATATATTTATACAGTCATTTGTAACTGAAAATAACTTAAAATTTTGTTTTTCAGTTTCACTCAGTTTTAGTTTTAGCTTTATTTTTATTTTATAGTAACTAGGGTTACAGTCATACGTTAAAACTTGTACATGACTTTATTTTTTGTATTTTATTTGCTAGGCAGAGTGCGCCATATTTTTGTGACTTTTTAGTTTTATTATTTGTCGCTGTTTCCGGGTCTGTTTCGGCGGCTGGGGTTGAGTTAGATGGTGGAGGACGTTTTTCTGCCAGGGATTCAGGGCCTTTGCCTTTATTTGGTTGGCTCCCTGGTAGAGTGATCAAGCTATCACGATAGCGCTGGATGACACCTTGGTAACCGAATAATGGCTGATTTCAGCAGATACTCGACGTTCAGGATAACATCATTGAATTATCCGTAATCGGGTACTTTCTTGAAAACAGTATACATTACCATGTTTTTAGGGCTGCGAAGTCCGAACGGGGTTGGCGAGCATAGCTCGGAGGGAGACAGTGCCCCCTATTATTTTATATTATTATTATGCTTTCCTCTGTATAAGCGTAATTTCAGTTTGCCGAACTTCATGGGTGTTAGTATAGTATTCACGTTAAGTTATAATAAACACGACTTATAATTTATGTGTGAATTTTGTGTTAAACTATGTTTCTTATTCAAATGCAGGTTTGATGAAAAAACTATACAGATGGCAACAAAAGTCGATATTCTTTTTGAAATTATTTAGTCTGTATCATCATTAATCTAAGTAAGTACTATAAGATCCCTAATAGATCACAATAAATATAAACAACATGCCATAGAGTATGTATTTAGGCATGAGAAATAAGTGAATAAATATTTTCATGTCAGTCTTAAATTTTTATTTTTCCGTAAATGCTGTGTATGATTATTTATCATGGTCTGATTATTACCATTGATTATTTATGATTTCATTACCATGAGATAACAAAGAGTGAAATCTGATTTTAAAATTAAATGTTTAATTGCTACTTATCATCAGTATTTTGTAAAAGTTTCATAGTAATGAATTTGCCTGGAAGAATTTAAGTAGGGTAATTCCGGGATTTATGCCGCATATTTTTATTAATTTGTGTATAAAGTCTCATGGTGGACATAAAATAAAAAAATCATGCTGTGCTATTTAATGTTAAATATACAACACGTGTACTGCGACAAAAAATTCAAAACAAATAATTACTATTTTTTAACAATTTTTTTCTAAAACATTACACTGCGGCACGTCACCCGTACATTCAGGCTGAGACGCCGCACATGTTCAGTAGTTATGCCGCGCTTTTAATAAGAACAGGATGAAATTATAAATAAAAATATTTTAAAAAATATTCATAGCTGGACTATAATTAACGATGTACTAACAAAATGAAACTAAATTAGTACAATGAAACATATTAGTGGATTCAAATTAGTAATTGTTTGCCTACTTTCGACATTAAAATTATCGACTTAGATTTTTACATTAAATTTTAATTCTTATTTCAGCAACAACGTAATATTAATTTATTAGAGAGGGAAAAGAATAAAAGTAAAATTGTGTTTACATAATTTATTTGTTAACCCTTTCGGGACCGGTGGCTTTTATACAAACTTTATTCGGTTGGCACGACTTTTTAAAAAGAGGTTACCTTTACTTAAATAATCATGAAAATGCTCTAATTAAAGAAGACAAATATTAGTTTTCTTTTTTACTGGTGCCAGAAACAAATTTTGTATGCTCTTTTTAAAGGTGCTTATATGCACCCATGGTCCCGAATGGGTTAATAGACCTGTTCTTTTCGACCACAATCTACACAAAAAATTGTCGAAAAACTACAGTCTAACTACATATGACTCAAGATGCAACGAAGCCAATTACACTTCCTCTTTTTTGGAGTAGTTTTCTAAACATTCCTTGTGAAGAACGTCTGCGTTACGCGTAATCTATTTTTTCATTATTGTCATCTTGACTTGCATCTTTCTTGCCCTTCTTACTTTTTATTTTTTTTTTTTTCGTTTTTATCCTTTGGTTTTAGTAAACTTGATAACATGCCTATCTTGGTTAGTCTGCTCAAAAAGAAAAGGAAAATTTAACAGCACTTAATCATACCGCACAAAAGAAAGTGCGGCATGTATACCGGAATTGCAGTGCGGCATGTATACCATTTTGCATGTTACAGACATTGCACATCACAGTTGCCTGCCATCGCTAAGAAAAATGGCGTAATCATACACACAGTACTCTAAACAAACGCTACACTTAGTTTTGACTACAAAATCATGCATCAATGATGGAAATGATCATGATGCTGGAATTAACAAAACTTCGTATGATGATATGCTAAAATCATTTGAAACAATCCGACGGGGATTATAGTTAGAAGAAAATACGCATGAAAGGGTTTTTGATGCATTGCAAAGATGCGAGACGTATTATGAAAGTAAGCACTTTTTAAAAGAAAAAACTCAGACAAAATTAACAGAGTTTTTTAGAAACTAAATTTAAGGGCACATATGCTAATGTATGGTTAAAATTATTTGTTATAATAATAATGAATACGATAAGGTCATTAAAATTCGTTAAATTTAATGTAAAACTATTTACTTTAAACAGAAAATACAGTGTATTCCCGGACAATGTTTTGTTTTCCTTGCAGATTTCAAAGATTTAAACACATAGGAAAAATGAATTAATGATGGATATCGGTGGTTAAAATAAATAATACAAATCGATATAATTTATTAAAAAATGTGATTAATTACTTTTAGTAAAAATATTTAGTGTTTATGAATTTAATATCTGTTTTATGCAGTTTAAAGTGTTTTAAAAGATGAATCTCTATTTAACGAATTTTCCATATAACGAACTTTTTTCCGGGATTTAGTGACTTCGTTAAATAGAGGTTCGACTGTATAATGCATATGTGACGAATGTGTTAAACTCCTCTGTTTCAAATGATTCTAAGGAAGGTTTGGAGAAAAGATGATAGAGATGGAAACCAAAGACAACATTCATTTTGCAAAACAAAATACATCAGATTGGTGTAATGTTTAATGATATTTTAACCCTTTATCTACTGACGGTACTTATAAAAAAATTTTCTGTAATTTATGGGTAAAAATTCTCGTAAAAAAACGGAAATAGTACTGGCGTCTAGATTGCCAGTAGTATTTCCGTTTTTTAGTCCTTTTTTTTAAGTAAAAAGTTATATAAGTCAAAATTAACTAAAAATACAAACAAATCTTAATTAAACTTATGTGGGATATAATATATCCCACCGCCCGTCAAGGAGTTGTAACTTGTAATAACTTGTAAAATTGGAGAAATAACTTGTAAAATTCATTTAATACATCGGTTATTAGTAATACTGTTCAGAATGAGTTATAGATACATTACTTTATCTTGTTCCAAAAGCATTATGGGTTACACAAAACAAAAAAAGTTTTAAAAGGATGATTTCTTTTCCCTTTGCCTCTTTTCAGCTTTTTTGGCGTTGGGGGTGAGGGTGGGATTTTTCAATTCGGAAATATTTCTATATTTTTATTGTAAAAACATAATATTTGTACATTTCCTAATTCTACAAAATACTAAAAAAAATATTTAAAATAAAAGATTTGAGTGGGGTTATAAATATTGCTCAAAATCCCTATAAATTCAAATTTGTGATTAATCGTTCAATCCATCTAAAATCCTTCTAAAATTTATTAAATGATTATGTAAAGCTTCTGATGTAGTTTAAACAATTCACCAAAAATGCTTTCTAAGATAAAATTTTCATGAATTCATAATTGAGTACATAAATGATTAAAAAGTTTTAATATCCAACATTTTATAAGGTTATTACGCCTTCCTTTGTACTAAATTCTATATAAACATAGTTCCACTTCTCCAAACTTGTCAGAATAGTTGTCATGTCATCTTGAGATAATATGATTTATATTCTATTTGTAACACGATGTGTTAAACTGCTATGTTTCTAAATCTTCTAATGAAAATGGAGACTAAATACAACGTGGATGAAAGAAAAGATATAGCAGTTATTTTTGAAGACATTTAGCCCTCTATTATTATCAGTTCAAATTAATATATTCAAGCACAGATATTTTCTAAATTATTACACGATAAAATCACAAAATGTAATATGATAATTTATTTAGTAGAAATTGCATCATTTATTTAGTAGCTATGCTGAATTTTTAAAAACAAAATTGCATATACAGTAGAATCTTTTTTATCCGAAACTCTGTTAACTGAAACTCTCGAATAACCGAAATCAATTTTTAAATCTTTTTTTTTTTTAACTACCATACTCCTCGCGTGTAAGCGGTCCTTTCCGAACTACTAGTACATAGAAATATGTTCATCGCCTTTCTTAGAGTTCCTTTGAATTTAACTTGAGCTTCCGTAAGCTGCGGAGTGGAACGAATAAATTAGCAATTTGAATGTTTTACAAAAGATTTGGCATGACTGGAGCAGCAGAAAGACTGTGATACTAGTGAACCATACATGCCAACCTCCCGCTTTTTTTAAATCAAGAAAACATATTTTAAACCAGAAATTTTATTTAATAAATGAAAGCATTTAGGTTTCTTATAACTACCACTTAGAAGCTGGAAACTTTTAATTTAATAAATTTTCTGGTTGAAGATATGTTTTTCGTTTAAATAAAAGCGGGAGGTTGGCAAGTATGGTGAACTAATAATATTTAAAAATACCGTGATATAGCTTCCAAGCAAAGGCAATCGAAATTGCGATAAACAAAACATTTTTTCAAACCCCTGTGATACATGTAAAATGTACTTAATTTCAAAATTAAAATTCAGGTAATTTATTCTTTTTTCTAGTTTGCTATTGCTTTATTTGTATTAAGCACTTGTTACCATAGTACATAATATTGCATATATTTCTCCTTAATCTTAAAATTGAAGCATTCTCGATTATCCGAAAATGTCGATTTTCCGAAAGAGGGTCGGTCCAAATTACTTCGGATAATAGAGTTTCTACTGTAATTGAAGTTGTATTTTATTATATATTAAATACATTTGATATCTAACATTTTATATGATTACTATGCCTTCCTCTGCACTAAATTCTGCACAAACATAGTTCCACTTCTCCGAACTTAATGCATGTCAGAGTGGTTGTGATGTTATCTTGAAATAAATCTGATTTATATTCCATTTGTGACACTGTGTATAAAATACTCTTCTAATGAAAATGTGAAGAAAATACAACACAGATGAAAGAAAAAATACTACAGTTATTTTTTAAAGTTATTTAGCTTCCATTCATTACAAGTCAAAATTAACCCTTAAATGCGCGATTTTTTATTTTGTTTCGAAAAAATTATATATGTTTCTCTGAAAGATTTATTACACAGGAAAAATAATGAAAAAATTTAAAGATACATTTTTCATATAATATGTCAATCTTTTCTTATATTGCACATCTGTGATACAAGTAAAAACTATTGTCGTGTGGCTGTTTTACGCTAAAATAATGCAAATTAGTAAATATTTTAATAAATATATCTCCAAATAGCTACAGGGTTGGGTTCGTACGGGTCCTTGAATTTACAGATTTGAGAAATTCTCCGGTACCGGTATTTTCCAATGGGAAATCTGTCCTTAAAAAAGGCGATATTTCGTTCGTTTAAACTAGATTTATTTTTCTCTAAAAAAATACTGATATTTGGCCTTGAAAATAACGTACCCGTACGAAACTTGACCTTATTTTATATTATTATTTATTTTATGAAACTTAACATTTAACCCTTTAATTCCCACGATAGAACACGTTCCAGAAATTACGTAGTTCAGAGAATCTGGCTTACCGGTATACACCATAAAGTTTCAATGGTTTATTTCGCTTTATTTAAAAAACGGATGTCTTATTAATTAAAGCATATATTGATATTTTAATTTTCTGGTGGAATTTAGGTATATACGAATTAAAAAAATCTATTAAATTCAAAACACTGTTGTTTGCATATATGCAAAGCTGCGCACTAAAGTGTTAATATAGTCACGCAATGATATTTTTGTGTTATTATACAAGTGTAATATTTTGTGCTATTAAAGACACACATTGTATTAAAAAATATATTTGTTTAGTAGGTAAGCAGATATTTTCAAAACAAAGTTCTATAGGATTGAAAAGTTATTTTTAATCATATATTAACCCTCTCGCTGCGCAACCCGAGAAATACTGGGGCATGCATTTTCCCGTCTAATTAATACTATTTGGTTATTCCCACGTTATTTTTTAGCGAAAACTTTGTCTGATTTAATCAGGACATTTTTCCGGATTACGATAGTCAAAAATTTCTGCGTTAAAGAACCTGTGATAAAAGATTAAAAATTCTGTAAAAGACGCTCATCGCGAAGAATTACTTATACAGCGAGAGGGTTAAACACTTTTGATATCTAACATTTTAATACTATTACTATGCCTTCCTCTATACTAAATTCAGCATAAGCATAGTTCCACTTCGCCGAACTTAACGGGTGTCAGAGTGGTTGTGATGTTATGTTAAGAAAAATATGATTTATATTCCATTTGCGACGATATGTTAAACATCTATGTTTCTAAATCTTCTAACGAAAATGTGGTGAAAATACAACACAAATGAAAGAAAAAAAATCATACAGTTATTTTTTTTAGCCATTTAGTCCTCAATCATTGTCAGTCCAATTTAATATATTCACGAAATGATATTTTTGGGTATTTTACAATACAATATCACAAACTGTATGAAAAAGTGATTTGTTTAGTGGGTTTGGAACTTATTGAATATACTTGAAGATATTTTTAATGATATAATGACATAAACACTTTTGGTACCTAACATTTTATAAGATTATGATGCCTTCCTTTGTACTAAATTCTACATAAGCAAAGTTCCACTTCTCCGAACTTAATGGCTGTCTGAGTAGACGTCATGTTATCTTGACATAAATATGATTTATATTCCATTTGTGAACGATGCGTTAAACTACTGTGTTTCTAAATCTTCTAATGAAAATTAGGACAAAATACAACACAGATGAAAGAAAATATACAGCATTTTTTTTTTTTTATGCCATTTAGTCCCCAATCATTATCAGTCAAAATTAATATATTCACGCACTGATATTTTCTAAATTAGTATACAATAAAATCCCAAATTGTATTGTGATCGTCAAACAGCATCATTTATTTAGTAGCTATGCCGAATTGTTTAAAATAAAACTTCATATAATTGAAGTTATTTTTTATGATATATTAAAAACTTTTGATACCTAACATTTATATGATTACTATGCCTTCCTCTGTACTAAATTCTGCATAAGCATAGTTCCACTTCTCCGAACTTAATGCGTGTAAGAATGGTTGCGATGTTATCTTGAAATAAATATGATTTATATTCCATTTGTGACGCGGTGTGTAAAATACTGTTCTAATGAAAATGGGAAGAAAATACAATACAGATGAAAGAGAAAATGTGAAGAAAATACAACACAGATGAAAGAAAAATACTACAGTTATATTTTTAAGTTATTTAGCTTCCATTCATTACAAGTCAAAATTAATATTGTCACGCAATAATAATTTTGTGTTGTTATATATTAAAGTCACACATTGTATTTAAAAATATATATTTGTTTAGTAGGTAAGCAGAAATTTTCAAAACAAAGCTGCATAGGATTGAAAAGTTATCTTCAATGATATATTAAATACTTTTGATATCTAACATTTTAATACGATTGCTATGCCTTCCTCTATACTAAGTTCAGCATAAGCATAGTTTCACTCCTCCGAACTTAACGGGTGTCAGAGTGGTTGTGATGTTATGTTAAGAAAAATATGATTTATATTTCATTTGTGACGATATGTTAAACAACTATGTTTCTAAATCTTCTAACGAAAATGTGGTGAAAAAACAACACAAATGAACGAAAAAAATCAATGAGTTATTTTTAAAGTCATTTAGTCCACAATCATTATCAGTCCAATTTAATATATTCCCGAAATGATATTTTTGGGTTATTTTCAGGGATGAGATTTCCGCTTTTTTTCACACCGGTATATTCTTTGAGAAAATGCTGTTCTCGTAAATCGCAAAAATGTTCCGATTAAATCAAATAACATTTTCTCTAACAAAATACTGATGTGCAAAAACGCGGAAATCTCATCCCTGGTTATTTTACAATACAATATCACAAACTGCATGAAAAAGTGATTTGTTTAGTGGGTTTGGAAACTTTTTCATATGCTTAAAATATTTTTAATAATATAGTGATATAAACATTTTTGATATCTAACATTTTATAAGATTATTATGCCTTCCTTTGAACTAAATTCTACATAAGCGTAGTTCCACTTCTCCGAACTTAATGGGTGTCTGAGTAGCCATCATGGTATCTTGAGATAAATATGATTTATATTCCATCTGTGAGCGATGTGTTAAACTACTATGTTTCTAAATCGTCTAATGATAATATGGACAAAATACAACTTAGATGAAAGAAAAGATACAGCAATTATTTTTGAAGTCGTTTAGCCCTAAATTATTATCAGTCCAAATTAATATATTCAAGCAATGATGTTATTGGGATTATTATGCAAACAAATCTCTAATATAGTATCATAAGTGTATATATTAAGACAATGCATAGTTATGCATTTAGATATATTAAAAACATGTTCTAAATTATGTTACATGTCATAAACTTAGTTATTATGTTATAGTATCAGCACGGTACAATTATTAGACAATAAAAGTAATTCTTTTATTTATATTCATAGGAAAAAAAATCCTTTACGCAATAAAAAAAAAATAAAACTTATGTAACCGTACTAAGCATTAGTCTTTTTATTGTGGATTCCTATGCAATTACTACGCAATGAAAATAAATAAATCATTCATTTATATTAGTACAAAACTCTTATTTTTACTTTCTTCTATCTTTACAAGAAGAAAGTATTGGATTCGTGAAAATTTTCGACTTTCGGTTTTCGATGGATTTACATGTTTTAGTTGTCAGAGATTCCGAAAAACATGTTTTTACAAAATGTCTGTCTGTGAGTCTGTGATTCTGTGACTCTGTCTGTCTGTCTGTTCGTCTGTCTGTATGTATATGACACAAATTTTGTGGGCACTCTATCTCAAGAACTAATGCACGGAATTTAATAAAAATTTATGTTCTGTTATTCCATAATATAAATTGGTGCTGATTAGTTTTTGGTGTAAATCGCTCAAAAGGTGGCGCTGCTATGCAGCATTTTTCACAATTTCCACTATAGCTCAATCTCCAGAACTAATGCACGGATTTTCATCCAACTTCAAATTTAGTTAGTCATTGACATAAATTGACGTTTTATACATTTTGGTGTAAATCGCTCAACAGGTGGCGCTGCTATGCTGCATTTTTTGCGATTTCCGCAATAGCTCTATCTCAACAACAAATGCTAGGATTTTCAACAAACTTCAGATTTGTATATATCTAGATATAAATTAGTGCTGTTTAGTTTTTGATGTAAATCGTCCAACAAGTGGCGCTGCTATGCAGCATTTTTTGCGATTTCTGCAATAGCTCTATCTCAAGAACTAATGCTTGGATTTTCATCGAACTTCAGATTGAGGTATACCTTGATATGAATCACTGCTGTTTATGTTTTGGTGCGAATCGTTCAACAGGTGGCGCTGCTATGCGAAATTTTTTTCAGCATTTTCGCTGCAGCTCTATCTCAAGAACTAATGCCCGATTTTTCATCAAATTTCAAATTCAGATATACTTTGATATGAATTGGTGCTAAATTGATGGAATTTCTTGTACTATTTAAAAGATTTAATTGACGTGATTTATACATAAGAAAGTTTTGTGATGGCCACAACATACTAGTTTTTTATTACAATCAATTTTTCATATTTATTTTCGATCTGTCCAAATATTACAATGTGTCTCCTATTGGATAGCATTTGCCGTGAGCTACATTAATATGGAATGAAATACTGCTAATATAATATAAATCTGACCTGTGTGTAAATTTTTGTTTATTGATTTATAAATCTTCTACAGTTCCATTGGTGAACTTTTTAAAACTTAGCATGATATTCTGCACTACTTGCTCATCTTCTGTTTGATTGTACGAGAATTTACTTACTTATTAATTAGCATTTAACTTAATAGAAATATGTACACAGACGCCTAACTAGAACATTTAATGACAGGTAAAGGCGTAAACGTTAAACTTGATTGCTAATGATTTCATTATCCTAAAGTTGCGAAATCAAGAGATGCTGTTAGTTCCTGTGGCAGAATGGCAGAATTTTTTTAAGCTTTCTGCTACAAACCTCACTAAAAGCAAAAATTTCTACAAAGTGATGTTTTTTACTTTCTTCTATCTTTACAAGAAGTATTGGATTCGTGAAAAATTTCGACTTCCGGTTTTCGACGGATTTATACGTTTTAGAATGCCCAGAACACGATTTGATGGTTTTTAGAAAATGTCTGTCTGAGTCTGTCTGTCACTCTGTGAGTCTGTGTGTGACAAAAATTTTGTGGGCGCTCTATCTTGAGAACTAATGCACGGAATTTCACAAAACTTTATATTTAGCTAGACCTTGATATTAACTGGGCCTGATTAGTTTTTGGTGAAAATCGCCCAACAGGTGGCGCTGCAATGCGGCATTTTTCAAGATTTCTGCAATAGCTATACCTCAAGAACTACTGCACGGATTTTCATAAAACTTCAGATTCAGTTTGTGCAGGATATAGTTTGGTGCTGATTACTTTTTTGTGAAAATCGCCCAACAGGTGGTGCTGCTATGCTGCATTATTCATGATTATCGCAATAGCTCTAACTCAAGAAAAAAATGCACGAATTTTCATCAAACTTCAGATTCAGTTAGTCCCTGATATAAATTAGTGCTGTTTAATTTTTGGTGTAAATCGCCCAACAGGTGGCGCTGCCGTGCTGAATTTTCACGATTCCCGCAAGAGCTGTATCTCAAGAACTATTGCACGGATTTTCATCAAACTTGAGATTTAGTTAGTCCTTGACATGAATTGAAGTATAAATTAGTGCTGTTTAATGTTTAGTCTAAATCGCTCAACAAGTGGCGCTGCTATGCTGTATTTTTTTCGATTTCCGCAATAGCTTTATCTCAAGAACTAATGCTTGGATTTTCAACAAACTTCAGATTCATGTATACCTTGATATCATTTAGTGCTGCTTTTTTTGGTGTAAATCGCTCAACAGGTGCCGCTGCTATGCTACAATTTCAGAATTTCCGCTATAGCTCTATCTCAAGAACTAATGCACGAATTTTTATAGAAATTCAAATTCAGATATACTTTGATATGAATTTGTACTAAATCGTTGTTATTTCTTGTACTATTTAAATGATTTAATTGACGTGATTTATATAGAAGAAAGTTTTGTGATGGCCACAACATACTAGTTAACAGTAGAAAGGAATGACAAATTTATACGTAACACAATTTGAAGAAAAGACACTGAAGAACTATTATTTCGTAAACAAGATATTATATGTTTTATATTTTATGATCTTATCTGTTTTTAAACTCAACGCAAAAAGAACCGATAACTGAAATTTAATAAGTAAGCATTAAAGGAATTATTTAAAATAATTACAGTAATTTTCAATAAATAAATTTTCCCCTTACTTTTCTTAAGATTTGTTGATTAATTGCGAGTTTAAAATGCCGCAATTTCTAGCAATGCACAACAAATTTGGAAACTATAATTAAATTAGTTTATTGGGGGTGAGGAGTAGGAGAGAGGGGCGTTGTACACAAGTGGTTAATTTTTTCAAATAATTGAAATATGAATTAATATGTATACGCATATGTATACTTCTTGTTAGTTTTTGAGGATAAGTTCATTGTTATTCTTGGTATAAATAAAAATATTTAACTTATCTCTTTTCACCAAGTTAATTTAAAGCCATTTTTAAATATTTATATATTATTATGTTTTCAATACATAATTGCATAACTAAATAATGAGTTATTGTTGCATAAAAGATTTTGTCTTCTAGAAACTTCTAATGGAACTTTACTAACTTTAATACTTTTACTTTAAATGAAAATGGCAATTCTAAAAAAATAATATTTCTATCAGCAGCGTTGCGCTGCTTGCATATGAAAGTTATCTGCAACGGGCCATACCTTTTCTGCGACAATGTCTCCGTGTCGCCGCATTTCTGCTACGGAGCTATTAGTAAGTCATTTAGGTAATTTCAAGAGCTGAGAAATGCTTTTAACAAAAATTTTTCTTTGTTATGTACCTATTAAATTTCTGAAGAATGTTTTTTATAAGCCGAATAAGATATCATACTCCCATACTACATAAAGTATTTAATGCAATATATCCATAAATTATGGTCGGTATTTCCTAAGGTATACAAATTTAAAATGAAATAAAACTCATTAAAATAACTTTAATGGCCATGAAACTTGTTTCATTAACCCATTAAAAGAATTTATTTAATTTACTTGCCTGAATTTTTATTCAACTCAATATTGTTCTTAATTATTATAGTAAATGATGTAAAATGAACATAAATGTATATATATATATTTATTAACTTTTAAAAGTTTAAACGTCCCAATTTTAGTACTCTGGGCACAAAAGGGTAGGGGTTTTCTCCGTTACTGTCTATGCCTTAAATTTATGTTTTATGCCATTTATTTTGTTACAAAAAGGTTATATATCATTCGAGTTATTATTTGATTATAAAAACTTTTTTATTATTACGATAAGGGTGGTGGGCTCGTCTCAAGAACAAGATCCCATTCCTCCTCACCTTTAGCCATTGGCATGCTAAAAATTTGTAACACACCGTTATGTTTTGTACTAATTTGATATTTAACATCCTGAGGTTATAAATATATTTACTATTATATATATATACCAGTATAAGATTATATTTAGCCTGAACCAGCGCACCCCGCCCCCTCTCACAGAACAAGAAGAATATAACTGTAAAAAATTAAAATTTTAACAAAAACTAGGAAAAAACAGGCTGCGGCCTCATCGGCAGTGGGTTATATTTCAAAAGCAGTCGAGCATTAAAAAAAAATATATAAAAGATGTGGCAGTGGGTTTCGGCCAGAACAGTGATAGCAAAATCAAATGTTAAACATTCGATGGCTATTATCACATGCTCCCCCACCGGACCCTACGCCAACATTATTAAATGAATGTCTCACCTGGAACACAGTAAAAGATGCTAAAAATATGTTCGTTGAAAAAACCACACTCAACCAACTCAGCCACGTTGCCTCAACCAAAATATAAAACATAAAACCCACTAAACAAGGCAGAATCCAACATCCAATCAACCAATCCAAATTCATTCCAGGTCTGTTGCCAATCGACACAGCACATCATCATAAAACCGTCCTTGAACAGGTTTTAGGAAATATGAGTCATTCACTGACGTCGAAAAGCAATCGATCAGTAATGAAGAAAATCTGCAAAATCTGAATATATTTTTTTTATATAAAATTTAAAGGAATATTGTTTTTCTAATATAGGTTACTTTTAAAATGAAACAATTCCTTTTTAAACAAATGTTTATCTTTAATGTTTATCTAAAAAAAATCGAAAAAATCGAAATATTTGACTGATAATTATATTAATGTATATACGTTTATAAATATTGGAGGACCAGTGAACAAGCTGATTAACATGAAATTTAAAACTATTACGTTTATTGTAGATTGAAATATGTAGGGGAGGTAGGGGAGGTATGATACACTTTTTTTTTACTAATTTTTTACAACCCTTAGAAAGCTATTTTTAAACAAATTTTTTGTGTTTTCTTATAAAGTGACCTTTTATTCATTTATTAAAAATATTGTGAATTTAAAAAATAGTCATTCAAAAAATATATCCCAATTATTTTGAATGGCTACTACTGTATCAAATCTCCCCATTACTGGGGAGGATTAATACACTAGCAAGGGAGGTTGATGCATTGTTATGTAAATTAAAAAAAATGCAGACAATTCAATTTATGCGTCATACAATTTTTTATGTTAAATCTTGTAATATTTAAGTAAAATTTGCAACGAAATGACATTGACATATTTTTGTTTCAGAAATGTTTTTTACAAAAATATTTAAACTATTGCTATTATTTAAACAATTCTGTTAACACACTTTTTAGAAAATAAATAATGAAAAAAATCTCTAGAGATCTAGCTACATGGAAAAGTGAAGTGAACATTGCTGATTTGCAAACAATTTAACATAAATTTAGCACATTTAAGATTCCTTTAACCCTTTCAGGGGCAAAGCATTTTCAATGCTGAAGTGTTGAATAAATGAATGGCACCGGAATTTACCAACAAATTTAATTACAAATAAGAAAAGGGAGATATTTCACTTTCATACTAAATGGAAAATATTTTACCAAAATTCTGGTGCCAAAGTGGCGTTTGGGAATTAAAATTAAGTGGTTTCATAAACATACCACCACCCCTGAAATTGTTAAAAGAAAAACTAATAATTCTATCATTTTGATAAGTAAAATCGGGTAGATTTATCGTTTTTTCACTTTGCCCTTCGTAAATTATAGAAACATTTTCCCTTTCAGGCCATTTAAACTTTTTCCCTTCTACATGACGAGCAAAGCGAACTAACCATGCATCATCGCGCTGCTTTTCTATGTAACCTACATAATGTCTATGAATAGTCTCTTTGTTCTTCCTTACTGATTTCAGTAGCTCTTGCTGTAAAACAATAACGAATATTACAGTCCTATATTAGTTTGAAAACTTAAAAAAAGTATTAAATTTCAAATACAGAAGTGTATCATTTCTCCCCAGTACTAATGTATCATTTCTCCCTATTATGCCTTATTGGATTTTCAATCACTTTGTACAAATGCAGTTGCAAAATGGTAATCTACTTTCTAGTAAAACTAATCCTAACAATGGGCTTTATAAATAAAAAAAAAATATCTAAATAAAAAAGATATTATCTTCACAATAATAAGAGTTATGAAAGATCAATCCCAAAAATCAGTCAATGAAAAAATTTACATTGACATTCCAAAAACCTTCAAAATTAAAAGAAAAGAAAAGTTGACAGAGAATGGCTGTTAATGCCATTTGTTGAGAAAAATTGTCAATGTGTCAACCCTCCCCCACCTCCCCCACCTCTCCTACTTTGTTATCTATTAAAATTATTTTTAAATCAAGGTAATCAGCCTCCAAACCGTTATTATTTGTTTTCTTTAATCTCAGGGAATCAGGATAAATTTCTTGAGAAATTTCATTAAAATTACTATTGAAGTTTAACACGATCAAGTCGTCTTTGTATCTATAAGCCAGGAATTGGACATCAGCTTTATTAATACTGTACTGAAACGCATAAAAAAATAAAAATAAGTTAGCAGCTGTAGATGAGTAGCTAGTACCCATACCAATTCCATTGATTTGAAAGTATATTTTAGAATATGCATAAACATAATTGTTGTAAAGGCAAAAACGACATAATTTATTAAACAAGTTAGAGTTGAAATCCGTAACATCTAAAACCAATTCCGCTGTCTTTAAAAGTGCCTCCTTCAAACTATTAATAGGAATATTAGTAAATAAATTTTCAAAATCATAAGTATGGATAGAATGAATGCTATTGCTTTTTAATTTTTCAGCAATCTCGAAACTATTTGAAATAATCCAGAAACAATTACTGACTTTATACTTGTATTTTAACATGTTCAAAACTTTTTAAAGTAAATCTTCAAATTTCCTATTAAAATTATTGTCTATACTGTTGACATTACTACAGTAAATCCATATTTAGTAGGTAGTTTATGAAATTTAGGGGTAAGAAATAGAAATGGAAATGACAGATTTTTACTACATGGGAAAGAAATCTTAGTTTGCTTAGAAAAAGCCAAATGCTTATTAATAAGTGTTTGCACGGAAGATTTGCATACTGTGTAAGTTATACTATTATTTATCTCTGCATTGAGCATTTCAGCATAAATTTTTTTTTCATATGACTGCAAAATTACCAGCAGCTTTATCTACTTGACAGAAAACAAACATCCGTTTCAAATTGGTTATTTCATTTCTGATATCCATACTAAAATTATGATAAGTATAAGCAGAATTATTAAGGAAACTACCCCGAAATGATTTAAAATCATTTAAAATCTGTGACTTCCAATCTGTAAAGAGGGCGATTGGTGCATTGTATCTGTAATTCAAATTTAAAATAAAAGCATTCAAATCAGCTTTAAAGTAAAGTAGAAACAAATTACATTAGAAGTACAATATTAATGCATTTCTAACAAATTATTTATTTTGGCAGGAAGGGATTTTGTTGCATTTGGAATTTCAAGAGGTACTTTTTCATTACGTTTTTAACAAATTATTACTTTTGCCAGGGAGCGTTATTGTGGCATTTTGAGTTACAAAGGGTTTTTGATTTTTTATTATATTTTCAACAAATTACTTTTTTTTGCATGAACAGCTATTGTGGCATTTGGAGTTACAAGGGGTTTTTGTTTTTTATATTTGCAGCTTTGTGAGTTACAATTGTCTTTACAATTGTAACATTGAGATCCTCGACCAGCTACGTTGGAATTCTTATGAGAACTTCTTGTGAACAGTTGATTTAAAATGTCATGTTTTGTACTAAGTTTATATAAGTAACTTTCCTTAAAAATTATAACAGCTATAATATTTCGGCTATGAGCTTTACTCATATCTACCTCTGGTATTCTTATTCAAACGGTTTCTCTTACGTTTACTTTTGGAAATTTTAACTTCGAAAGTCTTAATATTGTTTGGCGTGCTTATTTAGTGGCTGTTTAACACAGCACCGAACTTCTTGAATATACATGAGGCTTCATCTAGTGAAAAAGAAGAGTTTTCCTTGTTTTTTTTTTTCAAAACCTTTCAATTCAACATCGCCGAATTTTTTTTTTTTCTCTTTGCTATTTGAGCATTGTGTTGTTCCCCTTCAGTTTGGCCAACACTCTTATTACCGCTTTTGACTGAACATTGAACAGTTCCCTCCAAGTCTTCGTTCGAATTATTCAGTTCCACGCCCATATTTCATCATAATTCATTGCACCGATATCTTCATCCTCGAATGAGATTGCTGTCTGAAGTTGGATATCATTACTAGACTCATTACTTAAACAAGATCTTATTCACTTGTAATTCCTGACAAAGTATCGTCTAACAAATAGGTTACTAATATTCCCTTATCACTTATTTCAGTCTTACTGCTGCTTTCATAGTAGAAGCACGTCTTCTTTGCTCCTGACGAAGAAAAACACAGATCATTTGGAAAACCTAGCGCATTTAAAAGTTTTTGGTGATGTTTAAAGAAGATCTTTTATTTCTTATTGTTTCACACAAGTTTTAACTTATTTTCTTGAACTGACTTTTAGTTATAATTAATTTTGTGGATTTATCATGAATCTATTCAACGATTCCTTTTTAAACATTTAATTTCTTTGAAATTTGTTTGAAGTTTTATTTTCGCAGCTGTTTATATTATTTGGCCAAAAATTTTATTCTTCCACGTTTTTACTTGCCCCTCATTTTTTCATTGTTTACAGTTTCATCTTCGCAGGTGTTTATATTATTTGGCCTAAAATTGCATTTTTTCTGATTGCGATATGTCAAGCCCCCTACAAATAAGAAATACATTTATCTTTCTTTTAATTTTACGTGAGCGTAGTCACGGGTAATTGCTAGGTAGTTATTACTTGCTTATAAACTTCACTACATTAACACTGTTTTGAGTTACAACCTAACGCATATGTTACTTTGTTTGTATTATTAAAAAAAACTTTTGATTTGCACTTTTCAAATATATTAATATTTTTTGTCCTGACTTTAAGTAAAGCCTTTTAGGTAAAACAATAATTTATGGAGACCCTGCATATATATCCTCTTTTCATTATGTTTTAATTTTAACTAATAATGCTTGGAAGGTTAAACCAATACAGAAAATTTTATTTCTTCAGCTGTCACTTAAAAAAAATCAATCAAAAACTATGATACATTGACTTCATTACATACTTATGTTCAAAATATTAAAAAAAAACAAAAAAACGACTAATTGCTAATTGAACCAAATCTATTTAATCAATATTAATGAAACTTAAAACACGTTCTTATGGTTAGAATATACGACATACTCATAGCTTTCAATGACATGATTTTGTTACCACTACTTTTGTATAGTTTTTTTGACGTCATTAATCACACAATGTCTGCGATTAAATAATGCAAAGAATATTTATCTAAAACAGCTGTTGAAATCGCAGCAGTTGTCAGTTGTGCATGCTAAGAAAATAAATGAAATAAATTATTATGGCTATTACATTTTGACAGATAATCTGTAATAACATCATGTGTCTGACAACTATGTACACATTGTCAACGTTCATAATACATACATATGAAATGCATGTTCATCGCGTCTGTTCTTATTGCAGTAACAAACTAATAAACAGTAAGGTACGTTTTTTTTTCTTTTTGGAATATCTGATAGAAGTTATTTAACCATTAGAAATAAAAAGTATAAATCTGTAAGGACATTCTTTGCTATTTCTGCTCTCGCTAGTTCAGTCAATTATTCTCAATAGATGATGGTTAAACATTTTGAAAAATGTGCTAAACGTAACATGGTACATCGGCTAAAAAAGACATTTTGTTGTTTATTCAAAAATCTTATATGCATATTTATAAGTTTGTTAAAGTGACATAGTTTTTACTAAACCAGCTTTGAAATTAAAAACCAAATCATAGAAGAACAATACTGGGTTGGCAGTTTAGCCTCCATCTCTAATCCAAACTTCCAATATTATACCGAAATTTCGAAAGAAGAATTTTTACTTTATGTGATTGCTCAACAGTCTTTAACAGTGTTGTCACTTTGAGGGGCGTCCGACCTGACGTCAGCTTTACGCCCAGTCTATTTATGGTTGTATTATAATAATTGAGCCACTGGGAGAAGAAAGTCTAGCTGTAGTATAAATATTACATTATAAGATTTTATTTCAAATTAAAATTTAAAATTTTAAATTACTCTTTAAGACACGTGCCATTAAAAGATATAAAATTGTAAAAAACATTACTAGATTAGAATTAATGAAAAAAAAATGTAAAAGTAAATACAGATATTAAAATAAATAAGTTTGAAAGTTTAAAAATACAACAGTTAAGAAAAACTAAAGATATCGAACAAAGCTGGTAAAGGCAGGTCGGCAAAAGGAGAGACAGATGTTATGTCACAGTATTAAAAAAAGGTGCTTTTCAGAGTCAATATATATATATTTTTTTCCTTTTTGTTACAGAACAATAGTATTATGATCTTCTTAATCGTTATATATAACAGTGTTTTTTTAAATAAAAATTAAAGAAAGTAATAAAAAAGTTTAAGAGAATTAAAGATAGACAAATGTGGGGATGTCATTTGTCTATCTTTTATTTAATCTTTGAATGTCTCGAATAAAGCATAAATTATTATTTTTCTGGTATGAACACGTAATTATATATATAAAAGCACTAAGTATATAACGCTTCCGTGAGTAAACTCATACTGAACTCTTCCTGATAATCTTTCGTTAAAATCAGCTAAACGCGGCCATGTTAGGCTTAAGCATTCCTATGCCGTATTTGCCGACTGCCTTATTTAATCTGTCTATCTATTCGTTGTGTAACATATTCTTCTTCAATTTTTCTAAAACCTCAAAAAGTACACAATTATAACGTTTTAAGATCTAATTTAAAAATAACCAGCTTCCAAGAACAAGCTTCCGATGTATACAAGCAATTACCGTTGCCATTAATAAGCACAAATTACAAATCCAAAAACAAATTATTGACTCTTTCAGCTATTCATTAAATGCTCTTAAAATTATACTAATAAAAGCATATTAATATTTTGAAATACGTTTTTCACTTTTGTTTACATTTATTCATAACATTACACTTTAAATTCAGTATACACTGTTAAAAATATCGCGAAAAACTACCTGTTTTTCAAGGCATTTTCTGACCAATGAGAACGCTTTATATTATTAAGTGAATATAGCTGTATTTTGTGATTCATTCCTGTGAATTATTTTGTACCGGATTAACGTTTACTTTCTAAAAATAAACGTATTTCAAATTATTTAAAGGCTTTATTATGCTTTTACAAATATTTTAAGAGTAAAATTGGATGACGACCGTATTTTTTAATGATTCGTTCAAAGAGTCATTCATTTGTTTCTGGATTTGTAATTTGTGTTGTACAAGTGGCAACACGAGTGAATGATGATTTGATTTTTCAATCTTAAAACGTGCTTTCTTTTTCACTATTCGCAAAAGTCACATTTTTAAAAAGATTATTCCAAATAAATTAACATTTAAGAGATGCCTTACATTCAATTATCTATATATTCTGCTGATAACTTCAGTTAAAATTAGATTGGCAGCTCCATCTATTCCTATATGAAAGTAAAAAAACAATTGATTCATTCGGCTTGAATTTTTAAAATATATGCTCTGTTGCGCCATCTGTCGGTAGTTACAATAAAGAAAGAAATTTTCTTTTTAAAATGTTCTTTGAATTCTGAAGACATTGGGGAAAAAATGAATATTTCTTATAAAAGGAAATTAGAATATCAGGAATAAATGCCTTGTACTACATATATATATATATCAATGCATTATTATAATAAATAAAATTTTGTATTTTGTAGAGAAAATAAATTTGTAATTTAATAACAGAATTTGAGAAAAAGAAATTGTTAATGCAATTAATAGTTGCAATTTACTTATGTGATAAAAGATGATTTTTAATTATCAAAATTTGTTACAGGTTTCTTTTATGCATGTTTTAAAAAAATCGGGTTTTTCTCTGTTCAACTTTTTAAAATTTAAGTTATATAAATATTTTGGCAATTAATAAAAACAAAAAACTTTATGTTGGAATTGTCATTTATTTTACCCCATACCATGTGGTAAAATAGTTAATTGACAATATATTTTAAAATAGCATTATTACTACTAATTTGCATGTTTTTGTGAAATATTTCTTCAAATTTGGTGAGTGAAACTCATTTGCATACTTTATGTCAGTATTGTACCAATTCAATTAAAAAATTTCTTGCAAATTTAGTTTCTATGGAAAAGGGGTTGTTTTTACTTTACCCCACCCGACCCTATTAGTCAGATAAGACAAAATTTATTACTTCACAATTCTTTTTATAATGCAATACTATATGATTTTTTTGAAAACGCAAACACGTCATTCTGACGGGTTATATTCCAGTCTAATATATAAAAATGAAAATTTGTGTCTGTTTGTAATTCTATGCAAATGCGCAGTTTGGAAGCCAGAATTGTGAAATGTTATGTACATTTTTATTAAAACACGGCCGAGACAACTAAATTAATCCGGAAACGGAATAATTTATAGTTAAATGAAAATTTGTTTGTCTAGCTGTAATTATATACAAATACACAGTTTAGAGGCCAGAATTCTGAAATGTAACATACATGTGTATTAAAACACAACCGAGCAACTAAAGTAATCCGGAAACGAAATAATTTATAGTTAAATGAAAATTTATCTGTCTGTCTGTAATTCGATACAAATGCACAGTTTGGAAAGCAGAATTGTGAAATGTTACATACATGTGTATTAAAACACGGCCGAGGCAACTAAAGTAATCCAGAATCAGAATAATTTATCGTAAATTTTTAATTAATTAAAAACCATTCATTTAACAGCAATTTTCTATCAAATTTAAACATTTTTCGTTAAGCAGTTGGCCACAATTAAAAACCCACAAAAAAAATTCTTACTAACACAATTTCTTTTCTATTACAAGATTTCCACGTAAAAAAGTAAAATGAAATAAATAGTTCAGAGATTTTTTAAAAAAAATTATATTACGTTGTCATTTTTCTATAGCATGATTTCCACGTGAAAAATGAAAATAAAATAAATAGTTTGACAAAATATTAAAAAAAGTTAATATTACATCATCAGCAATTAAAAATCCATAATAAAATTCTTACCACAACAATTCCTTTTCTATTGCAAGATTTCCATGTGACAAATGAAAATGAAATAAATAATTTGACGAATTTGTAAAAAAGTGAATATTACGTCATATTGGGAAATATAATGTACGCCAGCAGGTAATTAAATAACCCAATATGAGTTAAAAAAAACGCATTGAAGCATGATAAAAACCCGATTATGGAAATATTGGCCTATTATAACATTTTGCAGTTCTTTTGTTGTTGTTGTTGTTGTTGTTGTTTTGGGGGGGAGGGGGGGCATTTTAAAATATGTTCCTATATATAGTCTGTGTATGTGTGCATATGATAATTTCCACAAAGGTTTATATCCCTAGATATCATTCTTATTGAAGGACTAAAATAAAGTTTTTAGATTTTTTAAAAAATAAAATTCATAAATTTGTTGTACTTTCTTTAATCATGAAAAAAACATTTAAATAAGAAAATATTCGGAAACACCTTTTCATCAAAAAGTTTTAATCTCGGTCTCAATCCAGATCACAGATTATATACATTAATAAGTAGGTAATCTGTCGTCTGGATTAAATGAAAAAAAAGTAAAAAAAACGTAAAAAAACAAGCATTCTTAAAATTCCGGACAAAGCCGGGTACTTTAGCTACTTTCTGAATAAAAATAGAAGCCAATCTGGCAACCCTGGAACAATATAATTTTGACAAAGTTTTGCATGAAAAATCCCTTAATCTTGAAAGTATAATTTCCGAAATTTCTATTAATCTACATTGCAAATATGATTTCTTATTTGAAATTTGGTATTCAATAAAATTGATATTGTAAGTTTTTTTTTTCTTTTTTTAAATCTAAATGTATAATAAAATTGGATTTCTTTTTCTCAAAGGAAATAAGAAGATCTTGAGGAATGTAAATGCAACACATCAGATTACCTCGTCGTTAATATATCATATGTAAGTCTGTGTTATCTTTAATAAAAATAACTTTATAAATACTATCGCATTTTACAATATACTAAAACAAATAAACAATTAAAAACATTTAAATTTTACCCACCTGAATTCACACACATTGCGTGGGACAAACAAGAAACATCAGCTGGAATATTAATCAAGTAAGCCCATATCTAATCTAGGAATCAATAATCATTCATGGGAACCATAAAATTAGTTATAGCATAACCATTAAAATATTAAGTTATAAGTTATTCAAATAATCAATAAATGCATCGCATGTTCAAGAATATTAGCATGCTCTGGTGTATCATAAATGTCATGAAGAAGTAGTTTATATTTACAGAAGTTCGATAAATATTGCTATGTATTAAATTTTTAGCGTAAAGATTTTATAGAAAATTTTATAAATTTATAAATAACACCACATTTCGCAATATACTACAGTGTAAAAAAAAAAAAAATACTGCCAGTTTTCTGGTAGGAATCGGAAAAAAAGTTGCCCTTATCGTACCGGAATAATTTCCGACCCAGCTTGGAATAAAATCCGTAAAAATAAGGAAATAGTCAGTGAAACGGTATTGTACGGATTTTATTCCGATTTTACGGATTTTATTCCGAACTGGGTTGAAAATTATTCGGTACGATAAGGGCAACTATTTTTCCGATTCCTACCGAAAAACTGGCATTATGTTTCTTTTACAGTGTAACACAAATTAACAATTATACATCTATAAAATTTATTCACCTGCGTTCCCACTTATTAAATTGAAGGAACAAAAAGCACTAGCTTGAATATTATTTAATATAACTAATATATAATCTAGGAATCGATAAAGATTCATGGAAACCATAAAATTAGTTATGTCATAATCAGTGAAGTATTAAGTTATAACTTTTCCAATTAATCAGTAAATACATCTCCTGCTTGAAAATATTAGCACGCTTTGATGTTACATGAAAGTCATTCAGAAGCAGCTTATCTTTACTTAAGTTTTCTCTTAGTTAAATTATTAGCGTAAAGATTTTATAGGTAATATTATATATTTATACATAATGTCACATTTTACAATATGCTAAAACAAATTAACAATTAAAAATCTTTTAACTTTATACAACTGAATTATCACACAATAAGAGGAAGACACAAAAAAATCAACATAAATATTATTCAAGATGACACATAACTAATCAAGGAATTAATAAAGATTCATGTGAACCATAAAATTGGTTATGTCATAACCATTAAAGTATTAAGTTATAAGATGTTCAAATAATCAATAAATGCATCGCATGTTTGAGAATAGTACACTATGACGCAAAAGTTTAGACAATGAAGAAATTCTTACATACTTTGAAAAATATTTATTCAATTTTCAAATCACTGCTTGAAATTAATGTGCTGTACATATAAACAATATTTATAACAAAGAAAAGTGGAATTGTGCATATTGCAATAAATTAAATGGTAACAAAAATAAACTGCTGTCTCAAAAGTTTAGACACAAATTAAATAAAATCGAAATAAACAATTTTTAAAACCTGGTTGCGCATCCATGCTTATGTATTACGTCATATACACGAGATTGCATGGAAAAAACTAAATCTTGCATAGTTTGTGGATCGATATCGTACCATGCATTCTCAATAGATGTCTTAAGTTCCTTTTCAGAAGAGTATTGTCTAGCGTTGCTATAAACTTTGCGACACATGATGCTCCAAAGGTTTTCTATAGGGTTAAGATCTGGGCTACATGCTGGCCAGTCGAGAACTCTTATATTATGGGAATTAAACCAAGATTTTGAATGTTTTGCAGTGTGAATTGAAGCATTGTCTTGCTGAAATTCCCACTGAGGACCCCCTAGAAGCTCAGCAAATGGCAGTAGGTTTTCTTCTAATGTCTGTGTATAATGCTGTGAAGTTTGACGACCACTGGTGAAGGTCAGAGATACTTGTCCATTATAGCAAAAGGCTGCCCAAACCATCACCGAGCCCCCTCCTTATCTGCGACTAAAAAAACGTCGAGGTTCCTTCCGCAAGTCATGCCAATACGATAAACAACCATCTGGACCAATTAGATTCCACTTTTTTTCATCGCTAAATATGACTGACTGTCATTTCTCTCCATATGACATATGCTTTCGAGCCCACATAAGTCTTTGTAACTTATGATGTGGTTTCAGAGCTGGTTTCTTCTGCATTTTGCTATATACGATTGTTCCTTTTTCCAAAATTCGTCTACGAATCGTATCCTTTGATACAGAGAGTCCCGATGAGCTTTGAACTCCACGTACGCTCATTTGTTGAGTACTCGCTAGTCTTTGTATCAGGCGATCCTCTCGTACATTTGTCACACGTGGCCTCCCAGACCGACATTTTGCTTTATATTCGGAACCACTCGATAAAACTCGATAAATAGATTTTTTTGACCTATTAATAATAGCAGAAATTTCAGAAGCGCTCTTCCCTTCACCTTTCAACTGCCAAATCCTTGAAACCTCATTCACTTGAATTTCTTTAGCTCTCGGCATGTCGACTATGAAGCGCAATCGTTTGCAGAACTTAAGTACTCCAAATTTGTGACATCATCGATTCTAAATTTGCATATGCCAGCGAATATTCAAAGAAATTTAGAATAGTGTCTAAACTTTTGCGACAAGCACATTTGAATTTTTATGAAAAAAATTAGTATTATAGCAAATAAAACGATTGTCTTTTGTACATAGCATTTTAAATCAGTTTTTGAATATATTTACAGGTTTTTGTAATTCTGACGTCATAATTCTACATTTTAAAGCTGAATGACGTCATTGTCTAAACTTTTGCGTCATAGTGTAGCATTATCTGGTTTTCATAAATGTCATGAAGAAGCTGCTTATCGTTACTTAAGTTCGATAAATGTTTCAATTAATTAAATAATTAGCGTAAAGATATTATAGATGATTCTATAAATTTATAAATAATGTCACATTTTACAATATACTAAAACAAATTAACAATTAAAAATATTTAAAATTTATCAACCTGAATTCCCACACGGTAAGTGAAATAATGAAAAGACATTAACATGAAAATTATTCTATATAGCTCATATTTAATCTAGAAATCGATAAAGATTCTTAGAAAACATAAAATTAGATATGTCATAATCATTAAAGTATTAAGTTATAACTTATTCAATTAATCAATAAATGCATCGCATGTTTGAGAATATTAGCACGCTCAGATGTTTCAGGAATGTCATTCAAAAGCAGATTATCTTTACTTAAGTTCGATAAATATTCGTCTGTATTAAATAATTAGCGTAAAGATTTTAGATAATATTATAGATTTATAAATAATGCCATATTTTACAATAATGGATTGCCATGAATGCCATTCAGAAGCAGCTTATCTTTACTTAATTTCTATAAATATTCGTATGAATTAAATTATTAGCAAAAAAATTTCACAGGTAAAATTATACATTTTTACGTAATGTCACGTTTTACAATATACAAAAACAAATTAACATTTAAAATTCTTTAAAACTTATCAACCTGAATTCCTAGACAAAAAGTGGAAGAATCAAAAAACATTTGCTTGAATTCTATTCAAGGTAACCCATATCTAATCAAGTAATCATGGAACCCATAAAATTAGTTATGTCATAACTATTAATATTACGTTATAAGTTATTCAAATAATCAACAAATGCATCGCATGTTTGAGAATAATAGCATTATCTGGTTTTCATAAATGTCACGCAGAAGCAGCTTATCTTTACATAAGTTCGTTAAATATTCGTATGCATTAAATTATTAGCGTAAAATTTATAGATAATTTTCTAAGTTGATAAATAACGTCACATTTTACAATATACTACAACAAATTAATAATTAACAATAATTAACAAATTAATATTATAACATGGTGGATAAATTTCAAAAACATCTTTGAAATTTATCCATCTGAATTTTCACACATTAATTTGAATAAATAAACAAAAAAGAAAAAAATCATGTGTCAAGCATAGATTATGAAACACTTTCCAACATTTTCAGAATAATGTAACAAAACTGCAACGTTAAAAAATTACGTCTAATTCAACCCTATGGAAATGCATAACACAATTTAAAACCCTATTTCAGCTGTTTCCATCTACAATCGCACAATTATCCGAATTTTTTAGCAGCCTTGTATATGACATATAGATTTGTATCTATTAACTACATACATCCCAAAATTTAGTTCACTTAAGAAATACATGTACTTCAGTTGAAAATTCCCCTTCAGCAATTTCTCTAATAAGGAGAACGGTACGTGAATACTTTTGAGCAGCCCTGTATATGAGGTATAATGTCTATATATAAGGAGGAACATGCAAAAAATTAAATACATTTAAAAGCGCATAACGAATTTTAAACCATGCACTCCAGAAATTATTTCTCAAAGACAGTACTGTAACCGATTTCTTTTGCGTGTCCCTGTAAACGAATAAAAAATGCTATGAATGCACTGTTCTAACGGGATCGCAGTGAAATTCGGTTATTTAGATCAGTTTCAATATATTTGATGTAGCGTCATACACTGTAAAAAAAAATCCGAGGAGTTTTCCTGTAGGAATCGAAAAAATAGTTGCCCTTATCGTACCGGAAAATTTTCCTACCCAGCACGGAATAAAATCCATAAAATCGGAATAAAATCCCTAAAATCGGAATAAAATCCAAAAAATACCGTTTTAATGAATGTTTCCTTTTTTTACGGATTTTATTTCGAGCTGGGTCGGAAAATTGTCCGGTACGATAAGGGCAACTATTTTTCTTTTTCCTACAGGAAAACTCCTCGGATTTTTTTACAGTGTATCATTAAAATACTCTGCAAACGATTTTTCCATATTAACCATAATATAATGGAATACTTTTGAGTGCCCCTTTAAATGAACTATTAATCCTACATGCTTCATGTACAATACCAAACATGCTTTGGTAACCTAAATAACCTTTATCAATTACATGAAAATAGGAGTATATTTACGGGAGTTAGAGCGTGGACAGACGGACAGACAAACCGAAAGCTTAAACACTTTTCAAATTTGTTGGAAAATGTTAAAAAGAAAGAAACATCATGCTTAAAGCATAGATTACGAAAGACATTCCCACACATTTAGAATAATGTAACAAAACTTTACCGCTTAATAAGTTGAAATAGGGTGTCTATATGAACCATTTGGAGACATTTGACCATTAACACATTTGAAATCCCAATTTCAGCAACTCTCATCTAAAATCAGATAATTAACCGAATACTTTGATCAGCTCTGTATATGACATATATATATTTGTATCTATTAACTCTATGCATTTAAAAATTTAGTTCAGTTAGGATATACGGGCGATTCTCAAAAGATGGGCACAGGACACAAGTCATAACTTTAAGCCTTTCAAACGTAACTTTAATTATCATTGACTTTATTTTTTTTTACACTGAGTTTTTACTTCTATTCAGAGACAGAAAATGACATAATTTATTGTAAAAGCTTTGTATAAATATCTTAAAATTTTATTATTTTATGCTAAAGAGGCCAATTTCGGACATTCATAACGTTAACTGCTCCAATGTACCACCAAGAAAAAGAGTTTTAACTTTTTTTCCAGGTGATTCTAATGGTAAACAACGAATGCATAAAGGAAACGGATGATTTTTTGATAATTTCGTTAAGAGATGGCAGGCTGATTTATTGCTTTTTTGGAGATAGAAGGACTTTTCTATAAAGAATTTTTCTGTATTTTGTTATGTCCGAAAGTAACGTACGTAACAAAGTATTTGATTTTATTATTATTATTATTACTGGATAACAAAAAGTTAATTATGCATATATATATGTATACAGACACATTTACTACATTCTTAGTCTTAAGAATTTTTTAAATACTAAGAGCAACGTCCAAATTCTGTAACTTACGTGCGAAATAGTGTCCAAAATTTGTAACGTACGTAAATGCAAATTAAGTGCTTTAATCATTAATTTTCCAGAATAGTTGCTGTTTGTGTATAATTATGTAGACATACTATTATAAAATATTTATATATTATATTTATAGACAAAATACTATACTATTAATTTTTTTAATTACAATCAATTTTGAAAATTTAAAAAATTACATATAGTTAACGTTTAATGATCCTATCTTTTGAGAACCTCCAATACATACCAGAGTTGAAAATTCCCTTTCAGTAATTTCCGCTAATAGGGTGACTTATGAGTGAATTATTTTTTGCAGCCCTGTATACGAGGTACAGAATTTATACACAACGAGTAACATAAAAATAAAATTTCATTGTGAAAGCGCTTACCGAAATTGAAAATGAACTTCCAGCAATTTTGGCTCAAATACAGTAATGTATCCGATTTATTTTGTGTATCCCTGTAAATGAACGATAAATGCTATGAATGCGCTATTCAATAGTAATCATCTTGTGGTGAAGTTCAGTAATTTATATCGATCTCCATACATTTGAAATAGCAAAATGTCATAAAAATATTCTGCAAATGATTTTTCTCCATTGACCCTATTGTAACGAAATTCTTTTTGTACCCCTGTAAATGAACTATTAATGCTACACACCTCTTATTCAATACCGAACACGACACGGTAAACATCATTAACATATATCAATTGCATGAAATTCGGAGTATATTTACGCCAGTTAGAGCATGGACAGACGGATAGACAAACAGAATTCATAAACACATTGCAACTTTGTCGGAAAGTGTTAAAAACAACAGTTTGAATATTATTCAATATAACCCATATTTAATCTACTAATCGATAAAGGTTCATAGAAACTATAAAATTAGTTTTGTCATAACCATCAATGCATTAAGTTATGTTATTTAATTAATCAATAAATGCATCGTATGTTTGAGAGTATTAGCACGCTCGGATGTTTTACGCATGTCATTCAGAAGCCGCTTATCTTTACATAACTTCGATAAATATTCGTATTAGTTAAATAATTAGCATAAATATTTTATAGATATTATTATATATTTATACATAATATCACATTTTATAATATACTAAAACAAATTAACAATTAAAAATCTTTAAAATGTATCAACTGGAATTCCCACACAGTAAGTGAAATAATGAAAAGACATCAACTTGAATTCTGTGCAAGATAACCCATATCTAATTAAGTAATCATGGAAACCATAAAATTTGTTATGTCATAATCATTAAATTATTACGTTATAAGTTATTCAAATAATCAATAAATGCATCGCATGTTTCAAAATATTAGCATGGTCTGGTGTTTCATAAATGTCATTCAGAAGCAAATTATCTTTGCTTAAGTTCGATAAATATTCGCATGAATTAAATAAGTAACATAAAATTTAATTTTCATGTGATGGCACATAAAGTTTCTATCCGGAATATGATTTTATAGAATGTACTTATATACTCTTACAAAATCAATTTATTTAACCCCTTAATTCTCGCTCCCGAGATATTCTCGGGCTGTGTCTTTTACTCAAATTGTTTGATTCCCACGTTTTATAAAATAGTGAAATTGGCTATATTTTTGTATCGTTTTTACTGTCATTAAATAAGGTGAATATTTCTTTTTCATAAAAGTGGTGCCAATAAGCAATTTGAATTATTCAACCGTAATTTAATTCGAGCGTTAAGGGGTTAATCAAATTAATAAAATATTAAGTATTTTTATAACATATCATAGACCAGGCCCCGGCAGCACATACAAAGACCTCTTCGAGTTGGAGGCTGAAATTCCAGAATTAGCTAAAACTCGATTCCCATATTAAAACGCAATCGGTCTGCCAAGTCATATCGTGGTGGAAAATACCTAAAAAACATATTTAAGGCACCCAAAGGTATGAAAACATGGCGGACTGGGAGCAGGAAAACACAAACCTACTAGACAACCGGTAAAACCGGGTTTTTAGGTGGTTTTCACCAAGATACGACTTGGCAGACCGATTGCGTTTTAACATGGGAATCGAGTTTTAGCTAATTCTGGAATTTCAGCCTCCAACTCGAAGAGGTGGTTGTCTCATGGTTCGTACGCTTCCCTGAATTTTGCAGACCAGAAAATTTTTCGGCACCTGTATTATATTATAGAAAATCTCTTCTTAAAATATGGCGAAATTTTGCGCGTTTAAGCTAGATTTATTTTTGTATAAAAAAAATGCTGGAGAAATAACGGTATCCATACGAACCGTGTGTGTGTGCTGCCGGCCCTCGGTCTATCATGCATTACGCAAATACAATAAGCAGTGGCGTAGGAAGGGGCGTCAAGTGGAGGGGGCTGGATTATTTTACTATCAGCACTATTATATAGAAAATTTGGTTTTATTTATTTATTGAACTTTATACGATTATACAAAATAAAGTTTAGCATACAATAATATTGGTTATAAAACTATACAGCACACCCTGGTGCTGCGTCATCGCAATATCGATACTAACCAACGCCTACTAGATAAGGGACAAAGCCGTGACACCTTATATTCTGACGTCACAAAAGACGCGAATCAGGGAAAAAAAGAAAAAAATTCGAGCAACTCGCATTTTTCGATTTCATTGGCTTGTAGATTTATTAATTATTATTTACTAATAATAATTAGCAATTCAACGAGCCAAAAAAATCGAAACAGGCAATTTTTTATAATTTTTTTTTCTTTGCTTCATATGTCATTTCATGACGTCAGAACAAAGGTGTCAGGGCTTTTATCTAATCTAGATGGCATTAACATAGATAATTTTGTTGTTGCTACTTCTAATGCCCTATTGCCGACAAAGCCATTAAACCAAGTCAAGAAGACGATGGACAATGGGGTGTCCTATAAAGCTGAGACGGGCTCAGTCCGAGCCAAAGCAACAGCCCGAAATGGGCTAGGTCTTCATTTTTATAACAGTCTTCGAATTCGGACTCAAAGTACAAATTTCATTTTTCAACAAATTAAGGAAGGAAGAAAACTTACTATTTGAAAACAAGAATGCATTCTAAGTTTCTTCAACTGTTTTACAATCCTTTAAAAAAGAGTTTGAAAAAGAATTGAATGGTAACTGATGGGATATAACGAATTCTATCTGATTCTTAAGCGTCTGCGCGGCCAGATTTAGTAACATAATGGTGCCTTTGAATATACCTTGTCTATCCCCACTTTGTGTTTCAAGAACTTTTACAGAATTGCTGGAAAACAGAACTCGTGTCTTTTTACCATTTTTGTACAATGGTATTTGAAAATAATATGAAATGTGACTTTTTCAGATTTCTGCCAATGGTTCAAGAAAAATAACAAATTCGTTATTTTAAATAGATTTTCAGGGACATGAAAATCTCGAACCTTGTCACGTGGAAAAATTTAACATTAATACTTATTTCTATTTAAAAAGAGACTTTTAAATAAGAAAATTAATCTTTAAACAATTAAAAAAGGATATTAACAATTTACTACCGCGTACATTTGGCATCGAGCTCGGGCTCTGATAACCGCAAATATATATGATCCGTCTGGTCTTGGCTTTGAAAAAAGTGCCCGGACATATGTCTAATTGTCAACGTCCATTTAATAAGCATATCATGAACAGAAGGCCTCCTTTAGTTGAAAAACATTTCTCTCCTACAAATAATATTTTTACTGTATAAGGGAGAATGTCCCTGTTCGTACCTTTCTCCTATCAGCCGAATTTCCAGCTAGAGAACTCTCTGAACCACCTATCTTATATTCAAGTACAATGATACCTCTGTTTTCGACAATAATCCGTCCGCAAAATATCGACGAAATCCGAAACCGGCGAAAACCGAGGCAGTTATTTCCATATGAATGAATGTAAAACCAATTCACTCGTTCGGAATACTCCAAAATATGTATCAAATGCGAATTTTATCGAGAATACGTAAAGCGTTTAGTACTAAAAATGTTCTTTATGTATGGTATCAAGGCAGTATATCTTGAGTCACTTCCCTTTTTGGTCATTTGGCAGTATCACTAGCTTCAGAGTCAGAGGACTTGTTGCTCAAAAAAGCTGTCCAAAGTCGCCTGTTTCTTCCCTCTCTTTAATATTTGCCTAAAATTTGCAAGACATTATCATTAAACAAGTGACAGACACCGTATGCAACAGTTTTGTGTGGGTAATTTTTCTCCACAAACCCCTATACCTAACTCCACATACAGAAGATGTCCTTAACCTCTGAAGAAGGCACATTCTCCCTTGTCTCTTCCTCGTCATCTGAAGTAATTTCTTTGCCTACCATCTGTTGCATTTTTAAGTGAAGGTCTTGTTGCTTTTTAGTGGTGAGTTCTTCACTGTGTTCATCCACCAACTCTTCCACATCTTCTCCACTCATCTCCAGACTCATGGACTTCTCGAAATCAACAATTGACTGCACCACATATGTAGGGTCAACAGAGGGCGTCTCAAACACTTCAAAATCTCTCTCATGCACACGTTCTGCCCATAATTTCTTCAGGCAGAGTCCATCGTCTCGGATGTTAATACCCGCCAAGCCTTATATAAGAGGCTAATACAGTTGAGAATGTTGAAATGTTTTTTCCAGAACACTCTTGAGGACGATTCCGTATTCTGATGTCACTTATAAGACCTTTGAAACATTTCTTTTGTGTACAGCTTCTTGAAATTTGAAATGACATTCTGGTTCATGGATTTGATGTGTATAGGGTATTGATGGTATTGGGGGACAAGAACTTCACTGAGAAAAAATTTAACTTTTTCAACAGTGTACCTTCCAAACCTGTATGTGCAGCAGCATTGTCCATTATTAGATGGCAATTAAGAAGAGGCTAAATATCCCGGAGGCATTTTTTTCACACTCGGGCCAAACACTTTATTGATCCACTCACTGAAAATTTACCTCGTGACCCGTGCTTTCTTCTTTGCCATCAACAACACACACAACTTACTTTTAAACACATTGTTTCTGCTAAAAACTTTAGGGGCTACTGAATGGTACACCAGTAAGGGCTTCACCTTACAATCACTACTAGCATTACCATACAAAGATAGGAGTTAACCTGCATTTCATAGCCTTATATCATGGCAGTGCCTTTTCCTCCTGTGTAATGAACATCATCTTTATCAATTTCTTCCAAAAGAGACCCGTTTCATCACAGTTGAAGACTTGTTGGAGGATGAATTCTTCAGCTTGTACGTAATCTTTGAATTCGTACACAACTTTTTGGCCTAGACTTGCCTGAACTTGCACCTTTGCTGGGCCTAGCTACACTGTCTATGCCAGTGCGCTTCTTTAATTTTTCGAACCAGACTCTGCTGGCCTTAAAATCACTAAGACTAGCACTCGTCTAAGGCATTTTCTAAATGAGGTCGGAATACAATAGTCTGGCCTTTTCATATATAACGACCTCCCAAACAGAATCGCCACCTAACTGTTTTTGATTGATCCAAATTAATAACTGTTCGACATCTTCAATTGTTTGCGAACTTTGTTTCTTTAGCACATTCATGCCTTTCGCTAAATTAGATCTTTTTTGCTTCCCTTTTCGTTGCAATGAAACTTGTCGTGTATGGCAATTTCTCGTAAATGCGGCTAATTTCAACAACTAATAATTTATTCAATAAAGTTGTTAAAATAATTGTTTGAAATTAATAAGATGTTTCAACTATTAAAAAAATACAATATCAACTATAACATGATTGTGTTGTTGTTGATTTTTCTAATGTGACCTGGTCTACCGAGACGGCAGACCAAGTCCAGAAGACATTGAAAAAGTGGTTTTGAAGCTTTCAAACATTGAATTAAAAGGGCGGAAGACTAACTTGGTTTCAAAGGTTTTCCTACTATTTATATCATCTAGGAGCTATTCATCGGCTAGGAGCTAATCGTACCTTCTCCACTCCTACTTGGTACCCTCCCCATTACGGTAGTTCTTTACTCGGTACCTTTCTCCCATTTACTGACTTACCACAACACCTATTTTACATGCACTCTTCAGTATTAACACGCAGCCAACAGCAGCGCGCAGCTCTCATGAAGTCTTCTTCCCAATTAGTGAACACGTCCGATACTGCTTTCCTATGGTGTTCAAATGAAAACCAGTGACAGGACTGGCACTTTGCCCTTTTTTTTAATTCAAAGAATTCAAATTCATAGCAGAAATTTTGAAAATATAATTGTAGCTTTAAGCAATCACGAAATGTTTGTCATTAAAAAAATTAAAAGATATTAGAGATAATTTCTGGCGTCACAGCGAATTATCGGCATTTAAAAAAAGACCAAACTCTCAACCCAAGTGCTTTACAATGTTATGTGTAGTTGGCTCTCATGGATAATGGAAATATTTATTCATCCATCCTGATAAAATATATTTATATGTATTTAAATTCGTCAGAATGATCAGCGAGATTAAGTTAAAATATGTTTTAAATATAAAATATATAAATTATATGATTTTCATAATTCTAATTCCAGTTCACTGAAATTCATTTATATGAATGGAGTTAATAAAATAACTGCCTTGTAATCTTTAAAGGTTCCTGTGAATCATAAAATTACTCACGTCATAATCTTCGAAAATTGAAGCTATAGGATATGCAGGATATGCAATTAATAAGTAATTCCATAGATTTTTGGATATTAATAGCATGCTCTGATGACATAGAAATATCTTTCGGAAGCAGCTGATCATTATGTTCAATTCGGTAAAGATTTACGCCTAAATAAGGAATATAAATTACATATCGTGAAAGGCCATTTTTTATATAAAACATGTTAAAATTAATTTATCAGCAATTTCATCACTTTTAATTAATAAAATTAATAACTGATGTACTGAAATTTCAGAAATACATTTTACAAAGAACTGTTGATATGTTCTGCTCAGTTCTATGAAGATATATGATATTAAAAAATATCCGTAAAATTTCCTTTTTTAAGTGTTTCTGTGTAGAATATGTTTCTGTAGAGTGTAACTATGTATAACTTTTCCATTAACAATTATTTCAATCAAATTATTTTTGAAAACTGAGGTACTTCTCAAAAATTGCTTATCAGAAAAATGCAATATCGGCACTAAACATGATGATTGAGATTATTTTTACACTATTTCATAAGACATTCATATACATTTAAATTGGCCATTATAACTCATTATAATAATATGAAGGATGTTTTTATAAATATTTCTCATTGTATAACTGAGAAATTTGAATGTACTTTGTTTTAATAAAAATTAAGAAAAACTTTTTCTTACCTTCAAATAAATATGCTCGTAAATTCTGGTGCCATTCAATCATTACAACATTTTAGGAAAAAAAGTTCTTTGCCCCTTAAAGAATTAACAAGTTTTTGAAATGTGAGTGACCTTATAGACATTTTTGCATTCCATGTTACTAAATAGATAGAAATAAATTTCATTTTTCGGAAGCAAATTTTTAGGCGCGTACGTAACTATATAAATACGTATCACCTATAGTCGTCGTCTGGTCCGTCCGTCTGTCTGCATATAACAGCTCAAAAACTACCCAACCGAATGGAATGGTTTGAAATTCAATATATAGGATCGTTGCAGAATTCTTGAGTCATTTCAAATTTTATGAAAATCGAATCAAAAGTTAAAAAGACATTAATAAAAGATTTCTACATTCTATCAATTCCTATCATACGTAATTAAGTCAATAATATCCAAAGATAAGTAATGATTTTTGGTTGCCATGGTGATGACGTCCTATTTAAGATGGAGTCCTATTATTTCCGTATTACAGAATTTAATACATATAATCATAATAAACTTTACTTTCATGCATTTTTTAATAAGAGTGCAACAAATATAATAACAAGACCCGAATATTTATAAAACTAGTTATAATACGAATCCGCCTCATTTGCCTCATTCGACGTACAGTTTTCGACTTATTTACTTTTGCTTTTCTATAGTATATATTAGCCGTTATAAAAGAAATGAACAAAAACATAACATAAACTTTAAAACATACTTATAATTACATAAAAGGGGTTACAAACTTATAAATATATTATTTATTATAATCCTGAGATCCTTCAAACGCAAACGCGTTCATTTTCCTCATTCGACGTACAGTTTTCGACTTATTTACTTTTGCTTTTCTATAGTATATATTAGCCGTTATAAAAGAAATGAACAAAAACATAACATAAACTTTAAAACATACTTATAATTACATAAAAGGGGTTACAAACTTATAAATATATTATTTATTATAATCCTGAGATCCTTCAAACGCAAACGCGTTCATTTTCAAAGGGAAAAGATGATTGACTATAATAGAAAACAAATTTAAAAATAAAACAAAATACTACGCATGCGCAAGCGAAGTTCAACTCATTGCTCTATAGAGGGGTGAAAAGATCCGTTCATATTTTCAGGAGCTCTTGAAATATTTAGGATATTATACCAAATCGCAGGATATTATAAGAAAGGCAATCGTTACAAACAGTAGCACTCCTGAGTAAAATCTCAATGAATTCGCGGATTATTGAAGAATAATGGTTAGATGTTGAAATGATCATTTTAGCTTTTTCGACGTTTATCATAATATTTTCTTTTTGATGCAATCTGTATAATGCTGTACTTTGTTTGTTAAATTTGATATCATATAAGTGCTCTTTTAGCCTTTCTTCAAATAATCTCTTTAATGTCTTTTCTATAATAATGTTTTCTATTATAGTCAGTCATCTTTTTCCTTTGAAAATGAACGCGTGTACGTTTAAAAGATCTCATTATTATAATAAATAATATCTGTATATGTTTGTGTCACATTTTAAGTAATTATAAGTATGTTTTAAAGTTTATATTAATGACAAGGTGAAAATTCCTTCACGATACTAGTTTTTTATTGTAGTGTTTTGATTCTATTGAAAAACATAACATTTTGTTAGTTATTCATAAGAGAATTTTTTATTCATGGTTGTTTTACAACATCTATTCGCCGTTTATACTAGATGCAAAAGGACATAATTTTATTATAGATTTTGGATTTAGATTCTTCTACAAAGTATATATAAAGATATCTATCAAACTCTTTACCATGTATCCAACTACATTTTTGTTCCAAGAAGTTAAAGATGTAGTGACAATTGGATCGAATTTTAAACAAGTCTACCGATGTTTGATTAAAAAATCGGTAAATTTTAATGGGCATCATAAAATGCGTTACATAGTAATCAATAAAACTTTAAGTCAAGAGGTATTAGAAATTAATCAATATTGTATATAAGATATTTATTGATACTATCCTATTGTTATGCTCTAGAAAAATAGTTTATATACATTTTATCAGTATTCTCAGTTTAATAAAGCTGCACCCGAGTTTACATAATCAATATTACGAGTTTTTTACTCCGAGTTTACCCCGTTACTACGAGTACGCCGAGTTTACATAATCAATATTTAGATAATCAATATTAGGATTCATAGAAAAATATTTTATTTACGTTTTTCTTTAAATTATATTCGTCATTTTTAAACAATTTAAAATCAATAATATCTTTATTAGAATAGTTTCTTATTTATGCTGTTGTTTACAAAATTTATGACAGTAATTGCCCAGCTCATTCGCTATAAGAAACGCAGATATGTTATGTGTAATGTAAACAAACCTTATAGATTTCCAGCAGCATTTCATGGAGTTACTAGGTAGTAAATAGGTGATATAGTTCTGATCATAGTTATCGCCAATAATTTAAATCTCTTCATAGTCCCTGTAATTATAATCACCCTGTATTTATGTATTAAGCTTTTCGGTTATTAAGTCTGGCAAAACCGGAAATAAATCTTCCTTATTTTATGATTTTTATGTGAATTAATAGGCTAAGGTACCTTTAGTAGGCAAGTTTCTTTGAATAATTTAGTAAAAAAGTATCTCCTCTTTATTATGCATATTTAACTATACATTATTAATTATTTACTTGACCTTTACTTTTAATCTTTTAATCATTTTAAGAATCATCTTAATTTTTATTACTTTAGTTTATTACTCTACTTAACCCGGCAGTAGTCGCTTATCGGCCTTTTTGCCGCCCATATGAATTATCGTTCCTAACACTTATCACCTTACATATGAAATAGAGAACTAACATGTAGCTAACTTTAAATGTTTCTACACCACCACAGTGAAGTATCGAGATATCTCTGTTTTTTTTTGTTCAAGTACACTTTTAGAAGCAAAGTTGAAATTTGTGAAAAAGTCTGCGCAACGATCCATATTGTCAAATTATTAGCCCCCGGTATGCTATTTCTTTCTCCCAGCTTATTTTGTGTCATCTTCAAAAAATAACGTTACCTTACAGAAGCAAGCCGTAAAACAAAGCATTACGATTAAATACTCTATAGCAATTTTTTTAATTTCTAAGCATCGCACATTTTCAATTTCTATACCGTCGTATTGGGAATAAAATGTACTTTAAAATGCAATTTGTTTGAAAACTGCATCTCCATTTATTTTTGAGGTATTAATATTTTTATAGTTTTTAGAGCCATTTGCTTAATATTTGCAACGGAAGTACTCCATTTCTGTAGAAAGTAAAGAAAAATAGTGGTAAAATAGTAATTATATATTTTTGTTGCCATTATCTCATAACAACCGAAAGAAAATGTAATTAAAATGCGTGCTATTTTGAAAAAATATAAAAGAATGATTTCTGTTAAAACATGGAGCTATTATAAAATATATCTAATTTGAAGTATCTATATTAATGTTACAAAAAAATGAAGGCCTATGAATCAAAAGATAGACGTGTTTTTTTTTTGTCGAGTTTCTTTAATGACGGCATCTTTTTGCTGCATTTGTGTATCATTTCGCGATAGTGACGTCCTATGCATACTTTACTGTAGATGTTAAGAGTGGATCGCGTAGATGTGAAATTCTTAAGCGGATGAGAATGACGTCATTTTTCATAAAATAAAAGCGTATGCTTTAAGTCTTAAAATTGAAATATATTTTGTGCTATTTATATATACCATATATATTTTTTTTTTCATAAGGGGCGACACGAAATTCTGAAAAAGCAGAATTCCTGTTTCTAGTTTTTCCTTATTAATTATTCCAAATCTCATGAATAAAATGTATAATTTAAGTAAACTGGAAATTTATAACTTCACTGAAATGTAATATTCGAATATAAATCGAAGCACGTTCCTTATTTTTCATTTTCTGTATGCGGAGAGCCGACGGCAAAAAAGACCGAGCGCTACTAATAACGCACTGAAAAAAGACGAGACAACAGTCGGGATAATTATTTTAATACAGTAGAGCGCCGATTATCCGAACAGTCGGGACCGACCCAAGTTCAGATAAGCAAAAGTTCGGATAAATGGACAGACAATTTAAGGGATGTTTCTGACTATACTAAAGTTTTCACACGTATTTAAGCTTAGGACCGGCAACACCAATTAGTGGTGGCATGTTAAAAAATTGTTTTTTTTCTTTTTGTTTACATTTTTATCATTAATTTTTTTCCCTCTTTTTATCATTTTCTGAACTCTAGACATTATAATTTAATCAAAAAAACTTTTGATTGTTGCTTGCTTCAACGAAGACTTTTTTTTTTCAATGCTGCCATATCTCTAATTCTTCTTAAACACGTTTGCTGAATAGGATCAACGTTCTTCTACCGTTCGAGCCATTTCATAGCCGTTTTCAAACATTCAAAGGCTTCGTTATGTGATTAACCTGGGTTATTTTCAGAGCATTTGTTTTCATTTCCTTCAATTTGTTTTTCATCACGAATCTCATCTACAATCTCATCATCATTTAAAATCTGATATCCAAGGTCATTACTTCTCCACTATTTAACCACTCGTTAATTTCATTTTCTTCATAGCTTAGGATTCTTCTCATATCCTTTATTGTTTCACATTGCACATTTTCTGAACAACTATCATTTTTTTTTCTTTATTTAAAATTTTATTCCAAGCAGTGTTCTCGCTGCCGCTCGCCATCGCGCCAAATTGAGACAAAATGCTTCGTTTGGCGAGTAAACGAACAATCGGATTCGCCAAATTGCGAGTGCTCAATTTCTGCCTTTTTTAAGCGTGTGCTAATGAAGTCCAGATTCTTATCCACGTTACTGAACGATTATGTCACTTTTCATGTTCAGTCGCACCGTGCCATTTACATTACGCTATTTATAGAGATACTGAGTCAACACCAATTCAGTCTAGCAACAGCCAAAGATACAGAAAGGATTATGCGATAGGTTCTTCCTTATTGTTAGTTGATCACTATATCTAAGCACTGGCATCGCGCCGGTAAAAACACAAACAAAATTACTTGCATCAATCTCCAAATAGAGAAACGTTTTTCTGGAATGCGGCTTTGCAATTAGCCATTTACCGTACTATTTATTAGCTGCATGCAAAGTATCAATGGAGGGTTAATCTTTTCTATCTGTTACAGTAGAAAATCTCATAGCAATTTTTAGTGTATATTTTCTTAACTATAAATCAAGGATCGTCGCTGTTTTGAATTTTTATTTAGAGTGCTAAAAGAATGTCTAAAACATTTGTACATTTAGGAGACATTCAGAATGTACTTATTTTTAATAGTTTCTGTAGCTGATAGTCGAATTTCTATTTTATAAGCAATTACAAAAAATTAGGTTGCTTTAGAACATATTGAAAAAAAAGGAGATACAATAAAGGGTTAAAGATATATTTTTCAGTTTTTCACGCCGAATCTTTTTTTGCTAGCTTTTTTTTTTTTTATTTCTTTGGCTACTGTTTTTTATTTCTTTTTCGCCAAATCGCGAACGTTGGTCCAAACCCAGCGAGAACACTGATTCCAAGTCAATGGATAATTGGGAGTTCGGTTTAAAAATTTTTTGGGAGAAATAAGCTGTTCGGATAGCTGGAAGTACGGTTAAAAAATATTTTTGAGAGAAATAGGCTGTTCGGTTAATTGGAGTTCCGACAATCGGCGCTCTACTGTATTTTACAATTAGGTAAGCATTCATTATAATTTCGATTGCATATTACTACATTAAAATTACTGACTTAAAAATGTAAACAAAGCAATGACCAGAAATCTGCAAAATTCGAAAATCCACACAAACTCTGGTCCCAATCTGTGCGGATTTGAGGGAGTCTACTCTATTATATTTTCAACCTTAAAATATATAAGACCTAGCTTAAAAAACTTTTGTCTTTTTTCACTGTGTGAGTGTGTGTAACATATTCAGAAAAAGCAATATATAACATGAAAAAGTCTCACTGTGAAATACACAGTTTAAAGATAAATTCCAGTGTTTGCGCAAGAGATTATATCCGGAAAGAAAGGAATATTTGAGTAAGATAAAGTACATTTTTATGTAAAACGCATTTTTATGCTCAAATTCCACTGAAGCTATAAAACCCGAAAAGGAAGATTTGGAAATGTAATCCACTTTTCTGTCTGTGTCACAAATTTTGTCAAACAAAGAATTTCAATCTTAAAATGAGATTTTTTTTTTCCATCTAAAAAGAATTTGTCAATTTTTAGTGTTACCGTATTACTTTCCTCTTCTACGCATTAACTGATGCATCGCTATGAATAAATACGTTAAGGTGGTCCGGGACACATTTTCAAATAATTTATTTTTATTGAATTAAAATTTCAGAATGTTTTGTGGTGGTTCACCATATCATTTGTAAATAAAACCGTATGATAAAACTTCGCATACTTAAAAAAAAATTATTTTATTAAAAAAGTGCGGTAGTTTAAAATCGTTACAACTCGAAATATTATTTGTAGAATTTCAATTTTTTTGCATTTAAATAAACATAAATATATAAGTTTTAATTTAGATTTAGCATTTAAAAAAATATTAATTTAATTAAAAATTTAACATGTTTAAAATAAAAACTTGAAAACAAATGACGTAACTTTTTTTTTAATCACATTTTCAAAAGTAAATATTTTTTTCAAGTTTGCTGAATCAAAATAAAAGTAAAACAGTTGAAAAATACATGTTCCAAATTTGAACCATTTATCTTAAACGGTTCTTGACTTATAACAATTTAAATGCGAGAAATGGTGAAAAAACCCATAATGAAGAAAAACGCATTTTCGCAAAAAAGTCGTTTTCATGACAACCATTGCTTGAAAGCTGGATTTTGAAAGCAAACCAAAACTTAAAAATGAATATTTCCTGTTCCAATTAAGATAGAAACATGATTTAAACTTCATTTTAAGCGGAAAAAAAAACAGAGAAATTTTTAATGTAATAAAAATTTGTAATAAAATGTTAAAATTTTTGTGTTCCGGACTCTCTTAAAGAACATAAATTGTCTTTTCATAATTGAAAATTAAAATTAAGTTTAAAAAATTTTAAATCAAGTTATATTTCATTTAATACAAAATTAACAAGAAAGAAATATCTTGCATCACAAATAGAGTATAAAATATTTTTAATTAAGGATCGACCGAAACAGATTTTTAGGACCGAAACCAAAACCGAATTTCGTTGATCTTCCAATTTTAGGCCAAAACCGAATATATCCAAAATTTTAAGTATGTAATATATACAAAGATACATAATTTTTAGTTCATTATATGTGTTTAATAAATATACATCATTATTAATTTATTATACGTGTGGCCCAAGTTGACTGTCTATACCTCTGTCTAATTTTTTTTTTCATATAAAATAAAAGGTAATTAATTTATCAGCGATGCAGAATTATTTTTTAATTTTACGAATTTCATCTAATTAAAAAATGTTTTAGGTATACATAAATCGATTTATCTGTTATAAAGATTTTTGTAAATGATCATCTGTTATGCTAGAACTTTATCAAAAAGTATTCGAAACACTTCTGTGATTTCAAACTAAATATTTTGTATTGTTGTTAAGTCTGCACCTTTTAATGAGCAAGGCAAAACCGTCTTCAAAGTTTATACATGTATGCATTGCTTGCTTTATAATTTGCACTCAACACTTGAAACTTGACTGATAATATTATAAACAAGAAAATTCATACCTATAAATAAAGAGTATCTCATTTGAACCGATGCAGCTCAAATCAATGAGTAATGTCGAAAATTTTCGTAGGAATAATCGAGATTTTTCTGATACAGATAGATTCGGTCACACCAAATTTTTGGCAGCATTTGCGGCGAAACTCAGATTTTGGGCCAGAAATAAAACCGAAACCAAATTTTCGGTCAATCTTTTCCTTTGATAGTACACGAATACTGCAATGAAATGCTTAGTTCCTTTTCTACAATTTGTTAAAAGCAACCATTAGCGGTATGTCAGGGGGTGCTGCATCATTTTAATAGGGTAAGGTGCTCTATTATCGTCCCCAATACACTTTTAGGCCCTTGGAAGTTGTAATTTTCAGTGAAAATCTACCAAATTTCTATTTTACATAGACTAACTATCCACGCACATAGTTAAGATAAATCGATTTAGGTATGCCTAAAATATTTTTTAATTAGATGAATATTAATAGGCAAATATCGTACAAAAAAATTTTTAACAATGCGAAAAATTGCTTTTTCAAGAGTATCTAAAAAATGAAGAAGCAAAAAATGGTACCAGTTTCGTCCCCTCAAAAATTCCAATACGCCGAGCATTAACTTATAACTAAATCAAAATTTATTTCTAAATGCATAAATAATTTAATTTACATAAAAGTAAGGTAAAGAAATGTACTAATTATCAGTGGTAGAATAACTTAACAAAACATTAGCCATTCAAACACGAGGAAAAAAATTGAAAAAAATGTCATGAAAAAGCATACCTAATTTCGTCCCAGGGACGAAAATAAGAACTGCAAGGGGGGCGAAATTGGGACCACGCTACTTCCCAATATGACCGAGCTTCAGTTCCCGTAAGATGAACTGAGCGTTCTAAAACACACTGTATGCTACTGCTATCACCTTACCAATGTAAAATACATGCTATGAATAAGAAATAAATACTTATAGTACAGTTAATAACTTTCTACAAGCTACATAATAAGAACAAAGGTCTTCTAAAAATAGGAAATTCGCAGTCTTTATTTTATGTATGCGTTTTGGCGAACGAAACTTTCAACACTGACCCCTTTTGCCTTCCGTCCCTTTTCTTTCGCAGAAGCGGAGAAGTTAAGGGGGACGAAATTAGGAGAGGGGACGAAATATGGGCACTTTACCCTACCTCTGGTTTCGTAAACTGAATTTCGCTTTGTTTAATCAAAGAACGCTTCACTATTAAGGAGACAAAAGACCTTGAAACTCATTTTATTATTTTTTTATTGCAATTTAAATACTTTTCAAGGACACACTATATGTATTATGGCAAATATTTATCACACAAGAAATTGAAAAACATTGAGTAAAATAAGGAATTTTCCTGAATATTTTAAGCGTTATGAAGAAATTTTCAAAATCCCCATGTGCATTCCATATGAATTAAAATCTCCAATAGTTTTTATGCCAATTTGGTTTATATATGCATCCAAAAATACTGAGAATTTCATAAAATTAAAAAAATATGGTTTTTTTTTTTTTTTTTTTTTTTTTTTTTTTTTTTTTTTTACCTCTATATTGAAATTCCATGCACAATTTATTTGTATGATTAAACCACACTGTCACAAAAAATATTGGGAAATTTAATTGATATGGAATGTGCATGGCGCATTTTGAAAAATAGTCTCTTCATAGTCTTGACATAATTCTTTTATTTTCTCAAAATTTTTTTTTTAATTTCTTGTGTGATAAATATATGTCATAATTCATAAAATGTGTGTCCTTGAATAATATTTAAAATGAAAAAAAATGAGTTTGAAGATCTCTTGTCCCCTTCATCTAATATACAAAAAGAAAAAATTGTCTGTCTGTCTGTAATCCTATTCAAATAAACAGTTTGGAAGCCAGAATTCTGAAATGTTACGTACATGTGTATTAAAACACTTGCCGAGGCAACTAAAGTAATCTGGAATCGAAATAATTTATAGTTAATTTTAATTAATAAAAAAACAGCCATTTAACAGTAGTTTCCTATAAAATTTAAACATTTTTCGTTATACCAGTTGCCAAAATTTTTAAATCTACAATAAAATTCTTACCACAACAATTACCACAACAATCTGTTGCAAGATTTCCACGTGAAAATTGAAAAGGAGATAAATAGTTTGACGATTTTTTTAAAAAAGTGAATATTACGTCATATTGAAAACATAATGGACGGTAGCAGGCAAATATATAACGTCATATGAGTTTGAAAAAACGTATTGAAACATGATAAAAACCTGATTATGGAAATATTGCCATATTTTAACATTTTTAGGTTCTTTGAATTTGTTTTAGCCTTTTTAAAAATCTATTCTATATATATACGTGTGTGTATGCGTGTATATTAGAATTTCCAGAAAGGTTTAGGCTCCAAGAGCTCATTTTTAGTGAAGAACTAAAATAAATATTTTGAGATTTTTTTTAAAATAAAATTAATAGAATTTTTGCACTTGCCATATTTTCATTAATCATGAAAAAATTATTTAAATAATAAAACACTCGGAAACAACTTTTTATCAAAAGGTTTTTGTGATGTCTGGGAACGTCTAGATTAATTTCTCTTTCGATTCTTTTGGCGCCAACGCCATTCGTCACGTGATGTGTGGACGCGCGCAGAGAAGAGAGAGCGGGGGAGACACTGTTTTATTGAGAGGGTGGAAGGAGGAAGAGTAAGAGTAGCCGCAGAGGGTTTTGCCGGCTTGTTTTTTTGATTTGTGAAAACGGAAGTATGTCGGGTGCTAGGGGCACCAAAGGATTATAATTTGAGTACTTTGCATTATAACTTAATAATATTGTGAAGTGTAGGTCGTGGAGTGAAATATAAAAGTGTCGTGCATCTTTTGAAATCCTTCATTCATTGTAAAAAGTCAACATCATTTGTGTCGTCTTGTAATGTCTTCATCTTCCTTGTAAATAAACTTAATAATCTGTGTTTAACGAAGAAGTGCTATCTTTACGAGGAATACACACGTTGGGAAGGTCAGCGGAGCTCGGCGCCGATATCACAGTTTTAACGCTGAGCGCCTGGAAACTAGAACGCCTGGAAGGACTGGATCTGACTCCGACCGTATGATTAAATGTCAACTGGAACCATAAATTCTTTCATAAAATAAGTTAAATTGAAAACACGCAGATTTACGTTAAATAAATCCGTAAAATAATTTTAAATAAAATTTCTGGTGTCAAATATTTTTAAGAAACTTTAGTAAAATTTCCGGGCGTTCTAGTGTTAACCCTTTATCTACTAACGGTACTTATAAGTACCGTTAAAATAACTTGTTATTAAATTCATTTAATACGTCGATTAGTAGTAATACAGTTTAGAATGAGTTATAGATGCATTACTTTATTTTGTCGCAAAAGCATTATTGGTTACACAAAACAAAAATATTTTTAAAAGGATGATTTCTTTTGCCTTTGCATCTTTTCAGCTTTCTCTCGGTTTGGTGGTGGGGGGGGGGGGGAGGGATTTTTCAATTGGGAAATATTTCTATATTTCTATTGCAAAAATTTGCTTTTTGTTTATTTGCTATTTGTTTATTTGCTATTAGTTTATTTTGCTATTTGCACATTTCTTAATTCTACAATATACTAGGAAAAATATTTAAAATAAATTATTTGAGCGGCGTTATAAATATTGCACAAAATCCCTATAAATTCAAATTTAATAAATCCTTCTAAGTCCTTCAATCCTTCTAAAATCCTTCTAAATTTTATTAAATGATTATGTAAATCTTCTAATGTAGTTTAAACAATTCACGAAAAATACTTTAGAAGATAAAATTTTCGTGAATCCATAATTTCGTACATAAAGGGTTAATATCGGTCACAATCCAGATCACAGATTATATTTAATCAGTAAGTAGTTAATCTGACGTCCGGATTAAATTAAAAAAAAAATGGAAATTACGTGAATTAAGGTGTCATGTAACCTTTGATCCAATAAAGTACATGGAAAAGTGACCTCTGTAAGAATTGCATTCACTTTTTTATATAATTGACTTTTAATTATAAAATTGAAAACACATGTTAGGAATGTTTCATTTTACCAATTAAAGTTGTTAAAAAAGGTATACACATGTATAATTTTTTTTAATTTATTTTTAAAGATAATATAATTTCTACGAAAGAATTATTCTTGCATACATTGCGCTCATGATTATTTCCCATTTGAATGGCTGAAACAAGCCAAGATTTTTTTAATGAGTACAGATATGAAGTATTTTCAAAATCACCTACAATGAAAAAAATAAAACTTGCAATTCCCGAGAAAATAATTTTTTTTTTAAGGAAATTCGAAATATCGAGATTTTTTTTTATTACAAAAGTAGTCGTGAATTCTAAACTTTTTACTTGAGAAACATAATAATAGGTCATTTTGTGCTTCTGTACATTTAATACATTCACCAAAAGTTTCTTGAAATTCTAGGTAACCGTTTTTCAGAAATCGTGCGCGCAATGATCAAAATCGCTGTTTTGAGAAAATTGACATTAAAGATGAAATTACCCCTTGATCATATGGCAAAAGCACGCAGTGTTTTAGACAAAACATCTCTTCTAATGTGAATTTTTGTATGGAGTTTGTTTTTAAATGTTCCTAAAGAATCATATTTAATTGTAAGATATTTAAAAAATAATAAATTTTTGGACGCTTTAAAGATTACCTGAACCCTTAACGTATGTAATTAAGTAACGTAAATCACGTAAATTTTCAAAATTGATTTTTCAAAACAAACATTCTTAAAGTTCCTTGGAACGCCGTGTACCTTAGCTGGTGTTAAATAAAGTATAAGGAAATACTGTTAGGAAAGTGATGCAGAACTCACTGAAGAGCCGCTACTTCCAGCAATTAAATCTGTGAGGTATTAAAAAGCTGTTCTTAAAAATTACATAGAATTTTTAGTATTTGTGAAATCTTTATTGAATAGCAATAACCCGACGTACTATATTTTTCATCGCGTAAAAAATTTATATAAGAAATTTAAATAGGGTAGGGAGTACACAGTAAGACATGGTACACAGTGAGACAGAATCCACTTTAACCTATAGTTGTAACTTTTTCTTCAAGCTGGCACACACACATAACGATCTCATCTTATGCAACACGTGGATGTAGTTTCGGCACTTCAGTTACTCGTACGACAAAATGGTAAATAATTCCTTATTTTATAGTGGTTAAAGTTACAGAAACGTCTATTTTAGAGTTCATTTCCTTCAATATGACATATATTTACTTAACCAAAGCTAGCTATATCTAATAATAGACTATTTCGGCAAAACGACATAAACTTTTTAAAGCGATGAAATCGATGTATCAGATGTGGCTTCCATTTTGTTACAACGTAACTAAAGTACACAGTGAGACACACAGTTGTGGTACACAGTGAGACGGGTCTTATTGTGTACCTACTAGGTGGTTCTGATGTTAAAAAAGTTATTTATTAATAAAAGAAGATTTTTTCTCTCTCTCTCTCTTTCTCTGTACGTAATTAAGTAACGTAAATTACGTAAAATTTTAAAATTGATTTTTCAAAACAAACATTCTTAAAGTTCCTTGGAACGCCGTGTACCTTAGCTGGTGTTAAATAAAGTATACGGAAATACTGTTAGGAAATTGATGCAGAACTCACTGAAGAGCCGCTACTGCCAGCAACTAAATCTGTGAGGTATTAAAAAGCTGTTCTTAAAAATTACATAGAATTTTTAGTATTTGTGAAATCTTTATTGAATAGCAATAACCCGACGTACTATATTTTTCAACGCGTAGAAAATTTATATAAGAAATTTAAATAGGGTAGGGGGTACACAGTGAGATATGGTACACAGTAAGACGGAAGCCACTTTGACGTATAGTTTGTAACTTTTTCTTCAAGCTGGCACACACACATAACGATTTCATCTTATGCAACACGTGGATGTAGTTTCGGCACTTCAGTTACTCGTACGACAAACTAGTAAATAATTCCTTATTTTATAGTGGTTAAAGTTACATAAACGTCTATTTTAGAGTTTATTTCCTTCAATATGACATATATTGACTTAACCAAACCTAGCTGTATCTAATAACAGACAATTTCGGCAAAATGACATAAACTTTTTAAAGCGATGAAATTGATGTAACAGATGTGGAATCCATTTTGTAACTAAAGTACACAGTGAGACGTGTCTTATTGTGTACCTACTATGTGGTTCTGATGTTAAAAAAGTTATTTATTATGAAAAAAAAGGTTTTTTTTATCTCTTTCTCTTTCTCTGTGCGTAATTACGTAACGTAAATTACGTAAATTTTCAAAATTGATTTTTCAAAACAAACATTCTTAAAGTTCCTTGGAACGCCGGGTACCTTAGCTGATATCAAATAAAATATACGGAAATACTGTTTGTAAATTGATGCAGAATTCATTGAAGAGCCGCTAATGCCAGCTACTAAATCTGCGAGGTATAAAAAGCTGTTCTTAAAAGTTACATGGAATTTTTAGTATTTGTGAAATCTTTATTGAATAGCAATAACCCGACGTACTATCTTTTTCATCGCGTAGAGAATTTAAATAAGAAATTTAAATACTTACCAGTTGCAGATTACACAATATGAGAATTAAAAAGTTCTGCGTTTACTTAAAAGATCACAAATAATAATACTACAGATGTTACAACTTTAAAATATACATTTTATTTAAATGTTCAAGTACTTACCGTGTGGAATGACACAACCATCCTTGGGGAATATTTTTATTAATTGTAGTTTCATTCTTTGAAATACGTCACTTAGTTTGAAATGGGAAACTCTATAATTTTTAAGGCAGCTGGAAGTAAAAGTTGTAGTGCGTCGTATTAAATGAATGCAATGAATGGAACGGCATTTAAATATTCTCGTCTACACAAGTTTAATTCGAAGCACTACTACTTCTACTTCCAACTACAATAAGAATGATAGACTCTCCTATTTCAAACTAAGTGACGTATTCGAATGAAGGGAACGTTAATTAAAGAAAATATTCCCTGAAGATGGCAGCGGGATTTCAGACCTAAAATACTGGGAAATTTAATAAAATGCATATTTGAAATTGTAACATATATTTTATTATTATTATTTGTCACATTTTAAGTAAACCGAGGACTTTTTTTAAGTACATACTATGTGATTTCTGATTGGATCAAGCTGGAATATTGCATTTCTTTTTATGATTTTATTTATTTACTTGCCAGTCTTCATGAAAATGTAATTAAAGTGAAGAGCGTATCATATACGTTTCAATAAAAACTACTCTTTATTTTAGTAAGTGAATAGCAGAATGAATTTCTCCTTGGCTATTAAAAAAACTGTTGTATTAATTTAAGCAATCCCGGTTGATTGTTTATGAAGAAATCCTTAGCGAACTCCTTAAAAACTTTTAAAACTACACATATTTTTACACCGCCTCATGAACAATAGACCTGAGCGCTAAAACAACCAGTTAGAAATTGTTCGCCAAAATCGGCAAATGACTTCTACGTTACTATGTTTCGTTCTATAACTAGTTTTATAATAATTTTTTGCACCACATATTTTATTGAATGTATATTTTAGTGCACTTTATAAGTGCATATCAATTTTATTCTGTTCGAAAGGCTGTAACATCATTAAAATGCACTTGCAATAATTTTCTCCCATTGGCCGTAATGTAACGGAAAATTTTGACTGCTCTTGTAATTAAACTATACATCCGATTTTCATAAAATTTGAAATGAATCGACAAAATTTTGCACCAATTATATCTTTAAAATTTCCGACCATTCGGAAGGCTGTAACATCATTCAAATGCTCTTGCAATAAATTTTCCCATTGGCCGTAATGTAACGAAAAACTTTTGACTGTCCCTGTAATTAAACTATGCATCCTATTTTCATAAAATTTGAAATGACTCGACAAAATTTTGCCACAGTTATATATTTAAAATTTCAGACCATTCGGTCGGGTAGTTATTACTCTGTTATATGCGGACAGACGGACTGAACGACGACAATAGATGCTACGTATTTATATAATTACGAACGCACCTAAAAATGATCGGCTTATGTTTAAGCATTCCAACGTAGCATTTCATAAATGATGGATTTTGTATTAATAAAACGAATTCAAAGAGATGAATTGTGTCGTCTAGTTGCAAAACCGGCCAACTCCTCAAAATTGGAAAATGTGTTTTTCAGTTTCTTAAAGTTCTAAATAAACGTTTCTATTCTCGGGAAACAATAAACCATGCAAAAGCCCGTCAAATATACTATCCTAATGACTATAAGACTAATGAGTTTCGGTTCCAATATTATTTTGGCTAAGTGTGGCAAAAAAAAACAGCTTTCCCCCAAAATTTTATTTTTTTTTAGATAACCGGTTTAGCGACTAGACGACACAATTGCAACTAAAATTTATTTTAAGAAGAAATCTGAGCTGCATGCTATAACTGCACATATCCTATTTTTAATCGAAATTTTAATCATCCTATGGTAAACACGGAAATAATGAATAACAATTTCCAACAGTAAAAGCAAAAGCAAAGAAATACAGTTGTTTTGATTTGACAGGTGCGTCAAAATACATAGTTTTATTTGGCCTAACGCAAGGGATTTTAGTGTTGGATTTTCGGCGACACTTCCAGTCACCACACTTCATCTCTATTACAGTAAAACCTCCCTGTTGCGACAATGTCCATTAAACGACCACGTCCATTAAACGACCACCTCCCTGAACGTCCATTTTTTCATGGAACGAAATTTATTCCCATATGCTCAATACTAATTTTATTTCCATTCAAAGACCACCCCACTTGAATTCCCTCCATGAGCGATCCATTTCTTTGAAGAAAATGAGACAAATTCCTTTTTTTCCTGGTCGACTGAAGAAGATTTTTTAGAAAAATAATTCCGGAGAGCGCATTATTCATAAAATTCCAAACTAAGTTTGATTTTTTTTGTTTTGTTTTGTTATTCGGGTAATTTTTAAGTGTTTAAACCTCCTTGTGCCTTTTTAGGCAATGAATTTAACTCTCATGGCAAATTAAGAATGACGGTCCATAAACTCCCCTGCCCTATTCTGTCAGGAAGCTCTCAAAGAAATAGATAAATTAATGAAACTATCATTATTTGTTCCCGTCTAAAAAAAAAAAATGCTTTTATTCACTGAACTTCGAAAGGACTTTGAAATAACAGTTATGAAAGATAAAACGGTAAAATCAAAACAAACGTCCACGTATTCATTTTTTGAACTTTGCAGTAATTCACTTATGTAATTAACTTTTATTTTGATACTTAAATTTTCATATTTCTTCCTAATGGGGAAAATAAATTTTAATAACATTGTTTCCTTTTTTCAACAATTAAAATCTGGATTTAAAGATGATCTCCATTAAGAGACCCCCTCTCGGAGCGACCCATTTTTATTGGAACGGAACGTGGTAGGGAGGTTTTATTGTACATAGTTTTATTTGGCCTAACGCAAGGGATTTTAGTATTGGATTTTCGGCGACACTTCCAGTCATCACACTTCATCTCTATTATTTCTTTTTATTCTGTGACTCACTAAATACTGCCTACGATAGCCGCCGTTTTTGTGTCAGCGTTCAGGTCTAACATTGAGGGGGAGATGTTTTTTAAGCAAAGCATCGTCATCATCTCAACAAACTAATGCTTTTGATCAACTGCCTTTGATCTGAACGATGAGAAAAAGTAAAAACTGAGTTTCATAAATAAAATCCGGCAAACTTTAACCCCTTAATTCTCGCTCCCGTCATATTCACGGGCTGTGTCTTTTACTCAAATTGTTTGATTCCCACCAGTTTTATAAAATAGTGAAATTGGCTATATTTTAGTATCGTTTTTCCTGTCATTAAATAAAGGGGAAAATTTCTTTTTCATAAAAGTGGTGCCAATAAGCAATTTGAATTTTTCAACCGTAATTTAATTCGAGCGTTAAGGGGTTAAACAAGGGCTACAATCACTCTACCAGGGAGCCAACCAAAAAAATGGCAAAGGCATGAACCCATGGCAGAAAAAAACCCTCCGCCAATCAGTCAAGCCACGGCCAAGAAAACTGACCCAGAAATCAGCGACAAATATAATGAAACAAAGTAATACGAAAACTATGGCACCCAAGCACCATAGATAAAAGTATAAGAAACGGCAATTATGGTCATTTACAAAGCATAACATATGCATGACTTATAAGTAAACACAAAATCATAAAGGAGACTTAATAAAAACAGAAAGTATAGATATATATACAAAAATAACATATGATTTCTATGTAAACACAAAAAATAAAATAAAAACAAAGTGAAAACAGTGTTTAAAGTCATTTACAAATACAAATGGCTTAGGAATGAGGAAAATTATAAAGTTCAATAAAAGTTCACGAAGATAAACAGGCAGAAACACCGTAGAAAAAGAGTCTTTAGAAGCAATATTTGATGAAAGAACTGGCAAACTTTAAACCACGGAACAATTAATAAAGAGGAACTGATATATCCTTAAAATAGTGAAGCTACAACTGTAACCGTTTTGGCAGAAGTTGATTACCGCCGGGTCAAACTCCCATCAGTAAATTTAAAAAGAAATTTTCTCCTTCTTTAAGCAACATTTTAACGCAAAATTTCAGTCGTAAATAATGGCTAAAACAGATATTTTTACTGATGGAAGTTTACTTCGGCGGTAGTCAGGACCTGCGTTTCCGCCATGCTGTGACAACCTAGGTAACCACCTGTCAGTGTTAGTTAAACTGATTATAATACTTGGAAAACTGCCACCAGTCAAATCTAATAGAAATTTTAACCCTATTTGTAACAGAATTTTTGTAATTAAAAAAGCCGCTAAATTAAGTTAAAATTTTCTATTCAAAATTTACTGCTGGGAGTTTGCTTCAGCGGTTATCAGAAATTGTTTATTCGGTATAAAAAATCAGCCACCATCTTGTGACTACCTCCTCAGTTACTTCACTCGCAACTGGTAGACAATACACTATATATCGTCTCCTCTTTATTCATAACTCCATTCCTTAAACTGTGAAAAACTAAAGTAATATCGCTTTTGAAGAGAACAATAAAAGATGTCCCTGATACAATGTCATCCGTGACGAAAAATTTTACGCTGCGCGCAGCGAACGTCATCCGAGGCGCTATTCGCCATAGTGCACGCTATTGGAGAAATTACTCTAAAAGGATGACCGATGACGCATTACAGCGTTAGAGAACATTATCCTCACATAAATAATAGGCAGTGATGGAACATTGTAGCAGTAGAGAATCAATTGACACCGAAAAATTTTATTAGTATTCTTCACATAACTTCAGGACAGAATTTCTGAGATTTCTGAAGGCGAAGAATACTATAAAAATTTAGTGATGAAAATCACTCAAGAGCCCTGCGTGAAGACACAAAGATGGCGGCTGACGTAGCCAGATCTTTCACAGGCAGAGTTTGTACTGTTGCATAGATGGGTTGCATAGATCACAGTTATATGGTAAGGTTATTAAAAATTACACTAACTACTTATCTATACTAATAAAAGAATGTTTTGCTGTGAGTGTGTGCAATGGCTAGCAAAATTTACGGCACGTACGAGACTGAAAATTTTTATGAGGCTAGCTTAAAATGTCTCCTGATGCACCTGAGACACAGAATTTTAAAATTCTAATAATTAGGTGAGTTATTAATTAAAATTCGCAACTCACTCTCATTAAAAACTCAACTCGGTCCTTGCGAAAAGGAAAAAACTCCGGCTTACGCACAAAAGCCTTATTTATGCATCAGTTGAAAACGAAGAATGAAAAGAAGAAATTTGGAGGGTATTTTGTCATTATTTATTAACTTACATCGGTCAAACCGCTTTGTAAAGGTAAAAATGAACGACATATGTTCAAAGATCTACGTCTCAAATGCCGCAATCAATGAAAAAAAATATCGCAGTTAATCGCTTGAAAAACAAATTTCAAAAAGGGTCGTTTTTCCGAAAAACATTTTCTCTCTTATTGCAACGCCCCTCCAGGACGCAATTTTCGAGGTGCCGACAAACCAAAAATATGTTCTTAAAGTGAAACCCTCTTCTAATCGGTGGTGCAGTTGGTTTAAAACAAATATGAATTTTAACCCTTTCAAATACACCGGTAGACGCAGGTCGCTTCGCGCCTCACGAAGGCGATATTTTTTCTACGCTAAAAATAACTAAACGACCGTATTCTTTTTAGAGCATCTCAATAAATAGACCAGATTTACATCACCTACAAAAATTTTGAAACTTTCGAACGCGTAGAAATATTTCTTACAAAATAAAATGTGTGAAAATTTCCACGAAATCAGCAAAAATCTGAGTGTTTCGATGGGGTTTCGCTCCTTCAGGGCGAAATTTTATAGGTACTGACAAATTAATAATATGTTCGTAAATCTGAAACCACCTTCTTATCGATGGAACAACCGGATATAAAAAAAATAGGAATTTTTATTCTTACAAATACACCGGTAAATGCAGGTCGTTTCGCGCCTCAAGCAGACAATATTTTTCTACGCTAAAAGTAATTAAACGACCGCATTTGAACACAATATTTTAAGAGTATCTCAAATTCAGATGGTATTGAGATTCTCAATAGATCAGATTTACATCATCTACAAAAATTTTGAAACATTCGGACGGGTAGAAATATTTTTTACAATATAAAATGTGTGAAATTTCGACGAAATCAATGAAAACCTGAGTGTTTCCTCGCGGTTTCGCTCGCTTTCGTAGCGCTTAGATACCACAAATCAAATTGCGCAGAAAGTAAAGAACCAAATAACATATACTTTCAATTCAATATTTTTTCATTTAAAAATATAAATTCCGATAAAATAGATTTAAAAATATAAAATCATACAAATTTCAAGTTAATTTAAGGATCATTCATCACGGGCCCAGGCAACGCTATTATTCGAATAAACGGTACTTTGCTTTGGCACGGAATGTTCCCGGTTATCGCTGATCTTAGCTAATACTTAAATCGTCAGATTTAGATATATACTTCCAACTGCACATTTTTTTATATTGTTCTTCATATCTTAGAAGTTTTTTAAATGAAAGATAGTTATTTTCGTAAATGTAACAAATCGAAAATTTTGATAAGTTCCTCTAGTCTTATAATTTATATTTAGAAAAATACTTTACCAGCTCTAAAAAATGAAAAGACATTGTATGATCGAAACTTGCCGAATCATGATACTTTGTATTTTACGAATTTCCAGCGTTGTCTGGCCTGTTTTTTTTTTTGTTGTTTTTTTTTTTTACTAAGAAATGGTAAAAATTCATAAAATTTCTAAATGTCATAACTCGAGAAGTTTTGTTCGTGCAAAAATTTCTCTCACAGCTATATAATATCATGGATATTATTTTTCTAAATATGTTACATACAACTTTAGGTCATGAACATGGGTTGATTTTTAAACTTACATTTCTGCTATTTTTTATATTATATTGTTTATTGTTTTGATGCATTTTCTGATAGAAATTATGATCAGGGTTTCATGATTGCCGAATATTTATTAACGTCCTTTTATAGGGTAACATGTTTCAGGATTTTTTTCACTGTACCAAAGGATCAAAGTTTTTTTTTTAAACAATGTTCTTATAATATTGGAACGTGTTTCACAATCGATGTGTGATGCTTCATTTTTCTTTCATTTTTGTACATCAAAAATCATTCGGGCAGCGAACCGGTAGTTAAATTATTTGAATCCCACCACTGGTTAAGGGGCATAAGAAATTATTACTAAAGAAAATACTGTTTGTATGAAATGTTTGTATGGTTGCCTGTGGAATATATTTGAGAAAATCTTGCCAAACATGGAAAAAAAATTCTCTTTAATTTTGTTCGTTAATATCATCAAAATGATATAAATAGATTATTTTTGAAAGGAAACAAAACGAAATAACTACTATATTCAATATTTTTACATATATGGGAAATGTTAATGGATTACAGTAAGTTTTGCACAAATTACAGCGAAGTAAATCAAATGACATAATTTTCAAGATAAATATAATACACTAATATAACAAAATTATTATTTATATCAACTATCATGAATTCCATGTCCCTCAGATTCCTTTGAATTTCAAAATCCTTTACAGTATGGCACATACAAAAATATGGCACGGCAACTGGCACGAAAACTTCCGAACATTTCGCGGGAAAGTATCGCCATCTATTGGGAAAATGATAAATTACATATTATGCATTGAACGAACTGAGTTCGGGCTTCACGGAATTGAAACACCGATTTTCATCTTGCCCGAAGTCAGGTCGGGCATTCCAAAATTGGCGTATTTGCATTACCCGAACTGAGTTCCGGCGTCACAAGCAAGTGATTAATTTATTCGTACCAATTTTTTATTTTAAATATAATCTCTGTGTTACACTTTTCCTAAATTTATTTTCAAGAGAAAAGTATCAAAAAGAAAATTCTTTGCAAATTGTGGTAGGATTTACTATAAAAAGAGTCTTTTGTAATCCGTTACTAAAGGCCCGTAACCAAAGGATTAATGTATGTAGCTGTGAACTTAAATGTAAATATCAACTGTGATTAAATGTATCCAATGGGTTAAAGAACGAAATAGACTTTATAAAACTGTTTCAAAAATAGAATTAACGCTTTGACTACAAATCGGGACATATACGTGACGTATCAATGTATTCTTTTTATTCTACTCGTACCACTTTTTGAAAAGTAATCTCCGACATACGCCTATACTAGGATATTTTTAAGAGCATTTAAAAAGTATTTGTAATCTTTAGTACCATAGAACATAAGAATAGTCACCAGTCTTCGCATTTTATCAAGGGGTTTATGTGTGTGTCTGAGAATTTAATTATAAATATTTTCTTTTTAAAGCATTTGTGTATAACTTATTCCATAAAAAGTAATTTTCTAAACTAACATATTCAGTGTGCTAATATATACGTATGCTCGCATGGAATGCTTTGCTTGTCATTTATATGTAATAATTTTACATACATAAACAATTAGTTCATGATTTTCTCATCATATTTTATCCGGAACTTAATAATATTACGGATGAATAAATTTATATTACATAATAAATATGTTACAATATCTAGCATCGTCTGCGATTATCATGCCTTGCGCATTATGTTATTCCTCAGCTGTCAAGCTTCATTAATGTTAATGGATTTCATAGATTATTCTAAGACGTATATACGATGCATAACAAATTCAATAAAAGTTCTTATATCCACTGTACTAATACAACATGCTTCTATCAGTTATAAAATGGCTTTGAATAAAGAGATAATATAAATGTATTTAAACATTCATAGCTAATGATATTTTATAAATAACTATATATACAATATATACAGGGTATTGCAAAATTAAGATGAGGTGATACAAGGCATCGAAAGCAAGAAAAATTGCCATAAAGCATGGGGTTGCAAACCACTTATTTAGTCACTAATACAAGGTGTTTAACCCATACTGTAGTCGACTTGACTGTAATAATTTTGCAATAAATTAAAAAAAAATCAATAAAATTATAACGATATGTACATCGCTTTGTATGAAATGTGATAACATCACAAAAAGTTCTGGAAAAACATCGTGCTCACGCAATCGACGTTACCGTATGAACTGATAATCACAGTCTAAAATGTGGAGCGTCAAGTGTATACTGCTGGCACGTATAATAGGAACTTCTACCAGTTCTATTTGTGTTATCATATTTACAACAAAGGTAAGCATGTGTATTAAAAGTTTCATTGTAATATACATCAATTTTCTAAAAATTATTACCGTCAACCAAAGCTGGGTTAGGATAGAACACCCTTTACTTGTGATTAAATAAGTGGTTTGCGACCCCATGTTTTACATTAAGCCCTTGGGGACGAGCGACACGTATGCGTGCCGCATGAAGCGTTCAGAATCCTTGTTTTTCCTCACCAGTAAAATTTTACTGAAAAATTTGCCTTATTTAATCAGCGCATTTTCTCGACTCAAGAAAACACAAATTTCTGTTTTTAATAAACGGTGACAAAAGATTAAAAATTTCGTAAAAGGTTCCCGTCTCGAAGGGGTTAACCCTTAAAAGCCTGATTTTTCAAAAATCATTGTAATAATGTTTTTCGGCTTTCATTTTTTAAATAAATCATGGTAAAAATACTTTAAAAAATCATATGTTGTTTTAAGTATGGTTTACGGCTAAAAAGCAGTTTGTTACTAATCGGCAATACTGGTGTTTAATTGAAAAAATAATTTCCCTTGATAAAATTCTACAATATTAAACACAAGAATGTTAGGAACTATGATAAGAAATAAATTTTACTTTGCTCAATGTAGGTCAAAATAGGGTATTTCGCAAGCTTCCAAACAAAACAAAAATAGTAAGTTAACATCAATATAAAAAATAAATATATCTTTATTCTTAAACAGCACAAGTGTTGCCATCTACATGTTGAAAATCGATTTAATAATATCCTCAGAATGTATTTTATTGGCAACATTAGGTATTATAGCTTCAATATTATTCTAATAGTATTTTAGAGCCTAAATTGGGTATGTTACCGAAAAGCAACACCAGGCATTTAAGGGTTAAGTTTTCATCCTCTTGATACCTTCTATCACCCCGTTAATTTCTCAGCCAAATTTTGGAACACCCTGTACAGAGAAAGTACTATGGAATACCACTTACATTTTGATTTGTATGTCGACATAAAAAATTGAGATAATTTAAGCGTTATTAAAGTACAAACTTCCAATATTTCTTAACCCATTACCCGCTGGTGTTGTGGTGACGCAACGGTAAAAATAATTGCGCATGCTTAAATTAATGACATTGGTACCAGTATTTTAGAATTTAAAAAATGCCTTTTTTATAGGCAGAAAGTTTGCGACTGCACTAAGGCAAGAATTACCTTCCTGACTTTGTGTTGGCAAACGACTTTCGACATGAAATTTGAAAATTCCTATTTTAGAGTTTTGGTGGTTAATGGGTTAACCCGTTTTCAATGCACTTAAAGTGGAAGAAAAAAAATTATATCGATATTTAGATTTTACGAAAAAAATACACTTTTCAGTTAGTATAAACTAGTCGGTAATGTGGAATAATGTTATACGGGATTTTAAAATTGCAAGAAAAATTATGATTTACAAGAATAATCAAGATTATTAAGGAATAAACGTAGTATATTATATACAAACCATTAAATTCTTCAAAAAATTGTTTTAATTTTCACAAAAAACGCAAATATGGTCAGTTGTTTCGGTCCCACTTTTTGTGCATGGATCCTCGTGGCACGCATCGTCGGTACTATGTCAAACTATTCAATATGAAAACAGTGTTGCCAGTGGGCTATTTTTTAAAATTCAGATTTCTTCATTGGCACCACTTTTCTGAAACAGCAAAATTCCTTTCGTTTTCGCTTTAATTAATATGTCATTAAATAAGGTAAAATAAGGCGAATTTTACTGTTTCAAAAAAGTGGTACAAATCAAAAAATCTGAATTTTTAAAAATTAGCCAACTGGCAACATTGTTTTATATTGGATAGTTTGACATGGTAAGTACGACATCAGGCATTTCATCCATTCCTCCTCTTTTCAACCCTCTAAATATGTTCCATTGCAAAATAGGCACACTTCATCTTCCTCATTTGGTGCAAAACCTGGTACAAAGCCCATTTTATATGATACATCGGAGTGGAATGATTGTTCATCATCATTAGACTTCTTTCGAAACCGTTGTTTAGTTGATATTCTATGTTACATTACACGCCATCTTGAAAACAATAACCCCTTCAGTCGTCAGAAAGTTAGCATATAGGTAAACTGAGTATCATAGCAATAAATATAACTGTTCAACGTAATACTTATTTTGGTTAATATCATTAACGAAGAGGTCTTGTAATTAATACGAATTCTACAAAACTTACCTTTAAAAATCTGCAAATATTGAGAATAAGATTTGATTTCGCCGCGTAACTCCAACAACATTTGTCTAAACAAAACTCGCCGAAGTGTATAGTGGGAGTACGAAGAAGTCGTTTGGTAGTTTTATGCTCAGTTGCGGTACCGTACGGGCCAGATATTCTACATTGCTCCATTATTCCAAAATACTCGAAATTCCTCTATATTTTTTAACATAAAGAATCAGGCTAAACAATAAAAAAATTACTTCAGAAATTCAGTTGTTTTACTGGGATAATTCCCTGCAGAAACTTGAGCAATTTTTATGATGGAAGATATTACTGATCGTCTAAAACAATTATTCGAACATCAGTTATTTCGGTTACCAAATATCCGGAACAGTATAGGAAAATGAAAAATAAGCTTTAAAAAAAATTCATTTAATTTCGAACTCTGTGTATTGATTTCCAAAATTAAAATGTCCCTGAAATTCCCATTAAAAGAAACTTTAAAATTCATGTTTAATTGCAATTTTCATATAAAGAATTCATCATTTCTTATAGAGTATTATCGTCATGCAGATTTAAAACATAAACAGAAAATTTCTAATAAACAAATCAATAAAGTTTTATTATTAACATACATTAAGGGGACCGGGAAAGCGCTATCTCCGCCATGTTAAATTCACCAAATTTATGTACCTTTTTCTCAGAAACGGTGAAAGATAGAGGTCTAGATTTTTTAGAGTAGTTAGAATAACATGATTTACGTATTTTAACAGACCATTTTCATTCTAAGTAAAACTCAAAATTAATTATTAATTATTTATTGAAAGTCATTTTTAAATTAGCATTTTTGGTAAGATTTCACTGCCTAAAATAAATAATTCTCAACAAATCATTAAATCCCTGTATTAAAGTATACAATATAACATAATATAAATATTGAAAAAAATTTGAGTTCTTAAGTTTAATAGATATTGTAAAAAAGGGACATAAACATGAAAATTCCAAGTTTTCAGCAAAAGCCAATTAAAGATTTAAAGGGCCATTAAGCTGTGAAGTACTCTTAGAAAGAATGAATAATTCCAAAACTTATTTTTTATATATATAAACATGTGTGACACATCGTTGGAAAGATAAAAGTTTAAACTATTTAATGATATAAAAAAATTAAAAATCGATTTTTTGGTTCAATTTTGCTTTTCCGGTCCCATTAATTTACTTTATTATTGTTCAAATTAATGCAATTGGACATAAGCAATTCATTGATTCTATCGCCATATTTAACATGCCTATCATACCCAGATACTAGAGGAATAACTTCTGGAAACATTTTATCATTATATTCTATTCAATAAACATCCAGATTTGTTTGAATAATTAGCCTGAAAACTACATATTATGACAGAACGTTTGCAGTTGGAATGAGAAATATTACTTCTAAAGCATGTAATTACGTGTTTATTTTATATTAAGAGTTGGTTTTGGTCAGTAGTTAAGAAAAATTCGCATATTCCGTAATTTGTTTTTTAATTTTGACAATCGAAAAAACTAAGATTTACAAGAAAAACCAAGATTATTTAATGAATAAACAGTAGTAGATTGTGTAGCAGATTACATTATTTAGTAAATTAGTATAGTATTGGATTGTTCATATTAATACAATTGGACATTAAGCAGTTCATTGGTTCTGTCGCATATTTAACATTCTGCACATACCCAGATATTGGAGGAATAAATTTTGGAAACATTTTATCATTAAATTCGATTCAATAAACATCCAGATTTGTTTGAATCGCCAGCGTGAAAACTGCATTTTATGACATAACGTTTGCATTTGCAGTGAGAAATATGACTGCTAAAGCATGTAATTACGTATAAATTTAAAAACAACGTTAAAAACGCCAGAATAGTTGAATAAGGTAAATAGGTAAATAGACCTATTTACCTACCAAACTTAAAGTTTATCTATTCTGCCACTTTTAACTTTTTTTTTTATTTATTTATATTATACTGCGCCAAGTTTTATTTTAATAATGTAATTACGTGTTAATTTTAGATTAAGAGTTGGGTTTAGCAAACAATTAATAAAATAAAAACGCATATTCCGCACATTGTCTAAAATTTGGCAACCTTATCTTGAAAAAGTCTTCTAAAAATAAATATTTCATACAGCATTTCCTTGATTGAAAACCGGTAAAGCACAGATCATTATAATCATAGAGATTTAAAAGTTAAATACAGTGAAATACGTTTAACACGAAATTGAAGGGACCGAATTTTTTTTTTTTTTTTTCGAGTTAAAAGATTCGTAAAAAAAGAATTAACCCAGCAAACATTTTCGACGTCGTCAAATTTTATTTCGATTTCCTGTTAAACTAATAGTAGGTTGCATCCATTAAGATAAAAAACAAGTAAAAACATTGTTTTTTTGGGGAAAAAAACAGATAACTTTTTTTGAAGTGTCTTTTTCAGTATTCTGAGGTCTACCTTGTTTGAATCAAATAAGCTAAGATGTCTCTAAATCTTCGTGCTTAGCAGTTCACATATGTTTTCACTCTGGCTTAAACATACTGAGCTCAAACATTAACTTAATGGGATGCCTGTTTTTTATTATAGTCGATAAAGTAGAAATGGGAATGCCAAACTCTTTGCACATTTCTCTGTTTTCGTTCTTCGGTTTCATCAACGGCATTAAGCGGATTCATCTTCATTTGAAGCGAAATAGCAGTTTGTTTTCGGACCGATATCTCAGCCATTGTGATCAGAAAACATAAGCTAATTTACAAAACGAACACGAAATTCACTGATTTTCACCCATAATTCAATGGTTTTAACACAAAATTCACCAATATCAACTCAAACTAACTAGATCAAAACCGTATTTTTTCGTGTTAAACGTTTTGTGTTTCGTTTTACAGGGGAAAAAATGTATTAAATTGCATGATATACTGTCCGGACCGCGATATCATTTCGTGTTAACCGATTTTTCATGTTAAGCGTTTTCGTGTTAAACGTATTTCACCGTAGTCAATTTCTAATAAGCAAATCAATAAAGAGATATTATTAAAATGCATTAAGTTACTTTATTATTGTTCAAATTAATACAATTGGACATAAGCAATTCATTGATTCTATCACATATTAATATTCTTCTCATACGCAGATATTAGAGGCATAACTTTTGGAATCACTTTGTCATTATATTCGATTCAATAAACATCCAAATTTGTTTGAATAGTTAGCGTAAAGGTTACATATTCTGAAATAACGATTTCAGTTGCAGTGAGAAATATGACTGCTAAAGCATGTAATTACGTGCTCATTTTAAAACAAGAGTTGGTTTTGGTGAGTACTTAAGATAAATTTCACATATTCTGTACATTGTTTTAAATTTTGATAATCGTAAAAATTTCTAAAAATAAATATTTTATACAGCATTTAGTTATATTATGATGATTATTATTATTAGCGCAGAATATAAATTTTTTATATGTTGAAAAGCATTACAAAAATTATTGGACACTCCAAATATGGAATATTTCTGAATATAAGTCCGTAATTTTTAGTCAAATTGGATTATTTTTGTTGTTGATTGAGACCTTCTTTAGAAATCGTCTATAAGTCGACACCTAAAGAAGACCTATAGGAATCAACCTATAGATAGATAGATATACATATATATTCATTATAATTTAAAACGTCATTACGATAATGTCAAACGTCTTGAACTAATTCGAAGCAAAAAGTAACGGACTATTGACCTTTAACTTTTACTGCAAGATTGGGACTGCTCAGACAAAAAAAAACAAGCCTGTAGAGGATAAATGCCCTTCCAAGTCACCGTTATTGAAATTTATATGAATATAGTAAACACAAAATTCAACAGAAGTGTAGCCCTCTCGTAAGTGAGACAGGGGGCGTGGTGGTGCACAGTATATAAACAAATTTGAGGAAAACAGTATTTTTTAAAAACAACAATAATACAAAGTAATATCATTTCCAGCTCGTTAACCCTTACCGGGGCGGAGTAATTCTGATTATAAACTAATGAAATATTGGACTGACACCGCAATTTATAAATGAATTAATTAGAAAATACGAACTTGCTTATTTTCATGTACATTATAATAGGAAAATTTTAGTTAAATATTCTTGGTGCCGTTTGTCAGTTTTGGAATTAGGAAGGACACCGCGCCGGAAAGGGTTAATCAAGAATATTGGTAATCCGTTCAAAAATAATGGCCTTTTGACAAATCGAATAACATTGCTGAATAAAATCGTCTGCTTCATGTCGCTGTTTAAATATTAAATTAAATTTTTTAATTATATTTTTATTTAATTAACAATCGTAATTGTTTATATAATAAATTGTTTTATCGTCTGCTATACCAAATTTAATTATGTTAGGACCTGTTTCTTTTAATTTGTGTTAAATATGATGCATGTACTTTAAACAAAGAAATCAATATACTCTTCCGACTGAGCCAAAAGAATACACTAAACCACGAACAATTAATAAAAGTTTTGACTAAAATATTTTCTTGCAAAGATGATCTTGTAATTATAACTTATTCCTCTTTATGAGATTAAAGTTAGATAGACAGATATTACATAATTTATGTATAAATTTTGATAAGTTTGATAAGATTTTAATATTGATTTTTATATGATTGATAAGGGTTTATGTTGCAATTTTATGCATGTGTAACATTTTTTTTTATTGAAATACTTTTTGAATTGTATTTTACTAATAAGCAATAATATTTTTTGTCATGTAGATAAATCAAAATTGCGAGGTAAGGAAACCCCAGCAATAATATATATAAATATATCTGTGTGTATGTGTGTCTGAAATACATCTATATTATTATTATTTACAATCATAATATTAGCCTTTAATTCTAACATGGTCTCCTTAAAGCGCATACTCAGAATATTTTGAAAAAAAAGATGCTAATAAAAATACTCACGTATGTAAAAAAAAAAAAAAGATCAGTCGCATTTAGCGGCGGAACCCCGGTTGAAAATCTGTAAAAAGATAAAATATTTTAGAGTATTTGGTGCCAAAAGACGAATGCTCCACGCAATTTGGCGAGACAACACCTTTCCTCGTCAAATGCAAGAGGTTTAAATGCATTTAAAATATGCTTGTTAAATAAGTCTTTAAATGCTCAACGCTCATTGAATTTAAACTTAAACGGTGGATTAGCGTATTATTTTTTGCTGCAAGGCTATATAATATATTGCGTGTTGCTGTAGTTATTTAATTTTACACGGTTTCACCGGCTGTATAAGGTTTAAACGTACTTTAAAAGTAACTGGCTGATAATGAATGTTAAAATTAAACATTTCGATATTTCGTCGTTATTTCCATGGTAATACAGGGTTCGCACGCTATTAGGCCACGCCTCATTTTGTAAGGACTCTACCACCAGTATTATTATAAAGATCATTTTCTTCACAATTCGTTAGCTAGAAGATAGTTTTATGCGATTACTGGTGGTAGAGTCCTTACAAAATGGGGCGTGGCTTAATAGCGTGCGAACCCTGTAATAATATTTTTTTGTTATCTCTGACACTAACAATATCGAAGTCAAATTGCAAATGCTCAGAGTCGGACCTTAATTTTGAGCTTGAAATAATTTTAATCAATTTAAACTTTGTTCTAAACCGTATAATTGCGATAGTTAAATTTCATTATGTACACATATAAATCTATACCATAAAAATGTAGTTATAAAAATATATTTATTTAGGTTAAAATTACCTAAACTAACTTCGTATGAAGAATAGAAAAAAAATATTTAAAGTATATTATCATAAAAGCATATTTTTCAATATTTTACTGCATCAACAACCAGCAATAAATCGCCTAAAAAAGGAAGCTTTGATATATTTTTTTTACGAGCGCAATATCGAGGTTCCGCTGAATTTTCTTTTATAAACGTATATATCCTCGTGAGAAAAATATACTGTAATACATTCAAATATTTCTGAGTATGCGCTTATGAAAACCTTCCTTGTAAGATAATTTAAACAGTAACTGACTAAAATTGCAATCATTACGTTTTAATGTAAAAGAATAGATTTTCCAGCAAAAATATCTAATTATTGGCAGCAGGTAAAACATTTTTAACTATTTAACGATTAAAAAGTATCTTAGTTCGAGTCATGCTAGATATATTCGGATAACACGGCGAAAAATAACCATAAAATCCCTTTCAGTAACATTTAGTTATCTATGTTGATAAATATAAACTTTTTTATGAGTTGCTAAACCTCTTCTAATAGTTTAAAACAACATAAATTATCCATACAAAGCAACATTATTTGAGCAGTTTTAATGAGGTACAAGTTCAAACTATTTGTTCCATTAATCGTTAAAATCATGTTTTTAATTAACTCTCTGAACTGCCTTTTGGTTCATTTATGAGAGGAGATCTTTACATGAGCTAGGTGATTAGTAAAATAACTTCGGAGCGACTATTTGATTTCATAAATGAGTGTGCTTGTCGATGATGAAGTACTCATAACATCATATTATCTGCTATATCATTATCTCATGAACTATTGTGTTTACAGTTTGATAAACAATTTATCAGGATGATGCCTTTCAGAATTATAGAGAACTCTCGATTATCCAAATCCCGTGGGACTATGTGTATGTCAAGAAATTGAAATCATCGGATAATGAGTTTTTCAATCGTACAAAGGTTAAATTCTAATTAACACCTTGAGCTATGGCGGTGCTAGCGAATGTATGTCACTAGCCACCAGTGCTGCCGCATCTTGCAGATTTTTTTTAGATATTTTAATTTCACACCGCAAAATTTATATTGGTAATTTTCTTTTTATTTATTTATGGATAATCAGACACTTTATAAAGCAAAAATAGCAGATTAAACTTTCTGGTGAGAATTCGGAATGTCTAATTATTTAATTAATTCCAGATATGATAACGTACGCAGCGTACGTCAGTGTCGGAAATGACCAAAATTGCATGACTGCATTACATATACGCCGCGTACGTCAGAGAGCGTAAGAGTTTAAAACTAACATAAATAAAATAAATGACTAGTATAATAAACTTAATAAAATTTCAATCATTACTTTTTAATGTAAAAGATTCCGTTTTTTTTAGTAAAAGTATCAAATTATTAGCAGCAGGTAAAATATTTTTAACTATTTAACGATTAAAAAGTACCTTAGTTATACGAGTCATGCTAGATATTTTCGCATACACAGCGAAAAATAACGATAAAATTCCTTTAAATAATATTTAGTTAACTATGTTGATAAACATAAACCTTTTTACGAGTTGCTAAAACTCTTTTATTTAATGCTTTAAAGGAACACAATTTATCCTTCCTAAGCAGCCTTATTTAAGCAGTTTTAATGAGGTACAAATTCAGACTATTTTTTCCATTAATCCTTAATATCATGTTTTTAATTAACTCTCTGAACTGACTTTTGGTTCATTTATGAGAGGGGATCTTTACGTGAGCTCGGTGATTAGTAAAATAACTTCGGAGCGATTATTTGATTTCATAAATGAGTGCGCTTGTCCAGGCCCTGATTACTGAATAGGCACTAGAAGCAGGTGCTTCCCTTAAATATTTTTGAAGGGCCTCGAAATTGAGAAAACAGAGGGCCCATATTTTATATTGAATTTAATGCGATGTAATTGCAATGTTGGATTGTTAGATGTATGTTTATTTTACGTATTAGATTTGAATATTATTGAATTTGGCTTGCATGCAGCATAAAACATCAATCATAAAAACTACTACCAAAATTTCAAGTATCTCAAAATATTGACATTTTATATTCTGCATATATGCTGAATTTAATTTAACCGTTTTATACAACTTACATTTTCATGCTAATATTAGGCAAAATCATTTTTGCATATTTTTCTTGGTTGTATTCAATTTTTGTGTAAGGGGAACACAAAAGAGGTGTTTAATGAAATATATGTAACTCAAATGAGCCACTGGTTTGGAATAATAAAATATTGGAATAATAAATATTGGTGAGTTTTCTGGTGTGCCGAATTTAGAAAACTCTTCTTGAATGAAAGGGGGCCCCCCGAAATGACACTGTGCTTCCCATGCCTTCAGAGGTTAATGAGGCCCTGCGCTTGTCGATGATGAAGTTACTAATAATATTATATTATTTGCTATATCAATATCTCATGAAATGTTGTGTTTACAGTTCGGTGAGCAGTTTACTAGAATGATGCCTTTCAGAGTTATAGCAAACTCTCCATTATCCGATTCCCATGGGACTATGAGTATATCAAGAAATTGAAATCGTCGGATAATGAATTTTCTAATTGTACAATGGTTAAATTATAATTAACCCCTTGAGCTCTGGCGGTGTTAGCGGATGTATGTCACTAGCCACCAGTAATGCCGCATCTGGCATTTTCTTTTTTTTATTTACACCGTAAAAATTTAATTGCTAATTTTCTGTTATTTTATTTATGGAAAATCTACCCTCTTGTAAGAAAAAATAAGAGTTAAAATTTTCTGGTGAGAATTCGGAACGTCTAATTAAAAAAAAAAAAAAAAAAAAAAAAAAAAAACAGATATAATGACTTACGTCATTGTACGACAGTACGTCATTGCCGGAAATGACCAAAATTGCATGACATACGCTGTGTATGTCACAGAGCACAAGAGTTTAACATTAATGAAATAAATGATTACTATAATAAACTTAATAAAATTGCAATAATTACTTTTTTAATGTAAAATATTCGTTTTTTTTACTAAAAATATCAAATTATTAGCAGCAAGTGAAACATTTTTAACTATTTAACGATTAAAATGTACCTGAATTATACGAGTCATGCTGGATATTTTCGCATATACAGCAAAAAATAACGATAAAATCCTTTTAAGTAATATTTAGTTATCTATGTTGATAGGTATAAATTTTTTCACCAGTTGCTAAAACTCTTTTAATATTTTAAAAACGCAATTTATCCTTACTAAGTAGCATTATTTAAGTAGTTTTAATGAGGTACAAATACAGACTATTTGTTCCGTTAATCGTTAGAATTATGTTTTTAATTAACTCTCTGAACTGACTTTTGGTTTATTTATGAGAGGAGATCTTTACGTGAGCTAGATGATTAGTAAAATAACTTCGTAGCGACTATTTGATTTCACAAATGAGTGTGTTTGTCGATGATGAAGCACTAATGATATCATATTATTTGCTATATCATTATCTCGTGAACTGTTGTATTTATAGTTCGATAAACAATTTACTAGAAGGATGCCTTTCCGATTTAAAGTAAATTCTTGATTATCCAACATTCACGGAATTAAGAGTACGTTAGAAAATTAAAATCGTCAGGTAATTAATTTCTTAATTGTACAAGGGTTAAATTATAAATAAAACTAACATAAATGAAGTTATAATAATACGGTTAGTATAATAAAACTTACTAAAATGTCCATCATTACTTTTTAGTGTAAAAGATTAGATATTGTAGTAAAAATATAAATTATTAGCAGCAGGTAAAACATTTTTAACTATTTACCGATTTAAAAGTATCTAAAGTCCGACTCATGGTAAATATTTTCGATTACATAGCGAAACATAACGATAAATCCGTTTACGTAATATTTAGTTATCTATGTTGATAAACATAAACCTTTTTACGATTTACTAAAACACTTTTATTTAATGTTTTAAAACAACGCAATTTATCCTTACTATGTAACATTATTTAAGCAGTTTTAATTAGGTACCTATTTAGACTGTTCCATTAATCGTTAGAATCGTGTTTTTAATTAACTCTCTGACTTTATGAAAGGAGATCTTTACGTGAGCTAAATGATTAGCAAAATAACTTCGGAGCGATTATTTGATTTCACAAATGAAAAAGCTTGTCGTTGATGAAGTAACTAATAACATCAAATTATCTACTATATGATTATCTTGTGAACTATCTATATTTCCACGGGCAAACGCGTCCGTCCGTAACTCTGACGCCATTTTGACCTTGGCCACCGCCCCCTGAATACTAGGCCTGAGCGCTGACACAAAAATAGCGGCTGCCGAAGGCGGATTTTTTTTAAACTTAGGAACGGTCCCTTAAATGTAGTTACCAGTATTTTATTAAGGATTTCTCTGACTTGTTTAATTTCAGAAAAATGAAGCTGAAAAACCTTTTAAAAATTATTGGTACGAATATTTAAGGGACCGTACACACACTGAATAAAAATCCGCCTTCGGCAGCCGCCATTTTTGTGTCAGCGATCAGGCCTAGTATTCAGGGGGCGGTGCCTTGGCAACAGCAAACGCACCGCCCCCTGAATACTAGGCCTGAGCGCTGACACAAAAATGGTGGCTGCCGAAGGCGGATTTTTTTAAAAGTATGTACGGTATTTAAATAGTCGTACCAATAATTTTTTTCAGTTTTCTCCGCTTCATTTTTCTGAGATTAACCCTCTGTCTACCAGAAGGGTCCAATGGACCCGACATGTACATTCAAAATATTTATTCAAACCAGAAATTTCTTCAAAACAAACTAAATGTATAAATCAGACAATAATAAGTTAAATAAACAAATTAAATAGTTTTAAGTAAAAATTCTGGTGTAGAATGTTTTTATAAAACTTGAGTAAAATTTCCGGTAGTTCTAGGGTTAAACAAGACAAAGAAATCTTATATAAAATACTGATATCAAAATTCAAGGGAACGTACATACGTTTAAAAAAATCCGCCTTTGGAAGCGCCTTTTTTGTGTCAGCGCTCAGGCCTAGTATTCAGGGGCGGTGCCTTGGCAACAGCAGACGCACCGCCCCCTGAATACTAGGCCTGAGCGCTGACACAAAAATGGTGGCTGCCGAAGGCGGATTTTTTAAAAAGTATGTACGGTATCTTAAATAGTCGTACCAATAATTTTTTTCAGTTTTCTCCGCTTCATTTTTCTGAGATTAAACAAGTCAAAGAAATCTTATATAAAATACTGGTATCAAAATTTAAGGGAACGTACATACGTTTAAAAAAATCCGCCTTTGGAAGCGCCATTTTTGTGTCAGCGCTCAGCCTAGTATTCAGGGGGCGGTGGCAGACGATTAAATTTCGCTTTTAATGCAATTTTCTAAATTTCTGCACATTGCATGCTGTATGATTGATTACATGTTTTTGTAGTTTAAAAACATATGCTGTTATACTTTATAAACATAAACTCATTTATTTAATATTTTAAAACCACACAATTTATCCTTACTAAGCAGCATTAATTTAAGCAGCTTTAATGAGATACAAATTCAGACTATTTCTTCCATTAATCGTCAGAATCATGTTTTTAATTAACTCTGAGAACTGACTTTTGGTTTGTTTTTTAGAGAAGATCTTTAGTAGTTGTCTATATTAGTAGTCTATATGATTAGTAAAATAACTTTGGAGCGATTATTTGATTTACCAAATGAAAGTACTTGTCGATGATGAAGTAACTAATAACATCTTATTATCTGTTATATGATTATCTTGTGAACTATCTAACGGACAACCAGGGCCTGATTACTAACGGGGCAAACTCACACCAATAAATTTTAAAAGAAAAGTTCGACTTATCTAAACGCCGTATTCATGTAAAATTTCTGCCATGAATGAGGCGAAATTTTCTGTTTCTTTTTAGTGGTAGGAATTTGCCTCGTGGCTAATCAGGCTCTGCGGACAACCGCGTCCGTCCGTAACTCTCACATCATTTTGACGTTGGCAACAACAGACAATTAAATTTCGCTTTTAACCCCTTAACAGTGTGGCCCGAACTGGATTCGGGCAAGAACACTTTGTTTGCTTCGTTATTAAAAGCCATTGGATACCACTAATTTGTAACTGTAAATTTATCTTTATTGATTGTCAGATATATTTCAACTAACCCATAATTCAGTGGTGGAAAATTGGCGCAGACGAGAAGCCTATTGACACCACTAAATTTTAGTAGTATTTTTCGTCTTATCTAATGGTAGGATTTCTGAGTTTTTATTAAAGTGAAGAATACTTCAAAATATTAGTGGTGTCAATAGGCTCCTCCTCTGCGCCAATTTTCCACCACTGCCGTAATTGGAGACATGAATTTCCTTACGCGTTCAGAGACATGGAGTCAAAAAGACTCAGGTGTTATTTTTCTCTTTTGTCTTTTATAAACAGCATTGACATTTATTATGCAAACGCAATATACTCTGGAAATCATGTAATGATAAAAGGACTACTTCACGGTACTGAGGAGATGATTTTATTCAAGGAGAAAAACCCCGTCATAATCAGAGCCAAAGAACAACGCGGAGTCATTTTGGCTCCCGTCTCCGGTTACGGGTTAAGTAAGGTAAATATTTTAGTATGGAAAAGTGGTGTCCAGCCGCATTTTTAATTTTTTTTGTAAGAAAACAAATGTCACTGTTAAGGGGTTAATGCAATTTTTTAAACTTTTGTACATTGCACGCTGTATAATTGATTGCATGTTTTTGTAGTTTATAAACACATGCTGTTTTACTTTATAAATATAAATTCATTTATTTAATATTTTAAAACAATGCAATTTATCATTACTAAACAGCATTACTTAACCCCTTGATGGGCGTTGGATATATTATATCCCACCTAATTTAAACAGGATTCTCACCAGAAACTTTTAACTTTGGGGACGAATTGTTGAAAAAATTGCTTTTCCTTATTTTAAAATAAAATTTTTCGATTATTCCGGTGAGAATTCAATATTACAGAGATATTATTGCTTGCCCCTCAAAGAGTTAAGCAGTTTTAATGAGATACAAAGTTAGTATGCTTCAGGGACCTTATACCAGAATTTTTGTAATGTAATATTTGCTTTATTTAATGAAAAATAAATCTATCTTCCGATATAGAGACCAGTACGTTACGTAATTTGTGGTACTAAAACACTTAAAATCGCTTGAATCCCTTGATGCGTACGAAGCATGGAACTATTAATAAAGAGGAACTGACATATCCTTAAAATAGTGAAACAGGAACTGTAACCGCTTTAGCAGGTGTTGATTACAGCCAGGGAAAATTTCTACCAGTAAATTTAAATAGACATTTTCTCCTTGTTTAAACGAATTTTTAATTCAAAATTTCAGTCATAAATCATGTCAAAAACAGATATTGATTTTTACTGGTGGAAATTTACTTCAGAGGTAGTCAGAACCTGCATTTCCGCCATATTGCGACAACATAGCCTCCTATCTGTATCAGTGAAAAAGCTGGACAAACTGATACTAGTGAAAACAAATAAAAATTACCAGTATATTTGTGAGCAAAATTTTCCTTTAATAAAGTGTTTAAATAAGACGAAATTTTCTATTCAAATTTACCGGTCGAAGTTTCCTCGGCGATAAAAGTAGCTATTGATCCGATGAAAAAAATTAGCAGCCATCTTGTGACAACCACCCCAGTTACTTCACTCGCAACTGCTAGAAAATACACCATTTGTCTCCTGCTCTTTATTCATAACTCAATAGTATGAACCCTGTATTTATAGTTCGATAAACAATTTACCAGAATTATCCCTTTCGGAGTAAAAGTAAACTCTTAATTGTCCAATAATCACGGACCAGGAGTATGTCAAAAAATGGAAATCTTCGGATAATGTATTTTCTAATTGTGTAAGCTTTGATTTATGATTAAAAATAATTTAATGAAATAAATGGCTAGTTTTATAAAGTAAAATGAAAATCATAAAAGAAAAAAAGAAAAAAATGTAACTATGTACTTATTATTACTATTATTATTATTATTATTATTATTTTATAAGCAAAAATAAACAATATCAAGAAAAAATATTGATTATTTTTTTTCTGATTGGTTTGCAAGGCAAAATTGTATTTTAATGTAAAATCACTTGCGATACATCTCATTGCTGATTTATAAAACTATTTTTGTAAACAAGTGGAATAAAAATACACGTAGGGCAAGAATTACATCGCACTGAAATGTTAATCTATTTTAAATTATTATTTATCAAAATTATGTGTTATTTAATGGCATTTACACTGTTCTGAAGAAATGTAACATCATTTTAATCTTTATTTGCATTTTTACCATGTTTAAAGGATTTTAAAACTGATTGTAAATTAGAAAGTAGAAATTTTTAATCCGTAATTTTAGTTTGTAATTTCAAACACGTTTATGATGAATTAATTATGTGAGGGGGTATTGGCTAAATGAGTTGTGATATCATCGAGCGTCACATCATCACAATCGAGACTGACGAAAAAGACCGGCTATCGCAGTGCTCACCACGTATCTTTTTTTACGGACCGCTTGAGTCATGGGATGCTCGAATGCACCAGTGCAGGTATACGAAAAGAGCGTCACGTCACTCTAGCGGTCTGTAATAAAAGACACTTGGGATGTACTGCGGTAACCTGTCTTTTTCGTTAGCCTCGATCAAGATTCGTGGCTATTTTCCCGTAAATATAGGTAATGATAAACTATTTTTTGTTTTAAATATCCCTCTCTTGTTTTTAATCTATTTATTATGTGCCAGGATAGGTGAGAATTTTTATATTCAGTCGTACCACAATTTCCAGAAAATTTTCTTTATTGTTGATTTCTCTACACAATATCCCTGAATAAGTGTGTGACAGAGATTATTTTTCAAAAGGTGTTACAAAGAGAATACAAAACTGAATACAGAAAACTGAAGAAGAATACATAAACACGAATTAAAAGGTCCAAACCATGCCATTCCCCAATTCATGCCGTTGCCTCCATCAGCTTCAAGAGATTTAGCCTACGAAATTAGTGTTCAAATCTTCGTGATGTTTCCTTCAAATTCTTAATCGCGCGCATGCACGGTGCAGTTGAAACTTTAATCATCGGGCTATATAACTCATTTCCGGTTAACCACTGTCCAATTTTAGTATTTTTCTGAATTTCAAAAAAGTTTGTCTTGTTAGTTGCAGACAGCAACGGCATTCGAACTGGCCTTCGAGTTCCATATCCCATACGATGCATTGTACGAAGTACAGTAGATCTGTCGAAATATGTCACACTGTTAATCTTCTACTGTTTTTTAAAACTCTGGAGACTATTTATTGAGTCCCAGTATACATCAGTCCCTGACGACCTCAAATTGCATTTTGAGGCCAAGTTCTTTGCCTGACGTCTTTATACAATTTAACCCTTTGAGCTCTGGTGAATAAATTTCTTCCCACTTGCATTTAATCTCCAAATGTCAAATTGGCACCGGAATATTCAACCAAATTTATTTGAAACGTATATTATAAGCCGTGCATATTATAAGCCGAATCTTTTGTTTAACCCCTTGGGGACGAGCGACACGTATACGTGCCGGAAATAGGCCTAATGATCCTCGTCTATCCTCACCAGTAAAATTTGCCTTATTTAATCCGAGCATTTTCCCGATTTGAATAGGCACAAACTTCTGTTTTTTAAAACCGGTAGCAAAGTAAAAAACATTTCGTAAAAGGCTCCCGTCGCGAAGGGGTTAAAAAATAGTGGTGCCAATGCGACCTTTCGGCATTTTGAAGAAATTCACCTCCAGAGCTCAAAGGGTTTCGGCGATGCCAAATCCATGGCCCCGAGCTCCTATAATCCTTCCACGTTAAAAATCAGTCCAATCATGTTTTTACTTTCTTCTATCTTTACAAGAAGAAAGTATTGGATTCATGAAAATTTTCGAATTCCAGTTTTCGACGGATTTACACGTTTTAGGGGTCAGAGATTCCAAAAAACATGTTTTTACAAAATGTCTGTCTGTGACTCTGTGAGTCTGTCTGTCTGTCTGTGTGTATGTGACACAAATTTTTTGGGCGCTCTATCTCAAGAACTAATGCACGGAATTTAATAAAAATTTATATTCAGTTAGTCCCTAAGACAGATTGCTGCTGATTAGTTTTTGGTGTAAATCGTTCAACAGGTGGCGCTGCTATGCTGCATTTTTCAAGATTTTTGCAATAGCTCTATCTCAAGAACTAATGGACGGATTTTGATCAAACTTCAGATTTAGTGAGTCCTTGATATGAGTTGATGCTTATTACATTTTGGTGTAAATCGCCCAACAGGTGGCGCTGTTATGATGAATTTAGCAGGATTTATACGATTTCCCCAATAGCGCTATCTTAAGAACTAACGCACGGATTTTCATGAAACTTAAGATTCAGTTAGCCCTTGATATGACTTGCTACTGATTATGTGTTGGTGTAAATCGCCCAACAGGTGGCGCTTCTGCGCTGCCTTTTTCACGATTACCTCAATAGCTCTATCGATAGAACTAATTGACGAATTTTCATCTAACTTCAGATTTAGTTATATGTTGACACAAGTTCTTGTTAATTAGGTTTTGGTGTTAATCACCCAATAGGTGGCGCTGCTATGCAGGAATTTTCACGATTTTTGCAATAGCTCTATCTCAAAAACTAATGCACGGATTTTCTCCAAAACTTCAGATTCAGTCAGACGTTGACATAAATTGTTGCTGATTAGGATTTGGTATAAATCACCCAATAGGTGGGGCTGCTAGGCAGTATTTTGCTGGATTTAGACGATTTCAGCGGTAGTCTTATCTCAAGAACTAATGCACGCAATTTCATATCTTTAGAATCCTCATGAGATGCATAGATTGCCGTTTAATTTTGGCAGTGTGATAGCGAATTTTGAAGTATTAACATGTATGAGATAGAAGAAAGTTTTGGGATTGGTACATCCGACTAGTTTTTTCATATATTCAAATACATTACAGTCTTAAAAATTAAAAATTTCATTTTAATACAACTTAGCCCTATAGCGGAAATAGCATATTTTCATACTGACGTCATAGCTGATATGCTTATAAATGTGAGGAAGTCAATATAAGGTGACTACTCAGCGTATAAACATTACATTTTTTATTCACATTTTTACTTTCTTCTATCTTTACAAGAAGAAAGTATTGGTTTCATGAAAATTTTCGAATTCCAGTTTTCGACGGATTTACACGTTTTATGAGTCAGATATTCCAAAAAACATGTTTTTACAAAATGTCTGTCTGTGAGTCTGTCTGTCTGTCTGTCTGTCTGTCCGTCTGTCTGTCTGTATGTGACACAGATTTTGTGGGCGCTCTATCTCAAGAACTAATGGACGAAATTTCACAAAACTTCATATTTAGTTAGACCTTGATATAAACTGGAACTGATTAGTTTTTGGTGAAAATCGCCCAACAGGTGGCGCTGCTATGCGGCATTTTTAACGATTTCTGCAATAGCTGTATCTCAAGAACTATTGCACGGATTTTCATAAAACTTCAGATTCTGTTAGTCCAGGATATAGTTTGGTGCTGATTACTTTTTTGTGAAAATCGCCCAACAGGTGGCGCTGATATGCTGCATTGTTCATGATTATCGCAATAGCTCTAACTCAAGAAAACATGCACGGATTTTCATCAAACTTCAGATTCAGTTAGTCCCTGATATAAATTAGTGCTGCTTAATTTTTGGTGCAAATCGTCCAACAGGTGGCGCTGCTGTGCTGCATTTTTCACGATTTCCACAAGAGGTGTATCTCAAGAACTATTGCACGGATTTTCATCAAACTTCAGATTTAGTTAGTCCTTGACATGAATTGATGTATAAATTAGTGCTGTTTAATTTTTAGTGTAAATCGCTCAACAGGTGGCGCTTCTGTGCTGCATTTTTCACGATTTCCACAAGAGCTGTATCTCAAGAACTATTGCACGGATTTTCATCAAACTTCAGATTTAGTTAGTCCTTGACATGAATTGATGTATTAATTAGTGCTGTTTAATTTTTGGTGTAAATCGCTCAACAGGTGGCGCTGCTATGCTGTATTTTTTGCGATTTCCACAATAGCTTTATCTCAAGAACTAATGCTTGGATTTTCAACAAACTTCAGATTCAGGTATACCTTGATATCTTTTGGCTTAAATCGCTCAACAGGTGGCGCTGCTATGCTACATTTTTTCAGAATTTCCGCTATAGCTCTATCTCAAGAACTAATGCGCGAATTTTCATCCAACTTCAAATTCAGATATACTTTGATATGAATTGGTGCTAAATCGTTATTTCTTGTACTATTTAAATGATTTAATTGACGTGATTTATATAGAAGAAAGTTTTGTGATGGCCACAACATACTAGTTATACATGGCACTAAGTTCCAACTATCTATTTAAATACTGCAACTACTAATCTGTGATGCGTGTATTCTATCTTGCATTTTTTGCCTCAGAAACAAATCGTGGACTTATCATTTTAATTGCTGGTCGCATAAAACCAATGTCTTAACTGAATTTCTCTTCTTAATAATAATTCATAAGTAAACATAAGAATATTCCTACTTTTAGTAAATTATTATATTTTTCAGCTGAAAAATATGGACTGTTGCACACTACTTACCATCCGTCTAAGAATATTTGAATTTCCGTTGTTATTTAAATTTGGTTATTTTATTGGGATATTTCTGACGAATCTACGTTTATTTCTCTATAAAATACAAAACTTGTTTCGATAAATAAGACTTTATTCATGTAAAGAACTGTACATAATTCTACAACAGCAAGATTTTGGTTAATAGAAATTCAAATCCCGTACTTTTGGTTCTCTATTCATATGTTTCGTAAATTTATATTATTATACATATTTTTTAAGGTGCAGTCCAAAAATAATTGTTAAATATTTTCCTTGCAAAGAAAAGTGTTTTTTCCAATAATCGAACGAAACTCCAACGTTCAGAAAACTTTCACTTTGCGATCTCCTTGCTGATCACGTAGGCAAAAAGTAGTAATTTATCCGATTATGAACTGTAATGTAAACTATGCGCTTGCTTTGTCATGATATCTTACGCTTTATAGTTTTTATGTGTCTAAGAATTGACTATACTTTATCGACACATATAAAGGCACACGGTATTCTTTATTTGCGATCTTCGATTCTCGCCTTCCGAACATTTTAGCCGTCATATAGTTTCAGTATTGCCAGTAGGCTACTTTTTTTTTTAATTAAAATTTCTTGATTGGCACCACTTTTTTGAAATAATAAAATTCGCCTTATTTAATGACATATTAATTTAGGTGGAAACCAGTGGGGATTTTACTATTTCCGAAAGTGATGCCAATCAAGAAATCTTAATTTTAACAAGTTGGAAATTGCTCGTGAAAGGTGGCAAATGTGGTGCGTTCGTACTATAACTAGTTTTATAATTATTTTTTTACCCCATATTGTGCTGAATGTATATTGTTTTGCACTTCATAAGTGCATAGTCTGTAACATCATTAAAATGCACTTGCAATAATTTTTTTCCCATCCCCCGTAATGTAACGAAAAAGTTTTGACTGTCCCTGTAATCCAACTATACATCCGATTTTCATAAAATTTGAAATGGCTTCACAAAATTTTGCAACAATTATATATTTAAAATTTCAGACCATTCGGTTGGGTAGTTTTTGCTCTGTTATATGCGGACGGACGGACGGACAGACGGACTGAACGACGGCTATAGGTGCTACGTATTTATATAATTACGAACGCACCTAAAAAAGTAGCCCACTGGCAACACTGTATAGTTTCTGAATTCAAATGGAGATGGAACAAAAAATTGAAATCCATGTTGAGATTTTCCAGTGCAAGAAATAAATAACTATGTGAGATATTGACATACAACTCTTCAGACCGAGGCTTAATATTGGTTATTTTATGTGACATTAAACAGATATATAAAAATACTGCTTCACGCTTAGCTGATTTTAAAAGAAAAAAAAATTAAATTATTTTTCTTTACTGTTGCCCTGTATATCTTATCTTTTCTAGAAAAAAAAACTTCTAAAATTAACTAACGCATGCACATTGTTCAGTCACTATGCATCTTCATCAACAAGTACTTATTCTATCTTGCTTAAAAAATTCCCAGTAAACAAAAAATGTTTTGCTTTTGTACTACGTAAAGCATGGAATTAGGAATGCAAATGAAAACATGAATACTTTACTTCTGATTACATTTCTGTTTTATATTGTCTTTTCTCTGACAAGGACTTTCTTGCTTATTTCTTAGAACATATATTGATCCTGCAGTTCTTACATATAAATGTAAGATATTTTAGTGACACAATCGCAAACATAAAATCGTTAAATTTTTTTTTCAACTTATGATTTCTAAACACTGTTAAGTGTTTGTTACTTTCGCCGTATTAATTTGTCAAATTTAAATAACTTATCAATTTATATGAGTCATTCTCTGAAAAGTGGCGATATTAATCAGTGAATATTAATCAGTTATATATATAAACTGTAATTATTTGCTTATTGAAATTGAAATATGATAAATTAAATGTATTATTTAATGCAAATATCCTTCCCTCACTATGTCCCAGTTCACACACGTAGGAAAGAAAATGCCATCTCTGTCATTGCAGTACGTATGTTTAACATTGTTTTTTTCTCAATCCATTAAACATACTTACATAAATATTTAGCCATTTAATTATATTTATATTTTATTTAATAAAGGAATTAGGGCACTTTTTAATGATGTTCCTAGTATTTGTCATCATTCCCTCACATAACTGTAAATTTGCCCCTATTTACTTAGTGGAAAGCAGCACGTGCTTTATATATGTCGAGGACAGTTTGTACATGAGTAAAGTGAAGCACCTATCTTGTTGTTTCCTCAAAGACATTCCTGAATAGCTAGCACATGGCTTTCAAGTACTAGATCAAAGTAAGTATTTTTATTATCCATCGTTCCCTCATCTATTATAAATTTAATAAAAACTAATAAAATGTCTTTTTCATGTTCTTAAATTATTAGAAATGTGTTTCAAATGTGTTATATTTAGAAACTGAAAATATACATTAGACTAATCATTTTTTAATAAAATGGTTTTCAGAAGTATTTGATCATTCCCTCACAATCATTCCCTCATAATTTTAATATATGAAGGAATCATCTACATCCATTTATATATATGTACTAAACAGTAAAATAAGAAAATCTAATGCAGTAAAATACACATTAAAAAACTCATAAGACTTTTAATTAGCGTAAGTAAACATAATACATTTTTAATTTTTATTGTTTTACTAGGAGAAGTTCAAAAATATTTTAAAAAAATGTACTAATTCAAATAAACATTAACTCTGCTAAATATTGATGCTTTATCTTTATTTTTTCAACTGACATAGAGTAATATATATATATATATATATATATATATTATTTACTGGCAGTATGACTTCTAATTATAATTTCTTTTCTTTTTTAATCCTTTCAAGGGCGGTGGTATGTTTACGAAGCCACTTAATTTTAATTTCCAAGCGCCATAATGGCATCGACGTCTTATAAACTTTTTTTCTATTTAACATGTATATATAGAGCATTTTGCCTATCTCCAAATAACTTTGTTCTTAAATTTCGGTGCTAACCATTTACTTAAACATTTTAGCAATGAAAGTGCTTTAAAATGAAAATCTCAGACGATCTATCAGGTACAGTTTCGTTCATATTATTTTTTTTATAAATATAGAAATGAGGTACTTGTAGGCTAAATTTTGAGATTTTTGAGGCAATTTTATTTGACGCAATTTTTTTTTTGGTTTTAAAACAGCCATTTTTCAGAGAATGGCCCATATACAAATAAAATTTTAATAATTGTTATTCATATCTAAAGTTACATTTAATATTTCTCTTAAATAGCCAATATAAACATTTGGCAATATAAATATTAAAATTATTCATAAATTCTCACATTTATTTAAAAATTAACCGAGCTCCTGCAGCGACGGTGACTCATATAACCAGCACTTGATTACCAACCGAGTACATTCCCACCAGTAAAAAGTAACAAAAAAATTTGCCTCATTCATGGCGGTAATTGTACATGGTTACGGTATTTAGATAAGGCGAACATTTCTTTTAAAATTTTTTGGTGTAAGTTTGCCCCGTGGTAACTATCATTTTAGTTAATCGGATATAAAGTTTAAAATCGTTACAAACTGCTTTTCAAAGTACTGGCAGAAATGCTTGTCTGGTATAACGCATTTTAACCCTTAAATGCGCGATTTTTTATTTTGTTTTAAAAATTTTATATATGGTTCTCTGATTGGTTTATTACACAGGAAAAGTAATGAAAAAAATCACAGTTACAATTTTCATATAATACGTCAATCTTTTCTTCTGTTGCACATTGCAATACAAGTAAAAACTACTGTCGTGTGGCTGTTTTACGCTAAAATGTTGCAATTTAGAGAATATTTTAAGACGTATGTCTCCAAATACCTTATTTTATATAATTATTTATTTTATAAAACTTAACCTTTGAACCTTTAATTCCCAATATAGAATACGTTCTAGAAATTACGTAGGTCAAAAAATCTGACTTTATACCAGAAGGTTTGAATGGTTAATTTCGCTTTATTTAAATGCGGAATGTCTGTTATTAATTAAAGTAGATATTGCTATTTAAAATTTCTGGTGTGAATTAGGCATATACGAATAAAATATATCTATTAAATTCAATACCCTTTTTTTTTGCATATATGCAAAGCTGCGCACTAAAGGGTTAAATGACAGCATCGAACATATTCTCGATTTCTAAACGTTTTGATTGTTAACCCTTTGAGCCCTGGAGGGTGAATTTCTTCAAAATGTCCAAATGTCACATTCGCACCAGTATTTTGTAATCAAAAGATTCAACTTTTAATATAGACGAAAAAATGCATTGATATAATTTCACATAACTTTGGTTGAATATCCCGGTACCAATGTGACATTTGGAGATTAAAATTAAGTGGGATGAAATTCACCCATCACAGCTCAAAGGCTTAAAGAATGTTTGCAGTACACTATACAAAAAGGACAGTTTTTTTTTTTTTTTTTAATCAAGGAAAATGTAATACAACTACGAATGTTATATTATATCACGTATGTTTATTTGCCAGGTCATCCTACTCACTAAGTGTACACCTTGATTATTCATGTTTTCAATAATAATTACAGTCAGACCTCGTTATTCCGACACCCGGTTTTCACGTCACTTCGCTTATCGCGTCAGTTTTTCAAAGTCCCAATTTTCTGTATATGATTTTAATGTAAATCACCTCCGGATTTTACGTCGTTGAATACTTTTCAACTCCGGATATCCCGACGGTTTGGGAAAAGTGTCCATTTTTCAAAACCATCTTATAAACACGGAAATTAAGTGGTAAGAAATGCCTTAGCCAAACTTTTCACAAAAGTGTTTAAAATACCCATTAAGATAAATGAGAAATTTTAATTAAATCCTTTATCTGAATAAATAAACCCACACATTTTGAATGACCCACTTAAGCTCGAGATACACGTATCAGTCTACTCGAGGTTTTTTTATTCTGGTCAGGCGGCGCTGGTTATTGTGGTTACACGGCGTTTTTCATCCGACTTAAACCGAAACATTGCATTGCATTGAAAGGATCAGAAATTATCAAACTTCCATTTCTGAAATAACGAATATTGATTACATCTCATTATATAATATTGAAAAAAGAATTGTATGAAGCACATATCATCATAGATCTGATTTTTATTCTTTTCAATTTTGTTTTTGCGTTTATTTTGTTTAATAATAACGTCTTATCGCTTAAAACTTTAACAACAGTTATGAATTTCAAATGGTCTTAAATTAATTAAAAATACAGCTTTTTCTAAACATATTTTTCTCCAACTCCGGTTACCGCAACACTCCTCTTATGACGACACTTTTTTCTGGTCATTAGAGTGTCGGGATAACGAGGTTCGACTGTAATTGTAACATGAAAAATATTATTTAAACTGGTGATGAGCAGAATGAATGACTTTACTATCGAATGAATCATTCAGCCATGTACAAAACCATAGTTTCAACCTTTGTATATAGTACTCTTAATCAAATACTTCCAGAAATTTAGTAAAAAACTAGTTAGATGTGCCAATCCCAAAACTTTCTTCTATCTTATACATCTTAATATTTCAAAAACTAGTTACACATGTTAATACTTCAATATTCTTAGTTCATTACTATACAAACTTAGATTTTCATCTTAAATTTCTGCTTCAGTCAATAAAATAAACTAAAAACGAGTTAATCTATATCATGATATTTATTAAAATTAATAGTTTTTCCTTATTCTGTTGTTATCAGATGTTTGTGAATAGCCGGCTTAGCAGGAAGTGAGTTCCCGCCTTTGCACGAGCCGCCGATGGACATTAGAACTACGAAAAATCTAGAAAAGTATACAAAAATCGCCATCACAGAGCCCCATTACCGCGCGATATTTCCAAATTCAAGGAGGACCTGTTGGCCAAAGCCAAAAACATGCACAAAAAATTTGGTTCAATTGTATGCATAATTTTATACAATTTTCGATTGTACAATAAAGAAAATGGTACAGACATCGTAATTATAGCGCACCCTTCCAACGGAATTTTTCCAAATTCAGGAAGGACCTTCATGCCATGAACAAAAAGAAACGCAAAAAATATAGCTCCATTCTCTGCATAACTTCATACGCTTTTCAATGGTATAATATTCAAAATGGCACAAAAATCGCTGTTACAGCACCCCTACCCGCAATTTTTTTCCAAATTAAGGAAGGACCTGCTTGCCATAGCCAAGAACTTAAAATAAAAATTTGGTTCAATTCTATGCATAACTTCATACACTTTTCGATGGTACAATATGCAAAATCGCTATTACAGCGCCCCCTAGTGGCAAATTTTTTTCCAAATTCAGGGAGGTGCTGCTTGTCATAGCCATAAACTTAAAATAAAAATTTGGTTCAATTCCATGCATAACTTCATACACTTTTGGATGGTAAAATATTCAAAATCGCTGTTACAGCGCCCCCTACCGGCGAATGTTTTCCAAATTCAGGGAGGATCTGCCTGCCAAAGCCAAAAACTTAAAATAAAAATTTGGTTCAATTCTATGCATAACTTCATACACTTTTGGATAGTACAATATTCAAATTCGCACAAAAATCGCTGTGACAGCGCCCCCTACCGGCGAATTTTTTTCCAAATTCAGAGAAGACCTACCTGCCATATCCAAAAACTTAAAATAAAACCTTGGTACAATTCTATGCATAACTTCATACACTTTTTGATGGTACAATATTCAAAATAGCACAAAAATCGCTGTTACGGCGCCCCCTACCGGCGATTTTTTCCAAATTCAGGGAGGACCTACCTGCCATATCAAAAAACTTAAAATAAAAATTTGGTTCAATTCTATGCATAACTTCATATACTTTTTTATGGTACAATATTCAAAATAGCACAAAAATAGCTGTTACAGCGCCCCCTACCGGCGAATTTTTTCCAAATTCAGGGAGGACCTACCTGCCATATCCAAAAAATTAAAATAAAAATTTGGTTCAATTCTATGCATAACTTCATATACTTTTGGATGGTATAATATTCAAAATCGCACAAAAATCGCTGTTACAGCTCCCCCTACAGGCGATTTTTTTCCAAATTCAGGGAGGACGTACCTGCCATACCAAAAAACTTAAAATAAAAATTTGGTTCAGTTCTATGCATAACTTCATATACTTTTGGGTGGTACAATATTCAAAATTGCACAAAAATCGCTATTACAACGCCCCCTACCGGCGAATTTTTTCCAAATTCAAGAGGATCTGCTTGCCCTATCCAAAAACTTAACATAAAAATTTGGTTCAATTTTATTTATAACTTCATACACTTTTTGATGGTACAATGGCGACAGACACACGGACAGACGGACACACGGGCACACGGACAGACAGACATTTTCTATAAACATGTTTTTTGGGATCTCTGACCCCTAAAACATGTAAATCCGTCGAAAACCGGAAGTCGAAAAAAATTTCGATTACAATACTTTCTTCTATTGAAGATAGAAGAAAGTAAAAAAGAGAAACAAAATTATAGTCGCAAACTTCGTAATATATTTAATCAACTTATCTTCAGAAATTTTGAAAACAGAAGGAAATTTTTAAATTTTTATGTGTTTTTTTTAATTAACACTATTTAAAATATGAAATTCCTTTTCGCGATACAAAATTTCTCGCATAAGTTGAATTTAAAAAAAAAAAAAAAAAAAGGTTGTCAGCAATGCTTTTGCGCATGCAATGTATTCATTCGAATAGTAAAAACATTTATTTTGCCCATCTCTCATTTAAACGTCTGTAAATTACTGCAGAACAAGTTACAGTTAAAGCTTTATCATTTGGAGGATAGGTCAATTCTTCTTTATTCATAGTTCCATGGATAATTAGCTAGCTACAGCATTCACTATAAAGCATACCCTGCAATGGTAAGTCTTCTGTTAAACGTTCACACTACACCTTATACAGTTACAGTTAAAGCACAAAATCCATATCGAAGCGTTTCCGCCATGTTCTCGAAAATTAAACAATTTGATAGGAAAGTGCAATGAAGATGCAAGCACTTTTAACAGTGGAACCGCCGGAAATTTTACACAAGTTTTGTAAAAATATTTTACACCAGAATTTAAATTTAAAGCAATTTGACTTGTTTATTTAACTTATTTCTCTGTGGTACATATGCAACACATTTTAGAAAAAAATTTCTGGTTCGAATCGAAATATGTTTATTTGGTACCTGTCAAAAGGACCGCTATGGCGGTTCTAGTGTTAATATGTTACTATTAATTTTAACCTTTTGCGCTCGGCGTCTCTTATACAAATTTTATTCGATCGGCACCACTTTTTTAAACGAAGTTTCGTTCAAGTGCAAAATTTTAAAAATGCTCTGATTATATAAGGTACATTTTATTTTCCTTTATTACTGGTGCCAAAAACAAATTTTGCAAAGAAAGATTATGCCTCCGCAGCGGAGCCCTCGAGTGCAAAAGGGTTAACTATATTCACGCACACTTGGTGTCATAGTTACATATCCATTGCCTTAGGGAAATTAAAACTGGTGGCCCGCTTGTTTATGGGAATAGATTTTTCAAAATTTCTTTTCGTATTTAAAAATTATATATATGCTAATGTGAATTAAAATCATACTCAGTTTATTTCAAATTCGAGGCGTTTTTATAATACGATTTTTAGCATAATAAATACAAATAAACAAAAAAAAAAAAGAATTAAGCATAGTTCTGTAACTACGGAGCACCTATTAATATTTACTACGTACAGGGTCTGATTTACGTTTTATGAGTCCATGGGTTTAAGAGTCTGTCGCCGTTAAATTTTTATTTTTTTTTCAAGGTATTCTTAGACTCATAGAGATTGCGAAAAGAGACACACTAAAGTTGATATTTTTTTCATTTTGATACTCATCAGTTGTAGTACAAGGATTAAATGTAGGAGAGTTGAGAATTTTTTTTTTTACATACAAATTTCATGCTAAAATTCACCGAAGAGCTAAAAAAATTAAAAGTCATAACTTAAACCGTATTGCAAGTTTTATAGGTTAATGACAGTATTACATATCTTTAAGGAAAATCAATTTTAAAGGAAACTGATTCATGCGCAATTTCATCATCTAGCAAGTCACCAGAAGTGATACGACAATAAAATAGTTAAGCTCGGAAAACTTTTACTGGGCTCGCAAAAGCCAACGTTTTGAGCGCGAAATCTAATTTTTTATAGGCTAGTTCCATGAGATCTTGTAGTGTAAGTCACCTAGCTGATAATTGCTATGCTTGTTGAGCATCGTTATTTTCGAAAAGTTTGCTTCGTTTGTTCAGTTAATGAGATATCTCCGATAAAGTCACATTTTTCCGTTCTAAGATACTGGTAGCCAAAAACCGTAGCATGTGACTTACACTACAAGCAGTCATGGAACTAGCCTATATAGAGACTTTAACTTTTAAGTAACATAAATATGTATCTCTTTTTAAAAGTAATCATTTTAAAGTTTTAATTTTTATAGTTTTATTTTTTCCTGTTCCATCCTTATTGTTTTGTCGGCCCTGAATTTAATTAAAAATTGTTCAACTTCGCGAAAATAATTTCTTTTAATTGAGTCTAAAGTAAATTTTGAATTCAAACCGTTAAATAAAACACAATAAAATGTTATAATACGTGATTGAGAAATTTATGATTCATTCATATGTTACAAATAATAATAAAATATATAAAAATCTTTATTTCGCCCCTTCTATTTTTGTGCCATTATAATTCGTGTGCCTGGAGCAGCGTGCCCCAATTGCTCCAATAGCTACAACCTTTTTAACGGTAAATATTCACAAAATGCGACTAATCTCTCATAATCTCACAAAATAAACTTATTTAATATAAAATTTCAAAATTATTTTACATAACTTTTCATAGCAAAATTTATATGTATTTATGTAGAAGAACAGCTTCTTGTTTTAAGGTTTAAGTACCGTAAGTGAAATTTCCCCAAAGCTAATGAAAAATTCGCGTGCAAAAAACTATAAAGATGCATATTTATTGTATTTTCTTAAATGTTTATAAATTTAAAAGAAATTCACACAAATATTTGCATATAATTTCTTGCCTTCTTAGCTTGCAAATTTACAAAGATTCCCGCAAATTTTAGAATAGAGATTTTCAACTGATGTGCCGTGACACACAAGTGTCTCGTGAGTGTGACATGAAATTTCAGCCAAGTTTCAGCAAATTCAGCCAAGTTTTACAAATAATTTATGAATTAACAGAAGCATTAGGTTTTTAATAGGCCACTTTTAATTATTACTATATTACTTACTGTATTACTATATTACTTACTGTATTACTATATTACTTACTGTATTGTTATTATATTTACTGGACAACAAATTTAATCTTTTCCTCTGCTACTGAAATGAAATTACAGTAGAACCTCTTTTATCCGAAACTCTTTTAATCGAAACTCTCAGTTAACCGAAATCTATTTTTAAAGCCTTTTTTTTATTTTTTTTTTATTTTTATTATTATTATTTTTTTTACTATCACATTTCTTGTGCGCAAAATCCATTGTGAAACATTTTTTCTTTAACTATCATATTCCTTGTGTAAAGCGGTCCTTTCCAAACTATGAGTACAAATAAATACTTTCGATCCCTTTTCTTAGAATTCCTTTAAATTTAACTTGGGTTCCCGTAAGCTGCGGAGCGGAACGAAGAAAACTAATAAAATAGCAATTCTGAAGCTTTTGAATGTTTTGAAAAAGGTTTGTCATGGCTGCCAACTTCCTACTAAAATTTAATAGAAATTGTTTACTTATTTAAAAGTTCAAAGTGCTTGAATTTCGGTGATTCAGTTAGCTAAAATTTACTTTAAAATTTTAGTGGTCTTAAAATCCGTCAAGTGGGCAGCTATGCTGTGATACTGGTAAACTAATAATATTAAAAATCTCCGTGATAGAGCTTCAAAGCAAAGGCAATCGAAACTGCGAAAAACAAAACATTTTTTCAAATCCTTGTGATGTATGTGAAAGGTACTACTTAATTTCAAAATTATAATTCAGGTAATATATTCTTGTTTCTATTTAGCTATTGCTTTATTTGTTTTAAGCACTTGCTGCCATAATAAGAAATATTGCACATATCTCTCCTTAAACTTAAAACTGAAACATTCTCAATTATCCGAAAATTTCGATTTTCCGAAAGAGGGTCGTTCCCAATTACTTCGGATAATCGAGGTTCTACTGTAGTTGTTTCTTATTCAGATTTTTGCTCTGATTCTCAATCTAATTTTAGATATTCTCCAGTATTTGATATATTTTCATATTTCGATTTATGTAAATTTTGGAATTTTGTTAGAATTATATGCAAATTTAAGGCATAAAGCAAAATCAGACAGGCTTTTTTGTCTTATGTTATGATTACTATCCAGTTTACTTTCTAAAAATGTTGTGTTCGAGATTATACTGACATTTGACCGTGAAATATTTTGCCTAATTTGCATATTTTTCATGTTATTCTAACGTCGAAATATTTCAGCCTCATGAGCACGCTAGAATTTTTCTCAGCGAATTGTTTAAGCTGATTTCAAATCTCGTATCCGTTTTCTTCTATCACGTCTTGTTTTTGAAAATGAGGTACAGTCTTGGAAAAAAAAAAAGTAAACACCCCCTACTAACTCCTCAACAAATTATCGTAGAAGAAAGTTACTGGTACCAAACGATTGGAAATAAAGTCTACTTTTAAATGATGTATATAAAATTTGCTTACGGGGGCATCTACATATTAAAACGAACCAGAACTTTGTTTTTTTCAATAGCAGTACACAATTCTGACAGCATAAATGAACTCTACACCCTCCAATTAGCCTAAAAACGAATTTTTATGCAATTCGTACCATAAGTTTCTGAGAAATTAATTATTTTAAAACGAGCGTATTTTAAGGGCTGTATCCAAATTGAAGTTCGGAAATCGATTGTTGACCGAGAGAGCCCCCATCTTGATGAAGGCACCTTAAGAAGTCAATGAAGCCTGCTAGATTACGGGACAGCAGAAGAAATTTCAAAATATCTAGTCGCTTCTATTATAGACGGCCCCTTAAACAATCATTTTGCCATTTTTTAAGCATAATTTGAAAACTACTAGGAAGAAAAATGTGAAATTTCGGATTTACATAAAGCAGGACTTAATAAATCTAAATCCATCAAAAAAATTGTAGGTTGTAATTCATAATTTTTTCGAATATTAATTTCATAATTCATAATTCATATCATAAAATTAAAAAAATTGCAAATTCAGCTTATTTATGTTTGGGTATATTAGTATTATTACCACAAAAAAAAATTAGCACATTAGGAGCATAATGTCGGGAGATATAAATAAAAATATGAAAATATAATTTAACATTAGAAGCACTCAATTTTGAATGTTTATAATTCAAAAACTTATCATTCAAATGACTTGAAATTTGGTGTCTAGGCATAGTTTGAACCGAAGATTTGAAATATCTCGTTAAAATTGGGTATTGCCATTGAAAAAAATGAAGTTTGGATTCGTTTTAATATGTAGATGGCCCCCTAAGCAAATTTTATATACATAATTTAAAAGTAGACTTTATTTCCAATCGGTCGGTACCAGTAACTTTCTTCTACGATAATTTGTTTAGGAGTTAGTAGGGGGTGTTTACTTTTTTTTTTCCACGACTGTACATACCCCTAAAAAGCATTTTATATCAAACTTGTGCCCATATCCTTCAAAAATATAAATTCATTTTACGCAAAAGCTAGATGTGGTAGAAAGAAACGGATTGCAGATTTGAAATCAGCATGAAATCTTGTCTAGAAAAACATTACGTCAATTCTGCGGCAAAACATTATACCATTGACTAAATAATGGAGTTAAGAATAAAGAGAAGTAGACATATAGTGTAATGTCTATCTGTTGCGAATAAAGTAACTGAGGAGGTTGTCACAAGATGTCGGCTGCATTTTTAAAATCGGAACTTCAATTTCTGATGACCGCCATGGCAAACATCCTTCCAGTAAAACTGAATAGAAAATTTTGTCTTAATTAACCGTCATACCCATGGAGATTTTTCTCAAAAATGTCGTACAAATTTCTATTTGTTTTTACTGGTGTCAGTAATGCCTTGTAGAAAAGTCAGTTTATTTCCCTGGTTGTCACAATATGGCGGAAACGCAGGGCCTAACTACCGCCAAAGTAAAAGGCTACCAATAAAAATGAAAACCTTTTCTACTATTACCGTAATTTCGGGTGTGTACCCCGCGGATCAAACAATCGTGTTTCGACCCAGAATTTTTAAAAATACAATGTAACTTTTTAGGTTACGGTAAATATTGGTCTTCAAATACTGAATAAAATTTCTGGGTCCAAACTGAATTGTTTTATCTGCGGGCTCTACACCGGAAATTACGGTATATATGACTGAAATGTTGTAATAATAAAGCGTTTAAATAAGTTGAAAATTTCTATATAAATCTACTGGTGGAATTTTCCAACGGCTGTAAACAACTCCTACGATGCCGGTTATAGTTGAAGCTTCACTATTTGAAGGATATATCAGTTCTTTATTAATACTTCCATGGACTAAAAATGCAAGTCATGCTTAATAACTAACAGATAAATGTTAAGAATATGCAGACTACGACATTTATCTTCGTCAAATGGTCAAGTAGCCATAACATAAAACAAAAAAGCCAGTCTGACATTTATTGGCCTAAAATTTCCATAAAATGGCACGAAAAAGTTTAACCCTTAAGTGCGCAATTTTTTATTTTGTTTCGAAAAAAATATATATGATTCTCTGAAAGGTTTATTACACAGGAAAAATAATGTAAAAAATAACAGATGTCTTTTTCATATTATACATGAATCTTTTCTTCTGTTGCCCATCTGCAATAAAGGTAAAAACTCTCGTCGTGTGGCTGTTTTACGCTAAAATAATGCAAATTAGTAAATACTTTAATAAGTATGTCTCCAAATACCTTATTTTATATAATTATTTATTTTCTAAAACTTAACCTTTAACCCTTTAATTCCCATGATAGAATACGTTGTAGTAGAAATTACGTAGTTCAGAGAATCTGATTTTATGCCAGAAAGTTTTAATGGTTAATTTCGCTTTATTTAAATACGGAATGTCTGTTCTTTTAATTAAAACAAATATTGCTATTTTAATTTTCTGGTGTGAATTAGGTATATGCGAATAAAAAAAAATCTATTAAGTTCAAAACAGTGTTGTTTGCATATATGCAAATCTGCGCAACAAAGGGTTAAATTTGAGCAAATCGAAAAATAGAAATACGTCAAAAACTAGACGTGCTGGAGAAAATCTAAAACTAGATTCAGAATCAAATAGAAACTGTACAAGAAACCAGGGTCGGACAGGGCCAGGGAAAAGGGCGCAGACCTTGGATTTTCATGGGGCGCAAAAATTTGAACGGACTCACGACAATTTCACTTGTTAGTATTATATCTGGCTTGACAAGGTTTAAAGCTGTTTTCAAATCCAAAAGGGCAACTTTATGACGTAAGTTTTAATTTAGTTTTGTTCGGAAATGCATGAAACTAGCCGGTCTTATTTTTCAGAAACTACTAACGTCGAACTGTTTTTCCATTTTTTTGCACACACGATAGATCTTTCAGAAAATAGTGTCAAAGTGGGCGTTTTGAACCGAATTTTCTCGCGAAGAACAACCACTCAAGGAATAGTGAAAAACGTCTTTGCCACGTGATTAAAATCGCTTATAACTCAATAGATAATTTATCAAGAAATGGAAAACACAGTTCAATTCCAAATCGCTTCCATACTCAGGCCTTCCAATTTTATATTTTTCCGTTAAAAAATTAATTTGTAAATGTGTCAAACCGTTTTGCGCTTCTTGAGCAGAGCAGTTGAGACCAGCGTTAAAGGCGCAAAGGTTTCCCTGGGTGAGGGCGCACCGGCCCTCGGGCCGATGGGCCGGCGGGCCAGTCCGTGCCTGTAAGAAACAGCTAATTTCAGTTCAATAGCAGAACCACTGTTGTCCGTTATTATGCTATTAATTTTATGAATTAAGTTATATTGCTGGCCTGTTTATCCTAGTGTTTTAATATTTTAACCATTTCCGGCGCGGAGTAATTCTATTTATAAACTGGTGAAATAATGGACTGACACAAGATCTTATAAACGAATTTATTAGAAAATATGGACTTGCTTATTTTCACGTACATTAGAAAGGGAAAATTTTGATTAAATATTCTTGGGCCGATTGTCAGTTTTGGAATTAAAATTAGGTGTCCTTTTTTAAGGACACCGCCTGCGAAAGGGTTAATGCGTATGCATAGGTAACAATTCTTACGCTTTTTTGTACCAAAAATATTTTATAATAAAATTTACCTTTTTATATACCTTTAGCAGCACTGAGGGGTTTCCTAGCCGAGATCAGCTTAACACCCAGACTATAAATGAAATGTCTTATGTATATGTGAGCAACTGGGATAAGAAAAAGTGTAATATAGAGCTACTTAAAGGAAAGAATAAGAAATTTAAAGAAAAAATAAAAGTTATAAATTTTTAGATAGTTTAAAAGTTTAATTTAAGTTTAAACTTAACCTTCCGTCTACCAGACGGGTCCATTGGACCCGACATGTACATTCAAAATATTTATTCAAACCAGAAATTTCTTCAAAACAAACTAAATGTATAAATCAGACAATAATAAGTTAAATAAACAAATTAAATAGTTTTAAGTAAAAATTCTGGTGTAGAATGTTTTTATAAAACTTGAGTAAAATTTCCGGTAGTTCTAGGGTTAAGTCTAGTAAGTTAGTTGATAGGAATCTTAACGCTAAAAAGACGGGGATTTTTATTCAAGTTTCATAACAATATTTAAAAACAGAATTTTTATTAAAAGCTGTTTAAGTTATTTAATTAACCCCTTTTTCCTTTGTACATTTTAAACTTATTTTATGAAGAAATTTCTGGTTCCAAACGAAATATATTCCTTTATTAGGAGCCAAAATAGCCCCTCGCCGTCGTTCTAGTGTTAATAAATGCTATAGCTGTAGTTATGGAAAGTACTATTTATAAACATAAAGATGTAAAAAGAAATAAAAGTTAGCACTGTGCAGGGTTAGGCTTTTAAATCGCCAGTTGAACAGTTGATCTTCTTTTAGGAGCTTCCTAGTTGCAGCCAACTTTACGCCCAGTGTGAGTTTGAAATGTCTTACCAAAAAAAGAATGAGCCATTGGGGTAACGATTAAATGTAGTTAAAAACTACTTAAAAATTAAAAAACTTAAGAAAAAAAATGAGAAAAAGTAAAAAAGTGTAAAAAATAGGGAATTTTCACAAATACCAGAAAAAAATAAAAATTAAGAAAAAAAATTAAGCCTACAGTGTGTTATAATAAAGGTTAAGCAATGAAATAAAAAAAAGAGTTTAACTGTAGTTTAATATATCTGCCGATTAAATAATCAAAAATATCTGTTAAATTTTTGTGGTACATAAAAGCAGAAGAGTTAGCTGCTATGCGTATGTAGCAAAAACATTTAAGTATTCTCACATGTACAGATAAAGTTGATGATTTTAGATAAAAAGAATTACTCTAGAAGAAAAAGTGTCAGAACACAATATGCATTTGAAGCTATTCAAGTAATAAAAATACATAAATTTTTATTTAATGTTATATTAAATTAATTTTTAAAAATTTAGATCTGTTGTACACACATTTTACAGACCACATTCAGTATCTATCCGCTTATACAGTGTTCGTACTTCTCAGGGGAAGAATGCGAGACTTTTCCATAACTTAATATTTTCCTTATTTAACGAAAACAATCCTGGATTTTGATATGGCGACCAACACCTTTGAAAATTTCTGGTATTAAAACACCTGATATCCAGGGTTGTAGTGGGTAGCTGCCCGGGTACCCGCCCGGGCTGGTTTTTTTTATAAAAAACCCATTAAAAATCCCGGGTTTTTTTAAATATATTTCATGAAAGGAAAAATGATGTATTTGCTAACAGTTTATGGTTATTTTGTTTTAATTATTCACTTCTTTGAATCTTAGAAAATATATGTGTACTAATTTACATGCACTTTTAGATTGGGAGCTCTATAATTTAAAAACGTTTTAGTTTTTAATTTAAAACGTAAATTTAAGCTTTTCAGTTAGCTTCAAGAGTATTATATTTACTAAACTTATTACATTTATTAAATTATTTTATGTATTTTTTACTGCTGAATCCGAAAATGACCTTCATTTTTAACCATTACGTCAGGAAAATTAAATAAAAAAAGTTTTACATCTGTTTTATAGTATCATTTTTTACCACCGAATCCGAAAATGACCTTCATTTTTAACCATTATGTCAGGAAAATTAAATAAAAAAAGTTTTAAATCTGTTTTATAGTATCAGATTTTTGCTATATTTTAACTTTGACATTTACAATTTGCAAAATAATTGTAACTGATCGTTAAAAATGAAGGTCATTTTCAGATTCAATGCTAAAAAGTACATAAACATCAATTATCAAAAGTTAAAAAACTTAGCCATCTCCTCTATTTTATAGTATCTGATTTTTGTTATTTTTTAAATTTGACAATTTATGATTTGCAAAACATCCTGAGATGATGGTTAAAAAAATAAGGTAATTCTCGGATTAGGTGCTAAAAAATACATATAAGTTAAAAAAACACAACCATCACAGTCTTGTGTTATCTTTATCTATAACTTTTTCTTAAACATCTTGGCGGTAATCTTTCCGAAATTTTTTGTGTTATCCTGTAAAATAAGTATGAATGGTAACCACCGAAAATCATAATAATATTAGATTGTCATCGGATTTATGTCAGTATGTATGTAAAATTTAAGCTCAATCGGATATTTGAAAGTGAGTTAAATTTCGAGTACAAATTTTGAACTGGAAAAACATACATACGTTCGTTGAAGTTAAATAAAATAATATTTGTCAAAAGAAATCATGAAAAAAATAGTCTTAAATCTTTACAAAATAAAGCATATGTTAAAATACAATAATTTTAGCCAATCTGAAACTTAATAAAAGTTAACTCAATCGCAACACTTGTACTATTTTTTTTAAAGCACAGATACACATAAAAAGTTCTTCGAATACTTTAAGCACTTAGTATATGACCCCTCAAAGCATGGCCAAGCTCACTTGTGTTCAGATGCAGAAAAGTGGTATAAGTCATGCATTTTTAAAGTTTCATAACTCAGTCAATTTTAGTGTTATATGAACAGGACTTTTTTTTTTTGTTTTACTTGTCAGTGTAATAGGAAACTTTTACTAAATATAACTTATAGGACCTAGAAGCCGTGTAAAAAGTTAAATTTCGTATTTTTTTTTTTTTTTTTTTTTTTTAAGAAATGTTTTTATTGACCCAAAGCGCTTTTAAAACATTTCTTTGCCTCAATTTAAAACATTTTTTATAATTGGAACTATATATCTATGACTAATGGTTGAGGAATTAGCCATTGGACACCGTTGAGAGTGGACACCTTGTATATACATATACGAAAATTTTTTGTTGTAAGATATTTTTTTTATCAGCATTTGCTAATCTTATGATAATTTCAAAGGAGCATTTTTTTTAAAGTTATTTATACTTTATTATTAAATAACACACAATTGATAGCTTTGCAATTTAAAATTCGTTTGTTATTTAAATTAAAGGGACCATATATATATATATATATATATATATATATATATATATATATATATATATATATATATATATATATATTAAGAACAGAGAAAAATATTGAGATCCTTATTAAGCGAAGTCATTCCCATCTATTAAACTATGAAGTGTTCACAAAGATTATATTTGAGATCAGGATTGCCACTTATTTCGGCAATCAAATTCCTGGCACTTTCCTAAGCAAAAAATTAAATTTTCCCTGAGTAATTCCTCTGAGAATTTTCAAAATTTCAACGGATAAACTTTGCAAAGTACCAAAATTTAATAAAATTTCTTTTTTTAATATTCATTTTTAAATTTTCTCAGTTTTTCAAGTTTTCCCTATACATTGGGAACCCTGAAGATTATTATTTGTGAGGAAGGTGGAATCATAGTCCACATTTTGGCATTTTAACCCAATTTACCCGGAGAAAATTGCCCATTCAACCCGGGTTTTTTAATAAAACCCGCCCGGGATGGGTTTTTAACAAAAAACCCGAGTTTTTTACAACCCTGCTGATATCCCCTGAGGCGTATGAAACTTGTCATAATTGGCACAACTTATTTGAATTACGTGAAAATTTTCTTGTTTTAAACGTTTCTGCATGAATGTATAATGACTTATATATTATATAACAGAATAAAAGTAAAAGAAAAATCAAATGTCAGAAGGTTGCAAAAAAGGAATTTAACAATAGATGTTAAAAACTTTTGAATATCTCTTAAACTTCAGTTCGCGTGTATTACAGCGATAACAAAGGAGAAAGAAAGAAAACAAGGGGTAAAAAAGTAGGAAAAGGAAAAAGTGAAATAAAAACAACGAAAAGAGGGAATAAATTGTTTTTCGTAGAGCTAAAGTATTTTTTATAGTATTAAGATACATAAAGCTATTTATAGATACATATTTTTATATGTTTTTTAATGATTTTATTTAAGTGTGCCGCTTAAATATAATTATACATATAACAAAAAAAAAATAATAATAATAAATAAATATCAGAAGGTTGCAAACAAGAAATTTAACAATAGATATTAAAAACTTTTGAATATCTCTTAAACTTTTATTAGCGTGTATTACAGCGATAACACAAGAAAGGGAAAGAAAACATGAAAAAAATATAGGAAAAGGAAAAAGAAAGAAAGAGGAGAAAAAATTGTTTTTCTTATTTTTCGCAACATAAAGTGTTCTTATTGCGTTAAGATCCATAAAAGTTAATTGTATATATTTTATATTTTTTTCACACTACAACCGTAGGTTTTCATGCCACACTAACTGTTTACAACTGTTGCACTCTAAATTTAACCCCTTCAAAAGGACACATAGACCTGATCATGCATCAGCATGCATGAAGGTGCATGCATCGTTTTTACCACCATGAACAATTTGAGGCAATATTTATACTTTTCAATTCGAGCCTTTTTTTTGGTATTTGTTAAGTATGGCGTTTAAAAAAAGCGGTGCCAACCGAATAAAGTTTCTGCAATTTATGCGTATCTGCTGATTGTCTGTTCTCTCAAGGCAAGGTAATATCAGAAAAAATCTAACTTGCTGCTAATGTTCATGCTATCTGGGAATCATCGGCCTGTATTTTAACACTAGAACGGCGGTGAGGGGTCATTTTGACCCTTGCCAAATGAATGCATGTCGATTCGAACCAGAAAACCTTTTCTAAAATGAGATTAATATATTCTGCACAAAAATAACTTAAATAAATAAGTTAAATAGATTTAAGTAAAAATTCTGATGTGAAATATTTTTATAAAACTTGAGTAAAACTTCCCGCCGTTCTAGTGTTAAGGAACGGGAAAGTGTCAACATCGAGCTGTACGTGGAGGTTAACGTAGGAAGATAATTCCAATAGAGCTATTAAAAAGAGGAGGAGATGGATTGTGTAGTTTTTCGTTTATATACCAATTTCAGACATTGTTTTATATTTTAAAGAGAATTTTACTCACTGTATTACACATTATCATTGCGTTTACTTGTTTTTCTAAACTCTCTTTTTATTTTAGTTATTTTAATCTTATAAAAACATGTATAATAATCACTTATAAACAAATTAAGTTAAATAATGCTATAAAAAGTGATAGAATATCTTTATTAAGACTTACGATCGTTTCATCGCACAATCGGCGACATTTTCAAAATCAATCATAATAGAAAATATTTTCACATAACTTAAAAACAATAATATAGTACACAATGTCACGAGACATGAAGCATAATGAAAATATTGCAACCATAAAATAAAATAAAAATTAAATTAGCTATTTGCGAGCGTGGATTAATTTTCACATAATTTAAAAACAACATGGTAAACAATGTCACGAGACATCAAGCATACTGAAAAACATTGCAAAACATAAAATAAAATAAAATTAACTTGGCTATTTGCAAAGCAGTTTTATATAGGTATGACAAGCAGAAAACTTAAAACTAGAATCAAAGAACATATAGCAGACATAAAATACAATAGAAGAACCAAAGCTTTGGCCAGATTATGCAGCGAAGAACCTTTACAGATTGAATTTAAAAATAGCAAGTTAATTTATCCATCAAGATTTTGTTTACCATCCATAGTCCGAGAATCAATAGAAATATTTTTACGCAACGAGAATATTTGCAATGATTCTGTGCCCCTTGATTTACCTAGAATTTGGAAAGAGATACTAAGTAATTGTAGAAACAATAGTAAAAATTAATCCACACTCGCAAATAGCCAAGTTAATTTTATTTTATTTTATGTTTTGCAATGTTTTTCAGTATGCTTGATGTCTCGTGACATTGTTTACCATGTTGTTTTTAAATTATGTGAAAATTAATCCACGCTCGCAAATAGCTAATTTAATTTTTATTTTATTTTATGGTTGCAATATTTTCATTATGCTTCATGTCTCGTGACATTGTTTACTATATTATTGTTTTTAAGTTATGTGAAAATATTTTCTATTATGATTGATTTTGAAAATGTCGCCGATTGTGCGATGAAACGATCGTAAGTCTTAATAAAGATACTCTATCACTTTTTATAGCATTATTTAACTTAATTTATTTTAATCTTTATGATAAATAGCCAGTAGAGACTACCACTGAAATTATTTTTTGAAAATAGTAGTAGAAAATATAATAAAAAACAGTTGATTGTGGAGACCCTTTGCCCACGAATTTCACTTGACCCGTAGTAGCGGACTTACTTGATAACACGCGGAAATCGCCTGAGCATAAGGTGGATGTTTAAATACAATTTTTATTTTCATAAATTTTTATAAGTTTAAAATAATATAATAATTTTTCAAAGAGAGATACACCTGATTGAAAGAGTTGCGAATGGTATCGAAAGAGTTTATATCATAAATGTATTCTACTGTCACCAACAGATGAAAAAAAAAATGAAAAAGAAAACTATGGGTGTTTTATCCGGAACACAGTATCTTGCGCAAGAAACTGAACAATGCGGGACAATTAAAATTAATGCATATAAACGTTATCCCAGAAGATAAGGTATCAAAAAACGTCTAATAGATGCTGCTAGATATGAGCGAGAAAAATATAACGTGGTGCATGTGATCTCCAAAGTGCGCAATTGGGGATACGTGCGCTATTTTAGTGAACGGCATATTTCAGTCAGTGACCGCCATTGTGACAACGAAAGGTCTAAAATCACTGTAGTTTGAGACCTCCATCTGATAAAACTTCTCATGTTGTATGCAATGTGAGTGTGTGGTGCTTTTAGCTCACTCTTTATCGACCATGCGACTAGGCATTATTAATAATGAGAAACTGACATATTTTTTAAATAGTGAAACTTCAACTGTAACCGCTTTCGAAGAGGTTGATTACCGCGGACGAAATTTCTACCAGTAAATTTAAAATGAATTTTTTCTTTATTTAAATGCCTTGTTTAAGCAAAATTTCAATCATAAATAATAGCAAAAACAGATATTAAATTTTTCTGGCGGAAGTTTACTTTAGCGGTAGTCAGGCCCTGCGTTTCCCATATCGTGACAACCTATACAACCACCTGCCAGTGGGAGCGAAAAAAATTAGAATACCTGGGAACATCATTAAAAAAAAAAAAAGAAATGTTAACGATATTTGTGATAGAAATTTTTCATGAAGAAACCGCTAAAAAAATGCCCCCTTCTCTTTCTATGCGATGATATTGCATGTCATGTCAAAGATTTTCTAGGATAGAGGTTTCAAACTATAGTAATGTAAGACATTTCTTTGCCAAAGTAGCTATAACATTTTTTGTACAAGCAACAAATTAAAAATTGCCTCTCGCTAACGCATACATCAGATATCTCGAACTAAGGAGATCACGTGCACCGAGTGTAATTTATCTTGCTCATAACGAGCATCACCAATTGGACTTTTTTAACCTTCCTACCCTTTTCATTCGATTCGAACCAGACATTTTTTTTTATAAAGTAAGATACATAAAAGGCAACGAAAACTAATATAAATTAATACATTAAATAGTTTTTAAAGAAAATTCTGGTGTGAAATGTTTTTGTTAAGGTTGAGTAAAATTTCAACAGGGTAGGAAGTTTAAACCTTACTATCGGGGCCAAATCTAATTTGCTCTTAATTTTACTAATATGAACTACATACCGGAAAAAGTACAAGATAAAAATATTAAAGTAAAACCCAAAATTTTAGAGTTACTGTATGATTTACCTTTGGTTCCAATCGAGTAGTCTGGCCATGCCCATTCAGGCGGTCAGAAAAGTGTAATAATAAATCAGAAGATTCACCTGTTGGCATCATATCGTGTACAGAATAGAATAAACATCAAAGGTATTATTTTGCATTCTTCTGTAATTAAACATTCTCAAAACTAGAATTAGAAGAACGGTCCATTATTCAAGGACTAAAATGCTCTCAAAATACTAAACTTATACATTCTTAATCCGTAAATGCCTGACTTTTCAAAAATCATTGTTTTTTGGCTTTCATTTTTTTAAATAAATCATGGGAAAAATACTTAAAAAAATCATATTTTGTTTTAAGTATGGTTTATGGTTAAAAAAACAGTTTGTTACTAACCGGCAATACTGGTCTTTAATTGAAAAAATAATTTTCCTTGACAAAATTCCATAATATTAAACACACAAGAATTTTAGGAACTATAATAAGAAATAAATTTTACTTGCTCACTGGAGAACAATATAGGGTATCCAAACAAAAAAAAAAGAGCAAGTAGCAACAGTTGGAAAAATAAATTTATCTTTTCAACACAGGTGTTGCCATCTACATGTTGAAAATCGATTTAATAATATTTTCAGAATGTATTTTATTCGCAACATAAGGCATTATAGCTTCAGTATTATTCTAATAGTATTTTAGAGCCTAAATTGGGTATGTTGGCGAAAAGCAACACCCGGCATTTAAGGGTTAAATTCTAAAACTTTATAATCGCAAATAAAGTCATACGACGAAATGTAATATTCCCCATTGATTTAATCACAAACTGCACAATATGAAATTATAAAAAAAACCATAATAATAATACGGATATTACAAGTTTAAAATATACGTTTTTTAAAATTCCCTAGTACTTTCGTTATCCAATACAGCAACCATCGTGAGGGAATATTTTTATTAATTGCCGTTTTATTAATTTCAAATACGCCACTTTGTTTGAAATGGGAGAGACTTATTTCAAACAAAGTGAAGTATTTGAAATGAATAGAACGGCAATTAACGAAAATATTACCTGACGATGGCTGGGAGATTGCAGAAAGAAAGTACTAGGAAATTTAAGGGGTTTGATACTTTTAACATCTCTTTGGCCAGTGCAAAAGGGATGTAAGCTTAAGTTCTCATAACTTTCTAAATTCCTTTTGGAATTACACTAATATCTGTAAAATATTTAAACCTTATTTAAGCTTTATAAAATGTAAAAATAAACATATATAATAAAAAATGCAGTTCACTTAATATTGCAAAAAATTTTCACATGGTATTTCACAATCCACAGGATAACTTAATTTACAATAAATATATAAACATAAAAAATATGTTAAAATGAGCTTATATTTTCAAGAATAAATTAATAGTATTCATATAAGTAAATATTTTCATGATTTTTTAATCATTAATTAATTTTTTTTTCATTTTTCAAATTCAATTGAATATTTAAAATAGTTTCAGTCAAGCAAGTTATATACCATTAATTCATTCGATAAAGTAAAGTTTAAAGTTAAAGAAAATGTATATTTTAAACTTGTAACTTCTGTATTACTATTGTGTGTACCTTTTCAGAATCAGAAAACTTTTAATCTTCATATTGTGTAGTTTGTGCTTTATAATTGCGTTAACAAGAGAAGACTATAATTAATAACATTACGTTGATACATTGTCTTAGTAAACTGCTGCTAAGATCTGAATTAAGGGGGCTGCGGGTTTGAATTTTTTTTTTTAAATCGATTTTTCTTTTAGTATCTATTTTGATTATTTAATTAATTCTGAACACATTCCAAAAACTCGCATAAAAATATTTGCATTTTTAACGGAGTTATGAGCATTTATGTAACAATCGTTACAAAGCCGCACCCATTTAATTGCAACTTTAAATTGCGTTTTCTCAAAACTTGATTTTTGACGACTATCCGTAAGATAAAAAAAAAACTATTTGATGGAATGTCTTTAAAAAAAATTTCATGCACATAACATCATTATCTATATAATGAATTAATATATTTTAGATAGTTTAATGTTTTGAGTATTTTTAATGAAAAAAAAGTTGTATTTTTTAGGGTTTTTTACATTTTCAAATTTGAGGTTTTTTTAATAAGGTTTTCTTTGAGTGATAGTTTTATCCTTAATTCATTCTATAGAGTAAAGTTTCCTGATCATTGTAAAGCAAAAATTAGGTTCTTTTGTCAATTTAATATTAAGATATCTTACCGATGGTGATATGACACCTAAATTTTTTTTCGAAAATTGTGTTATATAAATTTTGCTATATTTTTTGTTTTATTATATTGAAGTACTTCATTTTATAATTTTATAAGACTACAAACATACCTTAAAAATATCAGAAAGTTTAAATTAGTTACATTGAATATTCCTGTTTTTTTATGGACTTGAAGCGTGAGCTCTGTTTACATGTTTTGCGTTATCGATCAAGACCTGAACCCCCTTAATAATATAAATAATTTCATTTCAATATAGCCGAAGAATATGTATTCGTTTATAAAACGTATTTGATAAAAAAAAAATACCCATTTGCGCACAATGCTAAATGAGGGCTGCCAGTTTGGCCTCCATTTTTACTCAGAAAATCCGAATTTGGGCCAGAGATTAAAAATAGTATGTTTCCTTTCTTTAATGAGAGAAATTTTGGTATTATATAAAGTAAATATTCTTCTTCCAAAATTTTCGGTGGAAATTTGAAATTCAAAAAATAAATGAATACTAAACTGGTAAGACTGTGCTAAATAACATTTGACTTAATACAGAATATCGAATGCATACAAAAATTCTTCTATAATGCCCTTACTAGTATTGAACATTGAAAAATATTAAAACTTTAAAATGATTTCTCCTTAAATAAACTGCTTATTTACGGTAAAAAAAAAAAGAAAATGCAGTTCAATTAACCAAAAGCTGAATAAAAGAACTGCAGTATAACAAGTAGTCAAACTCGATATTATGTTCAACATTAGCACACATTGGAATGATAACTTAACACTAGATTTAACATTAGACACGTCCGGAAATTTTATAAAAATATTAGGCACCAGAATTTTTATTTAAAATTATTTGACTGATTTATTTAACGTAAATCTGCTTAGTTTAATTAGTTAACTTATTTTATGAAGGGATTTCTGATTTCTGCTGACATATAATTATATGGTCCCAATCTGGATAGAGTCGGATCGACTCCTTCCGGGCGTTCCAGTGTTAATCCACTCAATCATAAAATCAGTGTTGCCAGATTGGGGATTTTGTCCCCATTTTGGGGAATTTTGAACCTCTAGGGGAATTGTTTGGGGACAAGTAGTTCGTGGGGAAATTTTTGGGGACTACAAAAATTTAGGGGAAAAACTTGGGGTTTTTTTTTTTAACTATTTTCCGTAAAGATTTCTTTTAGTCCTGTAGAAAAACTGGATCTGTCTCGAACTCAATTTTGATTTGAAAAACGAAAATACAATCCAGAAATCGGAAATATCCATAATTATTCTGTTGGATGTGGTCGCGTTCGTTGTTTACTACATTACAGTTTACATATATTACAGATGCATGAGACTCTAAAGTCTTAAGCAGCTTAAACCTGTGCGTGACTAAATATGCAGGACTTTAACGAAAAGTTCCTTAGCTGTACTTTTTTTAATATTTAATTTAAATGTGTGGAAAGCAGATATTTTTCTCTTTTATGATATGCAAAAGCACATCGATTGATACAGCGAAAATACTTTGCATTATGATTATGTACTTGACAAAAAAATTAAAGCAGCGTATCATCTCGGATTAATTCAAATCCCTACTGCTAAGAGATTGTCTAAAGCTATGGAGCTAATGTAACAATATTCCAACCTTGTTAGACAATACTTTTAAAAACAAACGTAAAATAACTTGTCACTGCAAAATATATCTCTCATTATTTTAATGTAGCTACAAAATATGCATTCAGTCCAGTTTAAAAATTTGTTTTTTCTAAATGGGGATTTTTTTTAAAAAAAACTCTTGATTTGGGGAAAATTTTTGAGCTTAAATTACTTAAATATTTTTTATAGTGGTAAATTGAAAAATTAAAAATTCCCTTTTTGAGTAAAAATTGAGTTGGGGACTTTTGCGGAAAAAAACACTGATTTGGGGAAATTTTCAGAAATTTTGGGGAAATTCACTTTTGACTATCTGGCAACACTGCGTAAAATGTATTGAGGAAAGTGGCTCCCAAACTATGAATAGCGATCCACCTGTTATTCTGAGAGGATACCGGGGATTTCAAAAGTTCGGTGCGAAAGTAAAACACCATAAAAAAATATATCTATGGGTCGGATAGACATGCGGTTTGCAGATAAATATTCAGCGTGGACTGTGATTTTGTATGACACCAAAAATTGAGTTGGGGACTTTTGCGAAAAAAACACTGATTTGGGGAAATTTTCAGAAATTTTGGGGAAATTCACTTTTGACTATCTGGCAACACTGCGTAAAATGTATTGAGGAAAGTGGCTCCCAAACTATGAACAGTGAACCACCTGTTAGTCTGAGAGGATACCGGGGATTTCAAAAGTTCGGTGCGAAAGTAAAACACCATAAAAAAAATATATCTATGGGTCGGATAGACATGCGGTTTGCAGATAAATATTCAGCGTGGACTGTGATTTTGTATGACACCAAAAATTGAGTTGGGGACTTTTGCGGAAAAAAACACTGATTTGGGGAAATTTTCAGAAATTTTGGGGAAATTCACTTTTGACTATCTGGCAACACTGCGTAAAATGTATTGAGGAAAGTGGCTCCCAAACTATGAACAGTGAACCACCTGTTAGTCTGAGAGGATACCGGGGATTTCAAAAGTTCGGTGCGAAAGTAAAACACCATAAAAAAAATATATCTATGGGTCGGATAGACATGCGGTTTGCAGATAAATATTCAGCGTGGACTGTGATTTTGTATGACACCAAAAATTGAGTTGGGGACTTTTGCGGAAAAAAACACTGATTTGGGGAAATTTTCAGAAATTTTGGGGAAATTCACTTTTGACTATCTGGCAACACTGCGTAAAATGTATTGAGGAAAGTGGCTCCCAAACTATGAACAGTGAACCACCTGTTAGTCTGAGAGGATACCGGGGATTTCAAAAGTTCGGTGCGAAAGTAAAACACCATAAAAAAAATATATCTATGGGTCGGATAGACATGCGGTTTGCAGATAAATATTCAGCGTGGACTGTGATTTTGTATGACACCAAAAATTGAGTTGGGGACTTTTGCGGGAAAAAAACACTGATTTGGGGAAATTTTTAGAAATTTTGGGGAAATTCACTTTTGATTATCTGGCAACACTGCGTAAAATGTATTGAGCAAAGTGGCTCCCAAACTATGAACAGTGAACCACCTGTTAGTCTGGGAGGATACCGTGTGTTTCTAAAGTTCCCTGCGAAAGTAAAACACCATAAAAAAATATATCTATGGGTCGGATGGACATGCGGTTTGCAGATAAATATTCAGCGTGGACAGGGATTTTGTATGTCACCAAAAATTGAGTTGGGGACTTTTGCGGGAAAAAAACACTGATTTGGGGAAATTTTTAGAAATTTTGGGGAAATTCACTTTTGATTATCTGGCGACACTGCGTAAAATGTATTGAGTAAAGTTTTGATCCCAAACTATGAATAGCGAACCACCCGTTAGTCTGAGAGGATACCGGGTGTTTCTAAAGTTCGGTTCGAAAGTAAAACGCGATAAAATATATATATATATCTATGGGTCGGATAGACATGTGGTTTGCAGATAAATATTCAGCGTGTACTGGAATTTTGTATGACACTAAAAAATAAAATAAAATAAAATAAAAAAAATATGAAAAAGGTCCAAAATCTCGACAATAAAAGGCGTTAGCGCAAATAACTCCATGGAATAATTCCATATTGCTCACACATTGCAAAATTTGGATGCAAAAACATTAGAGAATACGACATGTACACGTTTTTGTATCCAAATCTTGCTTTGTATGGGCAATATAAAATTACTCCATGAAGTTATCTGCAATAACGCCCATTATTGTCAAGAATTTGAACTTTTTTATTTATTATTTTCTTTTCTTTTCTTTTTTGTTGTCATACAAAATCCCGTACCATGCTGGTACGGGAATTACGGTTACGAAAAGAAATTACGGTTTAAAAGTTCAAACTGCTTATTGGCACCACTTTTTTGAAGAAGGAATATTCACCTTATTTAATGACGGGTAAAATGATACCATAATAAAGCCAATTACACTATTTTCTAAAACTGGTGGGAATCAAACAATCTGAATAAAAAACACATCCCGTGAATATCACGGAAACGAGAATTAAGGGGTTAACCCCTTGAGGGGCGCTGGTATTTTTATGAAACCACTTCATTTTAATTCCCAGATGACACATTGGCACCAGAATTTTAGTAAAAAAAAAATTCGGTTTATCATATATGTGAAATATAGTTTTTTCATATTTAGAAATAAATTCGTTTCAAATTCTGGTGTCACTCATTAATTTCAATGCTTTAGCAATGAAATTGCTTTGCACCTGAAAGGTTTAAAGAGGAATTGACATATCTTCAAAATGATGAAGCTTCAAATGTAACAGATTTCGAGGTGACTCATTACCGCCGGGGCGAACATTCAACAGTAAACTTCAATAGACATTTTCGTCTTATTTAATTTAAGTTCTTTATAAATGCACAATCTCAGTCATAATTATGATTAAAATCGGATTTTCATTTTTACCGGTGGAAGTTTACTTCGGCGGTAGTTAGGCCCTACCTTTCCGCCATATTGCGACAATTTAAAGAACCAATTGCAGTGTCAGTGAAAGAGCCGGACCAACATCCACCAGTAATAAAAAATAGAAATTTTTATCATGTTTGAGACAGAAATTTTTTATGAATAAGTCACTAAAATAAGGTAAAAGTCTCTATTTTAAGTTGTGGAAGTTTGCTTCGGCGTTAATCAGAAACTGTTGATCCGATGTAACAAATCAGCCGCCATCTTGTGACAACCTCCTCAATTACTTAATTCGAAAGTTGTAGACTCTGCACGATATGTCATCTCCTCTTTGTGCTTAGATCCATTGATAAAACTGTGTAAGAACTTTATACAACTTAGAAGTGTCTAAGTGTTTTAGTCGTCCGAAAAATTGCACTTTGGAGCTAAAAACCCCATTAATTCCTAAAGTACTAGAGCGATTTCGATAAAAAAAACAGTTTGATGGTAGAGTATAAATATAAGATCCAATAAGGCAGATAGTTTTGGAAAATTTAAATTAGTTTCAGAAAAAAACATTTGTATAAATGGAAAATTTCTGAAAAATTGCCATGCCCTAAAATAAAAAGTTTTAGTCGCAGAAAAAAATTGTCTATCATAAGTCTTGAGTATAATCCAGTGAATATGGATTCAAAATTTCATTAAGATCGGTCCAAAATATTGTACTTTGCAGCTAAAAACCCCATTAACTCCTAAAGTACTAGAGCGGTTTCGATAAAAAAAATTTTGATGGTAGAGTACAAATATAAGATCCTATGCGGCAGACAGTTTTTAAAAAAATTAATTAGTTTCAGAAAAATACATTTCAAAAAATAGAACATTTCTGAAAAATTGCCATTGCCCTAAAATAAAAAGTTTTAGTCGCAGAGAAAAATGTCTATCACAAGTCTTGAGTATAATCCAGTGAATATGGATTCAAAATTTCATCAAGATCGGTCCTGTAGTTTCGGTCCTGTAGAAGCAAGTCTTAAATTTCGCATATTTCCTGTATGATTGCACAAATTCTTGTCTTCCCTCAAAAACACTTTTCGGCTTTGTCATTTTGTAACACAAAGTACAAGTTCAAGAAATACAAGTCACAGTTCAACACAAAATTAAATAGAAGAAGCTGGCGTCATTGGATTAAACAATAAGAAGGTTTTAAAAAGGTTTGGAAACACTTGACCGACTATCGACACTCCCGATGTCGTGTCTGTCGATACGTAACCAGAAAACTCGATTTGTTATTCGCAAAAAGCGGGAATTGTGAATATCTAATTTTTTGGCTCTCTTGAAAAATCGTTCTTTTCAGGTAAAAATCCCATTATCTTATAAAGTGATCGAAAGATTTTGATAATTTTTTTGGTTCTAGAGTATATAAGATCAATTGATCAGTAATATAAGATCAAATGTGGCAGACACTTTTTTTAAATGTAATTAGTTTTAGAATTTTTTTTTGTTATATCCGGAAATTTCTGAAAAATTGCCTTTGCTCTAAAATAAAACACTTTAATCGTAGAAAAAAACTGTCTGGTATAAGTCTTCAGAGGTGCCAAGTTGTCACTAATCCTCCGTAATATGTGAATTAATTTAACCCTGGTTTAATACATTTCGCACCAGAATTTTTTTTCAGAGATGAAATTAAATAAGTTCCACGTAGAAAACTGGAATTAAATAAATAAAGATTCATCAAATAATTTTCCTGGTTCTAAACGTTGTTAAACTGGGTTAAATTAATCCACGCATTACGGAAGATTAGTGCGAACTTGGCACCTCTGAGTCTTGATCATAATCCAGTGAATGTTGATTCCACCAAAATCGGTCGGGTAGTTTCCGAGCAAACGGGTCTTAAAGCTCGTATATTTCAAATAGGATTGCACCCAGCTTTCTCTTCCCTTACCCATTTAACGGACGCCTAATTTTAATTCCAAAACTGACAAACGGCATCCAGAACATTTAACTAAAATGTTACTTTTATAAAGTACGGTAAATGAAACAAGTTTTTATTTCTTAGTAAATTCGTTTGTAAATTCTGGTGTCAGTCCATCATTTCATCATTTTACAAACAGAATTGCTTCGCGCCGGAAAGGGCTAATCGGATTTTGTGTGAGCCACAGAAAGCTTATTACAACATTATGTGGGACGCTTAAAATTATAGTATGAGTATGGTTGTCTTACGGAAATATAATTGTTTTTATAATTTACATTTTGTATTGAGAAAGGATTACAATTTTAAGAGGCACTTAAGGGGGAAAAAACGAGTTTCAGTGCTCATATCCAGTCAAACAAAAAAGGTCTCTAACCAAAATCTGAACACGGATTTTCGTTTACAATTTTACAAATAACAAAGGCATTTCTGGAAAATTATGTAAAGTGCCGTACATTTTTGCCATCTGATTCCAAACAACCAATTTTGATGCTCCATAAATCTCAATGTATATGGTACAGTCGTGGAAAAAAAAATTAAACACCCCTACTAACTTTTCAACTATTTATCGTAGACGGAAGTTACTGCTATCGAACGATTGGAAATAAAGTCTACTTCTAAATGATGTATATAAAATTTGCTTAGGGGGCCATCTACATATTAAAACGAACCCAAACCTCATTCTTTTTAATGGCAATACACACTTTTAACGAGATATTTCAAATCTTCTGTTCAAACAATGCCTAGACACCAAATTTCAAGTCATTTGAATGATAAGTTTTTGAATTATAAACATTCAAAATTTAGTGCTTCTAATGTTAAATTATATTTTCATATTTTTATTTATATCTCCTGAAATTATGCTCCTAATGTGCTAATTTTTTGTGTGGCAATAATACTGCTGTGCCCAAACATAAATACGCTGAATTTGCAATTTTTATAAATTTATGATATGAAGTATGAATTATGAAATTAAAATTTAAAAAAATTATGAATTGCAACTTACAATTTTTTTTGATAGATTTAGATTATTTGTTAAGTCCTGCTTTATGAAAATCCAAAATTTCACACTTTTCTTCCAAAACGTTTCCAAATTATGCTCAAAAAATGGCAAAATGATGGTTTAAGGGGCCGTCTGTGATAGAAGTGAGTAGATATTTTGAAATTTCTTCTGCTGCCTTGTTATCCAACAGTGCCTTGATCAAATAGGCGCCTTTCTCGGTTAAAAATCGAGTACCGAACTTCAATTTGGATACAGCCCTTAAAATACGCTCGTTTTAAAATAATTAATTTCTCGGAAACTTGTGGTACGAATTGCATAAAAATTTGTTTTTAGGCTAATTGAAGGATGCAAAGTTCATTTATGCTGTCAGAATTGTGTACTGCTATTGGAAAAAACAAAGTTATGGTTCACTTTAATATGTAGATGGCCCTTAAGCAAATTTTATAAACATCATTTAAAAGTAGACTTTATTTTCAATCGTTCGGTACCAGTAACTTTCTTCTACGATAATTTGTTGAGGAGTTAGTAGGAGGTGTTTACTTTATTTTTTCCACGATTGTACATACGTCGGTGACTATACCATTACAATCTCGATCCATGATGTTGGTGCATTTATTAGATGCATAAACTTTTAAAATTTTTCAAGGAGTATGGTACTATTATTTGAGATTTGAAACGTTTGCCTAATATATTATCTTCATATTAAAAGTCGGATAGTAGTAGAATTTTTAATTTTTTCTGCGATTAACAAAAAGTATAATAAAGCGATAAAACAAAAATATCTATTCGAAAATTGTGATACAAATATTGTTGTACAAATTGTGATACATCCTGCCTTTTACGGTAAGCAGAATTAGTATGTTAGATATTTAGCAGAAATGTAAATTATTAACGAAAATCCGAATTTACCTTGAAGTAATACAATCGTTTATTTGTGATTTTAGAAGTGAATCGTGGCCCCGTTTTCTTTCAAAAATTGTGTATCTTGATGTGAATTGTCGCATTTTAAAGTTGTGACGATACCTTTTATTACACCCTGTATCTATAGATAGTTTATAAAAATATTTCTGTAATGCAATATGTACAATACTTATTATATGTTACAAATGACCTTATTAACCTCTTGAGGGGCAAGCAAAAATGTCTCTAAATATTGAATTGTCACCGGAATAATCAAAAACTTTTTCTTAAATAAGGGAAAGCAATTTTTCAATGATTTTCCCCAAAAGTTAAAAATATAACATTTAGTTAAAATTTTTTGGTGAGAATCTTGTTTAAATTAGGTGAAATATATTTTATCCCACCGCCCCTCAAGGGGTTAACACATTGCTGACGGGCAATTTTTATCAAATCTGAATTTTAAAACAGTAGAAACTTCTGAAAGTCTTTTGTAAAATGGTGTTCTAGATAGGTTTCCCAAGTTTATACATCTCTAAATATCTTTCAATGTACGAATTTAATATAAAATGTCTTACAATCTAAACAAAATATGAACAACATGATATAAATGCATTTTCTGTAAGGTAGAAGCCACGCCCTTAGTCAGTGATGTTTTTTTGAATGAAAACGAGAATTCTAGTTTCCACGTCTTGAATGTGTTAAATATTGATCCGTAGTTTTATGAATTAAGCTTTTTTTTTATTAAAAATACAGTCGTTTGAAAATTATTAGAATAATTGTGAAAATTACAATAAAAATTTGTTATATTAAAGAAATATTTAAAAAATATTGATACATTTAATATTTAGTGTGAATCCCCTTGTTTTTTATTAAAGAAATGATAGCATACCTGTCTTGGCTTACTTTGTATGAGTTTTTGGCAATTAATTGGTATTTCATTGTCATGATGTCAAATTTGGATGTGTGTTTCTATCAGACTAGTCTTGTTTGTGATGTTGTATGTCTTTAATTTTTTCTTTACAATGGCCCAAAGTTTCTCTATGGGGTTTATATATGGACTGTTTCCAGGCCATAGAAATGTTTTCTTTAATTAAATTAAAGAAATGCAACATCACAAACAAGAATGTTCTGACAGAAAAACTCATCCAAATTTTGTATCATGACAACGAAATACAAATTAAATGCCAAAAACTCATACAAAATATGCCAAGACGTATCGAATCTTTAATAAAAAACAAGGGGATGTACACTAAATATTAAATGGGTCAATATTTTTAAATGTATTACTTATTTAATATAACAAGATTTTAATGTAAATTTCACAATTATTCTAATAATTTTCACACGTCTGTATCTACCGGAATTTTTTAACTATTTATTTATTAACAATTACTTCTTAATAGCTAACACGTGTAACGTTTTTGAACTGAAAAAACGCGCTATGCTAAAGACCAGCACATCCATCACCAATGAATTATGTGTTAAAACTTCATTTACTTTATAACCCTTTCAGGCACAGTGTGCCCGAGTTGGGATACCTAATTTTAATTCCAAACTTACGAACGGCGCCAAGAATATTTTAGTAAAATTTTGCTTTTACAATGAACATTTAAAGTAACATGTTTTTAATTTCTAAGAAAGTCATTTTAAGATACCGGTGTCAGACAATGATTTCATCATTTTACGACAAAGTTGCCTGTGCCGGAAAGGGCTAAAACAGTTCGCAAATAAACGACTTTTTTTTTCGGAACAAGAGTGAAAACGCAGTTTCACCTTCAAAAAGTAGAATGAATATAAGAGCAGCCGTCTGATATCCTAATATTTACACAAATTTTATTTGATATTCAAGAAACATTCCCACATATGACTGCAAAAATCTTCCGCAAACAATCGTAACACACATTTTAGGAATTACTAATTGGATTCAAATATTTACCCAGAAAAAGGATATTATGACTTCTTTATTAACCCTTTGAGGGGCAGAGAAATTATGTTTATAAAATGATGAAATAATTGATTGACACCATATTTTATGAACAAATATCATAGGATATATAAAGGGACTACGCTTTCATTTAAAGGAAAATTTTATTAAAATATTCTTGGTGCGGTTGTCAGTTTTAGAATTCAAATTAGGTAGTCACCGCCCTTCAAAGGGTTAAAAAATTTTATTAATCTAAAAGGACCAAATCAATGTAACCTATTTTTATTAAAAGCTGTTTATAGAGAATTTTTGTAAATGTGTTAATCTCTTGTTTTATATCCAAATATTTAAAATTACCACATAAATCATGTTACTTTTGTTTGGTAAGATATCATTTGTTTTATTGGAGAAAATTTGGTTGCGGTTATCTGCATACTTGCCAATTCCCGACTTAACATCCGTAAAATGTGAGTTAATTTAAGCAAAGTTAACCATGTTTTTAACCGGCAAATATTTTCGATGTATTATTAGCTATTCAGTTTCTTCTTTCTACGAGGAACTTGTTTGATATCACTTCTTTTTTTTTTTAAATTCTGGTTCGAAAAATGTTTAACCTGGCTTAAATTAACTCACATTTTACAATTGTTAAGTAGGAAGTTGGCAAGCATGTATCTGTTGTATTCAATATTGCCAATTCGACGTCCCTTGAGGGGCGGTGGGATATATTTTATCCCACCTACGATTAATGAAGATTTGCACCAGAAAAAAATTATGAAATTTTACTTTTCTAACATTGGTGGAAAAAAGTCAAAAATTGCTTTCCCTTATTTTGAAATAAAATTTTCTAAATTTCCGGTGGGAATTCAGCATTACACAAACGCAATTGCTTGCCCTCAAGGGGTTAATCCCAAATTTCAAATTCATAACGGAAATTTCGAAAGAAGAATTTTTACTTGATGATATCTCTAAGTTTCTCACATTAAATAAAGCATAAAGTACTATTCGTTATTTCTGGTATGAACTCGAAATTATCGAACAAAAATAGAGGCCAATCTAGCAACCCTGGTTGTATTGTATTAACTCATTATCCCCTTGAGGGGTGCAGGGATATATTATATCCCATCTAATTTTAATCATGATTTACACCCGAAACTTTTAATTTAATTCTTTTTTTTTTAAATTTTGGTTCATAAAAGTTTGGAAATTGCTTTCCTTTATTTTGAAATGAATTTTTTCGAAAATTCCGGTGTCAATTCAACATTACAGAAACACAATTTCTTGCACCTGAAAAGATTAACCCTTTATTCCCTGACGGTACTTTAATGTACCATTAAAATATCTTGTTATAAAATTAATTTTATACATAGATTAGAAGTAATACAGTTTAGAATGAGTTATAGGTACTTTATTTTAACTTGTTCAAAAAGTATTATTAGTTGCACAAAACATAAATATTTTTAAAAAGATGATTTCTTTTTCATCTGCACCTTTGCAGCATTTTTGACGTTAAAGATTGTGGGGGAAAAGTTTCAGTTAGGAAATACCGTAATTTGGCGCGTATGTGCCGCGGCTTAGTTAATTCTTTTTCATACCGGAAATTTTATTTAAAATAAGAAGTCAAATAAATGCTAACCAAAAAGAAATACATTTAATTTTTAAAAAATTCTGGTACAAAATCGAGTTATCTGAGCTGCGGTGCATACGCGGGAAATTACGGTATTTCTATTGTCAGAGCATTGTATTTGTACATTTCCTAATTCGACAAAATACTGAAGAAAATACTTTAACCCCTTAATTCTCGCTCCCGTGATATTCACGGGTTGTGCCTTTTATTCATTTTATTCTTTTTTGTTTGATTACCACCAGTTTTATAAAATAGCGTAATTGGCATTATTATGGTATCATTTTACCTGTCATTAAATAAAGTGCGTATTTCTTTTTTAAATAAGTGGTGCCAATAAGCAATTTGAATTTTTAAACCGTAATTTAATGCGACCATTAAGGGGTTAAATGAAATATTTGAGTGGAATTATAAATATTGTACGAAATCTGTATAAATTAAAATTTAATTAATTAATTTTAATCGGTACAGTCTTTCTAAATTTTATTAAATGATTGTGTAAATCCTCTAATGTGATTTCAAAAATTACCGAAAAATACTTTAGAAGATGAAATTTTCATGAATTCATAATCTGGGATATAAAGGTTTAAGGGCAGTTGGAAGCCCCTATACCTACCATGTAAAATTAATGTACCTTTTATCAAAAACTACCGAAGATATTCACTTGAAATTTTTTATATACATAATATGAATAATACCTAATAAAGTGAAATCAACTTTATAAACAAATGTTCTTTAGTTATTTTTTTTTTTAATCTGGAATAAAAACCACTTTTAAATAACAAAAATCTTCTATTTTTCCAAAGAATTTTTTTTTTATAAAAAAAAATTGTAGGAATTTTTGTAACAAAAGTTCATTTCAGATTGATCAGGGATAGGTGTGAAATATTCTGGCACGATTGCAAACAATAATATGTAGTAGTTTCTATGAAAATGTACATCGAAGCAACAAAAGCAACATTTTGAGAAAATTCAGTTTACAGTTTATGTATGTAACGTTCATGTATGATCTAAACAAACTGAAATACTTATTTTTTTAACTTCTTGTTGTCGTAGAAATAAAAGTGATATACCTTTCGAAAGAGAGAAACTAAAGGATTCAAAAAAAAAAAAAAAAAAAAATAGAAAGAAAGAAAAAAGATTTTTTTATGAATTTGACTTCCAACTTCCCTTAAAGCCGTTTGGCAAGAAAACTTGCCATGTAAGACGAAAAAAACTTTCAAATGTAGATACCAGTATTTTAGTTTGGAAGTTTTTATATTATCTAATCTCAAATTTTGAGCGATTAAATAAATCAAAATTACAATGTGGAAAAAACTAGTGTCGAAGAATTGAAATAAGTGTAACAAAGGCTTGTCGTTAACGGGTAATTAGTGTCTCACTAGTAGTTGTCCTATTACTTGAACAGTGTTCAGTTCTTCTGTTGTTTTCAGAAACTCATCGCCTTGTAATAAATGTTTTATGCCTTTATTATTTGTTTGTGGATGTTTGGCAGGCAATGTGGCTGATTTCTGAGGCGATATTGAGTCCCATTATATTTCTAGCCTTTTGCTTTGTTTAGTGCTTGTGAGGGTGGAAATAACTTGTGTATTGTTTTTTGAACCTACTCTGCTTCCTGGCAATTTTTTTAAAGAAACTGATGTTATACAAAGTTTTCCCTTATCTAGTCAAAGACTGGTATGGATGAATCCTGCTCATCTTTTGGGTTAGTAGTTGAATTTATGATACATTGTTGTTAGCTCGTATTTTTTCAGTAAATAATTCTAAGCTAAATAATCAGTAAATGAATCAACCAAAATATACTAACAAGCCAAGTTTTGTAAGCCCGCTAAACACATTTCATTCAAGCAAAGGGTGGTAACATACAATATAATAAAGATAAAGACAAAAACTAGAGACCGAATAAGATACTGCAAAAGACAAAGAGAAATGTTATTGGTCTAAAATGGGTAATGTAAAATTTATATCGGGAGAGGATGGAGCTTAAAAACGGCGTAAGAATTAAACAACAAAACAATAATCCTCATGCTTAATACAATAAAGTCAAGAAAGGTAATATTTACATTATGTACAATATATAACAGAATTCTCTACAGTACTTGAAAATATTTAACGAGCAAGAAATTAATTTTATTCAATGAACCAAAAATCCATCCGAAACACTGTAAATGTCAGGATGTCACGTGTAACCTAAACGAGAGCCATATAAGCGACAACATTTAGAAAATGAACACAATACTTGATACCATGCTGATTAATATCTACAAAAAGATGGAAAGAACACATAAAACTTTAGGGGAAAACCCAAGAACAAAGCCTTCTAGCGAGGAAAGTGTGAAGGAATAAAAACGTGATAGCACAATGGTGAAGAAAGCTAAGAGATTTGAAACATAGTATTCGAGCTAGTCTAAAACAAAATATGTATTGGTAAAAGCGCCTATGCTGGGCGGCAGCACCAACCGACAAAGTATATAAAAAAAGCCCCATTAGCCCCAAAAATATATCAGCAACCGGGCTTAGGACCGTTAGTCTTAAGATTAAAAAGACCATACAAAGTGAAAGAAAGGAGGACAATAAAAATTGAAATGAGAGGCAAAATCCTGTCGGCATCTCAGACATTTTAGCTAAATTGAAAAAATAGGGGCAGAAAAAAGGATTGATCGCAAAGGAAGTGAAGAACTAATACTCGATGGGTAAACAGCGGAAAATAGTAAATGAAAAGATAGAGAAGGATTTGGGAAGGGTAGAAAAATACAAAACCATGAACTAAACTAAAAAATGTCGAAAAGAAAGAGGGAAAGGAAGAGTATATTGCGGGAGGTCAAAAGAGAGAGAATAAGAAAAAAAGAGGGCAGCCGAGAAAAGGGATCGGAAACTCCCAAAATAAAACTGAAGACTTCTAAAAACGGTCCCGAGTTCAGAAACAAAAAACTGAAAACCCCTATTGGACTCGAGAACGTATACCACTGTGCTACTGTCCAAGTGGTGGGTGTTAACACTAGAACTTCCAGCTCGTGTTGAATCTACACCGATCAAATGACAAAATGTCGATTCGAACCATATTTTTTTGTTCGTAAAAGTAGCTAAATTTTAATTATAGAAAACTCGGTTAAATAAATAAGTGAAATTGTTTTAAATATAAATTCTGTTGTTAAAATTATTTTATTTAGATTGGGTAAAATTTCCGAATGTTCTAGTGTTAACACTAGAAACGTTAAGAGCAATCAATTTGACTCCTACCAAATAGCTATAACTCTTTTAAATAAAAATTCTGGTGTACAGTTTCTTCATAAAACATGAGTGAAATTTTTGATGCTTTTAGGGTTAACAAAGACTAAAAGAGCTAATATAAGTCTATGAGAAAATATTACGTGTAAACCATTGTCACAGCAAGTCTAAAGTTCCCCATGTTGATACAAAATTCGAATATGTATACTCGATGCAGCCGCAACGTTATGAGCAGCATCCTAAGTGGTGAGGTAATTTAACTCATTAAAGCCGGTTGGCAAGAAAACTTGCCATACAAGGCGAAAGAAACTTGAAAATTTGAATACCAGTATTTTAGTTTAGAAATTTTCACATTATCTAATCTCAAATTTTCGGCGATTAAATAAATCAAAATTCCAATGTGGAAAAAACTGGTGTCGAAGAATTAAAAGATGTGTAAAACAGGCTCGCCGTTAATGGGTTAACAAAGGTTTATGGGGAATAGTGTAGTTAGGTAGCCCGCATAAATCTGGGATCCACATGCCGGGACACCACTAATTTCTTTCAGTTTATTGCCGAAATGTCAGTGAAGGCTTACTGTGGAGACACGAAAAGTTTTGGTTTCCGTTAGTCTGTCTGTCTGTTAGTCTGTCTGTCTGTTCCGCGATAACTGCCGCAAAAAGCATCCGATCGGCTTGAAATTCCCTGGGCATGTTGATGAGCTCCCCGGATTTAGCTGTATAGTTTTGGGTTAAATTTGGTTCATTCGTTCGGAATATACAGAACATTTTATTTTGTGATATAATGCTTTTCTATGGGAAGTCAGACGATTTTCAAATTTTCATTTGTTGAAAGAAATCGCTCATATGAATAATATATTTAAATGGTAAATTTTGGATGCTGAAATTTTTAAATAAGAGTATTAAATTATTCTTATTAGTTTGCAATTTTGTCAAAACATTTGTCAGAGCTTTTAAATTAGGTGTATAACTTATGATAGAATTTTATACATGTGTTCGAATAATATAAAACATTTTATTTTATGAATTTACTTATATTTCATTTTTTCTTTTAACCGTTGCGTAGCAACAGCATCTAATCTAAAAATATCATAAATGTGAAAGTATGTATGGTTTTTTGAAGTCAAATCAAAGCAAAAGGAATGAATTAATAAATGCCTTTGTATAGATATTTGCATATAGATTTATTTAAACGCAGAAATGAAAATAGTATTTATATACTATATAGAATAATATTTTCATTTATTTATTCAACTATTTGATTATAAATGAAAAAGTTCGTTATTTTCATACAGAATAAACTGACATTATTCTGTTAAATTTTATAAACTTTATTGTTGCCAAAAAAAAATGAATAACAATTTCTCCCAAAGAATTAATTTTAATTTGTAAGATTTTCACGTGCAAAAGAAAAATGGAATAAGCAAATAAAAAATAAAAAAAAGGATATATAGGACAGGAATGAATACATATAAACATTTCACACCAAATACCACCTAAAATAGTTTTTGTAGCAGTATTTTCCCAGCACTACGAAGAAAGATTCCTCGATTTACACGATTTTACTTGGCCTCCCTTTTCTCATTCTTTGCGATTTCATTTTCGAAATTGCGTGCATTAATTGGCGCAAAATTTTACATTTTTATGACTGAGATATATGTAAGGCCATACAAATAAGAAATTCCGTATTGTCTCCTATAAAATGTGATAAAGTGTTGGTTAATCATATATGTTTTTATTAAGAGGAGCAGAGCTGCCAAGCCTCCGGCGTTCTGGATACCAGTATTTTAATACAGAAAATGTTACTTTATTTAATTGAAACATTTGCGCGATTTAAAAGAACATTTTCTCTAAGATAATAGTGATGTGCAAAAAGCTTGAGACTTGGCATGTCTGGTGGGGAGTGAAATGTTTTACTTAATGCATTTATCTCTATTTTAATGCTACGTGAACAACGTCCGTGTAACAGCTTGTAGAGTGTAAAATAAATTAAATTATTAAAATAATCCGTATTACGAAAAATGAAACAGAAAGTCCGGCTAAGGGAAATGAAATGTTAGTTAACCTTTCGTAATTTGACCTGAACAGAGGTTTGCGTCAAATTTCAACGGTATTTGTAACATCACGATTTTAAATTAAATGTAGATACTATTAAAAGAAAATCACAAAAAATACTTAAAGGCGCCAAATCATGTTTATCTATTTAACGATGATGAATTATTAACTGTTAGGTTTAGAAGCACCCCTACTTTAGGGTGATTTTATTAAGTTAATGCTATCGAGTACATTTTTTGATATTTAGATTAGATCTTAGATATAAATATTGCAGAATGGTAATCAAAATTATTTTTTTATAAACAAAATTTATAAAGGTATTAGATTTTTAAATTAGATGTTTCAGTTTACATTTCCAAAAGTTCTTTATGTATTAGATACAGGTATTTGTGGTTAGCAGGCAAGTAAATACTGCTGTATGGATATTAGGATAACGTAAAATGCTTGACCGAATTATTGCTTATCCTTATAAATCGCAGTGTAAAAAGAAATCTAAGATATAGGGTAATCATTAACTCAATCAGTAGAAAATTACAAATGCAAAATAAATTACACAACGGGGGGTTCAGGGGGGCAGAGCCCCCCTGAAGAAATTTGCTTTATTATATAAAAATTACTAGAATAAGTAGCTCGTGAGAATTTCAGAATATCCTTACATAACAACGTGTTTAATTTGACGCTTTTAATGTCTGAAACCATCGAAATATTTTTTTCCTTTTATAAATGTTTGTGTAATTTAAATAGTTTAAATTTTGTTTTTGTAGAAAGATTAATATTACGCAAAGTTTGATAAAAACAATGAGTTGCAGAGATGACGTTGAGGCTCTTGATCTGCAGATTTACTAGTTTAGCTATATTTTATCGCAGCTAATTCGCCATTAGATAAGGCGAAGTAAATTACTTTAAAATACTGGTGTCCAGAGCATTTGGAGCCCCGAATTATGCGGGACTCCGGGAACCACTAATGATGAAATATGACATAAAACAATATCACAGTAATTCTAAAAGTTCCCATAGACGAAACTGTATGCTTCGAAACAACTTTTTCAGTTGCGTCCCGAGAAAGTAAAAACAGGGATAATGCTTATAGTCTAGGCAATAGGGATTTTACCTAACAAAATTAATGGTAGTTCTGGAAATCGGCTTACTTTATGTTTTTTGGTTCGCTGAATCCGAATTTGTAACTTCCCACCAACATTTCCCAGGGCAACCCCCCCCCCCAAATTTTGGTAAAAAGCCCCCTCAAAAAAAGGATTTTATTAAAAAAATCAATTTTTTATTGTTTTATATTGTTTTAGGGAAAAAGTATCTAGAAATTCAGAAAATAGACGAAATTTGCAACAAATTAGATATATATGACATTATGACTTAGGATGAAGAGGAAGGAGGGATCTGCCTCGGAATATGCGTGCGGTGCTGCGTGCACTAAGCTGCGCAATTCCACTTAACCACTCACACGTTTACATTCGCCCTACCATCTCCCCTAAGAATTGTCCTTATAAGGTTTGCTTTAAGTTTTTTAGGTAGCTGAATCCGAATTTTTAACTTACCCCCAAAATTCCCCCCCCCCCCCGAAATAGTTGTTATTAACTTAAATTGCTTATTGTTTTAGGGGAAAAGCATTACGAAATTCAGAAACTAGACAAAATCTGCAACAAATAGGATATATTACATTATGATGTAGGATAAACGGGGAGAGAGGGGGCTGCCTCGGGACATTCCCCGCGCGCTTTTCTCAAAAACCAATTTTTTTCAAAACATCAATTTTTTGGGGGGTTGCCTGGTGAAATTTTGGTGGGAAGTTACAAATTCGGATTCAGCGACCCAAAAAACATATAGTGAGTCGAAAACCAGAACTAGTATTAATTTTTCCAGGTAAAATCCCCTATTGCCTGGACTTCATAACCTGGGTACACGACATTTCGGTCCCGACACTTCGGTCCCGCCATTTCGGTCCCGCCGTTTCGGTCCCGAGACATTTCGGTCCCTGGCCATTTCAGTCCCGAGACATTTCGGTCCCTGGCCATTTCGGTCCGGAGACATTTCGGTCCCTGGCCATTTCGGTCCGGAGACATTTCGGTCCCTGGCCATTTCGGTCCCGAGACATTTCGGTCCCTGGCCATTTCGGTCCCCACCCATTTCGGTCCCTGGCCATTTCGGTCCTTAGCCATTTCGGTCCCTTGTCATTTCGGTGCCCACCACCTTATAACTCGTATTCTAATTGTCGTGGGCCGCCAAACGCTGTAATTTAAACATTATTTGGGACCTTTTTAAATTTTTTTAACATCTCCCAAATTAAAAAAAAAGCTAAATATAACAGTCCGATAAATTTAAACTTTTATAACTCGTGATAACGAAATCACAGCGAGCTGAAAATTTGTTTGATTGAACAATGTGATATAATTTTACAGGGGACATTGTCTTATTATTATTATTATTATTTAACAAAATGGATTTTTTAAGCTTTATTATTTGTTATTAATATTAGGTATTTTATATATACTATAAACTGCCATAGATGATTTTTTGGTTGTTTTCATACGTTTTTTAGAACCTTTAAATTATCATCATTAATTAAATAATTTAAAAAACTGTTCTTATTTTTTCTCCTTCTTACAATTAGATTAATAATAAATGTCTTCAATAATTCAATTGGACACTTATAAGCTATTGTAGGTAAATATTTCCTCAAATCATTCTTCTACATCCTCTCCTTTAATAATTCAGAAATGAGATATATTTATTGAAGCAAAAATATTTAATTTTTCTTATTACTTTTATAATACAAAGTTATAATTTTGTTTTCATAAGTTACTTTACCATTATAAACATTGGGAAAACAATAGTGATTTGGTAATTAGGTGTGCCAGGAAAAATATTTTGTTGTCAAAAAACTCCACCCACCGCTTCATTTTTTTAAAAATAATTATTGGTTGCATTTTTAACAGTCTTCTCACCCATTGTAGACGATTTTTGTGAACTAATTTTATTGAAACTGGGCCTATTTCTTTGTAATAAGATGATTATTTTTTATTTTATGTAATAGTGTAAGTATTATTTTAATTAATTTTATTTTCAATTTTTAACTGACAAAACTAAGGTTTTTAGGTGCGTTCGTAATTATATAAATACGTAGCACCTATAGTCGTCGTTCAGTCCGTCCGTCTGCTCGCCTGCCTGTCCGCATATAACAGAGCAAAAACAACTCAACCGAATGGTCTGAAATTTTAAATATATGATTGTTGCATAATTTTGTCGAGCCATTTCAAATTTTATGGATATCGGATGCATAATTTAATTACAGGGACTGTCAAATTTTTTCTTTACATTGCGGCCAATGGGAAAAATTATTGCAAGTGCATTTTAATGATGTTAGAGCCTTCCGAATGGTCTGAAATTTTAAATATATAATTGTTACAAAATTTTGTCGAGCCATTTCAAATTTTATGAAAATCGGATGTATAATTTAATTACAGGGACAGTCAAAAATTTTCCGTTACATTACGGCCAATGGGAAAAAATTATTGCAAGTGCATTTTAATGATGTTACAGCCTTCCGAGTGGTCTGAAATTTTAAATATATAATTGTTACAAAATTTTGTTGAGCCATTTGGAATTTTATGAAAATCGGTGTATAGTTTAATTACAGAGACAGTCAAAACTTTTGCGTTACATTACGGGGAATGGGAAAAAAATATTGCAAGTGCATTTTAATGATGTCACAGGCTATGCACTCATGAAGTGCAAAAAAAAAAATATACATTCAGTACAATATGGGGTGCAAAAAATAATTATAAAATTAGTTATAGTACGAACGCACCTCATTTGCCACGTTTGACGAGCAATTTCCAACTTGTTTGTATTTGTCATTTATTTATTGATTTTTACTATTACCCTTTTCCTCCCACTTTCCCAGGAAAAAAAAATTAACAATTTTTTATTTTAGTTTTATTATTAATTATATTAATAGTTTTAAATTTAGGTGACTTTAAATATAAAATAAATAAACATGTAAAAGATAAATTTCAGTTTATAACTACTATATGATAAATTGAATATAAAATGTATTATGTATTGAGTTTATTTTAAAGTAAAAAAATGTAATGTATATTAATAATGTTATTATTTTAATAAATTAAGGATACATTAAATAAAAAATATATTTAATAAAATATTAATTTAATTTTTATACTAAAATTCCTAACTTTTTTGAGAATTAATTAATAGCAATTATTAGTAGCAATTATTAATAGCACTTAAAGTTTTTATTCAAAAGTTTTAATTTATAATTTCCAAAAAATAATATAGGAATTTTTTGAAAAATCAGCCAAAAACATAAAGTCTAAGTATTAATTAATTAATTAATTAAACATAATAATAATAATAATAATAATAATAATAATAATAATAATAATGCAACATTGTACAAATACGTAAAAATACCTCTTAACAGTGTTAGGTGATATTATGCAGATTTTAATTTTTTAAGTACAGTTATAATTTACAATTTGCAAAAAGTAAGAAATTATTAATTAATTATAATTAAAGAGCAAAAATAATATTATAAGCTAACTAATAAATGAATAAACAACATGTTTATCTTCAGAACCCTTATCACTTTTATACATCCTAATGAAGTTAATAACGTTATAATAACCGAAAATTAAAAAAAATATATATTTGCATTTGCCCTATAAAAACTATTATATAGTTCATGTAATAGTTTTTAAACAAGCAATTGATAAATTAGTTATCTAAACAATTAATAATTAAAATAATTTTGAATTGATAAATACGTTTAATAAAAACAATTTAATTTTTGAATTTTTTTTTTACTTAACAATATAACTATGAGTGTTTTCAACTTGTCGTGCAAGTTAAATTCATGCTGTATCAAATTTATTGCAAACTAACGGCAAACAAGTAATCAAAAATACTGCAAACTTACTGCAAAGTAGTAATCTTTCCATATCACACTATAAGTTTAACCCCTTCGAAGGGGTCAATAGACCTGATCAGGTCTATTGATGCGAAAGCGCCGTCAGAAGGCGCATGCATAGGTTTTATCACCATAAACAACACTGAAAAAAATGGGTACTCAAAATTGAGTAAAAAATACTCAATTTTCAATACATCACATACTCAAAATAGCTCCGATTCAAATGTACTCAATATTGAGAAATACATGTACTCATTTTTGATTCCATAGTTGTGTTCAAATATGAATAGTTATATACTGCCCCTCTAAACCTAAAAATTGAAGTAAAAATGCCCCCGTTATTTCCCATTCAAAGTTATTAAAAAGAAACATTTAATTGATGATTTATTAAGAAAAGTAGTAAAATTATTAACAAGATAACAAATCCGATATTTTTATGACAAAAGCATTATTTCCAAGCACTTTTAAATTATTTTAAAATACTGTGCATAATTTAATATTTACATTAATAAACATCATTTAAGCCGCCAGAAATGAAATAAGCCATTACAGGGTACACAATTATCCTTTTGTTTGGGTTTGATAACATGTGATGTTTCAAAACTGAGAAAGCAGAGGTTCATTTTTTATCCAAAAATACTCAATTCGATATGAGTACATCTATTTACTCAATTTTAAGTACTTCATTTTTTTCGGTGAAGTTTAGGTAATATTTGTACTTTTCATTTCGAGCATTTTTTGGCATTTAATAAGTATAGCGTTTAGAAAAAACGGTGCCTACCGAATAAAATTTCTGCAATTTCTGCGTATGTGCTGATTCTCATCGTTGTTGAGTCTCTCAACAGAGAGATTTTTTGCTTTCGTCACTTTCGTGAATTAAAGACAGTCTTGCCATCAGTTTCACATCATCAGTCATGAGTAGTTACTCATGCAAGTGGGTGATGGTATACCTTGCGGGACATTTGCTGCGAATTTCTCAATTCAAATTTGTCACGGCAAGATAATATCAGAAAAAATCAAACTTTCTGCTGTTCATGCTATCTGGGTTACCTCAAAAATTTCCATGGGGAGCGCGGCGGATCGCATGAACGGCTCATGCGATTGACACTTATGTGAAATCATTATCCAATATCTGGTACAGCACAAATTCTTAATTCAATGGCAAGAAATTAAACATGAAAATTGCTGTTTTACACTTAACCACTTGGACCTAAATTTATTGCAGGCAAATGTTATGTAATATGAAACTTGATTTAACCCATTCGCTGCCAAAACTAAGCATTTTCAAATTTTTTGTTGAAGGTCGTTTGCCAGCACAAATTCAGAAAGATAAATTTCGCTTTACTAATACAGCGAAATTTCTGCCAATAAATGAGGCTTTTTTTTTAAATTCTAAAATAGTGGTGACAAAGTAATCAATAAATTAAAGCCACGAGTATACTCGTGAATGACAGCGAATGGGTTAATTAAATTTAACTCTTCAGTATGCGCTCAGCTTTTTACATCATAAGTGAATCTATTTCACTGGTAAATATTAATGTAACTTGAATGTATTATTAGTTGCAGTTATAGAGATTGGCCTTATATTTTTTATTCATGCTTTTTTTAAAAATTAAGAAATTAAATAAGGATATACCTAAATTCTTAAAGTTACTCGAAATACTTCTATCATATATACACAGTCAAGACAAGATTCCAAGCACTGGTAAAAAGCTCCATTTTAGACAGGCTTCCATGTAAAGAAGTGTAATTAATTATACCTCTAAGATACACTACCTCAATAAGATCTATTGTTCGTTTCGCAGGGATTCTGAAACTCTTCCGTTTGAGACAGGATTCCGTTATAGAAAGATTCCGCTTTCACAGGTTTCACTGTGCTTCACTAATGAAGGGTGAAAATCCCCTTTTCAGACAGGTTTTCAGCAAATTTAATTGTATCGCAATTCATATTAAGACCATGTAACGCTTACGGTAAAGACAGGATTCTGTTATAGACAATTACTATTTTGACAAGTTTTATTCTATTCATATGATATATATAAGTATATTTATATAAATACACAAAACTTTTAAAAATGAAACCTGCCTATAACGGAGTTCTGTCTTAAACATAAATGTTCCATAGTGCTACGGAAAAGAATACTATACAAATACACCAAATAACACGGAAACCTGTGTAAAACGGAATTTTTCACCAATATTTACAATTTCATCTTGACAGGTGTTACTATATATATAACATGAAGGGAAAATTCTGGACCCTCCCATCTGCCGAAACGAAATCCTGGCTACGCCACTGCATGTCGTCCCGGTTTTTTTAAGCCATTAAAGTTGAAAAATGCAGTGTGGCCACAAAAAAGCGCCGGCTGACTAGAATAAAGAGAGCGCGAGTAGAATAATTCTTCTATCTGGATCTTTATTTAGCATAATCAAATGGGGGAAGCCAGGACATCTACACTTGACATATATATACATGTATAATATTCTTTTGAATGAATAACATATAGATATCAAGAAAAGCCAAACATGTTTTCTAAATTTCCAAATTTCTTCATTGTGATATATTTATAAAATTTCTTAATTTAAAATGAAATTTTATGTAAAAGTGATTCACTATACATTACTATTTTGAGATTTTATGTTATTTTTTTGTATTTTCATTTTTATTTTTTATTTGTCATATTAAAACATGTAGGCTGCTTTAATTCTAAGTATATAAGTCAAATAAATAACAAAGAAATATTTGAAATACAGAATTAATTTTAAATACGAAAAGAATATTTTATGAAAATAGAAATTTAAAATTTTTGATTTATGTTTAATGTGCTCGTAGTTTTTGAATGTAATAAGCATATAAAAGTCTTAAATATATTAAAAAGGATTTGTAATTGTGCAAACCACTTCGCCGTCGACAGGTATGGGGAAAAAGTGCTTTTATCCCCGAGTTATCTCGGGGCAAACGGTGAAGTGGTTCAAAATTAAAAATATTTTTAAACTTCGCATTCGATTCCGGTAGAAATAGCAGTAATATTATTGTTACATGTAAAAAGATTAACGCAAACTTTTAAATAGTTTTTCAAAAAATAGTAAATTAAAATAATTATTAAAATAAAATAGAAAGTTCTAGTCTGTTCCGGTGCAGAATTTAAAAAATAATGTGTCTTTATCACAATTCCATGTTAAGAACCCCCTTTTTAAAAAATATGTAAAATGCAATACATTTAAAATTGATGCGCCGTTAAATAATAGGATAAAATAAAGATTTGTAAAAATATTTGCAGATTTTTTCATTATTAATCACATAGTGTGCAAATTATATACAATTGAATGTGTGCATTTTGGCATGGGCATTTGCATATGAAAATTAAAGCTCGACTTATAAATATTTTTAAATTGTCTGGACTTTATATTTATGATAGACTAAAATATGAGGAGCTTCTATAAAGAATCCACAGAACTTTCTCTTCCCCCACTCCTGAAAACGATTACTTCTACCATATAAAATCTGCATGGGGTGCTACAATTTGATTGCGAGTTATAAGTGTTTGCGGTTTTCGGGCCCTTATATTCGGTTATATTAAAACTTCAAGGGTTCAGTTAAAAAATCTTATAATGTACCTCTTTTTTTAAAGATTACGTTTACCGTACAAAATATGAGTGTGATTACGATAATTACAGAGAGAGTTATAAATGTTTTAATTTATCAGGACCTTATACTTAAGATACACTAAAATGTATAAAAAGTCAACAGAGCCCCCCCTCCCCTGCCTTATAAAAAGATTATGATTATCATAGGAAATTTGTGTGGGCTACGACAATTTTGATCTGTGTTATAAGTGTTTGCGTTTTCGAGTCCTTACTCGAGTTATACTAAAATTTAGAGAGTTCAGTTAAAAAATTTGATAATGTCCCTCCTTTTATAAAGATTACGTTTACCATACAAAATATGAGTGTTTTGCGATAATTATAGATCGAGTTATAAATGTCTTACTTTATCAGACCCTTATACTTATGATACACTAAAATATAGAAAATGTCAACCCCCCCCCCCCCCCTTGTTTTTTAAAATGATTACCATACGAAATTTGTGTGTGTTTACTAAAATTTTAAGGCCTTTATTTAAAAAACTCTACAATGTCCTCTATAAAATTGTCACCTATTTCAAGTGCACAAAATTTCAGCTTGCTGGAGAAGGGACCGAAATATCTCGGGACCGAAATGTCTTGGAACTGAATTGTCTCGGGATCGAAATGTCTTGGGACTGAATTGTCTCGGGACCGAAATGTCTTGGGACCGAAATGTCTCGGGACCGAAATGTCTTGGGACCGAATTGTCTCGGGACCGAAATGCCTCGGGACCGAAATGTCTCGGGACCGAAATGTCTTGGGACCGAAATGTCTTGGGACCGAAATGTCTCGGGACCGAAATGTCTTGGGTCCGAATTGTCTCGGGACCGAAATGTCTTGGGACCGAAATGTCTCGGGATCGAAATGTCTCGGGACCGAAACGGCGGGACCGAAATGGCGGGACCGAAGTGTCGGGACCGAACCGCCCTGCTTCCTCATAACCTAGTGCACGTAGTGCCGCAGTGCATGTTCAGAGGCAGCCCTCCCCCTCCCCGTTCATCCACGTCATAATGTCATATATCCCATTTGTTGCAAAGTTTGTCTAGTTTCTGAATTTTGTAATGCTTTTCCCCTAAAATAATAAGAAACTTAAGTTAAAAACAACTATTTGGGGGGGGGATTTTGGGGGAAGTTAAAAATTATGATTCAGCTACCCAAAAAACTTAAAGTAAACCTTATAGAGAAAGTTCGGAAGGGAGATGGGAGGGCGAATGTAAACGTGTGAGTGGTTAAGTGGAATTGCGCAACTTAGTTCACGCAGCACCGCGCGCATGTTCCGAGGCAGATACCCCCTTCCCCTTCATCCTAAGTCATCATAATGTCATATATCTAATTTGTTGCAAATTTCGTCAAGTTTCTGAATATCTTGATACTTTTTCCCTAAAACAATGATTTTTTTAATAAAAATCTTTTTTGGGGGGCTCTTTACCAAAATTTGGGGGGGGGGATGCCGGGGGAAATTTTGGTGGGAAGTTACAAATTCTGATTGAGCGACCGAAACAAACATAAAGTAAGCCGATTTCCAGAACTACCATTAATTTTGCTAGGTAGAGCCCCTATACGGTCTCTATTGCCTGGACAATTAGTAAAACATAAAGTTTTTGACAGTCACTTGTATGGAATGATAAAACCAATCGATGTAACGCAAGGATTTCAAACCATCACGATACTCAAACATACATTTTTGGCAAATAAAAGTTTAAGTAACTTGCTTAATTTGCTTGATAAAATTACTATCTAACTAAAATACTTTATTAACACTTTGCACTGGAGAAGTGACTTTCACTCACCTAGTATTGCCAGGTGTCCCGCCTAAATCGTAGCTTCAAATGCTCTCGACACCATTATTTTAAAGTAATTTTCTTCGACTTATCTAATGGCAGAATAATCTTCGATTAAATATGGCAAAATAAACTGTAAGAAATTACTGGTGTCCGAAACATTTGGAGCCCTGATTACGTTGGACATCTGGCAATACTGGTGGAGAGTGACAGTCACCTCTCGAGTGCAGAGGGTTAAGATGATCCAACCTAGCATCAGTCATTTTCTACTAAAATTGCTGTATCAACCTTATGTTACAATTAATAATCTTTTAAAGGAATATTAAAAGACTCAATTATAGAATAATCCTGCAATCGCCTGGAGGGTTAACAGTTTGGCCTCAATTTTTGTTCAGTAATTTCGAGTTCATACCAGAAATAAAGAATAGTATTTTATGGTCCATTTTATGAGAGACAATTTGCCGAAATTGCGTACATATTAAGCGTCTTAACTTAAGACCCCACTGCAGTCACGGACAAAAAGAAATCAAGATGGCCGCTGGCATTTTAGCTGAATTGAAAGGATGGTCTAAATTCAAATGATTGACAAGCGAGCTCTTCCAATCAGCAATTAGAATATTCTTGGATCATTTCCAATATGTTTCAGGTGATCTAAGAGATTTTTTTTTTCAACTGTCCAGCGTAGATCAAAGCCGTCAGTTTTGTGGAGAATCTCGATAACGCTGAAATTCGTAAAAAGAATTTTAATCTGTTTATAATAAGGGTGCAAAAATTAAAGTGATTTGACTTTCAGAAAATAAATGAATATTTCATTCAGATATTTTCTTTTTTTTAATCTTCAAGTTCATTTTACAGCTTTTACAAACATAAAATTGAAATTAGCGCAGTATAAAAACTATTTTATTTCACATAACGAAATTACATTTAAAATCAAGGGGGGAGATATTGAATGAGGGGGGAAATACCGGGTACAAATATTCTAAAATAACTATCTTTTGTGGGGATTCTTTTTAGAACATGAAATTTATCAAGAGATATATAAAAGCTAAACAACATTGAAGGTTAAAAATAAGATGTTCATAAAATTAGGAGAGAAAAAGTTAACCAAATAAACTGTATATTTTGTACTGTAGAGGGGTGGAGGGGAGAACGGGAAATATTAATTTTGAGGAGAAGGGGGGGGGGCTATACATCTAAATCCCAGCGCAGTCATTTATAGGTATAGTACATAATTTATTGTTGTTAGCACTAAAATATATGACAGAAAAAATAAAGTTTTCCAAATATTCAAAACTTTGTGTGATGTTAGCAGAAAGGTTTCAGGCGAAAGAAAATTTAGATTATATTTTATTTTTACAAGTAAGTTATAAAACATAAAGGAGTTTTCACAATTTGAAATTTTAAGTGCATAGGAGTAAATTCAGGTGCGTGTGTGTGTGTGTGGGGGAGATTTCTGTACACTAAATATTTTTTAAATGATGCAGACAGTTAAGAATGTTTTTTGTAGCGGTTCGTAATCTAAATAACAATAAAATACTTTTATTATCATTTACATTTTTTTCATTTTTAACACTTTCCAAGAAAGTTGAAAAGTGTTTATGAATTGGGTTTGTCCGTCCGTCTGTCTTCTATCCGTGCTCTAACTAGCGTAAATATAGTCGAATTGCCATGTAATTGATATACGATATTGAAAATCATCATGGTATGTTCGGTGCACCATTCATGGTTCATTTACAGATACACTCAAAAGTATTCGCTACATTATGGTCTATGTGGGGGGGGGATTATTTAGGATGTATTTTAGTAGTGTTACACAATGTTAAACACAGTTAAATTTATGTACATTGAGACACACTTTAAAATTGTTATTATAGACTATGTTATGTGTAATGCTTAAAGTACGAGTATAGGGGACTCAAAAGTATTCCGTTATGTTATAGCCCATGAAGAAATATCGTTTGCGGCGTATTTGATTGATATTACTCTGTCACAAAGATAATGAAATTGATATGAATTTCTGAGGTGTCCTAAGCCTACTTTCTGTACAACATGAGCATTTAACAATTATTTACGGGGTCAGACAAAAGAACTTGGTTCAATATGGTCTACGAGAAAAACTGTTTGTAGCGTATTTTGATCACGTTACACTATTTCAAACATGACGAAATAGATACACATTACTTTGATTTACTACAAGATGCTTACATTCGAATATGGTCTGCATTTCATTTAGCGTTCATTTACAGGGAAACATAAAATATTTTGATACAATACTGTATCCGATATAGCTATTAAAAATTAATGCTGAAAGTACATTTTCAATTACAGAATGCGTTTTTAAGTTTAACTAAATTTTTGCGCACTACATGGTGTGCACATATTTTACAAACCCTATACAGGACCACACAAAAGAATTCGTAACCATTGCTGAGAATGAGTATGAATTTCTTAAAGATGTTAGGTTTTTTTTAGTTATAAATGTACAAGCTCAACTACATTTAATATGCTTAGAGATGTTTGTATCATACAAATAAAATCCTATACAGGGATATTCAAAAAACTGGATACATGGGCCGCCGATAGAAAATAATTCCTGCAAGTGTGATTTCAGTAATTTTGAGCATGATTTTGCATGAATTAGATTTCAGCTTAATACTGTTTGACGTGTATAAAAATTTGTATTCTATATACAGAAATGCACAAAAGAATTCAAGTATGTTTCCGTCTATAAGTAGAAATTGCCGAGGGTGAATTTTCAACTGTTTTATGTATTTTCTTACAAAACTAAATTTTAACATAGTATGTAGAATCCGTACAAATATATGCAGTACAAATATATCATATACACTGCCTCATATGAGCTGCATATATCATATGAGCTGAACAAAAGAATTGGAGTACCTTCCAGGTTATGGGTGCAATTGTTGAAATCTGCTTTTCAAACGTGTCATAGGTATTACAAATGTTTAGTTAGATATCTTCTAAACTTTATTAAACGGCGAAGTTTTGTTACAGTGTTCTGTAAGTGTTGGAAAGTATCGACGTAGACGCATGATTTTTCTTTTTTCTTTATGGACATACTCGGTTCAGTCGATTACTCAGGCACCTTTGGTATCTACGTTTGATGGTTCTTTCTGAGCTAGTCGGAATAAAATGATTTCGAAAGGTTTGAGAATTTACTTGCACGTTGACGAGAAACCACAATATTTTCCTTACAAATATCTCTCTAAAGACATTTTCCTTTGAAAAATACAGTTAAAATGTTTTTTTATGCACAATTAAATGTACACCTATCGCTTTATTGTTAACACTTTCCTACATAGTTGAAATGATTTAGTTAATATTATAGATAATAAAGATTTATAATTAGGACGAAAAAAAAGTAAAAATTAAAAAGTTTTAAAGACTGTAAATTAGATTTTTTAGCTTCATGAGTTGAGGGTAAGACAAATCAAGAAACAGATTTTTTTTTTTTTGGGGGGGGGGGGATTTAATAGATGACCGATTATGTAACTTATTAAAGATTTACAAATAAGGCAAAAACATTGCAATTAGGAGTTTTAGAGACTTTAAATTTTATGAGCATGGAAATAATGGGGGGAGAAAAGAAAACGTCAATTTTATATGGGGTGGAAGAAATTATATAATCGATTATTTATTGTTCAATATGAAACAGATAAAGCTGAAAATGTATTAAAAAAAGACTTTCAAAGATTTTAAACTTAAATAAGGGAAAGAAAAAAAAAGGGGGATTTTATTTGATGACTTATTTATTTACCTTACTAAAGAATAAGAAATAGGACAAAAAAAGACTAAATTTTGTGTTCTTGGTAAGGGTAGAGTCAGAGCAAGCGTCAATTTTTGTGGGGGAGGAGTATAGTTATATGATTATTTATGATTACAATAAATTAACAGATAGAGTACAAAATGTTTTTAAAAAAGCAATGACTTTTAAGGTTAAAATTTTGTGATCTGAGGGAAAAAAAGAGGAATAAGCAGAATTAGTTCTTTTTTGCGGGGAGGGGGGGGGGCGGAAGTTTATCGGCGACTTATTATTTACTTACCTTAGAAAATATTTACAAATAAGTTAAAAAAATAATAAACGAAAAAAAATTAAGGACTTTAAATTTCAGATGCTTGGTAAGAGGGAGAGGCGAGGAGGAAATACCAATTTCAGTTGGGGTTGGGGGGGAGGAGAAATTTTTATGATCGTTTGTTTATTGTTAAAATAAAGTGGCAAATTGAGCAGAAAAGATAAAAAAAAATTAAAGAGTTTTAAAGGGTTTTTATTTTAAAATATGGGTACCGTGGATGAGGGAGCAAAAGGGAGAAATGACATTTTCGATGGAGGCAATTTACAAGAACTTTTAATGAAATGAATATGGTGAAATAAATTGATAACGAAATTTATGACTGACTATTTATTGTTAGTTTAAAGTAACAAATAAAACAGAAAATTAAAGAAAATATTAAGGAATCTTAAAGATTTTAAACCTTGATACTGTAAGGGGAGCAAAACGGAAAACGAAATTTCGGAAGAAGGGGAGACAAAGAGTGCAAGATGTTTGGATAAGAATATGGTGTGCATCGAATTTATTGTTCATTTACAGGGAAACATTAGGGATTATTGCTGATAGTGAGTTTTAAATTATGATATGTTTGATTTATGATAAGTTATGGTATGAGTTATGTTAAACTAATATTTTTGCACAGGCACATAGGTGGTGTATATGAATTGCATAGAATATGAAAGAGTGATCAAAGGGCTCCAATGCGATGTATCTCATGAGGGTTGTCGAAAAATGTTAGAAAAGTACCGGCATATTATACTATCAGCTAAATGTCCTGTCGGCTGATCGTCTTTTCGGCTAAATGTCCTCCCGGCTAATTGCCACGTTCGGCCAGTTGTCTGTCGGCCAATTGTCTGTATTGCTGAAATTATTGCTATTCCGTTGCATAGACACTACACAAAAGATTTCATCAGTAGTACCGAGAATGACTATGAATTACTTAAAGATGTTTTTTAATTTGATTTATGCATTTTCAAGCTCAACTACTTTTAGTATAGATGTTTGACCCGTAGCCGGTCGCATACATTTAGCCGACAACCAAATAGCCTTCAAGACATTTAGCAGATAGCAGTTAGCTGAGACGTGCATTTAGCCGATACGTACATATAGCCGACAACACAATTAGCTGAAATTTACATACAGCATACAGGACAATTGATCGAAACGGACATATAGTAATAATTTTAGCAATACAGATAATTGGCCGACAGGCAACTGGCCGAACGTGGCAATTAGCCGGGAGGACATTTAGCCGAAAAGGCGATTAGCCGACAGGACATTTAGCTGATAGTATAATTAGCCGGTACTTTTCTAACATTTTTCGACACGCCTCATGAGATACATCGCATTGGAGCCCTTTGATCACTCTTTCATATTATGTACCTCCCGTTCCCCCTCCCCCAATTTGTATCACCGGGAGCATTTTTCTGACTTTCCCGACATCCCTCAAGTGATATGTCATTGGACTGGGCAGTCCTTTGATCACTCTTTCATATTATGCACCTCCCGCTAGGTTACAGTTAATTTGCAGTTTGGTTACAATTGCGATTAGTTACTCTTAGATTACGGTTAGGTTATAATTATGTTACGTTTAGGTGATAATTAGATTACACTTAAGTTACAGCTTGGTCATGGTAAAGTTATGTTACAGTTACATAACATTTAGCATATGATTAGGTTATAACTAGGTAAACGTTAGTTACAGTTAGATTATGGTTAAGTCCCAGGTTTAGGCTACAATTAGGTTACTGTTAGGTTTTAGTTTGGTTACGGTTACTTCATAATTAGGTTACACTTAGGTTACGTTTAGATTATGGTTAGGTAACTATTCGGTTATAATTATGTTACGTTTAGGTGATAATTAGATTACGCTTAGGTTACAGCTTGGTCATGGTAAAGTTGTGTTACAGTTACATTACTGCTAGCATACGATTAGGTTATAATTAGATAAACGTTAGTTACAGTTAGATTACGGTTACGTCCCAGTTAGATTATATTTAGGCTACAATTAGGTTACTGTTAGGTTTCAATTAGGTTACGGTTACTTTATAATTAGTTTACCCTTAGGTTATGTTTAGATTACGGTTAAATAACTCTTAGGTTACGTTTAGGTGATAATTAGAATACGCTTAGGTTACAGCTTGGTCATGGTAAAGTTATGGTACAGTTACATTACAGTTAGCATACGATTCGGTTATAACTAGGTAAACGTTAGTTACAGTTAGATTACGGTACGTCCCAGTTAGGTTACATTTAGGCTACAATTAGGTTACTGTTAGGTTTCAGTTAGGTTAAATTTAGGCTACAATTAGGTTACTGTTAGGTTTCAGTTAGGTTACGGTTATCTTACACCTAGGTTACGTTTAGGTTACAGATAGATTATAGTTACGTTACAGTTTGGTATTGGTTAGGTTACAGTTACGCTACAGTTAGTTTATGCTTAGGATATAATTAGGTTAAGATCAGGTTACAGTTACGTTACAGTTAAGTCGGATGAATGTCCTGTCGGATGAATGTCCATGTCGAATAATTGTCCTCTGTTGGCTAACTGTCTTGTCGGCTAACAGTCGCTGTCGGCTAAACGTCCTGTCGTCTAATTGCTGTCTGCTAAATGTCCCGTCGGCTAAATGACATTGTAGCATATAAATAAATAGGGATATGACAAAAACTGGATACATGGCTTTCCATGGATAGCAATTCTTAAGCTAATGTTAGCCTTAGAAGTGTGATATCAGTAATTTTCAGTGTATTTATTTCTGAATTAAATGTCAGCTCAGTATGTGGCGTGTATAAAAATTTATAAGGAACATACAGAGCTTCACAAAACAATTGAAGTACGTTTCCGTCTATTGTTAGGAATTAATAAATGTGTATTTTCAAATGTGTTATGTGTTTTTCTAACTGAACTAAAAATTTAGGAAAGGGTTCATAATCCATACTTGGCACATGGTTTTCCTTTCTTGTTTTATTTATTTTCAATAATTCATCTTCTTATGTTTTTGTACTTCTCAGTTGCTATAATCATGATTTTTAGGGTTCCGTACTTAAAAAGTAAAAACGGAATCATTATAAGATCACTCCTGTGTCTGTCTGTCTGTCACAGCCATTTTACTCGTAAACTACGGAACGTGGGAAGTTCAAATTGGGAGATGTAATAAAGACTATTGACCCACATATTTACAGATTATTAAACATTCACAAATATATGTGGGGAAAAACGTAGAGGGGATAATTAGGTTATTTAAAGAAGAAATATATTTTCTTTGTATATCGTTTGGGGTATCGATTAAAAGATTCCGTAACGCCGAACTCAAAAATACATTTCTTTTAATTTTAGATATTATATTTTCAGAGATATCGTCGAAAATGTAGTGCAAAAATATGTCACCCCCCCCCCTCTATTTTCAAATCTACTGAAACTAAAATTATGAAAAAATTAGAGGTAGTAGAGGTTAATTCAATACTCGCAGGAAAATTATAGCGATTGCCCTAGGTGGCATAGTTTTTCACAAAATCGCATTTTTCTGTTACATACAGATTTCTATTTGCGGGCATTCAGCAAAGGTATCGAAGAGCGCTAAAGGTACCTATCGTATCAAAAGTATAAAAGCATTGTTTATAATGATTTTCGAAAAAACATCGTCAGTAATTCGCCGAGATATTAAGACTCCTGTCCCTGCCGGCGAAGACACTAACGAGCTAATGCTAATCCTATGGGGAGGAAAAAGTAAAGAAAGGTGCGATGTAGAGACGGATCTCGGCTATACAATGCCAAAAAAAAAAATATTTTAAAATATCGAAATACAAAATAGATATTAAAAAAAATCCTTCCCTATACGATTAGCATTAGCTCGTGATTGTCTTCGCTGGCAGGGGCAGGAGCCTTAACCCTTAAAGACACGGTTGGTTTGGACATACATAATGGCAGAGGCGGCGTACTCTATATACCATCGGTTTTTAAATACTAGATAACAACTTTTAATGATATATATGTGTAATGCAATACCCAGTAGCAGCATAAAAGCAGTAAACGTCAAATTGTTAAAAACAGACCAATTTAATTATAATTAATCGCATAAATACTATGGGATTCGCGACTAGTTTGCGTTGAGTGGATCTCTCAATACGCCTCCCGTGTCTTTAAATGATAATTAAAGACCTATTTGAAAAAACGCGGCACGGACAAAGTCGAGTTGCATCTTTGCGAACTCCTTTCGAATCACGCTTAGTACAACGCCAAGTTTAAACTTTGAACAAGGATTTTATTTCATCTACACTGTAAAAAGAAAAATATTACTATGTTGAATTTAGTTTTATGAAATGCCAAATGAAATTTAAATATGCAGTACTTTTATTGTTAGTACCAAATTAAGTTCACCATATGCAGATTAAGATACGTTTAAAAAAAGAGTTATACAAAATAGCAATATTTAATTTTATTTCGGCTTCATATCTCTTTGAACCTTTGTGGTATACTCAATCATACTTTTCTAATATATACAGCTATACCGCCTTCTACGTTGTATAGGTTTTTACAAAGTTTCATTATTCTTTTAAATAATACAGTTAATAATTCATAAATTTATTGTACGGAACCCCCTGAGTGCGAGTAATACTCGTACTTGACCGTTTATTTTATATACAAGTTATATGCATTGGTCTGCCAAGTCGTATCTTGGTGGAAACCATCTGCAGAACCTCAATTTAGTAGTTGATCTGCAGGTTTACCATTGTGTTTTCATGCACCCAAACTTCAACGTTTTCATACATTTGGGTGCAGGAAAATACAATGATAAACCAATCGATCAAATACTAAACTCCGGTCTGCAGGTGTTTTCTATCAAGATATGACTTGGCAGACCATTTGCATTTTAATATGCTAATTGAGTTCTATCTAATCCTAAAATTTCAGTCTTCAACTTGATGAGCTGATGGTCTGTGCAATTGCCACCCGTCGAGCAAATCCCTTCCTGTGAAATCTTGTATCACTCTTTAGGAATCTGTGGACAGGCACAAAAACATCCTATCTGTGATTTTATACCTAGATTGTGTATAAAAACCTTTTTTAATTCATCACTCTGAATTTGGAGTTTTTTGTAACAAATACAGTTGTAGTTTTTTTTTCTACAATTGTTTGAGAAAGACTTTGTTTTTATTTTCTCTGAAAACTTCTTGGATTTTTCATTACATTGATATGCAATTCTGATAATGAGTTTCTTAGAATTCCATTTCAAAGCAATATTTCGAATTTCTTCCAATTTTACCGAAGCATTCTTTTTCATTATCAGAAGTCAGAGAAAATAAATTTATTTTTCCCTGCATCTTTATCTTTAGATTAAGTTATAATTTTATTTTCCCCACATTGCTGATAGAGATTTTTTTTTTACCTTGTCAGTTGCAAGCTTACAGTCAAATATCTCCAGACGTTCTCCATCTTCTTCCTTTACTTCCAAGTTAAGGAGGAGTTGCCGTAATATCCTTTACCAATCTGTGTCCTATATCGGAATTTGGTAAATTAGCAGTACTTTTAGTTTATAGTCTTTACTTGAACTTGCCGATCATGACAGTGTTATGCTATCATTCGTTGTTGCTAAGAAACTGTTTTCATTAGTTTATAAATTAGTTTGGTAACTTAGCAGTTTTATGAAGCTAAAACTTTAGCACGACTCAATTTCTACAAAACATGTCGATATTTTTAAAACAACGTTATTCTACATTATTCAAAAACCAGATTTACGCATAGTTTTTATTTTCAGATTATATTCGTAATTCATGGAATATAAGGAATAATAACAATGTTAATGATTATTTAGACTACATTGATGACTACATCGAAGAGGCATTTTAATCAAAGCAAAAGTCAGTTCCTACCCACAGAAGATTTTTTTTCGCATTCAGTGAGACAAGAAAATTGTTTATTAATAGATGTTACTCAGAAAATACAGCATTAATTTGAAGAAATACTGTTTATAATTAAGTGAATTAAATCAAGCAATCCGCTAGAAGCAGCTTCAAATAATCAACGATTAGACATTGTTTTCCAACAAGACTGCAAGACCACATGTATCTAGCCCACTTCAGACACAAACTGTTATAATTGAGATGAAATGTTAATGTTTCAATCCAAGAACCATTCTCCAAAACTTGCATCGTCGAATGACCGTTTATTTAGATCACTTCAAAACATTTTGAGGATAAGATACTTTATTTTTTGGAAGATTTGAGAAAATACATCGATTCTTTAACCAGATGAGCGCTAATTATGTAACTGCTAGGAATTGAAATTTTCACGAAATACATTTTCTTTAATTTCCATCAACAATATGGGACAAACTTTTGCATCAGTCTCAAAAATCGGAATTTGGTAATGGATTCTTCTCTGGTCTTTTTCTATAAATTTTAATAACACTCCATCTTTACTTTCAATTTACATTGGTATCCTGTTAAAGATTGCGTTACTTAAAGTTTTTATTTCATGTTGTATTTGTAATGGCACATTCTTTCGTTTACTACAATTCATTATTCAATGACACAGTTTTATAAAATGAGTAGAGAGGAAATTAAGGCTAACAAAGCAACAGTTAGTAAATTTGTCATTAGCCTTTCAAGAATTATAGGAGAAGAATAATACCGTCATCAACAAGTCTATCACTGTGAAAGTCTGCGTTATTTACGTAGAAAATGTCAGTAGGACATTTTTAACAAACTGATAAAACCATTTTATGGGCACCAGTGAATGATAGCTTAACATTGTCTTGATCGGCAAGTTCAAGTAGAGGCTGCAATGTAAAACCGGGAACAAGAAATTTCTATCCGAGGAGACCTCTACTTTAAACATTTTAGACAACAAAGACTTAGAAACTGATACAATCAATTATGACTGGTATTCAATCATAGAGTCTTGCTTATAGAAAAAGTTTCAGGCCGAAATGTGCTGGATCGAACCGTAGCTTCCGACTTCACGAGGATGAAGTTGGCATACTTCTAATACAAATTTTTAAATTTTTTTTTTATCCTATTCAATAACTTCAGTTAATTAAGACAATAATAACATTTTAAAATAAGTGTTAGAAATTTGCCTGATTTGCCTCCGTTAGATCATCGCTTATAGATCGAATTTGGCAAACTCAAAAGTGGAGGTTCTATTATGATTTTATCAGATACTAGCAAACCCCGCGGCTTTGCTCGCGTAATATTTGAAATATGCCAAGTAATATTTATATGTAATTTTTATTAAAAAGTAGTAACTAAATTTTTATTTTATTAAAAAGTAATATGTTATTTTATTAAAAGGTACTTATTACTTTTAGGAATAATTCAAAAACATTACTATTTACTATTTACAATACTATTTAAATACAATTACTATTACTATATACAAATACTATTTAAATACAATTACTATATACAAATACTATATACAATTACTATTTAAAACACAGTTTGACTAAATATCATTATTACACTGCATTAGGCAGAAATGAGGCTTAAATTAATAAAACGAAATATAACTAAAAAAATGATAATTTAGAAAATATTGTGAAACTTTTATGCTCAATTAATACGCTCATTTCAGTATCCATTTGAAGTTTTGAATTTTTTAGAAACCATCTTCTTACATCTTAAAATTAACTATCATGTCAAATTCCAAGTCCTACCACCTCTCTCAAGATAAAGGGCTATATTGAAATAGGAACTGTCACCATTAATTTGCCAAAATTAATTTTGAAATCGGTTTTTTTCCTAATATTCCACAGAAACGTAATTTAGAAAGCTTTTAAAGGCCTTTTTTAGAACGTTTGTTTTTCCTGTGAACCCCAAGTGGTAGAATCATCGGCATAAAATATAGCCTGTGTAGAATCAGAGACTGTTACCATTGATTCGAAACTATTATTACTTTTATAATCGGTTTATATTCTCTGAAATTGCATAGAAATCGTAATTTAGGACTTTTTTTGAACGCTTTTCGCACCTCCCCTTCCCTTCACCCCTTTTTAATTCGAATTTATTTTCGACAGTCCTTCGAGGGCATTTATATTTTATAAGTAACTACCATGAAATATTTAAAGTTTCTAGCCTTTTCAGTATCACAGAAATCGCAATTTAGAATTTTTTTAGCTCCTGCAACCCTCTGGTGGTACTGGCACAGACATAAATTATACCTTATTTTTGAGCAGTTTCTATCACCAACAATTTGTCATCATTATTTTTTTAATAGGTTTGGTATTTTATAATTTTGCTTAAAAATTGTAATTTATAACGCTTTTCGCTCACTTCATCTTTTTAAATTTGGAATTTTCTTTCGACTGTTCTTAGAAATCAGTTGCATCTTGTAAGTAAATACCATGCCATATTTCAATGTGTTATACCCCTCAGTTGTGCAAAAAACGCAAATTAGAACATATTTTGTTTTTGCAACCCTCATATGTTAGTGACAGCAACATAAAATATAACCTATATTATAGCAGGGACTGTCACCATTGATTTGCAATCATTACTTTTGAAATAGCTTTGGTATTTCCAGAGATTGAGTAGAAATTGCAATTTACAACGTTTTCAGAACGCTTTCGCGCATTTTCACCCCTTTTTAAGTTTCCAATTTTTTCGAAACTGTTCTTAAAGATCATTTATATCTAATAAATATGTACCTTGCCTAATTTTAAGTTGCTAGCCACTACCGATCACAAAAATCGAAATTTAGAACGCTTTTTTGCTCCTGCAACGTCTAGGTGCTAATGATTCCGACATAAAATAGCGTCTATGTAAGAGCAGAGGCTGTCAGCATCAATTTCCTACCATTACGTTTGAAATCACTTTGATTCTTCCTGAGATATTGCTGACAAATCGGCATTTAGAACGTTTTTAGAACGCTTTTCGCGCATTTTGCTCCTGCATCTCCTCTGGAGTAGTGGAAACAGATATAAAATATAGCCTATCATGGAGAAAGATCTGTCACCTTCATTTGTATACCATTATATTTGAAATCGGTTCAGTACTTCCTGAGATTGCATAGAAATCGCAATTTAGAAAGGTTTTTACAACGCTTTTTGTGCATTTTGACCTACTTTAAATTTTTTTTTTTTTTAGGAAATGTCTTTAGAGACCATTGATATCTTATAACTAACTACCATTCCAAATTTCACGATTCTAGGCCCTTCCGTAACGCAAAAACCGCAATTTAGAACGTTTTTCTCCTGCATCCCATTCGGGTAGTGGCACCGACATAAAACATAGCCCATGTTGGAGCAAGGGTTGTCACCATCATTTTGACGCCATTATTTTTTAGATCGGTTTGGTATTTCCTTAGATTGTGTAGAAACCCCCATTTAGAACGTTTTTTAGAACGCTTTTCACGCATTTTCACAATTTCAAATTTCGAATTGTTTAAGAACTGTTCTTAAAAATCCTTTATATCTAATAAGTAGTTAATATTTCAAATTTCATATTTCTAGGCCCTTCAGTAACGCAAAAATCGCATTTTTAGAACGTTTTTTGCTCCTGCACCCCCTTTGGTGTAGAGGCATCAACATAAAGCATAGCCTATCTTGGAGCAAGGGTTGTCACCATCATTTTGACACCAGTATTTTTTAAATTGGTTTGTTATTTCCTGAGATTGTGTAAAAACTACCATTTAGAACGTTTTTTAGAACGTTTTTTGCTCCTACACCCCCTTTGGTTTAGTGGCACCAACATAAAACACAGCCAATCTTGCAGAAAGGGTTGTCACCATCATTTTGACACCAATATTTTTTAAATCGGTTTGGTATTTCCTGAGATTGTGTGAAAACTACCATTTAGAACGTTTTTTAGAACGCTTTTTGTGCATTTTCATCCCTTTTAAATTTCAAATTGTTTAAGAACTGTTCTTAGACATCATTTATATCTTATAAGTAACTAATATTCCAAATTTCATATTTTTAGGCCCTTCAGTAACGCAAAAATCGCATTTTAGGTAGCTTTCTTTACAAAAAAGCTACCTATTGCAGCCGTTCGGAGGAAAGCGATTTCAAAAAATTTTGGTATGTTTTCATCGATCATGACCCCCAGACCCCGAAACCACCCTCCGTTCAAAATTGATATATATATATATATATATATATATATATATATATATATATATATATATATATATATATATATCTGACCTATGTCACACTGTAACTCCCGTAATTATGAACCGATTTCGATGTAATTCGGTGTGTACATAGTACATACCAATGTCTCGACCGAGTTCGTTGGCCAGCTTCATCCGCCGTTTTGTTTCAAAATGGCGGCCATTTAAAATTTAAAAAAAAAAATTTAAAACTTGAAATGTGGTACCAAAAAATTAAAAATGGAAAAATATTTTTTTCTTATGTATTTGACCTTTATACAAAGATTCCGGAGCAGTTTTTGTTTCATGGCTGAGTTAAAACATTTTGAATTTCTAGCGTGGCTGACATTTTGAAACGTCCTGAATTTTGTCACGCGATAAAAGGCGTATTTATGAACAGATTTGGATGTAATTCGGTGTGTACATAGTACATACCAATCTCTCGACCGAGTTCGGTGGCCAGCTTCATCCGCCATTTTGTTTCAAAATGGCGGCCATTTAAAATTTTTTTAAAAATGTAAAAATTGAAATGTGGTACCAAAAACTTAAAAATGGAAAAATATTTTTTTCTTATGTATTTGACCTTTATACAAAGATTTCGGAGCAGTTTTTGTTTCGTCTATATCTTAAAAAATGGCTGAGTTATAGCATTTTGAATTTCTAGCGTGGCTGACATTTTGAAACGTCCTGAAATTTGTCTCGCGATAAAAGGCGTATTTATGAACCGATTTGGATGTAACTTCGTTTATATATAGTACATACCAATGTCTCGACCGGGTTCGTTGGCCAGCTTCACCCGCCATCTGGTTTAAAAATGGCGGCCATTTAAATTTTTAAGAAAAATTTAAATTTGAAATGTGGTACCAAAAATTGAAAATTGAAAAAATATTTTCTTCTTATGTGTTTGACCTAGATAAAAAGATTCGGGAGCAGTTTTTGTTTCGTCTATATCTTAAGAAATGGCTGAGTTATAGCATTTTGAATTTCTAGCGTGGCTGACATTTTGAAACGTCCTGATTTTTCTCACGTAATAACAGGCGTATTTATGAACCGACTTGGATGTACCTTGGTGTGTACATAGTACATACAAATATCTCGACCGAGTTCGTTGGCCAGCTTCATCCGCCATCTTGTTTCAAAATGGCGGCCATTTAAAAAAATTAAAAAATAAAAAAATTTAAATGAGATACCAAAAAATTGGAAAATGAAAAAGATTTTTTTTGTATGTGTTTGACCTTAATACAAAGAATCCGGAACAGTTTTTCTTTCGTCTATATCTAAAAAAAAAATGGCTGAGTAATAGCATTTTGAATTTCTCTTGTGGCTGACATTTTAAAACGACCTGATTTTTGTCACGCGATAACAGGCGTATTTATGAACCTATTTGGATGTAACTTGGTCTGTACATAGTACATACCAATGTCTCGACCGAGTTCGTTGGCCAGCTTCATTCGCCATCTTGTTTCAAAAGGGTTGCCATTTAAAAAAAAATTAAATTTAAAATTCAAAATGAGGTATTAAAAAATTGGAAAATGAAAAAGATTTTTTTTATGTGTTTGGTCTTGATACAAAGATTCCGGAGCAGTTTTTGTTTCTGAAAATTTGTTCTTTTGTTGATATCTTAAAAAATGGTTGATTTATAGCTCTTTGAATTTCTAGCATGGCTAACATTTTGAAACGATCTTGTATTTGTCACGCGATAACACGCGTATTCGCCTATTTCGATGTAAGAAGGCATGTGGATAGTATACATCAACACCTTGACCAAGATCGCTGGCCAGATTCATCAGCCATTTTGTTTCAAAATGGCGGCCATTAAATTAAAAAATATATATATATTTAAAGTGAGGTGCAAAAAAATTAGAAATTGAAAAAGGCTTCTTTCTTAAGTATTTGATATTGATATAAGGATTCAGGAGCATTTTTTGTTTGTCTTTACCTTAAAAAATGGCTCAGATATAGCAGTTTCAATTTCTATTGTGGGTGACATTTTGAAAAATCTGATTTTTTGCATGCGACAGCACTCCTATATATTAACCGATTCCGATGTGAGTGAGCATGTGCACAGCAATTACTAAGGTCTCGACCAAGTTCACTGCTTAGCCTCATCCGCCATGTTGTCTTAAAATGACAGGCACTTTAAGAAATTGCCAAATTTGGCAGCCAAATATAAGTTACTTTAAAGAAAAGCAGCTTGGATAAAACTGACTAATTTCGCGAAATTCTCATTCATTATATTGATAAAAATTAGTATTGAATCTCCTATATTCGGTTTCCACTAAATTGAGCTTCGTGTGTTTGCATGATATAAGTTGGCTTTTTTTAAATAAGGATTATGAAAGCTACCTCTTCCTCCCGGCACTGGCCGGAAGGACTTTTTAGAACGTTTTTCTCTCCTGCATCCCCTTTGAGGTAGTGGCACTGAGATATAATATAACCTATGTTCTAAGTTGGACTAACACCATCATTTTGATACCATTACTTTTGAAATCGATTCGGTAGCTCCAGAGATTACCTCTAACAAACAAACAAACTTTACTTCTTTATAATATTAGTATAGATATACTTTGCAATAAAATGCTGATTTGGGTGGACTTTCTGCTGAAAATTCCTTCATGAAAACATTTCATTTATTAACATAATCAAATTAAACCTCGTGAAATTGATCTCCTTCTTCACCCCCCCCCCCCTTTCTTTATCATTTTATGAGTTTCTCCATCTTCACTGTTCGTTTTTTTTTCAAAAGAAGGCAGATGGCCCACTGTCTTTAGTAATGTGGACTATGGTGATTTCAAGTTAAGTTAGAAAACTTAACCAATCTGCTGATTTTCGCCAACGTCTTATAACGGTGGATGAAACATGAAACCGCCATTATTCACTAGCGATGAAACAGCAATCTAAACAATGTGAAAGAGCGGCTAAAATTGCGCCAAAGAAAGTGAAAACGGTTCCATCTGCTGGAAAAGCCATGGATACGCTTTTCAAAATTCACAAAGTGTGGTGACCATAGACCACTGGCAAAAAGGTAGAATCGTCACCGGACAGTGTTATGCATTTCTACGGGACCAATTAAAGAGTGCTTATTCCGACAAAACGTCCATACCTGAGCAAAAAAAAGTGTTCTTTAACACATTCGTTAACAAATGCCTGTAGTTTTCGCTACGAAAGTCAATGACCTACGCTCTGTAGTGCTTCCACATGCACCGGATTTTGCTCCCAGCGATTATTTCCTTTTCTCAAGCCTGAAGAAATGGCTCGGTAGTCGGAAATTCACTTCAAAATATGGGGGTAAAGCAGAGACCACCACTTCATTTCCAAAGTTAGATAAGGCTTATTATACTGAAGATAATAAAAAGTCGGAAACTCGTTGGTTTAAATTTTATAAGTTGTAAGGAACTACGTTAAAAAAATGAAATATTGTCAAAATTTTTCTATTTTCTTTGTCGGGCTGATAACCTTTCGAAACACACTCGTATCGACATCAAATTTTATTTTCCCTCCAAAGAAAAAGGCAGAGTTCATGAAAAATGCGGGTCCTAGTTGTAATTAAAATTCGACCCCCTCATGCTGAGAACATGACACTACAAAACTTGGTAAGACGGAAACATAAACAATAGGTGCGAAATACCTTTTTAGATGGGTTATTTGCGTCTTTGCAGATACAATTGCCGGGTACTTTTAGGGGAATAATGAGAATTCCGTTAAACCAGGGTTCCGTTACAGCTACGTATCAGAAAATAAATTTGTTAGCTAGCAGACATTTATAAAATGCAATATTTTACCATACAGTCTCCTTATTTTCAGTTTAACATTATTATAGTTAATGATAAATTTTCGCGTTTCCTTACCGTTACAAAAAACATCTTTGGGTTACCTTTGAGAACACACACAACACTGTAAAAAAAAAAAAAAAAAAAAAAAAAAAAGACTAAAGTACGGAAATACTACTGGCAATCTAGATGCCAGTACTATTTCCTTATTTTAAAGGAAATATTTTACGGCAAATTACACAAAATTTTCCGTTTTCTCTGGAATTTAACGGATTTTTTCTGTAAATTAAAGGGGAAAAGTTCCGTTAAAATACGGAAATAGTACTATCGTCTAGATTGCCAGTAGTATTTCCGTAATTTAGTCCTTTTTTTACAGTGTAGTAACGGGGAAAAATGTAAGCGCTAATGTTAAGTCTATGGGAGCGTTATTTTCAAATATCTCGCATCCTTTTTAATATTTTAAAATGAAATTTTTTGCATAGGATAGCTGAGAACGATCTACAACCAGGCTGTTTTTGACTTTTTTGATTTTGGTTAGAGATATTTTTAAAAAAAATACTTATACTTTCGAAACTTCTGGAATCGGTTCTGAAATTGAAACTATCATAATAAAAGAAAACTATAACTAAAATCGAAAAATTGAAACCTAGCCTGGTTGTTGATCGCCCTCAGCTATCCATGCAAAAAAAAAAAAACATCATTCAAAAATATTAAAATCAAAGCGAGAAATTTGAAAATAACGCCCCCATAGACTTTAAAATTAGCATTTTCATTTCTTCCCGTGCATGGAGCGGGCTCTTAACAAAAAATATGTTACACAGGACAAATTTCGCATTTTCTGCGACTTTTAAAGGTATACTGTCCCCATAAAAATGACAAATATTAAAAATAATAAATATTAATTTTTTTTTAAAGTTTCGAACAAATTGATCAACACTTTTAAAGTTAACAATCTTTAAAACTTACGAATTCTAAGTTCTTGTTAAAACCTAGTAAATTTAAATTGTTCAAATTATGAAAAATTAAAATAATAAAGTCATCAATGTTCTTAGGCATGTTTTAACGGCATGAAAAATATGCTAAAAATTAATATAATAAGAAAATGAGTAATACAGATGAAAATCAACTTTCAGGAATTTCTACCAATTAACGTAAGTGTATTTGCATTCTTTTGTACAGCCCTTACATTAGCAACAAAATTTTATACACGTCACATGTTAAGATAAAATTTATTCCAGTATAAACATGCTTAAAACTACTTAAATCGCACTTCCAGAATTTATCATCCATAGGCGTGCATGTATACAATTCTCTGGATAGCCTTGTATATTATTATATTTAGTTTTTTCTTTCGGAACCGGTTGGAATACGTTCTGAAAATAAAACTATCCTAATATTATAAAAAAAAAACTAAAACCAAAATCGAAAAAGTAAAAACTAGCCTGGTTGTTGATCGTCCTCAGCTGTCCAATGCAAAAATCTATTAAAATAAAGCGAGAAATTTGAAATTAACGCCCCCATAGACTTAAAATTAGAGTTTTTATCTCTTCCCGTGTCTGAAGTGGGCTCTTAAAGAAAGATGTGGACAAATTTCGCATTTTCTGCGGCTGTTAAAGGTGTACTTTTTTGTTAAAAATAACAAATATTAAAAGTAATAAATATTAACAATATTCCTTTAAAGTTTCAAACAAGTTGATCAAAACTTTCAAAGCAAACATTCTTTAATACTTACTAACTTTAAGTTTTTGTTAAATCTTAGTAAATTTAAATTGTTCAAATTATTGAAAAATTAAAATGACAAAGTCTTCAATGGATATTCTTAGGCTTGTTTTAACGGCATGAAAAAATGATAAAATTTAATATAACAAGAAAACGATTAATGCAGATTAAAGTAAACTTTCAGCAATTTCTACCAATTAACGCCAGTATATTTGTATTATTTTGTACAGCCCTTGCATTCGAACAAGTTTATATACACGCAACATGTTAAGATCAAAATTATTGCAGTATAAACATGCTTAAAACAACTGAAATCGTACTTCCAGAAATTATCATTCATAGCTGCGCGCATGCATCCAATTCTTTGAATAGCCTTGTATATTATTATATTTATATTTTACAAACACATCTTTCTAAATATATTTGAGCCTGAAAATGTAGAATTAAATTTAAAAAAAAAATAGCAATTCACTCTCATTCTCAGCAATTCTTCCTAGTTCTTTTGCGTAGCCCTATACACGGTCTATAGAAAACATATGTATAATCTAGTATTAAAAAAGTATATCATAGGTGAAAACTGACTTTAGCAATCATCCCTAATAGAGAATACTTCGTATACAGTATTGTATCCAGCAACTTTTATGTGCCCCTGTAAATGAAATAAAATGTGATTCACATCATATTCTAATGTAAGCATCTTGTAGTAAACCTCAGTAACGTATATGAATTTCATCTTGTTTAAAATGTTGAAACAGAACTAAAACACGCCGCGAGCAGTTTTTTCTGTAATAAAACTGAATTCTTTTCTGTGATAGTGTAAATGAATGATAAATGCTTGCAACCCCTTCAGCAAACATGTTAGTACACCTCATGAATTCATATCCATTTCGCTATGTTTACAACAGAGAAACATTATTAAAATACGCCGTAAAACGTTTTTTCTTCATAGTCGACAATATAAAGAAATGTACTTTTGAATTCCCCTGTACACGAACCTGTGCACTTCAATAAGGTGCATAGATTTTATGTTTAAATTGCTTTACATCATTAAAATACACCGCAAATGATTTTTCCACATAGGCCATAACATAAAAGAATACTTTTGAATGTCCATGTCATGAAGTATAAATTATTACACACTTCAACAAAGTATTTCAGTTACATCACAATCCAAGTATATGTACGCTAGTTAGAGTACGGACAGACAAGCAGTCAAGCCCAACTCATAAACATTTTTCAACTATGTTGGAGAGTGCTAAACATCTGAGTACCCGTCCAAAATTTTGTGTTGGATATACATATAGAAAATACAGAGGGCGTAGAGAAAAACGCGGGACCTAATAGTAATTAAAATTCGACCCCCTCATGCTAAAAACATGACACTATAAACCTGGTAAGATGAAAACATAAACAATAAGTGCGAAATACCGTTTTAGGTGGGTTTTTTCCGTCTTTGCACATACAATTGTAAGATATTTTTAGGGGAATCTTGAAAATATTCCATTTAAACCAGGATTCCGTTACAATACGTATTGAAAAATAAATTTGCTAGTTGACAGACTTTTATAAAATGCTATATTTTACCTTATAGTCTCATAACTTTTAGTTTTACATTATTATAGTTAATGATAAATTTTCCCGTTTCCTAACAGTTAAAATAATACCTTTACGTTACATGAGAACCCACACTAGTAACGGGGGAAAATATGAAAGCGCTAATGTTAAGTCTATGGGAGCGTTATTTTCAAATATCTCGCTTCCTTTTTAAAAAATTAAAATGAATTTTTTTTGCATAGGATAGCTGAGGACGCTCTATAACCGGGCTAGTTTTTAGTTTTTCGAATTTGGTTTCAGCTATTTAAAAAATATATATATACTTTTACTTTCATAACCGGTTGGAATCCGTTCTGAAATTTAAAATATCCTAATATAAAAAAAAAAAAACTGAAACAAAAATCGAAAAGTTAAAAACTAGCCTGGTTGTAGATCACCCTCAGCTATCCTGCGCAAAAAACATCATTCAGTAATATTAAAATCAAAGAGAGAAATTTCAAAATAACGCCCCCATAGACTTAATATTAACCTTTTCCTTTCTTCTCGTGTCTGAAGTGGGCTCTTAAAAAAAGATGTGTTACACAGGACAAATTTCGTTCTCGACTGTTAAAGGTGTACTGTCCCCTTAAAAATAATAAATATTAAAGTAATGAATATTAAAAGTATTTCTTTAAAAAATTGAACAAGTTGATCTACAATTTTAAAGTTAACAATCTTTAAAACTTACCAACTTTAAGTTCTGCTGATTTTTAATTAAAAAAACTGTTTTTCGAAATTAAAATGTTAAATTGTCGAATATTTTATACATATACAAGAATAGGAAACTTGAAACCCAGTCTCCTGGCCAGTCCACAAACATGTTCTAGCAAATTCTGACTTCGTAATTTTATTATTTGTTAACTATTTTAACTTAAAATTACTTTAAAAACAACGCGTCTATTTTTTTTACCGTTTTACTTAATAAACCAATATTGAATTCAGGGGGTAGCACGGGGGGGGGGGGCACATCCACCTCCCGGAGCGATGAGTTGTCCCCCCCCCCCGGAAGATTCGATATTTTGCATTTTCAATGGTCAAAAAGTGCAATTTCCCCCTAGAACTCTATTATGCCCCCCCCCCCCCGGAGCCTCGGAAATCCCTCCCGGATAAAAGTGACTGAATTCAACACTGTAATAAACTCGGGCTGAAATTTTGTCCCCTAGTAACTTGTACATGTTTTACCTCCCTGTATACGGCTCTAAAATTTTATATATACAAAGTAAATGCGTAATATCCTTCGTTATTCATAGAAATATAGAATTTGAAATATTTCATTCTTTCAAGAGTATTTTGTCAAAATTAAACAATAATCGTAGAAAAGAATAAATCCAAAGTATAAATAGGAGTGATCTATTTTACCACGTTACAATAATCCAATCACACCAAAGGAAATATGAAATAGTTTCCATTTGCTAAAATGTGTCGGTCTTAGCCAATCAGATTTTTAATAGGGTGGTGTTTTCATGTCCGATATGGGGCGGGCAACATATCATTACGAGGCCGTTTTTGACACATGTTTCATCAAAATCTTTACAAATTTTGCTCAGCCTAATTGTAGTAGAACTATTGAAAGCATATTATTGGAAAGCTTAAACTCTATATTTTCGTTGTTATTAAAAAAATTTTCCTGAATTTTGCTGATATGAATGTTATAAGACTAAAAAGGACACAACACCTCGAATTTCACTGGATCCTAAATTGACAGGATCCTGAGAATTAAACTACAACGAAAATCGGAAAAGTAGAAAATAGCCCGTAAACAGATAGTCCTCAGCTATCCTGTGCAAAAAAAATCATTTAAAAATATTAAAAATCAAGCGAGATACTTGAAAATATTGTTGCCATAGACTTATCATTAGCGTTCGAACTTCAAGCCGTGACTAGTGTGGCCTCTTAAATGGGAGAATTAACATCAATCAAGGTCACGCGCCAGGTAGCGGATGGGGTTGAACTACAGGATGAGGCTTAACTATTTCCTTACTTCACACCACTAAAATTGTAAAGATTTTTTCACCTTCATTAATAGCTGAAAAGCATCTGATTAGATAAGGAAAAGTAAACTTGATGGTGTCAAGTACACCTGGACCCGCCCCTTTTAGTTACGCCGTTCTTTTGCAATAAATCTGGTAAACAACACTCATATTCCATGAATGACTAAAGATTTAGAAAATATGCGCGGATGGTAGATATTCTGTCGTATATGAGTCACACTAAAAGTCTACATATGTGGATTATCAACCCCATCCATAAGATGGCGCAGCTATGTTAATTTATGCCCGATTCCAGCATTTAGTTTGTACGCTTAATATGCACGCAGTTTTGAATTAGCGAACACATTTCGTTTAAGTTCTTGTTTCGAAAGGGCATAGAAGGATAAGCATTGGAAACAATGCGTTTCAATAAAATTTCATGATTTTTTTGCTGATGTTGCTACCTATCTAATAATATATATCTCGTATTATCACCTTATAAATATTGATATTTTACGAGATAAAAATGTTTTTTCAAATTTTTAAAAAACTGATTTTCTTAAAAACTACTACACCGAATTTCATGCCATTAACTGAGACTATATAGATACTAAAGATGCATAACTTTGAATTTTTGTATAATTTTTGTTCATAAAAACTGTGTGAAATAGCGATAAAAAATTACAATTATGAAAATCATATCTTATGGTTATACGAAAATTACCATTTTTTGTAAAAAATTCCTCATACGCACACCTATATTAAATATAAATGCCGGAAGTGCGCGTTGGGTATAAGATATAAATATTTACAAAAATATGTCTAAAAATTAATAAAATTCATTTAAAGGCGTTATTTGAGGCGCAGCTACTCAGATATCCGAAGAAATTTTGGATTAAACACTTACAGAATTGCTGTATTTCAAATTTAAATAAACACAGGGGTCTCATTTTCAATAGCGTCGATACTGCTTCGATATCAGAAATAGTCGTTGGTGTTATTTTCCTATAAAAATCAATCTATTAAAGTGCGGCATGAAGCAATGAAACCGACAATATTTGTATATATGTTTATATATATATTTGTAAAAATTAGCAATGTCTTTGCAGTACATTTTAATCTCTTGATTTCTGTTCTACTGATTTTTTATATTTTTTTTCTTTTTCCTAATACTTATTTATTCAAAAAAACATTTTTATCTCATCAGAATTAAACGGCTCAAAATTAAAGAAATTTATTTTTAAATACAAAGCATCATCCAGTGGTGTCGGCTTTAGATTTTTTTTTACACTAATTATGTACCAATTTTCCCTAACATTTATCTTCGAATCCAATAGCCACATAAATCTGCCATTAAATAAAGCAAAAATTGCGATTAGTATATATCTTAAATAACAAAATTATCTATTATTACCCAAACCTGGCAACATCTCAGAAACAAATGAGCGCAACTGGTTCAAACTCTAGTTATAAAACATTGTTATTTTTTTGCTGTGGCTTACTCTTAAAAAAGACGAAACTACTTACTCTTACTGGTCTTCGTTAGAAGTCTAATAAAGTGATAAGAATAATATTTAAATAAAAGTCATTATAATAACTGTCGTTACATTTCGATATCGGAGAATGCTGTTGTTTTCCAAGCAAACATATTTTTCTCTTTTATCTCCCATACAAAACGCTACTTTTCGATATCGAATCACTATCTACAGCGTTGAAAAAGGTGGGCTGTATGCTTATTGAAATCTAAAATACAGCAGCTGACACAATGTCTGCGGTCTGCTGACATTTTATTCCAAAAGTTCTTCCGATGTTGAATTTGAGCAGCTCCGCCCCAAATAACGTCTTTAAACGAATTCTATGTGTTTTTATACATATTTTTGTAAATATTTATATTATACACGAAACGCGCACTTTCGGCGTTTTGCTATAATATAGTTATAGTTGTACATATGAGAAATTTTTTACAAGAAAATGGTAATTTTCGTGTAACCATAAGATATGATTTTTATTTTTGCAAATTTTATTATCGCTATTTCACACAGTTTTTGTAAGCATTAAAATTATACAAAGATGTCCGGTTATGCATCTTTGGTATCTATATAATCCCAGTTAATGGTATAAAATTCGGTGCAGTAGTTTTTGAGAAAATCAGTTTTTAAAAAATTCGAAAAAACATTTTTATCTCATAATATATGAACATTTATAAAGTGTTAATAGGGGAAATGAATTGCCAGGTAGGTAGCCACATCTGGGGCTAAAAATAAGGAAATGTGATAGAAAGTCTTGTTTCCAATGCTTATCCGGCTATGCCATTTCATTTATGGATTTAAAATTTGTGATAAAAATGGGAAGCCAAATGGGCAACCCCATACCTGCCAACTTTTACGCTTATTTGCTTCCACTAAAATTTAATAGAGATTTTCGCCTTGTTTAATCGTGAGGTTCCGCCGCCTAAATAAGACAATATTGACTATAAAATTTTAGTGGTAAGAAGAAAGCGTAAAAGTTGGCAGCTTTGCAAACCTGAACGTTTGTCACTGCGGTAACATTTCTTGTCGGGATAAGTACTACGTTTTGTGATGAGGAATTTTAGCTTCCCGGTGAGACAATTAATAGCTCATCTTGATTTTGGAACTACCAGCAATCGCTCATCATTAATCTACAGTATTATACATCTCGCCCCTTTAAAAACAGAAGCTGTCCTTGAAAGACAAGACGGCTTTTCTACTTGAGCTCATGTTTTATCTTCTCACCTGTTTCTAACTCCTTCATTTTTTCCCAGACAAAAATTTTAATTAATTTGTTCTGGTGTAAATTAAAAAAGAGATAAAACCAAGATTTAACATTTTGTATTTCATATATTATTTTTAGAGAGGAAAGGGATCAGCAAAAAAAGCGGGATATTTTAATAATCATAACTAGGGGGCTCAGCTTCATGCGAGCTATGACCGCCAATCCCCGTTCAGGCTTCGAAGCCTCTAAAAACAATATGCTATAGGTCTTCGTTAGAAGTCTAAGAAAGTGATGAGAAAAATGTTTAAATAAAAGTCATTATAATAACTGTCATTACATTTCGATACTGGAGAATGTTGTTGTTTTCCAAGCAAAAATATTTTTCTCTTTTTTCTCCCATACAAAACGCTACTTTTCGATATCGAATCACTATCTACAGTGTTGAAAAAGATGGCCTATATGCTTATTGAACTCTGAAATACAGCAGTTGACACATTGTCTGCTGTCTGCTGACATTTTATTCCAAAAATTCTTCGGATGTTGAATTTGAGTAGCTCTGCCAAAAATAACGCCTCTAAACGAATTCTATGTGTTTTTATACATATTTTTGTAAATATTTATATGTTACACCAAACGCACACTTTCGGAATTTTTCTATAATATAGGTGTATATATGAGGAATTTTTTATAAGAAAATGGTAATTTTCGTATAACCATAAGATATGATTTTATTTTTGTAAATTATTTATCGCTATTTCACACAGTTTTTATAAGTATTACAATTATACAAAAATGTCCAGTTATGCATTTTTGGTATCTATATAATCTCAGTTAATGGCTTAAATTTCGGTGCAGTTGTTTTTGAGAAAATCAGTTTTTAAAAAATTAGAAAAAACATTTTTTATCTCATAAAATATGAATATTTATAAAGTGCTAATGGGGGAAATACATTTCCAGATAGGTAGCCACATGTGGGGGATGGGGAAATCAGGAAATTTGATTGAAAGGCTTGTTTCCAATGCTTATTCGTCTATACCCTTTCATTTATGGAATTAAAATTAGTGGTAAAAATTGGAGGCCAAATGTACAACCCTGATCGTCTGTAACTGCGGTAACATTTCCTGTCTTGATAAATGCTAGATTTTGTGATGGTGAATTTTAGCTTCCCGGTGAGACAATTAATGGCACATCTTGATTTTGCAACTATCAGCAATCGCTCGTCACTAGTCTATATTCTTACACATCTCGCTACTTTAAAAACAAAAGCTATCTTTGCTAAACAAGGCGGCTTTTTCACATGAGCTCAAGTTTTTGGTTCTCATTGTCAACCGTTTTTAACTCTTTCATTTTTCCCCCACATAAAAATTTGAATTAATGTGTTCTGGTGTAACTTAAAATATAAATAACAGAAAAATTTAACATTTTTTACGTCATATCTTCTTTTTTGAGAGGAAAGGGGTCAACAATAAAAGCGGGATATTTTTATAACAATAGCATGAATTGTCATTCGTCTGTCCTTCATCAGCAGCTTTTCCACTTTCCTAGCCATATCCTGGTCAAAAGCGGAACATGGCCTGCTTTCCCTAACCTCATCCTCCAGACTCATGCGTTCATATTTACGATGTCTCTTCCATGTTTTGATAGCGCTAAAGGATGGACATTTCCCCCCATAAACTCTTTTCATAACATCGTAAATCTCCCTGGATTTAAACACCCTGTCATTGCGTAAGTAATTCTTCGAGATGAGCGTCTTTTACGGAATTTTTATTCGTTTATCACCGATTCTTTAAAGCAGAAATTTTTGACTATCGTAATAGGGGAAAATGTCCTAATTGAATCAGACAAAGTTTTCGCTAAAAAATAACTGGTGGGAATAACCAAATAGTATTAAATTGAAGGAAAAATGCATGCCCGAGCATATCTCGGGCTGCGCAGCGAGAGGGTTAAATGTAGAAGCCTGATTACTGAACGATATCCAATTTTCAAAAGTTCTCTACTTTCACTCATTCCGGCAGGAATATTTCGTAAATGATTCAACCTAAACACACAAAAATACGCATTTAATCGCAATGCTGTCTTCACTACCGATTGAAATAAAAGATAATTTCAATTTTAATTTGAAAATGGCGAAAAAGAAGAAATCTAATAATCCCTATCGTTATCCGTTTTCTACCTTTTTCCTCAAAAATGATTTAATTTCGTTGTCATCATTAGAGAAATTAAATTCAAATCACAATAATTAATATCTCGAAAATTAATTCAAATTTTGAAATTCTAATACCAGTTTTGAGATCTGCGGATCAATACTGATTTTTTATTCTAATTTCACCCCACAACATTTCATATTTTAGGAGAAATCGCCGTGAAACATAACCAGTCGTTTCATAAATTCGTTTCAATAGGATTTTATATATATAGGGTAGATATCACTTGCTCACTAGTTCTCAAATGTGAATTTGAAGATTATTTTGGCAATCGGTGAAACAAGTAACGACAATAATCATATTTTTTTTTTCAGAACTAATCAATTTACTTTCCATGTTTTAATGTTAAGTAACCGCAAAAGAATGTCTTTTTTATATAGTTTTATAATTCATTTGGAAATATCATTAAAATCAATCAACCTGGTTAAATCCTTTTTGATTTCCTTTATAGTAGGAGAGCTGTTGAACATTTTTGAGTAGGTATTTGAGGCACCCTGAAAATTTGTGCAACACTTCTTTTGTAATGCTTGAATACAAAATCGAATGTCTGGCTGAAGGATTGTGGCCCAAAAACTGTGCCAGACAAAAAATGGCACTTGACACGTGTCTGGCACAGTTTTTGTGCCGACTAAAGTGTCTGTCCTTTTCAAAATATTTTTTTCTAAGCATAAATATTATTCTGTCTCAATCTCAGCGTGCCTCAAATACCTTTTTTGGATAGTCAAAAAATGGCACTTGACACGTGTCTGGCACAGTTTTTGTGCCGACTAAAGTGTCTGTCGTTTTCAGAATATTTTTTTCTAAGTATAAATATTATTCTGTTTCAATCTCAGCGTGCCTCAAATACATTTTTTGGGTAGTAAAAAAAAAAATGGCACTTGACACGTGTCTGGCACAGTTTTTGGGCCACGATCCTTCAGCCAAACATTCGATTTTGTATTCAGCCATTACAAAAGAAGTATTGCACAAATTTTCAGGGTGCCTCAAATACCTACCCTAAAATGTTTAACAGCTCTTGGACTATTAGCACTGCACACTCAACATTGTTGTTATAAATAGAAGTTTAAATGTTTCTACTAATGGGCAAATTGAATGAGTTTACAATCGAATAATTCATTCGGCACCAACACTAGACGCGCCCGATAAGTGCAAGGCTCCTTTTTAGGTGCGTTCGTAAATATATAAATACGTGGCACCTATAGTCGTCGTTCGGTCCGCATATAACAGAGCAATAATTACCCAACCGAAAAGTCTGAAATTTTAAATGTATATTTTTTGCAAAATTTTGTCGAGTCATTTCAAATTTTATAAAAATTGGATGTACAGTTTAATTACAGGGACAGTCAAAAGTTTTCCGTTACATTACGGCCAATGAAATAAAATTATTTAATGTGCATTTTAATGGTGTTACGGCCTTTCGATCACAGTGGAATTGATATGCACTTATGAAGTACCCTAAAATATACATTCAGTACAATATGCGGTGCAAAAAATATTTATAAAACGCTATATCGTTATAACGATACATAAAATATTATATATTTATAGTATGATCGCACCTCATTTGCCACGTTTGACGTGTATTTTCCAACTTTTTTAACACGTTCACGCCGGCGCGGTGGGACACACTCGACAGTCTCAGATCTGCAAAGTCTCCGGCTTTTTGGACTCCGGTATTTTAGTACAGAAAATGTTGTTTTATTTAATTAGAACAATTGGCCGATTTAAAGGAACAACATTTTCTCTAAAATAATAGTGGTGTGAAAAAAAGCCGGAGACTTGAGAACTCTGAGACAGTCAAGTGTGACCCACCGCGCCTGCGTGAACGTGTTAAAAATTCAGATTGTTTGATTGTTGATACTTTTTTGAAGTAGATGTATTTTATACCAGATAAAATGATTCGAGAATAAAGCCAATTACACTATTTAAAAAAAAATGTTTGGAATCAAGCAATCTGAATAAAAAAAGCAGGCTACACAGCCGTTGCCACCGAAATACTCAAGGCCTGAGGACAGGACTTGTGACGTCATCACTAATCGACCGACTTCTCACTAGTGTTGGAATTCACACCGTCAAATTTTGAATAGCAGTTTTAATTTATTTTATTTGTGGTATATCTGTCCTCTTATAAAACAGTAATAACTATTTAAACTTACTGGTGAGAATTTGCAATCCCCCAATAAAAAATCAGCCAGATACGGCTACACTGTGACATTCCGCTTCTGGCCGAATTTTTATTTTGATATTCTGAATTGTCACCAGTAAGTTTAAATAGTTAGTATTGTTTTATACGATGATAGATATTCCACAAATAAAATAAAAGAAAATTGCTATTCAAAATTTTCCGATGTGAATTCGAACACTAGTGAGAAGTAGGTCGATTAGTGATGACGTCACAACTCGTGTCCTCAGGCCTTGAGTATTTCGGTGGCACCGACACAGCCCGTGAAAGTAACGGGCGCGAGACTTAAGGGGTTAAAACGTTAAATATTAGACCCCGGTTCGCTATTTCTTTTTCCCAGCAAATAAAGTATCGTCTCCAAAAAATAACGTTCCGTTGTATTAGCCAGTCGTGAAACAAAGTAGATGTATCATTGTACTGTTGAATACTCTATTGCAATTTTTTTACTAAGACTCGCACATTTTCAATTTTTATACCTTCGTATTGGGGGAAAATTGTACTTTTTAATGCAATTTATTTGAAAACTGCATCTCCATTTATTTTTGAAATATTAATTATTTTGTATTTGTTTGCGTTATTTGTTTAATTTTGGCAACTCAAGTACTCCATTTCTGTAGAAAGGAAAGGAAAAAATAGTTGGAAAATAGCAATTATATCTTTTGTTGCCATTTTCCCATAAAGACTGAAAAAAAAATGTACTTAAAATTTGTTGTATTTTGAAAAAATATAAATGAATGATTTTCGATAAAACATGGAGCTATTATAAATTTAATTTTGAGTATCTATATTAATATTGCAAACAAATGAAAGCCAGGGTTTTCGTACGAGTCCTTGAATTTTCAAACTAAGAAATTCTTCGGTACAAGTATTTTCTTATAGAAAATATCTTCTTAAATAAGGCGCTTCTTAAATCTCTTCTTAAATTTCGCGCGTTTAAACTATATTTATTTTTCTATAAAAAAATACTGATATTTGGCCTTGAAAATAAAGGTACCCGTATGAACCCTGAAGACATATAAATCATTAAATAGTAGATTTTTATTTTATTTATTTATTTATTTATTTTTGTTTCTTTTTTCCGATTTTCTTGAATGACGATAGCTCTTTTTTTTGGATCTGTGTATTACTCAGCAATAGTGAAAGCCTACGCGTACTTTACTGTAGATGTTGTGTAATACTGGATCGCAAAGAGGAATTCTTCTGCGGATGCGGATGCGGATGACATCATTTTACCTAAAATAAAAGCATGTGTTTTAAGTCTTAAAACTGAAATGTATTTTATTCTTTTTGTGTATATATATACACATATATATATTTTCATCGGGGGGGAGGCGTCACCAAATTCTGAAAAAGCAGACTTCCTCTTTTCTAGTTGATAAGTATTTTTTCTTCCACTTTAAATGCTTTAAAAATGTGCTAAAAAATAGTCACCGTTTGTTCGTTAACTTTTAATATATCACAATTTTTTTATGTTGACTTACAAGGAAAAATAAGATGGTATTTCATAGAACCCAAACTTCCTCTACATATTTTTTAGCCCCCGGTACGGTATGCTATTTCTTTCTCCCAGCTTATTTTGGGTCGTCTCCAAGGAATAACGATACCTTACAGAAGCCAGCTGTAAAACAAAGCAGTACGATTAAATACTATATTGCGATTTTTTTTAACTCGTAAGCATCGCACATTTTCAATTTTTATATCGTCGTATTGGAAAAAAAGGTATTTTTAAATGCAATTTATTTGAAAACTGTATCTCCATTTATTTTTGAAATATTAAATTTTTGTAGTTTTTGGAGCCATTTTCTTAGTATTGGCGACGGATGTACTCCATTTCTGTAGAAAGTAAAGGAAAAATAGTTGTAAAATTTTAATTGTATATTTTTGTTACCATTTTTTCATAACAACCGAAAGAAAATGTAATTAAAATACGTGCTATTTTCAAAAAATATATAAACGAATGATTTCTGTTAAAACATGGAGCTATTATAAACTATATTTAATAGACGCATTAGGTGTCACGTCAGTCATTATGTTTTGGTTGGAAATTGACTCCAAACAAGCGATTGCTGTGCGTCATTTCTTTTTAAATATAAATCTTAGAAAATGTTACCGGTACATATCAAGTATTAAAACACCCAGATTTGCGATATAGATATACTATTGTTATACTATCCAAACAAAACAGAAAATACACCTTAGCGACTGTTTGTTTGGAGTCAATTTCCAACCAAAACGTCATGACTGACATCACGACTGAAATCGTCTATTTTAAGTATCTATATTAATGTTACAAACAAATGAAGGCATATAAATCATTAGACAGCCCTTTTTTTGGCCTAGTTTCTTTAATGACGCATCTTTTTTCTGCATTTCTGTATTATTTCGCAATAGTGACGCCCTATGCCTACTTTACTGTAGATGTTTAAGAGTGGATTCTAAATGTGGAATTCTTAAGCGGATGCGAATGACGTCATTTTACGTAAAATAAAAGCGTGTGCTGTAAGTCTTATTGAAATATGTTTTGTACTATTTATACATACATACATTTTTTTTCATCGGGGTGACACTAAATTCTGAAAAAGCAGAATCCCTGTTTTCTAGTTTATTATTTACTTTCATATTGTTCGCGAATTTACACGTGTCTGCTAATGTTACCAAGCGTCCCAATTTACGCACGACATCCCGATTTTTAGCGTTTCTAAGACCCGTTTCATAACAACCTCGCGTGATGACAAAAGTTCCGATTTTCAAATTTCTGCATGCTATTCGTTAGTCTGCATCCAGTGAAACGTAACACAGTCATAGCTGCCAACATTTACGCTTTTTTCTTACCACTAAAATTTCATAGTATATATTGTCTTACTTAATCGTCGAAATCTCACGATTAAACAAGGCGAAAATATCTATTAAATTTTAGTGGTAGGAAAAAAGCGTAAAAGTTGGCAGCTATGCACAGTAAACTCTTCAACAATGTCATAGTCCCTAACGGAAGGAATACTTACTACAGTGTCTAGAAGTATACCCTTAGTATCAGAACTGTACGATTGGAAACCTCACTAAAACGGAATTTTCTTTCGGTACCTAGCGAATCCGCTTTCACATATTATAGCCTACAAATATGTATGCTTATTTAGAATAGTAAAAGCTACTAAGATGAAGATTCATAAGTTAACCGACAGGACAAAGTTTTCGTATCAGGCAGGTTTACGTCTTAACAGGTGCATGGCTTTTATGGTATTCCTTCTGTAAGGATGACTATTTTTTTCGTTTAGGAAAGGATTCTATTACAGACGGGTTCCGCTTTTATACAGTTTATTGTAGTTTTATGTCCTGATTTATAAACTGTTAGTAGCTGCGAAATCTTCCGCTTTTTTGTACCACAAAAACGTAATAGAAGTTTTTGCATAATTTAATCGGCAGATTACGGCGATTTAAAAAGGTAAAATTCACTATAATATAATAGAAGTTTCTGCATTATTTAATTGGCAGATTAAGGCGGTTTAAAAAGGCAAAATTTACTATAAAATTTCTGTGGTACTAAAAAGCGTAAGAGTTGGCAGTTTGCATTTTCTTTTTCTCCCTGTCCTATGTTTTTGTGATAGTAGACCTGATAACACTAGTGTCTGGTCAGGACCTGACTACCGCCGGGCTAAACTGCTCCCAATAAATCTGAATAGAAATTTTTACCATTTATAAACATCTTATTAATTCAGAAATTCCGTTTTAAATAAGGCAAAATGTTTTTTTTTTTAATGGTAAAAGTTTTCCCCCGGTGATAATCATGCCCATCGTCTTCTCCATTTTTCAAAGTTTGAAAAGGGAAATGATTTGCAAAAATAAATATTATTATTATTTTTTTTTATCTATAGAAACTTCATTTTTTTTTTTTTTTTTTTTTTTTTTTTTTTTTTGCAAAATTCTAATGTGTGTAAGCAAAATCCTATTCCGTAAAAGAATGTAATTTATGCTTTTTTAAGGGAAGACTCGACTGGGTGCAAACATAGGGGAAATATGCGTAGTTTTAAGACTTTTAAAGTTCTTTGAAAACTACCAGACAAAAAATTTGATACAATTCTGAATCCTTATTCACTGGATTATGCTCAAGAATTATGACAGGCAAGTTTTACTGTGACTGAAACATTTTATTTTAAAGTGTTGCCAGTTTGTCCGCCATTTTTATTTCGAAATTTCAAATTCTCACAGGAAACTTTGAAAGAAGAATTTTTAATTCAAGGAAAGATATGACTGGGACGCATACTCACATTAATTTTACTCTAACATTTTATACTAATTTATTATATGTAACTAAACTTTATCCAAGTATTTATATATTTTTAAATTCGTGTGTCTGATAAAACTGTGATAGAACTTCATACAAATTAGAAGTGTCTAAGTTTTTTAGTTCTCTTAAAAATTGTACTTTTCAGCTAAAAATCCAAAGAACTCCTAAAGTGCTCAAGCGATTTCGATAAAAAAAAATTTTGGTGGTAGAGTATAAATATAAGATCATATCGTCGGTACCATGTCAAACTATCCAATGTGAAAACAGTGGGCTTCTTTTATAAAATTCAGAATTCATGATTGGCACCACTTTTCTGAAATGGTAAAATTGCCCTTGTTTTCTCCTTAATTAATATGACATTAAATAAGGTTAAATAAGGTGGATTTCACTATTTCAAAAAACTGGTGCCAATCCAGAAATCTGAATTTTAAAAAAAGTAGCCCTCTCTTTTCACATTGGATAGTTTGACATGCTACCGACGATATGTGGCGGGCAGTTTTGAAATTTTTTAATTAGTTTCAGAAACAAAATCTTAAAAATGGAAAATTTCTGAAAAATTGCCATTGCCCTAAAACAAAAAGTTTTAGTCACAGAAAAAAATGTCTGTCATAAGTCTTGAGGATAATCCGATGAATATGGATTCTAAATTTCATCTAAATCGGTCTTGTAGTTTCCGATGAAACTGGTTTTAAAGCTCGCATATTACCCGTAGGATTGTACTCAGTCTCGTCTTCCATAAGTAATAAATGGAACAATGGAACAATGTTAGCAGGTGAATGGATTCCTTAGTTGCATTGCAACTGCACATCCAGGCTATAAATATTGTGTGTTTCAATGCATTGGGAGCCATAAAAAATAAAGTTTAAGCGCGGCTGGTGGCCACAAGTAAAAAATAAAAGTACAGAAGAAGACAATTATAAATTGTTAGTATAGCAATGAGAGAGAGAAAAAAAAGTTCCATATGATCCAATAAAATGTCCATGAACAGGCGAAAAAGCTACCAAAGCGAAGCCCCAGCATAAAAAAAAGACTCTTTTCAGAGACCATACATTAGTATAACACAATTAAATGCAAAACATAGTTCGAAAGTTTAGAAAAAATGGAAATATTTACATATTTACAAAAAAATATGATAAAAGTTTATAAGTTAATGCACAATACAGAATAAAAAAAGATAATAAAAAACATCACTGAGGAGGGTTCAGACTAACACAACTTAAAAAAGCACAAAAAGCATAGGGGAACAAGGGAAAAAGAGAACGGATCCCGCCCAGTCTGGTAACTCAATGGAAATAGATGATAGAACCCCAAGTTATCAGTATCCGTCATTAAATAAAATAATATATATATTTTTTTTTAATTTCTGGTGTGGATTCGTATTTTCTGAATAAAAATGGATACCAAACTAGCAACCCTGATACTTTAAAGCAAAGGCAATTTTTCAGAAATTTTATATTTTCAGAAAGTGTTTTTTTCTTAAACTAATTAATTTTTTTAACTGTCTGCCACATATGATCTTATATTTATACTTTACCACCAAACACAAATATCGGAATTGCTCTAGTACTTTAGGAGTTAATGGGAGTTTTACCTGAAAAGTATGATTTTTCAGGAGAGACCAAAAACTTAGACACTTCAAACTTGTGTGAAGTTCTTGCACAATTAACACATGGATTAAAGTATCTATAGACACCTGGATAAAATTTAGTTACACATAATAAATGGGGTAATGGTTTAAACCTCATCGGTTCTATGTCATTTCTCGTATGATTTCGGGACCAGCATCTCTTACACGAATTTTATTCGGTTAGCACCACTTTTTTTAAGAAGCATTTTTACTTGTACTTTGAAAACATATGAATACTACAAAATCTATATTTTAAATACAGTTCTGCGAATATACTATAAAATTAGAATCAAGCATAAAATGTTAACGTAAAGTTAATGTGAGTGAACTTGGCGTCCCAGTCATATCTCCCTTAAAAAAATTAAAAAAAAACTAACACGTAGAAAATTTATTAAAATTTAATAAGATAAAATGCTTTGCCACATGCGATAATAATATTTATTTAGAGGTTTACATACATATTTCACAAATTTAAAAGAAAATCTGAGAACTCCATTTTGCTGTGTTGGAAAGCTAAATTGGTGAAACCGAAATAGAACTCTTATATTATTAACTAAACAGTTTAATTAGTGTTATTAGAGCTTTTGTTAACTATACATTAGAAAGAAGCATCTAATTAAATCTCAGTATTGACTCTCGTGCTATTAATGTAAGTGGAATGTTGCGTGAGAAAAGTGATTAGCAAATGGCTACAAAGTTACCTAATGCCTTAATTCTTAAATGAAGACTTATCATGAAGTATGTAAATGATAGCAAATAATTGATTGCGACATTAACCGTTAATTAACTATACTAAAGATTTCACCCGTGAATAAATTTCAGAACTATATTTCTTGTACATTAATAATTTCGTTTCCGATTGTTCTTAATGGACGAGACAAGGTTCAAAAGAAATGTATACATGCTTGTAGAACACTAATAAAAACAAATAGCAAGATCGGGCAAAAAGTACAGTCGTGGGGGAAAAAATGTAAACACACCCTACTAATTCCTCAACAAATTATCGTAGACAAAAGTTACTGGTACCGAACGATTAGAAATAAAGTCTACTTTTAAATAACGTATATAAAATTTCCTTAGGAGGCCAACTACATATTGAAACGAACCATAACTTTGTTTTTTTCAGCGGCAATACCCAATTTTAACGGGATATTTCAAATCTTTGGTTCAAACTATTTCTAGACACCAAATTTCAAGCCATTTGAATCATAAGTTTTTGAATTATAAACATTCAAAATTTAGTGCTTCTAATGTTAAATTACATTTTCATATTTTTATTTATAACTTCTGAAATTATGATCCTAATGTGCTAATTTTTTATGTCGCAATAAAACTGATATGCCCAAACATAAATACATTGAATTTGTAATTTTTATAATTTTCTGATATGAATTATGAAATTAATATTTAAAAAAATTATGAATTGCAACCTACAATTTTTTTGATGGATTCAGATTTATTAAGTCCTGCTTTATGGAAATCCAAAATTTCACATTTTTCTTCCAAGTAGTTTTCAAATTATGCTCAAAAAACGGCAAAATGATGGTTTAAGGGGCCGTCTATGATAGAAGTGACTAAATATTTTGAAATTTCTTATGCTATCCTGTAATCTAACAGGCTTAATTGACTGCTTAAGGTGCCGTGATCAAGAAGGGAGTTCACTCAGTTAACAATCGAGTACCAAACTTCAATTTGGATACAACCCTTAAAATACGCTCGTTTTAAAATAATTAATTTCTCGGAAAGTTATGGTACCAATTGCATAAACATTTGTTTTTAGACTAATTGAAGGGTGTAGAGTTCATTTATACTGTCAGAATTGTGTACTACTATTGAAAAAAAAACAAAGATATGGTTCGTTTTATTATGTAGACGGCTTTCTAGCCAAATTTTATATACATCATTTAAAAGTAGACTTTATTTCCAATCGTTCGGTACCAGTAACGTTCTTCTACGATAATTTGTTGAGGAGTTAGTAGGGGGTGTTTCCTTTTTTTTTCCCACGACTGTACACGGGCTTGTAGAACACTAAAAAAAATAAATAGCAAGATCGGGCAAAATGTATATTAACACGAGAACTAACGTGAGCTGTCACTTTGACTGCTATAATATGAATATGTTTCGGTTCAAACCAGAAATTTGATTATGAAATAGGTTTAAAAGATACAAAGAAGAAAAACGTTAACCCCTTCGCGACTAGAGCGCTTTGCTGAATTTTTAATCTTTTACCACCGGTTTTTCAAAATAGAAACATTTTCTGTAGTTAAATCGCGAAAATATTCATACTAAATAAGTTAAAATTTAGAATAAAAAATAACTGATGGCAATAATTGAGGATAAAAACTGCATATATATTAAGCGTCCTATCTTAACGTGTTTGCGGCGGGTGTCGAAGGGTGTTCGACACTAGCGCCTCTCTTCAAATGGCGGCCGTCGACGACCCTTCGACACCTGTTAATGCTATTTCAATTCATTCTGTATCTGTCTAGCAAACTGGTAACATCTTTAAATTTTTCCCTAGCCTTCTTCAAGAGTTTTGCTCGATACCTGTGCTACCCGCAACCGGATTTTTTTCAGGCAAAAATATAAAAATTGGCAAAATTTGTTATGGGACATTTATAGCATTGCATTAAGATTAAATTTCCATAAAACAAAAACTTCAGCCACGAGGAATGATTTCACCTCATACGGCTTAGCCGCCAGCGTGTTAAATGGGAGAAATAACTTCAAGATTAAAGAGGCGGTCACGACGCGCCACGTAGTGGATGGGGTTGAACTACAGGAAAATGCCTTACTGTTTTCTTACTTCACACCACTAAAATTGGAAGGTTTTTTTCACCTTGACTAATAGCTGAAAAATCCCAGGTTAAGTAAGGCGAAGAAAACTTCGTGGTGTAAGTGCATCTGGACCCCACCCGTTATTGTTGCGCCATTATTTTGCAATAAATATGGTAAACAAATTCATATTCTATGTAAGACTAAAGATTTAGAAAATATGGGCAGATGATAGATATTCTGTCATATATGACGCCACACTAAAAGCACGCGTATGGGGATTATCAACCTCGTCCACAAGATGGCGCAGCTGTGTTAATTTACCCCGATTCCAGCATTAAGTTTGTACGCTTAATATGTATTCAGTTTTGTTGAGGATTCTAAACACCTTGAGTGCACGTATAGCTTGTCGCTCGTCCCCAAGGGATTAAATAATAGAGTTAAACTGTTTTAAATCAAAATTCTGTTGTGAAGTATACTTATAAAACTTGACTCAAATTTCCGATAGTTCTAGTGTTAAGGTACAATTCTTAAGCTCCAGGATCATACATTTATTTTCAACATAGTCGCCGTTAAGATTAACGCATTTCTCCCAATGTATAATAAGTTTTTTTTTTCCGCCACTGATAATTTTTTCCGACTTTTCTCAAATACAGGACTTGACAACTGCCTTCTGCTCATCGTCCGAGGTGTAATGATTACTCTTTAGGTCTCTCTTGAGGAGAGGGAAAAATAAAAATTGAAAAGCGCAAGATCGGGATTTTACGGTATTCCAATTAATCATTAATGAATCCGTCATATTCCTAGGATATTCCAATATGGTTTGCAATACGCTTTCGAGTGATTCGCCAGTCATTTTGAATCACATCATCGACGAGTTTGCGATGTTTGTCATCTGTGGCAGTATTGGACGTCCGATGCGTTTTTCATCAACAATTATATCTTTTCCAGGCAAAACAAAATTTTATTGCCCATCGATTTACAACAGACCTATCATCTGGATCGTCAGCATAAACAGCCTTTAACCGCTTGAGGGGCAGTGGGGTATATTATATCGCACCTAATTTAAACAAAATTCAAACCAGAAGCTTTTAACTAAATTTTATATTTTTACCTTTGGGGGGGGGGTGTTAAAAAGGTGCTTTTCCTTATTTTAAAATGATTTTTTTCGATTATTCCGGCGAGAATTCGATATTACAGAGACATTATTTCTTGCCCTCCAAAGGGTTAACCCCCTGAGGGGCGGTGGGATAAAATATATCCCACCTAATTTAAATAAGATTCTCGGCAGAAAATTTTAACTAAATTTTATATTTTTAACTTTGGAGGAAATTTGTTGAAAAATTGCTTTTTCCTTATTTAAAAATAAAATTTTTCGATTATTCCGGAGAGAATTCAATATTTAGAGACATTTTTACTTGCCCTTCAAGGGGATAAACGGCAATGAATCTCAGTAGGAATCACTTTTTCAGCAGATTAAATTACGATAAAAGCAAGCTGCTTAACTCGCGTTGACATAGCACTAGTACACGTCTTCCTATTTCCGCTTCTCAAAATATACTAGATGAATTCAGCTACCTCAAATCTGCGCATACGTTTGAATGTTACTTTTACATGCCACCGAGTGCACTTCTGAAGGTAATTTCGTTTGCTCTGTACAAGAACGTGTGCATTTCGTATCAGCCTACCCTCGTACTTTATTTCCTTAGATGTATGTAGCGCGTATAGACGTCGTTTTTTAACACTTTGCGGTCGAGTGTCGGCAAATAACTGCGCAGACTTTATATGCAGGATTCTCTTTTTATATTCCATTCACAACACTATATTTTAACATTTTTTAGTATATTTCTCTTGTACATGTTGTCAAAGTACAAGTAAAAATGTTTATTAACACTAGAACGTCCAGATGGTGTCAATTCGACACCAACCAGATGATTAAAAGTCGATTCGAACCGGAAATTGCTTCATAAAATAAGGTAAATACAAGCCTCAAAGAAGTAATTTAAATAAATATGATAAATAGTTTTCAATAAAACTGCTGGTTTCAAATAATTTTATTAAGGTTGAGTAAACTTTCCGTACGGTTCAGTCTTAACCCTTGAGGAGCGGTGGGACACATTATATCCCACTTAATTTTAATTAAGATTTGCTTTTAATTAAATTTTAGTTTTCTAACTTTGGTGGCATATGGCTGCAAAATTGCTTTTCCTTGTTTTGTAAAAAAAAATTTTCGAAAATTCCGGTGTTAATTCAATATTACAGTAACACAATTCCTTACCCATGAAAGGGAAGTGGTACCAGCAGGAGAGGTGTCTGTCCGAGGACAATATAGCATTTTAATATTTTTAGAGCTTAATTATAAAATAATGCATTAACTTGTAAGGTCCTTTTCTGTTAGCCAGGCACTGGTGATAAATTGCCAAATATTCTCCGTAACGCTTACAGTTATGTACGAGTGGAAACAACAATGGATTTAATGATGGGCCGATAAACCCTCGCCAAAATATGACAAATGTCTGTGAAACTGCAAGAATTTTAAAAATTAAACAGTTGATAATAAATTATACATAAAAATAAAGAGTATTATTTAAAAAAAATCCTCTTTTACTAGTTAAATATTAATTAATATACGATTATACATTGAGAAATCCAATTATCAATCCTTAAATGATAGTTTAAAAAATGTTTCATATTTTCTTTCCTGTTGCACCATCTTAAAAAAGAAAGAGCGATAATGAATGCATTTTTTTTACTAAATTCACTTGCCTGCGCTTTCTACCAAGAGAATTTTTCATAACTGAGTTGGTTGCGCAAGCAAAATTACTATACTGTGACGGAAATTTTTGGGGAAAAAGTTGAATTGCAGTAAAAAACTTAGGCGTGGTTTTCAAGATCGAGATACAATGCTTATGAAAAAGTGTTTAATAATTTTGTTTAATACTTATTTCAGAATATAAAAATACAAAAGTTATGAACAAAATCGTGCATGTTACTTCGAACATTGAGCAATTACCAATTGTTTCATAGTAAAATAAAATAAATCAGAACATTATAAGTGAAGGTATACGCAGTCTTAAAAAAAATAAACACCCCTACTATTTCTTCAGCAAATTCTTGTAAAAGAAAGTTACTGGTACCAAACGATAGGAAATACAGTCTACTTTCACATGACGCATACATAATGTGCTTAGAGTGCCATCTACATATTACAACAAACTTAAACTTTGTTTGTTTGAACAGCAACACACAAGTTTGTCATCATAAATAAACTCTACACCCTTTAATTAGCGTAAATGCAAATTTCCATGAAATTAGTACGATTAGTTTCCGAGAAATTAATTATTTTAAAATGAGCCAATTTTAAGGGCTGTATCCAAATTCAAGTTCGGTACTCGATTGTTGAAATGCTACAGTACGACTAAGTCACTTCTATCAATGTATTTTATCTTGACAATATGACCATTTCCCTCACTTAATATATTTCGACTACTTCCAGCAATATGTTTGAATAAAATGAGTAAAAATTTATATATTTTTTAAATTGTGCTTTTTTGTACATAATACACGGCCTTAAACCATCCTTCTGACGCTTATTAAGCATAATTTTAAAACTTACTTGTAAGAAATTTTTTTAATTTTGAATTCGCATGAGGAAGGACATAATAAATATAAATATTTCAAGAAATTTATAGATTGCACTTCATATTTTTTTGAAATATTAATTTCAAAATTCATAATTTATATTATATATATATTTTTTTTAGAAATTCATTATATTTATGTATGTATATTTCTCTCATAAATATGGCAAAAATTCCTATTTATTTCCACTGGTGTTAGTTTGCCCAGGTCATATAATGTTTTTACTGATATATATCATATTATATATATTTTGATACTCACAGGAGGTTGTCTAGGTTGTAACAATATGGTGGAAACGTGGGGCCCTGCGACCGCCGAAGTAAACTCCTACTGGGACATATGTGGTTATATCTGGACATATATGAAATTAAGTGATAATTCTATGATCATCTGGAAATAGAATTAAGTATACAGCATAGAGTGAAAATGCAGAATGTAATTACAACATCTCTAAAGAAAAAAAAATAGAATGTAGTATATAATCAAATTCAATAAAAAAAAAATTCTTTATCAATCTGCACCTTAGCTAAAATACCTAGTTTTGATTTTACACATCCGTTGATTTAAAGACTTACGGAAATTCAATATTACTATTTTTTAATAGTAATCTTCCTCTGATTTTACTGCACAAATCTACGATTAAATAATGCGAATGTTACTATTAAAATACAGTGTTATTCAACTTCCGTAAATGTTGAAACCTATTATCGTGTAAAAACAGAATTAGGTATACAACATAGAGAGAAAATACAGAATGTAATTTCAACATCTATTCAGAGAGAAAGTAAATTGTAGTATCTAATGAAATCCATTTAATACTCGATAAAAAATAAAACTATACATAATCGCAAAAAAATATTTCAGAAGTCTACATTTAGCTTCATATTTGTAATAATTTTTAATTGGTAATTTTACTATAGTCATAAAATGCGATATGTTTCGTTTATGTATGAAAAACTTTATTCATTAATATCATAAAATTCAGATATCTATTCAGCTAGTAGTTTTATTAAAGTTATTTCGGATTATTTGTTTATCTCGTCATTGAAATATATGCAAATAATCACTTTTTCTAACAAAATTTCAGATTATTTAGGGAAATAGCGTTTTCTGTAAACAGAATTTTTATTAATTGCTCTTAAGGAGAAATTGTGGTTGATTTAATAAATGAGCAGAAGTCTCCTTGTATTAGGTAATTTTAAAACAGAAAATGTATAGTTACTCAGATGAATTAATGGTTGTGTAACTTGACTCTCGAAATTTATTATGAAGGTAAGAAAAAATCAAAGTTTCAAATTCGTTAAATATTCATTTGAACAGCATTATTTTCTTTAACAAATCTAATTTTACTAGAGCGAAGTATTTTCATTAAAAAATTTTGTTTCCGTTCTGTAAACAGAATTGTTATTAATTGCTCTTAAAGAGAAATTGTAGTTGATTTAATAAATGAGCAGAAGTCTTCTTGTATTAGGTAATTTTAAATTAGAAATTTTATAGTAACTTCGACAAATTAATGGTTGTGTAACTGTACTTGCGAAACTTATTATGAGAGTTAGAATAATTTAGTTTCAAATTCGTTACATATTGATTTGAACACCATTATTTTCTTTAACAAATCTAATTTCACTAGAGAGAAGTATCTCCAATAAAAATGTTTGTTTCCGTTCGTAAAATGTATTTAAGAATATTTAATAACATTTTAATTAACATCTAACAATTTAAAATGTTACTTTTTCGAAATACGTATTGTTGCTGATGATTTGTAACTATTTTTAGTTTTATTGCGCTGTATATCTATTTATATGATACGCCAAGGTTACAATACCGACTTGCGCTCATCCTCGGGAGAAAAAAAAAGCATATCGCGGCCGTGTTAGGCTTATGTATTCCGATGCAGTATATAAGGCAACTGTTCGATTTATAATAATCTACGTTGTATCACATCTGTTCTTCTTCATTTTCTGTAAAACCTCCAAAAACTATACAATTATAACATTTTAAGTTCTAAATTATAAATAACGAGATATACAAACGAACACCGTTGCCATTCAGAAGCACAAATTCCAAATCTAGAACAAAATGAACGACTCTTTGATCGTTTCGTTAATCCCATTAATAATTAATTCCATCTAACATTCTATTCTGCTTTTAAAATAAATGTAAAAGCTAATTAAAGCCTTTAAATATTTTGAAATGAGTTTTTCACGTATTTTTATTCTAAAACCACAAATTCCAAATCTAGAAACAAATGAACGACCCTTGGATCGGTTTATAAAAAAAATACCGGTTAATATCCGATACTGCTCTTAAAATATTTGTAAAAGCATATTAACCCTCTCGCTTCGTAAGTAATTCTTCGCGATCAGCGTCTTTTACAGAATTTTTAATCTTTTATCACCGGTTCTTTAAAGCAGAAATTTTTGACTATCGTAATCGTAGGGTATCTTAATCGTATCGTATCGTATCGTATCGTAATCGGTTAAAATGCCCTGTTAAATCATACAAAGTTTGCGCTAAAAAATAACTGCTGGGAATAACCAAATAGTTTAAATTAGACGGAAAAATGCATGCCCGAGTATATATCGGGTTGCGCAACGAGATGGTTAACCCCTTAACTGATTTGCCGGTACGGTGTATGGGCAAGAAGAGTTTTCTTGTTTCGTTATTAAAAGCTTTTCGACACCACTAATTTTAAACTGGAATTTTAGCTTTCTTTAATAGCAGAAATATATCTATTGTATAAGGCGAATATTTCAGTTTTTGTACAATAAATAGTATAAAAGTTCTGTACAGTCCTTATTTTTAGTTTGTTGTGTCAAAGAAAATTAACTACCTTAGGGGTTAAAGCCTTTAAATATTTTGAAATGTATTTTTCACTTTTACATACCCACTCAGGTTTTTATGAAAAACGGACAGCGGTTTCATGCATTGACTACCCTTATTTTAACATTGTTTTGGCGCCGACTATCGGAAATCAATATAAATGAAGAAAATTTTGATTGAAATTATAGTTTCGTTGTATTCTAGAAAAAGGTAACTAGCGCTGTCACCGTCGCCGTTAATGAACTTTTTGTTTCTAGGATCTTTCTTCGTTAACATTAAAAAAATACAGCATATAAAAAATTTGAAAGAGTATGTCAAAATCATGCCATTAAAAAAGTTTTATAGGATCAAAAACTATATGTAGGAATTTAATTATTTTAGATCGATTTATGCATTAGAAGTTGACGGCGTGCAGACTGCATTTATGTTTTAAATTTGATTCATATTTCGAGGTTTTATTTCCATTTTATATTTAAATTTTGCGCATTTCGAAAGATATTTTTTACATATGATAGAAAATGGTATTATTTTAAATTGTTGTCGATTTTAAAAACAGTGTAAAAAATAATATTTTCTTCAAATAATAAAAAAAAAAATATTTAACAGTGGCTATTACAAACAGAATAAAACTTTCAAATTAGAATTAAATGATTACGTGTTAAAAGCAGGAAAATATTGAAAATTACGTCATAAGAACTATATTCACACTTGAATTTTAAAAGAGAAGGAAAATTTTAAAATAATAAATTTATCATTATGTGTTAAAACTCGTAAAGGGAAGAAATTACGTCATATTTAAAATGACCATTTAATAATGATGCAAAACCGTTTAAATTTAAAAATGTATTTGCTCGAGACATTTATTTAATAATTTGAGATGATTTTTCAACATAATTTTACTAAAAAAAATTACATACCGGAAAGAGTACAAAAAAAAAAAAAAAAAAAAAAAAAAAAAAAAAATTGTAATGTATATTCCTCAAGAAAATAAATTGTTGTATTCGTGTAGTCTGCCTATACCCCTTAGGGTGGTCAGAATAAATATAATTATAAATCAGAAGTTTCACTTGTTGCCGCTATATCGCGTGAAGAATATAATGAATATCAAAGCCATTATTTTACCTTGTTCTGTAGTTAAACATTCTCAAAACTAGAATTAGAAGAACGGTCGATTGTTCCAGAACTAAAATGCACTCTAGATACTTTTAAAATTTGCATTGCATTTAAGCCAAGACATTATAAGGAGTAATAAATTCTTGACAAATTAAAAAATCCAAAATTATAAAAACTTTAAAACTGGCAAAAAATTCATAAGACGAAATGTAATATTCCTTTTGATTCAATCACAAGCTGCACAATATGAAATTAAAAAAGTTTTCTCTTTACTTAAAAGGTGACAGATAATTATAATATAGATGTTACAACTTTAAAATATACATTTTATTTAAATTTTCTAGAACTTTCGTTCCTCAATCCCGCAGCCATCGTCATGGAATATTTTCATTAATTATCGTTCAATCCATTTCGAATACGTCCCTTCTCTGGATATAAAACTTTCCAATTTCAAACGAAGCGACGTTATGAAATGAATAGAAGGGCAATTAATGAAAATAGCACCTGTCGATGCCTGTTGGAATGCAGAACGAATGTAAAATGAAATTTAAGTAACTTGTACGTTTTAAACTTGTAACACATGTATTATTATTATCTGTCACACTATAAGTAAAAAAAAAAAAATTAAAGTTCACATTGTGTAGTTTGTGCTTTATAATAGCGTTAGTAAAACTATAATCAATAAAATTACGTTGTCTTAGTAAACTGCTGCTGAGATTTGGATTGAAAATGTAAATAATTTTATTTGAATGCAGCGTAAGAATATGTATTCATTTATAAAACATATTTGATCAAAAAATCCATATTTTTGCACAACGCTAAATAGAGTTTGATTTAAAACAGAATATCGTATGCATAAAAAAATTCTTCTAAACTGCCCTTACCAGTACAGCAAATAGCAAAGTATTAAAACTTTGAAAAGGGTTTTTAAATAAACAGATGATTATCAGAAAAAGTGAGAAACTGCACTTTAAATCTTAACACGTTCACGCCGGCGCGGTGGGTCACACTCGATTGTCTCAGAGTTGTCAAGTCTCCGGCTTTTTGCACACTACTGCTATTTTAGAGAAAATGTTGTCCTTTTAAATTGCCCAATTGTTCTAATTAAATAAAACAAGATTTTCTGCATTAAAATACTGGTATCAAAAAAGCCGGAGACTTGGCAGCTCTGAGACAGTCGAGTGTGACACACCGCGCCGGGGTGAATGTGTTAAAAAACGAAATAAAAGAGCTGTAGCGTAACATCTAGTCAAACTCAATTTAATATTAATGAAAAGCATTTTTCCACATATTGGAATGAAAGCTTAATGCACACAATCATAAAATGTATTCAGGAAACCGGTTCCCAAACTATGAATCGCGAACCACTGGTGAGTCTGAGACGATATACTGATAATGGCAGGGATCGTACGCTTCAACGATATTTTAACAGAGTTTTCATATAGTAATATTTGCATATTTGCATTACATAATGAAAAAATAATCTATCTTCAGAAATACCAACCAGTACTTTAATGAACTTTCTGGTACGAAAATATGAGAAATTCAATGAATACTATATTAATATTTGAAAATTTTTCCAGAGAGAGCAAATAATTTGAAATTTCATTTTCATTTGAAATATCCAATGAATACTTTGATGCTTTCGAACCCTGTAATGGAGTTATGAATAAAGTGGATGAGACATATAAAGTATTGCCTACCGGTTGCGAGTGAAGTTTGAGTTAGGTGTACATATGAGTTCCGCCATTTTTACGATTTTAGGCTTAACCCCTTCGCGACGGGAGCCTTTTACGAAATGTTTATTACTTTGCTACCGGTTTAAAAAAACAGAAGTTTGTGCCTATTCAAATAGGGAAAATGCTCGGATTAAATAAAGCAAATTTTACAGTAAAATTTTACTGGTGAGGATAAACGAGGATCCTTAGGCCTATTTCCGGCACCTATACGTGTCGCTCCTCCCCAAGGGGTTAAGGCTGCGTCACTCTGGAATACTATCGTCTTCCAAGATATAGATTTTAAAATATTATACATTTTTCAAAGAGAGGCAAAACTGAATGAAATATCTGTGAATGGTATAGAAAGAGTTTATATCATAAAAGCTATTCTATTGTCACCAACCGTTTAAAACAAATTAAAAAGAAAACTGTGGCTGTTTTATCCGGAACATAGTATCTTGCACAAGAAACTGAAGAATGCACGACAGTTAAAACTTATGCATATAAAGGTTACACCAGAAGATAATATTTATTAAAATGTCTTACAGATGCTGCTAGAAATCGACGAGATAAATAAAACATAGTGCACGAGATCTTCAAAGAGGGCAATAATTGGTGATGCATGCTTTCTTTTAGAGAACGGCACATTTTAGTTAACGCTACTCTGGCAACGGAAGTTCTAAAATCACTGTAGTTTGAAAGATCCATCAGATAAAACTTCTCATATTGCATGCAATTTCAGTGCATCATATTTTTAGCTCACTCTTTATGACACTGCATTACATGAAATTTTTTTCTTTGATAGAGGCTTCAAGCTACAGTAATTTTAAATCTTTTTTTACCGCAGTAGCGGTGATATTTTTCCTTCAAGCAACATATTTAAAGTTTCCTCCGGCTAAAATTAACGCATGCATCAGAAATCTCGAACTAGGAAGATCACATGCACCTAATGTAATTTATCTTGTTCATAACTAGCATAACCAATAGGACATTTTTTAAACGTTCCTATCGAGGCCAAATCTATTTTGCCCTTAATTTTACAGAAAAGAGTTACGTACAGGAAAAAGTACAACACAAAAAAATTATAAAATCAAATCATTGCTTTACATCTCAAGCAAAGCATTCTAATTGTGCAGTCTGGATATACGCCATCTGGTGGTCAGAATAACTGTAATATTAAATCAGAAGTTTCAGTTCTTAACATTACATCGCGTAATGAATACAATGAACATCAAAGCCATTATTTTATATTTTTCTGTAGTTAAGCATTCTCAAAACTAGAATTAGGAGAAGGTCGATTGTTCAAGAACTAAAATGCACTCAAAATACTTTCAAAATCTGCAATGCATTTAAGCCAAGACATTATAAGAAGTCATAAACTCTTGACAAATTAAAAAATCCAAATTTATAAAAACTTTAAAATTGGCAAAAAATTCATAAGACGAAATGCAATATTCTTTTTGATTCAATCACAAACTACACAATATGAAATTTAAAAAGTTTTCTCTTTACTTAAAAGGTGACAGATAATTATAATATAGATGTTAAAAGTTTAAAATATACATTTTATTTAAATTTTCTAGAACATTCGTTCCGCAATCCCGCTGCCATCATCATGGAATATTTTCATTAATTACCATTCAATTCATTTGAAATACGTCACTTCGCTTGAGATAAAACTTTCCAATTTTAAACGAAGTGACGTATTTGAAATGAATAGAACGGCAATCAATGAAAATAGCCCCTGATGATGGTTGCGGGATTGCAGAACGAATGTACAAGGAAATTTAAATAACTTGTATGTTTTAGACTTGTAACACATGTATTATTATTATTTGTCACATTATAGGAAAAAAAAAAATTGAGCTCATATTGTGTAGTTTGTGCTTTATAATAGCGTTAGTAAAACTATAATCAATAAAATTACGTTGTTTTAGTAAACTGCTGCTGAGATCTGAATTAAAAATATAAATAATTTCATTTGAATGCAACAGAAGAATATGCATTCCTTTATAAAATATATTTTATCAAAAAATTCATATTTGTGCACAATGCTGAATAACATTTGTTTTAAAACAGAATATAGTATGCATAGAAAAAGCCTTCTATACTGCCCTTAAAATTACTGCTAATTGAAAAGTATTAAACTTTGAAAAGGGTTTTTAAATAAACTGTTAATTTTCAGAAAAAGTGAGGAACTGCTGTTTAATTCTCCAAAAACGGAATAAAAAGCTGCAGTATAACATCTAGTCAAGCTCAATTTAAAGTTCATCAAAAGCACTTTTCCACATATTGGAATGAAAGCTTAAAGCACGCAATCGTAAAAAGTATTCAGGAAAGTAGTTCCCAAAATATTAATCGCGAACCACTGGTTAGTCTGAGACGATATATTGATAATGGCAGGGTTCGCACGCTTCATAGACTTTCAAGCATATTTTACCATAGTTATCATATAGTAATATTTGCCTTAATGAAAAAAAAATTTCTACCTTTACAAATACCGACCAGTACTTTACGAAATTTCTGGTACAAAAATACCTAAAATATAATGAATACCTTGATGTGTACGAACCCTGTAATCGAGTTATGAATAAAGAGTAGGAAACATATAAAGTATTGCCTACCAATTGCGAGTGAAGTGATAGAGGAGGTTGTCACAAGATGGAGGCTGTTATTTTTTTAACCCTTTCAGGAGCAAGATACTTGTATTCATAAAATTTTGAAATAATTGACTGACACCAGTATTTACAAGAAAATGTATTTCTAAACAAGAAAAAAGTATGTTTTCTCATACTTAATAAAAGTGAAATTTTCATTAAAAAATTCGGGTGCCAATGTGGCAAATAGGGATTATAATTATGTGATGCCGTGACGTCATCACCACCCTTCAAGGGATTAAATCGGACCTATAGTTTCTAATTACCACCGCAGCACACTTCGACCAGCAAATTTAAATAATTTTTTTGTCTATTATTAGAAAATTGTATCTTGTTTAAACGCCTTGTTCATGGAGAATTTCTCTTAAAAATATTGTGAAAATTTCTATTCGTTCTTACTGGTGTCAGTTTGTCCAGGTAATATAATCATTTTCACTGATAGTGTCAGGAGATTGTCTAGGTTATCACAACGTGGCGGCAATGCGGTGCTTGACTACCACCTAAGTAAACTTTAACTAGCAGCAAAGAATATCTGTTTTTACCATTATTTTTGTCTGAAATTTTGCATTAAAAAGGCGTTTAAATAAGGAAAACATTTCTATTTAAATATACTGGTGGCAGATTTTTGGGAAATAGTGTTACCCGGTGTCCCGCGTCAACCTGGGCTCCAAACGCTCTGGACCGACACAATCCAAATACTCAAGGCCAGAGGACACGAATGTGACGTCATCACTAATCGACCAAATTCTCACGAGTATTAGAATTCACACCGGAAAATTTTGAACAGCAGTTTTCTTCTATTTTATTTTTGGAAGATCGTGTGTGTAAGCTCCGGTTCTGTTTGCTTTTCGCTCTGACTTTACATGGATATCGCTGACTGATCCTCTAAGCGCCCGAGTAATGGTATGGGTTGTTCTCCTTCCATTTCCTCTATTGCTTCCACTAACTCCCATAGGAGCTTAATTAATAGAGAAACTCTGTCTAATATTGGCTTTAATAATGTTCTTAAAGCTCTTCATTCAAATGAGAATGAAATTCAAAATTTAAATTTCTCTACTAAAAGTAATGTTACTAGTGACCAAAAGGACACTGGTGAGGGCTTTAACCCCGTTATCCCTAAATCCAAAAAAGTAAAAGTAAAAAAAAACGAATAGAGTGCTAAGAAACCTGAAAAAACCGTAAAATCACCCCTGAAAATGTTAACGACGACGTCGAATTCCAATCTGATAATGACTCAGATATCGCTACCTCTAGCGAACATGAAGAAAATGTTCCTGAAACTCCACAGAAAAAACCTAAGCTTATTATGGTGACTGAAGTCCCTAATATTATGCAATTTCTCAATGAACTATCCTCCATGGACAAATTCAAATTTAACGCCAAGCTTGCTGGTGAATTCATTAGAATTTCACCTGATACCATCCGTGACAAGCTAATGCTTCATGAGCATTTCAAACAAAATAATATTCAACGTTATATTATTCCAGACAGGGAAATTCCCCTTAACCCCTTCGGGACGGGAGCCTTTTGCGAAATTTTTAATCTTTTGTCACCGTTTTTTAAAAACAGAAATTTGTGTCTTCTTGAATCGAGAAAATGCGCTGATTAAATAAGGCAAATTTTACAGTAAAATTTTACTGGTGAGGAAAAACAAGGATTCTGAGCGCTCCATGCGGCACGTATACGTGTCGCTCGTCCCCAAGGGGTTAAAGCCGTAATTCGTGGACTTCCTAGAAATATTGAAATTGAAACTGTCAGAGAAACCCTCGCTTGTCGAGGATTTACCATCACTAAATTTTCGCAAATGAAAAGTAAAAGAGACGGGAAACCCCTCCCTCTCTACTTGATTGAACTTCCTAAAAATCCCACTAGCTTTGAAATCTTCAATGTACGCTCTGTGTACAATCTTAGAGTTGAAATCGAAAGATTTCAACTGGCTAAAAAAGCCACACAATGTTACAAATGTCAAAAGTTTTTTCATATAAGTGCCAATTGTCATATTAATCCTTTAACGCTCGAATTAAATTACGGTTGAATAATTCAAATTGCTTATTGGCACCATTTTTATGAAAAAGAAATATTCTCCTTATTTAATGACAGTAAAAACGATACTAAAATATAGCCAATTTCACTATTTTATAAAACTGGTGGGAATCAAAAAATTTGAGTAAAATACACAGCCCGAGAATATGACGGGAGCGAGAATTAAGGGGTTAATCCTAAATGCGTAGGGTGCGGTGGCCTGCACCTCTCTACAAACTGTGAAAATAAAAAAACTAAGGACTCTGATGTTCCTAAACCACCACCGAAATGTGCTAACTGCTCTCTGGAACACCCTTCATCTTACAAGGGTTGTTCATCATTTCCAACGAAACCCCAGTTTCGAAAAACTTATGCCAATGTAACTGAACTGCTAACGCAAAAAATCCTATTTCTGCAAACGAAGGGAAAAGAAAAAAGAAAAAAACCAGCGATTCTACAGCTTCTAAGACAAACCCACTTTTCGTCCAATCAAACTCTTCCAATATTACGTCACCACCACCTCAGCAACTCTATGAGTTATACGAATTCTCTGGTACTATCCCTGCGATAGCCGAGATCGTTAGTAAAATTAAAGAAGAACTTAATGTCAGTTCTTTCTCGGAAATTCCCCAAAAACTCAACAATGTCCTCAAAAATATACAAAGTAAAGGAGATTCTCTCTCTAAATTACTTGCCTTCTCTGAAATGTTGGCAAATTCCGCTAAAAATCCTAGTAGCGAGTCGTAAGTAATCGGCTCCTATCCTTTATTGTAAATTTCTTTAATATTTACTTGTAGAGACACACTTGTAGAGACACTTGTAGAGCAATAGAGACCGTATAGGGACTCTACCTAGCAAAATTAATGGTAGTACTGCAAATCGGCTTTCTAGATGTTTTTTGGGTCGCTGAATCCGAATTTGTAACTTCTCACCAAAATTTTCCCCGGCAACACCCCCAAATTTTTGTAAGAAGCCCCCCCAAAAAGGTTTTTATTAAAAAATTCCATTTTTTATTGTTTTAGGGGGGAAGTAGCTAGAAATTCAGAAAGTAGACAAAATTTGCAAAAAATAAGATATATGACATTATGACTTAGGATGAAGAGGAAGGGGGGATCTGCCCCTCTGAACATGCGCCGCAGTGCTGCGTGGACTAAGTTGCGCAATTCCACTTAACCACTCACACGTTTACATTAGCTCTCCCATCTTCTCTCCGAACTTTCTCTATAAGGTTTACTTTAATTTTTTTGGGTCGCTGAATCCGAATTTTTAACTTACCCCCAAAATCCCCCCCCCGCCGAAACCCCATCCCAAATAGTTGTTTTTAACTTAAATTTCTTATTCTTTTAGGGGAAAAGGATTACGAAATTCAGAAACTAGACAAAATTTTCAACAAATAGGATATATGACATTATGACGTAGGATAAACGGGGAAAGAGGAGGCTGTCGCGAATATTCTCCGCGCGCTTTTCTCAAAAACCAAATTCTTTCAAAAAATCAATTTTTTGCGAGGTTGCCGGGTAAAATTTTGGTGGGAAGTTACAAATTTGGATTCAGCGACCCGAAAAACATAAAGTGAGTCGAAATCCAGAACTAGTATTAATTTTGCCAGATAAAATCCCCAATTGCCTGAACTTCATAATTTAGTGCACGTAGAGCCGCAGTGCATGTTCAGAGGCAGCCCTCACCCGCCCCGTTCATCCTAATTCATAATGTCATATATCCTATTTGTTGCAAATTTTGACTAGTTTCTGAATTTTGTAATGCTTTTCCCCTAAAACAATAAGAAATTTAGGTTAAAAACAACTATTTGGAGGGGGGTTCGGGGGGGGGGATTTTTGGGGGTAAGTTGAAAATTCGGATTCAGCGACCCAAAAATCTTAAAGTAAACCTTATAGAAAAAGTTCGGAGGGGAGATGGAAGGGCAAATGTAAACGTGTGAGTGGTTAAGTAGAAATGCGCAACTTAGTTTGCGCAGCACTGCGCGCATGTTCCAAGGCAGATCCCCCCTTCCCCTTCATCCTAAGTCATAATGTCATATATGTAATTTGTTGGACATTTTGTCTACTTTCTGAATTTCTACATACTTTTTCTCTAAAATAATAAAAAAATTGATTTTTTTAATAAAAACCTTTTTGGGGGGGGCTTTTTACCAAAATTTGGGAGGTTGCCGGTGGAAATTTTGGTGGCAAGTTACAAATTCGGATTCAGCGACCCAAAAAACATCTAGAAAGCCGATTTCCAGTACTACCATTAATTTTGCTAGTTAAAATTCCCTATTTCCAGGACTATTGTTATTTTAATGTATGGTCTCGTTAAGTGTCTTTTTTTGGTAAAAGTTTAGGCTTTGCTTCTAGTTACCACTGTTTTGAACATGTGAACCCTTCATTTTTCATCTATTCTTATCATTTCCAACATTTTTTCTCTTCTGCGTGCTTCACTTGTTGAAGCCACGCCCTCCTAATTTCCTGGTTTTCGGATTGGCTGTCAAGTTCAGCCACTTACGTAAATAGACTTTCTCGTTCATCCTCTCCCCTTTTCGTCTCTGGTTCTCGGCAGTAATGCTGTGAATCTTAGACTCTCTCTCATATAGTGGCTTTTGTCGCGCTTAGACTAACAATTCATGTTTTTCTTAGGATGTGCTCATACTATTTATTCATATACAGGGCGTGGATATGATTCTCAAATAGGTAGCCCCTGGAACCGCTACGCTGTTCACTGTTCACTAGTAAGAATTTGGAATCCCCCAATACAAAATCAACCAGATGCGGCAACACTGTGTCTTTCCGCATCTGAGTGATTTTTTATTTAAGGATTCCAAATTCGCACCAGTAAGTTTAAATATTTATTAATGTTTTATAATATGGTAGGTATTTCACAAATAAAATAAAATAAAATTGCTATTTAAAGTTTTCCGTTGTGAATTCCAACACTAGTGAGGAGTCGGTTGATTAGTGAGGACATCAGATTCGTGTCCTCTAACCCTGAGTATTTCGATGGCAGCGTCCGAACACCACTAATTTCTTGCAGTTTATTTCGTCAACTTTAATGGCAGATAATTCTGCCATTAGATAAGGCGAAGAAAATAACTTTAAAATTCTGGTATCCAAAGTATCTGGAGTCCCGATTTAAGCGGGACACCTAACAACACTAATGTGGAAATATGACATAAACCAATGTCACAGTAGTTCTAAAAGTTCCCATAGCCGAAAGTGTATACCTCGAACAACTTTTTCAGTTGCGTTCAGAGGAAGTGAAAATCGGGGTAATGTTTAGTAAAATGTAAAGTTTTTGACAATCACTTTTATTTAATGATGAAACCAATGCATGAAATGTAAGGATTTTCAACCATCATATCATGGTACTCAAACAAAACTTTTCAGCAAAAAAAAACTTCAAATAATATGCTAAATTTGCTTAATAAAATGACCATTTTACTAACATGCTTTATTAACCCTTTGCACTCGAGAGGTGATTCTTACTCACCACTAGTGTTGCCAGGTTTTTCGCATAAATCAGAAATGCAAATTCTCTGAACACCTTATTCTAAAGTAATTTTCTTCTCCTTATCTAATGGCAGAGTTATCTGCGATTAACCCCTTAATTATCGCCCCCGTCATATTCTCGGGCTGTGTCTTTTACTCAAATTGTTTGATTCCCACCAGTTGTATAAAATAGTGAAATTGGCTATATTTTATTATCGTTTTTGCTGTCATTAAATAAGGTGAATATTTCTTTTTCATAAAAGTGGTGCCAATAAGCAATTTGAATTATTCAACCGTAATTTAATTCGAGCGTTAAGGGGTTAAAGACGTAAAACTGCAAGATGTAACTGTAAAAAATTAGTCGTGTCCAGACCATTTGGAGCCCTGATTACGCCTGCAACATTAGTGGTGAGTGAGAGTTATCATTCGGGAGGAAATGGTTAGAATGGTCCGACTCAGCCCAATTCATTTTCTATTAAAATTGCTGTATCAACATTATGATATAATAAAAATTATCTTAAGGGGTCTCAGGACTCTTAAAATTGGAAAAAATAAAAAAAAGACCATTTTCAACATTTAATATCTTAAAATGTATTTGGTTTTAAGACACGATTTTAATTGGAATAAAATATATAAGTACGTTATTTCAATTCATGTATTTAAAAAAATTATAAGATGCAAAATTAGCATTTACAGGGGGCTCCAAACTGTTAGACATTTCACGAGCAAAAAATCGGCATAACAGCTTACGCGCACGATTACAAAATAAGTATTACAACTAGAATGAAAATGTTGGTGCCTACATATTGTAATAATTACCCTAAACTTAAATAAATTTGTATTTAAAGCTTTTTTATATTTTTAATACAAAGTTGTATTTAGCTAATGCAAAATTAAGAAAATTCCAACAGTATAATCACCTAAAAAAATATTGTTTTGAACAATAAAAAGGAAATTTTTGGTTCAGTTTATACAGGCTAACCTGAAACATATGTTTTGAAATTTTCATGAAAAAATAGTCATAAGTTTTTGAGATATCGTGCGCGTTATGCCCAAAAACGTCATTTGGAGAAAAATGGCTTCAAAGTTTCCGAAACGACGCTTCAGCTATTGAACGTGTATAAATGTAAAAGCCATAACTTCAGTTCTAATACGAATTTCAAGGAAACAATTATATCAAAATGTTCAGAAAAGATAGGAGTTTAACATCTAAAAAAAGAAAAATTTCGAAAATTTTAAAGCTTTAAGAGTCCTGAGACCCCTTAAAACAACGTTAAAAGTTTCAATTATAGAACAATCCAGCAATCTCTTGCTGGTAACCAGTTTGGCTCCTTTTTGTTCAGTAATTTCGAGTTCATATCAGAAATAAAGAATAGTATTTTATGATTCATTTGATGAGACTATTTAATGATTTAGCAGTCACGTATAGTAATAGTTTTTCTTTCGAAATTTCCTTTATGAATCCCAAATTTGGTATCAAAATTGGCAACCCTGACAACCTGTCACTGCGATGATATCTCCTGTCGGAATAAGTGCTAAATTTTGGGATGGTGGTACTGATGGTGGATTTTAGGTTACCGGTGGCAGACGGCTACTTAAAAAAAAAAAAAAAAAAAAAAAAAAAATCTGATTTCTTGATTGGCACCACTTTTTTAAAGTAATATAATTCAGCTTGTTCTCGCCTTAATAAATTTGTCATTAAATAAAGCGAATTTTTACAATTCAAAAAAGTGGTGCCGATCAAGAAATCTGAATTTTAAAAAAGTAGCCCACTGGCAACATTGACCGGTGAGACAATCAGTTGCACATCTTGATTGTAGAACTACCGAGAACATGGAACTATTAATAAAGAGGTACTGACATATCCTTAAAATAGTGAAGCTTCAATTGTAATCGCTATCGCAGGCATTGCTTACCGCCAGTGGAAACTTCCACCAGTAGATTTATATAGAAATTTTCTACCTTTTTAAACGCCTTATATTTACAAAATCTCAGCCATAAATAATGGTAGAAAAACATTTTCATTTTTACTGGTAGGAGTTCACTTTGACGATAGTTAGGCCCTGTGTTTCCGCCACATTGTAACAACCAGGGAAACAAACTGACAGTTTTACCAGACATATTGACACCAGTAAAAACAAATAGAAATTTTTGTGTCATTTTTGAGAAAAAAAATTCCATGAATACGACGCTGAAATAAGATTAAATTTTCTATTCAATTTTACTGGTGGGAAGTTTGCCTTTGCGGTAATCAGAAACTGAAGATCCCATCTTAACCCTAGATCTACCGGGAATTTTATTCAAGTTTTAATAAAACGTTCTACACCAGAATTTTTATTTAAAACTATTTAACTTATTTATTTACCTTATTTTTGTCTGGTTTATATACTTAGTTTATTTTAAAGAAATTTCTGGTTTGAATGAATATTTTGTATGTACCTGTCGGGTCCAATGGACCCGTCTGGTAGACGGAGGGTTAAAAAAGCAACCGCCATCTTGCGACAACCTCCTCAGTTACAACTGGTAGACAGTATATTAAATGTCTCCTCCTCTTTATTAATAACTCCATTACTGAGAATCGCTCATCGCTTGGTTATAGTACGACACATCTCGCAATCTCAAAAGCAGCCCATGCGAAGTAGGACAACTTTTCTACCTGAGCTCAAAATTTCAGACCTTATTTTTATTTTTGCAGATAAAACTTTTTATTAATTTATTCTGGTGTGAATAAGAAAAAGCCATGAAAATAAAATCTCACGTTTCTTATTTCGTATTATTTTTTTTTTAGGGAGAGAAGGAGTCAGCAATAAAAGCGGAATATTTTCATATTCATAGTATCACTTGCTTACTAATTTTCTAACGCGATTTGCTACATTATTTTGAAATAAGAGAAACAAATAACAACAATAACCATATTTTGTCACAAATAATCAATTTACTTTCCATGTTTTAATGTTAAGGAGAATATTTTGTAGTAATTCATTTGGTAATTTCATTGAAATCTATCAGCCTGATTAAATTCTTTTTAATTTTCTTAAGTACAGTATACTCAATCTTGTTGTTATAACTTGAAATTTAAATATTTCTATTTGTGATAGGCAGAATGATTGATTTTACTATCCAATGAGTAATTCCGGCATTCTCAAAAAGATAGTTTCCAAACTTTGTATATATTTTTATTCAAATGCCACCAGAAATTTAAAGAAAAAAAGAAAGAAAATGATACTTGCCAAACTTTGCAATTTTTGTAATCAATTATCTTCAGAAATTTTGAAAATAAATAGAATTTTTATATTTTTATAGATTTCTTAGATTAGTTTCAATTACAAATAAGAAAAGTTTTCTTCGATACAAAATTTCTGGTAGAAATTGGATTAAATAAAAACATATGTTGGCAGCTAGGTTTTTGCGCATGCCCAAATGATTCATTCGAATAATAAAAATCATTCATTCTGCTCATCACTAACTTTTAGAATGTCGCTCGGTGGCGTGGTCGGTAGCGACAGCTGCTCCCACGGGGTGGGCTTGGGTTCGAATCCTCGGGTAAGACATGGATGTAATTGTGAATGTCCCATTGTAGTGATATAATATATCTAATGGAAAAATAAAAAAAAACATTGTTGTGACTTGTTGTTGTTTCTGTATAATAAGGATCATTCGAGGCGAAAGCCATAGTAGCTATAGGCCCCAAAGCATTCCAACTCGTTGGACGTCAAATGTCAAATGTCAACTTTTAAAAGAGTAAAATAAATTTCATTGCATCAATATTAACACGTTGACTGCCACACTACGAGTATACTCGTAGCTTTAATATTCGTGGCTTTAATTTATTACTTTCTCACCATTTTTTTTTTTTTAATACCTTATTTATTGGCAGAAATTTCGCTGTATTCGTAAAGCGAAATTTACCTTTCAGAATTTATGGTGGCAAACGAATTTCAAGAAGAAATTTGAAAATTCTTACTTTTTGCGGCTGTGAGCGTGTTAAATGTAGATGAGGCAGAGATTGAAATTTATTTTGAAATGTATTATAACCAGTTTGTAACTTTTTCATCCCTGTTTCATAGTCGTTTATTAGCTGTTTATCCGAGATCAGGATCTCTTTTCTATCCTGTGAAGTGTTATGAGAAATTGCAATACCCAAGTTTGACACCATGACAATTGTAATTCCAATACCCAAGTTTGACACCATAAATACATTCTACACCCTGCAATTAGCTTAAATTAAAATTGTCATGAAATTCGTACGATTACTTTCCGAAAAATTAATTATTTTAAAATGAGCCTAATGAGTTAAAATAAGTTCGGTACTCGATTGTTGAAATGCTACAGAATTATTATGACACTTCTATTAATGTATTATTTCTTGCCAATAGGGCTATTTCTCTCGCTTTGCATGTTTCGACTATTGCCCGCCCAAATATTTCAATAAATTGAGTAAAATATATTTTTTTCAAATTATGCTTTTCTGAACATCATTCACGGCCTCTTAAATTATCTTTTTGGCGTTTTTTTAATGATAATTCGAAAACTACTTGAAAGAAAAATTTGAAATTGAGAACTTGCATAAAGCAGTACATAATAAATATAAATCTGTATAAAAAATTCCAGCAAACAATTCATAATTTTTCGATTATTAATTTCATAATTCATATTATAAATTTTTTTAAATTACAAATTCGATGTACTTATGTTTGGATTTTTTAGTGTTACAATCACACAAAAAATTATCACATTAGGAGTATAATTTCAGGAGATATTAATAAATATATGAAAATGTAATTAGTAGCTCTAAATTTTGAATGTCTATAATTCAAAAACTTGTTATTTAAATTACTAGAAATTTCTTTCTAGGCGTAGTTTGACGCGAAGATTTAGAATATCTTGTCAAAATTGGATGTAGCCTTTGAAGAAAACACAATTTGGTCGGGTTTTGATTTGTAGATGGCCCCAAAAGTAAATTTTATATACACCATTCAAAATTAGAATTTAATTATTAATCGACTGGCACCAGTAACATTATTCTATCATAATTAGTTGCAAAGTTAGTAGATGGTGCTTACTTTTTTTCCCACGACTGTACCAGTCGATTGCTTTTAATTCTATTAGTACCATTTTTATATATCGAATCTCTGCAATACACTTAAATTATGATACTATCAAGAGAAATCTACCACAAAGAAAACTTTTTTCTAAACTGTGGTGTGACTGAAAATAAAAATCCGAAAGAGTTAACCCGCTGCCCATGTAGAATTCGCTTCAGAAATTGCGTAATTCAGAGAATAGGATTTCGTACCAGAAAATCTAAATAATAAATTTTGCCTTATTTATTAACGAAATGTCTGTTATTAAATAAGGCAAAGGCTTCTATTTTAAATTTCTGGTGTAAATACGGAATATGTGAATAAAAAATCCTCTAAATCGGGAACACTGATGGTAGAACAAATGCTACTATGGGCATTAGAGGTTAAGCTCTAATGGTAGGATAAAAACGTAAAGCCGCAAAAACTGGCAGCTGCGACGTTCACTGAGCTGCAGTTTTCACTGCAATAAATATGATCTTTAAATTATTTTATTGGTTAAACACCGTTTATAAGCAATGAATAATTCTTAATACTTTCGAGGGTTATCTTTGCATACTTAATTATGCTTTATATATGTATTTAATTGGGGATAATATAACATTTATTTTAGTATTAATCCGGGCATACTACACATTATTATTTAAAAAAATATGCCTTTTCCCGGTAAATGTATATTAATTCGTATTTTAAAATAAACACCCAAACAAAAAAAATCTTAGCCTTACGCTAGCTATGATTTGAAGCATTTCACAAGATTCCTATGTAACATATGCTTAAATCCTCTTGCATGTTTTTTTTTTTTTTTTTTTTTTTTTTTTTTTTTTTTTTTGACACGATAAATTAAAATAAGGACCCGGCACCACTTTTTTTTACTAAAGTATTTAGCTTTGTATAATCGAAAAAGATATTGCAATTAACAGACTAAAGATTACAGTTAAATGTGAAGTGATATCCAAAAGCTTTTAGTATCGAAGATAGCAAAATCTTTTGTTCAAAACAGTTAAGGTGTTAAGAGAATATCTTACCGTCATTTATTTCAAAATGTTCAAAATGTGGTTTATTTTATATAAAGATGTCTGATGAACCACCTAACATTTTAAATTCAATTTTCAATGATTTATATACAATATCTACATCTTAAGATTGAGAATAAACATGTGTATATTGCATCATTTTTTTTAAAATTAAGCTAAATGTATTGACTATTGTCTTTTCGGAGTTTATATATGCTTTGTTCTTTCTTTTTTTAGGTAAACATTCAAATATTTTTAGGTTTAGTCTTCAATTTTTATAACACTTGCTATCATAAGACTTGGAATATATGCTCTTGTCTCTTCCTCCCATCACTATTTCCACTAAAAGTAGGATTATTTCAAAAACTTTATTGAACGAGTTAATTTAAGCAGTGTGTGGAACATTTGACCCTTCTAAATGTTTTAAAAACATCTGTATACTCCAATAACTAGAAACAACTATTTTTAGAGCCTACTGATTGGTGAAATTCGAGTTAATAGCTATCAAGGGAGATACAAACAGCTATAACTTCGTTACTGACGCATGTATGAGGGATAAACCATCACATAGTACGTTTTCGACCGTTTTCTTCGTAAAAAGACCTATTTATGAGGAAGTATCTGATATTGTCTACAATAGGACAATGTGTGTGATTACTACTTTTTGATATAAATGTAGTCTCTAACGTCTGCATATGTCATTTAAAATTATCAAGTTGTTCTTGGAAAAACTCGCGAAGAATTCTGAAAAACCTTCTTTTGAGGCAAAACACAAAAATTTTAATTTTAATAAAACATATAACTGTTCTTGTAGGTTTGTATTGGATTATTTTTGAGTTAATAATAAATATAAAGTTTATGAAACATATTCTGTAATAAATATTCAGAAATTTCATACTGATAAGTTATAGACAATATTGTTGAGCAACGATTTTACATGAAAACAGTAGTAGCCCCGCCCACGTTTTGGTCAACACACTCAGATTATATAGGTTTTCGGGTTCACGAATCTTTAAAAATATTTAAATATATGGATTTAATATAAAATTTCCTACAAATCTAAAAAAATATGGTCAGATATAGGCAGGGTTCGCATATTTTTACCACTAAATTTTAACAGTATTTTGAAAGTATTTCACTGCAGGAAAAATATCGCAAAATCTGTGAATAAAGGCGGGGATTGCGACGTCTGTGTTTTAAAAATTAAATGTAAATTTTCTTATCATTAATAGTGGTGTCAGAGTCCTTGGAAATTCCAAGGAGTGTGCGAACCTTGGATATAGGACATAAATACATATATCTTCCGTCAAACGTTTATAAATACAAGAATAAATACATAGGTGCAACTAAGGATTCAGAACACACATTTGTCGAGATTGTTTGCTTAATCCCTTAACGGTCGCAATAAATTACGGTTTAAAAATTCAGATTGCTTATTAATACCACTTTTTTGAAAAAGAAATATTCACATTATTTAATGGCATGTAAAATGATACCAGAATAAAGCGAATTACACTATTTATAAAAACTGGGAATCAAACAATCTGAATAAAAAGCACATGCTGTGACTATCACGAGAGCGAGAATTAAGGGGAAAGAATAGAATTAACTCATTTACAATAAGCGGCAAGTTTTCTTACTAATTATGATGATTTTTTGTCATTTGTTTGGTAGTCCTAAGGAGTATATTCGCCTTAATAATGCAAGTTATAGAGAAAGATCGGGTATTATGGATTGGTCGGACAATATGGAATACTTCAATATCTGTCACATGCGCTGTTGCAATCAAGCGGACATCTGAAATACGACTTCCTAGCTCTTCCATGAGACACTGTGTCAGTTCTGTTTTGATACCTCTTGTTGGAGCTACACAGTGAAATAAACTCTTATTCTCAATGTTTCCAGTTTTTTGCAGCTCAATTTGATAATATTCACATTAATTATAAAACCGCATTGTAAGTCACGTTAACCAAGTTCAATATAAAGCTGAACAGTTATATTTACTGCTGTTTTAGTCAGTTTTTCTCTATGCTAAGTTGTTGACGAGAAAAGAGTATATGTTTTTCAAGATGGAGTGTGGGGTAATATGGAATATCAGTTGTACAACTGTTTGGAAGATAAGACAAAAAATAAAACATTGTTTTAAAGAATCTGATGATATGGAGGATGTACTAAGTTTCTCTAAATTAAATAATTTTGGTAATTCTTTTAAATTGTGGTTTTTCTTGCAGTTTTTATATTCCTCATAACACTATTTTACATTAAAAAAATGGTTTCCGTTACAAGAAAAATATACCTTTTTTTAACCACTTAAGTAACGCGCCTAGTGTTTGCAGGTTACCCGCATGAATCGAGGCTCTAAGTGCTCTAGGCACCAGTACTTTAAAGTAATTTTCTTGACGTTATCTAATACCAGAGATTAGACCTGCGATTACCTGCGATTAAAAAGGGCGAAATGAACTGTAAGAAATTAGTGGCTCGATTTAGGCGGACAACTGGCAACGCTAGTCGCACCCGATAAGTGTAAGGTTCCTTTTTTTATTCAGATTGTTTGATTTTCACTACTTTTTTAAAGTAGAAATATTAATCTTATCTTATTTAATAGCAGATAAACTAATCTGAGAATAAAGCCAATTACACTATTTTAAAAAATTGTTGGGAATCAAACAATATGAATAAAAAAAGTAGCTTAAACAACCCGTGAAAGTGACGGAGGCGAGAATTAAGAGGTTAATCATCAATATGTATTCTTTCTCCCGCTTTAAACGCATTAAACCTCGCATATTACCCGAAGGATTGCACCAAAGCGATATAGGTAAGCGTCCTATCTTAAATGGGAAAGGTAACCGCAAGATTAAAGGCGAGGTCACATCAATCAAGGTCATACCCCATGTAGCGGACGGAGTGAAGAACATAAAGGTGCCTAACTGTTTTCTTCTTTATGGATAATCTATTAATTGTACATATATGAAATAACTGCGCAAGCGCCAACATCGTGTTTTCATTTGTTTGTAGCATTTATATTCTGACAGTAGTAGAATGTTCTATTAATTTTTATTCGCGTTTTTTGACTTATTTGTCATAGTTAATTATTTAAATAAAAACAGTTCTTTTTTAGAACTAATATTATTTGTTAAAATGGAAAAATATTGGCAATCGAATAACTCTAGTTTTCGAAATTGTAAGAAAATGTGCATAATTTTATCAAAACAAACTGTAATAAAAATATTTTGCAATAAAACTGGGAAACAGGATTCATCTTCCATAAGTGAGTACAGAATCAGAAAAAATGCGCAAGAGATGCGCAGATAGTAGATATTCTGTCATATATGACGTCATACTGAAAACCCGAATATTTGCATTATTCACTCCGTCCACCAGATGGCGCAACTGTGTCAATATACTCCAGATTCCAGTATTGACATTGTACGCTTACTTATATCGCTTTGGATTGCACCCAGTCTTGCCTTCCCTTTAACAATCGCCATCCGTCATTAAATGAAATAAAAAATACTGTTTTTAATTTCTGGTGTAGATTCGTATTTTCTGAATAAATATGGAGGCCAACCGGCAATTTTATCAAACATATGAATAAAAGTATCTATAGACACTTGGATAAAATTTAGTTACATATAATAAATGAGGTAATGGCTTAACCCTCATCAGTTCGATGTCATTTCTCATATGATTTCGGAACCAGCATCCCTTACACGAATTTTATTCGGTTAGCGCCACATTTTTTTAAGAGGCTAGGGGCTCTGCCCCCTACGAGCTACGCTTGCCAACCCCCCGTTCAGAAACCGCAGACTCTAAAAACACGCTAATTTGATCGGCTTTGATTTCGGAAGATTGATTTATAATTTAAAAAACAGTGGCGATCGGATGTTAAAAGATACAATGGCTGTTTTCATCTTTGATTAAATAAAATTAGGTAAACATTTCAAAACAAGCTAATAAAATGAATTAAATAAACATAGTCTTTGTTTCCCGGTATTTTTTAACAAAGCGAAAAGAAAGTTCTTTTAAATAAGACATTTTAAATGTATCGTTTTTAGTCTGACGTAATTTTCACCCAAACTTTTCTTTCTCATTTAAATATTCACGTGAAAATACCTTTGTTAGAAATGAAAATTTATATGCGCTGTCCTAACAAAAATAGTTGAAAAGATCATATCAAAATATCAAATTTTCAGCGCAGTTTCTAAGTTTAAACTATTTTGCAATATTATTTTTTGTTAATTTTACTTAATAAGTGTAATATGACGTAAATGTGACGTAATTTCTCCTATTTAAGACTTCTAACACATGTTAATGAATTTATTATTTTGCAATATCCTTTCTCTTTTAAAATTCACATGTAAATATGGTTTAAATGACGTAATTTTCAATAAGTTCCTACTTTTTATACCTAATTATTTAATTTTATTTTGAAGGGTTTTTTTTTTTTTGTTTATAATAGTCACATGTAAATATATTTTTTATTTGAAGCAAACATTATTGTTTGCGTTGTTTATACAGCTGGCAACAGTTTAAATTAAAACCATTTTCTAAATTATATAAAAAATATCTCTGGAAAACCTGAAAATTTGAATTTAAAATAGGCTTAAAACCTCAAAAAATGAGTCAAATTAAAAAAATGAAAACAGTCTGCACACCGAAAACTTTAAACGAATAAAAAAAATCTAAAAATGGTTAAATTTCCATGTATAGTTTTTGTTGCTATAAAACGTTTTTAATAGAACGATTTTGTCCAACTTTAGCATTAAATATCTCTTAAAATAATTCTTCGATTTGAAAACTGTCTGCATCAACGTGTTTAGAAAACATTTCTCTATAATACCACCGATTTTCATATTTTTGTATGCAATATTTTTCTTGATAATTATGAAGAAAGGCCTCCGGTCATAAAAAATTCAAAACCGGCGGCGGCAGAGGTGACAGCATTAGTTATTTTTTTTTTTAGAACAGAGAGACACTTTTACTTGTACTTTCAAAACATATGAATGCTACAAAACATATTTTTAGGGTTTCGTTCATTTGACGAAACCCTTTTCGTCTCACTCCTCTGTCTGTCTGTCTGTCCATCTGTCACAGAACCCGTTCTCAGAAACTATATATGTTGAAGACTGGAAATTTTGCATATTTATAGCTGAACACCTCACATCAAACGACAAATCATAAAATTTGAAAAATTCTTTTATTTAACCCTCTGGGCTCTAACTTGTGTGTTTTAAGCCATTTTTCTAACTCAGGCCCCTAATTAAGTTGGAGGTTTGAAATTTTGTATACTTATAGCTGAACACTTGCGATCACACGACAAATCTTAAAAATTTTAAAAAGTCTTATATTTACCCTTCTGGTCTCTAACTTGTGTATTTTAAGCAATATTTCTTACTCAGGCCCTAATTAAGTTAGAGACATGAAATTTTGCATACTTATAGGAGAAAACTTTCGATTACACGAAAAATCATAAAATTTTCTAAAACTTTTACATTATTTACCTCTCCGGGTTCTGACTTGTTTAATTTAAGCCATTCTTTATCCTCCCCGCTTTTCGCCCAGGAGGCCCTTTTATAACTTTTGACGACACCCCTTTGACCACTCTTTCATATTATGCACCATAGCCTTACATATTTTAGTTCCACTTTTTACCGTCAGGGGCACATACCTATCTCGGGTGCTATGGGCCCAATCCCCTCGACTAATATATCTACGGATAGGTTGTAAAACGAAGTTTCGTTAGGATAGAGATTTGTTTAGAATAAAGAGCGTCCCTGGTTGCAAAATTTGGAACTAACTGATTTTGAAATGTATAAAGTGTTTTGAAAGGAATATTAAACGAAACCCTCCGTGCGATCTGTGATACACTTACCAACTTGTTTAAATATAGTGCTGCGTATAGACGATAAAATTGGAATCAAGTATAAAATGTGAGCGTAAAATTAATGTGACTGATCTTGGCGTCCCAGCCATATCTTCCTTAATAAAATAAAAAAAAACTAACATGTAGAAAATTTATTCAAATTTAATATGATAAAATGCTTTGCCATATGCGATCATAATATTTACTTAGAGGATTGCATACATATTTCACAAATTTAAAAGAAAATCTGAGAACTTCATTTTGCTGTGTTGGAAAGCTAAATTTGTGAAACTGAAATTGAACTCTTACATTATTAACTAAATACTTTAATTAGTGTTTTTAGAGCTTTTGTTAACTATACATTAGAAAGAAGCATCTAATTATATTTCAGTATTGACTCCCGTGCTCTTAATGTAAGTAGAACTTTGCGTGAGAAAAGTGATTAACAAATGGCTTCAAAGTTACCTAATTCCCGAATTCTTAAATTAAGATCTATTATGAAGTATGTAAATGATGGTAAATAATTGATTGCATTATTAGCATTATTAACCGTTAATTAACTATTCTAAAGATTTCTCCCATGAATAAATTTCAGAACTATATTACTAGTATATTAATAATTTCATTTCCGATTGTTCTTAATGTATGAGGGAAAGTTGAAAAGAAATGCACACATGCTTGTAGAAAACGAATAAAAACAAAAAACAAGATCGGGGGGGAAAGTACATTATGGTATAATTCTTAAGCTTCAAAATCAGATATTTATTTTTCAACATAGTCACCGCTAAGGTTAATACGTTTCTCCCAACGTGTAATACGTCTTTTCATTCCGTCACTGACAAATTCTTCTTACTTTTCTCAAATACTGGGCTTGACAGCTGCTTCACCTCATCGTCCAAGGTGTAATGATTACGCTTGTGGTCTCTCTTGAGTAGAAGAAAATCGCAAGATCGGGGAGTAAGTAGAGGGTGGAATAGTTTTAAACTTTAGGTTTCGCGGTTTAAACTTTAGATTTCGCATAGCCGCGTCGTGCACAGATGTTACGGTATCCCAATTGTTCATTAATGAAGCCGACATATTCCTTAGATATTCCAATGTGGTTGGCGATGTGCTTTTGATGGTTCGAAGATGACTTGGTCGAGGAGCCCGGGGCCACTTGCCCCACATCCCCGTCACATAAGATTATGCAGGTTAAATGGAATAGCAAATTTCATAGCTGGTAGCAGTGAGGTGATTTTCTTGTCATTTTGAATAACATCGATGTTTATCGTCTGTGGTAGTATCGGAAGTCCGATGGGTTTTTCATCAACAATTATGGCTCTTTCAAGCTCGCAGTAAAGAAATTTTATTGCCCATCGATTTACAACAGGTTTATCAACAGGATCGTCACCATAGACAGCCTTTAAACGACGATGAAACCAGTGGCGTGGCGTCCGGTCATCGCTGGATGCGGCGATGACCAAGTAATATTTTAAAACTCTTAATAAGCTTTTAAAACTCTACGATCCAGTTTTAGCAGAACATTTGGAGTTCATGTATAAGTGAAGGTAAGATTTAAAGTTTCTTTTTTGAACATTCGACCATTGAATTTTAGAGTTAATAATTTTTCACCACAAACTTAAATAATTGCGATGACCACCGAAAATTTTCACGCCATGCCACTGGATGAAACTCACAAGGGAACCACTTTTGGTGTTGCTCGCACCTAGCATTGAGACCTGATGCATTTTAAAGCCCTATATTATGAAGTTTGAGAATCGATAAAATTTTTCTGTTAAAATAATATTTCTTGATTTTACAGCAGCATAACTTTCGGAAAATGCAATTTTCGAGACCACTTATCGGACTATTAACATTGAATTTTTTTAAAGCAAAGCATTTAAAAATAAAAATTAGTTAATAATAAGTATAAAATATTTAAAAAAGTTCGAAAATTCCTTCAAAAACTCACGAATTTGATTTTGAAAAATTGCAACATTATATTCATATTTTTGGCAGGGAAACAGTTGGCGTTTATTTTCAAAAGTAGAGCTTGCGGCAACCCTAACCAAATGTCATAGCTGAATTTGTAATGGCTAGAAATTGCAATGTCCGATATATTTAACAACAGTAATTTTTCTAAATTGTGTAAAAACATTAATTTACTTTATGATTACTTTTACCAAAGGACCATTTAATACAGCAACTTTTCATTTTAAACATTCGAAACTTTATTCCATTCGATTTCAAAAGAAAATTGTTTGCTTATTTTTATTTCACTAAAAAATAGTTTTCAATGATCTTCGAAGCTTTTATAGAATTTATCACTTATATATTTATCGTCTGCATAGAAAAAGAAATAAAAACCTAATATTTGTTTCTTATGCTATCAATTATTAAAAAAAAAATCGCAATCTGTATACTAGTAATATGTACTGTATATTTACTCTTTGGATAAAGCTGTCGGAAAAATTGTAGCGCCATATTTGTCAACTTAACTCACTTTTGGCGTGAAATAAACAAATAAAAATGTAATAATAAAAAATTAAAAGTATAAAAAAGTATATAAAATATGATTTTAACAGAAAATTTTTATCGGTTCTCTAACTTTTATGTATAGGGCTACAAAACGCACCAGGTCTCGATGCTAGGTGCGAGCAACACCAAAAGTGGTTCCCTTGTCCGTAGGAGTCACTTTTTCCACAGTTGAAAAATTCGATTAAAGCAAGCTGTTTAACTCGCATTGACATAGCATTTGTACACATCTTCATACTTCCGTTTCTCAAAAAACACTGGATGAATTCAGCGACCTCAAATCTGCACATGCGTATAGAGATGAAATGTTACTTTCACATGTCATCGGGTGCGATTCTGAAGGTCATTTTGTTTGCGCTGTCTAAGCACGTGTGCATTTCGTATCAGCCTAACCGATACTTTAGTTCGTTAGATGTACGTAGCGCATACAGACGTCGTTTTTTAACACTTTGCGGTTTAGTGTCGGCAAATAACAGACCAAACTTTATATACAGGATTCTCTTTTTATATTCCATTCGCATCACTATATTTTTAAAGTACATTTTATAGAATATTTATCTTGTACAGGCGTGGGGAAAAAAAGTAAACACCCTCCCACTAACTCTTCAGCAAATTATCGTAGAAGAAAGTTAATGGTACCGAACGATTGGAAATAAAGTCTACTTTTAAATGATTTAGATAAAATTTGATTAGGGGGGGTGGGGCATCTACACATTAAAACGAACCATAACTTTGTTTTTTTCAATAGCAGTACACAATTCTGACATCATAAATGAACTCTACATCCTCTAATTAGCCTAAAAACAAATTTATATGCAATTTGTACCATAACTTTCCGAGAAATTAATTATTTTAAACGAACGTATTTTAAGGGCTGTATTCAAATTGAAGTTGCGAGATCAATTATTAACCGAGAGAGCCCCCATCTTGACCAAGGCACCTTAAGAAGTCAATGAAGCCTGCTAGATTACAAATAACTACTGATACAGCAGAAGAAATTTCAAAATATCTAGTCACTTCTATTATAGACGACCCCTTAAACAATCATTTTGCCGTTATTTAAGCATAATTTGAAAACTACTTGGGAGAAAAATGTGAAATTTTGTATTTACATAAAGCCAGGGGTCGCTGCATATGGGACAAATTCTATTGTTCTTACCAGTATCTTTTATGAAAAATACTCATGATACGTTCCTATTGTCTCTTGACGATCATTGATAAAAGATACTGGTAAGAATAATAAAATTTGTCTTTTATGCTGCGACCCCTGATAAAACACGACTTAATAAATCTAAATCCATCAAAAAAATTGCAGGTTGCAATTCATAAATTTTTCGAATATTAATTTCATAATTCATATCATAAAATTATAAAAATTGCAAACTGGAAAAATTGGATCAGCGTATTTATCATTGAGTATATTAGTATTATTGCTACAAAAAAATTAGCACATTAGGAGCATAATTTCGGGAGATACTAATAAAAATATGAAAATGTAATTTAACATTAGAAGCACTAAATTTTGAATGTTTATAATTCAAAAACTTATCATTCCAATGACTTAAAATTCGGTGTCTAGGCATAATTTGAACCGAAGATTTGAAATATCTTGTTAAAATTGTGTATTGCCATTGAAAAAAAAAATGAAGTTTCGATTCGTTTTAATATGTAGATGGCCCTCTAAGCAAATTTTATATACTTCATTTAAAAGTAGACTTTATTTCCAATCGTTCGGTACCAGAAACTTTCTTCTACGAAAATTTGTTGAGGAGTTAGTAGGGGGCGTTTACTTTTTTTCCCCACGACTGTACATGTTCTCAAACTACAAGCAAAAATGTTTCTTAACACTAGAACGTCCAGCTGGTGTCAATTCGACCCCGACCAGATGATTAAAAGTCGTCTCGAACCAGAAATTTCTTCTTAAAATAATGTAAATGCAAGCTATAAAAAAATAAGTTAAATAAATAATATAAATAGCTTTCAATAGAGATTGTGGTTTAAAATAATTTTATTAAGATTGAGTAAAATTTCCGTTCGTTCTAGTGTTAACCCCTTGAGGGACAGTGGTATATACACTGCTCAAAACAATTAAAGGATATTTGAAGTTTTATATAAAATAAAGATATAAACGAAATTTTTTTTTGCCGAAAATAGAAGAAGAGAATCACAAATGCAAATTTTTCTGGTTTTTAAACTGTGGAGTATGCAAATTTTGAGTTCGACGTCAAAAACGTCGCTTCAGCGGCAGCGAATGAAATTTGACTTTCAACTGGATAAAAGAGAATGAAGACAAGGATGATCGGCATTCAGTGATTGCTTTGTTTCGATGAGTACGATGTCTCAGCGAAGTCATTTGACAGATTCAGAAGCTTTGAGAATTGTTGGTAGGTTAGAAGGGGGCCAAACTCAAGCCGAAGTAGCGCAAGCCATTGGAGTGTCTCAAAGTGTCATTTACAGGATCTGGAACCGTTTTTTGGAGAGTGGATGTGCAGGCCGAAGACCAGGGCAAGGTCGTAGACGGGCAACAACGCCCACTGAAGATCGGTATTTATCGTTAACAGCTCGGAGACACCGAACCATGAACACTACTCTTCTCCAACAACACCTTCGCTCGGCTACAGGCACCACGATTTCAACTCAGACTGTCCGAAACCGGCTCCATGCTGTAGGTCTGTATGCTCGCCGATCGATGGTATGTGTTAGATTAACATCAAGGCATCGTCGCGACCGCAGGGAGTGGGCAACCGAGCATGTCAACTGGAGGAGAAATGAATGGAGCAATATTCTGTTTTCTGACGAGTCCCGTTTTTCTGTGCGTCCGGATAATAGGCGTATTTTCATCTGGAGGGACCGTGGCAGTAGGAATAATCCTGCGTTCGTGCAAGAAAGTGTCAGATTTGGCGGTGGAGGAGTGTTGGTGTATGGTGGCATCTCCATTGACGGGCGCACTGACCTCTACATCATTCGAGATGGAGCTCTGACTGGTCGCCGATATAGGGATGAGATCCTCATACCTATTGTAGTCCCTTACGCTGCAGCAATCGGAGATAACTTCATTTTAATGGACGATAACTGCAGGCCACATCGTGCAAACCTGGTGGAGGATTTCCTTTTCGAGGAAGGAATCGTTCGAATGGAATGGCCAGCGTGTTCTCCAGACATGAATCCAATCGAGCACGTTTGGGACGCTCTAGGAAGACGAGTTTCTAACCGCCAACAACCCCCACAAACTCTCCAAGAACTGGAAAGAGCTCTTCTGGAAGAGTGGGGCAGAATACCCCAACTCGTCATTAATAGCCTCATTGAGTCCATGCCTCAAAGGTGTTCAACGTTGCTGGCCGCCCGTGGAAACCATACCCCCTACTGAAAATGATTTTCTTTGAAGAAAACACCTTTTCTTATTCTTTTTTTCTCATATGCACAAATTGTGTTTTTTTCCTTTAGTACACAAATGCGCAATAAAATGCATTTTTTCTGCCAAACATGTGTAATTTATTCTCATATAACCTACCATGTCTGTTGACCATGTATCAATCAGCTAAACAGTTTACCAGATACAAAATCCACCTAAAACTGCAATATCCTTTAATTGTTTTGAGCAGTGTATTATATCTCAATTATTTTGAATTAAGATTTGCACCAGAAACTTTTAATTGAATCTTACTTTTCGAATTTTGTGGCATAAATTTTTTTTCCCTTATTTTGTAATAATTTTTTTCGAAAATTCCTGCGCGAATTAAACATTACAGTAACACAATTCCTTGTTCCTGAAAGGCAAGTGCAGTGTTGCCAGTGGGCTACTTTTTTTAAATTCAGATTTCATGATTGCCACCACCTTTTTGAAACGGTAAAGATGCCTTTGTTTTCGCCTTAATCAATATGCCATTAAATAAGGCGCATTTTACCATTTCAAAAAAGTGGTGCCAAACAACAATCTGAATTCGAAAAAAGTAGCCTATCTGGCAACATTGGGAAAGTGGTGCAAACCGAATATTAATTCATGTAAGAGATGCCTGTGCTTGGGAGGAGTAATTCGACTGCTAAGGTTTAACCCTTAAATGCATGAATTATTCTTTTAGAATTGTATTTTTTATTCTTATATTAAGGATTAAACACCAGAAACTTTAAGGTAGATATTTAGCTATATTTAGTACCATATTTAGGTGAATTTTAGAGCATTAATATTTCTATATAAATATAGTGGTAGCTCAGAACTTTATTTATTTAATAAAAGTTAAATAAAAAGTGATGAAAATTTACATCACTATGCATTTAAGGGTTAACACTTTCCGTCATAGTAATCCCGTGTTGGGATCACTTAATTTTAATTCCAAACTTACAAAGGCACCAAGAATATTTTAACAAAACTTTGCTTTTACAAAGAAAGTTTAAAATAACAAGTTTTTAATTTTTAAAATAGTCGTTTGTAAATTCCGTTGTCAATCAATCATTTCATCATTTTACGAACAGAATTTTTCTGTGCCGGGAAGGGTTAAAATGACATATTCATCCTTTTTCAGGGTTCGTACGCTTCAAGAACTTGCAAGCAACTTTTAACAGAATTTTTGAAAAAGTAATATTTGCCTTATTTAATTAAAAAAAAATCTGTCTTCAGATATAGAGACCATTATTTTACGAAAGTTTCTGTAACTAAAACACCTAAAATCTCCTGAATTCCTTGATGCGTACACTGATAAAAATTTGCAGCATTCTGTCCAGTCTTTCGACTGTTCTTTGAAAAAACGGTTTCATAACCGTAATTTAACTGCATTCTAACCATAAAATAGCCTACAATATGGTCAGAATAGTGTTAAATTACGGTTGTCGAACCATTTTCGACAAAAACGGTCAAATGACTGTACAGAATGCTGCAAATTTTTAACAGTGTACGAATCTTGACTTTTTTCACTTTTTATTACACTCAATCTTATTTTCAATGCTTATATAAGAATAGAATTTTGAAATCGATTTTTAACCCATATCCTGATAGGCTAGAGTTATAAAAATTACATTCACAGGTATCCATCCAAAGTTTAATACAGCATTTTAATATTTTTAGAACTTAATTATAAATTAATACATTAAATTTTAAGGCATTTTTCTGTTAGCAGGCCACTGGTGATAAATCGCCAAGTGCTCTCTGTAACGCGTACAGTTATGTACGAGTGGAAACAACAATGGATTTCATGATGATCCTTTTAAACCTCGCAAATATATGCCAGATGTCTGTGAAACTGCAACAATGAAACATTTTTGATTAAAAAGTAGATAATAAGTTATAAATAAAAATGAAGTGTGTAATAATTGTCTGAGCGAAGCGAAGGCTAATACTCAGCGAAATATTACTGCCCGGACACATTACAACTACGATGGATATTAACGCCATGTCCTACTAAAAAAAAAGCCTAATAAAAAAACCTTTCGTCAAGCATAACTCAAAAAATATTTGTCGGATTTCGTGTCTGATTGCACCAGAATGTACCTATGAGCGCCACCTACTGAATGCACCTACTATGAAAAATAAGTTTTAAACCGTTTAAAAATTATCTTAAAAAAACTGATAAAGAAGCACAATTTATCTGCCTACGTCACAGAAATATGGTGTGCGTCACTTTCACCGGTGGATGTTTTCGTAGGCAACTGGTTTGAACACTTGGAGCAAATATAAAAAAAAAAATACGCACGCAGTAATATTGAATAGATCAGTTTCAACCACGTGATCACAAACCTTGCACCAACCCGTGACAACCAGTTTTGGTGGGCAAACAAATAATAATACGTACCACGGGGACCGTTTTTAGCCTGTTGTATAAATCTGGCCTGTTGTATGACATACAATTGTGAATGATTAAAACAAAAGACATGAGTGTTTATTGCTCCGGGAGGTTATCTTTCTCTGGATGTCTGTCTGTCTATCATACAGCATGCAATTTTCTTGTGAAGAATGATATTATTATGCAGTAAAACCTCCCTAACGGACACACCCGATTAGTGGACACCTCTATTCAGCGGGCATTTTTTCGATTACCAACCCTTAAATAACTGTACATTTTTTACTCACAGTAGCGGACACCTCCAAATAAAGGACAAATTTTACCCTCCCGAGGTGTTCGCTATTCAGAGGTTTTACTGGCAAAACCTCCATAGTGGACACACCCGATTAGCGGATACCTCTATTTAGCGGACATTTTTTCGATTACCAACACTTAAATAACTGTACATGTTTTACTCTCAGTAGCGGACACCTCTAAATAGAGGACAAATTCTGCATTCTCGAGGTGTCCGCTATTCAGAGGTTTTACTGTATATAATATTGATAGTTATTTTACAGGGCCGCACAAAAGAATAAGAATATATGAAAAGAATATAAACTAAATTCGGGATTGGTAGATCGCTGATGGTAATGTAATTTTAGGATGTTGTTACAATCATCCGCAGCAGGTTTTTAGAGTTTCGTTCATCTAACGAAACCCTACCTGTCTCACTCCTTTGTCTGTGTGTCCGTCTGTCACAGAGCCCGTTCTCAGAAACTATATATGTCGGAGACTTGGAAATTTGCATACTTATAGCTGAACACCACACATCAAACGGCAAACAATAAAATTTTGAAAAAGGTCTGATATTTAACCCTGCGGTCTGTAACTTCTGTATTTTAAGCAATTTTTCTAACTCAGCCCCTAATTAAGTTGGAGACATGACATTTGCATACTTATAGCTGAACACCTCACATCAAACAACAAATAATAAAATTTTGAAAAAGTCTAATATTTAACCCTCTGGGCTCTAACTTCTGTATTTTAAGCAATTTTTCTAACTCAGCCCCTAATTAAGTTGGAGACATGCCATTTTGCATACTTGTAGCTGAACACCTCACATCAAACGACAAATAATAAAATTTTTAAAAAGTCTAATATTTAACCCTCTCGGCTCTAACTTATGTATTTTAAACAATTTTTCTAACTCAGCCCCTAATTAAGTTGGAGACATGAAATTTTGCATACTTATAGCTGAACACCTCACATCAAACGATAAATAATAAAATTTTGAAAAAGGTCTAATATTTAAACCTCTGGGCTCTAACTTATGTATTTTAAGCAATTTTCTAACTCATCCCCTAACTAAGTTGGAGACTTGAAAGTTTGCATACTTATAGCTGAACACTTGCGATAACACGATAAATCATAAAATTTTGAAAAAGTCATATTTAACCCTCCAGTCTCTAACTTCTATATTTTAAACAATTTTTCTAACTCAGCCCCTAATTAAGTTAGAGACATGAAATTTTGCATGCCTATAGCTGAACACCTCACATCAAACAACAAATAATAAAATTTTGAAAAAGGTCTAATATTTAACCCTCTGGGCTCTAACTTATGTATTTTAAGCAATTTTTCTAACTCATCCCCTAACTAAGTTGGAGACTTGAAAGTTTGTATACTTATAGCTGAACACTTGCGATCACACGATAAATCATAAAATTTTGAAAAAGTCATATTTAACCCTCCAGTCTCTAACTTCTATATTTTAAGCAATTTTTCTAACTGAGCCCCTAATTAAGTTGGAGACATGATATTTTGCATACTTATAGCTGAACACCTCACATCAAACGACAAAGAATAAAATTTTGAAAAAGTCTAATATTTAACCCTCTGGAGTCTAAGTGTGTATTTTAAGCAATTTTTCTAACTCAGCCCTAATTAAGTTGGAGACATGAAATTTTGCATACTTATAGCTAAACACTTGCGATAACACGATAAATCATAAAATTTTGAAAAAAGTCATATTTAACCCTCCGGCCTCTAACTTCTGTATTTTAAGCAATTTTTCTAACTCAACCCCTAATTAAGTTGGAGACATGACATTTTGCATACTTATAGCTGAACTCCTCACATCAAACGACAAATAATAAAATTTTAAAAAAGGTCTAATATTTAACCCTCTGCGCTCTAACTTATGTATTTTAAGCAATTTTTCTAACTCATCCCTTAACTAAGTTGGAGACTTGAAAGTTTGCATTCTTATAGCTGAACACTTGCGATAACACGAAAAATCATAAAATTTTGAAAAAATCATATTTAAACCTCCAGTCTCTAACTTCTATATTTTAAGCAATTTTTCTAACTCAGCCCCCCGCCTCTGCCTCCCGAGGTGTTCGCTACTCAGAGGTTTTACTGGTAAAACCTCCATAGCGGCACACCCGATTAGCGGATACCTCTATTTAGCGGACATTTTTTCGATTACTAACACTTAAATAAATGTACATGTTTTACTCTCAGTAGCGGACACCTCTAAATAGAGGACAAATTCTGCATTCTCGAGGTGTCCGCTTTTCAGAGATTTTACTGTATATAATATTGATAGTTATTTTACAGGCCCGCACAAAAGAATAAGAATAAATGAAACGAATATAAACTAAATTTAGATTTTCGTTCATCTAACGAAACCCTACCTGTCTCACTCCTTTGTCTGTCTGTCTGTCTGTTCGTCTGTCACAGAGCCCGTTCTCAGAAACTATATATGTCGGAGACTTGAAAATTTGCATACTTAAAGCTGAACACCACACATCAAACGCAAACAATAAAATTTTGAAAAAGTCTAATATTTAACCCTCTGAGCTCTAACTTGTGTATTTTAAGCAATTTTTCTAACTCAGACCGTAATTAAGTTGGAGACATGAAAGTTTGCATACTTATAGCTGAACACTTGCGATAACACAATAAATCTTAAAATTTTGAAAAAGTCATATTTTACCCTCCGGTCTCTAACTTTCTTCTGTTTATAGTAGTAACGTGTAAATAATTTTTTTATTTGAAGCAAACATTATTGTTTGCGCTGTTTATACAGTTGACAACTTAAATTAATACCATTTTCTAAAATATGTAAAAAATATCTGTCGAAATGCTGAAAATTTGAATTTAAAATAGAAATAAAACCTCAAAAAATGAATCAAATTAAAAAAATTAATGGAATCTGCACACCGGGATCTGCTATTGAATAAAATAATCTAAAAATGATTAAATTCCCATGTATAGCTTTTGCTCCTATAAAATTTTTTTAATGCAACGATTTTGTCCAACTTTAGCATTAATATCTCTTAAAATAATTCTTCGATTTGAAAACTGTATGCATTAGCGTGTTGATAAAACATTTCGCTATAATACCACCGATTTTCATATTTTTGTATGGAATAGTTTTCTTAATATTAATGAAGAAAGACCTCCGGTCACAAAAAATTCAAAACCGGCGGCGGTGACAGCGTTAGTTACTTTTTTTAGAATAGAGAGATATATAAAAATGAAAACTTGTCTATCTGTCGGTTTGTAATTCTATAAAAATCCACAATTTGGAAGCCAGAATTGTTAAAAGATACGTACATGTGTATTAAAACATGGCCGAGGCAACTAAAGTAATCCGGAATCGAAATAATTTATAGTTAATTTTTAATTAATAAAAAACCACCAATTTAACAGCAATTTCTTATCAAATTTATACATTTTTCGTTATAGCAGTTGCCAACAATTAAAAAACACAATAAAATTATTACTACAACAATTAATTTTCTACTGCAAGATTTCCACGTGAAAAATGAAAATGAAATAAATAGTTTGCCGAATTTAAAAAGAAGGTGAATATTACGTCATAACTTTTCTATTGCAAGATATTCACGTGAAAAATGAAAATGAAATAAATAGTTTGACAAATTTAAATGAAAGTGAATATAACTTTATAACTTTTCTATTTCAAGGTTTCCACGTGAAAGAGGAAAATATTACGTCATATTGGAAATATAAAGGACGTGGTGGATATAGTATAACGTCATATGAGTGTGAAAAATGTATTGAAGCATGATAAAAACCCGATTAGGGAAATATTGGCGTATTTTAACATTATTGCTCCAATTATAAAATGAAATAAGTTCATTTATAGCTGTATTTTTTTGCGTCTGTTATATACATTTATACATTTTTATATAGCGTTTTCATATGATTCATTCATACAAAATTTCGACTTCTTTTTTTAATGTTTATTTTGTAGAGTATGTTAAATTTTGAAATTGATTTTTCAGAACAAACATCCTTCAAATTCTGGGCAACGCCGGCACTTTAGTTTGTGACAGATAAATGGATTTTGTATCTGTACATCTAATGCTAATATTATAAAGCGTTATAATATTATAAAGTGTATAATATTATTAATGCCTGTTCGTTTGTGAGGTGTTATCTCTGAAACTACATAGCCAACTTAAAAAAATGTTGGTGACCATCTCTGCTCCGAAAAAAAGACTATTTTATGTCAGTGCAAGAACATACATCGCTGCAGGAGCAAAAAAGTTCTAAAATTGTGATTTCTGCGATATTGATTGGGTTAGAAACTTTAAATTTGGTGCGGTAGTTACTTTTAAGATGTAAATACTCGTAATGAACGCTCTCTAAAAGGTTCAATTTGACGGATAAACGTAAAAATTTCTAGAAAGGTTTTAAACTATGATTTATTTGGAATACTGAAATTTTTGGGATACTGTTGGGGTTAGAAACTAGAACTTTGGCATGGTAGTAATTAATTAGATGTAAATGCTCGTTGTAGAACGAATTCTAAAAAGTAGAAAGACTAAACAAACCGGAAAAAGATCTAAAGATGATCTAAGTAACGAAGTTCATGGAATTGTTAGGAATATAAACATGAAAATTGACATGGCTGTATTTATCATGACGTAAATTCTCGCAATAGAACAATTTCTAAAAATGTCGCTATAGTAAAACAGTGCAGAAACAAAAAACTTTCGAAAATTTTCTATTTCTGTGTTACTGCTGAGCACAAAATCATGAAATTTTGCTTTGGGTTAGTTTTAAAATATACAATTGTCTCTATGAATGGTTTCTAAAAAATTTAAAATTTAAAAAGATGAAATTAACGGAAAGCGATCTCAATTACCACTAATTTGGAATTATTAGGTACAGCAACTTTGAATATTTCATAATGCTGCATTTCCTCCGCAAAACATGCAATTTAAATGCAACAAAACTGATAGATACCCACCTAGCATTAAATAAATTGTGTAAATATTGAATAAAGACCTGTATGAAACAGTGAGTAGGTTGCCCGAAAGTACTTGTTAAAGTGTTCCTTCTCTAGGCTTTTCTCTCTCTCGCCAAGGCCACTAACAGAGGGATGTGCCGTTTTAAATGTGATATGAATTTTTATCCGATTCATTTTTCTAGACATTTTATCATAAGGTCATATTCTCAATTATCATTAGTATATTTTTTATATATTAACTTATTCTGGTGAAATTTTATAATCGGGTTCATACTGGCGTATGTTAGCTTGCATGATTTGCTGAATGTGTGGATTTGTAAATTACTTCAAATGACATTTTGACAGCTCAAAAGTTATGCAGACGATATATTCAGATCTTGTGTCATACTTTATGTTGTAATCATTGCCGATTTCTTTTATTTAATTCATGCTAAATACACATCAACTTGTGCAGAATATGTTTGAAAACAAAACAATACAGCGTATCTAGTGGCCAGCATACACTCATCATTTAAATCCGATCGAGCATATCTAAAACACACTCTAACGAAGCATTGCATGCCACTGTTGATGTATTCGGTACTTTGATACTATATCAGATTTTGAGGAGAGAATTACTTAAATGTTATCGACAACCTCATTGCATCTGTGGAAAACAGATATTGTACAATATTAACTATTCCGGGGGAGCACACAACATATAAAGTATAGTCCATTCTTTATGAGCATCATATATTTGTCATTTAAAGTTACTCAAATGGGTGCGGAGCGTCTGATTATGCTCTTGACATCATTTTATACAGTTAAAATTCCGATATAAGTAATTTAGTGTTTTATTTTCTATTTTACTTTTAATATATTGCGTACTTTCAAATTTATATCCATGCATGGCTGTCTTGAATGGATTGATTTCCCATTTTTTAAAGAGTGTATACGAATTTATATATAAGATTTTGTAATTCTACGATTCGTTTATTTTCATCATTTCAATTTATCGCAGTATATAGACAATTAAAGATAACATCTCATTTTCTTTGCTTCCACATGTTATTATTAAATCTATGTTCTCAACAATATCGCTCAGACTAATCCCTCTGAGGGAAGCCCTAGTATCATAATGCAGAGGTCGTACTTGTCCTGAAATTTCACAACCGGGAAACGTCTATTGTTAATCTCAGTTTTAATAGTTGCAAAACACATTGCAAGGTGGGTACATTTTTAAAACGTAACTGAAAAACTGCATAGCAGAATGGGGTGTGATTTTGGATTCTCATACTAGATGCCTGCAGAAAGAAATCAATTTCTATTAAAAAATTCAAAGGTTACAATTCATGTTTTCTTTGAATACTAGGACTTCTCTCAGAGGGATTAGTCTGAGCAATATTGCAAAGAACATAGATTTAATAATAACGTGTGGAAGCAAAGAAAATGAGATGTCATCTTTAATTGTGGTTTTACTGCGGTAAATTGAAATGATGAAAATAAACGAATCGTATAATTACAAAATCTTATATATAAATTCGTATACACTGTTTAAAAAAATGGGAAAGCAAACCATGCAAGACAGCCATGCATGGATATAAAATTGAAAGTACGCAATGTATTAAAAGTAAAATAGAAAATGAAACACTAAATTATCTTATATCGGAATTTTAACTGTATAAAATGCTGTCAAGAGCATAATCAGACTTTCGCACCAATTTGAGTATCTTTAAATGACAAATATATGAAGTTTGGAAGGAATGAACTATACTTTATATGATGTGTGTGCTCCCCTGGGATAGTTAATATTGTACAATATCTGTTTTGCACGGATGCAATGAGGTTGTCGATAAGAATTGAGGAATTCTCTCTTCAAAATCTGATGTAATATCAAAGTTCCTAACACATCAACAATGGCATGCAATACGTCGTTAGAGTGTGTTTTAGATATGCTCGATCGGATTTAAATGATGAGGGTATGCTGTCCACTACATATGCTGTATTGTTTTGTTTTCAAACATATTCTGCACAAGTTGAGCTGTATTTAGCACGTATTAAATAAAAGAAATCGGCAATAATTGCGGCATAAAGTATGGCACAAGATCTGAATATATCGTCTGCGTAACCTTTGAGCTGTCAAAGTGTCATTTGAAGTAATTTACAAATCCATACATATTTTTTCAGCAAATTATGCAAGCTAAACTACGCCAATATGAATCCGATTATGAAATTTCACCAGAACAAGTTAATATATAATAAAATCTACTAATGACAATTGAGAATATGACCTTATGATAAAATGTCTAAAAAAAATCAGAAAAAAATTCATATCAAATATAAAACGGCACTTCACTCTGTTAGTGGCCTTGGCGAAAGAGAAAAGTCTAGAGAAGGAACACTTTAACAAGCACTTTCGGGCAACCTACTCACTATTACATACAGATCTTTATTTAATATTTACACAATTTATTTAATGCTAGGTGGGTATCTATCCGTTTTGTTGCATTTAAATTGCATGTTTTGTGGAGGAAATGCAGCATTATGAAATATTTAAAGTTTCTCTACCTAATAATTTCAAATTAATGGTAATCGGGAACGCTTTCCGTTCATTTCATCTTTCTAAATTTTCAATTTTTTAGAAACCATTCATAGAAACAATTTTATATTTTAGAACTAACCCGAATCAAAATTTCAAGATTTTGGGATCCGCCTTAACCTAGAAATAGAAAAATTTCGAAAGTTTTTTGTTTCTGCAGTGTTTTATATAGCGACATTTTTAGAAATTGTACTATTGCAAGAATTTACGTCATGATAAATACAGCCATGTCAATTTTCATGTTAATATTCCTAACAATTCCATGTACTTCTTAAGTTAGATCATCTTTAGATCTTTTTCCACTTTGTTTAGTCTTTCGATTTTTCAGAATTCGTTCTACAACGAGTATTTACATCTTAGAAATTACTGCCATGCCAGAGTTCTAGTTCCTAATCCCAACAGTATCCCAGAATTTTCACTGTTCCAAATAGGTCATAATTTAGAACCATTCTAGAAATTTTTACGTTTATCTGTCAAATTGAATTTTCGAACCTTTTCGTAACGAGTATTTACATCTTAAAAGAACCACCACACCAAATTTAAATTTCTAACCCAATCAATATCACAGAAATCGCAATTTTAGACCTCTTTTGCTCTTGCAGCGATGTAGATTGTTGCACTGACATAAAATATAGTCTTTTTTTCGGAGCAGATGTGGTCACAAACATTATTTTAAGTTGGCTATGTAGTTTGAGCGATAACACCTCACAAACGCACAAACATTAATAATATTATACATTTTATAATATTATAACGCTTTATAATATTAACATAGATGTACAGTTACAGAAGCCATTTATCTGTTACAAACTAAAGTGCCCGGCGTTGCCCAGAATTTGAAGAACGTTTGTTCTGAAAAATCAATTTCAAAATTTAACATACAACATAAAACAAACATTAAAAAAAGCAGTCGAAGTGTTGTACACATGAATCAAATGGAAACACAATATAAAAAGGTATAAATGCATATAATAGACGCAAAAGAATACAGCTTTAAATGAACTTATTTCAATGTATCATTGGAGCAATAATGATAAAATACGCCAATATTTCCATAATCGGGTATTTTATCATGCTTCAATACGTTTTTTCACACTCATATGACGTTATACTATATTCACCACGTCCTTTATATTTCCAATACGACGTAATATTTTCCTTTTTAACGTGGAAATCTTGAAATAGAAAAGTTATGAAGTTATATTTATTTTCATTTAAATTCGTCAAACTATTTATTTCATTTTCATTTTTCACGCTGAAACCTTGCAATAGAAAAGGTATGACGTAATATTCACCTTTTTTTTAAATTCGGCAAACTATTTATTTCATTTTCCTTTTTCACGTGGAAAACTTACATTAGAAAATTAATTGTTGTAGTAAGAATTTTTTGTGTATTTTAATTGTTGGCAACTGCTATAACGAAAAATTTTTTAATTTGATAAAAAATTGCTGTTAAATTGGTGGTTTTTAGTTAACTAAAAATTAACTATAAATTATTTCGATTCCGGATTGCTTTAGTTGCCTCGGCCGTCTTTTGAAACACATGTACGTATCTTTTCACAATTCTGGCTTTCAAACTTTGGATTTGTATAGAATTTCAAACAGATAGATAGACAAATTTTCATTTTTATATATTAGATTATATGCAAACATAAATAACTTATCTAATACGTGTTGGCAGATGCATTTTTAAATATAAATATATGTATATAAACCAGTATAATACTTATTCTGTTTTATTTTCATAGTCATTTATATCATTTGGCAAAAAATCTCACTTTCTTAACACCGAATTGCGCGCTTTTTACAAAAATTCCAAAGTCCATGTAACAGCGAAATACCATGAAAAGCATTAAATGCATGCTAATAAGGTACTTAGAATGCGACATTTACGATCAACCATTATTGGCTTTCAATCTTATAGTTTGGCGATAGATTTTTGGTCGATGGGATAACTAAGTAGTGCCAAATACTGTACTGCAATTTAACTTAATTTTCTCTATTCTACTAATTTAAGATTTTTAACTTCTAAACATCGCACATTTTCAATTTTTATACCTTCGTATTGGGGAGAAAAGTTACTTTTAAATGCAATTTGATTGAAAACTGCAATTCCATTTATTTTTGAAACGTTAATTTTTTGTAGTTTTTAGCGCCATTTGTTTAATTTTAGCAACACAAGTACTCCATTTCTGTAGAAAGTAGGGGGAAAATAGTTGTAAAATAGTAATTATACGTTTTCGTTGCCTTTTTCACTTAACAACTTAAAAATATATAATTAAAATACGTGTTATTTTGAAAAAATATAAATGAATGATTTCTGATAAAATGTGGAGCTATTATAGACGACATCTCTTTTTCTGGATTTGTGTATTATTCAGCGATATCCTCAGGGATAGTTCTATGCATACTTTACTGTAGAAGTTGTTTAAGTTTGGATCGCAAATGAAGAACTCTTCATCGGATACGGATGATGTCATTCTGTACAAAAATAAAAGTGTGTGTTTTAAATCTTAAAACTGAAATATGTTTTGTACTATCTATATTTATGTATTTGGTTTGTCATCGGTTGTGACACTAAATTCTGAAAAAACAGACTTCCCGTTTTCTAGTTTTTTTTTCAAACTTTGTGTAGTTTCGGTCTCAAAAAGTGAGATTCGTTGCAAAAAGATATAAATAGCTATGAAAACAAACTTGATGAACGTTTATATTTATTTTTACAAGTAAATATGGCACAGATGTCATAAACGCACAGAGGTACCTAATTGGCGCCAAAGTGACGTTACTTTGCCTGATATGGTAAGCAGTGGCGGCTCGTAACTGTCATATTTTGGGGCACTATTTGCATGGCGGACAGTATTATTCTTCTATTACCATTATTTTCTGAAAGAAATCATTACTTTGTTGAATGGTCGAATATTCCGCCAACAAATATGGCAAAGACTTCTTTTAAAGCAATAGTGGTAAGAGAAGAATAAATTTGGCAGCTATGGATTTAGTGCCCCCCCCCCCCCAAAAAAAAAAAATGCCAGTCACGAGCCACCACTGATGTAACCATATATAACGTTATTATAAATTGTTTTTTTTCGATAATTATGTCATTTATTGATTGTTATTTCCTTTTAAAAATAATAGAAAATATCTTGTTTATCACTTTATTTTGTTTTCATATTGAAATAAAAAATAACGTGCTATTATAGCACGCTATATGTAACTGGTATTCGAAACGACGTTTTCGAAAAATTGGTACAAAAAATCACGCCAAACCCGGTGAGTATATGGCATCTGTGACATAAATATAAGCATTTTATTTATATATATATCATTGCTTTTTATATGCAATTTACCTTTGTTTGTATACAAAAATAGGTAAGTAGTTTGTTTACACAAAATAAATTTTATAAATCTTTAAAAAATTGCTTGAGTATATGAAACAATGAATAAGTTGCACGAAAATACGCATAAAAAGCTTACTTGTCTCGCCAAACCTATTTTCTCTGTCTCGCAAAGACCTTTATACAGGAAAAGTACCAATTTCATTTTTAAAGATTAAAAAGAAATTAATATAAATGGATTTTTTTTTTTTTTGAAAATTATACTTTTATTAAAATTCACAGAAATTTAGAAAACATATATGTTTTTAAATGTACTAAATAGTAGAAAAGTCTTGAAAAGAACCTTAAATTTAAATCGGTAAGTTCAATTATGGAAGATAAAAGGATTTAAATGGGAATTTTGTCAAATTAGCCAGTTATCTCCAAGTTGGCTTCATATATAAAAACATTTTCTTGCCAAATTTGACGATATTTCAACACGTTGGCCAAAGTTTGGTGATATCGCGGAAACCCTGCCATTAGTACTTTTAAAAAAATACTCATTGTTGAAGCTAATGCTGATTTCTCTATAGGAAATCAAACGTAACCATTAATTCACCCACCCCACTAACGTTGCCACCTTAGGGACCGAATTTTAAAAATCAATGTCCAATTCATGTATTGCCCTCAGGAATGCATATATATATACCAAATTTCAAAACCCTATGTCAACAGGAAGTGGGTGAAAAATGAATCACAAGATTTGAGTGCCATAGACAAATATAACTGTAAGTTAAAAGAAAGCATGTAAAAAACAAGTGGATAAATGTGATTACAGATCGCACAGAGGGTTTTGTGTAATATTCCTTTCAAAACACTTTATCCTTTTGAAAAATCTGTTAGTTCCACATTTCGCAACCAGGGGCGCATTCTAGTCTAAATAAACCTCTATCAGAACGAAACTTCGTTTCATATACACTCCGTAGATATATTAGTCAAGGGGATTGGGCCAATAGCACTCGAGATAAGTAGGCACCCCTGGTGGTAAAAAGTTGAACTAAAATATGTAAGGCTATGATTTATAATATGAAAGAATGTGCAAAGGGGTGTCGGCAAAAGTTGGAAAAGTGCTCTCCGGGTGAAAAGGGCGGATGTTAGAAAAATTGCTTAAAATACACAAGTTAGAGCCCGGAGGAGTAAATAATATACGACTTTATGAAAATTTTATGACTTGCCGTGTGGTTTGAGGTATTCAGCTATACATAGGCAAAAATACATGTCTCCAACTTAATTAGGGGCTAACTAAAAATAATTGCTTAAAATACACATGTGGTAGCTCAAAGTGTTAAACGTAAGGCCTTTTCAAGATTTTATGATTTGTCGCCTGGCCTCAGGTTTTCTGCTATAAGTACGCAAAATTTCAAATCTCAAATTTAATAAGGGGCTCAGTTAGAAAGAATTGCTTAAAATGCGCATGTGGTAGCCCAAAGGGTTAAATGAACGATTTTTTCAAAATTTTATGAATTGTCGGTGTTCAGCTATATGTATGCAAAATTTCACGCCTTCAACCTAATTAGGGGCTCACTTAGAAAGAATTGTTTAAAATACACATGTGGGAGCCCAATGGGTTAAATGTAAGGCTATTTCAAAATTTTATGATTTGTCATTTGATATGAGGTGTTCAGCTATCAGTAGGCAAAATTTCACGACACCAACCTTAATAGGCGCTCACTTAGAAAGAATTGTTTAAAATACACATGTGGGAGCCTAAAGGTTAAATGCACGTCTTTTTCAAAATTTTATGATTTGTTGTTTGATGTGAGGTTTTCAGCTATAAGTATGCCAAATTTCACGCCTCCAACATAATTAGGGACTCACTTAGAAAGAATTGTTTAAAATACACATGTGGGAGTCCAAAGGGTTAAGTGTACCACTTTTTCAAAATTTTATGATTTGTCGTTTGATGTGAGGTGTTCAGCTATAAGTACGCCAATTTTCACGCCTCCAACCTAATTAGGGATCACTTAGAAAGAATTGTTTATAATACACATGTGGGAGTCTAAAGGTTAAATGTACGACTTTTTCAGAATTTTATGATTTGTTGTTTGATGTGAGGTTTTCAGCTATAAGTATGCCAAATTTCACGCCTCCAACCTAATTAGGGACTCACTTAGAAAGAATTGTTTAAAATACATATGTGGGAGCGCAAAGAGTTAAATGTACGACTTTTTCAAAATTTTATGATTTGTCGTTTGATGTGAGGTGTTTAGCTATAAGTATGCCAAATTTCACGCCTCCAACCTAATTAGCAACTCACTTAGAAAGAATTGTTTAAAGTACGCATGTGGGAGCCCAAAGGGTTAAATGTACGACTTTTTCAAAATTTTATAGTTTGTCCTTTGATGTGAGGTGCTCAGCTATAAGTATGCAAAATTTCACGCCTCCAACCTAATTAGGGCTCACTTAGAAAGAATTGTTTAAAATACACATCTGGGAGCCCAAAGGGTTAAATGTACGACTTTTTCAAAATTTTATGATTTTTCGTATGATATGTAGTGTTCAGCTATAAGTATGCAAAATTTCCAGTCTCCAACATGTATAGTTTCTGAGAACGGGCCCTGTGACAGACGGACAGACACAGAGGAGCGAGAGGAATAGAGTTTCGTCAGATGAACGAAACCCTAATAAAATAAAGAAAATCAGAAGAAATGATGCTATAAAGAAAAATATTTTATTAAACATCATATAATTGTTTCTTGTTTTCACACGCGAAATATAAAAGATGGTTTTGGCGATTAAAAAATCCTATTGAGAGATTATCGCAAATGTCAAATCAAAGTTTTTATGCCTTTTTTCTTTTAAATGAAAAAACAAACAGATTTCTTTTTCTGTTTTGATTAAATTTAAATATGTTTTATGGCACTTCATTATTACTGCGTGCGGTTTTTTTTTTAATTATTGTTTGCTCCATGTGTTCAAACCAGTTGTCTACGAAAACATCCACCGGTGCAAGGCTAACGAGAAAGACAGGCTACCGCGGTGGGTCTGATTCTTCTTTTTTTACAGAGAGCCGGGGTCACGTGATGCTCTTTTCGCACACCTTCATTGGTGCATTCGAGCATCACGTGACTCCAGCGGTCTATAAAAAAAGAAGAATTGGACCCACCGCGGTAGCCTGTCTTTCTCGTTAGCCTCGCCACCGGTGAAAGTGACGCACACCAAATATTTGTGACGTATGCAGATAAATTGTGCTTTTTTTTATCAGCTTTTTTTGTATAATTTTTTAATGGTTTGGAGCTTATTTTTCATAGTAGGTGCATTCAGTAGGTGACCCTCTTAGGCACCTTCTGGTGCAATCAGAAACGAAATCCGAGAAATATTTTTTCAGTTATGCTTGACGAAAGGTTTTTATTAGGCTTTTTTTTAGTAGGACATGGCGTTAATATCCATCGTAGCTGTTATGTGACCAGACAGTAATATTGCGCTGAGTATTAGCCTTCGCTTCGCTCAGACAATTAATTTCAAAGAATATACATTTTATTTTTTCAAATTTTAACCCGCGAGGACACGTGCCAGGCCTGATATACACGGAGTGCGTACGTTTTTTAAAATTGTCACCACTATCTTTATAAGAATAATCCTCAACTTCTTTTATCGCAAAATTATCTGCAATTAAACTATCTTTATTTGATTTTATTGGTGACAAAGTAAAAAACATTCATACCCTGCGTATGCGCGCTTTCTCCCGGGTTAATATTTAATGGCATCTAGCTTATGCTTATCGTTTTATACCACCGCATCCAATAAATTCCTACCAATATAAAGTTATTCTTATATGGATGCACGTTCTAAAGGATAATCGGAAGACTGATAAAAACAGGTGAAAAAACTGCGTTGTTTTGAGTCATTTGGCTTATTGAAATGACTGAAAGTCCTTCTACGTAATGCATAAGAGCCAACTTATACAGATTTTTCATACCACTAAAATTTAATGGAAAATTTTAGCTAATTGAATCACCGAAATTCAAGCAATTTTAACGTTTAAATAAGTCAAAAATTTCTATTAAATTTTAGTGGTAAGAAAAATCCGTACAAGTTGGCTGCTATGGTAATGTTATAGAAATAATTAAAGTAGGCTAAAACATGACCTTTTACCATAATTTCTGGAGCGTTATTCTATTTTTCTAAAGTTTCACTAGATATAAGAAAACGTTCCCTAAATCACTAAAGATATTTACCGTATATACTCGCGTATAAGTCGACCCCAAATTCAGTAGGAATAACATACTGAATACCAGTATTTAAAAAAAGTTATCTCCGTTTTATCTAAATGCAGAATTTGCTGATATTAAAGAAGCTGAAGATGGCTACAAGAAAATACTGGTATGTAACACATTTTTTTCACGAATTTAGGGGTCGTACCGTTAGGGGGATTACCGTATATACGCGAGTATATACGGTAATCCTTTGCACTCCTTTATCGCGTCTGACGCGACATAATCGTTCTTTACAAAATTTGTTTACTGCACCAGTAATAAAGGAAAATGAAATTTGCCTGATTTAATTTTAGCATCCTTGCAATTGTGTACTCGAAGGAAACTTATTTTAAAAGAGAGGTGCCGACTGATTAAAACTTGTGTAAGAGACGCCAGAGTCGAAAGGGTTAAAAATCTCCCTAGTTTTATTTTTCCTAGATCTGACGACGGTGAACGAATATCAACGAATGGATGAGTCTCATCTATATTTTACAATATTTTTCTGATAACTCGTTTCGCCCGTCACTAATTCGTAGTCAGTGATCAAAGGACATAAACTATTTTCCTTATTTCAGCTGCCGTTGAAAGGAGCAGTTTCTTGATATGTTCCATGCTGCTGACCTGTTGCTGTTATTAACTGATGTCAAAATCAAATTTATTATATAAACTTATGGTCACAAAAATTCTGGTGTCAGTTATTCAATATAAATGTTAAATTTTATTGATAAATATGTTTATAAAATAAGGGTTTTAACATTAGAACCGCCGGAAATTTTATTCAAGTGTTACAAAAATATTTTACACCAGAATTTTTATTAAAAACAATTTAACTTATTTATTTAACTTATTTCTCCGTAGAAATTATTTAACTTAATTTAGAAAGGAATTTCTGGTTTGAATCGAAGTATATTTATTTGGTACCGGTCAAAATGACCGCTACGGCGGTTCTAGTGCTAAAAGTACGTGCGTGCACTAATCTAATTTTTCTTTGTCGTTAAGAATTTTAGAAATTAATACTTTTATAGTACGGGTTGATGCAAAATTATTGTGATTATGTTTAACCCCTTCGGGACGGGAGCCTTTTACAAAATTTTTAATCTATTGTCACCGTTTTTTAAAAACAGAAATTTATGTATTCTTGAATTGCGAAAATGCGCTGATTAAACATGGCAAATTTTACAGTAAAATTTTACTGGTGACGAAAAACAAGGATTCTGAGCGCAACATGCGGCACGTATACGTGTCGCTCGTCCCCAAGGGGTTAAACTGCTATAAAATTTTATTTTGATGTCATATTTACATACAAATTTCGATGCATCCACCCTTGTTTTTATATTTTTCAATTAAGTATACTGACAATTTCTTCAGGGATCTAATTATAATCTCTTGCGGTACTTTATGAACTTCTTTAAATGCTTTGCGAATTCCAATAAAAGTTTAATTTCATTCAATTGATTTTCTAAATAGACCAATCTAATATATAAAAAATAAAATTTGTTTAACAATAATTCTATACAAATCTACAGCTTAGAAGACAGTATTGTGAAATGTTACGAACATGTGTGTTAAAATACGGCCGGGGCAACTAAAGTAATCCGGAATCGAAATAATTCATACTCCCTCCATCCCAAATTAGTTCCGACATTTAGGTCGAAAATTTTGTCCCAAATTTGTTGCTACATTTCAAGTGGGTGGAGTCATAAATAACTTCCGATACAGTTTAGTAGATCGACAACATTTTGTAAGGACTCTACCACCATTATACCATACAAATAATTTTCTTCCTAAAGTATTAACGAATCATTAGCTAGAAGGTAGTTTTATGCGATTACTGGTGGAAGAATTCTTACAAAATGGGGAGTGGCTTAAGAGCGTGTGAACCCTGGATTTTTTAAACTCATTTGGTACTTATTTAAGGAGAGACGGAGGGAATGCTTAGTAAGTAAATGTTGTTGATTGATAGCATAACACCCTGAAATCTCTGAAAAATGTTCAAACAAAATTATAAAATCATCAGTATCAATAATCAGTACAAAAGTAATCAAATGTAGGAACTAATTTGGGACAGAGGGAGTAGTTAATTTGTAATTAGTAAAAAACCTCACCCATTTAACAGCAATTTCCTATCAAATTTAAACATTTTTTGTTATAGCAATTGCCACAATAAAATTCTTACCACAAAAATTACTTTTCAATTGAAAGATTTCCATTTGACAAGTGAAAATGAATTAAATATTTTGACGAATTTACAAAAAAATTAATAATACGTCATGTCTTTTCTGTTACAAGATTTTCCCATGAAAAATGAAAATGATATAAGTATTTTGACGAATTAAAAAAAAGGTGAATATTAGAGTGTCCGATTCATCCCCCATCTCCCCTACTACTTTCACAGAAAACAATAACTAAGATTAGTGATAAACTCAGTTAAACAATTCCATCTGGCCGCTTTTAAAGAGTTTTTTAATTTCATTTTTCTGTAAGAGCGGGTTTTATCAGCATCATGTTAATTCGATATTTTTTTCTTGAACCTCTATTTATGTTTAATTTGTTTTAGCTCTAAGAGTTGGTCCTATCAAATATTTGTCAATATAAAAGTTATAAGATAGTACTATGAAGATTTATAATAAGTTTAAGTGAATTTGATATTTTAAGAATTGACGAAGTTATGAATTTTTTTCTTCTTCAACCCCTCCCCCCTTTTTTTCGTTTTTTTTTTTTTGTAAAAGTTGGTCCTATCAAAAACTGGTGTATATAAAAATTGTAGATAGCATTAAGAAAATTTATAATAAATTTAAGTGAATTTGATAACTTGTAAATTGACAAAGTTATGATTTTTTCTACTTCTTAACCCCCCCCCCCCCACACACACACACACACACACTTATTTTTCGTTTTTTTTTTTTTTTTTTTTTTTTTTTTTTTTTTTTTTTTTTTTTTTACCATTTGAAAAAAAATCGTTATTGTCCTCGTCAGGGTAGGAAATCAAAAGCATATCTGAAGCGTTTTATTGGTTTAATCCACATTTTATTCGTTTTCTGATTGGTCTATACACTAACCTTTACTTTCAACAGAGTTGGATACTTCTGTTGCCACTATGACAAAAAAGTAATAAAAACCACAAAAAAATAATAACTCAGAAACAAATTGAGATACAGCTTTCAAACAAATTGCATTTAAAAGTACATTTTTTTCTCTATACGACGGTGTAAAAAGTAATAGTGTGGGATGTTTATAAGTTTAAGAATGAAATTTTATTTACAATTGGTCGTCAGATTTCTTGGAAATCTGACGATGGAAAAGCCTTTTCTCGAACAGCCAATGAAATAAATGCTTGGATAATACGTAAGTTCCAGGTGGATAATACGTAAGATTCAGGAAATCTGACGAGTCACAGGCGATTTTTGTCGCTTGCAATTTTTACGTGTAATAACACTATTAATGTTTAATTCATGGCGTACGTAATGTATGATGAACTCCGTGCGATTTTTTATGTCTTAAATTTTAGTCTTTGAAAAAAATCATTTTTTCCAAATGGTCGTTGTAATTTGTTAAATTGCAATTTTTTTTTTTTTTTTTTTTTTTTTGTAAAAGTTAGTTCAATAAAAAACTTATCAATATAAAAATTGTAGATAGTATTAAGAAGATTTATAATAAGATTAAGTGAATTTGATATCTTGAAGATAATAAGTTTAAGTGAATTTGATATCTTGAGAATTGACAAAGTTATGAATTTGTTTCTCCCTAAAACGCTATTTTTTCGCCTCTTTGAGCTCATTTTTGATTTTATCAAAAATCTGTGATACATAGCTGATTTGATATGTATCATTATATTTTCTGCCCCTTAATTTTATGTATCAGTATGGAAAATATTTGTGCAGAATTATGGAAGTTATCGTGTGCATAAAAAAGTGATAGATAGATAGATAAAGTTTTGAACAGTATTAATATATCAGTATAATAATATCAGTATTATTATCATTGTTGTGCTCGTCATTTACAACATGACAGTTTAGCCGTATCGCAGGCGCTTCACGATCTGCCTTGGACTATCCCCAAGCCAGAATTTTTAAAGACCACAATACAAGTGAGGCAGATTTTCCTAGTCACCGCGGACAGACACGTATGCACATTTATTTTATTAGTATACATCTATACAACAAAATCAGAAACCATTTTGTAACTTTTTTTTGTTGTTGTTCAAGTCTAGTTAATTTGTGCTTCATGGAACGACAGTAGAGCTTTTTGTAAGAAATGTAATTGCATACTATAAAAACATTGCTGCTAGTATTATTGAAATTGCTCAGTGAATGCAACAGACCCCTTAGTTCTCCTTAAAAGAATCTTGAATGAGAAGTCTGCGGTCTTAAGCGACATAAACCTTCACATTACAAAACCTGCAGGGCTTATCCGAAATGTTCTTTACCGTATTTCTTAAAAGGTTTAATTAAAGATTCTATATCTTTAAAAAAATCTTGAAAAATAGCTGCAGCTATTTTTCTTTTATTATTTATGAAAACACAGTGATTGATACAACAAAGGTGCTTTGCATTACTATTAGTCACTTCAGTAGCTTTGACAAAATATTTAAAACAACGTTTAACCCTTTATCTACTGACGGTACTTATAAGTACCACTCACTTTAAACTTTTATACCATAGTGAATATTACTAATATTCTAATGGTACTTTGCAAAAAACGCTCTTTTAGCAACACTTTATCCGAATACATGGCAGTAGTACTTCTAGGTTTGTTATTTTAGAGAGGAATGAGGCTACTTTTGAAGCAGTCGATGTGTTTTGTGCCGATATTTTGTACAGATTGCCACGCTCCTCTTTCCATTGCTGCAAACACAGTAAAGGATATAAGATAAGTGATGGATCTTTTTATGTGTTCATTATGATCTTAAAATACAATATGATTAGCTATTTTAGGTGAACGGTGTATGTATTTGATTTAACAGTTGAATTACTAGGTGGTACTTATAAGTACCGTCAGTACACTGGGTGTTGGAGAAAAACTTCTTGTTTACTTTTCGTCTGTGTAGTTATCCATCCTTTTCGTCTGTTTTAAAATGTAATTACTAAAATGTGGTGTAGTAATGATTTCCCTGGTATTTCTTTTCTGTTTCATTGTTATTTTTTTTTAGGAAATCGAAAAAGTTGTGGCACCGGCTCATTTTTGCTATGTTAGAAATGGCATATGTAAATTTATATATTGCATATGGTGGAGATGCGAGAGAATATGTTTTCCCTGGAATAGTGACGTCGCATAACTAAAAGACTGCTAACAAGATCGAAATCTAAAAAAAATAGTTTTTTTAACCCTTTCAGAGAGCAAAGAATTTTCAATTCTAAAGTGTTGAAATAAATGACTGGCACCGGAATTTGCCAAACGATTTATTTATGAATAAGAAAAGGCCTATGTATCATGTACTTATTAAATCGAAAATATTTTCTGGTGCCAGTTGAAATACGTTGTGGATTTTCTGTTACGCTATTTTAGTCATAGTGTACTGACGGTACTTTAAAGTACCACTTTCATTAATTATCTTTAAATAATTAAATTTCTCACGGGTGAATATTTTTTTTATGTTTATCCTTTAATTTTCATTGTAGTAACTGGAAAAAAAATATTACATGAAAAAAATTGCAGTAGATCATAATGCCGTAGATAAAGTGTTAATAGGTTAAGTGAGATAATAGAAGCAGGTGATGCCAAAACAATCTCAGATTCATTCAAATCTCAACTGATTAGAGATGGTCTAAACAAGCCATCGGCTAATTCCATGATACCTTGTCATGTCTGTCATACAGCTGAAAATCGCTATGGTTCTTGGCCACCGTTATTTTCGAGAAGTTTGCTTCACCTTATTCAATTAATGAGATATCACCGATAAAATAAGTCACATTTTTCCGTTTTAAAATACTGGTAGCCAAAAACCGCAGTGTGTGACAGACATGACAAGTGTCCATGGAATTAGCCCATACACAACCTTTTATTCTCGCGGGCTGCAAACATTTGTTTTCGACATTCGGCGGACCATAACACACATAATGATGTAACAAAGGAGTAATTAAAATAAATAACAAAAGCAGTATAACAAAGTTATATAAAATTAAATATAATCCGGATTGAACATTTGTCGTGAAAGAAAAGTTACCAAAATAAATAACGTCGGTATTTGCAAACAATATACTTCGTAGCATTTCTATTGCTGTAGAAGTATGACGCGAAGACTGTTGTTTGGAAATAATAAAACTTTTTGCTGCCTATTTTTCTGCAGCAAATGTTTAACCCTAATAACTATTATTAGCTATACGAAGAGCATAAAACTTAATATATCAATGCAGCTTTTACAAGTTCTAAATAAAGAAATCAAGGAATTTTCTTTAAGGTATCTGCATATATATGGAGATTTTTTTTCTTAAGTGTTCAATATTGAATAAATAAACAGAATTTTAGATATCAAATGATGATGAAATGAATGATGGAGAATGATGGGAGAATGAAAAATGGGATGATGAAAAAACACGAAATCATAGCAATACCTTCATAACATTTTAAGAAATTGTTTTTTTTTTTTTTTTTTTTACCATATTTTTAGCAAAATTCCATGCTTACGCCAGACACTGTACACTCATTTCAACTAAGTATATTTCAATTTTCTTTGTACTACATACTACTATTACACTTACCTGTACACTGAACTAGGAGTTTTACAATATCTTCAAAATTTGCTAAAATATTTCAAAATATCTCAAAAAATAAATATTTTTTTATTAAAAAATACAATTTTTTTTTATATTCGAGTACCTATAAAATAACTATATTATCACACAGAGCTTAAAGTCTAATACAGAACACAGTGGGTAATATGGAAAGCATTCTGACAAATTTTCACTGAAATATGCTTAAAACGTTTTATGTAATGAAGTTTATAGTACATGGAGATAGTGGAAAAATAGAGTTACCAGAAATAGCATTCAAAGATTTCTTGTCTATATATTATTTCTTATCTGTAAAATTAATATCTGTAAAGTGTCAATTGAGGTTTATTAGTCCTTTATGTAAAATCGTATCATGCATACAAAAATTGTTTACATTTCTCATGGCAACCCTGCTCACTTCCGGATTTGATTCACTACTTCCTGTTTATTAAATTGGTCATAAATCTTAGAAATAAAATTAAAACAAATTTCGGATCTTAAAAAAGGAAATGCCGTAAGCGGTGATTTTGGCCCCAACCATATGAATATAATGCGGTTCGAACCAGAAATTTCTCTATAATTTCTCTCGTTTAAAAGATACAGCACAGAAAAATGTTAAATAAATTAATTAGACAGTTTTAAATAAAAATTCTGGTGAGAAATATTTTTACAAAACTTGAGTAAATTCCCGGTCTTTTCAGTGTTAATAAATCTTCTCAGTGCAGTTTTTTTTCTTTAAATATAGAAAAATATAGTGCAAATTTAATTTAGAATACTGTTAGTTTAGTTTTGAAGATTAAAAAATGATGCACCACTATAACACAAAATAGAAATACGTGTAGAACAAACTTTTGACTTAGGAAACGGCATTTAACATGTTTTAAAATAATGTTAAATTAGTAATCATAGTAAATAACGGGACATATTTTTTTCTTTGCATAAAAATACATAAAAGAAAGCGGAGGTCTTACACTTTTTAACACTTTCTAACAAAGTTGAAAAGGGTTTATGACTTCGGTTTGTCTGGCCGTCTGGCCGTCTGTACGCGCTCTAACTCCCGTAAATATACTCGGATCGTTCTGAAATTTTTGGATGTTAGTGACCTCTACCATAGAACGAACCCTATTGCAAATGAATTTTGTAGCATGCTTAGTTCATTTACAGGAACAGTCAAAAGTTTTCCGTTACATTACGGCCTATGGGAAAAAATCGTTTAAAATGATTTTTAATGATGGTACATGCTTTCAAACATAATAACATTTATATGCATTTATCACGTTGACTAAAATATGCATTTTCTGTACAATATGCGGCCCAAAAATAGTTATTATTCATTTACAGGGCCGCACAAAAGAATTCCTTTACATATGATATAAAAGAGGAGGGAATTTTTTCAGGCGTATTTTAATTATGTTAAACTATTACATGTATAATGAAATAGATATACGTTGCTAAGGTTTACCATAACTTATATCATGGATAATACGAAATGCAGAGCATTTACAGGGACACACAAAAGATTTCAGATACTATATTGTACCCGAAGTACTGTAAAGTAGCGATGATTGCTGGAAATGCATTTTTAATTATGTTATGTGCTTTTATGTTTCACTATATTTATGCATTGTATATGGTGTGTATAAATGCTGTAATTGATATACATGGCTACTCAAAAGAATTCGTAATGGTTACTGGGTATGATTGCAAATTGCTTAAAGGTGATTTTTAAATAAGTTAGGCATTTTTACGCTGAACCGCATTTGGTTTACTAAGAAATGTTTGTAAAACATATATAAAATGACATACAGGGTCACGCAAGGAATTGGATACATGGCCGTCTATAAATGATAATTTCTGGAAATGTGATTCCAGTAGTTTTAAGAGTGTTTTACTTTGAATTAAACTTTAGCTAAATAGTGGAGTGTAATAAAGGTATTAGGTTAACTGCAGAGTTTTACAAAAGTATACAAGTATGTTTAAATCTATTAGTATAAATTGCTGAAAGAGAAATTTCAACCTGTTATGTGTTTTCTTGCTAAACTAAATTTCTCCATTATATAGTATATATATCAACCTACAGATCAAATATAGGGCTGTTCAAAAAAATTAGAATGCATATTTGCTATGGACGGTAACTGCTGAAATTAGCTTCAAATGTTTTATGTGTTTTCTAAAATGTTTACTTAGTTCACTTATATACCTTATTTCCCTAAATAACGAAGTTTTGTTAAAGCATTCAGGAAGTGTTGGAAAGGGTTTCATAATCTATGCTTAACACATGATTTTTCTTACTTGTTTAATGTACACCTCAATTTTATAAAGAGGGATTAATGACCATGTCTCTCGGGCCGCACACAGAAGATCGCCGGGCCGCAGGTCGAGTATGGCTGGTAAACCTTGAAAAACTTACTGGCATAAGCGTAGATGGAGCTAATGTAATGACAGGCCAGCATCATCCATTGGTAATAATATAAAAATCCAGCATAAAAGAACTTGTCGTTGTAAAATGTATATCTCATTCCCTTCATTTAGCTGTGAATATGCATGCAAAATAAATTCATGTACAGTGCTGTAAAAAGAATTGGATACATAGACGTCTATGGATAGTAATTCTTCGAAGTATGATTTCAGTTGCTTTAAGCATATATTTACCTGAATTAAATTACAACATAATATGCGGCATGTATAAAAATCTGTATTTAATATACAGGGCTGTGCTACAGAATTCAAGTATGTATCCGTCCGTTGGTAGAAATTTCTAAAGGTGAATTTCAACTGTGTTATTCGTTTTCTTACTAAACTAAATTTTAGCATACTATGTAGAATCTGAACAAATCTACAGTTCATATACAGAGCTGCATAAAAGAATTGGAGTCCTTTTACGGCTATGGGTGATAATAGTTATAACTGGTTTTTAAATATGTTTTATTTTTTCTAAAATATTTACTTAGGTTCCTTCGTTACCTTATTTGGCAAAATTTTGTTAAAGCATTCTGGAAGTGTTGGAAAGTGTTTCACAATATATGCTTGACGCATGATTTTCCTTTCTTGTTTATATCTGCAGTGGGATTAAGTTGACACACATGCATTATAAAGTATGAATTATGTAAAGGTATTTTAAATTATGAATTTATTAAAGCATTTATTCTACAATTTAATTTATTTCGGACTAAAATATTATGTTGCAAGTATTTAATATGGATGAAGACATTCACTAAAATATATTGATCAGGTAAGCTTTAGGTTATTTTGAGTACAGATGACACTGAAGCCCATTCTTAAATATAAAACCGTCTATATGAGATGAAATTTCATAAATCACAAAACTATAAATTTCATATGAACTTGATTGATTTCTAAGTATATTTTAATATCAGTTTTTTAATACTTACTATAAATACTTACTATAAATAAGACTTACATTTTACATTTAATAAACAGAATATATTATAAATCACAATAGCTGCACTGCACTTAGCGTAGTATAGTTATAAAAATTGTTTTATTATACGTAACCAAAATCTCGTTCACACCTACATTTAAAATTAAAATTGTTCAAGAAATATTACATTATACATATTTACTAAATACATTATATTTAAATGTATACAAAACGATTACGTAATACTACTTGTTAAATATTTATATGTTATAAATTCCTTCTTAAGTTTATGTTACAACTACATAGCCATAATTAACATACCGCAAGATGTTTGGTAACATGAACAATTACCTTTTGCAAAATCTTCGTTTTAAATATAACGTTATAAATTATTCAAAACCTTTAAAAGAAATGAATCCGTATTACATCATACAACAGAGATGACGACAATGACGCATTTCTTGTATACTTGTTAATTATTTATCTTCTATACTAATATTATAAAGAGGTAAAAATTGTTTATTTGTAGAAGGTAACCTCTAGAACTACCGAACCGATTCCAAAAGTAATGGTACCAAAATGATGGTGTTAGTCCAACTTAGAACATAGGCTATATGTTATGTCCATGCCACTGGCCAAAAGGAATTGTAGGAGCAAAAAACGTTCTAAAAATGCGATTTTTGTGTTACTGAAGGGCCTAGAAACATGAAATTTGTAATGATAGTTACTTATAAGATACTAATGATCTCTAAGGACATTTCTTAAAGAAATCGAAATTAAAAAGGGGTGAAAATGCGCGAAGAGCGTTCTAAAAAACGTTCTAAACGGCGACTTTTACGCAATCTCAAGAAGTACCAACCCTATTTTAAAAATAATGGTGTCAAAATGATGGTGATAACCCTTGCTTCAACATAGGCTACATTTTATGTCGGTGCCACAACCACTAAAGAGGGTGCAGGAGGAAAAAAACGTTCGAAATTGCGATATTTGTGTTACTGAAGGGTCCAGATACATGGAATTTGGCATGGTAGTTACTTATAAAATATAAATGATCGCTAAGACCATTTCTTAAAAATTCGAAATTTAAAAGGGGTGAAAATGCGCAAAAGTGCGTTCTAAAATACGTTCTAAACGACGATTTTTACGCAATATCAAGAAGTACCAACCCGATTTTAAAAATAATGGTGTCAAAATGATGGTGATAACCCTTGCTTCAACATAGGCTACATTTTATGTAGGTGCCACTGCCTCTAAAGGGGGTGCAGGAGCAAAAAAACGTTCGAAATTGCGATTTTTGTGTTAGTGAAGGGACTAGATACATGGAATTTGACATGGTAGTTACTTATTAGATATAAATGATCTCTAAAAACATTTCTTAAAAAATTCGAAATTTAAAAGGGGTGAAAATGCGCGAAAAGCGTTCTGAAAAACGTTCTAAATGGTGGTTTCTACACAATCTCAGGAAATACCAAACTCATTTAAAAAATAATGGTGTCAAAATGATAGTGACAACCCTTGCTCTAACATAGGCTTTGTTTTATGTCGGTGTCACTACCCCAACCGGGTGCAGAAGAAAAAAACGTTCTAAAAATGCTATTTTTGCGTTACGGAAGGGCCTAGAAATATGAAATTTGAAATATTAGTTGCTTATTAGATAGAAAAGATTTCTAAGAACAGTTCTTAAACGATTCGAAATTTAAAAGGGGTGAAAATGCACAAAAAGCGTTCTAAAAAACGTTCTAAATGGCAATTTTTATGCAATCTCAAGAAGTACCAAACCGATTTAAAAAATAATCGTATCAAAATGATGGCGATAACACTTGCTCCAACATAGGCGACATTTTATGTCGGTGCCATTACCCCTCAAAGGGGTTGCAAAAGCAAAAAAAGTTCGAAAATGCAATTTTTGTGTTATTGAAGGGCTTAGAACAGGGGTGGCCAACTGTGGCACGCGCCGCACCACTAAAATTTTAGAGTAATCATTGCCGTACCTAATCATTGAATCTCTGCGATTCACCAAGTCGAATTTTTTTGTAAAATTTTAGTGGTATCAGGCGTGCCACTGTTGGCCACCCCTGGCTTAGAAACATGAAGTTTGGAACGATAGTTACTTATAAGATATAAATGATCTTTAAGAATATTTTTTTTAAAAATCGAAGTTTAAAAGTGGTGAAAATGCGCGAAAAGAGTTCTAAAAATCTTTCTAAATGGCGATTTTTACGCAATCTCAAGAAGTACCAAGCCGATTTTAAAAATAATGGTGTCAAAATGATGGTGACAACCCTTGCTTGGAGCAAAAAACTTTCTAAATTGCGATTTTTGCGGTACTGAAGAGGCTAGAAACTTTAAATATAGCACGGTAACTTATAAAATATAAATGCCCTCTAAGAACAGTCGAAAATAAGTTCGAAATTAAAAAAGGGTGAAGCGAAGGGAAGGAGCGAAAAGCATTCTAAAAGAGTCCTAAATTACGGTTTCTATGGAATCTCAGGAAATAATAAACCGATTACAGACAGATTACACACATCTCAGAAGTTATTTTTTGTGAATCAAGAGCGATAGTCGCTGATCCTATACGGGATTATATTTTATGCACGTGTCACTACCACCTGGTTGGCAGGAACAACAAGAAAGCCTTTAAAAACATCTAAATTCCGTTTTCTATAGAATATTAGGAAATACCAACCGATTTGAAGGTTAATGTTGGCAAATTAATGGTGACAGTCTCTGTTTCAACTTTTTTCGAGGCATTCTATTTCAACTTTATTTCATTCTATTTCAACTCTATTTCAACTCAACTCGCATTTTATGTTGGTGCCACTAACACCAGAGAAGTGGTAGACTGTTAGACAAGAAGCTTGGAATTCGACATGATGGTTAATTTTAAGATGTAAATGTGTTAAGATTGTTTCTAAAAAATTGAAAACTTCAAATGAATACTAAAATAAGCGTATGAAATAAGCATAAAATTCTCAGAATACTTTCTAAATTATCATTTATTTGGAATTAGTTTTAGTTCTTCTTATTAATTAAAATCTCATTTCTGTCTGTTGCACTTTTATAATGAAGTTAAGTCAAACTATGGCTTAATTTGTAATTTTTGAATTATTCCAAAAAGTGTTCTTCTAATAAAAAATAGTCATGCAAACATCACTTGCATATTTCAACTAATACGCGAGCAAAGCCGCGGTTTTTGCTAGTATGTTATAAATTCCTTCTTAAGTTTATGTTACAACTACATAGCCATAATTAACATACCGCAAGATGTTTGGTAACATGAACAATTACCTTTTGCAAAATCTTCGTTTTAAATATAACGTTATAAATTATTCAAAACCTTTAAAAGAAATTAATCCGTATATACAACAGAGATGACGACAATGACGCATTTCTTGGATCTTGGTTTCCAGAATTTTATACAATAAGTCTATTTGATTTTTATTAAAGTCTGCATTAAAATCAGACTTAAAGAATTTTTTAGGAAGGATTTTTTAAAAATATATATTGTAAGATTAAGTTAACCAAAATACACGTCTATTAGAAATGATGGACCCACTTTAAAAAAAAAAATCATATTTTCTTAACTACTGCACATATTACAATAAGTAATACATGAATTTAACACGTTCTCGCCGGCGCGGTGGGTCACACTCTACTGTCTCAGAGCTGCCAAGTCTGCGGCTTTTTGAATACCAGTATTTTAATACAGAAAATAATGTTTTATTTAATTAGAACAATTGGGCCATTTAAAGGAACAACATTTTCTCTAAAATAACAGTGGTGTGCAAAAAGCCGGAGAATTGACAACTCTGTGACAGTCGAGTGTGACCCACGGCGCCGGCGTGAACGTGTTAAAGAGAAATATACCAAGTTTTTTTCAGTTAAAATGTTCGACGTGTAACCCTATTGTTACATGGCATACGTCCAATCTGCAATCCAGTTCGTCCCAAACATTTTGTAGCATCACTGTGTCAATGGTTCTGAATTCTGCACAAATGCGTTCTTTAAGTTCTGACAGTGTCAAAGACATTGTTTATGTACCACCAATGCCGAAAACAAAGTGTTCAGAACTTGAAGAACGCATTTGTGAAGCTCTAAGAACCATTGACAGAGTGATGCTATAAAAGGTTTGGAACGAACTCGATTACACGTTGGACGTATGCCGTGTAACAAAAGGGTCACACATCGAATATTTGCGTCTGAAAAAAACTTAGTATACAGTCGGACCTCTATTTAACGAACCTCTATTTTGCGAACTTTTCCTTGGAACCAAGAACATTTTGCGAATTTCTTCGTAAAATAACCTCGAAATAGCGATGTGTATTCTGTATTAACGAAATTTTTCTTGTGATAAATTTTTTTTTCTCCCCATTTCTCAAAATATTTCTGGACATTTCAAACTTATTCTTTCTTTAAACACATTTTATGATGTTCAATAGCCTTGAACTGGTTTTACCAGGCGCCTTTTTTGTCAGCAGTGAGAATTCGGTAAGTACGGAGGACGAAGACGATAATCCCTTAAAGTAACTTTAAAAAATGTGGATACAGTGAGAAAAAAAGAAGAAATTAACCATGATGTGCTGATTGATGATTGTATTTCACTTAATTCTGAAATTGAGTCCTCGGAAACACTATTCGAATTGGATATTTTCGACAGTGTGAAAAATAAAAACAATACAGCAATGAATTGCGATGAAGACGAATATGATGATGATGGATATGATCATTATGCAGGAATTAACAAAACTTCGTATGATGAAATGCTAAAATCATTTGAAACAATCCAATGCGAATTATAGTTAGAAGAAAATGCGCATGAAGGGGTTTTTGGTGCATTGCAAAGATGCGAGACGTATTATGAGCGAAAGCACTTTTTTAAATAAAAAAACTCAGGCAAAATTAACAGAGATTAAAAAATAAATAAATTTAAGGACGCATATATTAATGTATGTTTAAAATTATTTGCTATAATAATAATAAATACGATAGTGTCATTAAAATTCGTTAATTTTAATATAAAACTATTTACTTTAACACTGGAACGCCCGGAAGGAGTCAATTCGACTCCGACCAAATTGTTAAATGTCAATTGGAGCCAGAATCTTTTTCATAAAATAAGTTAAATTTAAGCCATAAAGAAATACGTTAAATAAATCAATTTAATAAATTTAAATAAAAATTCTGTTGCGGAATACTTTTATGAAGCTTGAGTAAAATTTCCGGGTGTTCTAGTGTTAAACAGAAAATACAGTGTTTTCCCGGACAATGTTTTCTTTTCCTTGCAGATTTCAAAGCCTTAAACACATGGAAAAAATGAATTGATGATGGAGATTGACGAGTTAAATAAATAAAACAAATCGATATAATTTATTTTTAAAAATGTGATTAATTACTTTTAGTAAAAATATTTAGTGTTTATGAATTTAAAATCTGTTTTATGTAGTTTAAAGTATTTAAAAAGATCAATCTCTATTTAACGAATTTTCCATATAACGAACTTTTTTCCGGGATTTAGCAACTTCGTTAAATAGAGGTTCGACTGTATTTCTCTTTAAATTCATGTATCACTTATTCTAATATGTGCAGTAGTTTCGAAAATATGATTTTTTTTTTTAATCGGGTCCAACATTTGTAGTAGCCCTGTATACAGAGTGTCCATTAAAGACTGTTCCAGTTATAAATGCTAATAGTATTAACTGTAAGTGTTGTAGAGTAATGTTCAAGGTCAGAAATAATGAGTAATTGAAACAGTTTTAGATAAGCACATGTGCGAGTACTGCTTTGTTATTGACTCGCTTGCAGTGCCACATCCCAGAAAGAATTTTTAATTTGCAGAAAATTTGCAACAGTATTGCTTTGAAGACCTGCAAAGTTGCAGCAAGCTCAGCATGACAAGACTGAAAGTTCATAACAAGACTGCAACAAGCTAACGCAAACACCGAAGTCACCACACTTTGAACTTGCAGCTAACTTGTCGTGCAAATTAAATTCATGCTGAATGAAATTTATATCAAATTAACGGTAAATAAGTAATGATAAATATTGCAAACTTACTGCAAAGTAGTAATCCTTCCACGCCCCACTACCTGTTAACAACTCCCTCGGAGGAATCCATAGACCTGTTCAGGTCTATTGATGCGAACACAGAGTCATAAGGTGCAAGCATCGTTTTCATCACCATAAACAAGTTAAGGTAATATCTGTACTTTACTAGACGAGCCTGTTTTGATATTTGACAAGTATATCGTTTACAAAAAGCGGTGCCAAAATGAATAAAATTTCTGCAATTTCTGTGTGTGTGCTGATTGTCTATTCTTTCAATAGAGGGATTTTTTGCTTTCGTCACTTTCGAGAATTAAAGACAGTCTTGCCATCAGTTTCACAACAAACTACTCATGCATGTCAGGGATGGTATACCTTGCGGGAAATTTGCTGCGAATTTCTCAATTCAAATTTGTCACGGCAAGATAATGTCAGAAAAATTCAAACTTGCTGCTAATATTCATGCTATCTGGGATACGCTAAATAGCGACTCTTGAGCGTAAAGCATTATTGCTGGGCTGCAGATTTAAAAGCCGTTAGAACCATGCTATTTTTTCCTTTGGGCTTCATAAAAGATCGTGTCTACCCAGATAGCAGGAACATTAGCAGCAAGTTTGATTTTTTCTGACATTATCTTGCCCTGACAAATTTGAACTGAGAAATTCGTTGCAAATTTCCTGCAAGGTATACAATCCCCTACTTGCACGAGTAGTTTGTTGTGAAAGTGATGGAAAGACTGTCTTTAAATTGCGAAAGTGACGAAAGCAAAAAATCCCTCTGTTAAGAGAATAGACAATGACCGCAAACGCAGAAATTGCAGAAATATTATTCGGTTGGCACCGCTTTTTCTAAACGCTATACTTATCAAATATAAAAAAAGGCTCGCTCTGAAATGTACAAATATTGCATTAACTTGTTTATAGTGATTGAAATGAAACGATGCATGCACTTTCTGCCGGTGTGTTCGCATCAATAGACCTCATCAGGTCTATGGACCCGTACGAAGGGGTTAAACTTAAATTAGGGCGTAGATAGATTGCTACTTTGCTGTAAGTTTGTGGTATTTTTGATTACTTGTTTGCCGTTAATTTGCAATAAATTTGATACAGTATGAATTTAACTTGCACGACAAGTTAGCTACAAGTTCAAAGTGTGGTGACTTCGGCGTTTGCGTTATCTTGCTGAAGTCTTGTTATGAACTTTCAGTCTTATCATGCTGAGCTTGCAGCAACTTTGCAGGTTTTCCAAGCAAGACTGCTGCAAATTTTCTGCAAATTAAAAGTGCTATCTGGGTACGTTTCGCCGAAGCCCAATGATTTGCCAGAGTTGAGACACAGAATTGAATAGGTTTGCTTCCATGACTTCGGACTTGTTAACCGAAGTGGTGGGAAGAATTGGACTTTAGGTTGGATGAGAGCCATATGACTGGATGTGCTCATATTGAACATTTCTAAAAAATTCTAGGTTAGTTTACCTTCAATTTAATGTATCATTTGTAGTAACTAGTCTAAATTAAACAGTGTGACTTCAGTATGGCTTCAAAAATCCGGCATCAAAACAAATTTTTCCCTTCCTTTTTCTTTTACACTTTCAAGTTATGGGAGAAGAAAAATAGCAATTCCCTATGAATTAAAAACTTCAAGATCGAATATAAAAATGCAAAAAAAGAATAGTTATCTTTTTTTTTACATTTCTCAGAGGCGATTATTTTCTGAACACATTTTCTGGGAGCTGCATCGTTGTTTAGCAAAGAGGACAACTTTGGTGATGCATGGCACAATATATGGCCGGAACGAATTTTCGCCAACGGCGACATCAGTGATGAGGAATGATTTTCAGGCTTTCAGATTTTTCGTAAAAAGACCGCAATTTGTGAGCTGATTGAACATGCAAAATTTGAAAATGCATTAAGTGTCGAAAATAGGGATATAGATGATTGGCTAATCATTGACGAAAATGCATCAACAACAAACAATTTAACGGGCAGCGAGATCACTGACGCTGCACTAAATAGAACCGCCGATAATACTAGCTTTTTTATTACATAATTATCACTTAATAATGAATTAAATTATGTCTAAAGGCACCATTAATAATATAGAACTACTTTTGATATTCCTAGTTATTACTTTGGATATTCCTTCAAAAATCCGGCATAGTCTCAGTCCTAATGATGCCGGATTTTCGAAGTTATATTGTATAACATTAAAACTGGGATATTCTTTTACAGACAATATGTATTTTAAAGTATGAATTTATAAAAGCATTTATTCTACAATTTAATTTATTTCTGACAAAAATGTTATGGTATGACTATTTAATATGGATTGATACTTTTCTCTGAAATATACTGCTCAGGTAAATTTTGAGTTATTTTGAATCCGGTTGACACTGAAAGCAAATCTTAAATATGAAACTTTCTATATCAGATGAAATTTCATAATTCACCAACGCGATTTTCGCATGCACTTGACTTGATCGATTTCTAAACATTTTTTTTTTTTCAGTTTGCTAATACTTTAAATAACTATAAATAATAAATAAAATATAGCACATATTGTTCTGAGTTTTTTAAAATAATTATACCACGCAAATTTCTCCGAAGTTATTATGATTTAAAATTAATGTTGTTTATTAAATACAAAAGGTAAGTCTTATTTTTTAGTATTAGCAAGCTGAAATTAAAATATGTTTAGAAATCTATCAAGTCAAGTGCATACGAAATTTATAGCGTTGGTGAATTTTGAAACTCATCTAGTATAGAAAGATTCATATTTACAAATTGCTTTCAGTGCCAACAGAACTTAAAATAACTCAAAATTTACCTGATCAATATATTTCAATGAAATGTCTTCATCCATATTAAATACAGATCTCGCACTGTTCCTAAAATTTTCGCACTTTGCTACCACTAAATTAAAACGATAATATTTGATGTATAATTCTATTATAGATGTTTAAGGAATCTACGACGAAGAATTCTTATTTAAAATACTGGTAGCAAAGTGCGAAAATTTTAGGAACGGTGCGAGCCTTGTAAATACTTACAACATAATATTTTAGTCCGAAATAAATTAAATCGTGAAATAAATGCTTTAATTAATTCATACTTTAAAATATATATTGTTAAACCTAATACGAGAACAGATATTGCAATAACATTGCTCTCTAAACTATTCGTTATCTCAAATTTTAATGCAGTTTAAAAAAAAAATATCAGATTAAAACAATTTTAATAGCAGATCAAGCTTTGTAATCGGTATTAATGTTAGACATCTGTTTCTGATATCACCTGTTGCCTCCTGCCTTTGTTGTATGAAATTCCGGAAGCAGCAAACATCTTTCAACTTAGATAAGGTATATAGATCTAAGAAATCAGTTGTTGACGTCATCCTTGTAATATGATGTAACACAAATTTATTTCATTAGGTAAAACTTTTGAATAATTTGTCCTTACATTTAAATCGAAAACTTTGAAAATTATAATTGTTCACATAATCAAATATAGTGCTGAATGCTACTTATTGTCAGGTTGTTGTAACATAAACGTCAGAAATATTTATATCATATAAATATTCAACAAGTTGTACATATATTTAAATGTAATGTATTTAATAAATATTTATCGTATTAACATTCGTAAGTAATTTTAATTTTAAATGTAGATGTGAATGAGATTTTTGTTACGTACAATAAAACGATTTTTATAACAGTACCACGCAAATTTCACCGATTTAAATATATATACTATTTATTAAATGTAAAATGCAAGTCTTATTTTATACAGGGTTCGGACGCCTCCTGGAATTTTGCGGAAAAGAAAATTCTTCGCCACCAGTATTTTCTTATAGAAAATCCCTGTTTAAAAGAAGGCGAAATTTTGCGCGCTTAACCTACATTTCTTTTTCTATTAAACAAATACTGCTAGTTTTCCTGGGAAAATACCCTGACGCGTACGAACCCAGTTTAAAGCTGCGTCACTCGGAATACTATCGTGTCCCGTGTTAAAACTCGTTTTATTGTACGTAATAAAAATCTCACTCACATCTACATTTAAAATGTATACATATTTACGAATGTTAATACGATAAATATTTATTAAACACTTTATATTTAAATATATAGAACTTGTTAAATATTTATATGATATAATTATTTCTCAAGTTTATGTTACAACAACCAGGCAATAATTATCCTTCAGCAAGATATTTGATAACGTGAACAATTATCATTTGCAACATTTTCGATTTAAATGTAAGGACAAATTATTGAAAACTTTTACTTAACCCCTTGAGGGGCAAGCAAAAATGTCTCTAAATATTGAATTCTCACCGGAATAATCGAAAAATTTTATTTTTAAATGAGGAAAAGCAATTTTTCAACGATTTTCCTACAAAGTTAAAAATATAAAATTTAGTTAAAATTTTTAGGTGAGAATCTTGTTTAAATTAGGTGGGATATATTTTATCCCACCGCCCCTCACGGGGTTAATGAAATAAATCTGTATTACATCGTATCACAGAGATGACGTCAACGACTGATTTCTTATATATACAGCTCATATTAAAAATATTAGAATAATTACATTTAAAAAAAAAAAATTGAAAATATCGTTTGGTAATTTAATGTCTTTTAATGCAAATATGTAAACGATATTTTTATTAAGAACTTATTGTTGATTAAACTTATTTATTATCTTAAAATTAATATCTTTTTCGAAAAGATTAATTTAAAAAAAAATATTTTGAAAAGTCAAAATATTAGAATATTTATTCAAGTGGTTCAAAATACTAGGTTGAGCAAAAAGTTCTGGGAAATATGTGAAAGTTGCGTTGTTATGCGCAAATTAATAACAAAAGCAACAAGGACTGTTCTTCAAAGTAGAGCCCACCATAGTCCACGACTTTCTGCCATCGTTCTGCCAGATTCCGGATTTGCTGGAAGTACGAAGTTTGTCGGATATCAGCACCTTCACACTCATTAATCTTACCGAAGGCTTTCAGAATCGTTAGACCTTTTCTCGAATAATGCCGGATCAACACACGCAAAAAATACTGTTCAATAGTCATTTTGGAGCCGAAATTCCTGAATTCCTATAGATATATCAATAGCACTTCTATATACGATACAAATTCTGGTAACTAACAGATTAAAAATTTCCCAGAACTTTTTGCTCAACCTAATATTAGAATATTTCACATTAATTCTCCTTTAATTATCAATAATTCTTAACTGGTGGCATCATTGATTAAATTCAGACGATTTTATTTAAAATCAGTATTCTTTATTCAGTTTGTTTGCTTTTTTGTCTTAAAATGGGTCGTGTGAGTGATATTCCTGAATCTATTAAACTACGTATGGTTGATTTCTATCGGCACGGAAAAAATCAATGTTATATGGCGAATTATTTACATTGTTCGCAATCAAGCATTAGTAAAATACTAACACAATATTAAAAAAATGGTAAATTTCAAAATAATCGCCGAAATGGCAACCGCAAACAAAAAACATCTGCTAGATATGACAGGAAACTTAAGCGTATAGTTAAGAAAAACCGTTTTTAAAGTGTGCGTGTTAACCCCCCCCCCTTTCTTTCTGTTTGACTTGGCGAAAATTAATCACCGCCAAGAATTATGGTAACCCTATTTTTTACTTTACTATTTTTCAGTTTGTTTATGAAGGTAGATGTAATTTAAATTCTGAAGCGAGCGATCTCCGCTATATGAGATCTGAACCAGGACTGCCTAGTGATAATAAACATATTAATATTCAGTTTTTCGAGGTTTTAATTATTTGAGTGCTGATTTACTTCCAATGAGTAAAATTCGTTTTGTTGATTCATCATGAATAGATAAAATTGTTCCGCATATCATTTATTTGATTTGACGTGAAATATTTCTGATTCGAAGTTCTTTTTATTCGACTGTGTTTTGTGAAATCCCTCATGTTGGCTAACCGCGTCAGGATGTCTGGACTGACGAATGAATATTATTTTCTTCTGATTCTGAAAGCTTGAGGTAAGCTATTTTTTTATTGTTGATTAATTGAAAGTAAATATGTCAACTACTGTTAATATTGATACTTTAAAAAAGAAAAGAACTGGATTACGTACACAAACTACAAAATTGTGTACAAAAATAAGCACAACTCTTGAAGACGATTCACTGACATTAGAAAATAAACTGGATTTATTAAACATTTGTAAGGACCAGTTAAATGACAAATATGAATTATTAAAAAAATTAAACTCTGATATCCAGGATATTATCGCCGATGACGATTTTGAGAAAGAAATCGAAAATTCCGAAACCTATAGTGAGAAAATAATCGAATCTCGTTATAAAATAACGAAGTTCTTAAATGAACATAACTCCCAAAATCAGAATAATACTTTTCAAAATTTTATGAAAAATGAATCCGGTTCTCAAAACGGAAATTTAGAGCGATCTATGAAATTGCCGAAGCTCACTATAAATAAATTTTTTGGTGACAGCAGTTCCTGGTTAGAATTTTGGGGGCAATATTCTAATTCAATTGAAAAGAATTGCAATTTAACTCCTATTGACAAATTTGTCTATTTGAAATCTCTTCTTGGAGGTAGTGCATATAACGCTGTTGCAGGATTTTCGCTTTCTGAAGAAAACTTTAAATCTGCAGTAAATTTGTTAAAGACTCGCTACGGTCGTGACGACCTAGTCATCAACGCACATATGAATAAATTATTAAATTTAAGACAGGTAAAGAACGCTTCTAATGTTAGAGAACTTCGGGAACTGTATGACAGTTGTGAAATACAAATTAGAAATTTAAATTCTCTCGGAGTTACAGCAGGAAGTTATGGTCATCTCCTATGCCCTATTTTATTAAAGTTGATACCTTCTGAAATGGCGTTAGATTTTAATCGTAAAAGAACCGATGGTAAAAAAATGGAAGTCGAAGAGCTTCTTTCTTTCATTAAAAACGCAGTACAATCGCGAGAATCTACTATGGCACTCCAGAGCTCTGAAAATAGTTTTAGTGCTAAAAAAGAAAAAAATAAATATAATAACAGTTATAAACATTTTAGCAACTATAAACGCGACATTCCTTCAGCCTCTGCATTGGCTACTAACGTAAAAAATGTTTGTTTATTTTGTGACAATGAACATGATTCAAAATTGTGTAAAGTTTGTACTATTCCTCAAAAACGGGATAAATTACGTATGCAAGGATGTTGTTTCACTTGTTTCAAGAAATTCCACGTCTCGGCTAAATGTAAATCGAATTTAGAGCCATGTAAATTTTGTAATGGAAATTTTCATCATTATTCGATTTGTTTAAAAAAATCTCAACCGACAATTCCAAAAGAAATCGAATCAGCTGACACAATTATTAGTTCGATATCTTATTGTAAAAATGAAAATGAAAATTCTTTTAAAGAGGTTATATTACAAACATCTTGCGTAAATGTGGAATCTGATAAAGGCTCTGAGCTTGCATTATGCTTGTATGATTTGGGGAGTCAAAGGTCATTCGTCACAGAGCAATTAGTATCAAAATTAAATCCCCGAATTATTCGTCAAGAAAAACTTCAAATTTATTCTTTTGCAGCTGTTAAACCACAAATAAAAACATTTGATGTTGTGCAAGTAAAATTATCTCATGTTGAAAACAAATCGCGTTTCATATTTATCGAGGCTTTAGTCACAGATGTAATTTCAAACGTTAGGATTCCCCCCCCCCCCCTCTCTCCAGACAGATAAAAAATAAACTGGCACCTTTTAAATTAACAAATGCTGTTGCATCATCCCATTCTAATGTAAATGTTCTTATTGGAGCGGATTATTTTTATCAAATCTGTTACGATAGAGAAATAAAAAAAATTACTAAATCTCTCTTTTTATGTTATAGTTTATTTGGATATTCGCTTTGTGGTTTTTATGAAGATGAAAAAAGAAAAAAAATGGAAAGTGCTTCTGTTTTAAATCTGTGTGTTTCAACTCCAGTTGGGGAAGATTTGAATTTTTTATGGGAAATCGAATCTTTGGGTATTACGCAATCAAATGATAATATTGCTGATGCAGATAAGGAAATTGTGAATAAGTTTGAGAATAACTTAAAATTCGTAAATAATAGATATGAAACGGGTTTATTGTGGAAATATGAGAAAAATAAAGTCGGGAATAATTTTAGAATAGCTAGAAGTCGCTTTGAGGAATTAAATCGTAAACTCGAGAAGGATAATGACTTATGTAAAAATTATAAAGATATTATATTAGAACAATTAACTGCTGGAATTGTAGAAGAATGTCCTGATAAAATAACAGAAAGTGGTTATTTTATGCCGCACAGGCCGGTTTTATGAAATGATAAATTAACTACTAAGGTAAGAATGGTTTTCGATGCTTCTTCTAAAGAAAAGCATTTAAATTCTCTAAATGATTGTTTATATCCAGGACCTAACCTTAACCCGAACATTCTTAATGTAATATTTAATTTCAGAAAATTTAATGTTGCATTGAGCGCTGACTTAGAGAAAGCGTTTCTGCAAATTGGGATAACAGAGGAAGATCGGGATTATTTAAAATTTTTGTGGTTTGGTGACGAAAAGGATGATTTAAAATTTTTGAGATTTACACGAGCTGCTTTTGGGGTAACTTGCAGTCCCTTTCTTTTGGCCGCAACGATTAAATCCCATATACGTAAATATGTTGATCATCCTGAAGTTATTAAGATTTTGGACTCTTCTTTTTATGTAGATGATTTGATTAAGGGGTCAAAATCTGACGAAGACGCTTATTATCTATCCTCAACACCTTCGCATATTTTTAAAGAAGCTATCATGAATTTGCGAAAATTCAATACTAATTCTGTCAAACTTAGAAAATTATGGAAAGAAAATAAATTATGTGACTCAGAAGAAAATTTGAATAATTCTCTAAAAATTTTGGGATTATTATGGGATACTAATTGGGATATTTTACGTTTTGACGTACAATCCTTTCCTGATGATTGGAAATTTAATCCCTCGAAACGCGTTGTTCTTAAAGCCATGTTAAAATTCTTTGATCCTATTGGATTCATTGCACCATTTTCTGTTCGTATGAAAAGTTTGCTACAGGAAACATGGAAGAGGGGTTTGGAATGGAATGAAAAATTCCCTGATGATTTAAAAATTGAATGGGAAAATTGGTGTGCAGAAATCGAACATTTACATAAATTTGAGGTACCACGCAAATATTTTCCACAGGGTTTAGACTTTTCGGACCCAATCGAAATTCATATTTTTTCAGATGCTAGTCCTAAGGCTTATGGAGCCGTAGCTTATTTTCGATGTACCACAAGTGATAATAAAATTATGACTAGTCTTATTTGGGCAAAATGCCGAGTCGCCCCGATTAAATGTTTAACAATTCCTCGGCTTGAATTAATGGGGGCATTAATAGCTGCAAGGATGTCTAAATATCTGAAAAGTGCATTTAATTTTCAAAATTTGGAAATTCATATCTGGTCAGATTCCACAATTACGTTACATTGGATCAAGGGATCAGCCATGGATTAGAAGCCCTTTGTGGCTAATAGGGTTGTAGAAATACAATCTTTAACTGATCCTAGAATATGGAAATATATCCCGGTTAAGGATAATCCTAGTGATCTTCTTACTCGAGGCGAAAGTTTACATAACCTCATAGAAAATAAATTATGGTATTACGGTCCTGAATGGTTGTCATTACCAAAGGACAGTTGGCCGAAACCTGAAAAGATAACTTTTAATGAAAATATTTTGAACGAAAGAAAATCAACAAATTTGAGTTCTGCTCAATTATCTTGTACAGTAGGTGTTGTACCTCCAGAATCTTTGTCAAAATTAGAAAATTTTAGTTCTCTTTTCAAATTACTTAATATCACAGCCTGGATCTTGAGATTTATAAATAATATCAATAAGTTGAAACCTAAAATTTCAGGTGAGCTCACAGCTCAAGAAATTGAAAAAGCAGAATTTTATTGGTTAAAACAAACCCAGTTATCTGTCTTCAATCGTGAAATTGAGTTACTAAAAAAGGGAAAGCCCATCGATAAAGATTCAACCTTGTATAGTCTGAATCCAAAATTGGATGAGAATGATTTGTTAATTTTATCTGGAAGATTACAATTTTCAGAATTATCTCAAAGGGAAAAGCACCCTTTTATACTTCCATATGGGAGTGCTTACACCAAATTGTTAATTCGAAATGCCCATGAAAAGGTTTTCCATTATGGAATTGCAACAACTTTAGCTCACTTACGAGAAAATTATTTTATAATTAGAGGACGAAAAATGATAAAATCTGTGCTGAAAAACTGTCTTATTTGCACAAAATTTAAAGCTTCTCCTGGGAAGCAAGAAATTGCACCATTACCTAGCGATCGTATTACTGAATCACCACCCTTCTATACCTGTGCTGTAGATTTTGCAGGACCTATTTATGTCAAAGCAAAAACTGGCCAAGAAAAGGCCTATATAGTTCTTTTCACGTGCGCAGTCACTAGAGCTCTGCACCTCGAATTATGTACCAATTTAACGACGGAAACTTTCCTTTTATCATTTAAAAGATTTATCTCTCGTAGAGGAATTTGTCGAACAATCTACAGTGATAATGCGAAAATATTTATCAAAGCTGATAACCTTCGTAGAGAAGTTTGGAGCCGAATATCAAAAGAGGAAGTTTTACGATATTTTAATAAAAATAGAATCATATGGAAATTCATTATTCCAAGAGCCAGTTGGTGGGGCGGTTTTTGGGAACGCATGGTACGTTCGGTGAAAACTCCTTTGAAGAAAGTTCTCGGAAGATCTTGTCTCTCATATGAAGAAATACAAACCACTTTAACTGAAATCGAAGTTCTTTTTATTCGACTGTGTTCTGTTGAAATCCCTCAGTGCGATTCTTGTACCGAAAATGGAAAGAAGAAGGAGTTTAAGTTTTTACATCGACAACATTAAGATGTCTCCATAAATTAAAGTTTGAATCTCGTGTACCGCAAACACAACCTCTCATGACTGCAAAACAAAAGCGTATAAGATTGAATTGGTGTAAATCAAGACGTTTATGGAGCGAAGAAGATTGAAAAAATATATTAATTACCGATGAAAGTATGTTTTGTGTTTCATATGGTAATCAAAGTATTCGAGTTTGGAGACTGAAGCAAGAAGCATTTGAAAAAGAATGCCTTAAACGTTCCGCAAAATTTGCTGCTAGTGTCATTGTTTGGGGTTGCATGAGAGCGGAAGGACCTGAAAAGTTATGCATCGTCTACGAAAAGGTTAACTCTCAGATGTATGAAGACATTTTGGAATATTACATGATTTCATCATCAGAAGATTTATTTGAAGATGATTTCATCTTTGAACAAGATTTGGCGTCACTGCATACCTCGGTGTCAACTAAGAATTGGTTCTGCCAACGCAACATTAAGGTACTTCCATGGCCACCAAACTCACCAGACCTTAATCCCATCGAAAACTTGTGGCGTATAATGAAGGAAAAACTCCAAGAAAATCCTCTTTCAAGTAAAACTGAGTTAGTGGCACGTATAAAGTTTATTTGGGCTAATATTGACAGAAATGTTTGTAAACACCTTGTATATAGTATGCAAGATCGATTGTACGCTGTTATGAAAGCTAAAGGGGATGCTACAAAATATTAACTACCCTTTGCTTCATATTCATAAATATAGGTTTGTTGCGTAAAATAATATGTTCTAATATTTTGAACCAATCTAAATTTTATTCTAATATTTTGATGTGTTTCAGAAAGCTGTATACCTAATTTATTGTACTATATTTTGTATTTTGTAAATGTTAAAATCTTATCTAAACATCCCAGATTTAATTTATAAGAAATTTAATTCCATTTACTTAGTATCAAAAATAAATAAATGAAAAATAATTTTTTCTTATCACTTTTTTCAATTATTCTAATATTTTGAATATGAGCTGTATGTTCTTCATCTAAGTTAAAAGATGTTGGCTGCTTCCGGGATTTCATACAATAAAGGCAGGAGGCAACAGGTGATATCAGAACTAGATCTCTAACATTAATACCGATTTCAAAACTCGGTCTGCTATTAAAATTCTTTTAATATGATATTTATTAAAGTCTGCATTAAAATTTGACATAACGAATAATTTAGAGAGCAATGTTATTGCAATATTTGTTGTTGGATTAAGTTTACCAAAATATATTTTAATGTATGAATTAATCAAAGCATTTATTTCACAGTTTAATTTATTTCAGACTAAAATATTATGTTATGAGTATTTAATATGGATGAAGACATTTCAGTAAAATATATTGATCATATAAATTTAAAGTGATTTTGAGTAGAGAAGCATCTGATAATAAACGTTCAGCATGAAATATTCAATATCGGATGAAGTTTCATATTTAGCTAACATTATAAATCTCGCTTGAATTTCATTTGAGGGATTTGTAAAAGAATTTTAATCACAGTCTTATAAAGTCTGACCTATTTTTACCATTTAACACTTTCCGGCATGATGCGTTAAATTCTTTCCCACTTAATGTTAACCCCTTGATGGGCGATGGGATCTATTTTATCCCAACTACGATAAAGGAAGATATGCACCAGAAAAATTTTATTAAATGTTACTTTTCTAACTTTAGTGGATAAAAGTCGTAAAATTGATTTTCCTTATTTTGCAATAAATCCTTTTGCAGATTCCGGTGTGAATTCGAGATTACAGAAACACAAATGCTTGCCCCTCAAGGGGTTAAGCCCAAAATGACGTAAAGACACTAGTATTTTGAAATGGATTTTTGCATTTTAGATTGTACGTGAGAAAAGGTTTTACTTATTTTCAAATACATTTATTTGCAATTCCCGGTGTTATTCAATTATTTCAAAATTTAAGCAACAGAAGTTCTTACAAGGAAGGTCTCCATGCGGGCATCCTCCAGAAAAATCTGAAAACATTATAGAATATTTGTCTCATGAGAATAGATATGTTTATTAAAAAAAAAAATCGGCGGAAACCCGACAGCGTGTCCGTAAAAAAATAATGAAAATTTCCTTATTTGGCGATTTATCACCGGTTGGCATACAATTTCCAAAAATACTTTTTTATGTCAAGTACACTTTAAGGTAAAAATGTTTCATGTTGAACTTGTTTCAATAAATTTAATTTAAATAACTTTAGTTTTGTCAGTCTTGGATTGTTTTAACTCTAATTTTATCATATATATGTATTTCTAATGAAAGCTAAGTATGAAATTTTATGAATTAAAACAAAATTTAAATTAATTAAAATTGTTTCAATCTCAAAATTAAGTTCAATGGAACACTGTCGATTCAATTTTGTTGCTATGGAAACAAAAACTTCTCCGGTATTGAAATTTATAACTGCAGCATTCTTTATCTGGCCTTTATTTTGGAATTGGCTTAAATACATAAAAATATATTTTTCAATATGAAAACATTTTTACATATTTTTACATTTTATTAAAATTAAATAACTGTAGCAATAAACATCATAAATATGTAATACAAACAAATCTATGCATTAAACTCTCTCATTGTTTAAGTTAAAATTCATTAAATACTTTTTACATGCATTCTAAAAATCAATTACTAAAAAGCACGTTTCAGATACATTAAAATCGTTTGCTTTTGGCGAGGAAAAATGCAGCTCGCCAAATCGCTTGACGCTTTCGTCTCTTCGCGCCAAATACTCGAGTATTTTATTTTTTTCCAGACTTTCTACTGTAATTCCACCGCTAAGTTTGACTGATCTTTTATTACATACATAAGTAGTTTAATTAGTATTTTTTTTTCCATAATAGTCTGAGTATGCCCAGTATGGAGACCTTCCTTGTTAGAGCTGGAAAGGTTTAACTCTGCTAGTACCACTGGGGTCCTATTTGACTACAGTTATTTTCTACTTTTAAATTTTTAATGTTCAAACCGGAAAAATTGAGTAATGTCTGCATAATATACCTATATGAAATTCAATAGCCACCTCCTAGGAAGATTTTACTTATAATAACATTAAATTTCTGGTTCAAATCATGTGAAACTAAGAATCCTCAGAAACTATTAAAAGCTGGTACTAAGCGGGTTAATGAATATAAATATTTATTATAAATACTAAATATTTTATATCCGTAACAACAATGCGTCTATTCACACCACCGGTCGCAGACATTTAACCGACAACAGAAGAGCCAACAAGACATTTAGCAAACAGAAAATAGCTGACAGGACATTTGGCCAACAAGTAGATTTGGCCGAAATGTACCTTTATCACACAGGACAATTAGGGAAAATGAACAGTTAACCGACAGACAATTAGTCGACATGCAATTTGCCGACAGGTTCAAGTAGTCGACAGAAAATTTAGCCGACAAGACATTTATCCCTCAGGACAGTTAACCGACAGGACAATTAATATGCATGTCAATTACCCGGCAGGTTAATTAGCCGACAGAACATTTAGCGAACAGGACATTTAGCGGACAGGACATTTAGCGGACATGACATTTAGACGACAAGAAATTTAGCCGACATGAAATTTAGCTTACACGAAATTTATTCTACAGATAAATTAGCCGACAGGACATTCAGCCAACCCGTACATTTAGCCGACGGAACATTTATTCTAAATTAAAATTTAGCCGACAGACAGAGTTGGGCAGTATCGAAAATGAAATACATTTGTTATTTCTATTTTGCATTTAATCTGACTAAACAAAAGTATTTTGGTAATGTATATTGCAGTACTCTTTCAAAGTATTTTCCAAAATACGCAAAATACATTTCTCCAGATTTCAACCTAGAATTTCATTGGAATTCGAATAACAATAAGCGGCCAATGTCTTTTATTGGAAGAAATAATGTAAATATTAGGTAAGCTGGTAGGTCAAAGTTAGTATTGTCATGTGCCCTGATTTACGTGGGACGTCCCAATTTTTAAGAGTGCCAAGACCCATCCAGCAAAACCACTGCGCGGGACACCAAAAGTCCCGATTTTTCATGATATTAAATTATCATAAATTTATTTTAGAACCATTCTATTTCTTACCTGCAGTGAATGTAACTTAACCCTTAAAAGCCGTGTGTTGCCTTTCGGCAACATACCCAATTTAGGCTTCTAAAATACTATTAGAACAGGGGTGTCAAACTGTGGTCCGCCTGATACCACTAAAATTTTAAAGAAATAGTCGACAAGTTGAATCGCTGCAATTCGACGATTAGATAAGGCAAAGATAACTGTAAAATTTTAGTGGTATCCGGCGGGCCACAGTTTGACACCCCTGTATTAGAATAATGTTGAAGCTATAATGCCTCATGTTGCCAATAAAGTACATTCTAAAAATATTATTAAATCAATTTTCAACATGTAGATTGAAATACTTGTGCTGTTTATGAATAAAGATAGATTTATTTTTTCAATTGTTGTTTCATGTTCTTTTTGTTTTGTTTGGAAGCTTGCGAAATACCCTATTTTGTTCTGCAGTGAGCAAGTAAAATTTACTTCTTTTCATAGTTCTTAAAATACTTGTGTGTTTAATATTATAGAATTTTATCAAGGAAAATTATTTTTTCTATTAACCCCTTAATTCTCGCTCCCGTCATATTCTCGGGCTGTACCTTTTACTCAAATTGTTTGACTCCCACCAGTTTCATAAAATAGTGAAATTGGGTGTATTTTGGTAACGCTTTTACTGTCATTAAATAAGATGAATATTTCTTTTTCATAAAAGTGGTGCCAATAAGCAATTTGAATTATTCAACCGTAATTTAATTCGAGCGTTAAGGGGTTAAAGACCAGTATTTCCGATTAGTAGCAAACTGTTTTTTAGCCGTAAACCATACTTAAAACAAAATATGAATTATTTAAGTATTTTTCCCATGATTTATTTAAAAACTGAAAACTGAAAAACATTCTTTAAATGATTTTTGCAAAATCAGGCATATAAGGGTTAACTGTGAACACAGAATCTGTCTATAACGGAAGATATTTACGATTCTACCGAAAGGAATACAGTAGACATATACGTATTAAAATGGAATATTTTCCCGATAACTTTAGATTTTGTTTTTACAGGTTTTATTTTATTTTGCTTAGTAAAATCTGTGAAAGTTGAACTTGTTTATAATGGAATCTTGTCTTAAATATAAAAATTTCATAGTGCTTACGAAAAGAATACCACAGAACTATAACTGTACAAACAAAAACATCTCCAAATGGAAATTGTTTCCGTTCTTAGCTATTCCACTTTCACAATTTTTACTGCATGAAACTAATTATTATGCTTATACTGTCAAGTAAAATCTTCCAAGGCGACATTTCAAATGACTTAAGCGATTTCATGGTTTAGATAGAATTCTGGCTATTCGTATTAATTACAAGGCCTCTTCTTCAGTGATATTAACCAAGTTCAGTATTAAGTTGACAGTAGGGATTACAATACCGAGAGTAATTTCCAATCCAAGGATTGCGGGATTGCTTATGTTCAATATCGGGATTACGAAAGTTAGAATTTCACTAATACCACCACTTTTTACAACAGCTAAATACCATAATCTTTTAGAAAAGATAATTATAGCAAAAATACAGTATAACTTACACATGAAAATATGCCAAGTTAAAATTGTATGACTTTATTTAATTATCGAAAAGTATAGGATAAAATACAACAATCGAAAATTAAAACAAATATGCTGTTTAAAATATTTACATTAAAATCACAGACAATACATTAAACAATTAAAATTATTACATAAAAACACTAAAAACACATTAAAAATTGGGCACGCAAATTCAATTTGTGGTTCTATACAATTTACAATTGAATATGAAACGGACCAACAGCTCCCTTCTTTAGATATTTTGATTCGTAGAAGTTCTGGTTCCACTTCCCAAACCCTTGTAACCACGGTCTGTAGAAAACCTACATTCACTGAACAGTATTTAAATTTTAATTCAGAATCCCCCAAATCCCATAAAATTGCAGTTATCAGAACCTTGTTTGCTAGAGCTTTGAGCTATTGCAGTACTGAGGATCTTTTCAACATAGAAAAACAAAAAATCTTAATTGATTTACAGCTAAATGGTTACCCATTAAGATTGTGCCTTCGAATTCTCAGAGAAATTCTCCGTGCACACATGAATACCCCTCCACCTTTCCAGCGTACAAAACCAAATGTTTACGCAAGCATTCCTTATTATAGCTGCATTTCTGAAAAGATTTCGCATTGTTTGAAATCAGTTGGTATTCATACATCTTTCATTCCCCAAAATCCTCTTAAGAATCTGTTATGTAATTTTAAACATAGATATTCCATCCTGCAGTTTAAAGACATCGTTTACGGAATTCCGTGTGAGCAGTGTGAAGCGGTTTACACTGGTGAATCTAGCTGGACACTTGAAATACGGCTTAAAGAGTATAAACAGGCATTTAGATGTAGAAATTTGAATTCAAAGATCGTTCAGCATACTATTGCAACCGACCATTTTCCAGATTTTAATAAAGCTTTTGTGATCCGATCTGGCTGCAACAATGGTGTTTTTAGAGGCCTGGCATACTAAAACCAAGGATTTAGCGATTAACGAAGCTGCCTCTGTGCCGACCGAGTATTCTATTTTATTTTAACTGTAACCTGAAATTGACGACTTTCTGTTGTGTTTTTCTTGTAACTGTTGATAGTATTGACTCAACGTTTATAATAGGCTGAGGAGGGATCGTGATGATCCGGAACGTCCCAATTTTTAATGTGTTTTTAGTGTTTCTATGCAATAATTTTAATTGTTTAATGTATTGTCTGTGATTTAAATGTAAATATTTTAAAGATGGAATTCAGACGTAATATTTTTGCTTATATAATTGAAATATGCTGTTGGTGGTTGACAATGTAACAAAAAACATGAAATGTCCATGTTTCATCTTTTATATAATTTCTTTTATTTCCTGTTAAACATGTTTTCGAATGGCTTAATATTTACAATATTAAAAAATATTTAATATCACTAATTGAAATTTGAATTATTCTCATAACCATGTAATTAAAGATTACTGTTCTACCTATACCGCAGTAGGATACCGCAAACGCAAGATGTTGCCTAACATGAAGCTTTTCTTTGTTGAAATAAAAGAACTTACCCTCACACATAAATAAAATATTATTAAACAAAAACGTAATTTGAAGAACAAATTAAAAAAACAAAATTTATTTCCTAAATTGTTTAAACCCGAGAAGAGGCAAATATTAAGATATTTCATTCCATTCGTTCTACATTTAACGTTAAATTTTTGTAACAAATAATCTAAACCAATTGAACATTAAAAAATAAAAATGAAATTCATACAATATAATGCTTTAAACACCTATATACTTAGATTCCGTTCAAATGAAATCGAAATAAATCTTAGACATTTTTTAAAGTTTTGTATTTTGCATTTATCTTATCATATTATGTACAATCGTCATAAACATAATGCAAAATCCCCAGTACAAATATTTACAACTTAAAAATGGAAAAAGTCTAAGATTTATTTCGATTTCATTTGAACGGAATCTAAGTATATAGGTGTTTAAAGCATTATATTGTATGAATTTCATTTTTATTTTTTAATGTTCAATTGGTTTAGCTTATTTGTTACAAAAATTTAACATTAAATGTAGAACGAATTGAATGAAATATCTTAATATCTGCCTCTTCTCGGTCTTAAACAATTTAGGAAATAAATTTCGTTTTTTTAATTTGTTCTTCAAATTACATTTTTGTTTAATATGTCAAGTTTTTTAATAACGACTGCATTCAGAAAAACACATTTCAAAATTAATGAAGGGTATCATCATCAGGCTTTGATTTGTGCGATATCGCATCAAAATTTACCTATGCAATTTACCTATACACTATTTACCTATTACACTGATGCAATTTACCTATGTTTAATTCAAAATGTTTCACCAGTGCAGTAATGCAGGTTGTTGTAGTTTGGTCAAAAAATTACAATCTGAACTTAAAAAATCTGCTTGAAAATGTCATTTTTTTCCACTATGACGTCATATTTATCTTCTTTTTAATTCTTAAAAAAAACACTATTTCAGTTTCTTCAGTTTCATGTTTCACGTGAAAATCATTCAACTAAAAATAGGCAAATTATTATTACGGCTCTTGAATTATTTACAACAATGAAGGAAATATGTTAAATTTTATTAGAAAATGTCCGTTGATTCTCAATGAAAAAAGCGAAATTTGGAATTATTAAGAAAAATATTTGTATAATGTAAATAAAAATTAGCCCATGTTACTCTCTAGATTATAATCCACCTATATGCAAAGGCATTTTATGATCCGTTTTGATCCTGACGTCTGGCAAATGTTTTTACACTTTGAATTTATAATATTATTAGAATTAGCAAAGAATTAAAAATGAGTGGCATCAGGGACAAAAAGGTGGGAAGAAAAAATGAAAAAGTTAAGATCTCCATAAGCTTTTGTATGTTAAATTAACATTGAGAAGTGACACTGGAAATAAATAAGTATTGCGCTGCCGCGCAATACTTAAATATAGAAGTATAGTTTAAATTTTTAAATATAGGATAGTTATTCAAATTCGAAAATGTTGCATTACATAAAAAATTATTACATATCACGGAAAAAAATGTTAGTTTGAATAGTTCGCTGTTTCTTAACTAATTGCTTTTCTTTTGAAAATATGACCTAAGAAATATCAAAGTATCATCTCTAAGTCGACTTCCAATTTTGTTATGAATAAAATCTGCTGTGGAAAGTGCTCGTTTTGTCAGCAAATATTGATAAGCTAATTCTAAATGATGACCGCGGACTCCTTCGCTTTCAAAAAGAGACATCTCACTTCTAATTTGTATTGATAAATCCATTTGCTTTCTGTGGTTCAGGTTCTAAGATCCATGTATGAGCATAAAGCCTAAATTCCAGAATTTGTTCAAATTTAAATTTCTTGAATGGACGTTAATATTCATCAATCGCTTGTCTGCAGTAGATGTCCATTCATTAAAAATCAAACTATTTTTTTCCCAGAATTTTTTTAACAGTTTGTATTTCTTTTTTAATTAACTCCTTTATTATGTAATCACAATTCAATACAAGATTTCGAATTGATACTGCAGATTTTGGCAAAACATTATACTCTTTAGTTATTTAGAAAGTTACTTGAAGTACGAAAATGTTAAATGAGAAAACGTCTTTAGCTGTCATTCGCTATAAAATTAAATCCAATGATTCCTTTTCACGACTGAAATAATCCTCTACTTTACGCTTTTTAGAAAGCAATTTATCTTCTGTGCAATATTGGCTTGTGGATCAAAGAAAGGTTGTATTAAATTCTTTCTGAACATTAGTACTAAGTTTCGTAGATAAATGTGTATGCAGCCCCTTAGTCCATCCACATAATGTTTTAAGCTCTGAGCTACATCTTTTACATTTAGCGCTCATTCCATCTTTTGTCGTTGAATAGTAGTACCATACTAAAGATTAATCATTATTTTTCCTATGAGCTACAAAATCCTTTTCATTAGACATTTTTAACCCTATAGTACTAGACGCCCGTAATTATCACGACTTTGGTATTTTAGCGTTAACGCTGTACTAATATGTCTAGTATTCTAGGGTTAAAGCAAAATAAGTACAAACGTACGAAAAGCAAAGAATTTAGTACATAATAATGACTATGGTACACAAAATGCGACGCTTATCAATAAACTGTAATTCAAAAATGTCATACGAAGTGAGATATTTTCTACACACGCTGCTAAATCGAAATAAACAATTGAATTGATTTTTCCTGATTGATAGCTGTGCGGTTTACATATGTTTGTAAGTCAAAAGATTTTCACACTAAAAGATTTAATCTAGAAATATGAGTAAAAAATACTTGAGATATATTCTTTTTCAATAACATATAAATTTCATAAAAAATAATTGAATTTCTTTTCCAAAAGCGAAAGTCTATAATTTATTTTTTAATTTCAGCTGAATATTGTTCCATTAAAGAAAGAGAATGCCGGGATTTTTTCTGCCAAATCCCGGGTTTTTCGCTATTCAAAATAAAGCCGGATCCCGGAAGACCAGGCTTGTTATCCCTAGTTGATAGTTACATTTATTATGGTGTTGTCAGTTAACCTCTATGCTAACTTGTTGAGGAGTGAAGAAGATATACTTTTCAAGATGGCGTGTCGGGTAATATGGAATACTAGGCTAGACAACTGTTTCAAGACGAGTCTAGTGAAGATGAACACTCATTCCATTCCGACTTATCACCTGAGATGGACTTTTGTCCAGGATCTAGGGGAGACTAGGGAAGGTTGACCATAGGCAGTGTTGCAAGATTGGGGACATTTTTGCCCCCAGATTGTTGATTGTCACCGCTTTTTTTAAATAGAAACATTCAGCCTATTAAAAAATATATTAAAAGTTCTGAAAAAAGGTGAATTATATTATTTTAAAAAAAGTGGTGACAGTCGAATAATTGGAATTAAAAACGTTCCCAATCTGGCAACACTCACCATAGGTGAGGGTTGTCCCAACAAACAGTTTTCACATTTAAAAGAATTTCATAGTTTTATCAATAGTTGCTAACCAAAGCTACTGAAATGCTCAAACAACAGTCTTTATTTCATAGAGATAATCTAAATAGATGTGGAAAAAAATCAATTGTGATTCATTTTCAAATTAAAATTTATGTTTTTTAGAAATACTTTGTAAGTTTTTTTCAGATAAAATAATCATAGAAATTTAAGTAAGTAGGATTTAAGTAATGCAGTAATATCGAGCCTTCAGTGCAGGCATAAAGATTGTACAGTAAGTTAGGCTTAACATAATAATGTGCTATTCTTTAGAAAATGGCAATGTGAGGAGGTTTGACCTAGTCAATGTGAAGTAGGGTTGACAAGAAGTAGGTTGACAGATGCTCAAGGCTCCCTTAATTAAGTGGTTTTGGAAATATTTTTATTATACACTGTGCATAAAGAAAGGTTAATGGTTATATATAAAAAAGAATGTAAATTTATTCTGTTAAGCTACAGTAAAATGGGGTGATGGAAAAGAAAATGTTTAAAACTGATTAAAGAAACATGAAAAAAATTGCTATAGTATTCACTGCAAAAAAAAGCAATGAAATATAAATGGGAAAGTTGATAGGAACTTTTATCCATTTAAATATTACTTACAATAAGTTAACAGAAACAGTGGAAAAGACTAGAAAGTATGAAAGCAGCAGTCGTAACGTTTTCAAGGGCAGTGTTTATAGAAACCACTCAATTTTAATTCCCAAACGCCACAATAGCACCAGAATTTTGCTAAAATCTTTTCCATTTAATATGTATGTGAAATATAGCTTTTTACTTGTTTCGAAATAAAATTGTTCTTAAACTCCGGTGCCAGTAATTTATTTCAACATTTTAGTACTGAAACTACTAATTAATCTCTGAAAGGGTTAAAAAATGTTAATGATATGTTAAACACTCATGCGGCTGCAAAAGAACATAGCATTGATCGAAAAACTTTAGGAAGGCATGTAGACAAATTTCCCCACGATGAATACAGTAAGATTTATCAAACTATGTGACAACTAGTGTTGTCAGGTCGGGTGTCACAAAACGTAGGACAAGCAGACAAAAAAAATTGACAGTTTCTCCTAAATCCGGACATAATAATACATGAAACCCTATGAAAACGGAACTTGTCTCTAACGGAATACTGTCTTAAATCTTAAAATTTCATTTTCCGTGCTGTGCAATTATACCTTCTCAGGCAAAATTCTGTTTAAAACAAAATTTTTCTCCTCTAATTTGCGACTGCGTCTAAACACGTTTGTTTAAGCATCATATTTTCAATATATATACCGGGTGTCCCAAAAAGGACTGACTGATTTTAAAATTCAATAACTTCCAAACGATGACAGATATTAAAAAAATTCTTGCAGGGGGGGTTATGCATAAAGTCAAAAGTTTTTTTACAGTGAATTTCGATTTTAGTTCGAATTACAAACAATAGATGGCGCTACGATCAATATAGGCTAAATTCAGGCTCGATTTTTGGTACTTCGTGGCCCGGATAATACATTTCCATCTCCTTTTACTGCATGGAACAACAGAAAGGACCAAAAATCGAGCCTGTATTTAGCGACTATTGCTTACAGCGCCATCTATTGTTTGTAATTCGAACTAAAATCGAAAATCACTGTAATAAAACTTTTGACCTTATGCATAACCCTCCTGCAAGAATTTTTTTAATATCTGTCACCGTTTGGAAGTTATTGAATTTTAAAATCAGTCAGTCCTTTTTGGGACACCCGGTATATATATATAATAATTAAAGCATATAGCATAAAGTTATTCTGCTTTTTTTTAAACTGATTTTATTTCTCTTCACAAATATTTCAATATAAAAAAAGCGGGCCAAGTCTCCCATATAGTGGGTCAACCCTCCCATCTGTAGGGAGCATTTGCCCATTATTTTCTCATGAATAAAATAAATCATTTTTCAATTTTTTTTATATTACACTGATGTAGCAATTTTATTTTGATAACTGATTGTATAAAGAATAAAATGATATCTAAAACTTTATTCTGCATTCAATATTTAAAAAATAAAAAATTATTTTGTAAAAAGTGGGTGAACCCTCCCTAGTCTCCCCTACACCAGATCAGGAAGATGGAGTGTGCCTGTTTTGCAATATTCAGAAAATATTCAGAGGATGGGATATAAATAGAAAGATAGAGAGAAATAGATGGTGGAAAATATTCAGTGGAGGAGTGTATAAAATGTGTGATGTGTCTGATGGGGACCCCAAGCAACGGACTACATTTGAAAGTTTACTCTTTGAAATTTCTTCAATGAATCTGATGGTTTGTAGATGATGTACTATTGTTTACTCATTAAATAATCTTTGTTATTCATGTAAATAATGGTTTTTCTTGGAATTTTGACATTCCTCATAAACCAGATCCGCATTCTACGTCTGGTTCACATTACCCGAAAAGTATATATATATATATATATATATATATTAATCTAATTATTAGTATGTATTTTTTCTTTCACTTTAAACACGTTAAAAATGTGTTAAGAAATAGTCAAAGTTTGTACATTACTAACTTTTAATGTATCTCATTTTATTTATTTTGTCATAAAATCAAAATGTAAATTGTATTCCATAATACTCGAAATTCCCCTCTCTCTCTCTCTCTTTGTCTCTATATATATGTCTTACCGATTTTCTTCTTGCTACCATATGAAAACGACAGATATCTTAAAGTAAACCAGTATCCATTTATTCATATATTAAAATAAATGTTCTCAAATCCTTAACAAAAATACAAAGTACAAGAAAATATATCTTGCCATTAAATCTAGTTAAAATTAATCTCTAATTTACATTATCGGATTATTAAGGAGCAATAAGTTCTTAGGAAATATCGATTTTAAATCACTTTACTAACGCGCTTAACAATCGATATTCTCATTATACACCTGTGCCTCATATCACCTGTTGCCTTCTTTCTACCTATCCAGCAGTCTAAAAGTACTGAAAGTCATTTATTTAAACATTTTAGTAGTGAGAGTATTTTGTCCCTGAAAGGGTTTAAAGATGTTAATGATTAGTTAAGTGCTCATGCGAATGATAAAGAACATGGCATTAATCGAATAACTTTAGGAAAGTATGTAGACAAATTTCACCAGGATGAATAAAATGAGATGAAGCCAAACTATGAGACAGCTAGAGCTTTCAGATCCAGTGTCACAAAAAGTAGGATAAGAAGACAAAACAAGTGGGTAAGTGTGCTCACAGATAGCACAGAGGGTTTCGTTTAATATTCCTTTCAAAACACTTTATCCTTTTGAAAAATCTGCTAGTTCCACATTTCGCAACCAGAGGCGCACTCTATTCTAAACAAACCTCTATCCGAACAAAACTCCGTTTTACATACTATCCTTAGATATATTAGTCGAGGGGATAGGGCCCATAGCACCCGAGATAAGTAGGCGGGAACTAAAATATGTAATGCTATGGTGCATCATATGAAAGAATGGTCAAAGGTGTGTCGGCAAAAGGTGGAAAAGTGCTCCCAAGGTGAAAAGAGCGGAGGTTAGAAAAATTGCTTTTAATACACAAGTTAGAGCCCGGAGGAGTAAATAATATAAGACATTTGAAAATTTTATGATTTGTCATGTGGTCTGAGGTATTCAGCTATACGTATGCAAAATTCATGTCTCCAACTTAATTAAGGGTTCTCTTAGAAAGAATTGCTTAAAATACATATGTGGTAGCTCAAAGGTTTAAACGTAAGACTTTTTCAAGATTTTCTTATGTGTCGCCTGGCCTCAGGTGTTCTACTATAAATATGCAAAATTTCAAATCTCCAATTTAATAAGGGGATCAGTTAGAACGAATTGCTTAAAATACGCGTGTGGGAGCCCAAAGGGTTAAATGTACGACTTTTTCAAAATTTTATGATTTGTCGCATGATGGTGTCCAGCTATAAGTATGCAAAATTTCACGCCTCCAACCTAAATAGTGTCTCACAAAGAAAGAATTGTTTAAAGTACACATGTGGGAGCCCAAAGGGTTAAATGTACGACTTTTTCAAAGTTTATGATTTGTCGTTTGATGTGAGGTGTTCAGCTATAAGTATCCAAACTTTCACGCCTCCAATCTAATTAGGGACTCACTTAGAAAGAATTGTTTAAAATACACATGTGGGAGCCCAAAGGGTTAAATGTACGACTTTTTCAAAGTTTATGATTTGTCGTTTGATGTGAGGTGTTCAGCTATAAGTATCCAAACTTTCACGCCTCCAATCTAATTAGGGACTCACTTAGAAAGAATTGTTTAAAATACACATGTGGGAGCCCAAAGGGTTAAATGTACGACTTTTTCAAAGTTTATGATTTGTCGTTTGATGTGAGGTGTTCAGCTATAAGTATCCAAACTTTCAAGCCTCCAATCTAATTAGGGACTCACTTAGAAAGAATTGTTTAAAATACACATGTGGGAGCCCAAAGGGTTAAATGTACGACTTTTTCAAAGTTTATGATTTGTCGTTTGATGTGAGGTGTTCAGCTATAAGTATCCAAACTTTCACGCCTCCAATCTAATTAGGGACTCACTTAGAAAGAATTGTTTAAAATACACATGTGGGAGCCCAAAGGGTTAAATGTACGACTTTTTCAAAGTTTATGATTTGTCGTTTGATGTGAGGTGTTCAGCTATAAGTATCCAAACTTTCACGCCTCCAATCTAATTAGGGACTCACTTAGAAAGAATTGTTTAAAATACACATGTGGGAGCCCAAAGGGTTAAATGTACGACTTTTTCAAAGTTTATGATTTTTCGTTTGATGTGAGGTGTTCAGCTATAAGTATCCAAACTTTCACGCCTCCAATCTAATTAGGGACTCACTTAGAAAGAATTGTTTAAAATACACATGTGGGAGCCCAAAGGGTTAAATGTACGACTTTTTCAAAGTTTATGATTTGTCGTTTGATGTGAGGTGTTCAGCTATAAGTATCCAAACTTTCACGCCTCCAATGTAATTAGGGACTCACTTAGAAAGAATTGTTTAAAATACACATGTGGGAGCCCAAAGGGTTAAATGTACGACTTTTTCAAAGTTTATGATTTGTCGTTTGATGTGAGGTGTTCAGCTATAAGTATCCGAACTTTCACGCCTCCAACCTAAATAGTGTCTCACTTAGAAAGAATTGTTTAAAATACACATGTGGGAGCCCAAAGGGTTAAATGTACGACTTTTTCAAAGTTTATGATTTGTCGTTTGATGTGAGGTGTTCAGCTATAAGTATCCAAACTTTCACGCCTCCAATCTAATTAGGGACTCACTTAGAAAGAATTGTTTAAAATACACATGTGGGAGCCCAAAGGGTTAAATGTACGACTTTTTCAAAGTTTAGGATTTGTCGTTTGATGTGAGGTGTTCAGCTATAAGTATCCAAACTTTCACGCCTCCAACCTAAATAGTGTCTCACTTAGAAAGAATTGTTTAAAATACACATGTGGGAGCCCAAAGGGTTAAATGTACGACTTTTTCAAAGTTTATGATTTGTCGTTTGATGTGAGGTGTTCAGCTATAAGTATCCAAACTTTCACGCCTCCAATCTAATTAGGGACTCACTTAGAAAGAATTGTTTAAAATACACATGTGGGAGCCCAAAGGGTTAAATGTACGACTTTTTCAAAGTTTATGATTTGTCGTTTGATGTGAGGTGTTCAGCTATAAGTATCCAAACTTTCACGCCTCCAACCTAAATAGTGTCTCACTTAGAATGAATTGTTTAAAATACACATGTGGGAGCCCAAAGGATTAAATGTACGACTTTTTCAAAGTTTATGATTTGTCGTTTGATGTGAGGTGTTCAGCTATAAGTATCCAAACTTTCACGCCTCCAATCTAATTAGGGACTCACTTAGAAAGAATTGTTTAAAATACACATGTGGGAGCCCAAAAGGTTAAATGTACAACTTTTTCAAAAATTTATAATTTGTCGTTTGATGTGAGGTGTTCAGCTATAAGTATGTAAAATTTCACGCCTCCAACCTAAATAGTGTCTCACTTAGAAAGAATTGTTTAAAATACACATGTGGGAGCCCAAAGGATTAAATGTACGACTTTTTCAAAGTTTATGATTTGTCGTTTGATGTGAGGTGTTCAGCTATAAGTATCCAAACTTTCACGCCTCCAATCTAATTAGGGACTCACTTAGAAAGAATTGTTTAAAATACACATGTGGGAGCCCAAAGGGTTAAATGTACCACTTTTTCAAAGTTTATGATTTGTCGTTTGATGTGAGGTGTTCAGCTATAAGTATCCAAACTTTCACGCCTCCAATCTAATTAGGGACTCACTTAGAAAGAATTGTTTAAAATACACATGTGGGAGCCCAAAGGGTTAAATGTACGACTTTTTCAAAGTTTATGATTTGTCGTTTGATGTGAGGTGTTCAGCTATAAGTATCCAAACTTTCACGCCTCCAATCTAATTAGGGACTCACTTAGAAAGAATTGTTTAAAATACACATGTGGGAGCCCAAAGGGTTAAATGTACGACTTTTTCAAAGTTTATGATTTGTCGTTTGATGTGAGGTGTTCAGCTATAAGTATCCAAACTTTCACGCCTCCAATCTAATTAGGGACTCACTTAGAAAGAATTGTTTAAAATACACATGTGGGAGCCCAAAGGGTTAAATGTACGACTTTTTCAAAGTTTATGATTTGTCGTTTGATGTGAGGTGTTCAGCTATAAGTATCCAAACTTTCACGCCTCCAATCTAATTAGGGACTCACTTAGAAAGAATTGTTTAAAATACACATGTGGGAGCCCAAAGGGTTAAATGTACGACTTTTACAAAGTTTATGATTTGTCGTTTGATGTGAGGTGTTCAGCTATAAGTATCCAAACTTTCACGCCTCCAATGTAATTAGGGACTCACTTAGAAAGAATTGTTTAAAATACACATGTGGGAGCCCAAAGGGTTAAATGTACGACTTTTTCAAAGTTTATGATTTGTCGTTTGATGTGAGGTGTTCAGCTATAAGTATCCAAACTTTCACGCCTCCAATCTAATTAGGGACTCACTTAGAAAGAATTGTTTAAAATACACATGTGGGAGCCCAAAGGGTTAAATGTACGACTTTTTCAAAGTTTAGGATTTGTCGTTTGATGTGAGGTGTTCAGCTATAAGTATCCAAACTTTCACGCCTCCAACCTAAATAGTGTCTCACTTAGAAAGAATTGTTTAAAATACACATGTGGGAGCCCAAAGGGTTAAATGTACGACTTTTTCAAAGTTTATGATTTGTCGTTTGATGTGAGGTGTTCAGCTATAAGTATCCAAACTTTCACGCCTCCAATCTAATTAGGGACTCACTTAGAAAGAATTGTTTAAAATACACATGTGGGAGCCCAAAGGGTTAAATGTACGACTTTTTCAAAGTTTATGATTTGTCGTTTGATGTGAGGTGTTCAGCTATAAGTATCCAAACTTTCACGCCTCCAACCTAAATAGTGTCTCACTTAGAAAGAATTGTTTAAAATACACATGTGGGAGCCCAAAGGATTAAATGTACGACTTTTTCAAAGTTTATGATTTGTCGTTTGATGTGAGGTGTTCAGCTATAAGTATCCAAACTTTCACGCCTCCAATCTAATTAGGGACTCACTTAGAAAGAATTGTTTAAAATACACATGTGGGAGCCCAAAAGGTTAAATGTACAACTTTTTCAAAAATTTATAATTTGTCGTTTGATGTGAGGTGTTCAGCTATAAGTATGTAAAATTTCACGCCTCCAACCTAAATAGTGTCTCACTTAGAAAGAATTGTTTAAAATACACATGTGGGAGCCCAAAGGATTAAATGTACGACTTTTTCAAAGTTTATGATTTGTCGTTTGATGTGAGGTGTTCAGCTATAAGTATCCAAACTTTCACGCCTCCAATCTAATTAGGGTCTCACTTAGAAAGAATTGTTTAAAATACACATGTGGGAGCCCAAAAGGTTAAATGTACAACTTTTTCAAAAATTTATAATTTGTCGTTTGATGTGAGGTGTTCAGCTATAAGTATGTAAAATTTCACGCCTCCAACCTAATTAGGGGCTCACTTATAAAGATTTGTTTAAAATACACATGTGGGAGCCCAAAGGGTTAAATGTACGACTTTTTCAAAATTTTATGATTTGTCGTATGATGTGTGGTGTTCAGCTATAAATATACAAAATTTCAAGTCTCCAACATGTATAGTTTCTGAGAACAGGCTCTGTAACGGACAGACAGACAGACAGAGGAGCGAGACGAATAGGGTTTCGTCAGATGAACGAAACCCTAAAAAAAGCGGAGCAGTGGCTCCTAAATCCAGACATACTAATACATGAAACGGAACCTGTCTCTAACGGAATACTGTCTTAAAAGTTACAATCTCATTTTCCCTGCTCTAAAATTATACCTGCTTTGACAAAATCCTGTTTAAAAGAAAATGTACCACTTATCACTTATGTAGCAATTTGATTTTGATAACTTATTGTATAGCGAACAAAACGATATATAAATGTTTATTCTACGTTCAATATTTAAAAAATGAAAAACCATTTTGTAAAGAGTGAGTCAACTCTCCCTAGTCTCCCCTACACCAGATCAGGAAGATGGAGTGTGCCTGTTTTGCAATATTCAGAAAATATTCAGAGGATGGGGTAGAGGAGGAGTGTATAAAATGTGTGTGATGTGGCCCCCAAACAACGGACTACATTTGAGGGTTTTGTAAAAACTGAAAACAATTCATAGAATCTGATGGTTTGTAGATGATGTACTATTGTTTACCAATTTAATAACCTTGGTTATTCATGTACATAATGGTTTTTCTTGCAATTTTAATATTCCTTATAAACCAGATCCGCGTACCCCGACTGGCCCACATTACCCGAAATTTTTTTTTAAATCTAATTATTGGTATGTATTTTTCTTTCACTTTAAACACATTAAAAATGTGTTAAGAAATAGTCAAAGTTTGTACATCACTAACTTTTAATGTATCTCATTTTATTTATTTTGACATAAAATCAAAATGTAAATTGTATTCCATAATACTCGAAATTCCCCCTCTCTCTCTCTGTCTATATATACAGGGTGTTTCATAAAAGATGGGCAAAACTTTAGGAGGTAATAGTACACATCCAAACTAACAACTTTCTTCAAAGAATGCATGGTCGGAAATAAAACGCAAAGATGCTAGAAGACGCCAAAGATCATGTTGTTATACGATATTAAGCGGTAAAAGCAAGGTAGGAAACCGTTCTCCGTACAAATGTTGAGCCTTTGAGACAATTCCATTTATAGTTCCTTGTATAAAATACATATTAGCTTTTTCCGTATTAGTGAATGGCAACATTTTCCGATACTTTCCTATTGCGATTGACAGTTGAATACTCGGATCAGCGGACTTTGTGTATTAATAGAGATGAAATTTTTCCTAGGCATTCTTATTCTTCCCCATATCACATTTCCATGCTATAGTATCATTCTATTCCCGATAACTCTCAATAAAAATGGAGCTTTAACGTTTGTATGGACCAAGTTTCTAAACGCACCAGCTCCTTTGTGTCATTTCCGACCATGCATTCTTTACTGAAAGTTGTTTGTTTGGTTCTGTACTACCACATCTTAAAGTTATTCTCATCTTTTATGAAACACCCTGTATATGTCATACCAATTGTCTTCTTGCTGCCAGTCGAAAACGTCGGAAATCTTAAAGAAAACCAGTATCCATTTATTCATATATGAAAATAAATGTTCTCAAATCCTTAACAAAAATACAAAGTACATGAAAATATATTTTCCCATTAAATCTAGTTAAAATTAATCTCTAATTTACATTATCGGATAATTTAGCAGCAATAAGTTCTTAGGAAATATCGATTTTAAATCACTTTACTAGCACGCTTAACAATCGATATTCTCATTCCACACCTGTGTCTCATATCACCTGTTGCCTTCCTTCAACCTATCCAGAAATCTAAAAGTACTGCAAGTATTTATTCTCTTGTGAGCTTGGAGTGCGAACGCAGATCGAAGAAAGAGATCGATGACGTCATGCGTGTTGTCGTAAGATTTTTATTCCGCTTGTTTTGACATTAGTTCGTAAATGATTTTGAATTATTTATATTATTATCTGCTTGATTAAACGATTCGTAAATTATGGAACAAAAAATAATTAGTCCAGTCATAGGATGATAATAGCTAGAGGATCGAATTCGAACGGAAGTGTTTATAATTACTATCTGTATAAGCAAATTACCAAATAGAATATTTATTTTACTATGTATTTAATATTTCTGCTTTTTTTATACTCCTTAAATATACTCATCTTGGTTTTTAGATGCGTTCGTAATTATATAAAGACGTAACAACTATAGTCGTCGTGTGGTCTGTCCGTCTGTCCGCATATAACAGCGCAAAAACCACCCAACCGAATGGTCTGAAATTTAATATATATAATCGCTGCAGAATTTTGTCGCGTCATTTAAATTTTTATGAAAATCGAATCAAAACTCAAATCGAATCAAAATGAAAGTCACAGTCGATGCAGTTGTGTTTTGCACTGGATGGTCGTGCAGTGACGCGAAAAAAGTGGTTTTGTGGAAAAATATGATTGAGATTAACTTATTTGCTCCTATTAATGAAATGAAACAAATATTTAAGATAAAAATCAAAGTCGATGCAGTGTATTTTGCACATCCGACTAGTTTAACCCTTTATCTACTGACGGTACTTATAAGTACCACTCACTTTACACTTTTATACCATAGTGAATATTACTAATATTATAATGGTACTTTGCAAAAATCGCTCTTTTAACTCAACTTTATCCGAATACATGGCAGCGGTAGTTCTAGGTTTGTTATTTTGGAGAGGAATGAGGCTATCTTTGAAGCAGTCGATGTGTTTTTTGCCGACTTTTTGTACAGATTGCCATTCTCGTCTTTTCATTGCTGCAAACACAGTAAAGGATATAAGATAAGTGTTGGATTTTTTTATGTGTTCATTATGATCAGAATGCAGTTTGACTAGCTATTTTAGTTGAACGGTGTATGTATTTGATTTAACAGTTGAATTACTCGGTGGTACTTATAAGTACCGTGAGTACAATAGGTGCTGGAGAAAAACTTCTTGTTTACTTTTCGTCTGTGTAGTTATCCATCGTTTTCATCGGATTTAAAATGCAATTACTAAAATGTAGTGCAGTAGTGATTTCCCTGATATTTCCTTTCTGTTTCATTGTTATTTTTTATAAGAAATCGAAAATGTTGTGGCACCGGCTGGTTTTTGCTATGCTAGAAATGGCATATGTAAATTCATATATTGCATATGTGGAGATGCGAGAGAGCATGTTGTCCCTGGAATATTGACTTCGAAAAAATTAAAGGACTGCTAACAAGATCGAAACCTAAAAAAAAAAAGTTTTTTTAAACCCTTCCAGGAGCAAAGCATTTTCAATTCTAAAGTGTTGAAATAAAGGATTGGCACCGGAATTTGCCAAACGATTTACTTATAAATACGAAAAAGCCTATATTTCATATACTTATTAAATAGAAAATATTTTCTGGTGCCAGTTAAAATAACTTGTGAGTTTTCTGATACGATAATTTAGTCATAGTGTATTGACGGTACTTTAAAGTACCACCTTAGTTAATTACCTCTAAATAATTAAATTTTTCACGGGTGAGTATTTTTTATGTTTATTTTTAATTTTCATTGTAGTAACTGAAAAAAAAAATATTACATGAAAAAAATTGCAGTAGATCATAATGCCGTAGATAAAGGGTTAACTTCTACGAACATAATTGTATATTCTTGATGAAATCATTTTCCTTCTAAAAGACTTTCAAAATGTGCCTAAAATGTATTACAAAATACAGGGAGCCCATAAAAAATGTCCTAGATTTAATGGTATATTATAAGAGTTTAATTTAGACTATTTACAACAAATCATACATCAAATTGAAGGTCAACTAACCTACTTTTTCTTACAAATCTTCAATAGGTACTCTTTAGTTATACGACACACATCCAATCTAAAGTCACGTTATTCCCACACTTCAGTTAACAAGTCCGGAGTAATAGAAGCAGCAATAGCCTCTTCAATTATGTGTCGCAACTGTGGCAAATCATTAGGTTGCGGCAGAACGTAGACATGATTATTATAAAGCCACAAAGGAAAAAATCGAATGGCTGTAACGACTTTTAAATCTCCAGCCCAGCAATAACGCTTTACGCTCAGGTGTCGCAATTTTGGGTATGCAAGCGAGTCAATAAAAAAGCAGTACTCGCGCATGCGCTTATCTAAAACTGTTTGAGTTACTCCTTATTTGTGACCTTGAATAAATACTCTACAACGTTTATAGTTGTTACAACGTTATATGCAGTTGATACTAGTAAAATTTATATCTATATCTTATACATTCATTTGTGGATACCTTATATTTTAATTTTAATAAATAGTGTCGAGTTTCCTTGAATATCTCTAATCTTAGGATAACAAATAGTCGCAGAAAACCTCATTAGATGTTTAATCTATAGACTTTTTTTAAAATATGTCTTTTATTACGAAAATGCTTCTATTTATTCATTTCGGAACCATGATTTTGTCAAATAATTATAATCATTGAAATTTCCTTTTGTTTAAATTTCTTTCGAAGCGTTATTGTTAAGGAGTTAAAAAGAACGTCGAATATTAAAAAGCATTTTAAAAAATCGTTTTTTATGTAGAGCACGTTGTTTTGTAACTGAAGGAATTCAGATTTTTACAAAGTAACATAGGGCATTGCAATTTAAACTTGTTTTTATAAAATAAGCTATAGATCGGTAATATTATTTTTCATTTTTAGCTCTAAATTATTAAACACGAATAGCGTTTTATAACATGCCTCAAGTATATTTTAAAGTACAGTAGACTCTCCGATATGCAGCGGACTCTCCCATGTCCGGTCTAATAAAAATTCTAAATTTATTTCATTGTACACTTGTAATTTTTTTTTATTTTCTTAAAACCCCGCCTTATTGTTCGATACAGTCACGAACTGGTTTGCCAGTTTGGCCTCCATTTTTATTCCGAAATTTCGAATTCATACCGGAAGTTCCGAAAGGAGAATTTTTATTTTATGTGATCACGAAATGTCTCTCATTAAATAAAGCAAGAAATAATATTCTTAATTTCTGGTATGAACTCGAAATTTCTAAATAAAACAGGAGACCAACTGGCAACCCTTTTCACGAAAGATATCCAAACAAGTTTTTTTTTCCATCTTTGCTGCCCTAGAGTCCATATATTTAGCTCTAGCTTAAGCTCTCCTCAATTCCTTATAAGATATGCGGAAAGAATTTCACATTATCAAGATATAGAGGTGTACTTTATTTCTTTTGATATCTATATTTTTTTACTTTTTAATCTTGATGCTGAATTTTATGCATTTTTATTTTTTTTTATAAGGTTGCCTTGCGATTTATAGAGCAAAAAGCTAATAAACTCACTCTGACGTAATTATAATGAGGCATTGGTTTTAGGTCGTAATTCGTCAGCAAATCGAACGAAGAACAAAGCTGACAAATTTAATGCAATATTTAAAAAAAATAATAAATTTATGTACTTCAAACTGTAATTGCAAAAACAATGTGCAATGATAATAAAATCTAAAAGTGCTTTCAAAAGAGGATAACTAAATTAAAAAATAATCCAGCATTATCTTGAAACGGATCAGATCCCGTTATTTGCGAATGCTTGCATTTTGAAATCAGGATGTAACAAATTGTTCCTAGAAGGCGGGTTTACTCAGATACGATCGCTGATATTGAATGAAGCCTGTTCCATTCCTGGTGAATATAGTCTGTTTCTGAAAAAATAACTTTAACTGAAACTGTACTTGATTTATCTTGTTTGTTTTACAATGGTTAAATTGTACTAATGAAGCCTTACGGTTGCTTGGCGAAATGCATATAAATATATTTTTAATGTTTTTAGCATTTTTTAAAACCTTTTATAAATTTTATTTTAAAATGAATTCAACTATGTCTTACTTTATTTATTTTATTTAGTCTTTTAGAACCTTTTCTTGTTTACAAGAAAAATCTAGCTCTTTTTTATGGCATCGGTGCAAATGGCAAATTTCTCTCATCCATTGTTCATTTTTAATTAATATTTTTTAAATTAGAAGGTAATATTTGACGCATCCAGAAGCAATGTACATATAGAGATATCTGTCTGTGTGTGAGTGAGTAAGAATGTGTTCGAATTTCAGGTATTAAATGTAGCAAAAGTAACAGATATATCGTATCCAGTCGTTGCCATCGAAATAGTCAAGGGCTGAGGACAGGCGTTGTGACGTCATCACTAATCGACCGACTTCTCACTAGTGTTGAAATTCACACCGGAAATTTTTGAATAACAATTTTCTTTTATTTTATTTGTGGAATATCTATTATCTTATAAAACAATAATAACTATTTAAACTTACTGGTGAGAATTTGGAATCCCCCCCCCCCCAATCAAAAAACAGCCAGATACGGCATCACTGTGGTATACTGCAACTGGCTGAATTTTTATTAAGGGATTCCGAATGCTCACCAGTAAGTTTAAATAGTTAGTATTGTTTTATATGATGATAGATATTCCACAAATAAAATAAAAGAAAATTGCTTTTCAAAATTTTCCGGTGTGATTTCCAACACTAGTGAGAAGTCGGTCGATTAGTGATGACGTCACAACTCCTGCCCTAAGGCCTTGACTATATCGATGGCAACGATCCAGTAGCAATGTACATATAGAATGGAGTTATGAATAAAGAGGAGGAGACATATAGTGTAGTGTCTACCAGTTGCGACTGAAGTAACTGAGGAGGTTGTCACAAGATGGCGGCTGCTTTTTTAAAATCGGATCTTCAATTTCTGATTGCCGCAAAGGCAAACTTCCCACCACTAAAATTCAATAGAAAATTTCGACTTATTTAATCGTCTTATTCATGGATTTTTTTTCTTAAAAATGACGTAAAAATTTCTATTTGTTTCTAGTGCTGTCAGTATGCACTGTAAAACTGTCAGTTTTTTCCCTGGTTGTCACAGTATGGCGGAAACGCAGGGCCTAACTACCTCCAAAGTACACTCCTACCAGTAAACATGAAAAATATCGTTCTACCATTATTTATGACAGAAATTTTGCAGTAATAAGGCGTTTAAATAAGTTGAAAATTTCTGTATAAATCTACTGGTGGAAGTTTAACCGGCGGTAAGCAACACCTGCGATAGCGGTTACAGTTGAAGCTTCACTATTTTGAGGGTATGTCAGTTCCTCTTTATTAATAGTTCCATGACATACAGAGATGTCTGTCTGCGTTTGAGTGAATAAGAATGCGTTCGAATTTCAGGTAATAAATCTGGCAAAAGTGACAGATATATTGCATCCAGTAGCAATGTAGATATATAGATGTGAGTATAGATGTGTGTATAGATGTCTGTGTGGGGGTGAATAAGAGTGTGTTCGAATTTCAGGTATTAAATGTGGCAAAAGTAACAAATATATCGCATCCAGTAGCAATGTAGACATAGAGATATCTGTCTGTATGTGAGTGAATAAGAGTGTGTTCGAATTTCAGGTATTAAATATGGCAAAAGTAACAGATATATCGCATCCAGGTCAATCAAGTGTCCTTCCTTTCCCAAGACAGGGGTGCTTTTATCATATACAAGGTGTTTCAAAATTCGGCCGTCAAATTAAGAGGGTTGGTAGAAGGCATCAAGAGGATGTAAAATTACCATAGAACACGGTGTCGCACACCACGTATTTAATAAAAAATACATGGTGTTCTACCCTAACTCAATTTGGGTTGACGTTAATAACTTTCAGAAACTGAAATATATTATAATAAAACCTTTAATTGACATGCTCTCTTCTATACTTACTTCATCTATACTCCTATTATAAAGAGGTAAAAATTGTTTATTTGTAGGAGGGAAGCTCTGGAACTACCGAACCGATTCCAAAAGTAATGGTATCAAAATGATGGTGTTAGTCCAACTTAGAACATAGGCTATATCTTATGTCCGTGCCACTGGCCAAAAGGGGTTGCAGGAGCAAAAAACGTTCTAAAAATGTGATTTATGTGTTACTGAAGGGCCCAGAAATATGAAATTTGAAATATTAGCAACTTATTAGATGTAAAGGATTTCTAAGAACAGTTCTTAAACAATTCGAAATTTAAAAGGGGTGAAAATGCACAAACGCGTTCTAAAAAACGTTCTAAATGGTGGTTTCTACACAATCTCAGGAAATACCAAACCGATTTCAAATATAATGGTATCAAAATGATGGTGTTAGTCCAACTTAGAACATAGGCTATATCTTATGTCCGTGCCACTGGCCAAAAGGGGTTGCAGGAGCAAAAAACGTTCTAAAAATGCGATTTATGTGTTACTGAAGGGCCCAGAAATATGAAATTTGAAATATTAGCAACTTATTAGATGTAAAGAATTTCTAAGAACAGTTCTTAAACAATTCGAAATTTAAAAGGGGTGAAAATGCACAAAAGCGTTCTAACAAACGTTCTAAATGGTGGTTTCTACACAATCTCAGGAAATACCAAACCGATTTCAAATATAATGTGTCAAAATGATGGTGACAGATCTTCCTCCAAGATAGGCTATATTTTATTTCTGTTTCCACTACCCCAGAGGAGATGCAGGAGCAAAATGCGCAAAAAGCGTTCTAAAAACATTCTAAATGCCGATTTGTCAGCAATATCTCAGGAAGAATCAAACTGATTTCAAAAGTGATAGTAGGAAATTTATGCTGACAGCCTCTTCTCTAACATAGACGCTCTTTTATGTCGGTATCCCTATCACCTAGACGTTGCAGGAGAAAAAAGCGTTCTAAATTTCGATTTTTGTGATCGGTAGGGGCTAGCAACTTACAATTAGGCAAGGTACATATTTATTAGATATAAATTATCCTTAAGAACAGTTTCGAAAAAATTAGAAATTTAAAAAGGGATGAAAATGCGCGAAAAGCGTTCAAAAAAGGTTCTAAATTGCGGTTTCTACTCAATCTCAGAAATACCAAAGCTATTTCAAAAGTAATGATTGAAAATCAATGGTGACAGTCCCTGCAATAACATAGGTTATATTTTATGTTGTTGTCACTACCATCTGAGGGTTGCAAAAGCAAAACGTGTTCTAATTGGCGTTTTTTGCACAACTGAGGGGTCTAACACTTTGAAGTATGGCATGGTATTATCTTACAAGATGCAACTGCTTTCTAAGAGCAGTCGAAAGAAAATTCTAAATTTAAAAAGATGAAGTGAGCGAAAAGCGTTATAAATTACAATTTTTGTGCAATCGTATCAAATACCAGACCGATTAAAAAATTAAGGATGACAAATTGTTGGTGATAGAACCTGCTCAAACATAAGCTATATTTTATGTCTGTGCCACTACCACCATAGGGTTGCAGGAGCTAAAAACTTCCTAAATTGCGATTTCTGTGATACTGAAGAGGCTACAAACTTTAAATATGGCATGGTAGTTACTTATAAAATATAAATGCCCTCGAAGGACTGTCGAAAATAAATTTGAATTAAAAAGGGGTGAAGTGAAGGGGAGGTGCGAAAAGCATTCTAAAAAAGTCCTAAATTACGATTTCTATGCAATTTCAGGGAATATAAACCGATTATAAATGTAATAGTTGCGAATCAATGGTAACAGTCTCTGATCCGACACAGGCTATATTTTATGCCGATGATTCTACCACCTGGGGTTCAAAGGAACAACAAACGTTCTAAAAAGGCCATTAAAAGCTTTCTAAATTACTTTTCTCTGGAATATTAGGAAAAAACAAACCGATTTCAAAATTAATGTTGCCAAATTAATGGTGACAGTTCCTATTTACACATAGCCCTTTATGTTGATAGATGTTGTAGGACTTGGAATTCGACATGATAGTTAATTTTAAGATGTAAGAAGATGGTTTCTAAAAAATACAAAACTTCAAATGAATACTGAAATGAGCGTATTAATTGAGCATAAAAGTTTCAAAATATTTTCTAAATTATCATTTATTTATTTTATTTCGTTTTATTAATTTATGTCTCATTTCCGCCTAATGCAGTGTAATAGTGATGTTTAATCAAACTGTGTTTTAAATAGTAATTTTTGAATTATTCCTAAAAGAAATAAGTACCTTTTAATAAAAAAAAAATTTAATAAAATAAAATATTACATTTTAATAAAATAAAATATTACATTTTAATAAAATAAAAATTTTGTTAATACCTTTTAATAAAAATTAGACATATAAATATTACTTGGCATATTTCAAATATTACGCGAGCATAGCCGCGGGGTTTGCTAGTCATCTATCTATTCTATACTCCTATTATAAAGAGGAAAAAATTGTTTATTTGTAGGAGGTAAGCTCAAGAACTACCGAACCGATTCCAAAAATAATGGTATCAAAATGATGGTGTTAGTCCAACTTAGAACATAGGCTATATCTTATGTCGGTGCCACTACCCCAAAGGGGGTGCAGGAGCAAAAAACGTTCTAAAAATGCGATTTTTGCGTTACTGAAGGGCCTAGAAATATGAAATTTGGAATATTAGTTGCTTATAAGATATAAATGATGTCTAAGAACAGTTCTTAAACAATTCGAAATTTAAAAGGGGTGAAAATGCACAAAAAGCGTTCTAAAAAACGTTCTAAATGGTAGTTTCTACATAATCTCAGGAAATACCAAACCGATTTAAAAAGTAATGGTATCAAAATGATGGTGTTAGTCCAACTTAGAACATAGGCAATATTTTATGTCGGTGCCACTACCCCAAAGGGGTGCAGGAGCAAAAAACGTTCTAAAAATGCGATATTTGCGTTACTGAAGGACCTAGAAATATGAAATTTGGAATATTAGTTGCTTATAAGATATAAATGATGTCTAAGAACAGTTCTTAAAAATTCGAAATTTAAAAGGGGTGAAAATGCACAAAAAGCGTTCTAGAAAACGTTCTAAATGGTAGTTTCTACATAATCTCAGGAAATACCATACCGATTTAAAAAATATTGGTGTCAAAATGATAGTGACAACGTTTGCTCTAAGATAGGCTATGTTTTATGTCGGTGCCACTACCCCAAATGGCGTGTAGGAGCAAAAAACATTCTAAAAATGCGATTTTTGCGTTACTGAAGGACCTAGAAATATGAAATTTGGAATATTAGTTGCTTATAAGATATAAATGATGTCTAATAACAGTTCTTAAACAATTCGAATTTTAAAAGGGGTGAAAATGCGCGTAAAGCGTTCTAAAAAACGTTCTAAATGGTGATTTCTACACAATCTCAGGAAATACCAAACCGATTTTAAAAATATTGGTGTCAAAATGATAGTGACAACGTTTGCTCCAAGATAGGCTATGTTTTATGTCGGTGCCACTACCCCAAAGAGGTGTAGGAGCAAAAAACGTTCTAAAAATGCGATTTATGTGGTACTGAAGGGCCTAGAAATATGAAATTTGAAGTATCAGCTACTTATTAGATATAAAGGATTTCTAAGAACAGTTCTTAAACAATTCGAAATTTAAAAGGGGTGAAAATGCGCGAAAAGCGTTCTAAAAACATTCTAAATGGTGATTTCTACACAATCTCAGGAAATACGAAACCGATTTAAAAAATAATGGCGTCAAAATTATGGTGAAAACCCTTGCTCCAACATAGGCTGTGTTTTATGTCGGTGCCACTACCCCAAAGGGGGGGCAGGAGAAAAACTTTCTAAATTGCGGTTTTTGCATGACGGAAAGGCCTTGAATCGTGAAATTTAGAATGGTAGTTAGTTATAAGATATCAATGATCTCTAATGATATTTCCTAAAAAAATCGAAATTTAAAAGGGGGGTCAAAATGCGAAAAAAGCGTTGTAAAAAACGTTCTAAATTGCGATTTCTATGCAATCTCAGGAAATACTGAACCGATTTCAAATATAATGGTGTAAAAATGATGGTGACAGATCTTGCTCCAAGATAGGCTATATTTTATATCTGTTTCCACTACCCCAGAGGAGATGCAGGAGCAAAATGAGCGAAAAGCGTTCTAAAAACGTTCTAAATGCCGATTTGTCACCAATATCTCAGGAAGAATCAAACTGATTTCAAAAGTAATGGTAAGAAATTGATGCTGACAGCCTCTGTTCTAACATAGACGCTATTTTAAGTCGGTATCACTATCACCTAGACGTTGCAGGCGCAAAAAACCGTTCCAAATTTCGATTTTTGTGATCGGTAGGGGTTAGCAATTTAAAATTAGGCAAGGTATATATTTATTACATATAAATGATTTTTAAGAAAAGTTTCGAAAAAATTGGAAATTTAAAAAGGGCTGAAAATGCGCGAAAAGCGTTCTAAAAACGTTCTAAATTGCGATTACTACTCAATATCAAGAAATTCCAAAGCTATTTCAAAAGAAATGGTTTCAAATCAATGGTGACAGTCCCTGCTATAACATAGGTTATATTTTATGTTGCTGTCACTACCATCTGAGGATTGCAAAAGCAAAACATGTTCTAATTTGCGTTTTTTGCATAACTGAAGAGTCTAATACTTTGAAGTATGGCATGGTATTTACTTACAAGATGCAACTGCTTCCTAAGAACTGTCGAAAGAAAATTTCAAATTTAAAAAAATGAAGAGAGCGAAAAGCATTATAAATTACAATTTTTATGTAATCTTATCAAATACCTAACCGATTAAAAAAATAATGATGATAAATTGTTGGTGATAGAACCTGCTCAAACATAAGCTATATTTTATATCGGTGCCACTACCACCAGAGGATTGCAGTAGCTAAAAACTTTATAAATTGCGATTTGTGTGATACTGAAAAGGCTAGAAACTTTAAATATGGCATGGTAGTTAGTTATAAAATATAAATGCCCTCGAAGGACAGTCAAAAATATATTCGAATTAAAAAAGGATGAAGTGAAAAGGAGGTGCGAAAAGCATTCTAAAAAAGTCCTAAATTACGATTTCTACTCAATTTCAGGGAATATAAACCAAATATAAAAGTAATAGCTATGAATCAATGGTAACAGTCTCTGATCCTACACAGGCTATATTTTATGCCTATGATTCTACCACTTGGGGTTTACAGGAACAACAAACGCTCTAAAAAAGGCCTTTAAAAGCTTTCTAAATTACGTTTCTGTGGAATATTAGGAAATAACAAACCAATTTCAAAATTAATTTTGGCAAATTAATGGTGACATTAATGGTGACTATTTCAACATAGCCCTTTATGTTGAGAGAGGTGGTAGGACTTGGAATTTGACATGATGGTTAATTTTAAGATGTAAGAAGATGGTTTCTAAAAAATTCAAAACTTCAAATGAATACTGAAATGAGCGTATTAATTGAGCATAAAAGTTTCAAAATATTTTCTAAATTATTATTTATTTAGTTTTATTTCGTTTTATTAATTTAAGTCTCATTTCTGCCTTATGCAGTGTAACAATGATGTTTAATCAATCTGTGTTTTAAATAGTAATTTTTTTAATTATTCCTAAAAGTAATAAGTACCTTTTAATAAAATAAAATATTACCTTTTAATAAAATAAAAATTTAGTTAGTACCTTTTAATAAAAATTAGACATATAAATATCACTTGGCATATTTCAAATATTACACGAGCAAAGCTGCGGGGTTTGCTAGTCATCATCATCATCTATACTCCTATTATAAAGAGGAAAAAATTGTTTATTTGTCGGAGATAAGCTCTGGAACTACCGAACCGATTCCAAAAGTAATGGTATCAAAATGATGGTGTTGGTCCAACTTAGATCATAGGCTATATCTTATGTCAGTGCCACTACCCCAAAGGGGGTGTAGGAGCAAAAAACGTTCTAAAAATGCGATTTTAGCATTACTGAAGGGCCTAGAAATATAAAATTTTGAATATTAGTTACTTATAAGATATAAATGATATCTAAGAACAGTTCTTAAACAATTCGAAATTTAAAAGGGGTGAAAATGCACAAAAAGCGTTCTAAAAAACGTTCTAAATGGTAGTTTCTACACAATCTCAGGAAATACCAAACCGATTTTAAAAATATTGATGTCAAAATGATGGTGACAACGCTTGCTCCAAGATAGGCTATGTTTTATGTCGGTGTCACTACTCCAAAGGGGGTGCAGGAGCAAAAAACGTTCTAAAAATGCGATTTATGTGTTACTGAAGGGCCTAGAAATGTTAAATTTGAAATATTAGCTACTTATTAGATATAAAGGATTTCTAAGAACAGTTCTTAAGCAATTCGAAATTTGAAAGGGGTAAAAATGCGCTAAAATCGTTCTAAAAAACGTTCTAAATGGTGGTTACTACACAATCTCAGGAAATACCAAACGGATTTAAAAAATAATGGTGTCAAAATAAGGGTGTCAAAATGACCGTGACAACCCTTGCTGTAACATAGGCTATGTTTTATGTCGGTGCCACTACCCCAAAGGGGGTGCAGGTGCAAAAAACGTTCTAAAAATCCAATTTTTGCGTTACCGAAGGGCCTAGAAATATGAAATTTGAAATATTAGCTACATATTAGATTTAAAGGATTTCTAAGAACAGTTCTTAAACTATTCGAAATTTAAAAGGAGTGAAAATGCGCGAAAAGCGTTCTAAAAAACATTCTAATGGTGGTTTCTACACAATCTCAGGAAATACCAAACCGATCTAAAAAATAATGGCGTCAAAATGATGGTGAAAACCCTTGCTCCAACATAGGCGATGTTTTATGTCGGTGCCACTACCCCAAAGGGGGTGCAGGAGCAAAAAACGTTCTAAATTGCGGCTTTTGCGTTACGGAAGGGCCTAGAATCGTGAAATTTGGAATGGTAGTTAGTTATAAGATATCAATGATCTCTAAGGACATTTCCTAAAAAAATAGAAATTTAAAAGGGGGTCAAAATGCGTAAAAAGCGTTATAAAAAACTTTCTAAATTGCGATTTCTATGCAATCTCAGGAAGTACTGAACCGATTTCAAATATAATGGTGTAAAATGATGGTGACAGATCTTGCTCCAAGATAGGCTATATTTTATATCTGTTTCCACTACCCCAGAGCAGATGCAGGAGCAAAATGCGTTCTAAAAACGTTCTAGATGCCGATTTGTCGACAATATCTCAGGAAGAATGAATCTGATTTAAAATGTAATTGTAGGAAATTGATGCTGACAGCCTCTGCTCTAAAATAGACGCTATTTTATGTCGGTATCATTATCACCAAGACGTTGCAGGAGCAAAAAAGCGTTCTAAATTTCGATTTTTGTGATTGGTACGGGCTAGCAACTTAAAATTAGGCAAGGTCCATATTTATTAGCTATATGTGATCTTTAAGAACAGTCTCGAAAAAATTGGAAATTTAAGAAGTGGTGAAAATGCGCGAAAATCTAAATTGCGATTTCTACTCAATCTAAGGAAATACCAAAGCTATTTCAAAATTAATGGTTGCAAATCAATGGTGACAGTCCCTGCTATAACATAGGTTATATTTTATGTTGCTGTCACTACCATCTGAGGGTTGCAAAAGCAAAACATGTTCTAATTTGCATTTTTTGCCCAACTGAGGGGTCTAACACTTTCAAGTATGGCATGGTATTTACTTACAAGCTGCAACTGCTTTCTAAGACCAGTCGAAAGAAAATTCCAAATTTAAAAAAAAAATGAAGTGAGTGAAAAGCGTTATAAATTACAATTTTTAAGCAAACTTATAAATTACCAAACCGATTAAAAAAATAATGATGACAAATTTTGGTGATAGAACCTGCTCAAACATAAGCTATATTTTATGTCTGTTCCACTACCACCAGAGAGTTGCAGGAGCTAAAAACTTTCTAATTTGCGAAATCACTGATACTGAAAAGGCTAGAATCTTTAAATATGACATGGTAGTTACTTATAAAATATAAATGCCCTCGAAGGACTGTCGAAAATAAATTCGAATTAAAAAGGGGTGAAGCGAAGGGGAGGTGCGAAAAGCATTCTAAAAAAGTTCTAAATTACGATTCTGTGCAATTTCAGGGAATATAAACCGATTATAAAAGTAATAGTTGCGAATCAGTGGTAACAGTCTCTGATCCTACACAGGCTATATTTTATGCCGGTGATTCTACCACCTGGGGTTCACAGGAACAACAAACGTTCTAAAAAAGGGCTTTAAAAGCATTTTAAATTACGTTTCTGTGGAATATTTGGAAATAACAAACCGATTTCAAAATTAATGTTGGCAAATTAATGATGACAGTTCATGTTTCAACATAGCCCTTTATGTTGAGAAAGGTTGTAGGACTTGGAATTCGACATGATGGTTAATTTTAATATGTAAGAAGATTGTTTCTAAAAAATTCAAAACTTCAAATGAATACTGAAATGAGCGTATTAGTTGAGCATAAAAGTTTCAAAATATTTTCTAAATTATCATTTATTTAGTTTTATTTCATTTTATTAATTTAAGTCTCATTTCTGCCTAATACAGTGTAATAATGATGTTTAGTCAAACTGTGTTTTAAATAGTAATTTTTGAATTATTCCTAAATGTAATAAGTACCTTTTAATAAAATAAAATATTACCTTTTAATAAAATAAAAATTTAGTTAGTACCATTTGATAAAAATTAGACATATAAATATCACTTGGCATATTTCAAATATTACGCGAGCAAAGCCGCGAGGTTTCTACCCTAACTCAATTTGGGTTGACGTTAATAACTTTCAGAAACTGAAATATATTATAATAAAACCTTTAATTGACATGCTCTCTTCTATACTTACTTCATCTATACTCCTATTATAAAGAGGTAAAAATTGTTTATTTGTATGAGGTAAGCTCTGGAACTACCAAACCGATTTCAAAAGTAATGGTATCAAAATGATCGTGTTAGTCCAACTTAGAACATAGGCTATATCTTATGTCGGTGCCACTGCGCCAAAGGGGGTGCAGGAGCAAAAGACGTTCTAAAAATGCGATTTTTGCGTTACTGAAGGTCCTAGAAATATGAAATTTGGAATATCAGCTACTTATAAGATATAAATGATGTCTAAGAACAGTTCTTAAACAATTCGAAATTTAAAAGGGGTGAAAATGCACAAAAAGCGTTCTAAATGGTAGTTTCTACGCAATCTTAGGAAATACCAAATCGATTTAAAAATATTGGTGTCAAAATGATGGTGACAACACTTGCTCCAAGATAGGCTATATTTTATGTCGGTGTCACTACTCCAAAGGGGGTGCAGGAGAAAAAAACGTTCTAAATTGCGGTTTTTGCGTTTCAGAAGTGCCTAGAATCATGAAATTTGGAATGGTAGTTAGTTACAAGATATCAATGATCTCTAAGAACATTTCCTAAAAAAATCGAAATTTAAAAGGGGGTCAAAATGCGCAAAAAGCGTTGTAAAAAACGTTCTAAATTGCGATTTCTATGTAGTCTCAGGAAGTACTGAACCGATTTCAAATATAATGGTGTAAAGATGATGATGACAGCTCTTGCTCCAAGATGGGCTATATTTTATATCAGTTTCCACTACTCGAGAGAAGATGCAGGAGCGATTTTTGAATTATGGAAGGAACTAGACTCATGATATTTTGCATGGTATATATTTATTAGATATAAATGATCTCTAAGAACATTTTTAAAAAAATCTGAAATTTAAAAGGGGTGAAAATGCACGAAAAGCGTTCTGAAAACGTTCTAAATGCCGATTTGTCAGCAGTATCTCAGGATGAATCAAACTGATTTCAAAAGTAATGGTAGGAAATTGATGCTCTAACATAGACGCTATTTCATGTCGGTATCACTATCACCTAGAGGTTTCAGGCGCAAAATATGTTCTAAATTTCGATTTTTGTGATCAGTAGGGGTTAGCAACGTGAAATTTTCAAGGTACATATTTATTAGATATAAATGATCTTTAAGAACAGTTTCAAAAAATTGGAAATTTAAAAAGGGGTGAAAATGCGTGAAAAGCGCTCTAAATACGTTCTAAACTGCGATTTCTGCACAATCTCAGGAAATACCAAAGCTATTTCAAAAGTAATGGTTACAAATCAATGGTGACAGTCCCTGCTCCAACATAGGTTATATTTTATGTTGCTGTCACTACCATCTGGGGGTTGCAAAAGCTAAATATGTTCTAATTTGCGTTTTTTGCACTGCTGAGGGGTCTAACTCTTTGAAATATGGCATGGTATTTACTTACAAGATGCAACTGCTTTCTAAGAACAGTGGAAAGAAAATTCCAAATTTAAAAAGATGAAGTGAGCGAAAAGCGTTCTAAATTACATTTTTCATCCAATCTTATTAAATACCAAACCGATTTTAAAAATAATGGTGACAAATTGTTTGTGATAGAACCTGCACAAACATAAGCTATATTTTATGTCTCTGCCACAACCACCAGAGGATTGCAGGAGCAAAAATCTTTCTAAATTGTGATTGATTTCTATGATACTGAAAAGGCTAGAAACTTTAAATATGGCATGGTAGTTCCTTATAAAATATAAATGCTCTCGAAGGACTGTCGAAAGTAAATTCGAATCTAAAAAGGGTGAAGCGAAGAGGCGGTGCGAAAAGCATTCTAAAAAAGCCCTAAATTACGATTTGTATGCAATTTCAGGGAATTAAACCGATAATAAAAATAACAGTTGCGAATCAATGGTAACAGTCTCTGATCCTAGACAGGCTATATTTTATGCCGATGACTCTACCACCTGGGGTACACAGGAGCAACAAATGTTCTAAAAAAGGCCTTTAAAAGCTTTCTAAATTGCGTTTCTATGGAATATTAGGAAATAACAAATTGATTTCAAAATTGATGTTGGCAAATTAATGTGACAGTTCCTATTTCAACACAGCCCTTTATGTTGAGAGAGGTGGTAGGTCTTGGAATTTGACATGATAGTTAATTTTAAGATATAAGAAGATGATTTCTAAAAAATTCAAAACTTCAAATGAATACTGAAATGAGCGTATTAATTGAGCATAAAAGTTTCAAAATATTTTCTAAATTATTATTTATTTAGTTTTATTTCGTTTTATTAATTTAAGTCTCATTTCTGCCTAATGCAGAATAATAATGATGTTTAGTCAAACTGTGTTTTAAGTATTAATTTTTGAATTATTTCTAAAAGTAATAAGTACCTTTTAATAAAACAACATTTTAATAAAATAAAATATTACCTTTTAATAAAATAAAAATTTAGTTAGTACCTTTTAATAAAAATTAGACATATTAATATCACTTGGCAAATTTCAAATATCTCGCGAGCAAAGCCGAGGGGTTTGCTAGTTTGTTATAAATAAGACAACACAAAAAAATGGTAGAAATTTCCATTATATGCACCAGCACTTGACGCTCCATATTTTGTACTGTGATTATCAGTTCATGCGGTATCATCGATTGCTTGAGCACCCTGTTTTCCTAGAATTTTTCGTAATGTTATAACATTTCACACAAAACAAGGTACATATCGCTGCATTTCATTGCAATGATTTGATTTGTCTCAAAATTATTGCCGTCAACTCAAGTTCAGTTACGATGAATCACCACGCATTTGTGACTGAATAAATGGTTTGCGATCCCATGTTCTATGGCAATTTTTCATCCGCTTGATGTCTTCTATCATCCTCTTAATTTGTCAGTCGAATTTTGGAATATCCTGTATTTAAGGACAATTTGACTGTAATTTAAAAGCCCCCGTCACTCAAAAGCAACGAAAATATTAATCGAGCAAATTTCCGTACTGTTTTAACACTAGACCGCTCGGAAATTTTACTCAAGTTTCATAAAAAATATTTGACACCAGAATTTTTATTTAAAATTATTTGACTGATTTATTTAACGTTAATCAGCGTGGTTTAAATTTAACTTATTTTATGAAAGAATTTCTGGTTCCTGTTGACATTTAATCCTATTGTCGGAGCTGGATCGACTCTTTCCGGACGTTCTAGTGTTAATATGTTCAGGCTTTTGCTTGACACGAAGTATCTATCTATTATATATATAAAATCCAAACGGAAATTTCGTTCCGAACGCCTAGATTTCGAGTTCTACCGCATGGATTTTTACGAAACTTATACCGTTAGATAGGTATCGTTCCAGGGAAGGTTTTAAGCTATAACACATCATTCTACCTAGATTAGTTATAGAATTATTACGGAAAATTCTGTTATTTTGGACTTTGTTACTCCATATTTCCTTAAATATCTGGGCTCCTATTGGTCGTAGAGCTTAGATCTCGCGCCAAAAGTAGCTCGGAAGCACCCAAGCAAACTTTTCCCGCGATTATTTTGCCGTCTTCCGATTTCCTCTAACTCTATTAGGGGCCCGCGTAGAGCTCCTTTAAAATATTTTTCGTAGTAATTTCAGCAATTATCTTAAGTTATTGGTTAAGACCGCCACCCTTTCGATTCATGTATCTACGGAAAGGTTGCATGAAGGAGTTTCGTTCAGATACGCTTTCGTTAAGAATAGAGTGCGCTCCCTGGTGGTGGAATGTGGAACTAACATAACGCGATATTGTTAAAATTAGGAAATCTGACAATGCGATCTGTTTTAAACTTTGAGATGGTTCATAACACATAATCTATTATCTATTCTATTATATATATATACAATCTATTATTTATTCTATTATCTATTATCTATTATATATATAAAATCCAAACGGAAATTTCGTTCCGAACGCCGAGATTTCGAGTTCTACCGCATGGATTTTTACGCAACCTATACCGTTAGATAGGTATCGTTTCAGGGAAGGTTTTAAGCTATAACACATCATTCTACCTAGATTAGTTATAGAAGTATGACGGAAAGTTCTGTTATTTTGGACGATAAGGTTACCATTTCATTTCTTGGCGAAGTTTTTTGTTGTTGAAAAAATTGAAACGGCTATTAAACCTAGAAAAATAAAAGACAAAAAACTGCTACTAATTTTATTTAAATGAAAAAAAAAGAAAAAAAGAAGAAGAAAATCCGTTTTAATGAGTGATAATATTAAAAAACGGAAACATTTAATCAAAACCTGAAAAAAATATTTGTAATGCTTAAAAATTAATTTTATAAGAAATATTACACTTGATACGCAATATTTGGCTCTTTATCGCTTGCGTTAGATATGGAAACGAATCTGAAAATTTGATTAGATGAAATTTTAACGACATTTTCTCTCTGTTCTGTTCTTTTCTTTTTTTTTTATATCTAACTGTCCCATCACGTGACTTATAGAAGAAACAAGCAGATGTAATTGTGAGTCACATGTGTAATTACTATTTGTTTCTTTACAATTTATTATTTTTCTTTTGTCGCCAAACAATGTGATTTTAAGCCAAAAATGCATAAGCGTGACATTAGCTTGAGGATGTTCTCACAAATGGTGTTTTTTTTAGGAGAAAGAGATCATTTTTTGAGTACATTTTCATATTCAATTGTAACTTATATAGATATCAGTTAATATTTTAAAAATGGAATAGAATACTTAAATTTCAGTGTGAATTTCTGCCACACATACATATTGTAAAATAATTTCATACATTTTAAAATGTTTTTCGCCGTAATTCCGAAAGCATGTGATATTTATAAACTCGAACTCAGATCAACGAATATTGCCATTTTATTTAAGCAAATATTATCTTGTGGCAGCCGCAGAAAGGCAAGGGAGAAAATTCTTCGTTCGGAATGGCAGCTGGCCAGAGCCGTTGTCATAGCAGCGCAGACGAAAATGTTTACATTGCGTTTTTGTGTGTTCGAATACGATGAGTGTCAGAATCGACGTTTTATCAATGTTCTACGAATAAAGGTAGTAAAGTGTTTTTAAGTGAGTGATTATATTATACGAGCGACTCACCACAATGGTGACCATGGACTGTTCTTATATAGAGCATCAGCCTTCCTAGATGAGTTGGAATGTTATCCGATCATCTTCATCTTTCAAAGAATACATCGTTCTACAGCGGCTCGATGGAAAGCAGATAAGTTCTTCTGAGTCATTTTCCTGATATTTTTTCTGTTATTTTATTAGAAAAATTTAACTCGCGAATTTATTTTGGTTTGATTGTACTATTTTATATATTTATTACCATAAATCATGTCTAGTGTCGATGCTGTTCAAATTCCATTATATAACAGATCAGATCCTGCGCTATGGTTTGTGATGTGCGAAAGCACATTTGCTTTAGCTACCCCCAAAGCAATATCAGAATCTGTTACAAAATATAATTATATAGTTTCGCATCTTCCACCCGATGTTGCATCAATCATTCGTGATATTTTAATGCAACCAGATGCTACTGACCCTTATGGTGTCTTAAAAAAGGAATTAATTGCGCGCTCAGGTGAATCATCCCAGCAAGATATACGACAGCTCTTGTCTGGAGAAGAACTAGGAAATCGGAAACCTTCAGATTTATTACGTAGTATGAAACGTCGCGCGGAATCCCTAAATGTTCCAGACAATTTAATGTTAGAATTGTTTTTGCAACGATTACCAAATTCTGTTCAGACAATTTTAGCGGCTGTTTCTGAATTAACCCTTGATAAAGCAGCGGAAATTTCAGATCGTATTTCAGAAGTTACCTCTTCCCCAGCTTCTGCAATTGCCGTGTCCTGCTCGAATGAACAGGCGATAGAGGGTAAATTATTGAAAGAAATCGAAAAATTAAATAAGCGCATCGATCAGCTTGCTGTTTCACGTGGTCGGTCCCCATACCGCAGAAACTGGAGTAAACCTCGAGGGCGAAGTAATAGTGATAATCGGGATTCAAGTATCTGTTATTATCATAGACGATTTGGAAAAAAATGTAGGGAAGAAAAATGCATAAAGCCGTGTTCTTGGGCGGGAAACGAAACCAGCAAAGAGTAGAGGCGACTTATTCTTTGCCTCAACAGTCACGTCGCCTGTTCATTAGAGACCGGACTACAAATGTTTCTTTTCTGGTCGACACCGGTTCGGACGTGTCAATCCTTCCTGCCAACAATGTACAAAAACGGAATCCACCCGTACAAACGCTTTTGGCTGCTAATTCTTCCCCTATAAATGTTTATGGTCAACAAACCCTTTCTCTAGATTTTAAGTTAAGACGAAAATTTAATTGGACTTTTCTAGTGGCAAATGTTAGTACACCAATTTTGGGAGCAGATTTTCTCCATAATTTCGAATTGGTTCCAGATCTCCGCCACAAATGTCTAAGAGATTTAAAAACAAAATTTGAAACAACAGGTCACATGAAATGTGCATTAATTCATTCAGTAAAAACAATCAATATTGATAATATATATAATGAACTTCTTAAACAATTCCCATCTATTACAAAATTACCAGATCCCAATCAGCCTGTCAAACACAACACAATGCATTTTATTTCAACAAAAGGACCTCCAGTTGTGGCAAAACCCCGCAGGTTGGCTCCGGATCGCCTGAAAATTGCTAAAACAGAATTTCAAAATATGATACAACTCGGACATTTAAGACCTTCACGTAGCAACTATGCATCACCTTTGCACATGGTTCCAAAAAAGGGAACTTTGGAATGGAGACCTGTAGGTGATTATCGTGCCTTGAATGCGCAAACCAAAAAAGACAGATACCCGATACCATGTATAGCTGATTTTACTGCTAATTTACGTGACACTAAAATTTTTAGTCGACTTGACCTCATCAAAGCATATCATCAAATACCAATCAATCCTGATGATATTCCCAAAACAGCGATATGCACACCTTTTGGATTGTTCGAAAGCACACGCATGCAATTTGGCTTATGCAATGCGTCTGCAACATTTCAGAGATTCATAGATGAGGTAATACGTGATTTACCAGGCGTCTATGCTTTCGTCGATGATATACTCATAGCCTCTAAAAATGCCGAGGAGCATTATCATCATTTAAAAGCACTATTTTCCAAATTAGCAGAATATGGTTTGTGCATAAATGTATCCAAGTGCACATTTGGTAAACCTACCATTGATTTCTTAGGATTTCGAATATCTGAACATGGTATTCAACCACTTCCAGATAAAGTTAAATGCATAATCGATTTTCCGCAGCCCACAACCTTATCTCAACTTCGAAGATTTTTGGGTATGTTTAATTTTTATAGGTCTTTCATATATCAAGCTGCACACATACTTGCGCCTTTAGTGAAATTGTTAGAAGGCCATACAAACAAAAAGAAATCTCGTTCCCGTGTTCCTAAAACAGAACCCCTTAATTGGAACGAAGATGCTGAAAAAGCTTTCGTAGCTGCCAAAAATGCAATATCTCAGGCTGCTCTTTTACGGCACCCTATTCCAGGCGCTCAGTTGAGTATATGGGTTGACGCCTCAGATGTCGCGATCGGCGGCACCCTTATGCAGTTTTATCAGGAACGTTATGAACCTTTAGCATTTTTTTCCATGAAATTAAACAACAGTCAGCGGAATTGGTCAACATATGACCGGGAATTATTTTCTATTTATTCGGCAATAAAAAAATTTCGGCACATGCTAGAGGGGAGAATTTTTCAAATTTATACTGATCAAAAACCGCTAATTTATGCATTTAAGCAAAATCCCCATAAATGTTCGCCGCGGCAATCACGCCATTTAGATTACATTTCCCAATATTCCACTGACATTAGACATGTACCAGGTTCCGAAAACATTGTTGCAGATTGCCTCTCAAGAATTGAAATTGATTCTATTTCAAAATCTCCAATCTTAAATTTTGAGGAATTCGCAAAAGCTCAGGAAAATGATTCAGAGCTACAGAACCTGCATAATAGTACATCGCTCAAATTGGAATTGAAACCTTGCCTCATTTCTGATTGTAGCCTACTATGTGATACTTCAACATGTACGCCTCGACCCTTAGTTCCTAGTTTCTTTCGTCGGCTGATATATGAACATTTGCACAACCTAGCCCATCCAGGCATAGCAGCTACCACAAAACTAATTTGTTCCAGATACGTATGGCCAAATATGAAACGAGACATCAAAAACTGGGTTCGTGGCTGTGAGAAGTGTCAAAGATCAAAAATACAGAGGCACACCAAAGCACCTCTTGGCACGTTCTCTCTTCCTGATGCACGTTTTTCCCAAATACATATAGATATCGTAGGTCCCTTGCCTCCATCTGACGGTTTCAGCTATCTTTTAACGATGATTGACCGATTTAGCAGATGGCCAGAAGCCGTACCTATATCTGATACACAAGCTAAAACAATTTGTAGTGCCATATTAAAGTATTGGATATCAAGATTTGGTTGCCCTTCGCTCATAACCACGGATCAAGGCCCACAAATGCGATCAGCAATATTTGATGAATTTACGAAAATGATGGGAACACAGAAGATCCGCACAACGGCATATCATCCGATATCGAATGGCATTATCGAAAGATTTCATCGACATTTAAAGTCATCCATCAAAGCTCACGAAACCAGTAGGTGGACTGAAATATTACCGATAGTTTTACTAGGCATTCGCACAGCAGTGAAGGAAGATATACAAGCTTCTTGCGCTGAGCTTGTCTACGGCACTACGTTGAGATTGCCCTGTGATATGCTGGATGAATACAAGATCCGACCTTTCAACGATAACTTCGTCACGCAACTACGAAACACCATGCGGCAGTTAAGTCCAGTTGCTACATCATCTCACTGCCAAGAGAAGTTCTATATACACCCTTCCTTGACATCTTGTTCACACATCTTTCTAAGAGTGGATCATGTACAACCTCCATTGTGTCAACCATATACTGGTCCTCACAAAGTCCTAAGTAGAACTGGGAAAACTATAACAATCGAGCTTAATGGTCGTAAGTCTACGGTATCAATAGATCGAGTGAAGCCAGCTCATTTGATTTCTACTTCAGACTTGTCCACGAAAACTGTTCCAGAGAACTCTAAATTAAAACTCTCTCTTAAAGCGGACAGTAACCCTGACCAAACAAAAACTGTCACACGTTCGGGCAGACATGTCCATTTTCCTAAAAAACTGGCATCTTATATTACTTACTGAAATTGTTGATAAATTGTTCATTTTGCATACTACACATTATGCCTATATTTTGTTATATATTGCAATTTTATTTCATGTAAATATCCTTGTAATTTTTCTCCACAAGCGTGGATTCTGACACAGATAGTAAAAAAAAAAAAAAAAAAAAAAAAAAAAAAATAGTATACACTTGTATATCGTTTCTTCGGTACCCTACGTCACTGGGGGGATACTCTGTGGCAGCCGCAGAAAGGCAAGGGAGAAGATTCTTCGTTCGGAATGGCAGCTGGCCAGAGCCGTTGTCATAGCAGCGCAGACGAAAATGTTTACATTGCGTTTTTGTGTGTTCGAATACGATGAGTGTCAGAATCGACGTTTTATCAATGTTCTACGAATAAAGGTAGTAAAGTGTTTTTAAGTGAGTGATTATATTATACGAGCGACTCACCACAATCTATTTTCTCAAGTCATATCGCCAATTTCATTTATAGGAAAATTCACAGATTCGAAATCTAGGAAATAAAGATAATTTTTAAGGAAATTTATGTTTTAATACGTTATTACTATGGAAAAATTCAACATTTTGAAAAAAAAAAATTACAAATCTTTTGTAATTCGTCATTTCTTCTTCGTCTTTCTTCGTACTTTCTCCTCTGTTATGTAATATTTCAAATGATATTGGACTAATTTTCGATCATCGATTCACCGCAAAATCGCATATCTAATATAGTATATAAAATAAAGTCTGGATTAGGGGACTAATTAACGCACAGCGCAAACTACTGAACCTAAAATCTTGAAAATCGTGGTAAAAATACTTCTTATGACATAAACTTCTGCTAAGAAAGTATTTTCTAAAGTGTCACCCCTAATGGTTTTTGCACGGGGAGGGGAAAAAAATCGAATATCAAAATTATGCGTCAAATGATAGCATATTTTAATGTAATTTTGTATGCTGAATCGAATGCTACCAAATAAATTTTTATAAGTCCAACAGTTCATGACACATTTCATATTTTTCTAATTCGGCGGTGTCTTTGGCATCTAAACCTCAAAATATCTATCATTACATCCGTTACTCTAGCAACGGAAAAAATTCAAATCAACCCTTTTGGCTAAAAAATAAAAACGGCTCTATGAGTTTGAAATAAAAATGCAAGCATCTAAATTTTTTTTTAAAATAGTGATTTTATCTAAAATAAAAGGGAAAAAATTACTGAGAATTTAGCGTTATAAAACAAAAATGGAAAAGGTACTACTTAGATATTCCGTCGACCAAAAATCTATCGTCAAACTATAAGATTAACACGTTCACACCGGCGCGGTGGGTCACACTCGACTGTCTCAGAGCTGCCAAGTCTCCGGCTTTTTGGATACCAGTATTTTAATACAGAAAATGTTGTTTTATTTAATTAAAACAATTGGGCGATTTAAAGGAACAACATTTTCTCTAAAATAATAGTGGTGTGCAAAAATCCGAAGACTTGACAACTCTGAGACAGTCGAGTGTGACCCACCGCGCCGGCGTGAACGTGTTAAATGCCAATAATGGTTGATCATAAATATCAAATTCACTTGAATTCAAACAAACTACACGTGTTTACGTCATCAAGTGATTTTAATTTCGACGTTTTATTTGTATTTTTATTAATGTTATACTAATTTATTTGTTATTTCGTTATTTAAAATAAAGATTATGTCAATTTATATAATTTGGCGATTGGTTTGGCGATTTATATAATTTGGCGAAATTGGTCGACGGGATAACAAGTAGTACCAATGAAAATATTTAAGTATGAAAGCAATGTTTGTAACGACTTAAAAATTATTTTCATATATATAAACTCGGTTTATGGCGTCAGATGCCGTCATCCGAAGAATCTACAAGAGTCTTTTTCCATTTTTTCCGGTCATAGGTTCCTCAATGAAAGAAATTGGAATTGGAATAATATTGTGCGATTTATAAATTGCTCGTCGATAAGAAGAAAAAATGGGTACATTTATAACAACCGTGCGCACATCTCGCTGATAGCAATTTTAAAATTCCCAGTAGCAGTAGTTACATTTTGCGTATGTGTTTTTTGCTTTTAATTATGGCATTATTTCCTGTTATTGTTTATCTTTTCAGTTTGTTAAATGAAATTAGTATAAGGCATGCATTTTAAATTAAATGAGTGAAAGGTTTGTGTTTTAAATGAAAATAATAAAATAAGAATATGCTATGAAAACAATCTTTATTGATTTATTACCTGCGCACGGCTGACATAAAAGTATCGCAAAAGCCACATATTCACTTTTCTTTGAGTAGTTGCTCATGAGAATTCAAGTTAACCTTCCGTAATCGGATACTTCACATATTGGTGTATTAGCTTTAATGTTGAAAGCATCGTTTTTGTTTGAAGCGAAAACTTTACTATGAATTCTATTACACAAAATCGCATCATCATCATCTACTATATATTTACGACGGAAATTTGTATTTCATTCCGATTGTTTATAATACTTTCGTAGGATATACCACAATTATTTAGGTAATAATTTTGAAAAGGTTTTAGTGTATACATATTGTTCAAGGGTACTTAGTTATAGAGCAACAGTAAAAGTTCAAAAATTAAGTGAACCTGATTATGAAAGTTTAGCCTTTTTAAAAAAATCTACAGAACATATTTTGTTACAAGTGGCCCTGTTGCATGACTTTTAGGAATGGTGTTAGTATATACGATTTCATTATATGTTGATTAGTTACAGAGGTATTAATTCCTGTTGTCATAACGGTCTCATTACCCGACCATAAGTGCGCTGTTTATAATCAACTAAAACAATTACTTCTTAATTGCTAAATTTTGTCCAACGCTTAAGATAACATTATATCGCAATGGCGTTCGCATCGTTTTCAGTAATGTTCAAGGTCAAGCTGAAGATCCATATTGTTTAAAATACAAGTTCAAATTCACCATTTAGTTTAATCCAAGGTTCATTTGGAAATATTGACCAGCGCAGCGGGCATAGCCTGCTAGTTTTATGATAAAAAGTGAAATTGTAATTTTTTATAAAAGCAATAAGAGATAATAAAGAATACCTTTTGTGAAACTTTATAGTAGGTTAAAAGCATCTTTTTAGAGCATTTATGGTCATTTAATCAAATGAATTTGGAAACAAAATATAGATTAAAAAATGATAAAAAAACAAGATGAGCAGGTAAGTTTCATTAGTTTTTATCTTGAACGGAATTTCAGTTGCATGCAAGTTTAAAAAATATTCGTAAATTTTAAAATGCTTGTAACCAAATACGCAACAGAATGTTTCTAAATCTGTAATTTTTTATAAATTTTTTTATTAAGATAAAACAAAGCACTTTTTTTTAGATACGGAATGTATATAAAATGCTTTTTTAAATATTTAAAATTGTGATGAAAGTACACACTTATAAATGTTATTTCGTCTAACTTACATCGTTATGAATGACTTAGATGTTAGAAATAATATCAATATGATATAATATAAGATTATATCGTCTTATTCGTGAATACTTGACTACATTGTTAAACAACATCAACGTCAATGACACGAGTGGTAATGAATTGATTGAACTGTATACAATGAATTGCTTTCAAGCACTATCATTTATTCACTCGTAGTCACGAATTGTGTAAATATGCATATCTAATTTCGAAGATTATAACGAAGAACAGCGTAATAAATACAGACAAAAAATAATAAAAATAACTAGAAAACAGAAATTCTGCTTTTACAGAATTTAGTGTTGCCCCCGATGAAAAAAAATATATGTACATACAACTAGTACAAAACATATTTCAATTTTAAGGTTTACAGCATACGCTTTTATTTTGTGTAAAATGGCGTCATTCTAATCCGCTTAAGAATTCCACATTTACGATCCACTCTTAAACATCTACAGTAAAGTAGGCATAGGACATCACTATCGCGAGTTAATACACAATTGCAGCAAAAAGATGCCGTCATTAAAGAAACTCGATCAAAAATAAACTCGAAGATTCATAGGCCTTCATTTGTTTGTAACTTTAATATAAGATACTTAAAATTAAATATAGTTTATAATAAATACCTCCATGTTTTAACAGAAATCCTTCGTTTATGTTTTTTTTTTTCAAAATAGCACGTATTTTAATTACATTTTCTTTCGGTTGTTATGACAAATGGCAACAAAAACATATCATTAATATTTTACAACTATTTTTCCTTTACCTTCTACAGAAATGGAGTACTTCGGTTGCCAATATTAAGCAAATGGCTCCAAAAACTACAAAAAAAAATAATATTTCAAAAAGAATTGCAGTTTTCAAAAAAATTGCATTTAAAAGTCCTTTTTTCCCCAATACGACGGTATAAAAATGGAAAATGTGCCATGCTTAGAAGTTTAAAAAAAATTTCTATAGAGTATTTAATCGTACTGCTTTGTTTTACGACTGGCTTCTGTAAGTTAACGTTATTTTTTGAAGACGACACAAAATAAGCTGGAGAAAAAACAGCATACCGTACCGGGGCTAATAAGAACTGCTTAATCATATATTATAATACGTGCATATCTTCTGTCTATGTGTATGTGTAGTATGCAAATGTTATCTAAAAAACAGCTCTAACGGTTTTGTCTAAATTTTGTATCCTACCGTTTTGGGATCCGAGAAGACCTCTAGGTTACGTCACATATTCGAGAAAATTCAATTAGTGAGTAATTTTGGGTAGGCTATCGGTCATTGCATTTCAATCGGAATGAAGGTCGAAACAGTTATAAAGTTAGGGCGAAATTGTTTTTATTTTATGGTGACGTTTTACAAAGTTTTATTATTTTAATAGTTATAAAGTTGTTTAGAAATGGCAGAAACGAAGTCGCAAAGTTGGCGACAATCCTCCAAATTTGGCGATATAGGCGATATTTGGCGGGAAAATTGACTTTCAAGATTACCAATGCCAAAACTCATGCTTGGCGCCAAATGAATGAATGTCTGCAAATTTCGCGACGTTTGGCGAAAAAATTGGCTTTCAGAATCTGGAGGAATTTTCTAGAAATTCCCAATAGGGGCTTAGATACATAATTCAACCAATCAGCATCCATAGAACGTTCTCGAAAAGAGAATTCAAGTAATCCGGGTACATGGAACTATCTCGCAATTAATCCCTCACCTATATGAGGAAGTGCTTTGGTCGAAGCATAAAGTCTGTAAATTTTAACTGAGTTTTAATACCTAATTTTAACCTAATTGACCTAATAGATCTAATTTAACCAATCGTAGTTTGGTCTTCCCCGTAACTTTCAAGTACTTATGATGCTGCAAAATCTACAGAAAGGCCGATGAGTTTAATATTCCGAGTGCGTTAAAAACTCATTATAAAATTTAGCAAGAAAGAAAAATAATGCATCAAGCATAGATTATGAAACACTTTCCCACAACAACAAAATATTGTTAATAAATTTTATTTTTTCACACAAGGAAAATAGATTTATAAATAAGAAATTTAAAAAACACATACGGCATTAAAAGTGCCTTTTCAGCAACTGTATACCCATATGCGATAATGTATACCAATTCTGTCGTACAACCCGGTATATGATCTATATAACTCATAGATGCGGCGGTGGCAGCGTTAGTTACTTTTTTTTATATAACTAGGGGGCTCGGCCCCCTACGAGCCACGCTCGCCAACCCCCGTCCAGACACCGCAGGCTCTAAATGCACGCTAATTTGATCGGCTTTAAAAATATTTCGAAAGATTGAATTATAATTTAAAAAACAGCGGCGATCTCCCTATAAACGAATTTCCATTCATTTCTCTTTGATTGGGGAATTTTAACGCCAAATCCGCTGCGGTACTACTTGATTATCCCGTCGACCAATTTCGCCAAATTATATAAATCGCCAAACTATACAAATTGACATAATTTTTATTTTAAATAACGAAAGAACAAATAAATTCGTACAACATTAATAAAAATACAAATAAAACGTCGAAATAAAAATAACTTGATGACGTAGACACGTGTAACAACATTTCAAAATCAGCTAATATAAAAGGAATTAAGTAAACAGAGTCTTTGTCTCCTGGTATTTTTTAACAAAGCGAAAAGAAAGTTCTTTTAAATGAGACATTTTAAATTAATCGTTTTTACTTTGACGTAATTTTTACCAAGCTATTCTTACTCTTTTAAATAATCGCGTGAAAGTACTTTTGTTAGCAATGAAATATTATTTGCGCTTTCCTAACAAAAATAGTTGAAAATATTTTCTCAAAATATTAAATAAATGTCTAGCGCAATTTCTAAATTTAAACTTTTTTGCAATATTATTTTGTGTTCATTTTATGTAATAACTATAATGTGACGTAAATATGACGTAATTTCTCCTAAGACTTCTAACGCATTTAATGAATTTATTATTTTACAATATCCTTTCTCTTTTAAAATTCACGTGTATACTTTTTATGACGTAATTTTTAATAAGTTCCTGCTTTTTATACATAATTATTTAATACTAATTTGAAAGTTTTTTCCTGTTCATAATAGTCACGTGTAAATAAATTTTTAATTTGAAGCAAACGTTATTGCTTGCGCTTTTTATACAGTTGGCAACAGTTTAAATTAGTACAATTTTCTGAAATCTGTAAAAAATATCTCTAGAAAGGCTGAAAAATTGAATTTAAAATAGAAATAAAACCTGAAAAAATGAGTCAAAATAAAAAAATTAATGCAATCTGCACTCCGGCAAATTCTAACGCATAAAATGATCTAAAAATGATTACACTGCCATGTATAGTTTTTGCTGCTATAAAACTTTTTTAGTGGAACGATTTTGTCCAACTTTAGCATTAAATATCTCTTAAAATAATTCTTCGATTTGAAAACTGTCTGCATCAGCGTGTTTATCAAACATTTCTGTATAAAACCACCGATTTTCATATTTTTGTATGCCTTATTTTTCTCAATATTAACGAAGAAAGACCTCCGGTCACAAAAAATTCAAAACCGGCGGCGGCAGCGGTGACAGCGGTAGTTACTTTTTTTTAGAATAGAGAGATAGAGAGGTAATTCTGAGAAAGTATATTGAAATCCGCCTCAGTGATCCATACCAATCTAACTGTAAATAAAATATATAAGATTACAAAGAATTTTCTAAGTAATTGGGATTCCTAGAACATTTTATGTAACGGCAACAAGAAAAATTCATGTAACAGATATACTTTTGCACAATAAATGAAAAAATCTGAAAGTTTACTAAGTGCCTAGAACTTTTTATGCAACTGCAACCCGGGTTACAGATAAAATTTTAGTAAGATTACAGTAATTTTAGCAGATTCTTTTGTAAAGCTACAGATTTCTATAAACTTTACAAAAACTAGTTTTGTAGATTTACATCTTTTTTCGTACAGCGTACAGATAAAATTATAGTAAGCATACAAATTTCTGTAAGTTTACATCTGCAAAATTAAAGATTTTTTTTTTTTTTTTTTTTTTTTTTTACAGTGCTCATTATCGGTGAAATATCGTAACATCAATGATACATACTTCATTTTCAATACCAAACGTTCTATACAAACATCAATAATATATAAAAATTACGTGGCAATCCGCATATATTTACCAGAATTTGAGTACGGAACGATGGACAAGTAGATTGGCAAACCGAATTCATTAACAGTTTACTTAGTGTTCTCATTTGATGTTATTCAAAGGGCGTTGCACCCAACCCTTTCGTTTAAACTGCTGATGTGCCCTGTTCCGTTTCCCAGTAGCTTCTTTGTGTCTCTATTTTTTTTAAACTAGGGGGCTCGGCACCCTACGAGCTACGCTCGCCAACCCCCGTCCAGACACCGTAGACTCTAAATGCACGCTAATTTGATCGATTTTAAAAAGATTTCGAAAGATTGAATGATAATTTAAAAAACAGTGGCGATCTCTCTATAAACGGATTTCTATTCATTTCTCTTTGATTGGCAATTTTAACGCCAAATCCGTTGCGGTACTACTTGATTATCCCGTCGACCAATTTCGCCAAATTATATAAATCGCCAAACCACTCGCCAAATTATACAAATTGACATAATTTTTATTTTAAATAACGAAAAAACAAATAAATTAGTACAACATTAATAAAAATACAAATAAAACGTCGAAATAAAATAACTTGATGACGTAGACACATGTAACAACATTTCAAAATAAGCTAATATAAAAGGAATTAAGTAAACAGAGTCTTTGTCTCCTGGTATTTTTTAACAAAGTGAAAAGAAAGTTTTACGGGCCACTGATGGGTTCGTTAGCCTTGGCCGAAGGTGTTCGATGGTGGCCCGCTATCAGTGAAACTTACGGCTCCGTAAAAAAAGTGTCACGCCGGACAGAATAAGGCCACAAGATAATTGGCCGTAAATACAAGAAGTTGCCCACAATCATGCCACTAACTTTTCGCTGAAAATGTTAGATAGCCTTAAACTGCCCACAATTATTCTTTTAATGGCCACTAAAAATAAAAGCTAACCAGAAGCTTGCCTTTGTTCTGCCATTTGTGGTTGTCATAAATTAAATTTATCCCAAAGCTGCCCACAAAAAAGCCTATTAGGGTTATTTAAAATGTAATCACTTGCCACTGTTGTGCCATAACGATTGTTTAGGAATAAATCAAAATTTATTCTATAAAAAAAAAAAAATACTTTTTATCAGCCTAATTAAATGATAAAATATTTTTGCAGGATTAAAAAAATCTTATAATTATTTAGATATACTTTTGTAGAAAATGAAATTCTTTCACTCTGAACTTTTTCAAAAAATTTCCAAAACACAATATTTCACATAGTGCATTAATTTATTTGTTCATTTATTCACTTACATATTTACAAAATTTATATGCAATGCATTTTTAAATAGTTGCATTTCATAAAAATTTATAAAGTGTATAATTGAAAAAATAAACTAATCAATCAACTCATTATCAAATATTGTATTTTGAATATTTTTGAAAAAGTTCAAGTTAAATGAACTTGATTTTCTTGAAAAGTATGTCTAAATAATTATAAGATTTTTTTTTTTTTTTTTTTTTTTTTTTTTTTTTTTTACCTGCCAAAACATTTTATCATTCAATTAACCTTCTAAAAAGTATTTCCTTTTGAAGAATAAATTTCGAATTTATGCTTAAATAATATACGTGATTTTAATATAGTTTATTATATATTTTATATAAAAATGTGTGTGTTTGTGATATTCTTTTTACTTAAATTTCCACTATATTTTACACAGCTTCGTTGGTAAATCTGTTAAATTATGCTTATTCATCAAAGCTTTATTAAATCATTATTATCTAAATTTTTGCATCATTTCTGATCATTTTATAAAATATTACATAAAAATAAGTTTAATCTTTATGTAGTTAACGAATGACAGTATAATATTTCTCATATATTTTAAAATTTTGCTTTTATCAGATAATATTTAACTATTTCTCTTGCAGTTTAATAGCCAAACATTTGAAAAAAATATATTATTTCAACTTTTTCGAAATTCTTGAGAATTATTTATAATTATTAGACATGTAAATAATAGAATCATAAGACGAAACGCAATTTTTTCACCTTGATTCAACATAAAATATATGATGTGAACATTAAAAAGGTCCACAATCTTACTTAAAAGGCGACTAAAGTAATGAAGAAGATGTTACAAGTTTAAAATATACATTTTATTTAAAATTTCTTAGTACTTTCAAGCCTTCCAAGCTCATCCTTAGAGAATATCTTAATAACTAAATGTTGTTTATTTATACAAATACGTCACTTTGTTTTGAAAATGAGAGGGTCAATAATTACTGAGTAAACGTAGCAGTTTCTTGGATTTAATTTAAGTAAAGAAAATATATATTATTATTATTAATTGCAGTTCCATTTTTTTTACACAAAAATAATTATATCATAAAATAATAATTTAATTATATCCATGGAAAGTGACCTATGAGAAACAGAGTGATGTCACAAATAAATGGAACTGTAATTAATAATAATAATATATATTTCCTCTAATTAAATTCAATCCAAGAAACTGCTACTGCTACTGCTACTTCTACTTTCAACTCTAGTAATTATTGGCTCTCACATTTTAAAAACAATAAACAACATTTAGTTATTAAGATATTCTCTGATGATGAGCTAGGAAGGCTTGAAAGTACTAAGAAATTTTAAATAAAATGTATATTTTAAACTTGTAACATCTTTTTCATTACTTTAGTCGCCTTTTAAATAATATTGTGGACTATTTAATGTTCACATTATATATTTTATGTAAATAATAGTTTAATAGTGATTTAAAAATATATATTAAATTAATCTTGATACTTCTAAATTTCATTTAAATTCAATTGTTTTAGTCACTCAAATTTTCTCGAGTATAAAATCACATTTTTATAATTAAACTAAAATAAACTGTTTTAAGGGGTCTTGTACCTTTTAAACGCGTCGAAAATTAACGAAAAACTTCAACGTTTTAATTAGTTTATCTTCAAAACCTTTTTATGTATATACGTGAAATTTTGGATATTGATTAAACAGATTATGCTTTGTAATATACTACCAACAGAAATTTATTAACCCTTTACAGAATTTGTGTATTGTTGAAATCAAAATAGCTCTTTTTTTACCCCATAAGTCATTGCGCGCATGATATCTTAAGAAAGGATGTATGGATTGTCATGAAATTTGGTAAATATATTAAACAAATATGTGTGTTTAAATTGATCTACTTTTAAGTATTTACAATTGTAATATTTTTAGTTATGACTATTTATATTCATTAAAAATACATATGTTTTTATTTTTTTTATTTTTTTTACGAAAATATTTTTTTTATACAGTTAATGAAATAATTTTAGACTAAGAGTAGATCATTTTAAACACATATATATGTTTAGTATCTTTACCGAATTTCATGCTAATCCATACATACTTTCTCAAGATATGCGCGCAATGACTTATGGGGTAAAAAAAAGAGCTATTTTGATTTAAACAATACACAAATTCTGTAAAGGGTTGATAAATTTATGTTTGTAGTATATTACAAAGCACAATCCGTTTAATCAATATCCAAAATTTCATGTTTGTACATAAAAAGGTTTTGAAGATAGACTAATTCAAACTTTGAAGCTTTTCGTTAATTTTCGACGCGTTTAAAAGATACAAGACCCTTAAAGAACAATATCATCCGATATTTATAATGCTTAAAAATAAATTCGATAACTTCGAAAAACTAAAAATAAACTATTGAAGGGAATTTTACTAAAAATGAAAATATCTTTTACATTTTCTTTTGCAATTATAAAAACTAAAATATAAATATTCTTTAAGATAAAATGATGCAAAAAACAGATAGAATGAAATTAATAAATTTGTAATGAATCAACATGAACTAACAAACTTACCGATATATGTGCTACATTTTGAAACCATGTCCACTTATTCCGACGATAAATAACGCGAATGACAAAGCAGAAATGAAAACGCACAGCTAAAGAAAAATTCTGAGAATTTCTCCCTCTCCCCTCTTATCGTAACGGACCAGAACTTTCAAAACTGCTTAACCTTGAGCCATTTGAAGGTCCCATCATCTATTTGATTTTTCTGGAGAGGGAGGGAGGGAGAATAGTTTTATGAGCCAATACCTTATTATAATAAATAAAAGTCATTTTTTCATAAATCATATATTTTTTCTGTTAATATTATTTTTAGTCATTTGGAAAAAGAGCTTTGTTTTCCTTTTCTTTCTTTTTTTTCGTTCTTTTTTTTTTCTTTTTTTAGAGAAATAAAGATTTAAGATACATTGTTTGAATTTTTAAACTCTCCATACAGTTTTCAGATAACACAAAAACACTTTTTTTTTTTTCCTCCGATTTATGCTTTAAATGGGCATTTTATCTCTTTTCTGTAAATTTTTACCCATTTATCTTCGCAATTAAAAATTATAAGATTTAAAAATAACATGCATTCCATTTTATTCTGATATGCTCATAAAAAATATCTTGTTTATCTATATATATATCAAGGCTTATTTTTGACTCAAGACGATTTTACTGAAATGCCTAAAAATTAATAGAACCTTTTCATGTTTATTTTAGGGCATAAAATATACATATCGCATTTTATTTAATACTTTCATATAATGTCAGATTTTAATGCGTATTCTAAATTTTGCCAGAAATAATTTTTCCAACTGGGTGAAAATGTATCCAGGTCGGGACTCGAAACCAAATAATAATGAACAAAAATTCTTTATTTATTCTGCAATTCTTTACTTAATTCTGCGAAAATTCTTGATTTATTGTGCAATTTTTCACTTAATTATTTTTATACATATGCAAGTTTTATCTGTATTTCTAAAGAGTAAAATAATGGTAGTGAAATCATTAAATATATCTAAATTGTTAGGAATTTAATACAGGCAAGAAATTTTATTTATATTTTCCGTTACAGTGGATTCAGAACAAAAATTTCTTTTCCAGTATTTTCTTTTACATGGAAATATGTTTCAAATGATATTAAAAATTCATGTTTTAGTAACAGCTTTTAAGTTACCTTTTCTCTCCCCCCCCCCCCCCCTCTCCTCGCTCAAGAATAACTGCTTATTGAAACATTTTCTCCTTTTCATTATAACAAATATTTTTTCATGAATGCTGAAAAAAAGAGCATAAATAAATTGACATTTATCAATAAATTTTTAAACATGTTTAAGTAGTATATATGTCCGAAGATTGCAGTATTTTGCTATTAATATATTATTCAAATCAGCATATATTTTATATTATGCTATCTGATTATCTTTGCAATCAAAAACAATATAAAATAACCATTAAATATAATCTTTTTTATTCCAGTGTGTTCAAAATATATTTATTTAAAGATATTTTAAAGGCAAGAAAGTTAAACGCTTTTATGTTGTTGTTTTTTTCCATATTTTTAAAAAATATATAAACAGGGAATTTATGTACATTTTGGGGACAATTTTTGATTTTTGTAAAATATTTTCAAACTAAATAAAAATATGTAATCTATTTTACTGCTTTAAATATAAATCTCACGACATATTTATATTTTTACTAAAACCCAGATTTAAAATAATTAAACTTACTTAGAAAGAAATGAAGAGAAAAATATATTTCCTCTCTTTAATTAAATATTCGGGTTAGGTGATATTAGCCCTCTACTTTCTAAACGATGACGATCCATTACAATTTTGCCAGAAACCGCCCCTTAAGAGTTGCCGGGCAAAGTAAATGCAACAGTTCTCTCACCGCCGAAGCATTACCGTTCCGGCAGTAGCTGCCGGAACTAGCGGCGGGTCATTTACGGCACAACATTGTTTGGTTACAAATGGCCTTAACTCCTTTTGGCCGCGACATATACGCCCTAAATGAGACATTTTAAATTAATCGTTTTTAATCTGACGTAATTTTGACCAAACTATTCTTTCTCTTTTTAATATTCAAGTGAAAATACTTGTGTTAGAAATTAAATATTATTTGCGCTTTCCTAACAAAAATAGTTGAAAAGTATCCTCTTAAAATATCAAATAAATGTCTAGCGCAATTTCTAAATTTAAACCGTTTTGCAATATTATTTTGTGTTCATTTTACGTAATAACTGTAATGTGACGTAAATATGACGTAATTTCTCCTATTTAAGACTTCTAACGCATGTTAATAAATTTATTGCTTTACAAATTCATTTCTCTCTTAAAATTCACGTGTAATTATAGTTTTTATGGCGTAATTTTTAATAAGTTCCTGCTTATTGTACATAATTATTTAATTCTAATTCCAAATGTTTTTTTCTGTTTATAATAGTCACGTGTAAATAAATTTTTAATTTATTTACACGTATAAATATTTTTTTGTAAGCAAACATTATTGTTTCCGCTGTTTATACAGTTGGCAACAGTTTAAATTAATACCACTTTCTAAAATCTGTTAAAAATATCTCTGGAAATGCTGAAAATCTGAATTTAAAATAGAAATAAAACCTCAAAAAATGAGTCAAAATAAAAAAATTAATGCAATCTGCACTCCGGCAAATTCTAACGCATAAAATGATCTAAAAATGATTAAATTCCTATGAACAGTTTTTGCTCCTATAAAACTTTTTTAGTGGAACGATTTTGTCCAACTTTAGCATTAAGTATCTCTTAAAATAATTCTTCGATCTGAAAACTGTCTGCATCAGCGTTTTTACCAAACATTTCTGTATAATACTTTCGATTTTCATATTTTTGTATGCATTATTTTTCTTAATATTAACGAAGAAAGACCTCCGGTCACAAAAAATTCAAAACCGGCGGCGGTGACAGCGGTAGTTACTTTTTTTAGAATAGAGAGATATTTGGCTTTTCCTCTCCTCAGCCCCCTTCCCTCTCTTCCCTGACTTTTGAAAACAGAAATACTGCTGCTCTGATTGACTCACGTGTTGTAAGTTCTAAATAAACGTAAAAAAATATGCAGCAGCTGCATATTATGTGCATATATTGTGTTTTCAAATCATAATGCATTATTAATTTCATGATCATCCCAGAACGGGACATGTTCACTCTCAGAAAAAAACTGTAAATTTATGAGCGTTTGCCCTTCAATTTTCCCGTAATTTTACAGGGATATTTTTGTGTGTGTTTTCATAAGTGGAATATTCGAAAAATGGAGTTATTTTAATCAGATTATTTTATGATATTTTTAAAAATACAGCACGATTTCAGTTTACCTGGATAATATATGCCAGTGAATCCAGAGTATGCCTCACCTCCCCCCCTCTCCTCGAAATGACCTCCGAAAATTTAGGACTTAATACTAATTAAAGGTTTAGAGTTGAAATTCCCACTTTTCAGAACTTACAAATGATAATCCAATAAGAGTGTCCTTTCATTCAACAAAATGTGCCCCTTTGCTCAATATAAGCGCCCTTTTATCTTGACAAGAATGCCCGTTTCAGCAAACGGCCCTTCTCTTTTTAAAAGAAATGTGAACACTAAGTTTACTGGAAAGTGGTAAAAATCTCCCTATTCTAAAAAGAAGTAATTAATGCTGATACCGCTACCACTGCCGCCGCTGTAAATAAGGATTTTGTAACTTGTGGTCTTTCTTCCCTAATGTTAAGAAAAGCACTGCATACAAAAATATGTAATCCGGTAGTATTATAGAGAAATGTTTTATAAGCCCTCTGAAGCAAAGTGTTTTTAAATAGAAGAATTATTTTAAGAGATATTTAATGTTAAAATTGGTCAAAATTGTTCCATAAAAGAGTTATATAAGAGCAAAAATTTTACATAAGAATTCCATCATGTTTTTTCTAAGGAAGAAAGAGAATTAAGAAGCTCGTGGTGCACAGACTGCATTTATTTTTCAATTTGACTAACTTTTTGAGGGTTTATTTCCATTTTAAATACCAATTTTCAGAATTTCGAGACATATTTTTTACATATTTTAGAAGAGGTTATTATTTTAAATTGTTGCCAATTGTTAAAATAGCGCAAAGAATAATATTACCTTCAAATTATAAAACATATCTACATGCGCCTATTATAAACAGAAAAAAAAATCTTTCAGATTAGAATTAAATGATTACGTATTAAAAGGAGGAATATTTTTTAAATTACGTCATAAAAACTATATTTACACGTGAATTTTAAAAGAAATTTTTTTAAATAATAAATACATTACTATGCGTTAAAAGCCGTAAATGGAGGATGATCATTTACAAAAATCATTATAAAAGATAAATTTAAGCATATATAACTAAAATATTTTTAATTAGTTGACATTGGTATAATTAAATTATTTTGTGTCGGGGATAAATTAATTACATTTTATTTTATATGAAAGTAAAAAATCTTGGTCAGATGGACAGAGAGCCAACTTGGGCTACACGTATAATTACACATATAATTAATTAATAATTGTGCATATTTATGTATGTATTAAATACTTTAAAAAAATTTTGGACATTTTCGTTTAGTTTTTTGTTTACGGCCAAATATAGGAATATTACCGAAATTCGGTTTCAGTTTCTATTTCGGTCTTAAAAACATGTTTCGGTCAATCCTTATTTAAAATCGATCCGTCTTCTTATTTGTCTTTCCGTCCGATTTACGTAGCGAAGGAATTGAGAGAATAAGACGTTCAGTCTTTTCCAAAGAACTAATGGCTGGCTTAATAAGTTATATAGCTTGGATATTCCATTTTGTCATATGAGAAGATAGACAATTTTTTAAGAAAACTCCAGTTTTCTTATAATAAATTATTTTATTAGAATCTTCGTTACATGAAAAGATATTTCATTTTTTCCTTCTGCCAAAACGTTACTTATATCATAATTTTGTTAGACAGTACTGATATATATTAAAATATTTGTTATCTAAATATATATAGTTACAACTAGTGATTTGTTTAATAAGTTAGAAAGCTAGGATATAACCTATGAACCGACGAGCTTCTGGAAAAATTATGAAACCATTCATTAAAATTGATCTATCCTCTTATTTGACTTTCAGCTTGATTTACGTAACGAAGGAAATAAGTTAATAAGACGTTCAGGAATCTCATTTCCAGGGAACTAATGGCTGATTTAATAAGTTACTTAACTTGGATATCACACATTGTCAGATGAGCTTAAATCGGTAGTTCGTTTATTAGAAATATCGATAAATTTTTAAGAAAACTCCACTCTCCTTTAATAAATTATCTTATTAGAATCTTCGTTACATGAAAATATATTTCAATTTTACCTTCTGCTAAAACATTATTTATATCATAATTTTGTTATGCAGTACTAATACATATTAACATAGTTGTTATCTAAATATATATATAATTGCAATTAGTCATTTGTTTACACACCTTGGATACAATCAATAAACCGATGAGTTTATGGAAAAAAATTATAAAACCATTCATTAAAATTTATCTGGGTTTTTATTTGACTTGCCGCAACGAAGGAAATAAGTGAATAAGACGTTCAGGGAATTCTGGTCAAGCGAACTAATGGCTGGTTTAATAAGCAACATAATCTTGTATGTTACATATCGTCGGTACCATATCAAACTATCCAATATGAAAACAGTGTTGCCAGTGGGCTACTTTTTTTCAAATTCAGATTTCTTGATTGGCACCACTTTTCTGAAAAGTTAAATTCCTCTTGTTTTCGCCTTAATTAATATGTCATTAAATAAGGTTAAATAGAGCGAATTTTACTATTTCAAAAAACTGGAGCCAATCAAGAAATCTGAATTTTAAAATAGCAGCACATTGGCAACACTGTTTTCATATTGGTAAGTTTGACATGGTCGACGATTTTGTCATATGAGCTTACACCGCTAGTTCTTTTATTAGGAATACCCATAAATTTATTAAAAAAAACTTCAGTCTCCTTATAATAAATTATATTATTAGACTCTTCGTTATATTAAATATATTTCATTTTTTTCTTCTACCAAAACATATTTTATATCATAGTTTTGTTATACATTACTGATACACATTCATATTTGTTATCTAAAGATATATATTTGCAGCTAGTGATTTGTTTAGTAAGTTACACAGCTTAGATGTAATCTATAACCCTTGAGTTGATGGAAATTTTTATAAACCATTCATTAAAATTTATCTGCCCTCTTCTTTCACTTTTCGTCCTATTTACGTAACGAAGGAAATAAGTGAATAAGGCGTTCAGGAAACTCTTTTCCAGAGAACTAATGGCTGGTTTAATAAGCTACATAGCTGGTATGTCACATATTGTCAGATGATCTTACACCGGTAGTTCAATTATTAAAAATATTGATAAATTTAGAAGAAAACTCCAGTCTTTTTATAATAAATTATATCATCAGGCTCTTCGTTACATTAAAATATATTTCAATTTTTCCTTATGCAAAACATTATTTATATCATAATTTTGTTATACATTACTGATACATATTAACATGCCCCATTAGTGGCTGGGAGATTGTTATTGAGAGATTATGTGCTCTTGAACCTAATAGGAAGAAGGTGCTGGGTTCGAACGCAATCGCGTCCTTTGGCCTAACTGTTTGTCGTTTTCAGTGGTTTTCTTCGAATCCTAGATAATCTTGTGTAAATATGGATTAGGTTCCCTTATAAAGATCCCCACGGAGGCACACCCCCTAGGCCTATATCCCCCGTTAAGATAATCGGCTGTCATAAATAACATCAACACCATATTAACATATTTGTTACCTTAATATATATAGTTGTATTAAATAGTTTCACTACAAACACATATATTTTTTATAATTTGATAGCATCAATAAAGTGAAATATAAATTTCAAATACAATGAAAGGTATAAACTACATCTCAAGATAATTATTTTTATTAGTATTTCTAGTTATTATTAGTAACCTAAGACATAGGTTAAATAAAAGAATATTTCAATTACAAACGTTTAAAATGTAAAATGCATAATATCCATTATAACAAAATGCAAAAATCGAAATAATTCAAGCCAGAAGTAAACAAGTATAACCCCTTAACCCTTTATCTACGGCATTATGATCTACTGCAATTTTTTACTACTGTTTTATCTACTGTTATTTTTTTTCAGTTACTACAATGAAAATTACAGGATAAACATAAAAAAAATTCTCACCCGTGAGAAATTTAATTATTTAGAGGTAATTAATTAAAGTGGTACTTTAAAGTACCGTCGGTACACTATGACTAAAATATCGTAACAGAAAATCCACAAGGTATTTCAACTGACACCAGAAAATATTTTCGATTTAATAAGTATGTTAGATATGGACTTTTTGTTATTTACAAATAAATTGTTTTTCTAACAGTAACTAATTCCGGTGCCAGTCATTTATTTCAATCCTTTAGAATTGAAAATGCTTTGCTTCTGAAAGGGTAAAAAAAAAAAAAAAAACCCTATTTTTTTTTTCTTTTTAGGTTTCGATCTTGTTAGCAGTACTTTGGTTATGCGACGTCAATATTCCAGGGACAACATGTTCCCTCGCATCTGCACATGAGCAATATATGAATTTACATATGCCATTTCTAGCATAGCAAAATGTTGCCGGTGCCAGAGCTTTTTCGATTTCCTATAAAAAATAGCAATGAAACAGAAAATAAATACCAGGGAAATCATTACTACACTACATTTTAGTAATTACAATTTAGTAATTAGTAATTTTAAAACAGATGAAAACGATGGATAACTACACAGACGAAAAGTGAACAAGAACTTTTCTCCAACACCCAGTGTACTGACGGTACTTATAAGTACCACCGAGTAGTTCAACAGTTAAATCAAATACATACACCGTTCACCTAAAATAGCTAGTCATATTGTATTCAATGATCATAATGAACACATAAAAAAAATCCAACACTTAACTTATACCCTTTACTGTGTTTCCAGCAATGAAAAGACGAGCGTGGCAGTCTGTACAAAATTTCGGCACAATACACATCGACTGCTTCAAAGATAGCCTCGTTCCTGTCTAAAATAACAAACCTAGAACTACTGCTGGCATGTATTCGGATAAAGTGGGGTTAAAAGAGCGTTTTTTGCAAAGTACCATTAGAATATTAGTAATATTCACTATGGTATAAAAGTTTAAAGTGAGTGGTACTTATAAGTACCATCAGTAGATAAAGGGTTAATTCTCGCTCCCGTGATATTCACAGGATATGTCTTTTATTCAGATTGCTTGATTCCCACCAGTTTTATAAAATAGTATAATTGGGTTTATCATGGTATCATTTTACCTGTCATTAATCAAAGTGAATATTTCTTTTTCAAAAAAGTGGGGCCAATAAGCAATTTGAATTTTTAAACCGTAATTTTATGCGACCGTTAAGGGGATAAACTATTAAGTAGACATGATTAACATCAGGCCATCGATAAAAATATATATCTAATGGTTCACTGATTATAGTTAGCTGTAATAATTTAGTGATCCGTTGATATTTTCTTTGCTATTTTGGTATGCACTTAAACATTTCAAATAAGTTTAAAAGATTCTCATTATCATTTTTCCAGTATAATGAGGCGAAACTATTCAATAAAAAGATTCTTCTAATTACCTTAAGGCTTCGGCTTTATAATATATCTAATAATTATAATTATCTAATATTTTACATAAAAAATTACATTCAGATGGCACTGTTTTAGGAGGCAACATTACCAAAAACGAATTGTTTAACTCTTTGAGGCGCAAGCAGTTGTGTTTCTATAATGTTAGATTCCCTCCGGAAATTTGGAGAAAATTTATTTCAAAATAAGGAAAAGCAATTTTTTTTGCTCTTTTTCTTTTTATAGATGGGAAACTTAATTAAAAGTTTCTGGTTCAAATCTTAGCTAAAATTAGGTGGGATGTAATATATCCCACCGCCCCTCAAGGGGTTAAACTAAAATTTTCATTACTATTTTACGAGGGTGGTTTAATAATTGTTGTCCCAAGTGTGTATAAAATATTTGTATTGCGATGGTTGATGTGAAATATTGAACCTAATGTCTTAGATGCCTATATGCTCAATTTTAGAACCGTAGATGCTATGTTAAAATTTGTTTTTTCATTTTGGGTGTGAGAGGTGCCATCTAGCTTGAAAGGGGAGGATTGGGGGAAAAGCCCGGTTTGGTGCTTATGGGGCCAGACCTAAAGCAGTTCTGTGATAGATTTGTGACAGTGGATGAGATGTGGCTAGATAACTACAATCCCGAATCCAAACGACAGTAGGAAAGTCTCATTCACTGTCACCCCCCAAATCCCCCCCTTCCCAGCTATGTGCGATCTCTCACACAAAAAGCGAAAAAAATATGTTAATATAGCAGCTACAGTTCTGAAATTAAGCATATAGGCATCTAAGACATTAGGCTGGAATATTCCACATTCAACCATCGCAGAACAAATATTTTATACACTCTCGGGACAATAATTATTGAACCACCCTCGCAAAAATGCTTTACTTTATTATTACAAATAATATTCTAAGATACTCATTATACTTTTACAAATTTAATGAAGTAATTTGTAACTATTTGGCAAAACTATGCAATAAAATTTGTCTTCTAATTACGTTGAGGTGTGGACCCTATGTTATACCTGCTTATAGAAATCATTAAGTAAATAGTGTTTTAGGAGGTAATGTTACGAAGAACTAATGATTTACATAATATTTTCTTCGCTATTTTGAAATTACGATACTTATTTTTTTTTAAATAAGATTCTAAGGTACTCATTATCTTTTTACAAATTTAATGACGTAATTTGGAACTATTTGGTGAAGCTATTGAATGAAAAGATTCTTTTAACTCCTTAACCCGTTGGGGACGAGCGACACGTATACGTGCCGCATGAAGCGCTCAGAATCCTTGATTTTCCTCACCAATAAAATTTTACTGTAAATTTTGCCTTATTTAATCAGCGCATTTTCTCGATTCATGAAGACACAAATTTCTGTTTTTAAAAAACGGTGACAAATGATTAAAAATTTCGTGAAAGGCTCCCGTCCCGAAGGGGTTAAATGCCAACAAAATCCGAGTGCCTTATTTAATAATATAATCTTATACTATAATGCGAGCAACAATTGTGTGTGTGCGTGTGTGTGCGTGTGTGTGTATATATATGTAAATTTTATCTTAAAAATGGCTCTAACGATTTTGACTAAATTTTGTATTTTACCATTTTCGGGCAAGAGAAAACCATTGGGCTAGGTCACATGTTTGAGAAAATTCGTTTAGTGGGCCATTTTGGGTCATAATTGGTCAGGGTCAAGCTAATTATGTCTAAAAAATGGCTCAGAGGATTTTAATTAAATTTTATATCCAACCATTTTTGGGCACGAGAAGCCTATTGGGCTAGGTCATATGTTCGAGAAATTTCGATTAGTGGGTCATATTTGGGTCCTTATGGGTCAGGTCCATTTTATCTAAAAAACGGCTCTAAAGATTTTGACTAAATTTCGTATTCTATCGTTTTAGATTACGAGATGACCATTTGGCTAAGTCACATGTTCCAGAAAATTCGATTAGTGGGTCATTTTTGGGTCTCTGTGGGTCAAGCTAATTTATCTTAAAAACGGCTCTAACGATTTGGACTAAATTTTGTATTTTACCATTTTCGGGCACGAGAAAAACATGGGGCTAGGTCACATGTTTTATAAAATTCGTTTAGTGTGTCATTTTGGGTCATAATGGATCAGGGTCAAGCTAATTATATCTAAAAAACGGCTCAAACGATTTTAATTAAATTTTATATCCAACGGTTTATGAGCACGAAGAGACTATTGGGGTAGGTCGCATGTTCGAGAAATTTCAATTAGTTGGTCATATTTGGGTCACTACGGGTCAAGCTAATTTTGTCTAGAAAACGGCTCTGAAGATTTAGATTAAATTTTGTATTCTGTCGTTTTCGGGATCGAGTAGACCATTGGGTTATGTCGCATAATCGAGAAAATATGATTAGTAGGCCATTTTGGGTAATAATGTGTCAGGGTCAAGTTAATTATATCTTGAAAACGGTTCAAACGATTTTAACTAAATTTTATACCCAACCATCTTTGAGCACAAGAAGACTATTGGTCTAGGTCACATGTTCGAAATATTTCGATTAGTGGGTCATATTCGGGTCAGTATGGGTCAAACCCACTTTATCTAAAAAACGGCTCTAACCATTTTGACTAAATTTCGTATTCTATCATTTTAGATTACGAGAAGAGCATTAGGCTAAATCACATGTTCGAGAAAATTCGATTAGTGGGACATTTTTGGGTCACTGTGAGTCAAGCTAATTTTATCAAGAAAACGGCTCTAACGATTTTAACGAACTTTTGAATTTTAATATTTTCGGGCACAAGAATACGATTGGGCTAGGTCGCATATTCTAGAACATTCGATTATCGGGTTACATTGGGTCACAATAGGTCAGGGTCAGGCAAATTGTATCTAAAATACGGCACAAACGATTTTAACAAAAGCTTGTATTCTACCGTTACAGAGAACGAGAAGATCATTGGGCTAAGTCTAAAGAGAGAGATGATTCGATTTTTCATGTTCGAGAAATTTCGATTAGTGGATCATATTTGGGTGACTACGGGACAAGCTAATTTTGCCTAGAAAACGACTCTAAAGATTTAGATTAAATTTTGTATTCTATTACGGGATCGAGAAGACCATTAGGTGTTGTCGCATAATCGAAAAAATTTGATTAGTGGGTCATTTTGGGTCATAATGGGTCAGAGTCAAGTTAATTATATCTAAAAAACAGAGAACGAGAAGATCATTGGGCTAGGTCACATGTTCGAGAAAATTCGATTAGTGGGTCATTTTTTGGTCACTACGGGTCAAGTTAATATTGTCTTGAAAACGCCTCTAAAGGTTTAAATTTTGTATTTTATCATTTTCGGGATCGAGAAGACCATTGTGTTATATCGCATAATCGAGAAAATTTGATTAGTGGGTCTTTTTGGGTCATAATGGGTCAGGGTCAAGCTAATTATATCTAAAAAACGGCTCAAACTATTTTAACTAAATTTTATATCCAACCGTCTTTGGGCACAAGAAGACTATTGGGCTGGGTCACATGGTCGAAATATTTCGATTAGTGGGTCATATTTGGTTCGCTATGCCTCAGGCTAATTTTATCTAAAAAACGCTCTAACGATTTTGACTGAATTTTGTATTAGATCGCTTTCGGTCTTGAGAAAACCACTGGGTTGGGTCACATGTTCAAGAAAATTAGATTAGTGGGTCATTTTTGGGTCAAGTTAATTTTATCTAAAAAAACGGCTCTAACATTTTTGACTAAATTTTGTGTTCTATCGTTTTCGGGCTCAAGAAGAGCATTGGGTTAGGTCGCATGTTCAAGAAGTTAGTCCATTGGTGGGTGATTTTCGCTCACAGTGGGTCAGGGTCAAGCTAATTGTATCTATAAAACGTCTCAAACAATTTTGATAAAAAATTGTATTATGCCGTTACCGGGTACAAGACCATTGAGCTAGGTCACATGTTTGAGAAATTTCGAGGATAAATGTTTCCTTTTTGGGTCACTACTGGCCAAGCTAATGTTATCTAGAAAACGGCTCTAACGACTTTGATTAAAGTTTGTATTTTATCGTATTCTGGCTCGAGAAGACCACAAGGCTGAGTCACATGATCAAGAAAGTTAGATTAGTGGATCATTTTGGAATCAGTGCGGGTCAAGCTAACTTCTATTAAACGGCTTAAATGATTTTGGCTAAATTTTGTATCGTACCGTTTTTGATTACCTGACCATTTAGCTGAGTCACATGCTCGAGCAGATTTGATTAGTGCTTCATTTTGGCTCAGTACTGGTCTGCGGCATGAAACCGCGAAGTTGGCAAAATATTGGCAGCATTTGGCCGAAATATCGACTTTAAAGATTACGAATGCCAAAACACATACTCGGTGCCAAATGCAACAATGTTGCTAAGTCTATTTTTGTCGAAAAAATAAACATTCAGAAGGAGAAAGAACATTTTAGAAATTCTTAATAGTACTCGAGGTACATGGTTAAACCAATCAGAGTCGAGCCGAAAATGTAATTTGGATTGATGTTCTTTCGTTGTAAGTGTGTAAATAGGGTAATATTTTGAAGCATGTACTACGTACTTTTCATATTGATTGTTTTTGTAAGTAATACTGCTGTAATATAACATGTTTTATAGCAATAATGCAGAGAGATTCTATCGAGAGATTCTATGTTCTATCGAGTTGAAGATAAAGCTAATTTTGACCGAACATAGCTCGGTCATCCCCGCTTGTTCTAGAATTAAATAATACGGCGATTAGTTTTCTGAAATAACAATAAGGTAAGCACATGTTATAAATGTGCAAAACACTGTGCTGGTGAAAATTGTCCAGCTGTCATGAAGTTCGCCATTTATATATTACATGCAGGCGTTTTGCAAAGGCTTATATATACGCCCGTGGCAGTTAAGAGTTTAATTTCCTTGTGGTATGATCTTTGTACTACTTAAAGAAACTACCACTAAAGAAATCACTCAGTGGATAATGTTTTAGGGGGTAATGTTACAAAGATCTAATGGTTTGAACTAATATTTTCTTTCCTATTTTGAAATGCCCTCACATAATTATTTCAAAAAAAGATTTTTAAATATTCATTATCCCTTTACATACTTAATAAAGTGATTTCGAACTATTTGGCACAACTATTCAATGCGATGAGCATCCTAATTACCTTGAGGTATATTCCTTATATTATAGCTAACTAAAGAAATCACTCAGTGAACAGTAATTTAGGGGATAATGTCACAAAGATCTAATGGTTTAAACTAATATTTACTTTGCTGTTTTGAAATGGCCTTACCTAATTATCTCAAATAAGGTTCTAAAATATTCATTATCTTGTTACGTATTCAATGAAGCGATTTGGAGCTATTTGGCAAAACTATTCAACACGTTCTAATTACCTTGTTGTATATACTTTATATCTACGAAAAGAAATCAGTGAAGAGTGTTTTAGGATGTAATATTACAAAGAACTAATGATTTGAACCAATATTGTCTTTGCTATTTTAAAATGACCTCACATAATGGGACAATCGACGTTATTTTTTTTTTTTGTTCAATTTTCATTACAGAGATATAAAATTTTGCGGAATTATACATTTCACCATAAGTATATAGAACACCTTAAAGGAAATTTCCAATCTTATTATAATTTTAAGGTTTCTTAAGAGATTAAAACTTTAAACCGAAATCTTAAAATGCGCCATGCGTCATAATTTTTAGATATTACCTCGATTTTGCATTTTAATCACTTAAAATTCTATTAAGAACCAACCTTTTGATGTAACTGTTTCCTTGAAATTCCCATTAGAACAGAATTTATGGCTTTTAGAATTATGCCCGCTTAATTGCTGAAGAAGTGTTTCCGAAATTTTGAAGTCACGCGAAGGATATGTAAACAACATTTTGAATATTTTTTCATGAAATTTTCAAAACACATGTTTCATGTTAGACTGTATAAACTGAATCTAAAATTTCCTTTTTATTGTTCAAAAAAATATTTTTTTAGGTGATTATAGTGTTGAAATTTTCTAAATTTTGCATTAGCTAAATACAACTTTGTATTAAAAATATAAAAATGCTTTAAATACAGATTTATTTAAGTTTAGGGTAATTATTACAATCTGAAGTATAAGTTGGTACCAATTTTTTTTATTCTAGTTGCAAGATTTATTTCGTAATCCTGCGCGTAATCTGTTATGCCGATTTTCTGCTAGTCAAATGTCTGACAGTTTGTAGCCCCTGTAAATGCTAATTCTACATCTTGTAATTTTTTAAATACATGAAATGAAAGAACACACTTATATCTTTCATCCCAATCAAAAATGTGTCTTAAAATCAAATACATTTTAAGATATTAAATTTTGAAAATTGTCTTTTTTTTCTTCCTTTTTCCAATTTTAAGAGTCTTGAGACCCCTTAAATGTTTTCGTAAATATACATCTATAAATGTTAGATCATGCATATTTATCCAATGTGACTTTTATACACTTTCGTATTCATTTATATGCATGTGTAGAGGAATGTAAAAAAAAGTACTTCTTTTCACTTAAATGTTTTCGTAAATACACATATGTAAATGTTAGATGATGCATATTTATGCAATGTAAATCATATACGCTTTCATACTCGTTTATTTATTTGTTTGATGGTGAATGTGATTCTGCATACAATGTAATAATATGGGAAAAGATTTAAACCAAAGTATTTTTTTTTGTACTTTTTATATTACAAAATTATCTATTTATTTCTAAATTGACTGCCAGTTTACAATAAAATATTTCTCAACAAAGCAATTTTTTTTTTAAAGATAGCATTGAATCATAAATAAAAACATCAATATTTTCCGCTTTTCAAACTTCTATCTCGATTTTATATGTTGTGTTTTCTAAAGAGAGTTCGCTTGTTTATTTTTGGAACAAGTATTGATCCATATATTCCTGCGTAGAGAAGGGAATTTTTCTTTTAAAGGTATCATTAAAAAGAAATATTTTATCTTTTTTCCAAATCAACCATGACAGATTCTGTTTCAAGATAACCTTGATATTGAAGGTTGTTAATTCCATTGGTATTCTGGGGTATGGTATATTAAGGGGGTATTCTGGTCTAGAGACATAAATTTGGGGTGTTTTGTCGAGCTCGATAAAAAAAAAATATTTATACTATTCATTTTTTTAACATATTTATTGATATTAAGAAAATATACATAAATTAAAAAAAGGGGGGTTAAGGTTTCTCAGGCCTTTTAAAGCTTTAAAATTTTCGAATTTTTAATTTTTTTAGATGCTGAACTTCTACTTTTTCTGAACATTTCGATATAATTGTTTCCTTGAAATTCCCATTAGAACAGAAGTTATGGCTTTTAGAATTATAACTGCTCAATAGATGAAGCACCGTTTCCGAAATTTTGAAGTCATTTTTCCCCAAATGACGTTTTTGGACATAACACGCACCAAATCTCAAAAACTTCTGAATATTTTTTCATGAAATTTTCAAAACATATGTTTCATGTTAGTCTATATACCTAAGATTTCCCGTATATTGTTAAAAAAGTATATATTTTTTAGGTGATTATATTGTTGAAATTTTCTAAATTTTGAATTAGCTAAATACAACTTTGTATTAAAAATGTTTTAAATACAAATTTATTTAGGTTCAGGGTAATTATTAAATTCTGAAGTATAAGTAGACACCAAAATTTTCATTCTAGTTGCAAAATTTATTTTATAATCCTGCGTTCAATCTCTTATGCTGATTATCTGCTCGTCAAATGTCTGATATTTGGTGTAAATGATAATTTTGCATCTTGCAAGTTTTTAAATATTTGAAATGAAAAACATACTTATATATTTCATTCCCAATTAAAATTGTGTCTTAAAATCAAATACATTTTA